>OV170223.1:10466573-11917560 GCA_921882275.1 Brenthis ino | reverse complement strand
GATAGGAGTTAAAGATTGAACAGTATGTATAGAGTAAAAGAAAGAAGAATAATTCCTGTAAAATCGTTAGAAGCTTTCCCATATTTCCACTCAGTTTCGGGAATTCGGTTTCACCTGCTTACACCTGGCTGGAAAGAGGTTGCAGCCAAGTGCGCAACGGCCAGCTATCACGTTTCAAGATCTCTACATATATTTCTGTGAAGTGGAGTATACATTCATTTTAATGAACAAATGCATCGTTTTCGTTCCAAAATTTCAAGTAATTAATTTATTTATTTAAACATACTAGCCGGGCCACATTTTTAATAGGCCACCCCCGATCAAAACATATTGCCCTTTTATTATTGTATATAAAAAATTGATTTTGATTAAATACGCTATGAACGTAAGCAATTCTTGGCAGGGCGGGATCTTAGTCCACAAGAACCTCGAACAAACAAACCATTGCAAGTTAAATAAAAAGCTCTTGTAAAATACAATATTTTTTGTGTAGCCATAGCTAGTGCTTGGATTTACACTAGGGGCACTCGGGGCTAGTGCCCAGGCGGCCCAAAATTCAAAGGGAGAAATTAAAAAATCTTAATGTTATTGAAAATTCCTTTTTGCTATTTTTCCAAAAAATATTATTTAAAAAACTTACTAGTATCTATAATATGCGCCACGAAAGATGAGACTTGGACGGAGCGTCAGTAGGTTGGGAATCCTGAGCAGGTACAGTCGTGTACGAAATAGTTATCTATAATTTTTTCTATATTCTATTTAGGGATTTTTCAATATCATTTAGAATAAGGTTGTATAGCAATGTTGTATTAAAATTATTAACATATATTTATTACGAAATGATACCGCATGGTACGCATTTGTACAGGGGGGGGCTGCTGCCAAAAATTTTTGTTACAACCTTCCTTTGCTTCTTTTAATATATAACTGTATCACGTGTTAAACCCATCTCTCTACTTTTATCTTTTTAATTTGATTTACCTTGAGGCATAATCAAAAAATCTTTACAAAATTGCCACTCGTATACAACATAACTATATACAAGTCAGTTACTGCGGAGTCAAGCGTGGGTGTGCACGGGGTGAGGATTAACGGTAGGATAACTCCACTCCAACCGCAATTGCGATTGCGATGACCGCAGCACCTACGTACCAGGCGCCCTCCCGCGCTTCTTTTCGACGCCCAATCTCTTTTCGACGCCCTGAATCTCTTCTCGCCTCAGACTCGTAGTTTTCGAGTACCGCTATAGAGACCTATAGGCTATTTGACGTCTTATGCGCAAGGTTAAACTTATAACTCGCGTCATCTAAAAAGAAACGCTGGCAATAGCTCAAGCTGCGCATAACGCGATTTATCGGTCAAATTGGTGGTAAGAAGCGGGGCGTAAAAATAAAATGCAATAGGCTTAGTACTTTTTGTGCGCGGAGTATATCCATGCGCAAAACATACTCCGTCTCCACTTTCTTCCAACGTTTCTTTTTAGATGACGCGAGCTAAAAAACCGTGTAACGTGGTAATATGTCAAGTGTCATCATTCATGGCGCCGTACACTACATTTTTCGACAAAAATTTGAAAACATATGTTTAAGATCAATTTTGTGGCATTTTTCAAAAAAAAATAGAATTAAAAGAAATTAAACTTAATCGAAAACTTGTTAATACACATTATGCAAAATTTCGATGATGGGGCGGCATTTCTTTACAATGCCCAGGGGCGGAGCTAAGGTTGAATTCCGGCACTGAAGTCTGTCTGCATAAGTTTATAATAAAACCATATTTTGTTTTAAAAAACTTTTTTTTTTAATTATAGTTCAGATAACAAGAGTATCTTATTATCATCGTGAATATTTCTTTATCTACTTGGAACATTGTACTTTTCTGTATATTCTGCCCCGATACAAAACAAGCAAAATTATTTTAAAACAGAGTTTTGGATAGGATGAAGAAAAAAAATAGTTCTCACTTTAATCACAATTTATTAAAATAAAAAAATTAGGATCTTTAACCCTAAACTTCTACAAAAAACAAATCCACTTCATGATCATTTACTAATCCCACAAGCTTTGCATTAAATGCGTTAACAAATAGTTGAACCCACATATTTGAACCCTCTTTTTCTTAAGGCTTTTTGAAAAGTGCAAACCGATACATCTTGTTTTGAGTGGGTACTTCATTACTAGCTTTCCAGTTTTATTAAGGAATAGGATTTTTATTAACAAAGTTCCCATAAAAAATCTGAAAAATTTTTCATTATTTTTTTTCATTTCTATATAGCATTTTGAATGTATTTATTATTGATTCGATTTTACCTTTATGGTTTAACAATATCAGAATTACACAAGAAGTCTTTTTGTTACATCATTATCACTGCATTTGTTAGGCAACTTTTGTGTTGGTTCAAAGTTATGGCAAAAGTTTTTCTATAATTGTCTCTCTTTTTTAAAATTGTTATCCAAGGATAAGCCAAGCTTGTTGCCCCTCTAAACAAAGCATTTTCAAAAAGCTTTACACTATCATATTGTGGCCTACCCCCCATTCCACTGTACGTGGTACAATATGTTCAAATTGGATTCTTCATTTAACCATGAACACGTAATAGTAATTTGTATTTTATTCATTGTTTAATAATATTTAACAGATATTGTTTGCAGGTTCCTTTCCGTTTTGAATTAAAAAATTCTTGGCATGTTGATGACAAGTAACATAAACTTAAGCGAATCATTTTTATTTATTTAGCTGGTTTTAATAACCAACGATAATTGGTTTTATTTTTCTTTACGGCTGGTTAGTTCCCCCATGTACATCGAATTCTTAAGAATTAATATTTTTATAATTGTTAATTTTAAATCGTATCACGCATGTCAAAACGTTTGACATTGACATTTTGTGAATGACCGCGTGAACTTACGACTTAAATGTACTGTTGTTGTTAACAAAGGAGATAATAAATAGAATAAATAGGTAATCGTAATTAGTTGACGAGTATGATGCCCGTACAATAATTGGCAATGAATTGATTGAGTAGGAAGGTCTTTTTTCAATGAATGCACTTCACTTTGTATATAGTAGTACTTGGGCGACCGACCTTTGCTCAGAATTTTTTTTAGCCAAAAGTATAACTTTCTTTTTTTTTAAACTAAATAACTTGTATAAATACAAAAAAAAAAAACAAAAATAAAAACTTTATATCCCACCGGGAACTTGCGTCCTTTCCGCTTGACCACGATGCTTAAGCCCAAGTATGCGAAATTAGTGATCATATATTTTGCGTGCAATAATACGATCAAATGTCCGCCCCCAAACCCCCCCAAAGAAATAAACAAGAATTGCTCATTTAAAGGTATTAGATAAAGGGTTGCCATAAAGTCCAAATACCAATATGTGACGTTTTTTTTTGATACCCAAATCCCAATACGCGTTAACATATTTTACGCCTAAACGCTTTGTTTCAACTACCTACATCAAAGCACGAATATATTTTGTTGACAGCTACCCTCTTATCTCAATCGTAGTGCGTATCAAAAGTATAGAATAAATCAAAATAAAAGTTTTTATTCGAAGTAATCGTAGAGCTTCGATCAGCAATACTACTAGTTATCGTGTCGGCGTAAGAAATCCGTTTATTCGTCTCGGTAAATATAAGCTCACTTGCAAAGTGAGCGTATATTTATTTATTTATTTATTAAAGGACAACCAACAAAAGATACATTAAAATCGGCATAATATTCATGTGTTAACAATTTAATTAATGTTCTTTTAGTAATAGGTTATCACAGCATGCTCTTTTTTTTTTAAAATCACGTCAATAACATTTAATTATAAAATGGAAATTTAAAATTAAATCATAATAATACGTTAATGAATAAAGTTGAAAATTAAATTATAAAATTAATACATGACAATTTAAATATAAACAATTACTTAATTAGACATAATATAATTAGAATAAAATAAGTTAATAATATTTAAATAGTTAGTCCAATAAAACAAGTAAATTCAATTTGGGATTAGAATTAATAGCAACGCACAAAACAAAGTAATAAAAAAAAATATATCATAATTTATCGTAGTAACGATTGGCGATAAGTCGAAGGGTTACAATTCTGATAAATATTCGATAACTTTGCGCTTAAATTGAGGTAGTCTGTCATGGCATATGTCTACGCTTAAGATTTTTTTTGTGATATTATTGTATAATCTCGACATTCTTGGCACAGGGGAATTCTTTCCCAAGTGAGTTCTGTAGACACCTAATTCTAACAAGCTGCACGGATGTCGGGGTATTTTAGGTGGGACGTGGAATGCAAATTTATTAAAAATATCGGAACAGTCAACTTCATTATTTAGGACTTTATAGAGAAAAGTCATTGCTAACATTTCTCTCCTATTTTTAAGACTATTAATATTAAAATGTTTAAGTCTTTCATCATAGCTATTTAATTTTAATTTATATCTATATGATAGTTGCCGCAAACAAACGCTTTGCACAGATTCCAGTCTAGTGGTGTGGCTTTTCTTGTAAGGTGACCATATGAGAGAACAGTATTCAAGTCGACTGCGAACAAGAGTATTGAATAACTTTAAAGTTGTTATTGGATTCTTAAAGGTTTTTGAGGACCTCATAATAAAACCAAGAGACTTATTGGCCAAATCGAGACAATGGTCAATATGAGGACCAAAAGTAATGTGACTATCCATAACCACACCCAGATCTCGTATTTGTATTAATTCAGTTAATTCATGTTGGTCAATGTAATATTTAGACAGTGTAATATTCTTCTTACGCGTAAACTTAATATGATGACAGTTTTCAATGTTAAGGTACATTCTGTTCATTTTGCACCATTCAGTCAATCTATGTATATCTTCTTGAAGTAAGTACTGGTCATCATTCCTTTAACGACACGCAATAGTTTTAAATCATCGGCAAATAGGCTTGCGGTGCTATATTTGAAAATATTGATGATGTCGTCAATAAAAATAATAAAAAACAATGGACCGAGATTGGATCCTTGAGGGACACTTGAAAAATTGCAAAACGTTTGCGATTGGTGACCATCTATTACCACGGTGGAAGATCTGCCAATAAGATACGTTTCGCACCATGCCAGGAGCTTGTTTGATATCCCGTATGCAGAAAGTTTTTTTAAAAGTAATCTGTGGTTAACCTTGTCAAATGCTTTCGAGAAGTCTGCATAAACGACATCTACTTGATTGCCCTGATCGATGTTGTCAGATATAAAAGAAACGTGCAGCAATAAATTTGTGTTGGTCGAACGTTGAGACATAAAACCATGCTGTTCTTTATGTAAAGTACTGTTAATATGATTATAAATATGTGCATAGACGAGGGATTCAAATACTTTTGCCATTGAAGATATGATTGAGATGGGTCGATAGTTACTCACCATGTCTTTTCTGCCAGACTTGTGTACTGGAACAATTCTACTTATTTTCCATTTGTCAGGAAACAGGCCATCTTTTAAAGATCGATTGAAAATAAGGAATAATGGCAAGGAGAGTTGGTACGCGCACTTGGATAAAAATAACGGTGGTATGTTACCTGGTCCCGCCCCCTTATTTAAGTCAAGTCTCTTTAATTTTTTATAAATCAAGTCTCGTGTCAATTCGAAAGTGTCAATATCACTAGATGTATTAATGGCCGTACCTACATTTCTGAACTCACTAGTAATTGTGTTATCATTCTCGTATACGGATGAAAAGTGTTTCGCAAAGAGATCGCATATAGAGTCAACTGTTGTAGCTTTAGTTCCATTGCATGTCATCACGGGTGGATATGCACTCTTGGTTTTACGGAGATTCTTTAAATGGGTCCAGAAATATATAAATGAGATAGATTTTTGATTGAAATGCACCGAAAATTGTGTTTAACTCTTCCCTAATAGCTGGAGAGCTAGTGAACCCTGGGAGTAACGGTCTCCCTGTAAGGTTAGAAATTTGTCTATTTACGATTTATGGCATGCTAAGAGCAATAGCCATGACCTGGCAGGCGTCAGCCCTGCACGTCATCAGCCCCTTTATTTTTTGAACTGTTTAGTAAATTGAGTTTTAAAACTTGTTTCTGTAAATTTGAAAATTTAATAGGATAAAGTTTATTTATTGTACATCTTAAAAAAAAATTGACAGGCGATTACAATAAGCAGAAGTATATGACAGATCAATTAGAAAACCCACAGTTGATGAGGTAAAATAAACTTTATCCTGTATACTTAAAATTTTTATATGTTTTCAAGTAAACGTCTCAGAGTAAATATGTACAATGCCAGGCGGTTTTGCACAGCATAAGACCTTGACAGGCGAGGGGACAGGGAGCTGCTAAGGGCGTGCAAATAAGAAATGTTACATGAACGCATACAGTAAAATATGCAATGTATTTTATTGGGTTTTATGCAATCTACATTATTTTTAACATTAATTTTCTTCAGCATAATCCGAAATTTCGCTATCACTGTTTTCATCATCATCTGATTCTTCAACAATGTTTTCCTCATCTGAAAATAGTAAAAAAATATTTGAATGAATCAATAAGGTTGTTAAGAATTAAATATCAAGCTCAATTACGTAGGACTGCATATTAAATGTTACGGAATAAAATAGTTGTATGTTACCTAAAATGCATTCCTCAGTTTCAGTCGATTGTGCTGTGGCAGTATCAGCAGGTCCTTGTAAAAGTATGTCGTATATAGAAGATGGAACCGTATTCCCCTCAAACCAATTAAAATTGTAACGACTATCAATTAAGTTCCAACCGTTATTTTCAGGTGTAAGAATTGTTGGTTCTTTTAAATTACAATTTCGCCATATATTGTAACTAGCGGCTCACCCTCGCTTCGCTCGGGTTCGTCGCTAGGATTTAAATAGATATAAATAGTTATTAGCCAGCGTTAATCATATAAATCTTAATTTTTTTTCGTGATTTTTCTGGTGTTTTAATACTTATTAACCTATTTCAGACTAAGAGAAATCCAAAAATTCAAATATCATAAAAATTGTTCCACCCATTCTTGAGTTTTATGTCACGTCAGACGGGAACGCGGTCGAACGGGATAAAAAGTATCCTATGTCCGTCTCCTGGTTCTAAGCTACCTCCCCACCAATTTTCAGCCAAATCGGTTCAGCCGTTCTTCAGTAATATATAGTGTAACTAACACGACTTTCTTTTATATATATAAAGACTAGCGGCTCACCCTCGCTTCGTTCGGGTTCGTCGCTAGGTACGTTTTAAATAGATATAAAAAGTTATTAGCCAGCGTAAGCCACATAAATTTTATTTTTTTTCGTTAATTATTCTGATGTTTTTATACTTACCTATTCCGGACTAAGAGAAATCCAAAAATTAAAATATCATAAAAAATTGGAACGCGGTCGAACGGGATAAAAAGTATCCTATGTCCGTCTCTGGGTTCTAAGCTACCACCCCGCCAATTTTCAGCCAAATCGGTTCAGCCGTTCTGGAGTTATAAATAGTGTAACTAACACGACCTTCTTTATATAATACTAGCATTGCCCGCGGCTCCGCCCGCGTTCAGATGACCAAAAACTAAATTCTTAGGTGTTACATATTAGTATACTCTTACATTGCAGTTTTTGTATTTTTCCTCAGAAATAAGATATTTTCCCGCGGTAAAAAGTATCCTAGGATCGCGCGCTACATCGCCCGGTTTATATAGCTTGAGCAGGCGGTCGAGCGATGCGGGGCAGAGGGGATGGACTCGCCGTAGGCATCTCAATGCTCGCCAAGCATTAAAAATGTTTCGCTACTAATTACTTCTAACAACGATATCTCAAAAACTATTCATCTGATTGATTTAGTGTAAAGAGCAATTTTAATCTGCATTAAATGACTAAGCTAACTAAAATATTCATTTGGATAAGGATTAATACCGAACTAAAGAAAATAACTTTGAAAATAACGTAATGTTTTTAATTAAAAATGTTAACATAAAAGTGGTTATTGTAAGTCAACCGTAAGAGATAGAGATATGCTATCGCGGACTTTTTTGTAGCATTTTTATAGATTTTGAATTCTCTAGTACATTACTTAACTGTATCTTTGCTAGTTTACGCGGCGTTCGCGTGGAAAGTTCCCATTTGGCGAGATTTTTTGCGACCTCTTCAACATTTGTCGCCGTATTTCAGCTAATTTACATAAAAGCATAATAAATTATATACCTAAACCTTCCTCAAGAATTACTCTTTCTATTGTTGAAAACCGTATAAAAAATCCGTTCAGTAGTTTTCGAGTTTATCGCGTACAGACAGACAGGAGGACAGACAGGAGGACAGAAAGACGCGGCCGGGGGACTTATTTTTATAATAAGTATAGATATAGAGATGTAGGCAGTTCTCAATAATTGTTGATGTAGTTCACGTTGACAGGGTGGTAAATTTGATGAATCATAGCTTACTACTTTTTTCATAAACACTTTAGGATTATTTGTGTTGTACGTAGCAAGGAACTTTTCATAACGTGCATTATTTAATTTTGAACATTTCAAACCATACATTTGGCATACAAATTTCTCTAGTATCGGGATTTTTTTTTCTTTCTTCTGTACTATTTCTGCGTTTCCTAATTCTTTGAATGCCTTCTGATATACACTCGATTTCTGCAATATTTGGAATGGTTTTTTTTACCTCTTCTTGAAAAGGACGGACTCACTCGCACTATAGGTATTCACGCAACATCTCTCACTCGCACGCCCTTAGCAGCTGTCCCCTCGCCTGTCAAGGTCTTATGCTGTTCAAAACCGCCTGGCATTGTACACATTTACTCTGAGACGTTTACTTGAAAACATATAAAAATTTTAAGTATACAGGATAAAGTTTATTTTACCTCATCAACTGTGGGTTTTCTAATTGATCTGTCATATACTTCTGCTTATTGTAATCGCCTGTCAATTTTTTTTTAAGATGTACAATAAATAAACTTTATCCTCTTAAATTTTCAAATTTACAGAAACAAGTTTTAAAACTCAATTTACTAAACAGTTCAAAAAATAAAGGGGCTGATGACGTGCAGGGCTGACGCCTGCCAGGTCATGGCTATTGCTCTTAGCATGCCATAAATCGTAAATAGACAAATTTCTAACCTTACAGGGAGACCGTTACTCCCAGGGTTCACTAGCTCTTGGACTATAATGATTTGTCGAACATCGGCGGATGTTAACGAGGAGTCGGTGTCAGATGCCTTAGTAAATTTCTGTTTATTTCTAACTGTCACATTCAAAGAGGAGTCGTGTTTATCGTTGGCAAGAGTGGCTGCTGCTCGAACAGGAGTGTTTGAGTTATCTAAGCCGGCTCTGGGACGATTGCATTCAGGACACAGCCAGTTCGCTTTAAAGTCATTAGTAACTTCTTTGTATTGTAAAGTAGTAGTCGTTGCTATACATGCATAGTGATATTTCTTCAAACATTGCGAGCATATTATAAATTCGTTTGAGTTCTGTTGACGGTTGCAACATTCGAATTTCATCTTATTAGTTTTTGTCTTCGTTAATTCATTCATACTGCTTAATAATATTGTTTAATATTCACAGAAAATAAATATTAAAATAATTTATAAAATTTTACTACGTCGGAACCGGGGTTCGATCTCAGAATCGCCGCGCTGGTAGTTATCTTTAAGGCACTAGACCAACAATAGACTTAACGCAACTTGCAAATTTCTTGTATCATATCCTCGCTTAGGTGAGCTCTACATAGGGTCATTGTCGTAGTTGCAGAGGTCATTAACACATTATTGTAACACTGAGTTTTATTTATCACTACTTCACTATTTTTTAAATATTGATTTTATTATAGTTCCACAGTTATTTTGTATTTATATTTATGTTGCAAGAACACTAGATTACACCTTCGTCTTTCGCGTTTATACCCTTTGTCTTTGCACTTTAACAGTTCTTTTTTATGTAAAAGTTAAAAAAAAATATATATGTATAAATATATTAAGTATTTATAATTGTAAATATCATGATTTTTGATGGAAATTACTACTTTAATTAAATTAAAATGATTTTAGTAACGGAGATGACTTGACGTGTGTCGCACGCGACTACCCACCCAGTTCGATTAGTTCTATTGAAACACTGCATGTGTTAACACGTCCACAATGCCGCAATGTGTATTTAATAGTTGCAAAAATAATGCGCGAAGAAGAAATTTTTCGGACGGAGTGTCTTCTTTTCGTTAAGTACATGTAGGTAGATTAAGTTAATATTTTAAGATTTAACCTACGAAACAATATAAAAATGAAATTTTGTAAAATTTTAAATCCGCTAAGAACGTTTGGCAAAATTCAAAGAGGCAAATCGAAACAAAACAACGATTTAGCTCACAAAGCTACGAAGGGAAAAAGTACTTTATGTTTTTAATATAAAGTTGATTTTACAATAAATATTATAAAACTTACGAAATGATCATAAGTGTATGATGATAATTTGAAGATTTGTGACTTTATAACAAGGTGCTATGGTGTTGATTAGGTTGAAAATAAAACTATTATAAGACTTTGTCTTGGTTCATTAGTATACAAATGTAACTGTATAAGTACATATTCGCGCGGATAGAATTTAGCTTTGATTTTGTATGTGACACGTTATCTAGTCGTATTGTTGATCGAAGTCGTATAGTATCTACAGTAAAAATTTTTAATTTAAATTAACATTAGTTTATTATTTCGCCCAGACATATTTTGAGGTCAATTTAACTTTTGAAACGATCTCTTTTTCGTTTTTAATATAATCATACAACTGGGGGCACGTTATTTACACGCATGCGGCTGGAAATTTAACTTAAAAATTATATGAAATGCAAGTTTATTTATGCTGTCAATGAAATTAATATTGTATTATATTTAATTTCAATTAAACGTAACATATATTATGGTAAAACAACTATCTACATATATGTCAACGTAATAAATTATGCATGGGAAGAGAATTTTTTTCTTCCATGGTTATAACGATATATTTTTTTTCACAGTATTTAAATAATATTTTAGTTCTTATATTATTATGACCATTAATCATATAGACTTGGAGTATTTATGTTTAAATAGCCGGTGCAAATTAACCATTTCGGTCCGCCATATATTTTTGACAATTTCGATTGGTGATTACATCTATGAGCTTTAATATATCTTCTCGTATTCGGTCCGGTTATAAAATTTTTCAAGACGCTAGTGTTGTTTTCATTTAATGTTCCATTCGAAAGCTTTTGTAAGAAGGATATATATTCAGGCTTCATTAATTCACCAGATATACGATTCATCTGAAAATAAAAAAAAATGTAAAATGTGATTTTTTTACATTGTACAGTACTTAAATTTATTTTTGTTTAACACTCACTACTATTTTTATTTGAGCATCAGTTAATGGAGTCGTCAAAGGTCCTAATAGTAAAACACTGCTATTTATCCCAAGAGTTTCAGGGTCTACTAAAATCAGATCATCGTTGTCTTTACTCTTTATTTCTTCATTCATAATAAGAAACATAAATTCATTATTATTTTGACTTTTATCTGTAGGTTGTAGTTTATCCTGAGTCTTTTTCGGCAGGAAATTATTCAGGAATTTGAATTGTGGACCTTTCATTGTGGTATGTAGGTTTTTAGAAGAGGTTTTACAACATAACATTTTTAGTTGAGCTACAAGAATATCAAACAAAATTTCTTTTTTTTGATCATTTAGATTTTCACCGTTAGATACATAACGTGGTCGATTATATAAAAGGTTATGGAGTTTCTTTAAAGCAACAAAATTGGCGGACGATTTTTGCTTTTGTGGTATTATTTCTTTGTGTTCTAATTTAAACATTGCCGGTGTATCGTTTGTATTTTCTAAAGATATTTGAAACGTGGCATCGTTTTCTTCTGGATCAATTTTAACATTTTTTAAAGGTTTACTGTGCCCTAGTGCTACTTGAACAACATCGCTTAAGTCATAAATTTCTCTTTTAGGTTGAGTATTAAGTAATTCTATAAGTTCTTTGTCACTTAATTTTGATAAAATATATGCTATGTCGTTATCTGTAATCAATGAGTTTGTAATTTTAAAATATGATGTATAAGTAACCTTAATAAAATAACATTATTTATATTTTTACAAAAAAAAACTGTTTATTTACCATTTTTATTAATCACAGATGATTTAGGTAAATCTTTATCGTCTGGTAAATATCCTTTTGATTCTATAAATTTGGCAAGATCATTTTCTGGTTCTGTATTGTCCATTGAGTGATAATGTTTCTCTATCGTTACACATTTTGATGCTTGAATCTTTAAAAAATATTTTAAAGAATTATAAGTGAGACTTAAATTTATAACACTTTTTTGACGTTAAAAAGAAGTTGATAAAAATCGCTTACACATATTAAAACTATGATTTCCACAACATATCTATACATTATATATTATGTTTGAAGTATATAGAAGGTATGATTTCTACCTTAGTTAATAGTTAGCCAGCACGCACCTAATGTCATGGATGAATGGTCACGATTATTTTTTTCATTATGAGAATAGACTTATCTTATTATGTTTACATAGATTGCATTGAACAAGTGCTCGTTAAAATGCTGTTTAGAATTGCGATAACACTTGGTTTTGATTAGCAAAGAAATTTAAAAGCTTCCAATTCATACTTCTTAAATGAAAATAATGTTTAATATATTAGAGTAAGAATAATATTATAAAATTGAAGACTGCGAGATGGAATAAAATTCTTCGATACGCCGGAGGTCACAGATTTGAGAATCTGGTCAGGAAATATTTATATTATAGGTGGGGAGATGTGTGCAGTTTAATAATGATCTGTGTTCGCGTTTTTCGGATTCCAGATAATAATAATAATAATAATAACCCCCCCAAGGGATCACCTTGCCGTGGTGGGGGGCTTAAAGGAAGGATAGTACTGGTAAATGGTCAATTATAACTCGACCATACACTATCTACAAATAGACCCCAGTAGTAATGGGTGACAGGAATACCAATAACATCTAGGTAACTCTTCTTAACTAACGATCTCAAAACCCAAAAAACATTTTTTTTCTCATGAACGAACAAATACGAAGATATAATTTGCGGCCGCTACCCGGGGGGCGTCGGGGTACACTTGGAGCCAACGCTGAGTGTAGCAGCATGCGAGCCGTTGGTGACGAAGAGTTGAACAGGCAGGCCTCCGTTGGGCAAGAGCCCGAAGATACGACAGCCGACATCATCATTACAAATGCGTCATCACCAACATCATCAATCAATAGTGTATTCCAATCATCCAGCTCATCTTATCATCCCGTTCATCTTCCATAACACCATTGTCATGCGACGTTGTGCAGGAAGCGAAAGCTACTAATTCTGTACCCGTGTATGGCACCACAGATATGCGTACGCGTAAAAAATGGTCTAAAGATATGAACATGTTTATTTTACGTACGTATTTCATCATAACAAAACTCGAAACATGTAAAACTAATGATTACCTCACTTTATTACATTATTTACCAGTCAATATCCGAATATGACAGTTACAAAACAAAGAATTGGGGACCAGCGCAGAGCAATAATACGTAAACAACTTTTAAGTGACGAAGAAATTAAAGAAATAAGGAAACAGGCAGAACATCACTGTTTCGGACGACCAGAACCAGGGTATGTCTAGTACCCGGAGGTCGACCTGGGACAATCTCCCAGACGTTCTTGGCGTACACGGCAGTATGTCCGTTCGCTGGTAATGTACGCCACCACGCACCCCTGAATGCGTAGCTTGGGTCCCGATCCACTAGGGTTTCTTCGTTGACAGGAGACTATACTTAGAGGCGATGAAATAAAACACAATTTTTCCTTTTTTCTCTCTTGGTTTCGGTTCTTCCTTTTCCTTTTAGTTGTTGCCTCTTCGGTGGCTGTCTTGCGACTGACTCGAATCGAGAAATGGCTCGCCTTTTATTTGGCCCGTTAATACCTTACAGAGAGCCGCGTACTTTGAGCTCATTTTTCGAGTAAAATTTCCCTAAACCGAAACCTTGAGAGTCCTTTTATTTTATGTTTTCAGTAAAACACCTTACACATATTTATTTATTTACATGCCTTACACACTATTATACAATATTAAAACATAATATTCAATATATAATAATTAATTAAAAAAGTCTTAAAACAAAAATATCTAAATTTCTAGGTTGCTACATTTTTACTATACATTTTCCCTTATAACTTTTGAACGGATAGTCCTATCGACCTAATTCTTGTTTTATTATAAGTTTTATAATAAAATCTATTATTTAAAACATAAACTATTATGCTATTGCAAGAAACAAAAAATCTCATTTTCAAGTTACGTAATTATATGCTAACATTTTACTTACGTACCTATTCCTTTCAAATTAATGTTAAATAGTCTTATATGATTCAAATAAGCAAAAAATACTCTAAACTAACCTTATTACACTAGTTAGAACTTATTTTAACATAATAAATCTAATAAGAATGAGATTTCATATTTACAACAATTATTCATAATACGCTAAAATGACATTGTCCCTATATTAATACACACGTTACTCGAAGATAGGTTTTCCGTCGCCGACATTCTCCCCCTCGTGCTTTGCACCAACTCCTGGACTCGGCGACGCTCCCGGCACCAACAGCACCACTCTCGAACTGGGCCTCCGTAGAACACCTCCTCTGGTCTCGACGTCGACGACTCTGGTCCGCCCGTCTGGTCCAGGATACACATGCAGGATTCTTCCGCGTGGCCAGATGCATCTTGGTAGGCTGTGATCGACGATCAGTACGATGTCTCCGACTTGCAAATCTGTGGCGCTGACTCTTCCTTTGGTCTTCCTTGGTAGTAGAGTGGGCAAATACTCTCTCAGCCAACGTTGCCAGAAGTGATCGGCAAGTCGCTGCGTAGCCTTCCAGGTGTGTCTGCCCACAAGCTCGTTGTCCTCGAAGCTGCCGATTCTTGCTGCGCCACATGATCGCCCGATGAGAAAGTGGTTCGGTGTAAGTGCTTCTTCTTCAGGGTTCTCGGAGAGGTGGGTGAGGGGCCGAGAGTTGACTATGTGCTCGGCCTCTAACAGGAGGGTATGAAGTACCTCCTCTCGTGGTTGCCTTTCGTTGAGCGTGGCGTCCAGTGCGGTTTTAATGGATCGCACCAGACGCTCCCATGCACCTCCCATGTTTGGTGCACCAGGAGGTATGAACTTCCACTGCACGCCGATCTTCTCCGCTTCCGAGATAAGGTCTTCTTGCTTCATGGTGTCTAGTGCTCTTTGAGTTCTTTGTTGGCGCCAACGAAGTTAGTGCCATTGTCGGTGTAGATTATCTTTGGCATTCCCCTTCTCGCGGCGAATCGTCGTAGTGCCATGATCATGCTGTCAGTGGAGAGTGAAGGAGTGAGCTCAATGTGTACAGCTCGTGTTGTTAAGCATGTGAATAGAGCACCCCATCTCTTCTCATGGCGTCTTGCTACGGTGATCGTCATAGGGCCGAAGTAATCTATTCCCGTGCACGTAAATGGAGGGTTTCCGTGCATCAGCCTCTCAGCAGGTAAGTTGCCCACTGGTAGTTCTTGAGGTCTTGCCTTTCTTGTTTTGCACCACTGGCATTGATGTTGAATGGTCTTGATCGCTGACCTCAGTCCTAGCACCCAGAAGCGTTGTCTTACTTCGTTCATTACGGTCGCGTGATTCCCGTGATTGAAGCGGCAGTGAAATTCTTCTATGATGAGAAGTGTTGTCTTGTCCTTGCTGTCGAGTACGATGGGTCGTTTGTAGTCTCTGGTAACCCCTCGTATCGCGTCGATTCTTCCTTTCAGTCGCAGGAGACCTTCTTCTAGCACTACGTCGAGCCTTTTCAACTTGCTGCTGCCCTCTAATTGTTTTCCTTGCTGTAGGCACCTGATGTCCTCTTTGAAGCATTTCTCTTGACTTCTTCTTAACAACAGCGTTTCAGCTTGCTCTAGTAGACTTGTTTCCAATGGTATGTATTTCCTTTCTGACGTTTTTGAAGACAGATGTCGCTTCTCAACAATTTTCTTATTCCTTTTTGTAGTTTTCCAGGTAGGATCTTCTTTGCTGGCGTGGACCTTTTCCTTTCTTCTGCAGAATTGTATGAACTGCAGTACTCTTGCTGTAGCTCGCCAAAGTCTTTTCCACGACGAGAACTTTTCGGGATCTGGTGATGGATAGGAGCTGCCTGCAGTCGCTACGATGTCCGCTGCCTTTTCTTCGCCAGTGGTTTCTTTCTTGAATGTTCTTGCCGCAGGCCAGTGAACTTCATCTCTTCTTAGAAACCCTGGTCCGGTGTACCATCGGTGTTGGCAGTCGAAGTGTTCTGGTACGTCACGTGTTGCATCATCTGCAGGGTTCTGCGCCGTCGGTACCCATCTCCAGTCCTGTGGTTTTGTGAGATCTTCTATCTCCGCCAAGCGATGAGCCACGAATGTCTTGAAGGTTCTCGGATCCGTCTTGATCCATGATAGCACGATACTGGAGTCTGTCCAAAACGTCTTCTTTTCTATTTTCAGATCCATTTCTTCCTCGACCGAGTGTGCCAATCTGCTTCCTAGGAGGGCCGCTTGCAGCTCGAGTCTCGGGATTGACACCGGCTTCAACGGAGCGACTCTTACTTTTGCTGCTACTAAGCTGACGTCATAAGTCCCATTTTGATTTTCAGTTCTCCAATATACCGTAGCTGCATACGCCATTTCGCTTGCATCCGTGAACGTGTGCAGCTCCCCCTCGGTGCGACGTGGTGCCAGACATCTCGGGATCTGAAGGTCTTGGAGCAGCTTCATCTTCTCCAGGTAAGTCTTCCATGACTCGTACTCCTTTTCTTCTATCTCTTCATCCCAACCGACGCCACTTCGCCATATGTTCTGGAGCAGCCTTTTGCCTTGGATGAGAATTGGTGATGCTAGCCCTAGTGGATTGAAGGTCGACATCACGGCGCTGGTGACTTCTCTCTTCGTAGGTACCTTGAGTCCTTGTGCCACTTCATCTGGCGTGTTCCGAAGGTTCGCCCTGAAGCCTATGGAGTCCCTTTCTGTAAACCAGCGTAGTCCCAGTGTCTTCTCTTCCTTCTCACTAAGGTCCACCTCTGTCTTCTCAACTGACTCAGTCTTCACGTCTTGCAGCAGGTCAGAGTGGTTTGACGCCCATCCTCGGAGTTCGAAGCCCGCCTTTTTGTGAATGAAGTCCACCTGCGCTGTAATTCCCTTGAAGTCCTCTTCTGAATGGAAGCTGTGCAGGTAGTCATCCATGTAATGGTTCAGCTCGATTGCCTTTGCTGCCTCTGGGTACTGCTTCTTGTAGTCCGCCGCGTTCCGGTTCTTCACGTAGATCGCTGTGCTAGGAGATGATGTCGCGCCGAAGATGACTGATGTCATTCTGTACTCCTTCGGTGCTACGTCACGACGATCCCCTCGCCACAGGAACTTCAAGCTGTTTCTATCTTCTGGCCGGATGCGAATTTGCAGGAACATTTCCTTTATGTCGGCTGCCACTGCAAACGGGCCTTGCCGGAACCTCAGTAATACCCCGAAGAGCGATTGCAGTAGGTCTGGTCCCGGTAGTAAAGTGTCGTTGAGGCTTCTCCCTTTAGACTTGGCTGCAACGTCGAAGACGATCCTTATTTTCTTCTTCAATGGATGTACCACGGAGAAATGAGGGAGGTACCATGTCTTCTTTGAATCTTCTTGTCCACCAGGTGCTTCTTCTGCATACTTGCTGTCGATTAGATGCTGGATCTGCTTATTGTATTCTGCCTTCAGCTGAGGGTCTTTGTCTATCTTCTTTTCAATGTTGAACAATCGGTTCTTGGCAGACGTGTAGCTTTCAGGCATCTGTTCATCTTCATTTTTCCATAGAAGTCCAGCTTCAAATCGACCATCTTCTAGTCTTCTGCAGGTCTTCTCTAGGATGGTGAGTGCTCTTCCTTCTGAATCCGTAGTGGGTCTTCTTGGTAGTACTCCAAGTGCTTCGATTGCGAAGTGATCCTTGATGGCTTGATGCATCTCTTCTTCTGGCGTGCTGACATGTAGACACGTGTTTAAGAAGTGCACCATTTTCGCGCCTCCAGTGTCTGACCCGTGGAGCACCCATCCAAGTCCTGTTCTTGAAGCGACTGGTTGTCCTGGTTTCCCTCTTCTTACTTCTTGAGTCACGATTAGCTCCCAGTTGTCTTGACCGATGAGCAGCTGTGGTGACTCCCCCTTATAATATAGAGAGTCAGCAATCTTCTTCAAGTGTTGACACTCTTCTATCCTTTTCTTTTCTAGGAACTGCGGTGCAAGCTTCAACTCGTCGATGGTCCGGACTCTTCTCAAGGTCTTCTTGGTCTTCTGATGAATCCCCTTCACCGTAAGGTCCAGCATCTGAGAGTCTTCCTTCCTTATCAGCCTGCCTCCAACAGTCTCGATGACCAGTTCCTCCTTTCTTCCTTGAGCGCCGATTTCTTCTGCTACCTTCTGGTCTAGCAGCGACACTGTTGACCCTTCATCCATGAGGGCCAATATCTTCTTTGATCCTTTTGACCCGAAGATTTCTATCGGAATTATCTTCAGGTATGCCCTTGCGTTGTTGACCGCATTCACCGATGCCATGATGCTCGCCACTTCTTGTGGTTTGTTCTTCTGTTCTTCCGAGGAACTTTTCTCTGTCTCGACGTGCAGCAGATGATGATGCCACCTCTTGCATTCCTTGCACGACGGCTTCTTGCAGCTCTCCTTCCGATGTGTCCCTTGTAAACACTTGAAGCAAACGCGGCTTTTCTTCACTATTGCCCATCGATCTTGCACAGACGCCTTCAGGAACTTCTGACACCCGACGAGGAAGTGTTCACCCTCACACATGGGGCAAGTCTTCTCTGATCTTGAAACCTTTTCTTTGAAGTCCTTTTCCTTAGTTGAATGCGTTGCTTGTCGATGAGTCCGTCTGAACCCGCTCTTCTCTTCTGTTGATGCATAGGCTCCACACTTGTCTGCTTCTCTGTTCAGGAACTTGGACACCAGTGTTAGGTCGGAGAACTCGCCTTCTTCTGTTGTTTCAATGAAGTCGTACCATCGGAACTTGAGGATCGTAGGCATCTTCTCAATAATTTGTTTCACCATCTCAGGTGAATGCAGGTACTGTGGTTTCTTCAATCCTTTTATTGCCGCTACGCTGTTGCTGATCTGGCTCGCGAAGAGGCATATGTCCCTTGGGTTTTCAGAAATCTTCGGCAACGTTTTGACCTTGTCCAACTCTGCCAGCACCAGTGCATCTGGTCTTCCATATCTTCTTCTGAGGGCTTGAATCACTTCCATCGGAGAGGCTTCGGAGTACAGCAGACTCTTGATAGCTTCTCTTGCGTTGCCCTTCAGTGCTCTTCTTAGCCGAGCCATATTCTGGACGTTGTTGAACATCGGTGCTGTATCTTCATAGACAACCTTGAAGGCCATCCACTCGCTGCTGTTGCCGTCGAAGTAGGGTAACTCGTGAATGTAGGTTGGCTGTCCTGCTGGTCCTCGCGTGGTAAGAGCTTCCTTCAATGCTGCCGTCAGTGCTTGAATTTCAATCGTAGCTCCTCTCGTTGAGGAGTTCTCTTCAGGCTTCATCTTCTGTGGCTCTTCCAAGGGGTGTGGACCTCGCATCTCTGGTTGAACTTTGTTGCCATCCTCCAGCACAGACGTCTCAATCCAGTTCTGCACCTGTGCTGTTCTGTCTTCCAGGTCTTCATCCACGGAGTCCTCTTCTTCACACTGTGCCATCTCCAATCTGACACGGGCTAGCTTAGTTTCAGCCTGTGCTTGCTTCAACTCCAGGCGTGCCAACTCTTCCTTTGCTTCTAGCTCGCGTCTTCTGGCCGAGGAACTCGTGGTCTTCGTGGACCTGGCGCGACGACTGACCCCCATCGGTTTCAGGGTCTTGGAGGAGCCTTGAACATCCTTTCCAGGTACATCTTCTTGGCTCTTCCTGGTCATCCTCTGTGCAGCATCTTCTTTGTTGCCTTCCATAGACGCCGCCGTAGTTGCAGTCGTAACCGTAGTCTCCGTCACTGTGGTGCCCTCCGTGGTCGTGGTACCCGAAGAAGTGTTCGATGTAGTTGCAGTTCCCGATGACGCCGACGCTGACGTGACCCCTTCTGATCCCGACGTTCCATCTGTCGCGTCCCTATCTGAAGGACGGGACCCGGGACGTGAGGGGCATCCTTCTGCGACCTGGTTACCGGCATCTTGAACGCAATCTTCTGTTTCTTCTAATCTTCTTCTAGCAGGGATCCGGCTCGAAGGACCAACTGTTTCGGACGACCAGAACCAGGGTATGTCTAGTACCCGGAGGTCGACCTGGGACAATCTCCCAGACGTTCTTGGCGTACACGGCAGTATGTCCGTTCGCTGGTAATGTACGCCACCACGCACCCCTGAATGCGTAGCTTGGGTCCCGATCCACTAGGGTTTCTTCGTTGACAGGAGACTATACTTAGAGGCGATGAAATAAAACACAATTTTTCCTTTTTTCTCTCTTGGTTTCGGTTCTTCCTTTTCCTTTTAGTTGTTGCCTCTTCGGTGGCTGTCTTGCGACTGACTCGAATCGAGAAATGGCTCGCCTTTTATTTGGCCCGTTAATACCTTACAGAGAGCCGCGTACTTTGAGCTCATTTTTCGAGTAAAATTTCCCTAAACCGAAACCTTGAGAGTCCTTTTATTTTATGTTTTCAGTAAAACACCTTACACATATTTATTTATTTACATGCCTTACACACTATTATACAATATTAAAACATAATATTCAATATATAATAATTAATTAAAAAAGTCTTAAAACAAAAATATCTAAATTTCTAGGTTGCTACATTTTTACTATACATTTTCCCTTATAACTTTTGAACGGATAGTCCTATCGACCTAATTCTTGTTTTATTATAAGTTTTATAATAAAATCTATTATTTAAAACATAAACTATTATGCTATTGCAAGAAACAAAAAATCTCATTTTCAAGTTACGTAATTATATGCTAACATTTTACTTACGTACCTATTCCTTTCAAATTAATGTTAAATAGTCTTATATGATTCAAATAAGCAAAAAATACTCTAAACTAACCTTATTACACTAGTTAGAACTTATTTTAACATAATAAATCTAATAAGAATGAGATTTCATATTTACAACAATTATTCATAATACGCTAAAATGACATTGTCCCTATATTAATACACACGTTACTCGAAGATAGGTTTTCCGTCGCCGACAATCACTTAAAAAACACAGAAAATCTTACACTCAGCTCACATATTGTACATCATGAGAATTTAACACAGGATACAAATAATAGAATGAAATGGTCAAAAAGCATGAACGAGACCGTTATAAAACAATATTACATTATAACGGAATTAGAAATTAATAAAACAGGCTATAGGAAATTATTGCACCAGGCAGTAATAGCAGAGCACCCACAGTTGAACCAAGTATCTGAACAACGAATTTCAGACCAACTTAGAGTAATAATACGCAATAAAATGATTAATGAAGACAGATTACAAGAAATACGAGAAGAAGCTAGTAGAGAACTATTTAAACTTAATAAACACGCAAATGATAATAGTAACAATGCTCTCAATTATAGTGGAAGTCATTTACAACCCTCAGGAATTGCTGAACACGATGATGTACAAGTGAATAAGAAACAAAACAACAATAGAGAAGTAATAATTCATTCAAATACGCAAAATACGGAAAGCAGTAGCACCATAAACCAAGATAACATCGAAGAAGAGTTTAACAGAATATTCATACTTTTTAGAAACACAGACCCTACATCTAGACCATACATCCCAAAACAAAATACTTCAAGAAAACTAACGTATATTGTAAATTATATAAATAGTAAAGTTTTGCCTAAATATTTAAATACGGACACAGAGTATGAGACACTACAAACACTAATATATACAGCAGCTTACACATCAGCATTACTTAATGGGACAAAATTTAGGATTGATGTATCTGTAAATAAATGTAGCAAGCCTTTTTGGCAAGTTCGGTTAGAAAACAAAATTAAACAACTAAGAGCAGATATAGGCCGATTGACACAATTTATTGCTGGTAACCAAAGTCCAAAAATTCTTATAAAAATTCAATCTATAAAAGATAGGCATAGTAAACATTCTCAATATGAACAATTAAATACAGAACCAAACCAACTTTTAGATACTCTAAAGCAAAAATTAAAGGAAAGATATCTCACTTGTACCGCAAGAAAACAACAAAATATTAAATTTATTAATAACGAAAAAAGCTTCTACAGAAATCTCTCACAAAATATACAAGTGGCTCCAAACCTTTCACCACAAACACCTCAGGCACATGATTTTCTTGCATATTGGGCAAATATTTGGGAAAATCCTATTCGACATAACTCTAATGCAAACTGGCTTAATGATATTCAAAATGACAGAAATGGAAACGAAATGTTATTTACTGAAATATCAATGAATACTTTTTAAAAGTCCTTAATCGTGCCCACAATTGGAAGGCTCCTGGTATAGATAACATTCATAACTACTGGTACAAGAAATTAACATACATACACCCATATCTACATACTTACATTAATAAATTTATTCTCTTATCAAACAAAATGCCTAAATATATTACTCAAGGAAAAACATACATGATAGCAAAAAATAGTGAAACTCAAAATCCAGAAAATTACCGACCCATAACATGCTTACAAACTATTTACAAAATAATCACATCATGTATCATTTACAGCCACCTTATTGATAATAATCTACTCACTGAACAACAAAAGGGTTGTAGGAAGAACAGCCAGGGATGCAAAGAGCCCCCCCCAACGTGCGTTCACCTTGTCGTAGTGGGGGGGAGGCTCAGTAGTGCCCGGCAATCCAACTGGGCGCGAAGCTAAGAAACGCACAGGGAGGTTGCCCACTTCGGTGGGCGGTGGGAGGTGGCCCTCTTCGGGGGGCGGTGTACCTTGCGGGTTGCTCCTGGTACTGCTCTGATAGCAGAGTGGACCTTGGAGCAACCCCATGGTTGTGGTGGTCTGCTTTGGCAGACCTGCCGTCGGGGCGTCGTAGTTGAATGCGTAAGCGATCCTGCGACGCCCCATTAAGACGGGGGAAGGTTTTGTTGGGTTTTAGTGGGTAGTACTGGCTGTATTACGCCGGTGAGTCCCACACGTCGTGCGTAAATGCATTTCCCAACGTTAAAAAAAAAAAGGATGCAAAGAGCAACTCACCTTGGATTCTGTAGTTATGAATAGTGCGCGCAAAAATAAGCAAAATATTTATACAATGTTTATTGACTATCGCAAAGCTTTCGATTCGATTCCTCACAGCTGGTTACTCAGAACTCTTCATCTGTATAAAATTAATCCTAAAATAATAAACTTTCTCAATATTACCATGCAAAACTGGGAAACTTCTTTAAAAATTAACCATTTGTCTGAGACAATATCTACTGAACCGATTCGCATTCAACGTGGGATTTTCCAAGGTGACTCTTTAAGCCCCCTATGGTTCTGTATTGCTCTTAACCCTCTATCAGAATTGTTAAATAAAAGTAACATTGGATACAAACATAACCGTGCGCAGATCGATAGTACTATTTCACATTTAATGTATTTAGACGACATTAAACTGTATGCTTCTAATAGAAAGGGGTTATTTAAGTTAGCGGACATCACACAGGAGTTCTCTACGGATATCCATATGCAGTTTGGCATCGACAAATGCAAAATTCTTTCAGTCAATAAAGGTGTAATAGATAATAACGCATCTATACTCGAAACTGGTGAAACGATTGAACCAATGGATGAATTGAGCATTTATAAATATTTAGGATTCCATCAATCTACACAAATCAAGGTAAAACAAACAAAGATGGATCTAATTAATAAATTCAGATACCGTGTAAAACTCATTTTAAAAAGCCACTTAAATTCAAAAAATATTACTAAAGCTGTTAACACCTTTACCATTCCCATACTCACGTACTCTTTTGGTATAATAAACTGGTCACAAACGGATTTACAAAAACTACAACGAATGATACATACACTACTTACTAAATTCAGAAAACATCACCCAAAATCATGCATTCAAAGGATCACATTACCACGTCACGAAGGAGGGAGAGGATTTATAGACATCTTCATAATAAATTAATAACTACTTTTAAAAATTATTTTTATTCTAAGTCGGAACATTCAGCAATCCACAAACATGCAATAGAAACAGACAAAAAACTCACACCACTCAATTTACATGAAAAACAAAAGCAGATTAATGAAAAAATTACAGATGTGACTCAAAAAATAGCGTCATGGGCTGGAAAATCCTTACACGGGAGACACCAATCTCACCTGGAGCAGCAACATGTTGATAAAGATAGGTCAAACGAATGGCTTAGGAGGGGCGAATTGTTTCCTGAGACCCAAGGCTACATGCTTGCGATACAGGATGAAGTGATTGCCACTCGTAACTACACAAAATATATATTAAAAGATTCCAAACAGATAAACGATTTATGTAGACATTGTAATAGTGCCCCCGAAACAATCCAACACATAACCGGAGCTTGCAGAAGTATTGTACAAACTGATTATAAGCATAGGCATGATCAATTAGCGTCAATAATTCACCAACACCTCGCATATGATTACAAATTTATAAAAAAGAAACAGCCATATTATAAATATAAACCCGATTGCGTTTTAGAAACCAGTGACTATAAGCTTTACTGGGATAGGACTATATTAACAGATAAGACAGTACATTATAATAGACCAGACATTACCTTTTATGACAAGAAAAATAAAACAATATTCCTAATTGATATAGCCATTCCTAACACACACAATATTCAGGCCACTGTGTCTGAGAAACTGTCGAAATATCAAGACCTTGCTATAGAAATTAAGACTCAATGGCAAGCCCAAACTGTGCATATTTTACCAATTGTAGTGTCATCCACTGGTGTAGTACCTAAATCATTAGAAAAAAGTCTAAAAATAATAAATATTCCAGTATATGTAATTTATAGTCTACAAAAAGCCGCTATACTAAACACTTGTAGAATTACACGAAAATTTCTAGCATCCTCAACCATTTCTAGTACTTCCAGTCACACTAATTTTTAATTCTATCACACTTGGTTAAGGCCCGTGTGATAGAGTAATACCTTCTTTTGAAAGAAAGAAGAGAAGAGAAATTTCTATAAAAAAATAATAATAATAAATTCTTTATTGACATAATTTTTACATACACAGGTGATTAAGAATTCCCTAGCCCCTGCGCTCGTTAAAAACTGTATTGCAGGAGCCAGTGTCATCCCCATATGATTAATGACAGGTTTATGCCAACACAGTGATTTTTTTTTTTTTTTTTTTGTTATCGCTGGGGAAACCCATCATGGGGACCCTACCGGCCGTCAATGGGTAGGGTACTGTGAGACTCCTACTCACTAAAACCCACAGCGGAACCCGTCGCCGCAGTGCAATGGGGTGTGCAGGATCGCTTGCGCATTCACTGCAACACCCCTGCGGACAGCCCGTACCCCGCGGGCCTGCCTCGCCTAAACCGGAATGCCCTCGATTCACAGGGCATTCCGACCGCCCCGATGACGTGCAGGGGAGTCAACGAGAGACCCCCCCGCAGTAGCTCCTCTAGGGTGGCGGGAGAAGATGCGCATACCGGCGCCTCCTCTCCCCCAGCCGACGGCGACGAAGAGGGTCTGCTAAGGCGTTAGCCTCGCGTTCCCTCTCCGCCGTCTCCTTCAGTGAGATGACGGCCTCGCTGAAGGAGACCATCGCCGACCAGGACCTCTCGTCGCGTAGCATGGCCCCCACCACGCTTCGCAACGACAGGTCTCCACCCACTACCGCCATCAGATGCCAACACAGTGATATATGTAGGTACAGACAACAAGAGATAAAATAGAAATGAACTTTTACATAGACTTAGCGGGGATATTTAGGTATATAAACATTTACTTTTTAGAGGATTCTACTACTTATAATATTATAGAACATTTATCAACATTTCAAAACATTATCGACTAATTTGGGAATATTCTATACAGTTAAACCATTATGTTGATATGTCGTACTTTTTAGAGAATTTTTATCGTTTTTTCATATGCATTGCGTATAAGTTAAGCGAAGTATTCAATGTTATTGGTAAAAAAAGTTACTCGTATGAGGGCTAACTAAAATTTTAATAACACGGTAATGTTTTGCATAAAATATGTAACATTACCGTGGTAATAATGTCAGCCTAACGAGCGCTTAATTGACGATTCATAAATCTAATTTAATATATCGTAAATCGTGATTGATTAAATATGAACAACTCGTTATTCTGAAGATTGATATAGTTTCCTCTAAAAACTTCCGAAAATTCTTTCGTTCTTCATAAACTATTGCATGTATATTTTTTTCTATTGATATAATTGGCATGACTAAAATGCAGTCTCCATGAAAATATATTTATAGAGTACGAAAAATATTTCAAAAAAATTAAAAAATATTGTTATTGGCTTCAAAGCTTGCTTGATTAAATTTTTCATTGAGTCAACGTTCAAAAAAATATTTATAATAGGAACAATTTTTAAGTTTCTACAGGATCCACTCTGTCTCCCTACCAACGTGCGTTCACCTTGTTGTTGTAGGAGGGCTTAGTAGTGCCCGGCAATACAGCCGAGCGCGAAGCCAAGAAACGCACAGGGAGGTGGTCCACTTCGGTGGGCGGTTTGCATGGGGGTTGCTCCTGGTACTTCCCTGATAGCAGAGTGGACTGTGGAGCAACCCCATGGTTGTTGTGGTCTGCTGCGACAGACCTGCCGTCGGGGCCCATTTAAGACGGGGGCTGTTTTGTTGGGTTTTAGTGGGTGGTATTGGCTTTTCTAGCCGGTGAGTCTCACATAAGCACCTGTATGTCTACAGGTGGTATGCGTAAATGCATTTCCCAACAATAAAAAAAAGGATCCACTCTGTCTAACTGCCTAAAACTTGTATACTATAGTCGGTTTGACATATATTATTCCGAGGTCAAAAAAATCTGTAGGATAGATATTTTTCAACAGCAAAGATATTTTTACTTAGATTAAATTCTCTTTTCTTAAATTCTCATTTTAATATAATATTTTTTTTAAACAAAAACAGTGTATCTCAAACATCAATGGCTACAGAATACGACGGATATGTTAATAATGATCATGAAATAATTAGGGATAAGAAAATGTGTAAAAGGATTTCACAGCAAAAAATTATCAGAGTCAATAGTCAGTTTGAATAAATAGTCCAATCGGAATCCGGTTTGGGAACAAAATATTTAAAACCTGAAGTTTTATGATTTTAAAATGTTAGCAGGTATATAAGGAATAGAAATTCGTAAAATGCCCCCGATGCCCAGCTACCTTCGAGAAATAGGGGGTCGCAAAGCGTTGAAAAATAGTTTTATTCAATTTCCGGCTTACTGTGACGTTCTTTCGAAAAAAGTTTTCTACAAAAGTTGTAGGTCTAGTAAAAATCTACAACTTTTATAAATAACACATTTTACAATAACCTCAAAGTTTTCGAGATATTCGTATATATTCGTTTTCATTTTTTACATCTTTATAATGATGTTTTAACAAAATTATGACTAAATTTAGTAAATATCAACTTTTTTTTTTAATTAAATTTTTTAACTAATGAGTAAACTAGATTAGACTATGAATGAATTTAATTTCTTTCTGTAATTACCTTAAAATTAAAAATTTCAGCTTCAACCCTTCTCTACAGGAACGCCACGGTTCTCTGTTGTAATTTAGAAACAAACATGCTCCATCAAACCCAGAAGTGTTGACGACGTGGCTCAATCTATTGGAAATGGATAAGAGTTAAGTGATGAATCATGAACAGAGTTGGCCGGGAAATAACGTAAAGAAAGCGATAGTAAAGTAAGCGATCGACTAATAAGTCAACGTTTTAGCGTCAGAGCCCAGATGTGTATAGTCTGCAGGATCAGAAGACATTGGCTTTAATTGGCGAGAGTTCAATATCGTCTTTTTTTGGATCAGTGTGGTGTTAAGTTCTTCCAAGTTACCTATAGGATTAATTTATATTTAACCAAAAGTAAAAAAATAAATAAATTACTTTGGAAAACTAAACTATGTAAACTATCTTAAATTAATTATCAACAAAGTGAAAAATCAATTTTATTAGCATAGAAAACAATGTCACCTACGCAATAGGTAATTTAGAAATTAGAAGTAAATACTCTAAAAAGTAAAATTTCGACAACGAAGCGATATATATCAAAAAAATATTCTTTTTTTTAATTCCACAATTGTTATTTAAAATGTTTTTGATGTGTAGCTGTGACTATTAAAAAAATGCAACCGAATGCATTTATAATTTAAGTAGGTACCGGGAACAGTGTACAATCAATACTTGAGTAATGACATTGACATTTATGAAAACAAGAGTTTGGACATTTTGTACCTACTATTGAATTTAAGTAATTTGAATTACAGTGTTGGCGTGAGTTCAACTTTTAATCATGAATATACCGTTCCCAATATTGTATCCTCGTTTGGTTGATCCTTCTTGGTTCAACGCCGACAGCCCGTGTGATGAAGACGCAGAATTAACCAGCATGGAACAAGCTCACCAACAATGGGTAAACATGAGTTAACTTTGATATAAATCTGGCTTATATTTTGTTCAAGTGAATTAGGAATAAATGTTGACATTTGAAGTAGCCGAGTAAAATGTAAGTTATTTAACAAATATTCTTATTTACAGTTAAATTCCATTGGACAGCAGTACATGAAACGAACACCATTAGGCAAGACAGATGCAGAGCCTATGGAAGAAGAAGCTGATTCCGACGAAGAAGAAGGTAGGTATTATTATTATGAGCACAATTTTGATGTTACAGATAGAAATATTATTATATAAAATGAAGAATTATTCTTATTTGTTTCCATTAAATTGAATTACAGGTAATGATGAATCTGACGATTCTGAAGAATCTCATGATGAAGACGAAGAAGAAGAGCTCCCCAGAAATTCCCCAGCTAGAAATAATAATGAGTTGGAGCCAGAATCATTGGAAGATGCTAATGAGAGCTCAGATATCAACACCCCTGATCAAAGTACGCTCTGGCCTATTCAGTAATATTAACAACTATTCTATAAAAAAAAAAAAATGATATGAGTGTTGTAGAATCATTTTGTACCCCACTAGAAATTATGTGTGTAAAAGTACCTATATAATTTTTCCCAGTGTTGTAGATTTTCGAAATTGATGATGTTTGTCATTATTTTGATTTTTTTTGTATAAGCTGCATTTGTCATGTTTTATAAATAAAATGAAGTATAATAAAGACTACATTTTTAAGCATCTTTTTAATTGTTTTATTGGTACATTGCATTATTTCATTTCAGAAAGCTATTGCTTTTGAATTTAACAATTAGACTGAGGCATTTAGTGTATATTAGTATTGTTTAGGTGTGAGTTTTCATTTTAGCTGGTTTTAGTTAATTTTATCTAGTTTATAGTAAAAAAAAAACAGTTTTAACAAAAAATAAACATTAGCCCTGCAAAGGTCTATGCCCAGCCCTGCCAATTTTAAAATCTAAACTGAATACTCGTTAGTCATTCGTGAAACGCGTCGAAAACGTTCAAAAAATTACTGTTGTCGTGTGCATAGTCCCTAAAAGAGCTTCTAATGTTTTGAGAATATATTAAGGCAAAGAAAAGTATCGGTGAAAAATATTTTTGATAAATACTAGATAGGGGCCGACTAACTGACAGCTGACTAGTTGGTTGGAAAAAGGCCGACTTGCATATATACGGGCTAGCCGATCATTGTTTTCCGCGATGTTTGTCGCTCTTCGGCCTTCGCATCTCTTACACGAGTCGCGCGTACAGACATGTACGAACAGATTTTTATTTATTGTTGTGTTTTTTTTTTGAAAAATAAAACAGTGTGAATTGTACCTATAGCTAGGACAGTTTGTAATAAAGTAAAAGTACCTACTTGCAGAAACTAAGTCAGTTCATATTTTCTTACTAAGAAATTGAATGAATCTAAGAAATTCTTAGATTCACGCGAATATTTGACATCTATACAGATAAATAAAAAGTCTGTAAGTATGTTTGTTTGTTCCGGCTAAACTCTAAAAAACGGCTCGACCGGTTCTGACGGGTCTTTCACTGGCAGATAATTGATGTTATAGAGAATAGTTTAGGCTACTTTTACTTTAGAAAAAAATCGAGGTTCCGCACAAAAAAATTAAAATTCATAAAATTGTGAACAAACACACCCAAGCGAGGCGAGGGTATGTCGCTAGTCTTAAATAAAAGTAGGTATCTCTTCGGATCTTTTTGCAGTTTTATTTTAATTTTTGGTTCCCGTTTCGAATGCTTTACAGCAATCATTGTCACGGGAGTTACTAATGTTTTAGACGTCTCAAAGGCATTATACGAGTCAGGAGGCAGACAGTGCATACCCAATACCCCCAAAATTACAAAATGAAAATAAGGTTTTTCATTAATAATCATCTATTTTTAAGAATAATAATATGAATAAAGTAATCGGCCGGCTACTCAACAAAAGAATTGAATAATTAACTATATTATAGTAATATTTCATATTTTTCTGATGAGGTATTAAACAATAATTGTCAGCATTATAGATACTTTTGTATATTTTGCTTCTTTTACCTTTATGGGCACAATGGAGAGGATTATCCTTACAAACAGCTGAATAAAATACGATTTCGAACTTTGGTTATGACCTACTTCATTAATTTTATTCTATTAGTCAGTGATTTGGGATCAAGTAATAAAAGTTACAATGATTAAAAAGATTTTATTAGTTTATATTTTAAATTAAATAAATAAAACTGGTAGGTAGGTATACATTATCACGTTATTTATTAAAAAAACTTTTCTAATTAAAATAAAATTGACAAAAATCACACTTTTATAAATAAAATAAAAATTATTTTGACTTAAAGTCAGTTAATGAATTCGATGAAATAATGCTTCAGACAACTATTGCTAAAAATGAGAATGAATTAGTTAAATGATTACTACTCTAAACAGTATATGTAATGAATTATATGCTAATTTTTATTTTACTTAACATAATGAATTGTAAACAATATGTACCTACTATTTAAAATTAATTTTGCACTATTAAAATTTACACATAAAGGATGGAAATGGCGTAATGAAAATGACTAAAATCTATGGTACAAAATAAAATTTCTAATTTGTGATAATTTATGTAATCTTGTAAATTAACAATAGATAAGTAGTAAGTATATATTCAGCATACTAAAAAATTGAGTTTCAAGCTTAAAGTATGGCGTGAGACTATAATTAAGCAAAAAATATTGAAGTCCCAATAGTTATACAAATTAAGTAGTTTCTCTAAATTAAATAGTAACATTATTGTGACGCACATTTGATATTTGTATTACAGTATAATACTGTTTCAGCGGATTCCGCTATATAAAGGCTGTTCTCTATTATAGGTCGGGGCAAATAACTTTAGGACTGGATGATAGAGTGGGGATGCCTTTGCGCATCTTAGTTTTATGGCAAAATAAAATGCCGTTACGACGCCGTTGCTAGTACGTGCAATGGACGCAGAGAACCAATCACGAGCGACGCCTATGCCTCGACGTGCGGTGTTTTCCAATTATAGCACTAAAGCGCATTATGCGGCATAATGCTCAATTTCGAATGTTTCAACTACAGCAACGCTCCACACAATCGAGCACTTTAAAAAGTACTGCGTTGGCGTGACCTACCAACTCAGTAGCGGATAATATAAGAAGTGTTTTTCGCGTTGTTCGTGCCAAAGTGCGGCATTATGCTCTGTTATTGGAAAACAGACAATCACAGCAAGCCACCGCGCCTCACAATATACCACTAAAGAGTAAAAAGGACTAAAATGGACTTCTGCGCGGCTTCATACCTGCCTCGACCTATATGCGACTTACGTTTTAACCTATCAGTCAAAACGTGTACAATGTAATATTTATTTATACGTTGTTGCGGTAGCAAATAAATAAAGGATAAAATTATTATTTTTCTAATTTCATAGTTGTATTGTAATATTTTTAAAATGTAGCTGTAACGTCTATGACAATGTTCACAACTCTTGTTAATAATGGCCCAATCTTATCTTCCTCTATGGAATTCCATTTCTTTGCGAGACATTTTTCGATATAATCATGTGTTGATTTTTGATCTGTAAATCATATACATATTAATATAATATTATGTTATATCTAACTAGCGACTCACCCTCGCTTCGCTCGTGTTCGTCCCTAGCTTGGTTCCCAGTACAAACTTTCATCCCCATTTTCAACCCCTTAAGGGACGACTTCCAGGATAAAAAGTATCCTATGTCCTTCCTAGTGTCTCAAACTGTCTTCTTACCAAATTTCATCTAAATCGGTTCAGTAGATTCAGAGATTACCCCCTACAACGTCATAAACTCAAAAACTTTACCTCTTTATAATAGTAGTATATATATATAAAATTCGCGTATCACAGTGTTTGTAACAAAACTCTTCCGAAACGGCTTGACCGATTTTTATGAAATTTTCTGTGTATATTGAGTAGGTCTGAGAATAGGCCCCCCCCAACGTGCGTTCACCTTGTCGTGGTGGGGGGGCTCAGTAGTGTACTCGCGAAGCCAAGAAACGCACAGGGAGGTGGCCCGCTTCGGTGGGCGGTGGGAGGCGGCCTTCTTCGGAGGGCGGTATACCATGCGGGTTGCTCCTGGTACTTCTCTGATAGCAGAGTGGACCGTGGAGCAACCCCATGGTTGTTGTGGTCTGCTTCGGCAGACCTGCCGTCGGGGCGTCGTAGTTGAATGCGTAAGCGATCCTGCGACGCCCCATTAAGACGGGGGAAGGTTTTGTTGGGTTTTAGTGGGTAGTACTGGCTTCGCCGGTGAGTCCCACACATCGTGCGTAAATGCATTTCCCAACGTTAAAAAAAAAAAAAAAAGGTCTGAGAATAGGACGTTAAACTATTTTTCATACCCTTATGTGATAAGTGTGGACCAACCCTAAATTTCATTTTTTGGACAATATTTTTTTTATTTTTATTTTTTTATGATTAAAAATATATACAAACCTAAATAATATTTGTGATAATGTTATTAGTAAGTTTAAAAAATGAAAATAGCTCGTGTTCGTACCGATACAAACGCAGATTAGGGTGCGTCCATAGTGCGATAAAAAAGTAGTCGTGTGTACAGACCCTTAGAATAAAATACATAATTTAACAACGTCAAAAGAAACATCTTACCATGCTGGGAGCAGTTTGATAAATTTAAAGTAAAGAATATCGCACTTTTCTTCACTAACGGGCTAAATTCATCGCAGTAGTAATGAAATGCCATAGCAAGCTCCGAGGGAATATTGTATATATCTTTTACAAGCATCACCCCGGTTTTGTCCAGCCCTTCTCTGTACTCATTCATAAAATCATAGACAGAATGCACTGTGATATTTGAAGTGTCCACAACCACATGTACTTCTTTACTTTCATTTCCTGCAATAATAATGAATAATTATCGTTTTTTTTTAATCAAAATAAAATCGGACAAGTACGAGTCTGACTAGCGCACCGAGGGTTCCATAGCATGAATCATTAAAATAAGATTATAAACGCAAGTTTTTTTTGTGATATCACTACAAATCTACGAGGTTCGAATTTTTACCTTTATTTGTATCTTTTGAGTGCGCTGACTTAGAAGATACATTTTTTTTAGCTCTAAGGAATTGCAGACGTTAGTATTTAATATTGATTTCAAATTGATACCTTCACGCGTTCTCGAGATAAAGAGTCTTAACAGGCATAACGACGAACGGACAACGAAGTGATTCTAAAAGGGTTCCCTTTTCCTTGTTTAGGTGAGAAACCGAGTTGATGATTTGAAATGTATGGGACTTGTCAAAAAGAATCATATGAGCCTAAAACTCAATGGGGTTTTATGGTAACCATAGAAGAGAACCACTATCCACTACCTGGTCACATGGTCAGATCGATACCAAGTTATAGTATTGTCATCCGAACTACATATACATTATATATGGTCCACTTTGGCAGATCTGCTGTTGGGGCGTCGTGATTGAGTGCGTAAGCAATCCTGCGACGCCCCATTAAGACGAGGAAGGTTTTGTTGAGTTTTAGTGGGTAGTACTGGCTTTTTTAGTTTTCTCTCTCTCTTACTTTTCTAGTCCCACATAACCACCTGTATGAATGCAGGTGGTATACATAAATGCATTTCCCAACATTAAAAAAAGGTTATATTGGCATTCCCTCCAATGTGTGTTCAACTTGTTGTGGTAGAGAGGCTCATTGGCGTCCGGCCATCCAGCTGAGCGTGAAGCCAAGAGACAAAATGGGAGGTGACCCACTTCGGTGGGCGGTGTACCATGCTGAGTTCCTTCTGGTATTTCTCTGATAGCAGAGTGGACTGTGGGAGCAACCCCTTCTTTGTTGTAGTCTGCTTTGTTCTTTTAATCTGTTGATTAGTAATCTTTAGCAGATACTATTGCAAATCAGAATATGTAGTACAAAAGTCTGATATATGTTAATCATATACACAAAATACAAAAATCTAATGTGATTATTGCACTTGTTTTTCAAGTAACATGAAGGTAGGTAAATAAAAGATTGAAATAACTTACTTAAATATCTAGACGCAGTTGCTGCTAAATCTTCAATAAAGTTATTGAATTTGGCAGAGTTGAAGTTTGTTTTTTGACTATTATAAGTAAATATAAATGATCCAGCATCTTGGTTCTCAAAGATAGTGGAGACACCTGGAATTAGTTGTAAAGGTTTTGGAATAATTGTTTAAAAATAACTGATTTGAGGTGCTTTTATGTACATTTCAAAGGCTGTCTTATTTAAAATACTATTAAAAATATTTGTAATTTTATTTATTGTTTATATTTCTTTTTATGTCTGATATCTGACAGCAAAATTAAGGATCCAATCTCTATGATAAAATATATTTTATGAGGAACTATTTGATTATTATTATTATATTAATTAATAACTATAACTATTTGATAGATTTTGATTTAATCCCTTCACGACCGCGAACACGCCGGCGTGTCAGTTAACAATAGATTTCTTAGAATTTTATTAATTTTTTAGAAATTTATCTGGAGTTGTTCAGCAGTGATTATTTGTCAATAGTTGAGTGTTAAACTAATAATAATTGATTACACTTTTCTTGCTGGTAGGCTATGTAATGTATTTACCATACATGTAATACAATGTCTTAGCAATTTATTGCTAGAATACTATAGAAATATTTAATTTGCTTAAATAAAACTTATGAGCTCACCAGTTCTCACTTGCAGTATTGATGTGTATTTAACTTTATATTTTTCTTCTAAATCTTTCACATCATTATAAAATTTTAACTTATCATACACTACATTGACATCAGCCGGTGAAGTATTTAATATACTGTATTGACTATAAGTCACAGTAGCAAGAAAGAGTACCAAAATGGCCATTAAGAAATTATATGATTTCTTTGTTTCATTTCTTATGGAAGATTCCGGAAATAGATTATTATGCAAACCCACACTCTCATTACATCTACTCCTTTGCGCTGATACATTAAGAGAATACTTTGATGCATTCCGATTTTCTTGTTCACTTTGCAAAGCACTAGTGTATAGTTCCTCACTGAAAATTGAAAATGTTGCGGGGGAAGATTTGGATAGAATATCTCTGAAAGGACATTACCAACTCATTATATCTTAAATACAGATTTCTGCACATTTTTGAATAATAGTAATGAGTATAGCAAATGATTAAAGCCTTTAATGAGATGGTAATGTACATATCAATAATAACTATTTTTATGTGTCTAACAATACTTACTCATCATCTGATTCATCATTACTGTATTCATTGTTTATTATATCAACTGAATTTCTCCTGCATTTTGGGCTATTTTTTCTTAATGTTAAAGGACTGGAAGGACGAGCTATTTTACTAAAAAAAATATATATATTTACATCACATAATCAACAGTGTCAAAATTGGCAAAATAATAAACACAAAAGTAATGGATATTTGTTTGACAATAATATGTGGTAAGTGGTTAAGGGTTGAAGTAACTAAATAGAAAAAACCATTTAGTGATAATGTCCTTATTTAGTGAAATGGGTGATTACTAGGGATGAAACCGATATCCAGTAACTATCCAGCCTTATTTTACTATCAGTTTAGATACTAGGTATTTAAAAACTATAAAGCTTGCACTACATGTTAAATAGTTTTTAAGTTTTATAATTAATACATATGTTAGTTTTAAGGTATATATGCTATGGGCCTCTGTTTACATATTTAAGATCCTTTTGTAAATATTGCCCGGAATAAATGATTAAATAAAAAGTTGAGCAAGCAAACAATTGACTTTTGTTAATGACTAAGTCATGATGACACCCTAATATGCTAAAATTATTACTATAATATATAACTTTTTACAATACATATTATAATACATTTGTCACAACATACAATATGACAACAAGTTTAATATTCGGCTGCCAGATATCTGGCTATCCAGTCTTACAGCTCGCAGGATATATGGTATCCAGAATACAGCCAAAGAACTATCATTTTCATCACTTGTGATAACATATTAAAAAAATGTGTCCTATATTTAAAATTTTGAAGATTTTATAGTGTAAAACATATACAGATATAAGAAATACTTTTCCATTTCATTAAGTACCTTATTTTATATGTTGACGGTAGTTTTAATTTACCAAATTTAAGTGTAGTTAAGAGTGATTTACAAATTTAAAAATGTTTATTGAAGTGATAAATGTATTATTTTCCAATAGAAATCAACCGTATAATAATAGAATACAAAATACCTCATAACATTATCAATCTCATCAACGCCATGATCTGGGGTAGAGATTGTGTTCTGTTGTTTTCTTCTATGAGCATTAACACCATATTTCCCCATTGTTTTAAGATAAGTACTATTATATGTATTGTTATAGCTATGAATACTTTTTCTCGCTGATGGTATTATTTTAGCCCCCCTGTTCTAAAATTTGATAAAAGAATTATGCTTAAAAAATATTGTATTCGTTAAAATAACAAAAAGAATTATTATCCTTGCCTCTTCTTCAGTAACACTATCCATTAGAGTTATATTACTTGTAATCAATAGGGTTTTTAATAATCGTATTGTTTTTTTAACATACAACAAGAAAAATAAGACATTTCAATTTTCATGATTTTAATCATGGATGACAATTGTTGTATTGACAAATAAAATCATTAATCAAGATGCAAGCATGACAGTTGTGTAATGTGCTGTCTGTCGTGTGACACAGAGTACATGTAATTGGTGTGACAGTGACATATAAATCTGTGGTAACAAACATTTTGTCATCCATGGTAACAACAATATAGAATAGTCACAAGTAAAATACATTGCACAGGTAAGATGCGAACATAATAGAAGCAAAAACCAGGTACAAAAGAGATATCACAATAAATTGCTGAAGATCAGATTGTACGTAAATAGACCATACGTGTAGCGCCCTCCTTTCTAGACATCTTTCCCATTCTGGGTCTGTATTCAGGTAAAAAAAAACATGAATAAAAATTAAACAAAAGACTTTATTTCAAGTATTGTACATCCGCATCATGTAAATTTAGCAATAATTTGAAACTTTTACTAAAATCTAAAACACCACAATGGTAGTAATAATATATAAGGTTGCAATCTATCTTTTATACCACCTGCACTACCGTGCGTCATGACATGACGTACGGTAGCCTTACGAGTAATTGGCTTCTTAGGAAAAACCTCCAATTGGGCATCCTCTTTTTCAATATATTTTGCTATTTTTTCATCAAACCAAGCTTTAAACGTATAAATTGGAATGGCAGTTACCATTAGCTTATTTAGCGCGTATGTAGATGTTATTTCTCTCGTGCATTCGTTCTGGCCCGAGATGATTATTCCAACTAACTCGTTGTTAAATATTGCAGGTCCACCCTTGTCCTTAAAACATGTCAATACCTTTGTATCAATGCAATCTAAATAACCTTCAATCACGTCTCCTGGATTGTTTATTTTAGGCTTTGTTTCTAATCCAACATACTGCAGTTCTTTTACTGTGTCAATTTCAGCATTCAGTCCAAACCCAAGAGCTTCTATTTCATTTAGATTTTTGACGGACGTGTAGTTACTAATATTAATTTTAGTTGCCATCGTAGTATTAAATTTTTCTGTGTATACAAGAGCTACATCCTTGACAATGTTACTACCTATAAAGGTTGGAAATTTCTCACTTTTAATAACATGCAAGGTGTTGTCATTTTTTTTGTCAGTTGTAGTATTTAAAAGTACATAGCTAACAAATTCTGTGCATTGAGCAGTGGTGAGTATTACTCCATTAGAGACTACGGAACCGGCACAAAGGTATTCATTACGAGATGACATTAAAGCTGCCATAAATGGAAATTGGCTGATACTGGCTTTTTTGATCTCATGCACCAGAATATTTCTTTTTCTTGAGCATCCTGTTGAATTCATCGGAATTTCCAAGGTTTCCTCTGTTGCATCATCCGTGTCATCATCTCTATCATCGTCGTTTTTAATTACATTTTCATTAGCACAAACTTTAAGCACTAATAAAATACAAATTAAAAAATGCAAAAACCTTAAAATGTATATCATGGTTGTAAAAACAGATGATAGAATTTTACAGTTCTTTTATTTTTTGTTTCTTCTCTTTCTGAACCAGTTTAAATATTTTAGTGGCCAGTTTCCTTAATTTACTTTTAAAATAAAAAAAATATATATTTACATTCATCGAATATATAGATTATTTCGCGGAATTATTTTGATTGTTGGTTCCCGACTTTTCGAATTCTTTACAGCAATCATGTTCACAGGAGAGACTAAGGTTATAGACGTCTAAAAGGCGTTATACACTTGTTACTGATACCCACTATTATACAAAAATGATATATACTTATATTATTTACAAATTTTACCATATTGGTGACCTATTTTGGGAGATGTTTTCCAAAACGTTGCTAATAACTTCGATATCTACCGATTCTGAGGGTATTTTTTTTTATGGGACTAAGGGGGCAAATGGGCAGGAGGCTCACCTGATGGAAAGTGATCACCGCCGCCCATGGACATCTGTAACACTGCAGAGCTTGCAGATGCGTTGCCGGCCTTTAAGGAAAGAATACGCTCTCTTCTTGAAGGTGGCCAAGTCGTAGCGGTTCGGAAAGACCGACGGCGATAGCTGGTTCCACAGAGTGGTTGTGCGAGGCAGAAAATGCCTTAAAAATCGCACTGTTGTGGAACGCTGGACATCGAGATGGTGTGGATGGAATTTAATATTTTGGCACGATGTCCGATGATGAAATTCAGAAGCCGGGATCAGTCCGAACAATTCCTCGGAACACTCCCCGTGATAAATGCGGTAGAAGATGCAGAGTGATCCAATATCTCTACGCAGAGCTAAAGGATCAAGCCGATCGGAGAGAGCTTGATCGTCGATAACTCGAGCCGCCCTACGTTGAATGCGGTCAAATGGAAGTAGCTGGTACTGGGGAGCTCCCGCCCAAAGATGAGATCAGTACTCCATGTGGGGCCGAATTTGCGCCTTATAAAGAATAAAACGCTGACGCGACGTGAAGTACTGTCTCGCCTTGCTGAGCACACCAAGCTTCTTTGAGGCCAATTTGGCCTTACCTTCCAATTGACCACGGAACTGGACGTTGCTCGAGATGTCAACGCCAAGTATTCTGATACTGGCTGTGGGAGACAGAGGAGTGTCCTCAAATTGAGGAGCTACGATAAATGGCGACTTTTTAGCGGTTAACGCGCAAACTTGTGTCTTTTTGGGGTTAAATTGGACTAAGTTTTTAATACTATCTCTCTAACTCACTTAGGTTGACTGGAAGAGATCTCTTCTAGAGATAAGTCCACCTTTGCTAACTAATTTTATTGTTTGTTACTCTCTGTATTTTACATATAAGTGCAATAAAGAATAGTATATAAGTTTAGTCGACCCCAATCCGAGACTTTGGTTAACAAAGATTCGACTTCAGACACAAGTTTGTTCCGGCTCTCGTTGACTTATTCCCGAGAAACATTAGCGCGGCCAGTGTACAGGGTATCCACAGTGCTGTCGTCTGCATAGCAATGAATGTTGCTGATTTGCAACATGTCATTGATATGCAGAAGGAACAGAGTAGGAGACAGTACGCAGCCTTGTGAAACACCAGCATTGACATATTTAGGATCAGAGCAAGCACCGTCGACCACGACCTTAATGCTCCGATCTACCAAAAAGCTGGTGATCCAGTTGCAAAATTTCTCGGGGAGCCCATAGGAAGGTAGCTTCGAAAGAAGCGCTTTATGCCATACTCGATCAAAGGCCTTCGCTATGTCCAGACTGACTGCAAGCGCCTCCCCCTTGGTCTCAACTGCTTCTGCCCATCTATGTGTCAGGTAAACTAGAAGATCACCGGCTGAGCGACCTCGACGGAAGCCGTACTGGCGGTCGCTGATCAGTCGGTGCTCTTCTAGGTACCGCAGGAGCTGGCAGTTGATAATGGACTCCATTATCTTAGAGAACAAGGAGGTAATGGCTATAGGCCTGTAATTGGACGGATCCGAGCGGTTGCCCTTTTTTGGGATCGGATGCACTAAAGCGGCCTTCCAGGATTTCGGGACTACGCCTAATGAATAGGAGTACCGGAAAAGACGCGTTAAGACCGGTGCCAACCCCGGAGCGCATGTCTTCAACACGATCTGAGGGAAATTTCTAGTTATTAGTATTATATTTTCTATTATGGTATTTTCTAGTTTCAATGTCTATTAGACTTTAAAGTACGATAATATACTACTATGTAGTAGATCTTTCATTTGTTAATATTTAAATCGATTTTGCAGTATTTATATTATATCAACGACCATACGATGAGAGCGTGAACGAATATGGTTAATTCGTTCATGGATGAGAGCATAGCAGGTATATTGAGTTATTTTTTAGTAAAATCCATTACACCCATATATATAATATATATAGAAGTATTACTTGCTGCCATTATTCATCTATGTTTGCTATTTAAAGAACATTAGATAGTTAAGTATGGACTTGGATTACGAGTATTGTAGGAATATGCCATTTTCGTTCGTCTAGACGGCGTCTTTAAATTAATTCTCTTTGGCTATATGTCAAAAATCGTTGTCAGTTTTCACTTTTTACCAATTTTTCCTTTGTCAATTGTCAATGTCATAGTAGAATAATATTCGTTGTCGTGTCGATTTCTCCTATTTTCCATATGGTTAAAAATTCAATTGAGCATATTTTTATTTATATATAAAAAATAACACCATGTCCAAAAAGAAGGGAAATAAAAAAAATCTTGATTTTGGCGACGATTTCGAAGAGAGTAAGACACAAGATCAAACTTCTGATATAACCTCTAAAGGGAAAGGAAAAGGTAAAAAGAAAAGTAAAATTAACATTGACACAAGCGACATTGATGATGCAGACATACCGAAAAAAAGTAACATCTCAGATGATGAACCTGAAGTGAAGCCAGTCAAAAAGTCTCAAAAAAAAGGTCAGTTGTATTGAGTTGCTATTGTTGTTCTTTTTTATAACTAATTCTCCACAAATTCTATTAAACTAATTGTATGTCTTATAAATAAACAGCTAAAAAAAAAGGTGGTGATATATCTGATGATGAACATGATGAAAACAAATCTACTCTCAGTAATTCTACAAGTATAGCTTCAAAATCATCTACAAAACAAAATAAGAAAAAGAAAGGTGAGTAAACAAAATAGATTATAAAATATTAATGTAGAATAAAATAATATAATTTGTTATAGAAATATAACAAAAAACAAAGTACACTATATAATTATGATGAAATTGATATATTTTATACAATTTATTATTTTCCAGGTAAAGGCAAGAAAGATGATGACTGGTCAGATGAAAATAGTGATGTTGAATTAAAAGAACTATCTGAGGAGGAAGTTGCAAAACCTGTTAATAAAAAAAAAGGTAGTGGCCTGATTTCATTTTAAGCCTTAATAATTGTATATAATAATTAATTTTTATGAATTATTATTAGTAAAACATGTTTTTATTTCAGCTAAGAATAAAAAAAAGTCTGTAGCTGTTGAATCATCAGATGAAGATGAAGATGATTCTAAATCAGTAGTTAGTAATGTATCAAGTAATGCCACACAGCCTGGCAAGGCCAAGGGTAAAAAAGGTATGGTATTTTTTTTTAATTATAATTAATATTTATTTACTCTTGTTCCACCAGCACTGTAACATTAACAAAGAAAGCTATCCAATATTTTAATTTAAGCAGTATCATAATCTAATTGGATGAAATTTAATAGTTCATTTAATTTTAGGAAAAGGAAAAAAGGATGAATGGCCTGATGAAGAAAGTGATAAAGAATTAAAAATAGAATCAGAAGATGAAGATATTTTAAAACCTGTTGTCAAAAGTAAAGGTAAACACAGAAAGAAAAACAATATAGATGATATTGAGGAAGAGTTGAAAAAATTTGAAATCAAAGAAGAAGAACCAGAAGAAGAGCAAGAAGACACAAAGGTATGTTAAAATCATTAAGTAATTAATCTTGATCTACATATAAATAAAAATGAAAGTTTTTTGTTAGTAAGTGCATCAGTTGAGAACGGATGGACAGATTTATATGAACTCAAATATAACAAACAAATTTATTGAAATTTGATCAAGACAATGTCTGTTGGATCAGCTAGTTTAAATAATAAAAAGCTTTTATAACACCATTAAAAAATATGGCAAATAGGTTGAATTTTTATTATCACATCACTAATTCTTATAGTGAATTTTAGATTAACTTTATTAAATGATAAATATTTGAATATAACAGTGTTGTTATAGCAATCTGAAAAAAGTGAAGAAAAACTAGAACCTGAAAAGAAAATGAGTCACAAAGAGAAGAAGAAGTTAAAGAAACAGCAAGAATATGAGAAACAGGTGGAATTGCTCACCAAGAAGGGCGGACAGGGCCACAGTGACTTAGATGCTAACTTTACAGTTAGTCAAGCTCAGAAATCGGCAGGTAAATTGATACTATATGTAATTATAAAATTTGTTTGATCGAATGCACTTATTCTTGAAAATGTACTGCTTCTGGTAAGTGGTAAGTGAAGTTTGAAAAATTCTTGTTGCATTTTGCAGCCTATTAAGAAAGGTAGCAACATAAATAAACAATGGGAGCCGTCAGCAAAATTTAATGTAGTATTTTGTAAATAAAAAGTATATTAATGAAATATAATGATATTTGTATATATTGATATATAATATCACTTGATCCTCTGGTAACTTGATCTATGATAATATATTATGTATAATAAAACCATGTCACTTCTATATTGGGACTATCTCTATGCAACAATCCCTGTATTCTGTTGCTTTGTTGTTGGATAATTATTGAGTTTGGGTTTATTTAATTCATTTTGAACAGTCCTTTACATCACAATTGCTCAAAAGCAAGTTTTTTTAGTTTTTAATTTTTATAATAATATTACAAAATATATTATAAAAAAAATTTAGGTCAGATGGCAGCTTTAGAAAATGCGGTCGACATCAAAGTTGAGAACTTCTCGATCAGCGCTAAAGGGAAAGACTTGTTTGTGAATGCAACATTACTTGTAGCTAATGGCCGTAGGTATGGTCTAGTTGGTCCTAATGGCCATGGAAAAACTACATTGTTAAGGCATTTGGCACAAAGGGCCTTTCCTCTCCCCCCTCACATTGACATACTGTTGTGTGAACAAGAGGTCACCGCAAGTGATATGAGTGCGGTTGACACTTTGCTGGAGTCAGATGTTAAAAGAACTGGTATGTAATAAAACATTTCTTTTTAAATAAATATGTTTGATAATTGTATTTAAATATTCAATTATAATTTAATAATAAATTATTAACATTTGTTTTAATTTTACATTATTTTATTTAATATTTTTTACTATTATTTATTTTTTCAGAGCTTCTCAAAGAATGTAAGGATTTGGAACTTCAAATTGAAAAGGGTGACCTAAAAAAACAAGATAAATTAAATGAGGTGAGTTATTTGTTTATCCAAAGTACGATTCTCGGTGATGGTTCACTTTAGGAAAAAAAAATCTGTAGAGACACAAATTCGACAGATAAACAATAAAATTTACTAGTTTAGAGACTTTTTATGATTTGTTGTGAACTTTTGCATTTATGGACCAATCGGAATTTGTTTATTTTTAAGAGAAAAAAATATATTGAAAACCTGAAGTTTTATAATTTTAAAATGTTAGCAGGTATATAAGGAATAGAAATTCATAAAATGTTTAATGTCCCCGATGCCAGCTACCCCCGAGAAATGGGGGGATGCAAATTTTTACATTTTTTTATGATTTTTTATCAAAATCAAGACTTAATTATGTAAATATCAATTTCATTTTTTTTATTATATGCTTAACTAATAAATAAACAAGATTAGACTATGAATGAAATTAATTTATTAATAAATAATAACATGAATAGATTCTACGGCAAAAAAGTACAAAAGCTCTGCTATTACTTTACGTGAATTCCAACTTTTATTATTTTTTCACGACTCGTCAAATTGCAAATTTGGAATGTTCACGGCGACATTGTAAAAAAATAAGCGTTAAATAAAAACTTAAGGACACTATTAACACGTACCTTGGGACGAACCCGAGCAAAGCGAAAGTGACCCGCTAGTTATATAAAAAATCGGCCTGCGCAAAAACTAAACTAAAAATATGGGAATAAGTTGACGAAGGAACGTACGATGTTTTATGCAGTCGGAGACACCGGCGTCTGGAATTCACCATTTTGATTTTTTTAAATATCATATCAAGACGAATTTAATGATATATAAATAATCTAAGTTGTTTAAGCCATTTGGTAATTACGAGGGAACATATAATCGGACATATGAAAGTAAATAAGAAACATTTGGTTATATTTTTGTCAGGTATACGCCGAGTTGAAGGCGATAGGCGCGGACTCGGCGGAGCCGCGCGCGCGCCGCATCCTGGCCGGTCTGGGCTTCAACCGCGCAATGCAGGACCGCGCCACCAAGAACTTCTCCGGTGGCTGGCGCATGAGAGTCTCTTTGGCACGGTAATATTAATATTATTATTCATTTATTTATTCATTATTAAGCACACTAACAATGTTAAAACTATTCAATACAATTAAAGTAAAAAAAACAGTTATGTATATCAATTACAAGTGTATATAGCATTCGTAATAATAATATTAATTACTAGTTTAGTTTCTCGCCGGTTCTTCTTAGTACAACTGCTTTCCGAGCTGGTGGTAGCTTCCTCACAGACTGACTACACTGACGCTTACATCAAATTGACGATTCAAAAGCACTTGTAATAAGTATAATTCAATAAAGTTTATTTCATTTCATTACATAATATTACAGTAAGGAATTATTATAGTAGTTGATAAAAAACATAAAATTAACAAGAATTAAAAATAACATAAATTTAAATAAAATAAAATAAAGTAGAAGTAATCGCTTGCGTTCGCTTGCTGTTGGCGGTCGTTTAGAACCGGTTTTGTTTAAGCGTACGCGTATTTGTTATTTTATAAATTGCAATGAATTTTTTACTCGTCGGATATGGATAGCGATATAAACTCGTTAGATTTTTTTTTTTTTTTCTTCCTGCCCTTGTCCCAATTTTTATTTGGGGTCGGCGCAATATGTTTTATTCTTCCATTCTACTCTATTATTCGTCATTTCACTGCTTACTCCCTTTCTAATCATATCTTCTTCTACACAGTCCATCCATCTTTTCTTTGGTCGTCCTCTTCTCTTGTCCCCGTTAACTTCCATACACAAAACTCTTTTCACCACACTTTGCTCTTCCCTCCGCATCACATGTCCATACCACGATAACCTATTGCTTCTCAACTTTTCATCCACTGGCGCAACTTTCAGGCTCCCTCTAATGTATTCATTCCTCACCTTATCCATTCTAGTCACACCACACATCCATCTCAACATTCGCATTTCAGCTACATGTATGCGTCAGCTACATGTAAACCTTAAAGCAATATGAGTAGTATATAAACTCGTTAGATATGGACCGAGATTGTGAAGTAATTGATTTATTAGAAGAGAGGGCCGAGATTAACAGTAATGACGACAATTCGTTATCGTTATATGAGAATTCGTTATCGTTATATGAGAGGACAGAAAGAAGTCGAGCAGAGAAGAGAAGTCGGGTGGTAGACGAGGAAGAAGTTTGGACAGAAGTCGGGAGAAGAGGTAAAGTAGTGGCACGCAGTGCGTCTGACGATGATATGACTAGAGTACCAGAAGAACAAATTGAGATAAGTATGACATCGAAAAAGGAGAAGTTACCTAAGCAATTAGGATTGGCCCGTATCCTCAAGCAGGAAAATATATTAGATATTATTCGAGTGAGGTATATTAATGCCTATAAAGTGATGCTAAAATTCAGCAAAAACGAAAGTGCAGAGAAGCTAATGTAATGCAAATTCTTCATTGATAAAGAATATCGATGTCAAAAGACCTTTGAAGTTGGCATTTCTTATGGAATAATTAGGGACATAGATTTAGAAATGATTGAATCGGAAATTCTGCAAGATTTAACTAGCACTACTCCAATATTAAATGTAAAACGGCTAAAGCGGCGGAACTTTGACAATGGTGGGTTCGAAGATAGTGAATGTGTAAGGGTTTGTTTTAAAGGTTCGTCCTTGCCTTCATACATTTATTCTTATGGCACACGCATAAAAGTAGACCCTTTTGTTTTCCCCGTTATGCAATGTTCCAGGTGCTGGCGCTTTGGCCATAATTATAAGGAATGCTCAAAAAAGAATACCATTTGTCCTAAGTGTGGGAAATTTCATAATAATTGCGAAACAACTGCTTTTAAATGTGTGAACTGTAAGGGTAAACACATGGCATTGTCAAAGGTTTGTCCTGTTTATTTAAAAGAAAAGAAAATAAGGGAATTGATGGCAGAATACAATTGTACATACAAAAAGGCTCTTACAATGTATGTGCAACCTTCACCTCAGTATGAAAGACATCAAGAGGACACTCTTCAGGAAAACCTACCTAGGACAACTCAATCAGATAAAAATATAACATACGCAGAGGTCTTAAAAACTACAGCCGAAGTACACAGGGAGCAAGACACGACCCTTAATTCTAATGCATCGGTATTAAACACAAAAAAAAGAAAGCAAGAAAAGACCAAGAAAATGTTCAAACTGTTGAGGAGTACACTTTAGAATTAGATTCTGATATTGATCTAGAGCTACAGGAGAGAGAAGATATCCAACAAAGAGAGAAATTTAATAAATTTGATGTGCAACAATTAATTAAAAAAATTAAGGACATAATTTTTATGAAAAAAATTAATTTTACAAAAAAGCTCAAGTGTTGTGTAAAAGTTTTATATTACTGGTTTATGGATTCATTTGTGGAATATATATCGGAGTGGTCTAACTTCAAAAATCTATTCCGAAATGGATAATGATTTTTTATGTTCTGTTAATATAATCCAATGGAACTGTCAAAGTATACGTCCGAAGTTAACTGAGTTGGAACTATTTTTATGTCAGGAGAAAATTCATATTGCGGTCTTAAGTGAAACGTGGTTAAATTCCAATGTTAACTTTAGGATATCTGGCTATAATATAGTTCGCGAGGATAGGGACGACGGATATGGTGGTGTAGCAATTATAGTTCATGCCTCTATTAAATATCAATTATCTAAAATATATTGTACTAATCCTGGAATACAACTTATACATCTAAAATTACTGAATTGTTTTCAAATAGAAAATATTGCTATCTACTGTCCGCCGTCCGTGCAGACTACAACAAGTGATTGGGCTTATATTTTTGGCATTTATAACAATAAAACTTTGATTGCTGGAGACTTTAATGCTCATCATTCGAATTGGTCATACAAGACAGATAACAGGGGTAGTCAACTTTTTGATGTATTGCTAGATAAAAATTATATAACTCTGAATGACGGATCACCTACTAGAATTAAATTAGTCAATGGCAGTCTACAAAAATCTTCTCCCGACATTACATTGGTAACAAGTGATATCGCTTTAAAGTTTACTTGGGCAATGTCAAATGAATCGTTAGGGAGTGATCATCTCATCATTAAATATTCCTTGTGTAACAATAATCAGAGTCCTAACTTCGTTCGAAAGAGGAATTTTAAAAAAGCCAATTGGAATGGTTATTCTAGTTTTCTCCAAAGCATCTTCTCCGTTTTGATATTGGCAGTCAATTCTCAGGAGGCGTATAATCAATTCGTTGACGCTATTAATACTGCTGCTAATATATATATACCCCCAGTTAACATTTGTCAAGACCCATTAAGACTTAAAAAATTTGTTCCTAAATCATATTGGAATGTAGACATCTCTCGCTCAATAGCGGAACGGAGACTTGCATTAGCAATTTTTAGGAAAAACCCTACGCCTCATAATTTAAGCAATCTTCAAGCTAAAATTGCTTCTGCACGGAGAACTATTCGTAAAGCTAAAAGAGAAGCTTGGAGAAAGTTCTGTAGTAGTATTAATGAAATTGTGTCCCTTAGTGAAATGTGCCGTCGAATGCGATGGTTAAAAGGATACCGTTTACCTAGGGCTAACATTGATGAAACTATTGCCAATAAACTTTTACGTAATTTATCCCCAGATTATGTCTCGCCAGATAAACCTTCTTTTACTTCGAGTAATCAAGCCTTGGAAAGCATCATAACTCTACATGAACTCAACCGTGCTATAAAAAACAAGGATACAGCTCCTGGCGATGATTCCATTTCCTTTTCTATGATAAAATACCTTCCTGTTAATGGGAAAGAGATATTGATTCAGATATATAATATGATTCTGGCTTCTGGATATGTGCCAACTCAATGGAGAAAAACTTCAATTATCCCTATACCGAAGTCTGGTAGCCTAACTCAATCGTTGTTGGATATAAGACCTATTGCTCTGCTGTCTTGCCCTTGTAAAATCTTCCATACAATTTTAAAACACCGACTAGAATGGTTTTTTGAAAATTAAAATTGCTTTTCTAGAAATACTGTTGGGTTTAGAAAAGCTCACTCCTGTTTGGATAGTTTGACTAGTTTAGTTTCTCACATTCAATTAGGATTTGGGGACAATATGTTTACTTTAGGGTGTTTTGTAGATATTGAGAGCGCATATAACAACGTTGATATTACTATTTTATTGAAAACATTAGACAGTCTTGGAGTAGGATCAATTATTTGTATTTATTTGTGGGAATTTATGAGATCTAGAGAATTAAATATACGTTCCTCAGGTAACTACAGTATTTCAAGAATAACAGGCCGTGGGCTCGCACAAGGAGATCCCTTATCTCCACTCCTGTTTAACGTAGTCACAATGTATATATGTCAGGGAAGAGAAAATGTTTCTATATCTCAATACGCTGATGATTTTGTATTATATGGTTCATTTAAGTCAGTAGAAGAGGGATCATTACAGTTACAATTGGCACTAGATAAATTTAACAATTTGATAGAGGCTCTGGGTTTAGAAGTTTCTGAAAAAAAGACTAAAACTTGTTTATTTAGGAAGGGAAAGAATAAACTTCCTATGAATATTGACATAAAACTTAAAGGAATTCAGATACAACCAGTTGAATGTGTCCAATACTTAGGTCTTTGGTTGGACAGGAATCTTAAATGGACTAAACATATAAATAAAATTTTAGATAAAGCACAAAAATGTTTAAACATGTTTAAAATTTTGGCAGGATCAGACTGGGGTATGCACCCTAAACATCTAAGACGGTTGTATATTTCTTTGATACGTAGTCGTATGGATTATGCGTGCTTTCTTTATGACACAAGTTCTAATATGAATTTATACAAACTTGATAAAGTCCAAAATCATTGCATGCGTATTATTGGTGGGTTTATCAAAACAACTCCAGTGCATGTTATGGAAAACGAACTCCATTTACATCCACTTTCTTTACGTAGGTCGTTCTTAGCAGGGAAGTTTTGGTTAAGAAGTCGAGGTTTTCGGAACAATAGAAATATTGAGCTAGTGAGTCAATTAAACTCTCAGTGCATTAGATCTGGCTATTGGAAGGCTAAAAAGAAACCTTTGTTAATTAATACATATAATCTTTTAAAATCTTTCCCCATCCATTCTTCGAAAAAATTAGAAATGTTTAGTCTCAACACGTGGGTTCAAAACATTAATTTAGAAAATAATATATTCTGTTTCATTGAAAATGTCACAGAATCAAAAAATGAGATAGATATCCACAATTTAAGATACAAATGCTTAGAAATGATACACAAAAAATACTCTGATTGTTATAAAATTTATACTGATGGATCGAAAGGAGATAATGGGTTTGGAGCAGCTATATTAGACCCACAGTTAGGTACTAAAATTAGGTTAAAAATTGAAACCAATGTTTCCATTATGTACATTGAATTGTTCGCTATTGCGGAGGCACTATCTTATGTAAATAACGTTAGTCATAAGAAATTTGTTATTCTAACAGACGCCAGAAGTGCGCTCCAACACGTGGCTCGGTGCACCTCGAATTTTCGAGGAGTTCCGATAGCCTACAACATATTGAAAACAATTCTAAATTTAGAACTTTCTAATAAAAAAGTAATATTCCAATGGATTCCGTCTCATGTAGAAGTTCCAGGAAATGAGCTGCTAGATCGCCTTGCAAGAGAGGCAGGATCCGATGGAATACCCCTAAGCATAGTGCCTTTTTATTGTGATCTGTTACCTATATTAAAAGAACATATTAGTAAGTTGTGGGTGCAAAACTTTGAAAAGACTTCTCAGAACAAGGGGATTTGGTATAGGACTATTCAGCCTGTACCCTTTCACTCTCCTTGGTTTGAATCCTGTAATTTAGATAGATCCACCCTTAAATTAGCTTTTAGAATTCGTTCTGGACACATTCCCCTTAACTATTTTGCATTTATAATGAAAAAGGTTTCATCTCCTTTGTGTGTAGTGTGTGGAAAAAATGAAGATGTTTATCACGTTTTGATGGAATGTGTTCGGAATGAATCGTTTAGAAGGTATATATTTGCTCAAAATGATATGAATATTGGAATTTGCAATAGTATGTTAACATGTCCTCATTCAAGTTCCGCTAAAAGTGTGTATAAATTAGTAAAGTTAGGCTTAAAAAACAGATAATTGTTTGATTATATAAATAATTGTAGTATACCTAAAAGGTTTTTTTTTAAGTGCTTGCATTTATTGTTATTAGTTATAGTTCTAACCTTAATACATAATTATGTTAGTAGTGTTCAGGATTTAAAATTTGTTATGTAGCATGTAAGAAGTCCGAACAGGACGACATGTTTCTTTTTTGTGAACAAGTCCTTTAAATAAAGAGAAAAAAAAAGTAGAAGTAATTATTTCAATAATAGTCTTTAGTCTTTCCTTGGGGTAGTGTTTAAAATGTTGTAACATTTTTCCTTTATTTCCAGAGCTTTATATATTGAGCCGACACTTTTGCTACTCGATGAACCTACAAACCATTTAGATCTTAACGCTGTCATTTGGTTAGACAAGTAAGTATGAAGTTTTTAAAAATATAATTTAAGATAAATAAAGTCAATAAGACTGTTATCTGTATTTGTACTATGTTCCAGCTCCATGTTAGACAAATTTTAGGTTTGTGATTCTTTATTAAATGAACTTAATTAATACTGTAAAAAAACAATAATTCGCGTATCCTAAAAATAATATTATTTAAATCAAACGAGTATTTTTAAATTGACCTATGATCAATCGAAAGAGTGCGTTTGATATAATTTTAAAACGAAAATATAAAAATGTTATATTTCATTAATTTTCAAATATTATGGATGTTTTTTAATTATTTTGTTAATTTTCAGCTATTTACAAGGATGGAAAAAGACGTTGCTAGTAGTATCCCACGACCAGTCCTTCTTAGACAATGTATGTAACGAGATCATTCACTTGGACCAGCAGAAGTTGTTCTATTACAAGGGCAATTATTCTATGTTCAAGAAAATGTACGCGCAAAAGCGTAAAGAAATGATAAAGGAATATGAGAAACAAGAGAAGCGATTGAAGGAAATGAAGGCTCATGGACAATCTAAAAAAGCAGCTGTAAGTAACTATTTATATATAAAATCTATGTGTTGGCATTCCACGCCAAATCGGACGGTTCCAATTTTTTTTATTTTTGATTTTCTTAATATATTGGTATTTTTAGTACTCTTCAAAAGAGGCTTCCTGGTAAATTTTGAGACTTTTTTTTAATTTAGAAAATTTTTTTTGAAAAAAAATAATATTGAACTTCGACCATTATTAAGAAAGTTATGGTTAAAAAAAAAACAAAAAACCAGCGTTTTTTTTAAATTCGATGTTTTTGGACCAATGATCAAAAAAATCTCAAAATTTACCAGGAAGTCTCTTTAGAGAGATACTAAAAATACCAAAATATTAAGAAAATCAATTTTTTTTTGAAACCGTCCGATTTGGCGTGGAATGTCCCGTACATATGTTTCCTATAGACTCCAAAACGGCAAGAGCGGTTTTGATGAGGATTTCAGGCAATTTTTAGATTATCCCAGTGTGCGATCCTTTGAAGTTTGGTAACGATCGCAAGTTTGAACGCGGGCGAAGTCTGTAATGCCAGTAGTCTATACTGGATACTTACCTTTGCTTCGTTCTGATGCAACCTTTAATGTCGTAACTCGTAGTCTGCCTCTGTATTAAATTCATTTATGCCGTTTCACTATAAAGGAGTAAGAAACATAAACAAATATAATGTAGTAGTGTGATTTAATTTACATCTTATGGTTTTTATTTTAATATGTTTAGATTTATTATAAATAAATAATTAAATATTTCTTAAACAAAATAAATATTTTTTCGTAAAAAGATATTATGCTGATTACAAAATCACTTTAAATGAGACGTAATAGTTTCACAGTGTAAGATCCATATATATAGCAGGCGATGATCCATTGATTTTAATGAAAATGCTGTCAATTTTAAGGGTTGTCAAAAAAACTACACGTTTTCATGGCTCGAACAGTTTTGAAGATAATCACTGTAATGCCATTCCGTGGCGCGTTACCGTTATATCCATTACATGTATAAAGTACGTTTGAAATGTAAATGTACATAACGTTGGCTTACTATTACAAGGTTCTATGTTAATTTTAATGAAGTTTAGTAATTTTTACATAGAACTTCGTTATTTTGTTATCGTAAAAAAACAGAATAGAACTATGTAAAATTGAATATTTTGTAGTTAAAGTGCCGCTATCTAGTGGTTTGTTTTTGCAAAACTGTAGCTAATGACACATAGAACCTTGTAGCATTAATAACTAAATAAGTACTAAAATTGTAACATAGAACCTTGTAATAGTGAGCCAACGAATTATGACAGGCGGGTAGGCAACGCACTATTGCCCTATCTAGATATCTTTGTTAGACTTGTATGGATTAGTAGACGTGGTAGTATTGTAAAAGACCATTTTTGAGCTATTCATAAAGAAGGTTAATCAAAGTAAGTTTTTGTAGTTTGTCAAAAAGTATATATTAACCAATACACGTAAACAAACAAACTAACAGGAAACGGCAATCACAGTCCAGACTCGGTATAGGTCGTCTCCGTGACCATGTTTGCTGTAAATTATACGAAACGTCCAGGAACCAAATATCAAAATAAAAACCCCGAAAACGTCCTAAAAGATTGTTTCATTTAAAATGTTAAATATTCGCGTAAATTTAAGAAAGTATTGTGTGAAATAGGAAAAGAAACAGAAGGAGGTGTTAACCCGCAAGCAAGAGAAGAACCGCAGCAAGGCGCAGCGCGAGGACGAGGACGGGCCCGCGCCGGCCGCGCTGCTGCAGCGCCCCAAGGAGTACCTCGTCAAGTTCTCCTTCCCCGACCCGCCGCCGCTGCAGCCGCCCATACTCGGCCTGCACAGTCTGTACCGCTTTTCTTTCTTTTTTAAATTTTTTCCGTTGGGGAACCCTTCAGTGAATGTCATAGGGTCCCGACTACAACGACAGTTGGTTGTCTGTTGGTGTGACTGCTGGTTGTCAACTGGCAGGGGACTGTGAAGCTCTTATTAAAACTTTTGCCGTAGGGTGGTGCAGGATCACTTACGTGCACTATTATACTTTTGACATAGGGAAATTTTGAGAAATGCATTTTCAATCCACGTGCATTCATATAAGTATTTATGTGGTACTCACTGCCTAGAAAAGCCAGTGTTATTCCTACTCCAGTCTAACCCATCGCTACCTAACCTATCTGTGGTTTTCTTTATTAGCGACTAGCGACTCAACCTCGCTTCGGTGCTTCCCCATACAAACTTTCAGCTCCATTTTCACCCCCTTAAGGAATGATTTCCTGGATAAAAACTATCCTATGTCCTTCCCAGGGTCTCAAACTATCTTCTCGCCAAATTTCATCTAAATCGATTCCATAGTTTCGGAGCCTATTCAGTACAAAGAAACAAATCTTTCCTCTATATAATATTAGTACAGATATGAATTCGACCGGGAACCGTCGTTATCGAGGTATCGCTGTAGAATCGCTTACCTGATCGATCAATCGGATCGGCCTAATTCTTGTCTGTATCTAACTTTGGCCTTTGGAAACAATTCCCTACTAAACTATGAATTGTTAATACGAATGTGTGCATCGATTTCTTAGAAAAAGTTTGTGGGCTAAAGTGACATCAGGTACTTTATGGTCCGGTTACATGGAATAATAAAACAACCATATAATACTATTTTTTAATACTTTCCTTTAGATGTGGAATTCAACTTCCCCGGACAGAAGCCTCTATTCAAGCAAGTGGACTTTGGTATAGATCTCAATTCTCGTATAGCTATCGTGGGACCTAATGGTGTTGGCAAGTCTACCTTCCTCAAACTTTTGGTTGGCGAGTTGAGTCCCATTCGCGGAGAGCTGATTAGAAACCATAGACTAGTAAGCCATTTTTGCATTTAAAATTATATTTATAATCTTAAATATTTTGCTATGTAAATAAGTTTTGTTCTCTTGTGATTTAAAAAAAAGCTCCAAAAACCCATAAAAGGTGGTTTTAACTTTTAAGACAATTTCAATTATTAACTGATACCTAACATATATCATATCTAACTTCTTATTGCTGTATATATTTTATAATCCGTAAATTTAATTTATATCTGCTTCGACCGGCACCTTATCGCCACAATAAAATAATACAAACTTAACCCTCTTATCACCAGAGGATCGGTCGCTTCGACCAGCACTCCGGCGAGCACCTGACCGCGGAGGAGTCCCCGGTGGAGTACCTGCAGCGTCTCTTCGGCCTGCAGTACGAGAAGGCTCGCAAGGCGCTCGGTACTTTCGGTCTGGCGGGACACGCGCATACCATCAAGATGAAGGACCTCAGTGGAGGGCAGAAGGCCAGGGTTGCGTTGGCTGAATTGACATTGATGGCACCTGATGTTGTTATATTGGTAAGTAAACCGATTCTCTTGACACAGAATATGTAAAAAGCTCTATATATTATACTAGCGATTCACCCTCGCTTCGCTCGGGTTCTTTCATAGTTTTTTTTAATTTTTCTGAGTGGAATCCTAATTCTTTTACTGAATATAATACTTTCTTAGATTTACGCGAATATTTGACAATTTAAATAAAACTATCTTTTCGGGTTTTTACGCGGATTTACTCACGGGAGAGAGTCTTTTACTGAAATAAAAGTAGCCTAAGTTATTCTTGTAACATCAACCAGATGCCATTGAAAGTCCCGTCAAAATTGGCTCAGCCGTTTCGGAGATTAGACGAAACAACCAGACAGACAGACAGATAGACAAAAATTTTAAAAATTGTTTTTTTCTTATAAATACCGTATATATTTAATAAAAAGCTGTTATTTAGACATTACAAACAGACACTTCAATTTTATTTATCTGTATAAATTTGTCTAGACTCTAGTGTGTTGTATTCTCTCTTAATTTAAAAAAATATTTTTTTCCTTATAAGTACCATATACTCTTATGCATTTAGCTAAAACTTGTTATTTTGATATTACAAACAGACACTTCAATTTTATATATTTGTATTTGTATAAATAAAAAAAATATACCCAGTGGAAATAAAATAAAGTAAAGATAATTTTAAACCACACCATTCAGGACGAACCGACGAACAATCTGGACATAGAGAGTATAGACGCCTTAGCGGAAGCCATTAACCAGTACAAGGGCGGCGTGGTGATCGTGTCGCACGACGAGCGCCTCATACGGGAGACGGACTGCGCGCTGTATGTCATCGAGGACCAGACTATTAATGAGGTATTATATTTATTATATTATTATTATAACACTTTGTTACATAATGAAATGGTACATTTTGAAAGATAGTTAGTTGTGTGATATTATATTAGGTATTTAAAGAGGTGCGCCAAATGTTAGGTCGATTATTCGTATTCGGTATATTTGGTGTTTTTTTATATTTGTATTCGACTGATTATTCGTTTTGTTTAACATTATTTAGCGAATAATTAAATATGTAATATTAAAATCGTATTATTTTTAATTAATAAATAAAGTTCGAAAAAGTTTTATTCTGAGCGTTGTAAATGGTGAACTAAGGGCATTACATTGTGTTGCAATCGTTTATTGACAATTAAATAATAAAAAAATTGAAAATAAACGTAACTGAACTTTTATCAACTCGTTTACTCCGCAAAAATTAACCGAATAATTCGGCCGAATATTCTATTCAGTAAACTTTGAATATTCGTATTCAGTTGAACCAATATTTGTTGCATATACTTGGTATATATACTTACAACTAGAACTAAAAACAAAATATAAATAACCCTTTAATCATCGATCAAAAAAGTACTAGATACACAATCAGCGACAAAAATGTCCTCACCGAATGAGCGCTCATTTGAGCGCGTTTTTAATTTTTGTTTTTGTGAAAACAACTTAAAGCATTGCATTTAAGGTTCAACTTACTTTATTGTACATTTATTTCAACTTGAAGAATTACTTAAACACAATTGGTGACAGTTTTAATAGAAGTTTTGCATTGGATTGTGTATCTAGTACTTTTTTTGATTGATGCCTTTAATCGATAGAAGACATACTCTTCGTAGTACAATTAATCAACTCATACCATAAGTCATTTGTATGTTAGTTTAGATTTTGTTCTTTTAATATTATCATTTTGCGATATGTAAAATTTTGATCACAGAAAATTTATTTAATTTATGACAAGTATAGACAAACTTTTGTGTATAACTTATATTTGATCATTATAGATTAATTATTATAATTAAAATAATAGCAAATATGAATATTGTAAGATATCATTTATATTTAATGTGTGCCATTAAAGCATTTTACATTTCATTTGCATACAAAAGTATTTCATGGCTAATAATATGATTATTTTAGGTGGACGGTGACTTCGACGACTACCGTAAGGAGCTTTTGGAGAGCCTCGGAGAGACCATCAACTCGCCGTCTATCATCGCCAATGCCGCTGTACTGCAATAAACACAATGATTGTTATTATCAAATCACCTTAGGAACCGTTCTGACAGATCTGTTTTTTTTAATTATTCTTTGCATGTGGAGCTTAGGCTAAATGAAAAAGGAGAATACTTTCTTAGATTTACGCAAATATTTGACATTTTAAATATAACTATATTTTCGGATTTCTTCGCGGATTTGTTTTGATTTTTGGTTGGTTTTTGGTTAAAATTATAAAAAAGGTACTTTGGTGACATTTTTTAATTTTTTGAATTCATTTTGTTATTTGTGGGTAGGCTGTCTGTAACAACTATATAATTCAACCTTTGAGACATCTAACACCTTAGTCTCTCCCGTGAACATGATTGCTGTAAAGCATTCGAAACGTCGGGTACCAACAATCAAAATAAGTCCGCGAAAAGATAGTTTTATTTAAAATGAAAAAGGAGAATTAGTAAAAAAACATATGCATATATTATGTTATTAATATAGTGTACGCACTACACCTTCTTTAGTTAGAATGTTAAATTACTTAAAGCAGCCTAAAATGTGGTCTTTTTTTTAAAAAAATCGAGCTATTGTAAAATTTATGTTTATATTACAAAAAATAGGATTTTTTAAATAATTTATTATTGCCTGTAAGTGATCTGTCAGTCTGTTGCTTTTTTATGTAAAATACACATCATTAGTTTCGTTATGAGTTTTTAAGTAAAACCTTTTATAAATTTAATTATTATCTGATCAAATTTGAACAGAACTGCCTTATTCTGTCACTCTTATTACATACTAGATTAGAAATAGATAGCTAAAAAAATATTACTCACTAGTGATCGTATTACAGTTATATTAAAATAGATATGTTAAAAATTGAAATAAAAATAAAAACATATCTTTTAATTTCATTTCTTAAGTTATTTCTTACAATGAATTCTGTTGTATGAAATTAACACACAAGTGCCTATTAAAAAAACGTAATATTTCATTTTTTTTTTGTTATTTAATACTTTTATGGCGATTACGTTTATGTAAGTATTAATAAACACAATATAGCTCGAAATATTATTATTAGGCAAATATCTATAACATCGGAAGGAAATACATTTTTTTTTAATTTTTTTAATAACAATATTTATTATTAGTTCCACTAGATTGTCCTTCGATGTCCTTTGAATATACCGGTGGAACATATCGGAATTGAATTGAACTCATGGCCATATATTCCTTAAAATATATGGCGGTTTTAATACGACCCCAACGATAGTAGAGGAAATAACTTCTTTTTTACTTTCCTATGAAACCATGGTAAAAACCACACATGGTATTACCATTGTTCAACATTATATGTATTATATACTATGTATTTGAATATTATATTCAATATATTGGCTAATGTGTCGTTGTTTTAGACATAATATTTATATAAATAAATTTTGTTACAAAATATTTGAAAGTTTTATTTTTTACCTTTATAGCATCTTGCACACTTATCTATAGGTCAAAGTGCTAAGTGCTACGATCTTCGTTCAACGTTCTCGCTTTTTGCATGTACTTAGGTTTATGAGTTTTCGATAGTTGTCGTTTATGTTAATATATAGTGACATATAGTGTTTCTTGTCGTGCTTAGGTGCTAACTAACTTGGTTGGTACTAACTTTTGTAGTAATATCAAATGGGAATTTGATGATCCGATTTGAGAAACACTTGCCTAAGTTACACTTCGTTTAATTAACTGAATTTGGGAAATATCCGATTCTTTTTGTGCGTGAAAGAAGAAAAAAACAAAAATCGAAAAAAAAAGTTTTCGTTAAATTTATTACTTTACCTATAAGTTACAACGTATTTTTTACGTAATGTTTACGTTGAAATAAATAAATGAAATAAATATATAAATATAAAAACATACTGTATGTGTGTATGTTTAAAAACGTTTTAAATGTTTATCCTATCTTTTATGTAAGCTTCATTCTTCTAATTTCGCTTCATCTTAAAAGACAGCTTCATTCTAAGCACGTGTTTAAGAAAATTTTACGTGATATTTGGTATCGCAGCTACCGCCTGCGATTGGACAGTGCCAGTAATAATTACACGAACCACATAAGATCAATATCAATTAGCTAAATTTTCTAAAGGAAAAGTGTGTAGTGTAGCTACTAAAACAGAAAACATTTACGATTGAATTTAAAACAGACTTATCCAAGTATTCAGTAAATTTGTTTTTTTAATAAGAAAACACCAGTAATAACAGGCCATAAATATATATCTATACAGATAAAAACTTAAAAAAAAAAACCACTTCCAGGCACTAAAATTTAAAAAATAACTAAACGGGGGTTTTTATTTAGAATAGATACCTACCCAATCAGATATTTTCGAAGTCGGTGCCAGCGATGCAAAGCAAATCTAATATATTTCGATACGTAAAATACATATTTACCTATTAGATATTCATATTGTCGGCTGGCGCCGACTTCGAAAATATCTGATTAGGTATCTATTCTTAGTACTATTCTTCTTTTTTAAGTTTTTATTTTTCCATTTTTAGTGTAGACGTAATGAACAGGTAATTTATAAGAAGAAAGTTTGTTAATTAAGTACAGAAACGATTAAACAATTTATTAAAAAAAAATTATTGTTGATTTTTTAAAGAAGCGCTCGACCGATTTCGATAAAATTTATATGGGACCACCTGGGAAGTATACCCTTTGAAACAAAAAAGAAATTACAAATCGGTTCAGGCGTCCTTTTTGGAAGTAAGTTAATAAATTAAATTGAAGTGTCTGTTTGTAATGACAAAATAACAGCTTTTTACTGAATGAATATGAAATTATTAGTACTTATAAGTAAAACACAATTTTTAAAATTTATGTCTGTCTGTTTTCTTATTCCGGCTAATCTCCGAAACGGTTGGACTGATTTTGACGAGATTCTTACTGGCTGATAGCTGATATTATAAGGAGTAACTAAGGCTATTTTTATTTTAGAAAAAGAATTAACGGCGCACTATCTGTACTAGTACAAAATATATTTACCGAGTACCGACGAGGTACGACATCTTATGGAAATTAAATCTATCTCTCATTTTTTAAGAAATCTCATGAAAAATAGTTAAAACTCATTAACAAAATTCACTCATAAATAATTTTTGAAATAAATAAATAAATATGTTGGGACATTCATACACAACACCATCTAGTTCCATAGTAAGCTACGAGGCTTGCGGACACCAGATAGTTGATACACTACATATATATAACTTTAAATACATACATATTATAAATATAAACACCCATGACTGGAGTACAAACATTCATGCTCATCACACAAATGAATGCCCCCAGCGGGACTCGAACCCGCGGCGCTGGTACAGTAAGTAGGGTCACTACTAACTGAGCCAAACGTGTCGTCAATAGTAAATAAATAGTATTAAATTACTAAAATGAGAATAATTTTAAAATAACTGCAGTCGTAACGTTTTATTGACTTTACCGCGCGGACATTCCTTTCAAGTTTTTTCCTCAATTTGTTCGCAGCCTTTCGCCCCTCCATTACAAACTTCTCAGCTTCATTAGAGGATTTAAAACGCAAATTTCCTTTTCGATTGTAACTTTTTTCCACTTCTTGAAAGGAAGCTTCTTTAAGACGTGAAAGAAAATTAGTATCCTCTCCTTTGAAAGTGGAAACGTTTTTTTTAACAGGTTCATTAGAATTTTATTTTGCACAATATGCTAGAGTAAGTAATTGCATTTTCCACGTCTATTTTTATGTAAATTTTAAAACATGTTTTAAAATATTATGGAAGTTTAGTTGCTTTTAATTAAGTGCGTTTAAAATCAAGTTATAAAGCTCGTTTGTTGATTGTTTAAGCTAACTAAAAGCTATTAGTGTGCTTTCAGTATACTTAAATAATAATATGTACTTATTACTATGGACATACCTATATGGAGTTTACCTTTATGAGCATACCTTTATTAAAACATTTTGTAGTATCGACGTTTATTATTTAATTTTAAGCGATTACCATGGTGTTATTGTGGAGCTTGTATTTGACTGACGTAACTTACTATACAGCTGAACATGTATTCGATTTCCATAAGTGGTAACTTATTTTTAACCCCCGACGCAAAAACGACGGAGTGTTATAAGTTTGACGTGTCTGTGTCTGTCTGTCTGTGGCATTGTAGCTCCCGAACCCGAACGGATGAACTGATTTTGATTTTTTTTTGTTTGAAAGGTGAGATAGTGTATGGTAAGGGACATGTGGCTAAAAAACCAAGAGTCTCACAAAAAGGGCAGTCATGTTTGGTTTACAGATGAATCCAAGAAAGTATCTGATGTAGGGTGTGGTATCTATGGCCTTAAGCCTAGATTTGACATGAGTGTCAATCTGGGCAAGGAGGCCACCATCTTCCAAGCCGAGGTCTTCGCCATCAACAAATGTGCTGAAGTCATCCTGGAGAGAAAGCTTAGAAACCAAAATATCTACATCAACTCAGATAGCCAAGCAGCACTTCTGGCTATAGATTCTCTTGAGACCAACTCTAAGTTGGTCAAAGACTGTATGGATAATCTGAATGTCCTGGGCACATCCAACAGAGTCACCCTCAGATGGGTCCCGGGTCACTCAGGCATAGATGGGAATGAAAAGGCTGATGCATTGGCAAGAAGGGGCGCTGAAACCCCAGATTGTGGCCCAGAACCATTCTGTGGCATTGCAAAACAACATGCCTATTCAATTCTCAAAATTCTCTGCAATCGCCAAGCACTTCAAGAGTGGCAATCCACTTCTGGACAAATACACTCTAAAGCGCTAATTAAGGGATATCGCAAAAAGTTTACAAAAGAGTTGCTTCAACTCAACAAGTATAAAACCAGCGCAGTAACCAGAATACTTACTGATCACTGCAAACTCAATAAACATATGTTTACCCTCGGCCTCATTCAGACCGCAATGTGCAGACTATGCCATGAGACAGAGGAAACTGCTATGCACATCCTCTGCTCGTGCGGTCCACTCATGCACCGCAGAAGTATCTATCTAGGGCAGCATATTATGCAACCGGAAGAGATACAGATGCTCCCCGCTCAGAAAATCTGGAAGTTCCTGGAGTCAACAGGACTAAGCGGAGAACTTTGAACTCACTATAAAGGGAGCTACAATGGACCAAAACTGGTCGACGTAGCTAGGGCCGACCTCGGCACCACACCCAACACTAATAATAATAATAGTGTATGGTACGATTCTTCTTAGCTATTTTTGATGAAAATCGGCCTAAAATGAAAGGCCTTGACTAGTAGAATACTATACTCTATGATAAATTTCAAATCCAAGATGGCCGCCATCACAAAATAGCGAATTACATATTTTTTGTCGGAGGGTTTTTAAATGTTTTTTACTAATAGGCTATAGGCTTTTTGTCATAACACGAGTAGAGCTACACTAGCCAGCTTAGGATATATAGGATATTAGCTCTAGTCTCAGATGGACTAATGAAATAAAAATAAAAGCTCATTACTGGACTGTGCCGATTAATTATTTCTTACCAATAAGTTTTACTTTATTCATTACTAGATGCCTATCAAGCTCGTAATTTAGCTTAAAATGACGAATTGTATATTTAGATTAAGTACGATACCCTAAAACGTTAGTACCTAATGAAATCAAATATATTCCTATCAGATTTTCGTGACACAGAATACGACGTCTAAATACATTAATGTGAATTATCTGTTAACAAGCTAACAATAAGAGGTATGCCTATCACCCCGAGAGCCTATTACAGTCTAGAGCCCTTCCCCGCCCCTTCTTACGTTATTCTAACTTCATGTGCAACCTTGTCATGTTCACTCTAAAGCAGGAAAATAAAAGGAAAACAGGAATTGCTTACTGCGACAAAGTTCTACGATTTGGGAGTACTATAATTTCATACAATGTGTACACAATAGAAGCGATTACTCTCCCCCGCGACATGATTTTATTTGTGCAGTTATTACGTCGGCGAAGAGATATTTAAATTTCATTAGGTTTGTTTTACACTTAATTTGTGAGGGGAATGCGGCATCGCAGGGGTGGGGCCCCGTTATTACTTTCAGCTCTCAACTTATTTGGTATTGCCCTCCGTGCATTGTATTGGTGATTTAAATTCGAGTAGATAAATATCAAACAATCGCGCCATGATGGTGATAAATGCCTAATCTATTTGATCATCACGAAATTGATATCGAACGGGCTTTCCTACTAATACGAGTATTTAGCTGTTAAGTACATTTATATAAAAGTAATATACTGGATTAATAAATATATATACTTAGTACTGATAACTGATTTATCTTTAAATGTTGGTAATCTATATATATAATAAAATAGTGATAAAGTCAAATTTCTATTTCATTCTCCTCCTGTTGTAATGTGTGAAATATGGTAGATAATTTCCTATGTTTACGTCAAGCGCGGATCCAGGGGGGGGGGGGTCATGGGGGTCATGACCCCCCCCAAAGCCAAATATACTTTTTAGAGAAGTTTGAAGTCTAAGAAAGGAAGGAATAAACGGATAAACATTTCGATTTAAAAAAAATGGTTTTTATATGTATTTTGAAGATTATATTCCCCTAGTTTCATGAATATCAAAAAGTTTTTGCAGAAATCTATATACAAATAAAATTGTAACTAAGTCGAATCTGTACATTAAACCTTTGTTGGAAAATCTAATTAAATAGAAGAAATAGACATTATTATCGATACAGAGTCCGAATCTATAGTTTTTAGAATTTTTGTCTGTCTGTCAAAGCCATCCAAAGCCCCCCAAATATAGAAAACTAGACCCGCTCCTGGTCAGATTTTGCTAAGTTACTGTTTTATTATAAGTATATTTCAGCCTATGACCCCCCCCCCCCCCAAAATTTAACTCTGGATCCGGGCCTGGTTTACGTGTTAATCATATACCTACCTAGTGACTACGAATATGAGTATTAGGTGGTATCATAGTAATATTGACCTTTAGGTTTAAGATATTTGTTATAAGTGTGATAATAAGTGTCATATTAGTCCAATTAGTTTGTTTAATATCTATTTTTATTAGGTAATAACGTATACGAAATGTAAGGGGTTGCATATTTCGTATACGTTAATCTATACTATTATTATAAGGAGGTAAAGTTTGTGATCTTGTGAGTTTGTCAGTTTGTGGGTTTGTGAGTTTGTGACGTTGTAGGGGGTAATCTCTGGATCTACTGAACCGATTTTCAAAATTCTTTTACGAATAGAAAGCCACGTTCTTTCTGAGTGTCATAGGCTATATATTAACCCGAAGAATGAAAAGGCTTTTTCGTGGTAGTCGTATTTGCAAAGTAAGTCGGAGAAAAAACGGTCGAACGAAAAAGTTTCTTACGAACGCTGCCTTAACAATTTGAGATATATGATTATGTTCTAGAGAAAAGTTGTAGAGCTTAATAATGACTACAAAAAAGTCAGCGACAGTATATGTCTAACTTTTATATTTATATCACAAAATGTAGTTTTTTATATTAAAAAAAATATTTAAATCGGTAGGTCATGTTTATTGGTCATATTATCAACAATTATGAATTCTTATCAAAATAAGTAAATTTATCGTCTAAGATGTTTAAAACAAAAGACTTTTCCCTTTTACTGCATATAATTTGGACAAATGGTTAAAGAGATAATACAACATATTCGTAGGTATGGACGAACCCGAGCGAGCTGTCTGTTTTCCTGTTTGTACGGGCTAATCTCCGAATCTATTGGACCGATTTAAATGAAATTTTGCATGGTGGTACCTTATTCCCCGGGCAACATCTTAGATACTTTTCATCCCGGAAAATTAAATAGTTCCCGTGGGATAGTTAAAAAACTATAACAACTTATACGGCTTAGTACACAAAAACTACTGATTGGATTTTAATGAAACTTTACAATAATATAGTTCATACATGACAATAACAAATCGGCTACTTTTAATCCCGGAAAATTAAAGGGTTCCCGTGGGACAGTTAAAAAACTATAGTAACTTATTCAGCTTAGTACACTAACTACTTATTGGATTTTGATGAAACTTTACAATAATATAGGTCATACATCAGAATAACAAATAGGTCACTTTTTATCCAGGAAAAATATACAGTTCCCGTGGGATAGATGTTTTCGTTTATTTGTAACGTATTATGTACACAACATAGACCCCAAAACAATAGTTATTAAAAAAATTGTCTGTTTGTCTGTTTGCCTGTATGTCTATTTATCTGATTTTGTATGCGCGCTTCACGGGAAGATACAATAACTGGTTTTATCAAGTCCTCCCTAGAAACCTTCCGCTGGCTTAACCTTAAGACATACATACATCAAAACAATATACTAAAAAATGTAGGTCTTGAAAAGTCCTACAGGAAAGTTCTGAATAGATTATGTATATCTCCTAAGCAATATCTATTCTTATCTATACCTATAATAAAACTAACTTAGTCAAATCGATGTGCGCGTTTTACGCAAAATGTACTGAACAGATTTTAACTAAATTTTGTATAGTGATAAATTAGTACTCGGGTCAACATTTAGGATACCTTTTACGACAGGCAAATTATTCATTCCCACGGGAAAACTCAATAACTGGTTCTATCGAATCGTCCTTAGAAATTTATATGACTAACGTTGGCTCAACCTTAAGAGATAGATGAAAACATTGTGGAAGAAAATTGTAAGTCTTAAAAAGGTCTATAGAAAAGTTCTACATAGTATATGTCTATCTCCTAAGGTACACTCGCTATAACTATTTTAATTATTATATATTACTTTTTTATTATACGTTATTTATTCTATACGTAATAAAACTGTAGAGGTTAGAAAAAAAATGCTAAAAAACGAGTCAGTTCTCTTCTTACATCCCGAAAGAAGAGAAATAGAACAAATCCTGTTTTTTTTCAATTTTTTTGTTTCTCTGTCTGTTTGTCTGTTTGTACGGGCTAATCTCCGAAACTATTGAAATGATTTAAATGAAATTTTGCAATTAAGGTACTACCTTATATCTCCGGTCAACATCTAAGATACTTTTCATTCCAGAAAATTAAAGAGTTTCCGTGGGATATTTAAAAAACTATAGTAATAACTTATACAGGTTAGTACACAACAACTTAAGCACCTAATTTAATAAAATTTGGCATGCTGATACCTTATATTGCCGGTCAAACAACAGGTTACTTTTCATCCCGGAAAAATGAACGGTTCCCGTGGGATAGATCTGTTTGTGCTTTTCTAGAGGTGAACCCGAGCGAAGCGAGGGTGAGCCGCTAGTATAAAATATTACACTTAGGTATATAATATATTGCTAATGTTCGCTGTGAACAAGTACCTAGTTCTTATTCCAATATACATAACATAGGTATTAGGTAGATACCACATAATAATGTATATCAAAAAACACTAGTTTATGCCATCTATATTATGAAAAATGATTATTGATTGGGTTCTATTTAAACAAAAATACCTATGATATATATATTTGAAGTCTTACAATATACAGTAGGTAGATTTAAAAGCTCTGTCCATGAAAATGTCTTCTTGGGATAGATGAATTCATTTGCTTTTTTCCTGTAAATGACGTTCATTGTAATTTGTTCACTAGCTCAGTGTTGTAAGTGGCAACGTTTCGCAGACGCAGACTCCATTAGCGGTGTTCGCCGGACTGTCACAATCATTTTTCTTTCCCGCCGCCGCTAATTCTCAGCCGCGCTTCAGTGAACGTACACTTGTTCGATATGTTTTGATCCTTGGATTAATTAGATAGTAGGTGCTATTGACTTTAGCGCGATGAAAAAAGTGCAAAGCGAATTATTATTTTTTGTTTGTTAATGAAATGTCTCTTTCGTGTCGTCACTAGTCTTTCTATAAGTACCCATATAATTATAAGTAAGCACATACGAGTATAGTACGTTAATCCCAAAATTTAGTATTTTAATATGATAATAATTATTCCCCTGCATTTTTTGCGTAAATGTAAAGATGTAGAGCGTAAATACAATTTAATCTAAGAAATCAGTTATTCTTGATTGTTATTAAAGTATACTAAAATTAATAATTTACTTTGTTTTTAGCACATATATAAATTATAAGTATCAAGATGATTCAAGCACTGGCCAAAGTGCGGAGGTTGATATCGACTTTTATTACTCTGGAGGGGTTGGTCATTAGCGAGATAAAGCTCCTGCCACCTGATAAAGTGCGTTTTGTTGCTCGCTTACTTATTTCTCTATGGTCTATACCGTAACATATTGAAGTCTATTTTGCTTAGCTTTTGCTATATAAGGTGGTAATTACTAAATCTATTTATAACCTATTGTTGAAAGACATAAGGCTATAGTATAGATTTATAATAAGTTTTTATTATTAAATATATCAAATTGCGTTCTGAAGACTTTTAGACAATAAGAATACTAAGGATGTAGATAATAGTTTAATTTTGTCAACATCATGTTGATCATCATTGGAGTCAAACGACGTCCACTGTTGGACTTTGTCTGCCTCACCTAAGATTCTACCTTCTACAAACGATCCGCCCTTCCCACTGCGTCTTCATCTTAGAGATTCTATTAGTAATGTCACTACTACTGCGTAGTTCTTCGTTTCTGAGTCTCGCACGGAACAGCCTAAAAACAACTCTCCCAAAAAGCTTTTTACTTAACCTTTAGCTACCGCATGAGATGATGATGACTGTGGCTCATTGATACCGATACAGATCCTTTACGACAGGCCAAAAATAAAATGTATAAAAAAGAATTAGGTATATATAACATTACCTACACTAATTTCTGATTTTTTATTTCTTTAATATCTACGACACCGGGAATGCCTAATATATAATTATAATACTTGTTAAGATAATGGCTTTTTTATTCTAATCTATTAGGGACTAATTTAAAAAGGAATATCTATTTTGAATGCGAATTAAGTGGCTAATAAATAACAATAGTGGTAGTAACGATTATTAACACTTTACCTAGAGCGCGTATGATTGATGAGGTTCGCCGCTCACAATGACTAATAGTGCCACGAACTGCGCTACGAACATATGATATTCGTTACGGAGAACGTTTTGAAATACCTTTAATATTGTTTCCATGAAATATACGTCTGCACCGTCTTAATTATTAATTGAATTTTTTATGTAATTGAATCCTTAATAGTTATTTCATTTTGAGGAAGGGTAGCTATTTAATTATATTTTATTTCATATATCTAATTTAGTAATAGAATTTAAAAATTATATTTTTATAACCTTTAGAATTCAAAAATGTCACTGTACACTGGTTCTATTTCTCAAAAAGCAACGAAGTAAACAATTTCTGAGCCTGAATAAACTTGTTTCCACGTTATTCTAATATTGGTATCTAATGTAGGAACGGTTCGCCCCCTGTGCTTCGGGGCGAAAAATCCCGGGTCGGGGCAATAAACGCGATTAGACAAACATTTCCTGACGCGAGCCACTTTTTCCAAAACTTGCCGAATAAATCAGTTCGTTGGTGCGTCGCAGTTTTCGCGTCTTCTTGCCAAATTTATGTACCGATCGTCCCTTTCGTATGGAGATGTAGCCCGCTATTTACATATAAATACCTCGATTATTTGAATTATTCAATCGAGAGGGGGCGGCGCTGACAAATCACTTCCTCAGGAGATGGCAGTAAGTCGGTAGGTTCAAGTTCAGTTTGACGTGTGCTGGCTTGGAACATCAGACTAGCTGACCTTTCGTGACCCTTTGTTTAAAAGCTCATTTTTATAGGGTTAAATATTATATACTACTATAATGATTCTAGTACGTACATTGCAAAGAAATAAATAAGTAATATTTATGTTTATGTTATTAGTATTTATGTTAGTTACCTCTATTACTTACTTTATCCATGTCACTTTCGTTTAGATTGTTGTCTTTTTTTTAATATGAAAAATAATTTTATCGATATAATAAACGAGGTAAAAGCAAAGTACAACTACAATAATGGCCCACATTTAGGAAATGTAATGCGTATACTTTTGCGTAAAAAGTATAACATAAAAGCAAATAGTTACTCTACTAGTAGCGAACTTTTGTGTAGTTTTCCCGCATTTTTATGTCCTCTCACGTGCCATTTAGTTCGGGAAATAGAAGTTTTTGTATGGAAATCGGATGCACTAAACCTCCGAGCCTCTGGCGCGTTCTCTGCCTATTGTTGCTACGTAACAGCCCCATAAAACTTTATCATTGGCGTATAGCTCGCTTAGTTTTGTACACGCTTTTATATTGTCATAGCATATAGCGCGATCGCGATACATTATGTAAGTTTTAAAATTAGTGTGTTGTTTTAGTGTTTATGAATTTTCAAATATAATATTATGCTTGCATAGTTCATATGACTTAAAATAAGTTCAAATGTGGGTTATTCGAATAATATTATTTACCTACTGTAGTAAAAATCCGTGCAAATAATTGAACTTGTGGAATATGTTAACCTGCCTAATTAAATATTTTGGTACAGTTACATAAATCTAAATAATATGTATAATTTAATTTAACTATTATCGACTTCTAATAAAATTCATTTTTTATTTCTAAACTGGCATTTTAAGCCCTATTTAATGGAACATTCAATTCAAAGAGCGCTAAAAGCTTAGATGAGCGTATCGATATAGCGTCCTGATAAGCATCGATAATTCGGCAAATCCCTCGCCTGGGGCTCTTGTTACTGCATTTTGCTAATCGTGTTATTGTCTCGAGTACTAGCCAAGTGTTCGACGGCCGTTACATCAGATAATCATTTGATATGGTAATAACAGTAGCAAATGTTCATGTAATGAGCGTGCAACGGTTTATCACCTACACTTTGTACGATTTGAAAAGGTATACTCGTAGAAGTATTTCTACGTATGACAGTGTGGCTTTATATTAATAAGATATACATAAGTTTCTCTTTATTGTTTTGCTTTTGCGAGTTTGTACAATAATAGTTGAAATGTAAATAAGTTAAATAAAACCTAAAACAAATTTAATTACCATGAAGTAAAGGTTATAGTAATCACTTTTTTACATTGGGCTCAGGTATATGTACGGATTTATATGTAGGTACGAGGATTTATACACTGTGAGTCCTTACGTGATACTCCCATATCTCCATTTTGATCGTATCACACCAGAAAAGCTTCGAGCGATAAAGCTACGAAGTTCTACGAATTATGATTCGTCGAACAAAATACCTAATTCATAAATGAAATTAAAAAAACTTAAGCTTTTTATTTTTTTTAATTTAATTTCATATTTTTACCTACTACTCTATTTACTCGTAGTTATGTCGTAGGTAACTAACTATACGGCTGCGATGAGGCCCAAAGGAGGGTTATGTGTTTGACCTGTATGTATGCCTGAATGTATGTAAGTTCGATCCTATGTTCCTTCGTAATTATTGTCTATCTATTATTGTCTAGTCTTGAAATTTTTTTTATCTTTCAAGCAAATTATCAATTATCAAAAATATATAAAACTTAGGTAAATGTTTATAAGTAATTTGCCATAAGATATTATTAAATAAAACTCCAAATACATAATTAATTGGTCTTGAAGCTAAAAATCTGTAGGTATTAAAAAGAATAAAAAAACCCGACTGCACAACTTCGATAGCCATAATATTGTAATCTTTTTAGTTTGTTTTTTACGCATTCGGTGTTTTCTTACTTTTATAATATTTTTATATATTATATTTATTGACTAGCAACCCCCCTTCGTTCCGCTCGCGTTCGATATTAGTATAGAATTCTCAGAGCTGATATTTTTCATCATCATACCAAATTTCACCAAAATCTGTCCAGTGGTTTTCTCGTGAGGCGTTCCCAGGCAAACAGATAGACAAAATTCTAAAAACTATAGATTCGGCATATAATAATGACTATTTCAATAATATTTTCCAAAAAAAAATTATTATATGTACCTATATATAGATATATGTAATTTAATTTATTATTTTCATAATTATAATTTCATTTTTATAATATAATGCTACTCGTTATGATAGCAGATACTTTAGAAGGCTTACAAGTTTAATATAATACAAATACATCAGTGTTAATACGTCGCGTATAACGTTTATAATAGAGATGCACCCTAGTCCCTCCGATCAGAAGATCCTATCGCGATAGTGTTGCGGCGAGGCGCGCGCTCACTGATCATCTATTAACCGCTAATGCGCCTAATACTGCTTTTGTTCCCAAATTCCGTTGCTTGTTTAACATCATATTACATCGTATAACATTTTGAGCGATTATTGTGTGAAAACTGGAAACGCAAAAAATGACACACTAACACTTTCAGAGCAAAAAATAAATTAGGTATATATAATTTCTACCTGTAACAACTTCCTTATGAAGGGTTCAAAAGATACTCTTAAATATGTATAAGAAATAAGCGATAGCTACTCGTAAGTGCAAGTTTAAATTTCATTGGATCTTCGAATATTGATCGTGACCGAATCTCTCCGGCTACTTTTCCACCCTCTGTAGAGTAAATCGCATTTACAACGTTTCAACCTCGCTAACATGTTAAAACAGAACTAATGGACATTCGCTTCAGTCTCAGCCCGCAGGAGACGAATAATACAAGTAAAATGGTCCCATCTCTATGCTTCATTAATTTTATTGCCCCAAGGCGCTCAGCGAAGTCGGAGCGCCTCTGGCGAAAACACGGCATTATTGTGTTGCTAGTGACTTAAATAAACACGACTAATATGCATAGTTCGGAATGAGCACACACACGTTCTTTGTCTTTTCTGCAACTGTCAACATTTGATGCGTAATCCTTTGAGTGCGAGAGCGGAGTAGCGGGCGACAACAATACGCCGTACGCTAATGTAATCGAGATATTAACGCGACCGTAGCGGAATAATTCAGATATGGTTTTTTGTCTGCGTATCGCACAATGGGATTATTCTCCATTGATCATTGCTTATTATATAAGTAGCAGCGGAGGGTGCGCTACATGAAAACTAAATTTGGTTTATCGGCTATTATGGAAAGTAGGTGTTAATGTTGAAACAGTAATTTATTATGTGATCGTGACTTTTCGGTTTCAAGTCAATTTTTACGGGTTAATAGTTATTTTGGACTTCGTTATTTTGGGTTATTGCTTTTAATAATTAAAAAATATATTATGTAGGTATTTAGGTAAATACACACTTAGGTCTAATCTAACAATATAATACAAAACATTTATGTTTTTATTGTGTAACAAGGCTTTACATTACTTGGAGTAATAAATTTTAGATAGCAAAGAGTTTTCACAAAGACAAAAATATATCAAACAAACAAAAGGTAAGGAGGGCAAGTGGAAATAATCTAGCCGTAACCTCTTAAGCCGCGGTCACAATGCCCTCAACTACTAATGTTTACTCAACTTGGAGCGCGACAAAGGGCCGGAACTATTGTTTGGTGGAGAAGCTTTATTTCGCGACCCTCGCGCCGCTTGCCTTGACAATAGGTTACCCAACTTAAAAATATATCTCACTTAACGTTAGATAAGTGTGAATGTTCCGTTGTTGGTAATACAAAGTATTGATAGTGAGGATATTACAAAGTAGTGTTCTTGATTTTGTAATACTTTTATTATTTATAATCTTCTATATAAATAAAAATGAATGTTGCTAAGCGCAAAACTCGAGAACGGCTCGACCAATTCAGCTAATTTTTTTTTTCGTAAATACATAATTCTTATAAAGATAAAAAATATAAAATAAGGTAAATAAGGTAAGGTAAAATAAGGTAAATATACATATACATATATAAAACAAAGTCGTGTTAGTTACAACATTTATAACAACAACAAGAACGGCTGAACCAATTTTTATGATACATATTTGATTTTTTGGATTTCTCTTAGTCGGGAATAGGATAACAAGTATTAAAACATCAGAAAAATTAACGAAAAACAGAAATTATATGGCGTTAACCATATAATTTCTGGCTAATAACTATTTATATCTACTTAAAACGAACCTAGCGACGAACCCGAGCGAAGCGAGGGTGAGCCGCAAGTATACTGAAATACAATTGTATATTCAAAAATATAAAAATATTTATCTATTTTATAACATGTGCATTTGAATACTAAGTAGATATAAATTTCCTTCATTACTTTTCTGTATTAATTAAGAAGTATAAAACGTGTAATTATTATTTTTCTATTTTATGTAAAAATAATGCTTATTACAATTATATTAGAAAATAGTTCAGAATTCCCCTTTAAACGCACGTCATATCCACATAAAGCTAACGTTTGGGCGGGCGGGGAGTTCGAGAGTTGAAAATTATCCTTTTCACGAACGACCTTAAGTATAATAGAGAAAGCACTTAAGCCATTTTCTCCGCCTTTAAGTGGCGTAAGCACGGACATTTGCCGCGGCTTCGTGAGCTAGAAAATCAGCCATTAGAGTCCAGAAGGCTAATTCGAGCAGGCTCCAGCTTCTGCGGGCGAGGGACGGCGGGCGTGTGGGGAGCATCGAGGCTAAAGTGGCTATTGGGCGGCGCTAACAGCAATTATGCTACATGCGAGCAAATGGATTGTGCATTACCGACGACATGGATTGATTTATTGGCTCACGGCGAAACACTCCGATCATACATTTAAATCGACCAGCTGATACGATATAGCCATTACAGAAATGGACATCGATAGGGTTTCATTATTTAATGCGTTCAGTAGCTCGACCTCAAGTCGATTACCTGCCGTTCACGTTATGATCCACAGCCGTGCAAAATTTCTTGTGGCATCGTTTTTGTTTTGAATATGGAGATTTGTTTAGGTGTTGTAATCGGATACAAATAATGAAATCGATCGAGGTATTCATACGATATTTCTTTTATAAATTGATTAGACCCTTTTAGTGCTCCATTCATCAACGAAATGGAATATTTTATTTGTATGTTTTAAAATAATATTTTGTTAGGAAATTAAATGATTTCAATATTTTGAACTTTATATCTTACTTTTCAATTAACGAGATTATTTGTATATTAAAAAATGTAAGTAATGTGGATACTATTTGATTTCTCTTACAGTACACAACACTAGCTTTAAGAAATAGCTACATTTCAATATTTTATATTGATAACATCTCTCATATCCTTCACGTAAAAGATCACATCTGTTAGTGGCCGCGAGTCCATGTACTGACTATGAATAATAAATGTGCCGAGCTGCCCGATTGGGGAAATTGAATTTTATAGTTCGTAACACATTCGAGGACAGATGTCACAAAATGGCTGCGCCATGAGCTACCAAGCATAATCGAAATGTCAAATAGAAATCAAAATTGGGTCGATTGTAGTGTTAATAATTAAATAATGAACGCGACTTTCACGTTACCCATGTGCTGAGTGGGGTAGGTGTGAGTCGCTTTGTGATTAACAGAGTTAGTTCTGTTTGGATGGACAATTATCGGTCCATTACGGAGAGCACACAATAACCGTACCATTAATTATTGAGTACTATTCAAATGTCACCACGAATCAATATTTATTATTGGTTTCTCGGACACGCGATACCTTTATCGTTACACTTAATATCAATTAATTTTGAGTGAAAGAGCGGCTTAAGTAATTTAAAATTTTCATTCGGTTTGGATCAATAAAATTTATCTAGGTACGCTTAATGAAAACAGTCGATGGAAATAGTTATATATGAAAATATTTAGTTAAATGTGTAAGAGTTTTCGTTCAACGATATCTTGTTACGGTAATAATTCAATGTGCGACAGATATATTGTCGTTAATTGATTTCCCCTCAGCGGCCGTCTCCCTGAGCGCTACTAAGTTAGATAAATTCGCGTTATCCGTTTACATCATTAAATTTTATTAGCTATACAATAACGGTGCCATTGGGCGACTACTGAGAGGGACTTTTCCGCCGCCAGATTCTACCCTCGGCAATTCGTATTTCCTTTGGCTAGAATTAAGCAGGCTATTAAGCTTTATTAAGCTAGCTTTGAGGCGTATGACGAATCACAAAGCCGGACACAATAGATGCGATGAAAATTTGGACGATTTAGGATGAAAATGTTTTTTATGATATTTAAATTAGGTAATTATCACAATTTTGATTATCTACTAGCGTATAAAAATTGTTTTATTGTATCTTTGTTAATCTCTACATATTATAAAGTCCTCCGCCGCGTCTGTCTGTCTGTCTGAACGCGATAAACTTAAAAAACTTCTGAACAGATTTTTATACGGTTTTCACCAATAGATGGAGTGATTCATGAGGAATAAATAATAAATATATTAAATAAATATATAGGTTAATAAATCATTAATGTGTAAATTCGCTGAAATATGATGATGATTCTTGAAGGTGTCAGAAACAATCATGCCGTCTGGAAGCTTTATTGGTGTGCACTGAGTAAACTAATAAAGTTATATGAAAACAATGTATTACAAAATTATTCCACCTAAAAAGATCTTCCTATTAAACTGCAGCAACGGTGGGTATGTGCACGTACCTAGGGACGCAGCCGAGCGAAGCGAGGGCAAGTCATTAGGTAAGAACAATATTTAAAGAAGCAGTATGTTGGTCTAATCATTTCTCGAATATTGATGCAGAAATAAGTTTTGACTTATAATATCTCAAGTAAAATTTAGACAGCTCAATTCTTACTGAAAAAATCTCAAACATAATATTGATGTACATACATACATTATACATATGTATATAGACTTGTACAATTGAATCACTGTTGTAATCAATTTATCGCTATTATTCGATTAATAGAATTCAATCTTAGCGGCCATGTAAATAGCGTGGGCTAATAGACAGATGGCGTGTGCGACGATTATTAGTGGAGTCATAATCTGTCATAAATGTCAAGTAAGGTGATGCGACGCGGCTATTATTTGGATTATTATTGTCATTCTACATTCTATCCTAAACAAGTGGTCCAGTCTTTGTTATAGAAGCGGTCACGCAATCACAACTCATTACGAATAATAAATTCTACGAGACGGTGATACCTTGCCTACAATTGTTATAATTGACTTATTATATGTGGAAATCTTGATAATGAACGAACATTATGATTAAATTGATTCAATTTAAGTATAATACTTTTACATTTGGTAGAGCAAAATGATGTAATACAGAAATTAAAGTTTTGAAACAATATTTTCAATCTTTAGTTGACTAACTTCTTGGGTATAGTACCTACCTATCTTAAAATACTTATGAGTGTAAATAATGAAAAAATCTGCGGGTAAGAACTCTACTTAGAAAGATTTAATATGAGGCTTATAAAAAGCAAGTAAGTACTTAGATTGTATGATATAGTTGAGTAAAAATATTGCACTTAAAGAATAGGTTAAAATATATTGTTAGTAGGTAAGTAGTTTATTAAGTATCTCTGACTATTGGAATTCCGTCTAGCTTAGTAATTTGCTGCAAACGGTTAGAAGCTTGGGTGCGCCAGGTGTCAATATCCGGTTGATTTTCACATAAAGGGTTGCCAATGAAAACCAGATCTCTTAAGGCAGGACAATCCTTAAAAATATATTGCTTATTAAATTTCCACATTTTTTACATGGCGCCGAGTCGCTTCATAGGAAATATCTAAAGGCGGCTGGAAAAGTAGGTATCTAAACAGTAAATAGATGGTAAATCAATATTTTTTAGAATTTTTTGCCTGTCCTTATTATTGTACAGATAAAATCGTGTGTTAAAGCTATAACTTTATTTCGACGGGATGGTTATTTCGAAATTATGTATTTTAAACTTTCTGTTCTTCGCGCTACTTATAGAAAACAGAAATTTATTTTCATGTAGGAAGCTACAGGCCTACCTATATATAGGGGTATATTATTATTATTATTATATACCTGAAGCCTATTAAACTCCACCCATTCCTTAACCATATTATTCGACATGTAGAGTACGCGTAGGTTTTTCAATACTCCTACACCTTTTAATTTGTCGATTGGATTATAACTAATCCATAACTCTTCTAGAGTATCAGCCACCGTTTCCTTTTTCCAAAAAAAATACATGTAAAAAAATTATATACATAAAATAATTATAATAAAGTTAGAGAATTTATAAAAATTCTGAACAAATATTTAATGTTATTAATTCTATATTAAGTAAACTTACTATGCCAGCTAAAGATTTGATGTAGTTTCTGCCCAGTGACAATATTTTTAAGCTTCGCATTCCAGCTATTCCAGCTATTTTGTCGATCATATTCGAAGATAAACTCAATTTCCTAGAAATACAAATTTAAATAATGCATCGTTATAGTGGATTAGATAGGTACTGATGTAACTTTGAAAGCGTATGCGTTAAATTAGGACAGCGAAAGTATTTTATGTTCTAGTATAGGTAATTGTTTCAGCTTGATTCTTAACCGTTTATTACTAAGAACTCTGGTTAATTTAATTCTAGGTATGTGCAATTTAATTGAGTTGCTCATAATTTAATATTCATTTTTATCTATTTATACGTTTTAGGACACCTTGTTTTGATAAGGAAGCACTGAAAATAGGTAAGTACTTAGTACTTACGGCTATAGATGAAATGGTTTGATAATTGTATCATCCTATGGGTAATAAATAATAATATTATATTCAACTTATTGGCTGTTGTTTTATATAAAATAAATATTTGTACCCTCTTATTCAGAGGCCGCACCCCCAATTATTAAGCTCGACTCTACTTACTCGCAACTAACAAGTGTTGATAATGCGCCATCCATCTTTTCAATGGGTGGCCACTGAAACTGTAGTTCTATGACCGTGGCGTCAGCAGCAACTTCTCCTTTATTTTTCTCCCAACGCGCGATCGCTTCTTTACAAGTTGTTGGTTTTAACGCCATAACTAAAATCAAATTTCAACCCCTTTAGAAACCTTGAATCAATTTTAAATTTTACTATGTTGGGGTACGGTATTTAAATAATAAATCACACTGCTTTGTTACAATGCATGTTATACAATTGATATAAAAAATATTTTTTACAATATTTAGTTTGAAATATCTTTTAAGTAATGCACGAAGTGAATATGACAATTTATTTCTAATTTTTTTTACTTCCTAACCATGTACATCATTATTACACCTTCATAGTTTAATTTGTACCTACAAAAATAAATAAGTTTTTATTGGAGCGTATCATATATATAAAATATTTTTTTTTACAGCTAAAATACTTGTTTCTAGTAACATAATATATTATTTGTTTAATCTATGACGCTTAAAAATAATAAAAAAATATGGCCATGAATACAAATCTGTAAATTGGTGCAAAAAGTCATAATGTTTCGTATTACCTACAATCCTGAGTAGGGTCGACTCGGTTGGACGGCGGTAATCACGTCGCGTCCGTTCCTCCCTCTCCTTGCTCCAATATTTGCACTAAGAATTTCAAGTGACCTGATTCTATAAGTAAATAAAGCTTGAAAGTTTGGATAACTTGAATAAGTAGTTTATTTCCAAAGGCCACTTGTTTTACTAATTGAGGCTGTGGTTATTAGCCAAGCGTAGCTAGTAGCTACCATAAAAACTAGAGGCAGGTGGCAGGCATAATATTATACTAAATTTTAATGTAAATTGTAATCCGTAGAGCAATTTGGTGTTTTAAATTGATGAATGGTTTCTATAAGTATGAAAATGTTAATATGAGAACAAAATGAAAATATTATAAGCATCGTGGTAAGGCTAGAATTTTTTATCACAGAGAAAATCATAAAATATTTTCCAATGATCCAAACGTTCTATAATACCTAAGCTTGAAAAATCACGCCGGACTATTGTACCTACAGAGGACGGTAAGGCTGGGTCGATCCGGTTGGTCGACGGTAATCACGTCGCGCCCTTACATCTTCGTCTCCCTTTATTCAATGTTTGCTTACAGAATTTTAATGCAAGAATTCCGTAAGCTACTGAGAAAGAATTTTTCATATTTATTTTAAATATAACTAGTTTTGTTTCTTTTTCTTTAGTAGCTTTGTTAATTTATATCATATAATATTTTTTTTACAAAAGCTACGGGTTTGCTTTCATATTGCAAGGGAATATTTTTTTCGCTTTGTTTAATACAAATTTTATATCAAAAGCACGAAAAGTCTTTTAATGCATACTTTACCTTATGACCTACTTCTTTTTCTTTTTTAAAGTTTTTATAGGTCTTCATATTAATTTATTACTTTTGTATATAAATTCTACAGTTTATTAGGTAAGAAAGTATAAATATGTTCAGGTATAATATAATTAAACTTGCTCTTGGATAGTTACTAAGCAAGGTAGCGTTTTTTTCTGGTTAAATTCGTTATAATGATTATTTTAGCTATGAACCTTATAATTTTTTGCGACTAGGTATGCTAAACTAGCGATCCATTTTATCAAGTTTAGCAATTCAAAATTAATGACAATGACCTCACACTTACTTCATTCCTACAATTAGGTACAGTTTTAGAAGCTCTTTCGGAATAATAGACTATTTACCAAATTTTTATGGAATGAAATATGGGATCTGCCATCAACACTATTTTGCCTGTGTAAAATTGTTTAAGTTACACGTTTAGTTCAATGATAAGTAAATTTATTTGAAACACTTAAGTACATTTTATAATTGAACTTTTTATTTTGCTCTACGAGAAATAATGGTTTAAGGAATACTTGCATTAAAGTTTTATTAATGTGAATAGGTACTTAGGTATATTTTAAACGGTAATTTTCTTTTGAGTAATTTTCTACGGCAGCGAGTTAGTCTTTGTAATCTACTTATGTTATAGAAGGCACACGCGACGCGGATGCAGTTTCAACGGATCACGTGCCGGCACGTGTCCGCAAAACATTGCTTTATGACGCCTATGGGGTGGAATAAATATTTGTAATCCAAAAACCCATGTTTATATTATGAAAGCCCCTTATTCGTTATGAATAGAATCATTTATGAAATACAGTGAAAATTTGGCAATGTAATGGGACCGGAAAATAGATGGATGTCCGACCAAGTTTCTTTTTCACGTATTTATGGGCGGAAGGTAAGAGGCGATTTTAAATTTCATAAGAATGTATGTTATTAGGTACAACATCCTATAACAAAATTAGCTGCAATTAGAATAAATTAAATAATAGCTACATATAATACTTGCTCATTAATATGATACCTATCTGTAGGTACTAATTACTAATAATATTATAATGAGGGAAGATTTGTTTGTTTGAAATCGCTAAACTCTAAAACTACTGAACCTGAACTTAAATTTGAATAATTCTTTTAACATTAGATTACTTCATTATCCAAAAGTGTAAATAACATAGCTTATGCTTGCTTATATCAGTAATGAAAAATATTCAGCCTGAAACATCATCGTAGGTATATCTACTTACTATATATTATAAAATATAATATATTTAACAGCCTCGGTGGTGTAGTGGCTAGCATGTACGGCTGCACACCCGGAGGTCCTGGGTTCGAGTCCCGGGTTGGGCGTGGGCCAAGTTTAGTTATTGAGTCTTTCTGTATAGTAAGCCTCAGTAACAGCCCGGAGTTGGGAAGTTGGCGGTGTTTCACCCCCGTGCCTCGGAGAGCACGTAAAGCCGTCGGTCCTGCGCCTTAACTCTCACTGGTCGTGTCGAGTGGTCGTCCCACTGGAGTATGAGAGTGACAGGAATAGAGAGTGCACCTGTGTCTTCGCGTACACTTGTGCACTATAATATCTCCTACACAGTTAGCTCGTCTCAATGAGATTGGCCGCCGTAGCCGGAATCGGTCAGGAGAACATGATCATCATATTATAAAAATTGTAAAATTATAGAAATTTCCATTCGTTAAATATATGTAGACAATAGGCATCTAAATGTAGCACAATTATTTAAAACTTGTTATTATTGCATTGGTAAGGTGCTTGCTTGGGGTTAGTGAACTCTGTATTCTAAATCTCTGGAATATGACGCCTATGAGGCTTGTGTTATGGATACCAGATAGTTAATATTACTACACATACACATATAACTTTAAATACATACTCATTATTATAAATATAAATACCCATGACTGGAGTGCAAACTTTCGTGCTCATCACACAAATGAATGCCCCTAGCGGGCTCGAACCCGCGACTGCTGGCACAGCAAGTAGGGTCACTACAAACTGAGCCAAACGTGTCGTCAAAACTATATTAATGGGAGGCCCGTGCCTACCAATGAGACGTTCAAAACTTTAAAAAAATAATAATAACGGACTTCCAGGCATTAAAAAGTAAAAAAAAACCAAACGGGTGTTTTCATTTAGAATAGATACCTGGTCAGATATTTATTTTCGAAGTCGGTGTGCTTTGATTTGTATCGGATGGCACTGTGTGCAGTGTCTCACTGTGTCTGGAAGTTGGTTACATTTTTTTTTATAAAGTTTAAAGTTTTTATTTTCCTATTTTTAGTGTAAACGTAATAAGGTAAGTGGGTAATTTGTAAGAAGAACGTTTTTTTTTATTTTAATAACATATTCGATTAAGCCATTTATTTAAAAATAATTTATTGTTGATTTTTTTAAAAACGGCTCGACCAATTTCGTAAAACTTTAAATGGGATCACGTGGGAATAGACCAATCAGAATCCGTTTATTTTTAAGAGAAAAAAATATATTGAAAACCTGAAGTTTTATGATTTTAAAATGTTTGCAGGTATATAAAGAATAGAAATTCCGTATAAATAAAAACCGACTTTCAGGCACTAAAATGTAAAAAATATCTAAACGGAGGTTTTCATTTAGTGGCATAGATACCTAATCAGATATTTTCAAAGTCGGTGCCAGCCGATGCAAAGCAAATCTATATATATATATATATATATATATATATATATATATATATATATATATATATATCTCTATATTTCGATACGTAAAACACATATTTACCTATTAGATATTGAAATATATTTAAATGCCTACGAGAACTATACACAATAATGCAGCCGGGGACAAAAGAAACGCACGTACTTCGTTGACCGTTTATTTCACAATGAGAGTACAAATTAATTACACCAACAATATAATACACATAAACAAATCTACCATTATACATCACAGATATATTGCAAAAAATGTAGTTTACAAAGTAAAAATTATCCATTTCTCCAATTTTTTTAATTTTTAAGGGTGTCTTTACAAGATGACCATAAAATGTTTTTATATTTTCAAAAAGTAGAGTTCAAGACGAAAAGAATGAGCCCTATATGAAAATTGAACGAAATTTTTTTTCTATGTAAACGCCCGCTTGAAGTTGGGGGTGATTTTCAGCCTCTCGGGACCATAAAACATACTTTAAACATTTCAATTTATTTATTTTTTATTTATTAAGTATATTTATTTCGAAGATAACATTCTCTTAGTTTCATGGAAATCAAAAGATTATTCTAGAAATTAAAAATGAAAAAACCAAGAAGAAGTTAAAAACCGTGTTTTCTGCAAATATCTCGAAAACTTTGAGGTTATTGTAAAAAGTGTCATTTATAAAAGATTTTTACTAGACCTACAACTTTTATACAAAATATTTTTCGATAGAACGTCACAGTAAGCCGAAAATTGAAAAAAACTATTTTTCAACGCTATGCATCCCCCCCATTTCTCGGGGGTAGCTGGGCATAGGGTGCGTTTTACGAATTTTTATTTCTATATATACCTGCTAACATATTGAAATCATAAAACTTCAGATTTTCAATATATTTTTTTTCTCTTAAAAATAAAAGGATTCCGATTGGACTAGAAGTATATAGCTGGAGAGCTAGTGAACCCTGGGAGTAACGGTCTCCCTGTAAGGTTAGAAATTTGTCTATTTACGGTTTATGGCATGCTAAGAGCAATAGCCATGACCTGGCAGGCGTCACCCCTGCACGTCATCAGCCCCTTTATTTTTTGAACTGTTTAGTAAATTGAGTTTTAAAACTTGTTTCTGTAAATTTGAAAATTTAATAGGATAAATATCAATTAAATTTAATAGGATATCATCTCAAAATCACAATATGGATTTCGTCAGGGCATTTCCACCGAGCACGCAGTAACTGCACTAACTAAAATTGTAACAGAACAATTAGACAACGGTAAACCGTGTCTAACTGTATTCCTTGATCTAAAAAAAGCTTTTGATACTGTCTCTGTCCAAATTCTTGTAAAAAAGCTTGAACATATTGGGGTACGTGGAATTCCACTACAGCTCTTAAATGACTACCTCTCAAATAGGAAGCAGAAAGTTAGGGTTACTCATTACACAAGTGAATATACAGACGTATCATATGGTGTTCCGCAAGGCAGTGTCCTGGGACCTACTCTGTTTGTCATCTATGTAAACCAGCTCTGTAATATACAACTAACAAATACTAAGGTATTCTCATATGCTGATGATACAGCTCTAGTCTTTACGGGTAATTCTTGGCACGAGGTACGGCTTAATGCCGAAATAGGGTTGGCTAAAGTAGCCAGGTGGTTGTCTAAGAACCTACTCACACTGAACATTTCTAAAACAAATTATATATGCTTTAGCATATGTAAACGTAAACAACCTAGAGAAGATTTCAATATAAAAATACATCTGTGTAATAATGATAAAAGCACTACCTGCAGTTGCTTAAATATAACGAAGGTTCCATGTGCTAAGTATTTGGGTGTTTTCATTGACCAGAGATTATCTTGGCATTCTCAAATCGATCATGTGGCAAACAGAGTCAGAAAATTGAGCTGGATGTTTCGGTCCCTAAGACACATAGTCCCTAAACAAGTTTTTAGCAGCTCATCTCGCCCCAGGAATCTCTTGAATGAAATATATTTTACCTTAGTACAATCAGTGCTATCATATTGTATCCCGATTTGGGGCGGAGCTGCTAAAACGAAGTTTATTGAACTTGAGAGAGCACAACGTGCTCTAATAAAATGTATGTACTTTAAAAAACTTACATTTCCAACTGAGAATCTGTACCAAGTTAGCACACTGCTCTCAGTTAGAAAGCTGTATATTACTCAAACTATACTAAAAGTACATAAGGCTGTTTCCTATGATGCGTCTTTAACATTAAAAAGAAGGAAAGAAAATATAATTAAAATCCCACAAACAAGAACAACATTTGCGTCAATGCAATTCGATAAAAGATCTGCACAATTATATAACAAAATTAACAGTATCATTTATGTTTACCCCTACATTTACCATAAATGCAAAAAGACATTAATAGATTGAATGAAAACCCTTAGTTACAATGATACGGAAAAACTGTTAGAACATATTCATTAAATACTCACACACGCACACACACGCACACACACACACACGCGCACACACTCACACGGACACACACACACACACACACACGCGCACGCACATACACACACGCACACTCACACACAATACACAAACAAATATATGTACGCTAATTTTTATTTTTATTTTTATTTTTTATTTTTTTGTTTGTCTTAATTGATCTATTTAAGTTTGTAGTATCACCCATAATATTATAATCAGCTAAAAGATAAAATTACTTTTTTATGAAAGGGCGGGGTCTCCTAATACAGGCAAATTATTTGCTTAAAAGGGGATCTCAACCACAAAATTTGAAATTTTGATTAGATTTGAAATAAATAAATAAATAAATTTTAAATTAATCAATTAATTATATGTTAATTTTTATTTCAAATGTAAATGTATATTGTTATCTAATTTATAGTTTTTATTGTTGTTGTGTTATAATAAATAAATTATTATTATTATTATTATTATTATTTTGTGTATAGATTCTCAGCTAAAAGCTGGTAAATAAATGGTGATTACGGGTCAAGACCAAGTAACCGTCATTGTAATTGGGGATAAGCTACATTAGTGTCATCCTGCATGAATTTTCGAACGATTCGACATGTATTTAAAATTGCTGCTTTTTGTATATTAATGTATGAGTTTGGTGATATGTCTAGAATTTTCAAGCTATGATGTAAGTGCTTCGGAATTACTCCGGTCGTAGAAAGTACTATGGGTATTATAAAAACTTTTTTCATCTTCCACATTTTTGTTATTTCTTCTTTTAGTTCTGTGTATTTATTTATTTTTTCGGTTATTGTTTTAATTAAATTGTGAGTATTAGGTACGGCTATATCTATTATATATACTATTTTATTCACTTTATCCTGGAGCGTAATATCCGGTCTATTGTAATGGATGGTTTTGTCTGTCAGAATAGCACGGTCGTAGTAAATTTTATAATTTGTATTTTCAAGAACGGATTTTGGTGTGTATTTGTAATATGGTGTATGTGTGTCTGGGATGAGTTTGTGTTTGATTGCTAATTTTTGGTGTATTATATTTACTATCTGGTTATGTCTGTGTGTGTAATCTGTCTGCGTGAGTGTTGGGCATGCTCCTGTAATATGCTGAATGGTTTCGGGCTGTTTGTGACACTTTCGACATTTATCATCTGCTATTGTAGGGTCTTTAATTATATATTTTCGATAATTTTTTGTATTGATGACTTGATCCTGTATTGCTATCATGAAGCCTTCGGTTTCAGGGAATAAGTAACCACATGCAAGCCACTTATTCGATGCTTCCGAATCTACATGTGCTTGATCCAGGTCATAAGGATGTCTGCCATGCAAAATTTTCTTTTTCCATTGTTCTGATTTCAAGTATTCTCTGTTTGTGTGCTGGTCAATTATATTATCGGTTATATGTGGCTTTTCTACAAGGTTTAGTGGTGTGAGGTTTACGTCTATATTAACGATAGCATTGTGTAAATTACTGGTACTCATTTTTCTGTGAAAGAAAGATCTAAGGGTTGAAAGCTGCTTAGTCCAGAGAGCTTGAATGTCTATAAGACCTCTCCCACCATGTTTTCTATCTATTGAAATTCTTTCTACTGCAGATTTGGGATGTAAATGATTAAATTTTGTAAGAATAGTACGTGTTTTCATTTCAATGCCAACTATGTCTGTTTTTGTCCATTTTATTATACCAAATGAATATGTCAATATCGGAATCGCATAAGTATTAATAGCTTTAACGAGGCTTTTTGATGTTAGTTGGGTTTTACAGATTTGACTAACTCTATTTTTGTACTCAGTTAATAATACGTTTTTTAAACTAGTGTGGTCTAATAGTTTGGATTGCTGATAACCTAAGTACTTATATACCTCATCTGATTCCATGGATGAAATAATGCCTCCTTCCCGCAAAGTGTAAGATCCTGGTTCTATTTTTCCCTTCTTTATATTTAAAATTTTACATTTTTCTAATCCAAACTGCATATTTATGTCATTACTGAATTTACTTGTAGTATCTAATAAGATTTTCATGTCTTTAAATGAACTGGCGTAAAGCTTTATATCATCCATATATATCAGATGTGATATCTTTATCTCGGCATTAGGCAGTTTTACGAGGTAACCTTTCTTTTTATCATTAAGTAGACGTGATAATGGGTTTAGTGCTAGGCAGAACCACAATGGGCTCAAAGAGTCACCTTGGTAAATACCTTTTCGGATAGCTATGTCCCTCGTATTAAGACTGGTGTTATTGGTACGCAAACGTAAAGAGGTTTTCCAGTGAAACATAATATTTTTCAAAAAATCAATTAAAATGGGGTTTATTTTATAAATTTTTAAAACTTGAATTAACCAAGTATGAGGTACGCTATCAAATGCTTTACGGTAATCAATAAACGTACAATGTAAGTTTCTCTTCTTTAAATTTGCGTGTCTATGAATTGTTGAGTCAATTATGAGTTGCTCCTTGCAACCCATGTGGTTTCTCCTACTCCCTTTTTGTTCTTCTGCCATAATCATGTTATGTTCTAGGTGTAAATTTATTTTTGTAGCAATGGTATTAGTTAAAATTTTGTATATTGTGGGTAGGCAAGTAATTGGTCGATATTGGGATGGATCATTTGTATTATTACTTTTTGGGATCATATATGTAATTCCTTTTGAAATAAATGGTGGTAGTGGTTGCTTTTGAAATATAACATTAGTAAAAGTTTTAGCGAGAGCCTTATGGAGTGTATGTAGTTTTTTATACCAAAAATTGTGAATATTATCTATTCCCGGTGATTTCCAATTATGCAATTTAGAAGTAGCGATTTTGACATCATTTTCTGTTATTTCGTCAAATATCATCTCCTCTATTGAGTCCCATTCACTTTTCTCTTCTCGTATCCACTCTGCACTTTCATTGTGTGATACTGACTTCTCCCATATATCAGACCAAAAGTCTTCAAGCTGTCCTTTTGTTACCATTTGTGTGTCATCCCTATTGTTAGTTACATTTTTATCTTGCTTCAACTGTCTATAGAACAATTTTTCGTTCACTGTGAAAAGTTTATTTTCTTGTTTTCTTTGATTAGCCTTCGAATATCTTCTAAGTCTTTGTGCTTTAAGTGATAATTTTTGTTTGAGTGTGTCAAGGTATTCATCAGGTGTTTTGTTTGTGTTCTCATGAGTTGTATGTGTCTGATAATTTCGAAAAAATTTTTCTGCTGTTTTACTTACTTTTTTAGACCTATTGCCTTTAATGTATTGAGTAAGTCTACCTATATCTGATCGGAGCTGGTTTATACCTTTTTGTAATCTTATTTGCCATGCTGGTTCTGAGTTGCGCTTGTGGTCTGGCTGTTGATTTTCATCCAAAATGTTTAAACCTAATTCTTTCGTTATCACCATAGCGCTACAATAAACAAGGGTATGGATGTCAGTTAGTAGTGCATTGTCTGTAATAAATCGGTTCAGTATATTATTGTTAAAAATATCTATTAGAGTTGTAAGCTTTTTACAGTATTTTAGTTTAGGTAATTTCGGTCTACATGTAGGATCCATACCTGAGTATTGAAATATTGTTGTTTTTAATTCTTCATGTAGTTTTGTAATTACTTCATCTCCTATAGTTTCATGTTCCAATGTTATAAGATCTGTCTCTAAAATGATATCGTATGCCATATCTACTTGAGTGGAAGTACTTGAAGTTTGTGTCGAGAAATTGTTGGTGAGTGTTGTCGGCTCTGTAGAGGATGCATGAAAGTTTTGATCGCATGATTGTAAATCATTGTTTGTTTGTAAATCATTTGTTATATGTGCTACTAAGTCTGTTGTGTTAGAACAAGGAAGAGTGGTGTGGCTGTTATTGTGATCGGTATTTGTTTCTTCAATTTTGCGCCTGACTTCATTTTTTAATTGTTCTAATTCTTCCTCAGAGAGATATTTCTTTTTAATTATCATTCGTCTCTGGTCTGAGATTCTTTGCTCTGTAACATTTACTCCCGGGTATTGCTTAGTAAAGAATTCATGCAGGATTTTCCTATAACAAGTCATGTCTGTCTCTAATTTTGTTATACTGTAATATGTACGCATGATAAACATGTTGACATCTTTTGACCATGTCATGCGTACTCTTGCTTTCCCAGCCTTAGTGGACGCAGGTAAAAAGGAATTCACCTCCTGCGTAACATCTAAAGTTGGAGTAGATCTATGTGAATGTGATAAATTCTGACTTGTTAAGGATGATGGTGAAGGTAAGTACGAAACGGTAGATAGGCTATAAGGTTCTTCTAGTAAAAGTGATGGTGATGAATTGTCAGTCTGTCTGTTTTGTGTCGAGTTGGCTGTAGCATTTTCGGGTAACCCGGAGGGAGCCCGCCTATTCAGCTCCTCTCCGCTGACGGATCGTATACTGTAGCACCCAGCGTCAGCTCCAAGTGCGCCCCGGCGATCGCCCCCGATTATTATTATTATTATTATTATTATTATTATTATTATAAAGTTTATTTATTGTACATCTTAAAAAAAAATTGACAGGCGATTACAATAAGCAGAAGTATTTTATTTATTTATTTATTTTTATTTAATACTTTATTACACCAGAAAAGAAGTACAATTTTAAAACACATATTATATAGAAAATATTTCAGTGTAAAGGCGGCCTTATCACTTAAAGTGATCTCTTCCAGGCAACCCATAAACCGATAAAGGATCTCTAAAGATATAATGGATAGGGGTTGGCGCAACAAAAAACAATATAACATACTTAATAAAAGTATATGACAGATCAATTAGAAAACCCACAGTTGATGAGGTAAAATAAACTTTATCCTGTATACTTAAAATTTTTATATGTTTTCAAGTAAACGTCTCAGAGTAAGTATGTACAATGCCAGGCGGTTTTGAACAGCATAAGACCTTGACAGGCGAGGGGACAGGGAGCTGCTAAGGGCGTGCAAATAAGAAATGTTACATGAACGCATACAGTAAATGCAATGCAATCAAAATTTTTAACATTCATTTTCTTCAGCATAATCCGAAATTTCGCTATCACTGTTTTCATCATCATCTGATTCTTCAACAATGTTTTCCTCATCTGAAAATAGTAAAAAAATATTTGAATGAATCAATAAGGTTGTTAAGAATTAAATATCAAGCTCAATTACGTAGGACTGCATATTAAATGTTACGGAATAAAATAGTTGTATGTTACCTGAAATGCATTCCTCAGTTTCAGTCGATTGTGCTGTGGCAGTATCAGCAGGTCCTTGTAAAAGTATGTCGTATATAGAAGATGGAACCGTATTCCCCTCCAACCAATTAAAATTGTAACGACTATCAATTAAGTTCCAACCGTTATTTTCAGGTGTAAGAATTGTTGGTTCTTTTAAATTACAATTTCGCCATATTTTGTAACTAGCGGCTCACCCTCGCTTCGCTCGGGTTCGTCGCTAGGATTTAAATAGATATAAATAGTTATTAGCCAGTGTTAATCATATAAATCTTAATTTTTTTTTCGTGATTTTTCTGGTGTTTTAATACTTATTAACCTATTCCAGACTAAGAGAAATCCAAAAATTCAAATATCATAAAAATTGTTCCACCCATTCTTGAGTTTTATGTCACGTCAGACGGGAACGCGGTCGAACGGGATAAAAAGTATCCTATGTCCGTCTCCTGGTTCTAAGCTACCTCCCCACCAATTTTCAGCCAAATCGGTTCAGCCGTTCTTCAGTTATAAATAGTGTAACTAACACGACTTTCTTTTATATATATAAAGACTAGCGGCTCACCCTCGCTTCGCTCGGGTTCGTCGCTAGGTACGTTTTAAATAGATATAAAAAGTTATTAGCCAGCGTAAGCCATATAATTTTTTTTTTTAATTATTCTGATGTTTTAATACTTACCTATTCCGGACTAAGAGTAATCCAAAAATTAAAATATCATAAAAATTGGAACGCGGTCGAACGGGATAAAAAGTATCCTATGTCTCTGGGTTCTAAGCTACCTCCCCGCCAATTTTTAGCCGGTTTCAGCCGTTCTGGAGTTATAAATAGTGTAACTAACACGACCTTCTTTTATATATATAGAGATGTAGGCAGTTCTCAATAATTGTTGATATAGTTCACGTTGACAGGGTGGTAAATTTGATGAATCATAGCTTACTACTTTTTTCATAAACACTTAAGGATTATTTGTGTTGTACGTAGCAAGGAACTTTTCATAACGTGCATTATTTAATTTTGAACATTTCAAACCATACATTTGGCATACCAATTTCTCTAGTATCGGGAATTTTTTTTCTTTCTTCTGTACTATTTCTGCGTTTCCTAATTCTTTGAATGCCTTCTGATATACACTCGATTTCTGCAATATTTGGAATGGTTTTTTTTACCTCTTCTTGAAAAGGACGGACTCACTCGCACTATAGGCATTCACGCAACATCTCTCACTCGCACGCCCTTGGCAGCTGTCCCCTCGCCTGTCAAGGTCTTATGCTGTTCAAAACCGCCTGGCATTGTACATATTTATTCTGAGACGTTTACTTGAAAACATATAAAAATTTTAAGTATACAGGATAAAGTTTATTTTACCTCATCAACTGTGGGTTTTCTAATTGATCTGTCATATACTTCTGCTTATTGTAATCGCCTGTCAATTTTTTTTTAGAATGTACAATAAATAAACTTTATCCTATTAAATTTTCAAATTTACAGAAACAAGTTTTAAAACTCAATTTACTAAACAGTTCAAAAAATAAAGGGGCTGATGACGTGCAGGGCTGACGCCTGCCAGGTCATGGCTATTGCTCTTAGCATGCCATAAACCGTAAATAGACAAATTTCTAACCTTATAGGGAGACCGTTACTCCCAGGGTTCACTAGCTCTTGGACTAATACCCATTGAAACAAAAAAAAAAAAAAGAATTTTCCAAGTCGGTTCAGGCGTCTTCTAGTAATCGTTGAACATACAAAGAAAATACATATAGACGAACATAGAATCTCCTCCAGGAAGAGTAATTTCAGGAAAATGATTGTTTTTCTTGAATGTTTATGTAAGTATGATCAAAGCATACTCAGGCGAGAAATTATTTAAAACTGGTACTGCTATAAAAACAATACTGAAAACTGCTGTATTTAGTTTAAAAAATTAGCCCTTGTGAAATTTAATTTCCACCAAGATTGTATTCATTAAAAAGGTTGTATACCTACCGTTTAACCAAGGTATAATTAAAAATATTAAATATTTTTTACATAACATAAATAATAAATATTAGTTTTTGAACATCAAGTTGAAATGTCAAAATATGTCAACAAATACAAATGTCACAACGTGCAAATAACCTCAAAGTCAATATTTGAACTTGCTTGTGTGATATACCTATTATTAAAATGGATGATTTACAATTAAATATATCTGTTTCTAAAAAGGTAAGTGTATATTTTTACGTTAAAAAACTTATATTGTTAGTTGTTAATGTTATGATTGATTTTTAGCCTCAAAATAAGGGTAATAAAAGGCAAACTTCACAAAAGAACGCAAATGAATACAAATTTAAATCAAAACCAGACTTTAGTGGCACAATTATTGCAAGGAAAAGACCACAAAATGCGGGTTCTGGAAAATTTTCTCAAAAGAATTTAGGAGAACCACAGAATAAAATACCAAAAGTTTCAAACTCTTTTCATAATAAAAAAGATGTAGATTTGCAGTCAACATTACGTGACCTTAGTGAAAATAAAGGCAAATACCAGGGAAAAAATTATCAAGAAATAAGTGATGACTTGCAGCTGAAGCAAAAGCCCAGAAGTGGTCCCTGGATATCATCATTATTTAAAAATAATCCAGATGTACCTAAAATGGGTCAAAAAGCAGTGAAGCCTGTAGTAGAAAAAGTATTTGCAGGCAAAACATTTTCTGATTTAAATATTCATTCACATAGCATTGCCAATTTAAAACAAAATCTAAATTTAACTGAATTGATGACAGTACAACAAAAAGCGATACCAATTATTTTACAAGGCAGGGATGTTTTAATCAGGTATAATATAATAATTTTTTTTATTCAATAAATGTTTTTTTAATATATGGCAACTATTAATTTTTGATTTTATTAGGTCACAAACAGGTTCAGGCAAAACTTTAGCATATGCATTGCCAGTTATAGAAGGCTTACAAGCAATAAGACCTAAAATTAATAGGCATGATGGTGTAAGAGCTATTGTTGTTGTTCCGACTCGAGAATTGGCTGTACAGACATATGAATTGTTTGTTAAACTTACAAAGGTAACATTTGCTGTATAAATGTAAATGCTATATAATAAAAGTGCATTTTTTTAAATTGCAATACTTAAAAAAGATGATAATTTATATTTACACATTTTATTCATTAAAATAAAAAAATATTACAAACCAAAATGCAAGTATCTTCCATAAATGTCAAAAAAGCTTATACAGTCACAAAAGAATGAAAAAAAAAAATTTACTTCATATGCCTTTTTATATTATAAAAAGAAAAAATAATAATTATTATTTTTTCTTTTTATAATATAAAAAGTGTGAACTGAAGAAAACATGTGAAGTCATTTAATTGTTATAAATATAATCTTTATATCAATAACGGTATAAATATAAATAAGCTCTAAGAAATATTTATTAGGTGACTTAAAAGATTTCATTCGTAAAATTATACAAAACTGGACAGATGTATTTTTTTCTTGATTTTGAATCTGTATGCATAGTTCAATTTTGAAAAAAGTTAATTGTACCCCTTTGTATTATGACACCTATATAAAAGTTTCAGTGAGCTTATTTAATTACTACCTGGCTATTATTGTTGAGTGTTGATTTAAGTTTAATCATCTAGAAGTTACTCCAAATATAACATAAAATACCATAAAGTAAATTCACTAAAATTTTTTTAACATATAGGATCACATAATACTATACTAGTACAGATGCGTCATCCCATACAAAGAAATTGGACAGCCCTGATTGGGGCAATTCTTCGGGCTATATTTGTTTGCTTGAATAGATAATAGATGTTGTAGATTTGCAAATATTTAAACTTTTTTTATAAATATGTGCAAACTAACATATGGTTAATATTGTAAAATTCATTCTGTATTTGAATTAAAAAAAAACAGTGATTTCAACAATTTCCAACCTTGATAATCAGTATAATTCATAAAAAGTAATAGACTGAGAAGTAAAACTTATTATAGTAAGCATTATACATCAGTATTAAAACTAAATATGTAAACAGGAAAATATATTTAAAATACCATAAAATTTTTCGTAGCCATTTATATGGATTGTGCCTGGTTTATTGAGTGGAGGACAGAAGAGGAAAGCAGAGAAAGCAAGATTGAGAAAGGGTCTAAGTATATTAGTTGGTACTCCGGGTCGAATAAATGATCATCTAAGACATACTCACTCTTTAAATTTTGCTAAAACAGGGTAAGATTTTATTAAGATTATTTACTATTTAGCCAAAAGTTTTGGTATATAGGTACTTAGTTATTTTAAGATATATTTTATTTGTGTGTAAATATGTACATGTTAGTTTTGGTTTTCAAGAAAATGTGCTTCAGTAATAAATGTAGATTAACTAGAAAATTACTAGACTTATTTATTATTTTTTATTAGTATCTATTAAATGTACATGAAAGTTAAATCTATTTTTTATTATTATGTATTATTATTGAGTATGTAACACACCAAATTGTCTGTGCTTTTTTCGGACTCTTTTTTGTTTCGTTATGATTATGAATGTAAACAGTTACTGACTCTTGCATCCTTTTTAACCGACTTCCCAAAAAAAAGGAGTACGTTCTCAATTCGTCGGAATCTTTTTTTTATGTATGTTCACCGATTGCTCGAAGACGCCTGAACCGATTTGGATATTTTTTTTTGTTTCAAAGGGTGGTCTTCCCAGGTGGTCTCATATAAATTTTATCGAAATCGGTCAAGCAGTTTTTTTTTAAATCAACAAATAAATTATTTTTATAAAATAAATTGCTTAATAGAATTTGCTATTAAAAAACTTTCTTCTAACATATTACCTGATTATTACGTCTACACTAAAAATGGACAAATAAAAACTTTTTTAAAAATATAATAACCGACTTCCAGGCACTAAAATGTAAAAAATAACTAAACGGGGGTTTTCATTTAGTATAGATACCTAATCAGATATTTTCGAAGTCGGTGCCAGCCGATGCAAAGCAAATCTAATATACATATTTCGATACGTAAAACACATATTTACCTATTCATATGTTAAAATATTGTCGGTTTAGTTATTTTTTACATTTTAGTGCTTGGAAGTCGGTTCTTATTTTTTTAAAAGTTTTTTAAGATTTTACAGAAATTCAATTAAAAATTTATTTTATAAAGTTGAATCGTTTATAATTTTTAACTATATAATTTTAACTATGTATTTTTAACTATATAATTTTTAACTATATATTATTTGTAGATGCCTTATATTAGATGAAGCGGATAGATTGCTAGATATGGGTTATGAGAAAGATGTAGCTGCCATTGTAAAGGCAATTGAAGATCATAAAAAAAATGCCACTTATGATCCTTTAGCACTTGTTAAACAGACTATTACTAAAAAACCAGTTGAAAATGAAACTCAAGAAGTACAAAATGGCGAAAACGAAAAAAAAACAGAGGAAACTAATACTCAACATCCACTGACAGAAGTATTTTTGTCTAAAGAACGACAAACTATACTATTATCAGCTACGTTAACTAAGGTATTGCACAATACTTGAGTATTTGCAAATCGCATCCTAAATATGATCATACATTTAGGTATGTAGGGTAACTTAAATTTCATATAATATGACGTATTCTATAAATACTTCTTCTTATCTCTAGGCTGTGGAAAACTTAGCAGGAATAACAATGCACGATCCTGTCTTTGTAGATACATCTGACGGCAAAACTCTTGTCGCAGATTCATTGAAACCTGCGAAACCCCAAACAGACATAGAAACAAATAAAAAAGTGACAGATAATAATCCTCGTGAAGAGGTTAAAGGACGAGTTCAAAATGTTTCTGAGGTCATACAACCTATGGAAGTGGCCTCAGAAGATAAAGACATTCCTTTAAATAGTTTAACACATCACAGAGGAGGTATGTACGTTTATGTTATGAGTTTAAATAAAGGGTTAGTTTTGTATAATTTTAGTACGCTTTACAGTTAATTTATTTTAGGGCTTAAAGCATTTAACGGCTTAGACCATGCTGAATTATTCGGCGATAAAAAAGAAGCTTCGAAAACCAATGCCATTAAACCGACTGACGCGAAGAATGATGATAGTGACAGCGATTCAGATTATGAATATTTCAAAGTGCAAAAACAGTTGGAAACTGAAAAGCCAAAAGACGAAGAAGAAGTTAACGAAAAAGAAGAACCTGTAAATGAGAATATATTTGTCGAAGCTCTCAAAACTGCTATTGTAGAAGACGAACTTGTTCTACCCGCCACAGTGAATCAGACATTCCTAATTGTACCTATGAAGCTCAGATTGGTCACATTATGCTCTCTTATAGTCGAACATTGTATTTTAAATAAAAAGGGCGGGAAAATGATAGTTTTCATGGCGACATTAGAAATGGTCGATTATCATTCAGAGTTGATAGAAACAGTTCTAACGGGCAAAGATGTTAAGGTTAAAAAGAAAGGTGAGGAGTCTAAAGCAAAAGATAAAGACGATTCAGATTCGGAGTATGAAATGGACTATGAAGCGCCAGCTGAAGGTGGGATAATACCACAAGTACTGGATTTCTTTAGCCTACACGGTTCTATGGCGCACGAGCATCGGATAGAAGTTTTCAAGCAATTTAGGAGTGCCAAAAGAGGATTGCTTATTTGTACGGTAAGAAATTATAATTATTTTTTTCTATATAAAGATGGTTTATGATATTCTGTTTTTTTTTATTAGTAGGTATATTGCGCAGATTTTAATGCATTTTTTTCATTAATATATACATTAACATGCCTGCCGGTATTGTCCACGTTTAATATTAAATTAAAACTTAGTCGTGTCCCTAGCCTTTTTTTGATCATGCTTAAGCGATCGCGACCGTTGTTATTTGATGCATTTGGTCAAATATTTTATTATTACCTATCACCCGCAATTTATGAAAGAAAACATAACTAATCTAAAAATTCAACACACACTTGTCAAAATAAGGATGATATGTATGTATATTATTAATTTAAAAAAAACAGTCATGAGGACTGCTGACGGAAGTGAAAACTTAAAACTAAACAAACAGTTGTTATTTTTGGATATTCAAATTGTTTGATCTTAAATTAAAATTTGTAAATTAAAACTGTTTACATTTATCTGGTTTTGACATCTATCGGCACTCTTGAGTGTTAGCGTTAACACGTCACGTTACATGAATTTGCTCCCCATCCAAACCTATACATAACCTATAGAAGTTTTCACTTCAAAAATTGTCCGTTGCTAAAAAATTTAAAAACCATTTCCATTATTTTTTTATATTTCTTGTACGTACTAGTTCTTGTTACAACTGAAATATTATATAGATAGATTTGGGTTTATTTCATAGGACGTAGCGGCAAGAGGATTGGACGTGCCTCGGGTAGACCTTGTCTTACAATATTGCGCACCGGCTTCGGCAACGGACTATGTACACAGGTAAAGTCACTCATTGATTTTTTATCCATACTGCCACGTTTAACCTTAATTGTTTAATGTTCAAAATTTGGTTTAATAATAAAGTTTGAAATAAATAAAATAAATACATTCTAAAGTAATTCTAAAGTAATCATGTGCGTTAATTTAAGGAACATTCTAATGAAATAAGGATAAGAATTTTTGTTCAATATTTTTTGTTGAATTTCAATTAAACTATTTAGAAATTGTATAGTAGGTAATCAAATTACGTTAAAGATACGCCCCAAAGAAATAATGCATAGATTAAAAATCGTTGTTTAATAATCATTTTCTCATGTATCGAATATTTGAAAATATAAAAAAATCATTGAAATATTTATCGTAGTTATGCATCAATGAATTCTATGTTTTCTATACTATAATAAAACAGTAGAGGTCGAATGTCTGTACATAGCAAAAAAATGCTGAAAATCGATTCAGGTGGATGTAAGAAGACAAATAGAACAAATTCAGTTTTTTTTCTATTTTTTTGTTTCTCTGTCTGTTTGTCTGTTTGTACGGGCTAATCTCCGAATCTATTGGACCGAATTAAATGAAATATTGCATGATGGTACCTTATATTCCTGGGCAACATCTTAGATACTTTTTTTCCCGGAAAATTAAAGAGTTCCTGTGGAATAGTTAAATTAGTGTTTTTCTAGAGGCGAACCCGAGCGAAGCGAGGGTGAGCCGTTAGTATCATATAAGTTGCTGGCGTATTAACCGTTGATACTTTATTTTTATGCTTTCTTTAAAAAATGTTACCTATGTGTTAAGTATTGTTTTTAATTATTATTTTATCTTTTACTACCGGCTCACACTCGCTTCGCTCGGGTTCACCTCTAAAAAAATAAAAATAAATCTATCCCACGGGAACCGTCTATTATTCTGGGATAAAAAGTAGCCTATGTGCTATTTCAGACTATAATCTATATCTGTGCCAACTTTCATTCAGATCTGTTTATCCGTTCTGATATGATTGATTAACAAACATCCAAACATCCATCTAAACTTTCACATTTATAATATTAGTAAGATTATTTTCCATTTTGAGAATCATATCACATTAAACTTTAAGCTCTTACTAATATTATATACTACCTAAAGCTTACGAGTTTTTTATGCCTTTGTTACTACCTGTTACTACCTGTTTAAGTTCAAAACTTATTTTAGTACTTTTTATTCTATTAATAACTATTTATTGAAGGTATTAATAGAATATCGAACATGGCTATCTTACATTACGCTACTCCCTTCGCACGGATAAATTGTACATAAAATCGCGGGTGGAGTTGTGTGCAAACGCTAGTAAAAAAAATATTTTCATAGCAATATTTGCATATGTTATTATGAAATCCTTATAACATTTCCTTTATGCATTCCACTGTTTTTACTTAGGGTGGGAAGAACAGGTCGTGCGGCTCAAGTCGGCGCCGCCATATTGTTCCTTCTTCCGAGTGAGGCTGAATTTGTAAGGCATCTAGAACAAAAACGTATCAGGTGAGTCGCTTTGAGATTCGATTTATATTTAAACCCTTTAAGATTATTACATATACATGATATGATACAGAAAATATTAGGTTAGTTTAAAAATAATTTTATTTTACTATAGTGAGCTTCATGCAAAAATATGCCACAAATGCAATAGATTTCTATTTTCGTAACTAAATAAAGAGAAAGATTTTGACTTGATATTTATGGCTTAGTTGTAATTCATTTCAGTAGGATTCTTTTAAAAAGACATTTGGATTAATAATAATTAAATTAATAATAATTAATTGACAGTAATCTTTAATTAAAGTGCTATTACAAATGAACTTATTCCTTATTTTGTAGTGAGATCTATACCAATCTTTGTAAATGCTTCAGAGTTCAGTTATAAGTTATGACTAAATAAACATATCTTGAAAGTCGATATTAATTTACTTTAGAATTTCAATCACTGCTAGAAAGATTTTGAGCTCATTTATTGCGTTTTGAATCCCATTTATTACAGTTGGTCAATAACATTTAAAAATAAGTATATTTAAAAAAATATAATTTTATCAAACCGATATATCTAGTACCAGTAGCACATCGTACAACCGACTAACGCTTAACCGATTTCCAATAAAAAATCTATAAACAGAACACAATTTAACACAGATTACGCCAAGCGGACGAGTCAAAATGTTTGATTCCGCTGCAATCTATAGCGCCGTCCGCGCCGACGCCTCAACGCGCGGCCATCGCGGTACAAACTCGTCTCGAGCACACCGCCCATAGCTCCCGGGAATGGCTTGCGAGAGCTAGCCGGGGTATGTATATTGGACTATTAATTGCGAATGGAATAAAAAAAACTTAGGTCATCCCAGTGGAGTTTGGGAGGAATGGAGATGGTTTACGCACTGTTGTATCTCTTGCGCAGATGTCAGACTAGCCTAAGAATGGCCGCCGTGGTCGAAATCGGTCAGAAGGTCATTAAGTGTTCATTTAAAGTTGTCTCGTATTTAGAGCTAATTTTTATGAGTTCGTAAGATATTTTTTATTATATTTTAGCACTGAGTTAAAATTGTATTATATGCGTAAAATATCGAAAACAAAGATGTTGACATTTTCTGATTTTGTTTGTTTGAGCGCACTAATCTCTGGAACCATAGTCCAGTCATATTTGAAAAATATCTTTGCATTTTATAGAAAGGATAAAGTTTATAATAGGTATAAACATCTCTAAGAACAAAACATTTATTTATCTCGAGGACGAAACTGCGGCCTCTTATTTTAACATTTTTAGTCAAACCAAAGTGCCTTTCTACATCCGATATCGCTAATAGAAAGATAAATATGAGAACTAGCATTGCCCGCGGCTCTGCCCGCGCTCAGATGACCAAAAACCAAATTCTTAGGTTTTACATATTAGTATACTCTTACATTGCAGTTTTTGTATTTTTCTAAGAAATGAGATATTTTCCTACGGTAAAAAGTGTCCTATATGTTGACGCGGTAACAGACATACAAACAGACACACAAAAATTCTAAAAACTATAGATTCGGCCTTTGCATCGATAATAATATTTATTTCAATAAAAATTTTCAAAAAATATTTAATGTACAGGTTCGCCTTCGTTACAATTTTATTATATGTATAGATGACATATTCTGACGTGTAGATACTGCATTCTCATAGATATTTAGTTTTCTATTACTGATATCGATGAGAGCATGCTATATGACGTGCAACAATAAAAATTCTTTTAGCCTACACATCATGGGTGCGTTTTTACTCGGGTTACCCGCGCGACGTGCGTATGTGGCTAGACGCGCGACAACTGCACTTGGGTCACGCGGCTAAAGCGTTCGCTCTTAGGGACACCCCGGCGGCTTTGGCGCGAAGGGCTAAATCTGACCCTAACTTCAAGAAAGAAAGACCTAGCAACAGACTTACAATACATGATGAGGAAGAAAAGAAAAGGCCCGGGTGAGTGTGATGCTTGTAAATACGTTTTTATGATTTCGTATGGATTTTAATTGTGCGTAAATATAATTTATAACAAATTTTCTTAATCTTTCCACGACCGCGGACATGCCAGCGTTACAGTTAACAATAGATTTCTTAGATATTTAATTAATTTCTTAGAAATTTACCTGGAGGTGTTAATTAAGTTTAGGAAGTATAATTTTTGGTACTTATTATTAATTCAAATTGGATGATAATATAAGCGAAACACTTTCTCAAGTGTCTGGGTTTAAGGATTTAGGTGAAGTTTGAAGTCTTCGCACCATGACTTAATAAGCTACCTATATGTATTATAATTACCACAAATATTCTATTCTATATAATATCCAAACCAACATTGATTAAATCCTCAATGAAATATGAACTTAAAAACTCATTTTTTATATTTAGATTTTCAAAAATGAAAGTCTCCGTGTTCGGCAATAGAATTGTAAACAAGCAAAGCTCCATGCACACTGCAAGTGAGTTCGACAGTGGCTTGCCGTCTGTAGACAACTTTACGAGAAAGAAGAAAAAACAAATAGGTGGAATAAACAAAAAATGAATGTTGTATAAATTTCCCCTTGTGTCATTAAATAAATTATATTTTATATACCATATTCGTGTTTTATTAACTATTCATTCAATATAATATTTTATTTTATAAATATACTGTCCAATAAATGGTTTTTATTCAAACATTTATATTGCAATAGATTTTTTTAAAATTTTTTAAACTGCTAGAGCTGAGTTTTCTCACAAACTGCCTTCTCTTATAAAATATTCTGACTTTTATTGTTGCTTATCAATTCATTGTTTTTACTAGCTGATGGGATTTTGTTAAAAGTAGTTGTATAAGATTTATTTTTATTAGAAAAAGTACACCTAAAATATATAATAACAGCTAATTTGATTGGCAACCATGTTAATGATTAAATAAATAAAAATAAGATGCACGTTACCTAATGGATGCTTTCGAAGTATTCCTTTTTCATATACAATTTAATTCTACAGAGAATATATGAAGTAGCTAATGAAACATGGACCTTGTCCAAAAATTCTAACAGCGACTTGAGATTAATGGGAGGGCAGTCGATGGCTACCGTTTTCGTTTCTGACTCACGAGTGAACTCGAATGAAAAATGATTTTAAACCATTACCGTGCCTCGTCCGGCCTTTTGATATTTAAATTTTTTCAAGCGGCATCATTACGACGGGATGATTTGCGAATTTCGCCCCGACTCGCGGTTTTTGTTAGTCTCAAACTTTTTGTCGCTCTCATTTACGATGTTTTTATTGCTACATAATGAAAAATTAAAAGAGTATTGTTAGGCGCTTTCATGCTGTAATCTACTGTAGCTTTAAGGATGATCTCCATTTGGTGACAATTTATATGACTACCATGACGTTGAGGAATACTATTTTATACGCATTCAAAAAGACGTAAGCGTTATTAATTGTTCTTTATTCAGTTGCTTCAACGTGAATTCATAAAGATTAGCCATACGAATATAACTAATAGGTACCTACCTATTACTTTACAAATCTTTTTTTTATATCTATTAATAAATCGGAACTCTTGTAGCAATTTAAAGAACACACCTATGAGTTAAATAAGCTTAATATTAGTATATACTATACTGTATAGTAGTAATAGGGATATAAAAAACTTAATCGCGAAAATTAACACTGGTTTATAGTATTTTTATATATTCCATTTGTTGTTAACAGCATAGTTATGTTGCGTAGCTTCGCGCATCATTAAACAGCACATTTGCATGTCGGCCGGCGCCAAAGCTCGTGAAAAGGCCTTTTCATTAGCATCAGCTCTACTGAAAAATTGTTCTGCCAGATATCGCTTATGTAAAATGGTGTCTATTTTGTGTGATATAAATTATTTTACTATATTTCAAAATAACTTTTTCTACGTAACCTGAGTTGAATATGTTGTACCTATGTATTGCTAGCGATTTACCCTCGTAATATTATGCATAAACAACCCCATTCTGGCAACTTTTATTACTAACAGTAGCTTAAGTGTTACTTTAGGTTATAGTCTATTTGTAGGTATACAAAATTTTGTCCGAATCCGTTCAGCCATCCTTAAGGAGTAACAAACGTACACACATACAAACTTCCTCAATTATAATAGTAGTGAGAATTTTCATTTTTGTGCAGAGTAAATAAAATCTTTAATTTAAAATTCTTATTCTAAACCAAACGGTAAATTCTCTTAATTCGTATTTACTTTATGTTTTAACATAAAAATATACAAAAGTACCTACCTCTATTAAAGCATTCATTCTCTCTTTGAATTTAATACAGCCGAGTCGGCTATTTGATTGATGTACGAGTTAAATGTAATATTAGATAAATTATAGCGGCATAGTAGCTGTTACGGAGTCGAGTTCTATACAAAGAGCAAGTCAATTCGGTAGTAAGTAAAATAAGTTTTATACATTTCTGTTATATAAGATAAATTAAGTGACGAAATGATATTAGTGTAATATGATTAGTATTAAATTAACCAATAATATAATTAAAGCAATAATAATGTATTTACAACTTCATATTGTTATTTGTGCAGATTTCTAAAATTAAAAGTATGATATTTGCAAATAAATATAATGTCATGTATAAAAAGTGTAACAATTCAAGTCCGTATTCTCAGGAACAGTTGGTCTATGCGTTGGGCGGTAGAGTCAAAGGCGCATCGTCATGACCCACCGAATTATGAGCACAAAGCAGCGTTGATACCGAATATTCCATATAAATATTGAGCTAATCGCCCTTTCAATGAAGCGGCCGCTTTTTATTAATAACTGATCGCAAGCGGCGAGTCATGCGCCTCCGTATTGTGTAGACGAACACATTTTTTGCCGTCGCTCAACTCATTAAGAGTGCTCGAGCTGTGCACATGACGGACGCGGGAAGGGCGTGTATATGTGAAACTTGCCCAAAACTAATTTTCGATGAGTTCGGAATGCGTTTTAAATGCGTGGAACAAATTTATGTTTACTTTCCCTATTGCTTATTAATATTTTTTACATTAGTTTATTTTATGGCTACTGTTCATATTTTTATCGTCTATTGCCATGTACTACCGAACGATTGACTGCTTATTTAATATTTAAATAAGTTGCTTCGTCAATAACAGGTTAGTACCCAATTAATTTAGACTTACAAGGAAGAAGATTATTTTTGATAAAATCATTTTTGTAATTAATATTTTTTAAGGCAATAGGTATTCATTTGAAAATTACATTTATGTAAACTTTATCTTAAAGATTCTTTTATGGTAAGTCATTTGATATAATTTAACGATTTCTAAATAGAATGTATAAAATTTTGTTACTTAGCAATTTCTAGTTGTTAAAAGCGAGTCTAAGGATTGCTGGTTAGCAAATGTTGTGTAAATCTAGAAACGCAAGTACCTATAATATCTTGAATTCGTTATATTTTAGTGTCACTAACTTTCATCAGATATAATATAATGCGCTTAACTCCGTTTATACCACTTATCTAATTAAACATTCCCACACATTTTATGAAACAATAACTTTTAATTTTAAAATGTTATGCATGCACCTATTACAGGTAGTTAGGTTAACAGTATAACAGCTCCGTGAGAAGTCGGTTAAAAGCTTAGGTTTGCCATGATTTTAATAGATATAGGAAGTAATACTGACAATATTTTTTATTGTACAGCAATATTTTTTATAGGTACCTCCTCTACCTCACAGTCTATTTTAAATAAATTTATGTTTATTAAAATTGCTCTTATGATTATAATAATTAATAAGACATTACCTTAATAGAAAGATGTAATGAAATGTTTTCCTATGTTAATTAATTGTTGGTTCTTGGAAATTAAGTGGAGTCATTTTTTGCCTTTTAATACTAACACTTAATAGACCACAATTAAAAAATTTATATTTATACAGATAAATAAAATTGAAGTGTCTGTTTGTAATGTCAATATAACAGCTTTTTACTAAATGCATATTAAATTATATACAGGACCTACTTGTAAGAAAAACACAATTTTTAAATTTTTTGTCTGTTTGTCCATCTGTCTATTTGTTCCGCCTAATCTTCGAAATGGCTGGACCGATTTTGACGTGACTTTCTCTGGCAGATAGTTGATGTTATAAGGAATAACTCAAAAAAATTAAAACGTACCTATGGACGCACCCAAGCGAAGCGAGGATAAGTAGCTAGTAATAAATAATCTTGAACTTAAATCATATAAGGCTTTTTTTGGTTTACTTTTTTTAATAGAATTCAGTTGTAATATACCTACCTATTACCTAAGTTACATTTTATGCAAATGCTGTCCTAGTGTGCCTGGCAAAAAGTACGTATAATCAATTCATGATAAATTATTGCATTTTTATGTATTTACGTACGTTTTATATGCTATTAAGGATATCGTTATTATTTAAATATTCATGGGCACAGTAGTAAAATGCAGTGTCATTGTTCGCGAGATGTTGCCATCTGATTATCGTTATTGTTCCAAAGCGGGAAACAGCTAACATTCACTCCATTTAATATAATTGAGTGAATGAGTGAACGAGAAACGCTATCAATTATAATTATCGTAACACGGTAGATGGGAGACATTGTACACTTTAGCAAAACATTGAAATTGTGTTAATTATCTTTACTTATTAGATATAATGTAACTTCCTATAGAGCTCGAGGTAAATCAGATTTGTATCTATTTCTTTTGATACAATAAGGAAAGTTGAAACGTTTAAATTCTCAGACACAATGCAGGGACAAAGATGATAAATACATATATAGATCTATAAATATATAAATTTACTCGTACTTTGTGGAAATATTGTTTCAGACAGTATTATATCAAAGTTTACATAGGAGTATATATACATATGTATAAGAAATAATATACAAAAATTGAACTAAGTTGAGTTCGACGTCGAAGTTTTGTATTATCTGCAGGTACTAATATTATACGTACTTATATAAAGTTGCTTGAATATAAGTTTGTAGGTTACTTTTTTAAAATACCTGAAAACAAGCTTGATGAATTTTAAATTTGATTTAGTAAATAGCCATTATTTTAGCTTCGATATATTAAAAGATTCAAGTAGAAGCACATTACAGAAGCTTATGTAATCTCGTATAAAATTCAGTTATATCTAAACAAAACGTGTATAAGAAATTTTATTTATGATAGGTAAACATGAATAATAATTAAAAATACCTCAGGCAAATAATTTAGGTATCATTGTCTAAAGATAAGGCTTTAATGAAAACACCATATTACGTACTTTAATAATTATTAAATGACTCTGTGTCAAAATGCCTATAACAATAAAATTATAAATTCAATGAGAAACTCATACAACCGTTGCAATTATACCCTTAAGTTTAAATAAACAAGGGGTATTTTTCTTAATAGCCACACCACGGGTTAATAAACCAAATGGTATGGTACCTAATGACGTGGAAAGCGATTTGATGTTAAACAGTGAAAAACTTTATAGTCTGAGTGCTCACTTTGTTAAACACTGAGTAATAGCAAGAAATAATCATAGTGTCGAAGAAAAAAACTTGCACACATAATGGCGAGCGTCTGCTTCTTATTATTCATGAGTTAACGGTGAGCTCTCATACAAACGAACATTAAACTTCACGGGAACAATAAAGTGAAAAAATAATTACACTTTATTTATCGTCGTAGACTAAAATGCCTTTTAAGTGGAACGTGCGTTAAATTAATCAAATTAAAGATTACGCTCTTCCAAGTCTTAATTACTTTCGTTTAAATATATTTTTAACTATGCGTGTTTTGTTAATGAACTTCATATAGGTATGTAGATTTTTTCTACACGTTTAATATATAGGCACATTTAGAAAGTGCACATCTTATAGTTTGAGATCTGAGGCAAGGTTGTCTTCACCCAACTGCTTTCCGTAAGAAAAGTTTGTTTTATTAATCTATACATATAATAAAATTGTAACTAAGCCGAATCTGTACATTGAATACTTTTTGGAAAATCTTATTAAAATAGACATTATTATCGACACAGAGGCCGAATCTATAGTTTTTAAAATTTTTGTCTGTCTGTCTGTCTCTCTGTCTGTTTGTCTGTTACCGCATCACGGAAAAACTACTGGAGGGATTTTGATAAAATTTGATATGATGGTAGCTGGTTATCCGGGTCAACATATAGGATACTTTTTACTGCGGGAAAATGTCTCATTCCTGAGAAAAAAAATACATAAACTGCAATGTAAGAGTATACTAATATGTAAAACCTAAGAATTTAGTTTTTGGTCATCTGAACGCAGGCAGAGCCGCGGGCAATGCTAGTTATAAACAATACATAAAAATCCTTATTGTCATGAGCTCTATATCTTCATTGCAAATAGGTATCTACGAGTATAAATTGCTTATTTGGATAAGTTAGTAAAATTACACTAGAGTAGATATGGTTAAATTTTAAGAAGATACTTGATTTCGGAATTTAATTAAAATGAAGGTGTAACTCACCTAATTAACATCGAGCAGGTGAGCGTTTGAATTCTGTTGCGTCCAGAGTTTTGACATAAATTTTGCATTATAGCATATAAATGCATGGGTAAAATAATTATTATCATTTTAAAATGAAGCAACAGTAATATTTAAAGAAAAGTTGCACCACGTTAGCGGATTTTAAAAAGGGTTTTTACGAAATTTTTATTACAAAAAGGAATAATTAGATGAATTACGTATAACTTTTGAAATGTATAATGAATATGAAATAGTAGCAAACTAATACGTATAATTTTGATCGCTGTCACAAGCGATTAAAGAGGGCAGTATCGCGTAACTCTGATGTCGAAGTGTGAGGACCGTGAGGTGAGGTAGCCGCACGTCGTCTCAACTTACTCGTCACTGATACATTTACCAATAGTTTAACTTTGGTATATCGGCTTACAATTGCTCATTTAATGTTGCTTTATTTATTACCTATGTATATATTATTCAGTGTCATTATAAAAAGTGGCTGTCATTGAATATCATTGAAATAGAATTAAATATGTATTATAGGTATTTTTCATTTTAATTGTGCTAATCGATGAGTTAATAACGTATATTAATATTATAAAGAGGTAATGTTTGTGAGTTTGTGACGTTGTAGGGGGTAATCTTTGGATCTACTGAACCGATTTAGATGAAATATGGTAAGAAGATAGTTTGAGACCCTGGGAAGGACATAGGATACTTTTTATTCCGGAAACCAGTCCTTAAGGAGGTGAAAATGGGGATAAAAGTTTGTATGGGGAATAAACCTAAAGACGAACCCGAGCGAAGCGAGTGTGAGTCCCTAGTAATGTACCTATAATTATGAATTATTCATTTATTATCCGTACGGCCATCGTTCAAACGTCTAGGAACCGTAATTTATTTTTGCCGTTGTTGTTCTAAACTAATTTTCCTAAATATGCTTACCGTATTATGTTTATATTTAAACAGTTCTCTTTATGAAATCATATTAAAATGCACAGTAGGTCTTAGCTACGCCGAGCGCGGTCCAGTATTTGAGTAGTGTTTAGTCGAGATTACCGTCCGTTTACCAGCGCACCGCAGACCACAATGTACTCACACACGTACACTGTAAAATTCTACGCGCATTATGTTACATAGATAGAATATTATAAGCTAGCTTTTCTTGTGGCTTCGCTTACGTGACTTCTAAGGAGAATAATAGCTAATTAATGTCTATTTATTATGAGAATTTTCTTTAAGTGCTAATCTTAATTATTATTATTTTAACTTCACTTTGCGCATTTTGATGAACTCTTTACAATATTAGCTAAGTTTAATATTTTACAAGAATCACTGTTATGTACGGGATCACAATTTAGAATTTATAATAAGTAAGATTTGATATATCATTAACAAATAGGTATAGTTTACTACTTCCACTTATTTATTAATTCATATGCTTCAATGATAGTTTACAAATTAAGTGGCGTCTATATGGAAAATATGTAGGTAAGTATATAATAAAAATCTAATAAAAGAGTTTTTCATTAGAGTAGAAGACGACTAGAATTATTTCAATTTTCACGAATAGAACTAGCGGCTCACCCTCACTTCGATCGGGGTTGCCTCTAGAAAAACAAAAGCAGATTATGCCACGGGAATCGTACATGTAGTCTGGATAGCCTATGTGCTATACCAGACATCTATCCAGTCTAATTCTGTGCCAAATTTCATCTAGATCCGTTCAGCCGTTCTGGCGTGATTAAGTAACAAACATCCAAACATCTATCTAAACTTTCACATTTATAGTGTTAGATAATAATCTATTATACTTATAGTTTCATTGATTTAAGCGGAATCATATTCACAATATGATTTAATGAGTGACGACAAACGTAAACCCGAATAGAAACAAATGAATTATAATCTGTGGTCAGCATTCCATCTGTATGTTTATCTGTGCTTAATAGAGTATGTGAACACGTCTCCTGATGCAGTAAGCAGGAGTTTTCAATTCATTGGTCTGATGTCTATGAAGATGCCTTGATGGAAATATAAATGGACACCAAGTTGCTCTGCGGTTGGCAACTATTCGAGTAGTTAGTTTTGATTTATTTCTTTTCCACTAAATTCTAATATGGTAGCTGTGTTTTTTTAAGGAAAAGTTCTCTACATCATGTTTGTAATTTGAACATTAATTATTTGAAGCTTAAGTAAATGTAATATACTCAAATTAATTTTAAATAAATAACCTGAATATTTTAACTTCTTTATAAGCAGCTACATATGCGCATAACTAATACTATACCTATCTAGATAAATTTGACTGAAAAAACGTTTACTATCGCAATATGTGATCATGTATTGAGGTTAAAGTGTTTGCCCGTTTATATTACTTGAAATCGAAATCGTTCACCCGCAACTTGACCGCAACGTTTCTAAATTTTAGCGATTGATTTTCTCACAACATTGCCTACTATTAGAGATAGTTGGCATAGCTTGAAACCCGATCAGCTGAGAGCGTCGCGCGCGATCGGCGCAGGCGCAGCGGAGCGAGCGACACCGTCTTCCTACTTCTCATTTTACGTCCAGCCAATAGAGATTGACTAAATTATAATTAGACTTAGCACTTTATTGCACAAATCAGATTCGCAAAGCATTATTTACCATGAACTAATCTGTCGATTTGTTTGCCAAGATCAATTCTTTTAAACAATAAGTATATTTTAATAGGTTTTTATAACTTTAGTTATATATCTATAACGTACCCATAGTCTAGGCTATAGTTAATATTCTGTCCTTGTATTGACTATGTGTCTATATATAAAATAGTACTAGTATGTTGATGTTCTGTTAAGTCAATATTATGCGAACCCATAGAGTCGGTTGGTTAGGCACTGTTAATACAACTTTGTTAGGTGATGGTTGATTAATGCATAGTGTACTTGTGATAGGGCTACTACTGCTATATACTTGTATATTTAAAGAGTAATATATCTTAAAAGCATTTTAACTAGATTCGTTTGAAACGGACGCGTTAATTTTAAACAGGCTAAAGTCAATAAAGCGAACGCTTTTATTTACATGATTTGTAAACATAAAAGGGTAAATTTACATTTTGATATTCGCAAGTGCTTCGGGGACTAAAGCGGCATTCGCTCCCTAAAATTTTAAAACATCCATTTGCATATGCTTTGAGTAAATAAACGACACTTCTGGAGCACTTCTGTCGCGGAGTTAGGGCGGTGGAGGGGTGGTACTATTAAAATTTGTTAAGTTGTCATCTCTTAACACTATACGTGTAATACTTTGGATATATTTTTTGCATTAAACTCTTAATATACATATAGATAAGAGGCTTTAACATTTACATATCTATCGTATTTTTACAATACAAAAACACAACTTTTACAATGGATAAAAAATATTTCAATAATAATTATAACATAAAATACAATTGTAAAAAATTAAAGATAATACAAATAAAAAAAAAGAAGCTTATAACATACCTACTTAATGATTAATTAATCTTGAATACTTTTACATTCACCCACAGTAACCCTATATAATAAACCTATAAAAATTTCATCAAACAAGAAGTTTATTAATATTAAAAAAAGCACACCATTAAAGATCACATTAAAGGTTTTATTAATAGAAACGAATGCCGTTTTAATGATCAAATCTGTGTCGCTAAAACTGTAAAAGGTTTATTTGCATACGTTTACCTCGCTTTCTAGGGTAGGCAAACCGATGTGAGAGAATGGGAGGGATGGGGCAAGGCAGGGGGAAGATAATCAGCGTAATGCCAATCATGCAAATACCGAGATCCGACTGAAAGCCTCAACCGGCTTGTTTCAGGAGTTAAAATGGAGATCCACTTAGCGGGCTACGCAACTCACATACGCAATTGATGGCAGGTCCACAGATTATAAAAGACACAGATGTGTCGTAACATGTTTAATACTGGTTTTATAGGATGATCTATGGAACCAGATTTAATTATATACCTATTATTTATTTTTAAATAAACAAAAACATTTTTTAACTAGTATCAGTATGTAGGTATTTATATAAAACAATTTATTTAATACAAAATTTTACTATCTGATATTATTTGGTTTGATAAATACGTAATCGTAAATATAACTAGGAACATTAATGTTTATACTTCCCCAACAAATTTTATAATGAATATATTATAATATATTGTTTAAGAATTAATATTTGTTATTAATAATTTCATTAAAATCGGCAATAACTGGGGAACCATTTCTGTTCTTATATACTATCTTGTTCTATGTAAAAACCACGAACGAATACGACATTACCCGTTCCTAACGAATTTAAACGCCGGCATAAACTGAGCTGTGTGCTACTAATTGTGGATTTGTAACACGAACTCAATGCTTTGCTTTGAAGAAACTTGTTAGTAGGTACTATGAAATAAAGATTTTGATGAATATTTAACAATAATATTAATTCTATCATTTAGTTATCAAAAATTCAAGAAAATGTTTAACTAGATATAGCTGTTTAAGTTATGTTTCATATTTTTTTGTAACAGGTACTTTCCATTAAAAGCAACTAAAACATGATTGTGTTATTGCCTTCTCGCGCTTTCCATTTTGATTTAATATTCAAAACACGAAAACTGGGAAAAGCAAGCTTGGAATAACCTTGCCATTTTTAAATATTAAAATTATATTATTGTATCCTAACAGAAGTGCCATGAGTTACATATTTTATATAACAGCAAAGTGTTAAGTTTAGGATAGACATTTTAGGCATTTGTCAATAAAATAAATAATCTCGAATTAACACTTATAGTACCTACTTAGTTTTTTTTAATAAACATCATTATTTAATATAAACGTCATCATTCTCTTTTTTTTGAATATATACAATTTCTTAATGTTGTAAATCATATAAAATCGAGTGATACGAGCATGTAAAGGACGGTTGTAGAATCGAGGAAAAAAAGCGGGAATTACACGAATTAACATATCAAACGCCTTCGTTATACATTGCGCTGCTGTGTTTGGAGTTTTCTTAATACTGTTAAAGTTCACACATTGATTACATTATAAAAATACGTTAAAGATTAAAGCTCTGTTAAAATATACCTATTAATATACAATTATTTAAGCAAAGTTAACATTAGATAAACGTCTATTCATTAAGAATAGGAAAATGTTTGAAATCTTCGCCCCCGTGGGTGTGTCCTTGGAACCACCTCCTTTAGTTAAACGGTCGCTAAACGTTTGGGCGGCCCGCCCTGAGTACTTTAACGTGACATAACTGTATTCACAGGTCATATTTAAACAAAAAGAATCTTAATACAAGTTGATAAGGTCGAAATTGTTACAACTGTTCTTTTCACTTAGAACTGTGTCTATGTAAATTCTTTCTAATATGTATACGTATAGTTTAATCGGTTTGGTTATTAAGAAGGGCGTTGCTTACTTTTCGTTACGTGTTGCTCTTGTAGGTATAGTAGGTATTTTTTCAAAGATTCTTATGCATACAGAATAAATTTAAATGTTTATCAGATATGGTATTTGTAACCTTGTGATCCTGAGCTTTGTAATAATTTTGTTTTCGAAGAAACATAAAGACATCTTTCGGTAAGTTGAATTAATGTTTTAATGTAACATATAATAATTCAGCTGATATACCATAAATCTTTAATTACTTTCTGTCCTTAATAATTTTGATTAATATTATCAATCGTAGGTACCTAATACGTATATACTCATATTAAATAAAACTATCTTTTCGAATTTTTTTGCAGATTTATTTTGATTTTTGTTTTCCGACTTTTCCGACTTTAGAGACTAAGGTTTTAGATGTCTCAGAGGTTATTATATAATTGTTATAAACAGTGCCTACCCACAATTTTACAAAATGATTACAAAAATGCATATATAAAAATACTTAGTTTAAAATACAAAGTAAGTTTGGTTGACTTAACATGTGAATTAAATCTGTACAAAAATCCCATAGATACCTAATTACTTATTTTAAAGGAATAAGTTAGATCCTGTTAAATTTTGTTAAGTCAGGTATAAAACTTACCAAAGTCGAAGACAGAAATATTAATACTGTGAATTATAGAAAAAGAGGAGCACTACATAATGCCCTGCTTAGTATTAAGTGGATATCGATTTCGTCTGCCCGAACGCTAGTAGTGAGCGGCTAAGTGTCGCCCCGGAAAGCGATTAATAACTCTCCGGAAAAAGTTGGGGGCCAGGGATGTATTGAGATACTACTTATTATAATATGTGATGATAAAATTATGTTAATTAATATAAATAACCAGGTATTAAATATAGTTACAACGTAATGACATTTTAATATTGTGTGCTTACCTATTCTCATGCTGTAATGGCTTATGTTATAATAAAATTAGTAACTTCATGATATTATGTTGGATTGTTTATATACCTACTCGTAAGATACTTTAGGACTCAAGCTATAACTTTATACTTTTTTTTATCTCTATTTTTATTTAGGGACTTTTATCCCTTTCGGACATGTCAGTCCCATCGTATCTTAACCTAAGTACAGCATCACATATATATTATGGAAAAAGGAACATAGATTCAATGTTGCAAAACCATATCCACCAAAATTTTAACAACATCAATACTTCTTGGGTTCGCTAATATACTTAAGTATGGTCCAATATCATATCTGTTAATATTAAGTTTTTGCATTATTGATTCCCTCTCCCTTTGATGTTTAACACATTCTACAAGGATGTGTTGAACATCGTCTATCATGTTACAATTACTACATAAGGGTGAATTTACCTTTTTCATAAGGTACGCAAATTAATTTGACGGATAATGTCCAGAACGCAGTCTATGTAAAACAACAATATCTTTTCGATTTAGTTTAATGTTAAAAAACCATGGTACTCGAGGAGGCTCACACTGTATAGTTTTGTACCAAATAGCCTTTTCTGTGCTTCTTTCGTCGAAATATTCTTTAAATTTTTTACAACAGAACTATATACTTTAGTAAGAAAAATAAAAGTTATATTCCAAAATTATATATGTAGTAGACTCATTACGTTCAGTAAAAAATTGTAATAATTTAATGCTGAATAAAATATTTTGATTTGATATAGCAAAACTCCGGTTAAGTAACAAGAACAAGTAAGTTAGATACAGATATCGTTATATAATGAGAACAAGAGTACCACATTAAATTAGTCAATTAATAACGACAGTTGACATCCTTTTTTCGCACCTCAGAGAGCGTTTTACATTTTATTACATGTGCCTACTAACTTACGCAGTATAGAATGTGTATCAATGTGTGGACAGTTAGAAAAACAACCCAAAGATTTATAAGTTTAGACAGGCGTATTTCGTTATTAGAGGGTTAGGACAATTTATTAACTTAATTTAAATCCCACCCTGGATTTCATCTTGCAATACTATGAGATGAGTAGATATGACTTTTTACATTAGTCAGATGTGTCACACATTTCTGCTATCATTCACTATTTTTATAGCATATGAATATAAAGTCTTTATAACATAAAGAAATATATCTATCTATTTATAATTTATGTTGATTAAACCTACCGCATACCTACAACTTTTAATCGAACGACTGTTTAGTTTATTATTATTATTATTTATTATTATATCAAAGTACAATAGGTACCTACATGTTATTATAAGAAGCGACTTACCCTCGCTTCGCTCAGGTGCATCCCTGGGTTCCCCCCAACGTGCATTCACCTTATCGTGGTGGGGGGGCTCAGTAGTGCCCGGCAATACAGCCGGGCGCGAAGCCAAGAAACGCACAGGGAGGTGGCCCGCTTCGGTGGGCGGTGGGAGGCGGCCCTTTTCGGAGGGCGGTGTACCATGTGGGTTGCTCCTGGTACTTCACTGATAGCAGAGTGGACCTTGGAGCAACCCCATGGTTGTTGTGGTCTGCTTCGGCAGACCTGCCGTAGAGGTGTCGTAGTTGAATGCGTAAGCGATCCTGCGACGCCCCATTAAGACGGGGGAAGGTTTTGTTGGGTTTTAGTGGGTAGTACTGGCTTCGCCGGTGAGTCCCACACTTCGTGCGTAAATGCATTTAACAACGTTAAAAAAAAGGTGCATTCCTGGGTATGTTTTAAATAGATAAAAATAGTGGAAATGTAACTTAGGAGATAGATACATTTATCGCGGATTTTTCTGTAAGCCTTTTTAAGGCCTGCAATTTTTGAGGACATTGTTTTGAGATATCTCTTAAGCATTTGAATTTTTTTTTGACAAAACACTATTTATCACTCTTTCTATTAGTGAAAACCGTTTAAAATCCGTTGCGTGGTTTAAAGGAAATAAACCGAGAAGTACACAGAGTCAGACAGCGACTTTGTTTTCTACAATGTAATATGTACAGATGAGCGACTTAGTTACGCCCGAACTGAATTTTGTATGTTCCCATAAAAATGAGAGATTTTACCGCACTAAATTATTAAATATCTTACTTTTTAGCCCTGCTACTAATAGTTATTGTATAATCAATCATTGAAATTTTTGTATGAAGAAAAACTCCGCCGAACTAGATATTGTGTTTTCCGATAGGAATGAGAGGTTTTCCCGTAATAAAAGATATCCTAAATGTCAACCCGAGTAATAAATTATCACTTTACAAAATTTTGTTAAAATCCGTACTTTTTGTCTAAAATGCATAAAGACAGATCTACCTACTTACAGACAGACATACCTACAGACAAAAAAATTAACAACGACTGGTAGGGATCTATATTCCTTATACAATACGTAATACTGTTATAGTTTTAAAAAAATGCTTCATTTAAAGTTTTTGGCTCTATTACTGTTTTCTTATAGATATGTATAGATTACAGATTACAAGTTATAAAATAAATTATTGTATAACTATTGTTATTTATTTAATATAAATAAATAAAAGTTTATTGTTATATAACGATTATATTCATATAACTATTTTTATTAGGCTCGTTTGTCATTGTCAGTAAAGGTTGCGAGCATCTGCGTGTTTTTTGCACGCCTAGTTAATAAGCGTCTACTGGCTCGTGAAATATTACAAATTGCGTCTCTCTCCCCAAACCTCCCTCTTTTTACGTTGCCTTTTTCATGCCACTTCATCAGGCGTATATCCCCAAAGTGTTAATTCGAGTGTTTATATATGCGTTTGATCGGTATAGGTGCTATAATTTTAATTTGTTTATATTATTTGTTATTTCAGTATGGCTATATGTAAGTAGGTACATCAAAACTTACTAGACATTGCAAATGTTTCAATAAAATCCACAATTCACGTATAATCTTAACGAATTTATGTTTGCGTCTATCTGTAACTTAGGTACGTCAAAATATGTACATTTATGTAGCTTGTGACAGATAGGTAATCTATTTATGTATAATAATATATACGTATTTATAAAAGAAATTGGACAAATTAAGAATGTTGCTAACTTACTTCTATAGAGCCATGATACAAGTCGCTCCCCTCGATTTTATAAACCACCCAGACGAAACTGAACATAATTTATTTCGTTCACAAACTAGACCGATTTCTCTTTTCATTATTTTATTTATACTTGATATGAAACCATCATCAATTATACACTATAATAGCCACTGTAATTTGGGAGAAACTAGCACATATGTTTCTCGTATTATTACTTTAATCTTATTTAATTTGTTATTTACGCTTCCTTGACCACAGTAGTGAGAAAATAGAAGAATCTTATTGAAATATAACGAAATCTCTTATATTGTTGAACCGATCAACTTCCTCAAAGGGTAACTCTATAAAAGCGCTTGGGTCTTAGAAATTGGGAAAGTGAATTAAGCACCCCGCAAACTGGTTATATCAATCATAAACTTATTCGATTAATTACGTTTTGCGGAGTTAATAGCGACATCTAATATCGGTTTAGTGACGGAGAGGTAAATATGACGATATTGGAATACACGGTTGCATAACTATATATTTCAAGTAATAATCATAAAATTTTTATACATGGAGTCATAGAGAATTTTAAAGCCTAATGACCGTGATTTAAATTAATTAATATTAATATGCTTTTAATATCTTCATCTAAGTTAACTATTACATGATTTCATTACATAAAGATAAACATTAATTTAGATTCTCGTATTCGAACATCTTATTCTATTTCTTACATTTATAAACTACAGATCGACGCGAGACACAGTAGCCAATTACGAGTCTCATCTGTAGGTGTCAAAAATAACACGGTTAGACGGCGATTACAATAGAATCATCGATAATCACGCGTTACATCACTAGGCGGCCCATTTCGGTGGTGTCATTAGGCAGGCAGGCTGCGTTAATGATTAATGCGGCGCCGCTCACACGACCCGCGTCCCCGGCCCAGCAAATAAAACTCAAACTCACTTAATCGAGCTACCCCTTTGATGGAGCGGGCTGTCCAAGGATTAGTTTTATATGCGAGTGCACAACGTTCGTGACTAGAGTGGATTGCACACGGTTTTGTGTATCATTGTTGTATTAAGTTTTCATGCTCGTATGATCGGCGATGTCTTCACAGCTCGTACACGACTGCTACTTTGTTATTAATATTTTATTAATCTTGTTGTTGTTAATTTGCTACTCTATCCAATCTGAAATCAATTACATTATATTGTTTCGATAGAGCTATTAAAAGTTACACAAAAGTATATATGTATATCAAATATATATATCTTGTACCACTAAGAGCTGCACCCGGAGGCAAACCCCCAAGGTCAGGGATTCGATTGTAGCAAAGGATGAATATTTTTGTTCCCTGTAAAATATTTGTACAGTTAAGATAAGTACAACGTAGCAAGAAACAGTATACCTGTACATATATATCAATATTAAGATAATAAAGGGGATAGTTACAATCAATAAGAGCTTTTTGATAAAACTTTAATAGATAACATTTATGATTGACGGTTTTAACTGACTGTTATCTCTTAGTTCTACTTATAAGAAATGCGGCTGAATGTATTACTAAAGCAGATGGGGAAAGTGTATGTGCAAGTCTGGTTGCATGCAACTGGTAAGTCCTGGTAGATCTTCTAAGGTTGTTAATGAGTGAAGGTTTCACGCGATAGTATTTAAAAGTAAAAAAAAACATATTATGTATTGGCTATTTTTTTATTTATTTCAGCAATAGCGAAACGTTGGTGAAAGAACTTTTCTCGTTCTTTTCAGTTCATGATTCCCCCAAACATCATCTTTTAGGTTAGGTGTAACTAAGAATAAGATTTATATAAGAATTTTATAGACATTTTATGGGTTACTTAATTTTATTACGCCATTGTTACAGATGTATGTATTCTCGAGTACTGGCCCTTTTGTGGTTTGCTTATTCAATTGAATAAATAATGTGTAAACTTTATTTTTTATCACATTGCAGTAAAATCGTCCTCACATCACTTATCAATTTATTTTGTACCTACATACCTATGTCTATCATTTCATGCTATTATCTATTACGTACCTACTTCATTATTGATAAAATTCATAAAGTTTTAATATTAAGACCCGTATTGACGAATGGGAATACTTCCAAATGTCCACTGTAGCTAAAACTAGCTACTCACCCTCGCTTCTTTCGGGTTCGTCACTAGTTTGCTTCCCAGTACAAACTTTCATCCCCATTTTCACCCCTTTAAGGGGTGATTTCTGGGATAAAAAGTATCCTATGTCCGTCCCAGGGTTGCAAACTATCTTCTTACCAAATTTCATCTAAATCGATTCCATAGATCCAGAGTCTCTACAACGTCACAAACTCACAATCTCACAAACTCACAAACTTTACCTGTTAATAATATTAAGTACTTTATAATATTATTATAGTATAGAAAAGAAAAATTACATAACAAAATTACCTGTTACCTACATAGGTGTGATTAATAAGTATTTGTTCACTCCCATTACATACAAATTAAACTCATTGCCATTAAACAAATGGATTTTCAAAGTATATAATAAATTACTTATTAACACTTTAAATTACATACACTTTTGTTGTGTTATTTTCAAATTTCTCAAAAGGAAAATAAAAGCTTATTTCTGTTTCGCAACCTCAATATGGGCACGCAATTACACCTTCGGAAAGGTTGCGGAGGACGTATTAAAAGGATAAGAGAAGCAAGGTAGCAGGCAATTAGTCGTTGGATGATGGATGACGCCCTTCGATACGTGACGGACACAAAAAGACCAACGTATATAACAGCATAACTCATTATACGCCGATGATAACGCGGTATAAAGTTGTAGTTAGATACGCAGCCTCTTGATTACCGAGCGCTTTAGGCGAGATTATATTTTTAAAATGAATTTTCCGAGGATGATAAGGTGGTTTGAAGGATAATGTAATGGATGAAGGATAATTACGTAAGTTTTTAGGTGTTACTTTTAAAAGCTTAGATTTTTATTAGAGGAATTTTTTGATAGGTACATATTAAATGTTTATTTTCATATTAATTACATGATATTTATATTGCAACCAAAAAACGGGGATATTATGCTATAATTTTAGTAATTTTAAAATTATTACGAGTATTGAGTTATGAAGCTGTGATTTGGATCAAGAAAGCTTACTAATATATTCATATATATTATATACTTAGCCAAAAACAGATTTACAGGGCTTGAGGCTCTCAAATGACGTACATATGAAAGCGCAGTAATCTTATAAGGACGTCAATGAGCGGAATTCGTCACGGTATTAGAGTAAGACAGAGGGCATTAGAGAGCGTTAGGTGCGCAGGCGCAGGTGTCGCGTTAGCCACGCTACCGGGCAGTAAGCGGTCAGTGAGGTTAATTTACACTAATGTTATTAGGGAAATGGTATTTCAAGACGTAATAATGATTATGTATGTATAAAGTGAAATAAATTATATATTTTAATGATTAAGTAATTTGTATACATATTATATATTTATTTTGCTTTTTAGCAGGTAGAAGCTACAGAAAATTATTAAATTTTTAATTCCACAAAATAAATAAGGTACTTAATAAGGAAAATTTAGTATATAAAAATTCTTCTAATAGGAGAAGACTGTCAAAAGACGGAGATACTAAACTTAACACGACTTATGCGGAAATGACGCATGGAGAAACGATTGGCCATGACTTGGCACCGATTACGCGCTTAGAACGTTAACTTATAGCCTTTACTAAAAAGAAGATTTGGCTGATATGTTGATCCGAATGTTTGAAAAATGTTCTACTACTCAATTTATTTAATCCTTATAAGAATTTTCTACAAAATATCTTATACGAACGTACCTAATTCTTATTAAAATAAATAATATTATATTTCATATGAACTTACACGTTTGACGAATGTTAGTAGTTGAAATATACTATCAAGATGCTTCATTATTACTTAATAAGTTATATACAGGGTTGAAACATAGTAGCTTGATGTCTAAGTAGATTCTAAAATAATTTTCACAGTCGCCGCAGATTCAATGTTCCAAAATATTCTTCAATGGTCGGAATATAATAAAATTGTAATCAAGCCGAATCTGTACATTAGATATTTTTTGGAAAATCTTACTGAAACCAAAATTATTATCGATACAGTGGTCGAATCTATAGTTTTTAGAATTTTTGTCTGTGTGTCTGTCTGTTACAGCATCACAGAAAAACCACTGGAGGGATTTTGATGAAATTTGTTATGGTGATAGCTGGTTATCCGGGTCAACATATAGGATACTTTTTACCGCGGGAAAATATCTCATATTTGAGAAAAAAAACTGCAGTGTAAGAGTATACTAATATGTAAAACCTAAGAATTTGGTTTTTGGTCATCTGCACGCGGGCGGAGCCGAGGGCAATGCTTGTTATATATAAATAAGAACAAAGGCTAATGGCATCGGTCATAGTCTAATGAATCCTGTGACATGCAAATTACAATGGTTGACAATTTGCCTTATTATAGGCGGCAAGCGACATGCTGAATACAAGCGCAAGATGGGACCCATTTGTCATGAGTGTGCCTATTTCCACTTTCACCCAGTTTGCGGTACTTTACGATATAACATTTTGATTGCCGACTTTGAAATTACCGACACCTTTTTGTTACCGTATTTTATTCATGAATTATGGGTAAATAATAACACATTGTTGAGTAGGAGAAATTACCTTCGAGTTTATTTATTATTTACATTTAACGCAAAAAAGACTTATAAAATTTCAAAGATAACTGAACATGTTGGTCGTGAAAGTGGTAAGTACACTCTCGCGATAAGCATCTCAACCTTTAAACGCTCAAAAGAAAACGGCGAGCGATTTGAATTTAATCAGTACCAAACGTTGCAGATGTGAAGTGAATTGATAAAAGAGAAAAACTGTCTGGATTTAACATAATTCACACGTGTTATCTGAGCAGCGGAGTGCACACGGCGGTTCTGCCTCGGGCGATAGGCGATACACGGCGCACACGAGGCACGTATAGCCCTACGTACCGGCAGATTGTGTTCTGCGGTAAAGCGATAATTCAGCTCAATCTATGTCGTGAGCGCTTGCGCTTTGTTTTATCCGTTGGCTTCTGTGCGCCTTTATTTAGAAAATTGATGAGAAATGGTTTCCATTACGTACCGCCTTATAAAAGATATTACTCAGATCCGCTATAAGTACGTCTGTGTCGAGAGAAAGGAAATGAACGCAAATTTGTTTTCGTGATTGCGAGCTTTGAAACGTATATTGACTTGAATAAAATTGATATCGATATCAATTTCTTGACCAACTGTACTCTGCAATATAAAGGCATATGTGACTCCCGTTGGAGCTTTCGGCACTGTTTAATAGTTGCAAAAAATTGTTACTATTCACTAATTTGTATTATCAAAGTAACTTCTTTAGGTACTTATTTTAAAGTTTTATGTATATTTTTTGTCTTCAAATCTTATAACATTTCTACTCTATACAAGAAATATGTATGTTAACTATTATTACCAGGAACTATTCAGTCGTATAAGGTCCAAATAGCTCTGTTTGTAGGTAAATAGTTCCCATCCAATTTGCGTGCTCGCGTCTCGCTACGGACAATCGCTCGCAAATTGCCCGACCACTGATTGCCCACTGACGTTTATCGATACTCTAGTTCGGCACCGCACGAATTTGCACATGCTTCCTATACAGCCTTTAGATATATCTCTTTCGTTTCCATACATCATCCTATTTTTAATGACTTACTGTATATATTTATTTTCTATCATTAATCTAATATTGCCTATGATTAAGGTCTGATAAAATAGTACAACCGTGACCTCATAATCGATAATTACAAAATGATATCATATGGATGCGGAACTAATTACTCTCCTACTTTCGTGTAACGTGTGGTGTTGGGAGTCAATGGTGCTCAGCAGGCCGCTGCGGCAACAATGGCGGGGTCATCCCACACAATACCGTCACGTTTATCGACGCGTTGAAATTGAGCATTCATTGCCGATACCGAAAAAAATATCGATTTCCGTAAATAAGTGAGTGTAGCACATTTATAATAATGATGAATGGATCTATCGGGAGTTGTACGTACATCGATATTGCGTATCGAATCGTGAAACCGCTCGAATGCAACTCAACTAAGATATTCATTGAGCTCTAATTGAAAAGGAATTATTACTACACGTCCGTCTGTAATAAATCTAATGTAAACTAGGGCGTATTCGATAAAATCAATTCATATCTTTTTCTTGCTATTTAAGAAGTAGTCTCGTAAATCTTGCATGCTAGTATTTTAAATCATGTTATAATGGGTATATTTCAAAGATACTGTCAAATTTAAGATTTGAATGTTTTTCGACTGTACTTTTATGAAATGGTAACACAAACAAAAAGTATACCTAATTCCAACTGATTTAATAATTTCATTACTTGGCAACAAAGTTATAAGTTAAAATTAATAATGTTGAGTAAGAATCACTTACCAATACTTTAGTTCGACAGCTGTTTCAAATTGCTTACATGCACAAAATAATAACAAAATTGTATTTAAATAGTTTTTCGATTAATTGAACATTTTGGCCGCCACATTGCAGCACAAAGTTACGTGGGACCAAGTGCCAACCCTACCACCCTTCATATCAGCGTATCGAATGCACCTCTATCATTTAATAAATTGAGATTATTCTGAAATAAAATAAAATATGCTTTTATTGAATATACATATATATTTTATTAAAACTTAGAAGTATTAATAAAATATTATAAGCAAGTTCTTTTACTAATGATAAGAAATTAACTTTTAACTATATTCTAAGGATATTAATCAATATTTACCTACATAACAATGATTTTTTCCAAGTACCTAATTGTAAAAGGTAGGCAAAAGAAAAGTATTAAACATTTCGTGGTGATGATAATAAATACCAATTCTTATGTCTATATTTGACGATGTTTGGCTCAGTTTGTAGTGACCCTACTCGCTGTGCCAGCGGTCGCGGGTTCAAATCCCGCTAAGGGCATTCATTTGTGTGATGAGCACGAATGTTTGTACTCTAGTCATGGGTGTTTATATTTATAATATGTATGTATTTAAAGTTTTAGTTAGTGTATCAACTATCTGGTAATCATAACACAAGCTTCGTAGCTTACTATGGAACTAGATGGCGCTGTGTCTTAATGTCCCTACATATTTATTTATTTATTATACTTGAATATCTCTACACTATAATTGTAATACGACACAAATATTTATTTCAATAAACTCAATTTACCCTTTTAAAATTAAATACTAAAACAACAGTGTTTAATTTTAATTAAACAGATAAAAGAAACGAGAAACTATCTCACTTGCAAAAATTAAGCCACAAACAGCTGTTACAAACGTTAAACAAAAGTCGACACAGGCGCACGCCGACCGCGGACAAAAGGACCCACAACATAAATGCACTTTCAATTCATCGACACTAATTACGTAATTATGGGGGAGAATGAAAAAGTAAAATGGCGAGCATTCCCGGCACCGAGTCACACATTATTTCACGACATTTCTTGATAGTACCTTTTTCTTCAAATTGAAAGTCATGCACATGACTTTTGCATATTATAGCCATGATAGTGTTCAAGAAGTCTTTTTAAAATAAAATTCAATTATTTAGCTAAGAGCTTTTAAATAGAATGTAGACACATATGTTACCCACATATTAGGTAGTGCCATAAGTAAAAAACTAGGGATGCACACGATATATCGGCGATATTAGTTTGCCGATATACCGATACGTTTTTAATAATTTAAATATTAATTTCTAATCTGAATTTTATTATTAGGCAGAAGTGCGTATCGATGCATCCCTATAATAAAACATTATTGTTTAAATTATTAAATATGTACTTACTTAATAAAAACTTTTTAACAAAAAAATAAAACAGACTTCAAACAAAAGCACTTAAAAGTAAAAAATAACTGATTGGTAGTGTTCATTCACTATACATACCTACCTAAACAAATAATTTCGAAGTCGGTGTGCTTTGCTTTGTATCGGCTGGCACCGACTTACAACATGTATAATATAGATAGTGATATATTGTTTAACATGTAGGTTGTTCTACTTATTACTCACCCATCATACCTTGTAAATTGAAAAAAAAGATAAATAAATTATCAATAAAATAAACATTTAAAAAAACAACCTTTTATTTAAATACGCTAAAAAGAAGAAAATAAACAAATAAAAGCTTGTTTTTAGAAATGTTTTTCCATTTTTACTTCAAGGTTATAAGCAAAAACATCATAAAATTCGTATTTTTGCTGTACAAATAAATCTAAAACAATTAAACTTTTTCTATAGCCTCTAGTCCTCTGTATTAATGTTTTAGTATTGTTATTGAACTGACTTGTGGCTTAGTGGCTAGCAAGTACATCTGCGTCTATTCCACGTATCTGACTACTCAGTGAGATTGCCCGTAATCGTAATCGAAATTCGTAAGGTTCGATATGCTTTAGCTAGGTACTAATGTATGAATCTGAAGCATGTTTTTGTTACAATGTGCAAATCTCCCGTCTACCAGCCCGATTTGAAAAATGTTTCTTTCAGGGTATGAAATTATCAAGATAAATATATTTTTTGATAATTATCGCGATAATTATCAAGATAATTATCAGATAATTATCCGATAATTATCAAACAGATATAAACTTAGCAATCCTTGTGTAGGTATTGTTATTTGACTACATATTTTCCTATCATTATTTACGTTAGAATAAATTATACACTTTTAAAAATCAAGGTAATCTTTTATTATTATTTTTTTATTATTTTGCACATGCAAACTTGGAAATAAAAACACAATAAATTTAACCAACTATATAGACACTATTTAATTAAATTAGAGGTCTCTGCCCACTATACTGTTTCATACCATGACAGTGCTAGGACCGTGTCAGGCAAAAAGATATTCTTTGTGTTGAAAAATATGAGACTGCGCACACTAGACCGTTCCATCACCGACCAAGACCTTTCCGTCACCGACCAACACCGTCGCGTGCCGTGCGTGGAAAGTTAACAATAATTGTCTTCTAGTGATAATTTTTTGTTTTAAAATATTATTATTTTAAAACGGCGTGAACCTAGTAACGTCGTGATTGACTGATGTTATTCTCTTTCTTCCTCGTCTAAAACAACGGCTATCATTGTTAATTCTCTGTCGGACAAGTTTCTAATAGCCATCGTATAGGTATAGGAAATAATTTTCGTAACAAAAATATTCACTCGCTCTTTCTGACGCGACTGCCTCATGCGAAAACACGTGAACTACTACGACTGAGAAAACTTGAACTATGTATACGGATATGACACGCGGATGATACGCGGTTGATACGCGAATGATACGTTCTAGTGGGCGAGACGGACTACTATTAGTCCGTGTCGCTTGTTTCCGTGCCTGATACGTTCATAGTACGGTCATGGTATGATACGGTGTAGTAGGCAGACTCCTTAATGATTGGAATATCATCCTCATCCTCCTCAACTGCATTAACTCAGTTTGCTTTAAGTTGCATTGAGTTTTTTGAGCTGATTGAGAGAGTTCTGTTTGCTGATCGACAATTTGAAGAGTTACAAATTAAATATTTCCAATTATACTTATCAAAGATAATTATCAACCCATTTTTATCATGATAATTATCAATGATAATTATCGTTTCGAACCCTGGTTTCTTTTAATATATGTACTGAGGCACTTCCTTTATAGATATAGGATATCCTACACGCGCTACGATCCTAACGAGTGGTTTTATTATTCACTAGCGATTCTATTGCTATTCACCCTCGCTTCGCTCGGGTTCGTCCCTTGATTGATTCCCCCCTTAAGGGATGATTTCTGGAATAAAAAATATCGTATATCCTTCCCAGGATCTTAAACTATCTTTTTACCAAATTTCATTTAAATCAGTCCAATAGTTTTTGAGATTATTCATTACAAACATACCACAATACAAATCTTTTATATTTATAATAGTAGTGTAGATAAATAAACTACGGAGGCGGAGACGCAGGCAAATGCTGGTAATTTTTATTCATTGAGCTTCATAAATGATTTAAACTAGTTAAGATTTCAAAATATAAAATATAAAACAAAATATAAAGTACCTATCTAACTATTAAATTCGTTAATTATTTTAAAGATAGAGATCACCGTAGCGTACAGTAATAAATATGATTTTTTGTTTCTACGTATTATTATAATGACTTAAAGTCTTACAATATTTGGCGTTTAGTTTACGTGGGAATCATCAACATTCTGGAATATAGATAAAACAATTTGTATTATATTTATATATTTACGGAATTATGATTAGTGCACGATCTGGCATAAGATGAACTCTGTAACAAAAACCAATATTTGTAAGGTAATTGCTTGTAATTGTGTATTGTTTATGATTGGTCTGTGAGAAACGTTGTTTGCGGTCAAGTGGAATTTATTGCAATAATTGCGACTTATTTCTTGTAACTTAATACAAAGTATTAGTAGGAGTAGTGGATATATTTATTGCAAAGTAGATTCGAAAGTTCAATGTTTGCTAAAGCAATGATTGTAATAACTCCCTATAATTGACTCTAAATGTATTTTTTTATACAACCTAACCTACTATAATAGTATAAAATATAGCCAATATTAGCCATATAATGTGTATACTAGCAGAACCCGCGGATTCGCCCGCGCTAAAACTACAAAAAAATCTCTAAAAAGTTAGTTTCATAAAAACTTTTATCCACTATTTTACCCCCCCCCCCCCCCTTCAATTTTGTTGAAGAAAAAAGTTTCAGGCAATTCTGATCATAAGTATTTTTTTGAATTGTATTATAACGTGTTTTCCCGTGGGAATTAGATAATCTCCCGCGGTAAAAAGTAGCCTATGTCACTCTCCAGCCCTCCAACTATCTCCACACAAAAAATACGCCAATCTGTTCGACTACTGTACTACTGTACTGTACTCCGTTTCGACGAAAGAAGGACAAACAAACAAACACACTTTCACAATTATACTATTAGGCGAAAAAATGAAGATTAAGGGTCTATACAAACAAATGGATTTTGTCACTTTTGTTACTGTTTTTATATTTATACTTTATACTTACGAGTATACTTATAAAGGTGAAGAGGTAGTTTATTGTGTGCAAATATATACTAATCTCTGGATCTACTGGTCTAATTTGAAAAATTTCTTTTGCGTTTTATAGCCTATTTATTGAGGAAGATTAGAGGTTATCTTACACAATGTGTGATGTAATATACGAGTAGCTTACGAGTAAACTACAAAACAAAATAAGTCGCGGGTAGCCACGAGAAAACGCTGGTACATATAATATATAGTGCCAATGATTTTAGTATTAACACAAATTATGGGAAAGTACGGGACTTTTGGTAGGAATGAGAGTCTGTCTCTCGTTCGTTTTATGCGTGGCTTGAACTCTACAACTTAGGCCACTAACTTGCTCTTACTACTAACTTGCGCTTTCAATTTCTTTACATTCATCTTATAAACAATACTAGCGATTATAACGTTAAGTACAGATTTCTCAGAGATGAAATATTTTCTCACAATAAAAAGTATCCTATATGACCCGGATAACCAACTATCACCATACCAAATTTCATCACATTCCCTCCAGTGGTTTTTCTGTGATGCGGTAACAGACAGACAGACAGACATACAGACAAAAAATCTAAAAACTATTGATTCGGCCTCTGTATCGATAATAATGTTTATTTCAATAAGATTTTCTAAAAAATATCTAAGTAAAGTACAGATTCGGCTTAGTTACAATTTTATTATATGTAGGATAGATAAGAATAATTTGTTTTATAACTTATTGTGTTCACTTTAAAAATTTTGTACTCGATTCATGTTTAGACTTTTGAGATTACATAATATTAACTTTGACTTGATATACGTTTATTTTACCAAGCTACGGCGTCATTAATCCCTCAACGACCGCGGATACGCCAGCGTTACAGTTAACTATAGATTTTTTAGAAATTTAATTAATTTCTTAGAAATTTACCTGGAAGTGATTCTTTTCCTATTAAGTCGACACAATTCAAAGTAGGTATACAAATACCGCTACAGCATAACTAAATATTATTCTAGTTTTTTTAGGTAGTTAATTGTAAGTTTCTCAGTTTACCTTTCACAGCATTTTCATAAAAAGTAATTCACGAACAACAGACAATATCTAATAATAATTAAATAATAGTTTTGTAATTACTTGACTATTTGTTATTTTTATGGCCAATTATACATAAATACATCCATGATCAAAAACCAACTCTGTGTATGTATAATTGGTGTTATTTTGAACGATTTAAGCATAAAGTCAGTTCTCATGTTATTTGTGATACAAATACACAGGTGAGCTCCGTCCCGACACCTGACACCAGCCTCGGAACCGGCCACTTCCGCCGGACGCGCCAATTAGTGACGCACACACACGCACTGGCCAGCATTACCTAGCTGTGACAATTATAACATTAATGAATATAAAACATTTTGAGATATTAAAATACATTAAATACATTAAAATACATTAAATTACAATACTACTTAATTTTTTTAGTTCATATTAGCCAAAACTCTAAAGTCGAAGAGTTTGTTGTTTCGTATGTTAGAATTTCTAACATACCAAGTCCCTTAGGAGCGATGTAATTACGTATTATTTATTGGGAACTTATCTAAGTTTTGTGTACAGATTTTAGATTGTGCTAATATTTTTTGTACTTGTATAGTTTAAATTCAAAACAGTTGAGTTTCACTTTAGTAGTAGATTCAAACAACAGATTAAGCTTTCATTTTGCGTAACCTACATTTATGTAGGTTACGCAAAATGAAAGCTTAATCCTTCCCCCCTTCTTTATTCTTTATTCTTTTTAGTTCATATTAATAGTTACGGAGTAAATCAAAACCTATGTACATATATGTATAATATTTTTGTGCCATGTATATTATCAATGTTATAAGGTCGTAGTGTCTAGTATGTAGGTAGTGTATAACAATGCATATTAACTAAAATGTTTTATAAGATTACTCAGTAGGAAATATCGTAGACATCTACCTAAGTGGTTTTATAATTTTATGTAAGTAATTATTTTTTATCAATACGATCAGTATAATTTAATTAAAAGAAACTCTGGCCATATTTAAACATTAGGTTTATCAAAATATGTTTTACTCTTTCCTTTTTTTTTAAATTGTCTATGTTAATAGAATTCAATGACACTTTGCTTACTTCTTATTTTTACCTTCCATTCGTGTGAGTTCATTTCCTACTAAATTAAAGAGATACACCTTATTTAGATAAAATTAAGTAGTGTTTTATTAATTGTAAAATAAAAATAAATTATGTATTATATTAAACTCTTTCTCCATTTTCATATTATGCGAGTTTATAATAATACGACAATATACGTTGCCTTTAGTTTGAAGGTATCCATATACATTATTAAATTTATTATAATAATAATTAAGTGCAACCAATATTAAAACAGCAAACATGAAGTAAAAGCGACCCCATTCAACTTTGAGACGTCCCACGCTTAGCCTATTGTTAATTAGATATTCAACGAAGTCTGTAATTATTATCAGTTTATACAAACGTTTTTTACTAAAGCTCACTTAACTGACAAGATGTAACGAAGCTTAAAATTCAACCTCATTATTCATAAAGAATTTTGATGTGTTCGGACTTAAACAAAACCAGTTTATATGAAAATTAAGTACGTCGTTAATTTGTAGGGGGACAATTATTCTTAATGTTATAGTTTTGTGAAATTATGTAACGTTTAATTAATATTTTAATAGTAATTGATTATATTAATGAAATTTAATATAAGGTATCTGTATGAAAATTAAGCGGTTTCAAGTACTAGAGATCTATGACCTGCTTACTCAATTTTTTACATCATATTCGAGAATATGTTCACTTATCACTTTCTTCTTCGTTTACCATGGACCGTAAGTATTTATTAACTATATGATTACATTGATACATAGGAATATCTGAATTTTGATATTTTCTATATTGTTAATGTTTTTTCCTATTTTAAAATATATATATTTTTAAAGTATTACGTTCATAGATATTTATTTCGATTTTCTAAAATGTAAAGCCGGCTATTTTTATTTCCCATATGTGTAAAAATTTGATTGTACGCTCATAAATACCTAGAAAGTAGAAGATATAAAATATTTCAGAGCTAAGTAATTAAAAAAAACTAATTCTAAGTGTACATGTTCTCATGTTACTTTATAACGGGAAGTACGTTTTATGACTCTTATTTCAGTATTAGAATAAATTAATTAGATATTCGCTTAATTATAAAACATAGATTTACATTGTTTCTAATAGCATATGGTATAGCCGTAATTTTAGACAATCGGTGCGAAAGTCCGGCGGACACGGTCTATGGTGCGGGGTGAGGCGATAACATCGCGATTATGCGCTACAAAACGACCGATATCGCCCTCATTACGACAACTACCCATAATGGATGTTTATGAACTGCCTTTTCAGCTAACCGCGCTCGTGATGTGATTTTATCTTGCAAGTTTAGCGCCTTTCGTGTAAGAATATATTGTTACTGAAATGAGCACAATGGGTTCATTTATGAGATTATCGTAATTTTTCTGATGCAGTCCAAACTAAAATATTCTTACTATTTACTTTTTCAACGGGATTTTCTTTTTGTTTAAAGTGGAATTCATAGTTGAATAACGTTTTGAAACGTTCAAGGAGAAATTATTGTGAAAACAGTAGTTATTATTTGAATTTCTATTTTAAATTAAATATTTACACAAAATGGCAATTTCAAATTTGAAACGAATGCTGACAATCGAGCTACTGTAGCTTAGTGGCAGAACAATGCATTATGCTTTGAATTTCCTGCATTATTCAATTACCTTGTCAAAAAAACTGCGCTCGAGCATTTTGTTCGAGAGTAACATTATAATAGGTTTTGTATTACGTATGTATTTATAGTATTTTAAAATCATTCATTGTTAAATAGATGATTAAGGCTTTGTTTCAACATGAGATTTTATTGTCCCTTAATTAGATAATCTACGATTTTCTATTATATTATACGGTTCTCTTTTCTGTTGTTGAGTTCGTATATGAATAAATTGGGAATAATAGTAGGTTTTAATGGTAATTTATACATTGAAGCTATAAAGGTGGGGTGATTTTAAAGAGACAAATACTGCAACATTGTTACTTTATGTGACTCTAAAAAGTGTGAGGTCATTGAACGTGAAACGCTTAATTCCTAATAAATAATAGCAAAATTATGCGGTACTAAAATTCTAGAATATGCGCAAGCTCTTAAAAGTACTACTTTCAGAAACTACGGTTAGATTATCGAAGCCGACGCCCACTGTGTAAAGATGTGGAAAAAACGCAATAAAAATCCATATAAACGAAGTGACCATTAAAACGAATCAATCGATACAAAGGAATTAATTATAAAAAAGTGCATACAAAGCGTGCAACGTTATCGTGAGTGAGCGCGGGTAGAATGAAACGACTAATTACCAGTCGCCGCGATACCATCTCGCCCCTTACCGGTTAAAACATTCCGGTAATGATTTTGATTGAAATAATAGACACGTATCTGTCATTTGTTTTTCAAATGCAAATACTCGCTATTGGTTTAGGTCGTGCGTTATGTAATTATAGCCAAAGCTTATGTAAAAGCTTTGGTAATTATTGTATTGCCAGTTTTATCTTTTATGAAAGTGTTTCAACCACACCAATCAATAATCAAACATAAATAAAAAAAATAAAATTTAAAGGTAAATAAATCGCTTTTTATGAAAAAATAAGTAGTAATTAGAGGAAAATAATATCAGATTCTAAATTTTGTTGGATAATTTTGTATTATTTGTTGTTTATTACCTGTAGATTATGCAGCACGCTTTATTTCTAACAAAAGCAATACAATATCTACATTGTAATAGGTTATATTATGTTATACATCTTTGTAAGAACTGACGAAAAAACTTAATGTATATTTTTTGTATATAGCATTAAATTCTGATCTATATGCAGAATTGCGTGAGGTCCCCAATTTTTTTTGTCATCTAGGTAATATCATCGAGAGTGTGAAAACCCGAGGTGGTAATTGATCGTTAAAACAAATAGCAAATAATAGAATATTATAAATAACTTTCTTACTTATTGCCTACTTGGTACCTAATATTGTTAAAAAAATCGTTGTGACATACAAAAATATGAAATACCGATTTAATTAAGCCGTGTAACATGAAATTATGCGTAGCGATGATGTTCGTTCACTTTAGATTCTATGTCAATGTAATTATGTTAGACTTATTATATAAAATGTAAGCTTTTTTGACACCTGCACGAATTATTGACTACACGACATGTTTATATTTATAGTAACCTTAATTAATTTCATAATTTTTTATCACTTTAAAAAGGTATTAGCGTTTTGAAATCTTCACATAACATTATTTATTGTCTATGTTTCTTTAATAGAAAAGTATTTTTGTATAAAAATACTGCAGAAAATTTTGTAGTTATTTAATATTTATAATATATATAATATTACTGCAAATATTACATTAGTTGAGGTAAGTTATAACTTATAATAATTAGTGTAATTATTCTGAATAAAAAGACCGTTTATTTTATAATAAATTTAAAATTACAATTCTAAAGTTCTAGCATAAACTTAGTCAAGCAAATATGAAATCAAATGAATGTACGTATGATGGAAAGATAGCAGTAGAAAAAGTAAATCAACACCGATTCTACGTACACTCGTGAGTGAATAGATATATCTCATATGCACATTGTAATTGCTCACTTTAATGTACTGGCGATAATATCTTTAGTCCTATTGTGAAGTAGTGACCGTTATTAATCATAATATTTAGCGTTATATAATATGTATATTGCAATGAAATTATTTACTATCTTGTAATCGTTTTATAAAAAGAGGGTAGAGAAATGCAAATCAAACTGATTCATTTGTTTTCCTGCAGTATCTACCTCAATAAAAGTTTTAATTAGCGTCGAATTCGCATAACTGATAGCATTACGTAAAATGCGAACGATGTGATCGTTGTAATTGTTTGTGTAAAGCCTTTTTCATCAGAAACTTATTTTTTGTTTTGGTAAATTACATCGTTTCCATTATGTACATAAAAAAAGCATTTAGAACGATATGCGTGGTGTTAGTGAGTCTTGAGCGAAGCGAGGGTCAATGTTATATACCTACCTCACAATTTTTTTTCGCTTTATATACCTAATTATTAAAGACGTAGGGAGGAACATTGTCTGAAGCATGTGGTAGAATAGCTAATTATTCAATTTACATAAAATCTTCCGACAATTATACGTCTATTAATTTATATAAATGTTTGGCTAATTTTAAATACACATAACATTATATTATTATAATAATAAAGTAATTAATTATTTTTTGTCCAGTCACTTTTATGGTAAAGTTTTATTTTACCTAACATTATAATACCTAATAATATATCTATACTAATATTGTATAGAGGTAAAGTTTGTGAGTTTATGATATTGTATTGGGTAATCTCTGGATCTACTGAACCGATTTAGATGAAATTTGCAAAGAAGATAGTTTTATACCCTGGGAAGGACATAGGATACTTTATATCCCGGAAATCATCTATAGGATCATCTAAAATGGCGATGAAATTTTGTATTGGGAATCAAGCTAGGGACGAATCCGAGCTAAGCGAGGGTGACTTGCTAGTGTATTTATATCTTCTTCTTTAACAAGATATAGTGGTAGTCTATATGTTGAGGAAAATATACAGTAGGTACTAGGTATATATAAATGTATGTTAACTTTTTATTCTACAGCTATGAACATATTAAATCGTTATTTTTCAAAAGACTAAATTAATGAAATCATTCTCTTTATTAATTTTCTCATTATGACTAAAGATTTATATCAAGTACCTACTTAGTATCGCTTTTCCGTTTATCTGATGTTTCCAAAATATTTTTCTTTTTTATTATTATATTCGTTCCATTTTTTTATTATAGTGTAAAAGTTATAGATAAACTTTCTGTTAACAGTATATATTTCTGGTATATATATGAGCTTTAATATCAAGGCTCTCCCCCATAATTTGAAATTTATACAGGGATTACGTTACAAAAAGGCATTGAAATCATTTATGGCGTCAACTAAACGGTACGCTTAATTATACGATAGCGTTGCGTTTCGTGTAAAATAAAAATTGCGCCGCTTTGCTATTCAAATCGTCTGTTTAATTACGATCGTGGCGAGACTAACGGCCTAAACAATCGCGATTTATTCTGTGCCACAAACTTATTACAATTTACCGGTTATTCAAATTATTATTGCCTTGTTATTTATTCAAAGTAGAAACTTATCATATTATTTGAAGAATGAAAATGTTTTTTCCTGTGTAATTTCAAGACTTAATAGAAAATAGTAAATTTTAAAATAATTGTATACCTAAATCTACGTGGAATCGTCACTATATGTACAAAATATTTTAAAAAAGTATGCTTATGAATTGAATAGAACATCTTTTATATGGAAAAAAGGGATAAAAATTAAAAAATTCAAATTGAATTTTATACTCCTATCTCTACCCTTACAACTAAATAATGTAAAAGACTTGTGAATCTAAATACCCACGCAGTTAAATTGAAAAATTGGCTAGCTTCGAACAATCAAGGTTTCTTTACATTTTTTGTAGTAATTTAAATTATATTTAGTATTAATTATATATATAATTTATGCTAAATAGTATTATTACATTTATTTAAAACAAATGAACAAACGACCGTGACTCAAGTTTTGTGTTCATTAAAGATTTGGTGATAAAAGAAATCATTTAATTGAAACACTTAATGATTTTTACAGATAAATATAAAGTTTATATAGTATGCAAAGTATTTTTTTTTTATCTTTTCTATTTATAAAAGCATTCTGTAGTTTTCTTATTTACTTAGGTACTTCTATAGGTGCCTAACGAAAGAAGTATGGCACAATTTTTGGTAACAAAATTATATAAAATCAATTTAAACGCATCATTATATTTAATAAGTTATATATGTACATAATAAGTAAAGAGAAAAAGAAGCTGATTTCCACCACCTTATCCACCTCATTATTAACTTTCTAAAATTCAATAATTCATAATACTAGATAAGAATTAGCTTTTGTCTCGTACTATAAGTAGGTACTGATATTATATAATTTATATTTACTAATCTGTATATATACTAAAATTGTAACTAAGCCGAATCTGTAAATAAATATTTTTTGGAGATTTTTATTGAAATAGACATTATTATCGATACAGAGGCCGCATCTATAATTTTTAGACTTTTTGTATGTCTGTCTATCTGTCTGTTATCGCATAACGAAAAAATCACTGGAGGGATTTTGATGTTTGGTACGATGATAGCTGGTTATCCGGGTCAACATATAGGATACTTTTTACTGCGGGAAAATATCTCATCTCTGAGAAATCTACACTAAACGTTAAAACGTAAGTAGGGACGAACCCGAGCGAAGCGAGGGTGAGTCGCTAGGTTTTGTATAGTAAAATTTACCCTAAATATTTTTGAATAAGTAATAATCTTGCCAATTTATATAAAAATTCTTGCAGTATTTTCAGTGTAAGAAAAAAAATGTTTTGAGATTTTTATAAAATTAAAAATATCTTTTCCGGGGGGAAACCCTTTAATCGTTAATTTACATCAAAATCGATAAATCTGCACACAAAAATTTCTTTCCGGAAACTATTTAATTTTCTAGTTTAGAAAATATTATAAATCTTGTCTGGATATGCATACCTACTTTATTGTATGAATTTAAAATTTTGATAGAAATGCGGCTAAAAGTTAGTAGTAGACGCGAACAAATTATTACACAAACAAATATTTTGTTTGATAATTTGCTGTTTTTTATTTTATTATAAAGAGGTAAAGTTTGTGAGTTTGTGACGTTGTAGAGGGTAGTCTCTGGATCTACTGAACCGATGATGAGATGAAATTTGGTAAGAAGATAGTTCACTCTGGGAAGGACATAGGATACTTTTTATCCCGGAAACCATCCCTTAAGGTGAAAATGGGGATGAAAGTGTGTATTGAGAAGCAAGCTAGGAACGAACCCGAGCGAAGCGAGGGTGAGTCACTACTCGCTAGTCAATAAATCAATCTTTACTTCTAAAATATTTTCAAACAATATTTAATTTCAGTTTTGATGTTGTTATTCTGTTAATTTATCGGAGTAACCATCTTTAAGTATTCTTCTTTTTATTGGCTTTCCTGCATGTATAGTTTACATTAAAAATAAAGAAAACTATTTATAGCGTCCGGTGCTAATAAATTTTAAAATGAAATAATATTTTCATATCTATTATGATATGTCTTTGTTAGACTCGTATGTGTTCTGTTATCTTGTCAATGCGCATGACATTCTAAAATGTAGAAGTGTATAATCATTAGTGCATTTTAATTAAAATCATAATGTCAGTATTTGAATTTTATCAACATGCTGTCTAATGGTAGTAGTGGACAAAAAGACTAAAATGGTTCTAATGAGTAATTACAAGCGCTCGGCGCGACCGGAAGCCGATACACATCTACACCAAGCGAGGGGGTCCTGTCCATTGATTTAGTGCTAAATACTAGTTAAATATAGCTGTTTTAATATTTTATTAACTTCTGTGACGATTTTGCGCGAGTTTATATTTATTTCTTGCGACAGTCATAAAGACAGACAGTCTAGCAGGTAGGTACCTACATGAGATCAGGTAGAACAACCACAGATAGGTATATATACTTATTTCGTAAGTACAACTCTTGGTGTAATTAGGATACTTGTATCGGCCATTTTAGTTACAACACGTTTTAGTTTAAAGAACAAAATATTAAAAGAATACCTTCAAATTCTTCCTGTAGGTAATAAGCCTTTAGACTTATAGGTACCTATATTATTGGGCTGTTGTAAATTTTAGTTTAAATTGTAGATAAAATAAAAAAAAAGTGTGTGTACTTATGTACGCACGTAAGAAGTTATAGGTACTACTTTGCCGTAAAAGAACAAAAATAGCTAAAGATTTCATCCCGTATGTCACAACTCACTGTTTGTAAAAGGAATGCAGATAACTACATCATGTTGCTTTTTGGCTGTCGGTGTGCGCCCGCATCGTAAATATTTTACTCTCAAATTTTTGTCAAACGTGCCAAAACAAGTATAACTTCAAAAAAATCTATTCATAATTAAATATTAATTAAGATTGAAATAGTTATTTATATTCAGCCAAAGTCGGTAATATTGATCAGTGCCTGAATCTTAAATCTTGAGTTCAAATAATACAAATTGCAGATCATTATCAGATAAATTTCATGTCTCTGCAGTGGGTAGGTATAATTTAATTATTTTGAATTGCGCAAATAAAAATGTTAACGCAATTTTTTTTCTGGTTATATAAAGAACTAAGTGTTAATTTTGTGAGAATGCTAGGAAAATACATTGTTGTTATTATATTAAATTAAAACGAATCAGGAAACTCATTAAAATAAATGTTTTTATTACCGTATCAGTACTTTTTATATCTAAATAAGTTGTAACTTACATAAAATTCCGGAAACGCTAACAATAAATTTCATTATGAAACTGAAAACAATTACTCAATTAAAGAAACGATATCTTTACATAACACGTAATACATACCTACATCGTTTTTAATAATCCCACTCGTGCGTGTATGAATGACTGTAATCGATATGTGTCTTATAACTATAAAAGTATTGTTATTCATAAATTTTGGCATTACAATATAATAAATATAATTTAAAAATAAAATATATTTTATATTTTGAAAATAAAAAAATAAATAAAATGCCATGTATTTACCAAGTACCTATGTATTTTGAAAATAAGGTCAAAATATTTTAAAGCTAAGGAAAGCCATGTACCCTCGTACCTACTTGACCCGTGTATTTTTTCTTTATATCTATCAGTAGCTCTATGCAAGTAGATAAATTTACTTAATAGTAGTGATTTTTGGCGTTTATTATGAAATCTATACAGATAAAGTTGAAGTGTCTGTTTGTAACTTCAAAATAATAGCTTTTGAAATTATATACGGTGCTTATGTATATGAAATTATATACGGTACTTACAAGAAAAATACAATTTTTAAAATTTTTGTCTCTCTGTCTGTCTGTTTGTTCCGGCTAATCTCAGAAAAGACTAGACTGATTTTGACGGGACTTTCACTGGCAGAGAGCTGATGTTCAAGGAGCAACTTAGGCTAATTTTTAGAAAAAGGATTAGGATCCCGCTCAAAAAATTTAAAACGTACTTAGGGACGCACCCTAGCGAAGCGAGGAAGTCGCTAGTCATAAATAAAAGACTAATTTCATTCAATATCCAATAACTATGATGAACAAAATACCAAAAACACAAAAAATAAAATTATTGCCATTGTATGAATACGGAATATTTTTTAAACGTAGCAATAATAAGGATAGTGCAAATTATAGAACAATAAATATATAAAGAGGTATTACTTACAAACACGAAGCTATAGTTACATAAAAACTGTGGTACTCGTGATTAAGAAGCGTTTTAACTGTATAAATATTTATGTTGTCTGTATAGCGTGTTAACGTATAGTTAAACTTTTAATATCCCACTCGTAAACGTACGTATAGTCACTTAGAAATCTGCGTCTTGAAGCTAGTTTCTAATATTAGACATCGATATGGTAATGTTTAAGAGTGATAAGTTTATTTAGTGATATTACCTGTGAAATATTTTTAAGCATTTGTTTATTGTTCCTTAGCTTAAAAGCAATTAACTTAAAACAATGTGAAGTAAGAAACGAACAGAAGTCCAAACAATATTCTGACTTGTCGACGAAGTTTGACCAGGCCGCCCTCGCGATAAAACACGCAATAGTTTGTAAAGGCGATTCCAGAAAACGGTCGTTTTATGATTAGATCAGTGCGGCAGCCCGGCGGCCACGGAGACGAGGGGCGCAGGGTAAGGGGTTGTTAATTGCTCCGTTTTGTGAACACGGTCAGTGGCGTGCTACGCGAGTAATCAGCGAACTCTGACTGATTGCTTTTTAAATAGGTTTTATGCCCACTAAAATATAAGGAAATCAAAGAAAAGCCCCCAACATATTCGTGCGATACTATTGTATAAACCGACGTCATTTCTATTTGACGACCGTGACATTATGAATAAAAAAAATTATATGAAATGAAAATAGGCCTTTAACGACCAAAGTTCGGGCGATTTGTTTGCTAACTCGTTTGCTAATGTCTGTTATAATTATTCACTGGTTGCCGTTAACTTTTCAACAATTAAAACCATGCAATCGCTGTATTTAATAACATAATTACTAAAACAGCCGCTTATTAGTCGTCTATGATGAAAACCCGTAACACACCCATATGTGTATAAGGTAAGCAAATAAGTACATACGTACATAATGTATCTTTGCTTGTTATACATCAAACAGGTGCCTACTTTACAGGTACCTACGTATAAGGGTATAAAAACACGTTGGTAACTAAGGGTTTGAGGCTAATGCAAGCTGTCATTACATATATTTTCACAACATTATTGCTTCACATAGTTACTTGATTCTATGTAGGAAACAGCTCGTCGAATGGAGGCTATCTCCATTCGACACACGATTTAACACTGGCCTAATAGTTTGCGTTAGCGTGACTGTTGGGAGTTAGTTGCCACAGTTTTTGCTACAAATACCTACTTACAGCCAAATTAGTGTAAGCGCATTTCTTTACCGACTAATCTACAATCCGATGTAGAGACGTTTATTTTTGCTTAATTTATAAAATCGTTACGCGGTATTCAGAATGCTAATTAAGTACGGGTATGAGATTAACAAAATTACTTCTCACAACTACATACATTAAGTAACAATTATTGCGATTATGTTTAGAGATAAGTTGAGATTATTAAGGAAAATTAAAATTAGTTTTATGGAAATTTAAAATGATTAATATCAAAGTAAGACAAGCTTTGGATAATGTACTAATAAGCGGCAGCCTTCGCAGCCCTCTAGTTTTTATACAAGGCTAGGCTTTAACATTCGTCATATAAGTAAAATAAAATATATTTTTTGTTATATTAATAATAGATAATATTAAAGTAATAGGTTATAGTTAAGATGGTCGAAATCTTAAAGTAGTTAGCCAAGTTAGACTTTAAATAACTTGTCATTTTATATATACCTATACTAGCGACACACCCTCGCAACTCGGGTTCGTCCCTAGTTAAGTTTTCACGTTTAGTATAGATTTTTCAGAGTTGGGAATTATTTTCCGCCATAAAAAGAATCCTATATGTTGACCCGGATAATCAGCTAACATTAGTAATGGTACCGTTTATTTTATGTTTATTAGTTGGACGAAAAGAAAGATAAATTAACACCTCACTGTACATCTTTTAATTTTTTTAAATTTACTGATTTATTGCGAAGCCTTTTGGATCATTAAGAATAGGGGGCGAGCGAGTTTCGTTGGATAATTTATGATTTTTTATTTATATGTACATACATAGGTACCAATAGGGAATCAATAAGTGATTTAGATTTCTACATGTGTGTTTGTAAATGTATTTTGACACTACCTGCACGAAGCTACCCTATTAGGTGTGGGCAGGTCGCTAATCAAATATCTAATACATAGTTGTATCATATAAGGATTTATAGAGTTAGATATATCATATCAGGAATAAATATTAACTAAAAACGATTAGAGTATATGAAGAAAAAAAAACAACCGCTAAGTTAATTGACAACATTTTAATTACAAAACACCACAAAATCTATTGGACATAAAATGTCACGTTTCAGATTGCTTAAGTACACCGCCATATATCTATTATAGCTTTAGGTAAGTACATACACATACAAACCTAGCACTATTTACTTGTGTATTTAATACTATCCATACGTACATTATAATTATACATTTATATTATACAATATTTGCACGTTGTATCAGTTTAAAATAAATGTTTTGCGTTTTACAAGGTAATACTGTTTATTCCATATTTTTTTTATTTTGTAAATAACTTTGCTTGAGGCTGCATATCGATATAGGTTTGTATATAAAATATAAATAAAACGACGTCTTAGAAAAATTATACAAAAACTTACGATAAATCTTACGGCCTGCAAATCTGCGAATTTAAACAGTTTCTGACGAAAATATGTTTAACATACACTTTATATTTGCAATGTGTTGTATTTTCAAGTAACTAAAATTCTTTTATCAAGACCAGCTTGCTGTTTGAACTCTCAAAGCATTATTCTTTACATTTAGGTATAGGATTAGTTATACGACATCAAATTTATTTATATTATTATACATAACTTGCTACTAATATTATTTATTTCGAGCTTATAATATCACATAATTATTACGGACAAGCGTTGTCCACCATAAACAATTCTCAACACGTCAACATTTCGAAACGTTCATCGAGAAATATATTTAACATAACTAATAAATATGTACTGTCTCTCATTCCAATTAAAAGGTAACGAAACTTAATCATGACTTTCACTTCACAGAATAACTTTAAGTTATGCACTTGTACGTGTTCGTATCACTTGTAAGAAGTCATTGTAACCGATTTTTACTTAACGGTTTAAAGTTGCCAAAGTCGACGTTTTTGGTCACAGATCACTGGATATTTACACGTGTATGGGTTCATCGTCGTCTTCGTCATCTGAGCGTCGTTCTATAGACGGCTCTCGAGGAGAGCGCGGGGGTGGAGCCGGGCTGCCCGGGTCGACGTCGGGGGAGGGGGTGCGTCTCGCTTGTGCATAGTACCCTAGAGCCCCGAGCGCTGGCCCCCCGAGGGAGCCGAGGTGAGCTGACGGACCCGGCAGCCCCAAACCCAAAGGTGGAACACCCGCTAAAGGCGCTCCTGGATATAATCTGTAGAAATGTTTTGCTTTCAATATAGGAACTGGTTTCTCACTTATTGAATATTATATTATAACATTAGGTAGACAGGTGTACGAATTTGAAAATTTAAGAAGGTGTGTGTGTACTCGACACAAAATGAATAAATGCTGTGTAATATAGGTAAGTTACATTTACATATATAAATTATATCCTTACATGTAGCAATTGTTTAAGAACATTTACTAAAAATCGTGTATATTTATCAGCTACGTGAATAAATAACTTTAGTACTGAGAAAAACAGAAAGACATGACAATCGGCTTGTGAACCTTCGCCATCTATAAGCATTTATCATTTTAACTATACTTAGTTATTAACCATTTATGTAACTTACCGGTAAGGCAGAGGTTTTTGCAAGGTATTGGCAGAAGCAGATGCAGCAGCCGCGGCAGTTGCGGCCGCCTGCCGGTAGTACAGGTCGGCGGTGGGGGCGGGTTGCGTGGGGTAGGCCGGCACCCCCGCCCAATAGCCACCATACAACCGCTGGAAGGCCGCATAGTTGCCAGCTTCAGCTAAAAGCTCTAGGCCGACGGCGGTTTGACGTTTCCATTTCGTCCTGCCACAGATAATGCAAAAACTATTTCAATTTTCATTATTCTTTAGTCTATGTTATCTAACATAACACGCTATATTATATTCAAATCAAATCAAAATACATATACTTTATTCAAATAGAATTTTACAAGCACTTTTAAATCATCACTTTTACATTATTAACATTTAAATTAAATGTCTATATGTAAGATCGTGAGGAATCTACCATCGGCTCGGAGGGCAGTTCTGCTGAGAAGACCCGGCGAAAATTTAACCTACGTGAGACCCAAACCAGATATTAGTCCCACACATTGACATCTACAAAGTATTCCGTGAAGGTGTAATAAATAAGCTTTATTCAGTAATATATTTTTTATTTTATATTCGTAATAAATTTTAATTTTAGACTTAATTTGTTTAAATGGCAAGCGCAATATCTACTGTGGAATTCTATTATACAAGCGTACACTTTGCCCCATAAACGATCTATTCACTTATTCTATCTGACTACTAAAGTTACACAAAAACCTAGAGTTACAAAAACCAGCAAAGAATAGAAATATACTTTGATAATTTCCGTCTTTTTGTATAATTCATAGAATTAAAGTTCCAAAACATTGTTGTCGTTATTGCAAATACCGCTAACTTTATCCTTCATTAACTTTATCCTTTTTAAATCATTTATGTCACTTTGGGAACTTAAATCGAGTCTAAAATTTTGAAACTGTCGTTTATGAACCCTAAAGCAATAGATCACTAACTCTACAGAGCAGTGTGACCCCAATCGTCATCAAATTTGTCACAGACCACTCGAGATAACAATAAGGATGTGATAATAGAAAGTAATAAAAAAATATAAATAAAATAATAAATTTGACAAAACGTCTTGGGCACTCGCATGTTCACCAGAGCGTGGTCTAGTGCTTTAATTTGATTTATTTGATTCTCTCTAAAAGGGTAAGCCAGTATAAATTACAAGATATTGCGAAGGGGATGAAATATTATTTTTATAAAATGCTCTATTTCATTTTAACAAACAGTTATTTAGAAAAGTTTGCCAGAAGCTTTATTGTCAGTCAATACTTATTACTCATATTTTGCTTTTTATTATTTCTTGTATCAAGAGCTTAGTTGGAATACGTGAAATATACAAGGTATTAAAATAATACATTTTTACGATTGTTTTTTTATGAAATATAAAAATATTTTTAATAAGGTACATAAACATAAATAACTAAAATGAAATAGAATATCTTTAAACATTTAATAGAATATAAATACATTACAAATATACCTATTTAGATTTTTCCTAAGTAGTTTCCACACAGGCCAAAACAAACACGATCCAAAACTCAAATATATCAACCCCAGTTGTAAAATTTAATTTTGTTCTTCAGTTGTCGATTAGTTCAAAAGCGGTTATTGTCATCGAGTGAGGTTTTTATTAATTTGAAGGGAGTTATTATCATTGCTATTATTATTTTGTTAGGGACGAGCCCTTTGTATGCGGTTACTGTGGTTGTTAGAAGACGCTTCACTGGTTACCTCGTTAATTAATTTCTTTAAATGGATCATTTAATTTTATTAAATGTAAATGAGGGGGAGTTTGGATGTTTTGTTGGTTGCTTTTAATAAAATTATTTATGGTATGCCATTAATTACTTTGAAAAAAAAAAGATGTGTTATATAGCATAATACCATTTTAAGTTTATTATTATTTCTGTTTTATTATAATAAATATTTAAGTACTTATTTTTAATAAAATCTCGTAAATTAGTTGAGAATCTATAAAAGTATTCGCTTTGGCGAAATAATTTAATATTTTTTTTGTAAAAAATAGTGGGTATCATTATGTACTTTTTATTTTGGGTATAAATGTCTAATAAATAAAGAACGTTTATTTATGTAAAGAACATCATTTGCTAACGCCTACAATATTACAATACGTAATTGATTTTTTGTGTTAAGACCAAATTATCCTCGAAGAGATCATAAAATGTTAAGCATTTCAAGATAACAAAAAGAAATATGAGTTAGGTTCCTATACAAAAAAAAAACACTTTATTAATAACTAATTGGTTCTAATGCAATATAAAGGTAAGATTTGTTTTGTTTTAAATACCACTCCATAATTATCAGTAGCCGACATATTTTGATCGATAGAAAGCTCCATGTGCATTAATCATGTTTTACGACCGGTTCTCCTGAGGAATGAACACTCAAGAGCACTTATTTAATTGTCAAGTGCTGAATGAGAGGCAATCTGCTCAGTGACACTGTTCTTTTTATTACCGCCGCGAGCAACGAACAAAAAGCTCTCCGAACGTACTTAAATTCGGCCTGGTGCCTCGAGACATCTCAACAGACGATACTTTTTCTCTGTTGCTCGCGTACGAAGCGTCGTAAGAACGAGTTTTCCCTATCTCTTTTCCTGGTCCCCCGGTGGAGTCTGTCTACGCCCCGCCCAGTGGTTTAGTGATTTGATGCTGCGTGAACTGATTCAATTGTTATTCGAGGTCGCCCATTCTAAAAAGCACCTTAAGTGTTTATGTTAGAGATGAAAATTGTTGTTTAAAGAGCACCGCTTACGTCCTCTCCGAGGAGGAGGTTGTTTATCTCGATTTAAGTTTTTGGAAGACGTGATGCGAATTCCACTTGTATAGTCGACAAACAAGGAATACATTCATCGATCCAAACTGTTTGCGTTTACACTTGTGCTTAAGCTTCTTAGGTTGTGGGGCGTTGGGCTCAATTTGATTGTTGTTCCAACGTTACTTATACGCTGTTTAGAAACTTTCAAGACAAGTTTCTACGAGTGTTCTTAAGGGAATTGTTTAGTTCAAGCGATTTTGTTACGTAGAGTACCGTAGTTGTATTTAAATACTGGTATTTATGAAGCAAGTTTGTTTTTCAATTTGTATGCTCATTTTACCTTTCAGCCAATAGATAGGTACTAGGTATATAACAAGCACATAAACCTAAACTTATACGTCGAAAGCTTTCGTACTTATATTGTCACTAAGTACAATAGTTATATCACACTTTCGCGTAGTTGAAACATCTAAATACTTTTATTACCTACATATATATTTATGGATAGGTATTTTAGTAAATATGTTCACCATAAGATTTTGTATATATTATGTAACGCGATGTATTTTTACTCCATAATATTATGCCAGTTGGTTACTACTGTATTTGGCATAGACAATAACCAATCGGTCTAATAAAACATTCGTACTCGTACTTGCAAAAAATGGTCAATTATTATTAGGTGCATAAAAAATCAACAGAGAATTTGCACTAAAAGGTACGACATGTATCATTAAAATAAATGCACAAATTGCTATTAATTGCTATTCCTTTGACAGACGGTCTGTATTTACAAATATCTTACTAAATTGATGTCGGGCATACTAAAATTACAACAATAAATTATATATCTACTACGAATTAAAAGGACGAAATCTTATATTAGGAGTCGGCTAAAACAGAAATGGCATCTGCAATATAATGATTAGTCTCTAAATGATAAAGCAGGCGACCTCCGCGTCCTTGGTTAGATTCCCGTGTCTCTGAATGTGTAATTTAGTGATTCGCCATAAGCGATTAGTGCTTCTTGGTAGCTCCAGTAACCCTTGCATTATGTCATTAGGAATGTGGAGTCACGCGTGTGGTTTTTTTAAATATATTAAAAATATTAATGAAACTATTTTGTTACACTTTTAATCCTATAACAATCTTTGCTATTAAATATTTTCATTTAGGATTAAACTAGATATAGGTAAATTTAAATACTTATTTCTTTCAAAACAACCTATGTTTATCATAAGGATGTAACATAATTCAATAGAGATAACCATCACGATTTTCCTGAATAAACGAAATGAACCATGACGGCAACCTGTACCTAAGTATCTACTAAGGAGCAAATAATATCGAGCCCTGATCCATACATAATATAGGTATTAGGTAAGTACCTAACATTTGAACACGAAGGTATTCTACAGATACCTACACAAGACAAAGGAATTTAATTAAGGTAGATACACATAAAAGTCTGTAGGTAGAGACATACTTATACATACCTAATAGGTATGATATTGCAGTTTTTTATAGATTAGTTGTTAAAAAATCAAAATAGTTTGTATATATTAAATAGTAGGTACCTACCTATCTAGTATTTTAAATTAAAAAAATAGCTATAAAAAAATATTTATAATTAAAATATATGCAAGTAAATTTAAAGAAATATAATTATTATACCTAAATATAATTTAATTTCCCATTTTGGAACATTAGTAGAAATTAGTCGCACTAATATTATGAATTCGCATTTATAGGCGTTTGTGTGTGTTTGTTATTTTCTAGGGTTGTAACGGCAATTAGAATTGAGATAGCTTAACAATGTACTTATATATATTCGGAACTATTTTTTATCGGACATATGTATTATGTACTTTTCTACCACGTGAGAGAACCGCGGGCTAAAATTAGTTGCTAATAAAATTTTTGTCGTCTGTTTTTCATGTTCAAAGTTAGCAAGAAGTAATTCTAGAATAAAATTAAATAACACATTTTAATTATTTACCTATTCTCTACCATATTGCTTTCGACCAGTGTGTTCAAACATAAAATTTACAAGCAATCACATTTTACCAGATTTACCTATAATCTATTTAATTATAAATACATCCTTTCCTTATAATTTTTCCTCTTTCATAAATAAACAAATAGGTACCATAATTTGACATAATTATATCAGCTATGTTTTATTTTAACTCTCGGTTACTTTACTTATTCTTATCATTGAAATAACATAACATAAATATTAGATATTGTGTACATTATTTATGAAATTACTCTACTTTAAAGCTTAAAATTTCGTTATAAGTCAGAAACAAACCTAAAAACAGAAGGCATCTAAGCGAATGTTGTGCAAAAAGCTACCAATTGGACGAGCTACATGCTAATTTAGCTTTATTAAAGCTTTTCGGTTGCGAATGTACATTGATCCGTGTGTCATTATAGAATGCGTCATTAGGTAATTGGCACGGATTACACGTCGCCGACGACTAAACGGCGATAAACGGCGTTCGTCGACAGCCCCCGGCCTATTATACATTTACGACTGGACAGTTGCAAAACGATTACGATTTTAATGTTTCCGATGAAGCCAGAATTGATTGCTTATTATTTATAATTATAAAGTATCCACTAAACAAAACTAGCTAAAGTAGCAGAAATAGCATTAAAGTCAATAATCCCCAAGTACCTACTTGTTATATTAAAAGTTATGGATGTAACTACTTCTGTGATATCCAAACTACCTAATATTAGAAATATGAAAGTTTGTGAGTATGGATGAATGGATGTTTGTTACTCTTTTACGCCAGAACGGCGTAACGGATCTGGATGAAATTTGACACAGAGATAGATTATAATCTAGAATAACACATGGGTCAGGTACTTTTTATCCCGGAAAGATGTATGGTTCCCGTGGGATAGATTTGTTTGTGGTTTTCTAGAGGCGAACCCGAGCGAAGCGAGGGCGAGCCTCTAAGTATTTTTAATTTAATTCTTAAGTAACAAACTCTATGGGTTTTTATGAAGACTCTTGGAAATGAAACCTAAAAGTAAACAATAAAGCGATAAAAAAATCTTTAGTCAGAGTTATTAAATATTTTATAATAACGGTTAAATAAATAATTCAGTAGCATTATCAGTAGAAAAAGGACAGATGAATTATCGCTCCGATATCATTATACAATGAATCATTTTAAAACAATTAAGTAAATAAACCATTGAATGGTTGTAAAAAAGTATCAATTTGACCGGCGGAAGCTTTATAATAGATGGTGCGTCGGCGCCGGCTCGGCCGTGACTTGCAACCGTTCTGTGGATGAAGTGCCGACCATTGATTCACACGTACCAACAATATGCTATCCAAAATTATAATTTGGTAAATCTTTTTGATCACAAGCTAGTAAGTTGGGTTGCAGTTAAATTAATAATAATTTCGTTTGCAATACTATAGTTGCAGTGATACAGCAGATTATAGTTTTTCAGACACTAAGTATGTTAACTTAATATTGTAAAAAAAATAGTTTGCTTTCAAGTAATCGACATCAAATATTTAATCTTATCTACATAGGTAGGTACCTATATGAATAAAAATTATATGCTTGCAGTTGGTAAGCGCTCCACGTGATGATTGGACTGTTCGTAGTAGTTTGAATAAGACTTTTAGGGAAATAATTGAATAACATGCTAGGAAATTTGGAAAATTCTGGAAATTTTTCCTTTTTTCTATAGGGTTTTTGTATGAACTTTAGAATTTGGAGAGGAAAGCTGTCAGCTAGTGGAAAAATAAAAACAATCTTTGTAGAATCACCTATCGAAGAAAAAACCAACACTATTTACTCTAGGTAAAATAAAAGAAAGTGAACGCTCACAAAAGCTATTAAATCCTTCGATTAACTCTAATTTCACACCCTTTCACGAACCGAAAAATCGAAGTCCAAACATTGGTTTTACCGAAATTATAGAAAACCGACAAAAAGGGTGGTAAAAAATAATAGTTAAAAAACTAGCAGACGGGGCGACCACTTGTGTGGTGACTGAGCAAGTATATTTTTTTGTATGAAGGTTAAACGAGTAATAACGTTTTATGCTTCTGCATAAAAATGCAATTATCAATATTGCTTCTATTAAAACAAAGAATATTTCTGATACATTATGCATTGCATTTATTAAAAGTCGAAAAATAATAATTCAAGCATTTATATTTTATACGTGCTTTTTTTGAAATGTCGATTGTAATGTTTACTTGACTTAAAGCCAATAAAAAATGAATAATAGAAAAGTAGAGGTAGTTTTTTGGCTACTGACGTTTTTATAAAGCGTCTAGAAGGTGGCATGGTCGACCCCTGAAGCTCTAATTACGGTCGTTTGTTTTTAAAATAGCCGCCTTAGTACAGACGCTGACATAACTCGTTAAAGATTTGAATTGGTATTAACAGTCATTGGTTCATAGATTTCCCATTTTATTACCATAAATAATTTCAAAGAACTATTTATGTATTTTGTAGTTTTTTGCCAATTGGAACCTATATTGTTTTTACTTATTAACCGTAGAAATAATATAAGAAAATAATTTATTAAATATGATGTGACATGCCGCATGTGGTGAAGAGAGATAGAGTCTATGATTATTTACAATAGTAGCAAGTGGCGGCTGTACAGTAGTTCCTGACTCAGCATTCTATGTGACTCGCCGACTCTCACGAACGTGAACGTTATCGTGTAGCGTAAACAAGTAAAGAGCGCGAGTCATAAGGTGTAGTATAGCACTATACCTAAAGGTTTTCAATTACATTGGTGATAGGTGTATTTTAGTATTTCCAATTACTTAAACATCTATCTTTATTAAATAATATTAAAAGCATTTTCAATATTATTTCTGCTTGACAAATGATTATGACGATAAAATAATTATTATTATTAATAAAAAAAAAGATTATATCTCATGCTGAATAAAAAAGACATTTATACAAAGCGTAATTTATAGAAACATTACAGAAGATATAATTAATAAAAAAACTAAATATATTATTCTGAAGTCATAATTTCTTTAAGACCTGCGATGTTCGCTTATCACTTGCACCGTTATTGAGTATTCTATAATAATTGCTTTCTTCATTCGACCCATCGTACTTGTATCCAGTGTTATAAACCCATTACAATGTGGGAGGTAGAGTTCTTAATAGCCTTTCTATACAATTATCATGTAAAACGAAGGGAATTCATTGTCAAAGGAAACAGTCTTCTCTAATCATAATCTTGAATTAATACGAAAAACTTATTTTATTAAAATGGCATTAATGAATAATGGTGTGACTATATAATAATAATATCAATCTCAGCTTTTAAAAGAATTATTATATTTATGTATCTTTCCAATTATTTACAGATAATACCTACTTAAGAATACTTTTTAAAGTGAAACTTCTTTAGGTGTGCCATGAGAGGGAAAAAAGGATTGGCGTTACAATTTTTGTAACGGAAACGGTTGTTGCGGAAGTGAAGAAATAGTCAATTTAAAATTCTTTAAACTATTCTATGATTATTTCAAAGATTTTTTATAAATAATAAATATCTATTTTTATTGAATTTATTATTCAATATAAATAGATATTAAAAAAAATACTTCTTTCATTTATTTTAAATGAGTGATGGAATCAAATAACTATTGTTAAAAAAATATTTACTTGAAATATGTTTTTATAAATTACAAATATATTTTTTTCACTAAAATATTTGCATCCCTGTATTATTATTGTTATTTATTTTATTGCAGTATATAATTTATTGAATCATTACAACATTTGATTGAAAATGAAATTTTATCTTGACACGCGGTGTTATCTGAAACGAAAAGTGCTCTGAAACGGCTCGACCGATTTTAATGATTTTTTGTATATTTGGTAGGTATGAGAATAGGTCGTAAAGTATTTTTCGCCCTCCTACCCCCGAACTCCGTTTTTTAATCGCGATTTTAGTATTTTTATATGAACAATTGCGACAAACCCAAGCGAAGCGGAGGTTCGTCGCTGTATAACATTCTAAAGTCAAAAAGTTTTTTTTGTAGATTGGACGCGGGCGTAGCCGCGGGTTCTTATAGTAATGTTATAAAAACAAAATCAAATTATGAATATAGTAGTTAGAAATTACACATGCAATATTTAAAATAATTAAATTTGTACATATATAGGTACACCTACGCTATGTAACCTACCTACGTTGAATAATGTTTAAAATAGCTTTGTTAAGTATAAAAAATCTCAAAGCGCTATAAAAAAGTATTGTGACACTTTAAAGTTAAAATCCATCCGGATAATTTGTTAAAATTATGTAAAATAACCTACAACACGAAATTAGTATATGCTTTCGTAGTTCTACACCGTTATTAGTGCCGGTAAAGCCAGGGCAAATTACTGATAGGCAGAATAGGTAGATCAAGTTCATAAAACTTACCGTCGATTTTGATACCACGTCTTCACTTGCGTGTCTGTGAGGCCTAGCTTAGCGGCGAGTTCCATGCGATCTTGCACGCTTAGGTACTTTTGCCTTTCAAAGGATTTTTCTAACGTCTGTAGTTGGTGGTCCGTGAAGGCAGTCCTCGCCTTTCTTTGTTTCTTCGCTAAGCCGGAGGCGTCACCACCGCAAGATTTACTTGATACGTCGTCCGAATCATCTTTCACACCTGTAACAAAAAAATTGTAGCATTATTTATTTATTTAAAGAATTTACAGCTTTCCCTAAGAAGAGAATTATTTTCATTAAATTTATATGGCATAGCCTATCTATACCAATATTATAAAGAGGAGAGTTTGTTTGTTTATTTGTTTGTTTGTTTGAACGCGCTAATCACAGGAACTACTACTCCATTTATTGAGGAAGGCTATAGGCTATATATTCTCTCTATACACATAACAAAATTGTAACTAAGCAGAATCTGTACATTAAATATTTTTTGGAAAATCTTATTGAAATAGACATTATTATCGATACAGAGGCCAAATCTATTATATTTAGAGTTTTTGTCTGGCTGTGACCACATCGCGGAAAAACCACAAAAGGGATTTTAATGAAATTTGGTATGATGATAGCTGGTTCGCCGGGGCAACATATAGAATACTTTTTACGGCGGGAAAATATCTTATCTCTGAGAAATTTATACTAAACATTAAAACGTAAGTAAAAGCGAGAGTGAGTCGTTAGTATATGTATAATATATAGTCTATCTATTCCATCCTAACCGTTAAAACGTACCCAGTTTATTAAAAAAAATAAAATTGAAAACGTTTCAACATAAACGAAGCAAAATAAACACCTGAATTGAGTACGTACTTATTGAAATCGGTCAATAATTTTATAGCTTTTTAATTTTCAGGCTATTTTAATTTAGCATCGGCTATTTTAATTTCGAATAAAAATATTTTTGTAAAACAACAATATTTTATATTTTTAATACGTTATACACTTATTTATAACGTAAGATACGTTATAAATAAGTGTATATTTAAATATGTTTTAAGTTATATATAATTTTTTCTTAAAAACAAAAATAAAATTTTATTAGATACCTACTCTTACGTCAAAGTATTGTGAGTTTACAAAGAAAATTACGGACAGTAAATTAATAAGATGTGAATACGCTTTGAAATCAAAAACGATATCAACGGTTTAAAAATACATATTTTCTTTACGACAACCAAGACACTGTCATAGGGTAATCCAGAGCTTTGTAACTCAAGCAAGTCGTCTCGAGCATTATAAGGCTTCTGCGGTCACCACTTCCTTACACGCACTTGGTTACTTACAGACGCATTTTTTATAAACTACTATTTATATTTAATATTCGATATAAAGGCATAAAATATGTTAAACAAAAATTACAAACTTTATTACTACATTAATGTTTCATTGGCAAAAGTCAACTAGTAAACGAATATTTCTAATTGTTTTTAAGTTGATTAAATGATTATTTTATTACAAAACTTATATTTAGTATTCAACTGACAGTAGAAACGCTTATATAAAAGATTTAAAAAATATATTTGTGTAATTGAATTATATCTTTCATAAAAATTAATTACAAACATACAATCTTTCGTATAGGTAGATAATTAATCAAAAGTATTAAAAAAAACAAATATCGAAAAACATAACAAGGATAATACCCTATATTTAGTAAATTAGCACAACAAAATCGGTGCAAGTAACTTTCTCTTTGAGAAAGGGAAACTGCCCCTGGTAAAGTTAGAAAACACAGTATTACCCCACTCTGACTGTGTTCGGTATTTGGGGCTTCATTTAGATCGAAGACTAACATGGAAGCGGCATATCAAAGCTAAAAGAGAGGAACTAAACATACGATTCCGTAACCTCCACTGGCTGCTTGGACGCAACAGCAAACTCTCTGTAGATAACAAATTGCTTATCTACAAGACAGTATTGAAGCCTATTTGGATGTATGGCATACAGCTATGGGACAGTGCCAGTAACTCGAATATAACCATCCTGCAAAGAATGCAGAATATGATCCTCCACACTATTGGCAACTCGCCATGGTTTGTGACCAACGATGAAATCCACGATCACCTCAACATGTCTACTGTGAAAGACGAAATCAAAAACACTTCGCAAACCTATCACCAACGACTGCAAAATCACCCCAATCCTCTAGCTTCACAACTTACACGTCGAGGCTATAACAAAAGGCTCAAAAGGAAGGATATAATCAGTGATGACTGAGTCCATTGGCAATAAATGAGTAGATGTTCTCAGTGGAGAGCACACTCGACAGACAAATACCCTCACACAATCTGTTTATAGTTAAACTGATTGCAGATAATAAATCACAAAAAAAATATTTAGTAAATTAACTCAGTCATACATAGTACATTTTCTAAAATCCTTTGACTCAAGCTTATTTTTAGTCAAATATTCTCATTTAGTTCTGTTCTCGTTCACGTTCGTATTATGAAAGTGGTAAAATATGGTTTAATTAACACATTTTCTAAGGCTTAAATGCTGTGCAACAAATATAAACATAGAATTTATCTGTAATTACGAAGTAAAATCAGAGCATATCAGAAGATTTTTTTATTGGAATATTCAGTACTTAATGGTTGTTATCAACTCAAACAAATTAACACCTTTAACGTTAAGTGGTTCTTAATTAAAGTGGTTTTTTATATCGTGAAAGATAATTTTGTAAAACTTAAAAGCCAAATTTAGGTATGAGATAAAGGGTAAAGATCAAATGAAGCTTCATTTATCATTTAGTGGAGATCATTACTTGACTTTTAATTATATTGGTGTTTTCCCTGAGATAAGTGATAACAGCACATTATGTATAATATAAAACCTTTACATGATATTATATATAATTCAATATATTATTCTTAAGAATAAATAAAATCAGATTGTATATTTGTACGTGCTTAGGTATGGTTAGAATTAAAATTATTATTGGAGAAAAAAACTTAATAATTGTCCGGCAATTGTATATTTTATAGATTATGCTAAAAAAGTGTACAACACTATCGGAATTCAGTAAGCGCAAAGTACGACACGGGATTATAGGTATAAGGCGAGGGAATTAGCGCAGCCGAGTAGAAGTTGCGGTTTACCACCCAGGCACTAAGCGCTCAGACTACTTACCGTCCCCCTGTTAACTTACATGCGAACTGAACATTCTTGTAATTTTAATATTTTGTATGTACGTATAATTAAGAAATATGTATATGTAAGGTATGCATTTTGTTCTCCCCCCGATGTGTCCATCTTGTCGTGCTTGGGGGGGCTCAATAGGGTAACCTAGTCGGCCGCGAAGCCAAGAGATACGCAAGGAGGTGGCCCACTTCGATGGGCGGTGTACCATGCAGGTTGCTCCTAGTGCTTCTCTGACAGTAGAGTGGACAGTTGGAGTAAACTCTTGGATGTGTGATCTGCTTCGACGGGCGTCGTTATTGAGTGCGTAAGCGATTCTGCGACGCCCCATTAAGACGGGGGAGGTTCTGTTGGGTATTAGTGAGTAGTACTGGCTATTCTAGCCAGCACTCCTACATAACCACCTGTATAGGTGATATGCATAAATGCATTTCCCAACAATTAAAAAAAGGAGAGCCTGTGTCTATGAATCTCTCCTTTTTTAAGTCATCCGTACTAACAGCTACCAACTCGACGTACGACGGCGTGTTTTTATCAAAAATTAATGTTTTTTTGCAATAATCAACCTTTAAATAAGTGTTATATTTAGAAAAATTTAAAGATTTTCAATTCCTTACAATTTTTCAAGGTCTGCATCTTAATTAATTAGTCTTTATATCACACTTATAACTTATACTTAAGCAAAGAGTGATTTAATTCTAAAATATAAAGGAATTAAGCAGACCCACCGGATGTTGTTAGTATAATATAATAAGCGTACAAAACAAAAAGAATTTAAAAGTAAACATTTTCCTGGCCAATGCAAATAACCTTGACTACAAATTGTTGGAACACTACGAAGTGGCGATTTTTTCAACGCCCCTCCAGTTTGTAATATCGAGTGTAATTATGACCGGCCGAGGCCCATTAGGGTTCGCCGCCATTAATTTATTATAATAAGGTCCAACTGCCAAATGCATTTGCTCGACCATGAAAATTATTATCATTAGTGGACAATAATGTTGCTATAAAACGTCAAGCTACCATTAACCTTATCAAAACGTTTTTAAAATTAAGCTCCTAGTGTGAAAAATGTACTGGGCTTACTTGCGAACGATAACAATCCTTTGAATTAATAATAATTAACTATTTAAATGTATTCATTTGTAAGTAGTTATCATATCTATATGTGTACCAACATATGTATAATAAAAATGTAACTGATCGCTGTCCGTACATGGAAAATATTTGAAAAAAAAACTACTGTTGGGAGTCTTTATTAACGCAATAGAACCCAAAACAATGATATTTAGAATTTTTATCTGTTTGTCGGTTTGTCTGTGCATTTTTGCGCGCTAATCTCAGAAACGGCTTAACCGATTTGGGTGCGGTTTTCACTAATGTACGAGTACTGTGATGACATTTACTTAACAAAGTGTTTTTTCCTTGGTAGGTATATAAATAAAAAGTTATGTCAATAATTTAAAGAGTCACCTAGTCATAAAAATAATTCGTATTGTAAATTTTATATGTAAATCTGATATAGTTATACGCGTATTTCGGATATTTGTACAATTTGTGGGCATAGTTTTAAAAATCATCAAAATGTAAGAGTTGTTTATCTATTGAGATTCACCTTTAATGTATGTATCCACAAATAAGATATAAATCTAGATAATTTAAGAGATGAATGATAGTGACTGCAGTACCTATAGAATTCAAAATTGTAAAAATATTTATTGATAACCCACATTATCATTGCATAATTTCACAAACTATTTATTCTACACAAGTTAAAGTCAATAAAAGTAAGTTTCTAATACTAAAAAATAAGAAAAGTGCTACTGTTTCAATGTGCACTTTAAAAAATTTAACGAGTAACAAATTATCATTTAAATTTGAACTCCGATATGTGACCGAGGATTAAAAAAGATAATGAATACTTATTTTACACGTGTAACATCTAATGCATTTATAATCGAATACGTTACCAACCTCGTTCATTTGTCAACGCAATAACTTATGACTCTATATGTTGGGCCAATACGCAAAGTTGGGCCAACGTCCATGCATAGATACATTGGCCTTGCAGGCCGGTTGTAACCAATGTCGAGGCATTAAAGGACATCCCACGTATCTATTAGATATGTTAAGCCGTTAATTGAATATTAAGTTACTTATGAGCGCTTGATCGATTCAAAGAATATTTAATTGATTAATAAACACTCCAATCGCTACAAGAATAAATGTGTATGATTAAGGTCACTTCTTGGCTATACAGCTACTGATTATAATTAAATAAATTATTTAAGCCCTTAGTACACATTAGTATTAATTGCTTTTTAAGTTTATTAATTAAAGAATTCGTTTTGTACGATGTATATATAGAAAAAAATTATACCTATAGGTCTTTAAGATCAGCGAAAAACATCTATTGCCTAATATCCTATATAAAATGAATGAAACGTTAAATCGATATATTTGAATACTAAAATGTATCGTTATATACAATGTATGTAGATATGTGTATTCAGCCCTATTTAAAACGTCCCACTACTGGGCACGGGCCTCCCTTTAAAAAGAAGGGGATCAGGCCATAGTCCACCACGCTGGCCAGTTGCGGATGAATGTATATAAAAATGTCAATCTGAAAAATATTTACAAAAATAAGAGACCCTACTGCGCAAAAAACTAAAATTAAAAAGATGAAAACAAGTTGACACAGGAACATAGTATTATACAGTCGGAGACATACATATGTACGTTGTATATATTTTTGTAAGTCATTTATAAATCCTTTTATTTGATACCCCACTCGATGAGTTTTAAGCCAAATATCGGCCATTTTAAGTTTTATAATTTTTACATACCCAGTGTCACTGTTACAATTAAGAAGAATCTAACGACACCAATCTCTAGCTTAAATCCATCAAGACGTTTAGACAACAGAGCGTGCCTAAGAAATATATATACATACATAAATATACTCGAAAAACATAACCCTCCTGGAGTAGTCCTGTAAAATTTCAAATAATTCTCGTTAAAATATTTTGTAGCAAAGTATAAATTTTATCTCTATTCACTCGTATATCGGTACAACACTAGTTACAATTACGCATAGCCTTCACAGAAATCAAAATATGTCTGTCAAATATGCGTACAAGGTGATCTAATGAATAGAATAATTTATATTGAAAAGAACCCACATACTTCGATTATTTGATTACTGCATATTTAATATGGTGAATATTAATCGAAACTTATTTCCTATTAGAATTTTATACTTCTTGCTTACTTTGTATTTCTTAATGTTTTTAAGTATATAACTCTTTCCGAGTTGTTAGAGGTTCCTTCCAAACAAAATTTCGTCCTCATATCCAAGCTACTAAAACTATTAAAAATTACAATAGTGACAAAAATCTTAAAGGTTCCATTTCTTTTCTATAATAACTATCCTACAAAATTTAAAGCTTGTGGGAATTTCATTTAATAATTAATAAATAAATTTATAAAGAAAATTTCAATTTGATTTCAAATTATTACGTTAAATAGGTATAATGTAACAATGCATAAATCTTTATAATGCAGTAATCTTTGAAAACATCATGAGGAAACCTGCATGTCTGAAAAAGACATGTGAAGTCCGCCAACCCGCACTTGGACAGCGTGGTGGACTAGGGCCTGATCCCCGTCGTATTGAAGGAAGGCCCGCGCCCAGTAGTGGGACATTAAAAAGAGCTGAATACAATGCATAAACACTTGGGGTTACGTTTTCTGTATCTTAAATAAGAGGAAATCTACAATCGACGTAGAAAACAAAATTATATGGAAATGACCATGAACGAATTAACCACAATTCGTTCATGGAAATGACGTTCTGATCACAAGACAGCGCTTAGATAGATAGTTACATCTTTTTTATACATTCCTTACTTTTCTATTAGCCATAATTTAGTTATCTTAGCGAAACCTTGATATTATAATCCTAATACATCTACCTAATTCTTTTCTTTCTTCTATTTTAAAAGAATTATTATTTTTAAAAGAATTTAATTGGTTTTATGAAAATTAATTATAAATATATACAATTTATAAAATATAAGTAAATATACTACAACTACGCGAAGTATTTTAACATGCTAAACATTAAAAAAAAACTTAGTAGCTTATAGTCTTTATATATTTCGCTCGTTACGGTGTTTAGTGGCATATTTCGATTTCCTATAGTGCATCAATAATAATCAGTTAGACATAATCAGTTTTCTCTATGTTAGTTAAACATATTTTAATTAAATAATTTTTATTGATAAAACAAGCGCAATTTAAAACTAAAGGATATATATTTCTAAGTTTACGCTTATTAAATTGTTAAATAATATTTATTTAATTTGTAACACTCTAGCACATTAAGTAATTTGTTTCAAGCAGCGGGATAATTAATTAACGCATTATGGTTGAGTTAGCAGAAGCCATGTAAGATGCGCGAGCGCAGCGAACAATGCGTCCAATGAGATGGCGTTATATCATAGTGGCGTAACACAATTCACACAAGTTATTACTGAAAGTTTGTATGTCATAATAAATATTTTATAAACAAAAGACAGTTATATTAAATTGCGTTATAATTACATTAAATTATCCTCATTTCTTTCTCAGTCCGCTAATAAAAAAAAATAGAGTCAACAGATTATTCTTGTATCATAAATTTGATAGAATGCTTTTCTGTTAGTTTAATTTAGTGCCTACGCTTTATTTTTAAAATTTTAATCAAAATATTAAAGTAATCGAACGTAGAACACTACTGAAGCGAATGGATCCAACGGGATTAGAAATATGTAGAATTTGAAAGAATTTACGATATTCGCCTGAAAATGTGATATAAACAAGTAGATACCTAATTTTCGTGGGATAGAATGCAAAAACGTAAAAATCTACGTCATAATATGCTATCATTGTTGCGAGAATTTAAATTAAATTTAATATTTATATTGGTTTAAGCTCCAATCGTTGTTGAGAATAGAATACCAACTACACAATAAAAACTTCCAATTCAAACGGTGTTTGAAAATGTGGTAAAACGTCCATTTACTTTGCTAACTTGATGTAAAATATTTAACTTTCATTTCTTCTAAGTGTTAGTTATGAGTTATTCAACACTATTTTTCCCGTAATTAATGATAACACTCATTCTAATAATCGTAAAACAATACTGCAACAACGCAGCCTGATTTTTGCCACGATAGTAATTAGAAAATCTGTGTAATTACACGTTTATGTAAACGCGAGTACAATGCAACGGTTTCTTTTATTCGTAATCATGACAGGACTATAAACTTGTCAAAAATATTTTTTTAAAGTAGTTTCGCGCCATTTATCTTTTCATTATGCAGTTAAGACAAGTAGGTTCCATATTACCACAGATTATTTAATAGAATAATAATTGCTTTGAAAATAGTATGTAGGTACCTACTCCGTTTTCTTCTTTCTACCTCTCACAAGATATCTTTAGGTTTTGTTAGGTAGGTAGGTAGATTTCGTTTTGTAGCGCTGCTTAAAAGTATATGTATAATGATACAAATATCTAATATATGAACATCTTATAAAAGTTATTTCCTATTTTGCTAACTTTTATTGTTTTTTTTTTTTTCATTTTAATTTCAAATATGTTTTTCAATGTATGTAACATTTTATAATGTTACAAAAGTAATTGAATAGAATAGTTACACATATATTAATTCACTTTTTGTTACTTATAATGGAGTTTATATAATAACTTCTATTTATACTAAAGCCGTGAGAAAGTTAATGTGTCGTATCGAATAAACTTACATCTTTAAGTTTTATATAAGTCGATGTGAAATCGTATGAAAAATTATATATTTTCGGTTGCTTTTAGGAAACCGCTCAAGTGAACGTTCAGATTTCAGAAGCTATTACACGGTACCTTCACAAATTTTCTTTATGCCTTCCTTATGGCATGTTCAATTTGCGTATGTGAAATCTAAACTTACATAACACCGTTTATGGACTTCTTAACTTGACAAAGTAGCTAGTGTTAAATATGTAACCTAGTTCTACAAGTAAAAGGAAAAGTTCAAATTATTTTTATTATAAATTAGATTATATAAATACATAAAGAAAATTAAAAATTTGTCACTGATGAAACCAGTGGCTTGACAGTTTCAACATTAGTACAACAAATACGACTGCAAATAATCCTCTACAAAAGAAATTTAATCACGAAGTCGTAAGACGAACCTTTATACTTTAAATCAAACTCAATTTCACAGCTCACATCGCCTGTCAAAAGCGACACAAAGCCGCGAATAGGAGCCGTATTATGGGAGAACTCAACTGGGCCTATTTATATCAATGATAATCTATTTATTGTCACACTAAAAAGTTTTGATTTTATCATTTGGTGCGATGAAAGAATTGTCACTTTTTATCGGGATGCCAAAAGTCACGACGGTGGCTAAAATTATAAAATGAGAGTTAATGCTAAGGCATTAAAGTCTAAAGTTATTTACAATAAATTGATCTCAAGCAAGGTATGCTAAGTAGATTAGCGATGGTGCGCGCTTGAGGTTAGGTTTGACGTTTCAAGTAACGAATCAGTGGCTTCGTAAAGGTACAATTACTGACAAAAATGTAATATTTCTTGTTATGCAGAAAAAAATTAAAGTATGGGTATTAAAATTTTCAATTATTCTTTAATCAAATCAATTTAATTAATCAAAATTCTGTTTATTCTTCATTTTTCTCAGGTTTAAAGGTATCTAAAAGCTCATCTAGCTGTGCTATAAATAAACAAAAAACTCTAATCAAATTCTCCCCTCATAAATTTATGAAATTAAAATTTAACTCCTTGGTACCTTTTTATTTTCCGGCATAAAGTGACCTATGTCACTCATTTTCAAGCTCTCTCAGCTGTCGAAATCCAACTGACTAAACCATTTCTAAGATAACATGTGATAGATAAATGGAAAATATTTTAAAAACATCTTTATAAATTTTTTTTGATAATAATTGTATATTATGTCAAGGAGATTGCACCTTATGAGCGGTGGAATCAAAGTAATTAATTATTTCAAATACATTTTACTCATACTAAGTAATCGATTTAATCGTGCGACCGCGAGTCTACTATTACGCGGAGATTAATTACGTTGGTAAATTATCAGTAGGGTTTATATTATGGAGACTAATTACTATAAACGTTGTATTTTTCACATTCTCAGTAAATGGGTTTTTTAAATTACAATGCAAGAAGCTTTGTGTTTACAGTTGTATGTAGACGTTTTAATTGCCGCTAGCGGACGTTGAGTACGGTAATTGACAGGTTAAAACCATTAGATAAGGTATATAGTCAGAAATATTAAAGTTGCTGATGGTTATTTTAAATAATGCTGAAAATATAATTACAGAAAATTATCTCGTTCAAAATATATATTTTTTGTGTTTGGTTTGTACTAATATGGTGTACAATAAAGATTAATATCTAACTATCTATATCTAGTATATCTACAGAGTTTTAGGCGTTATTAATTTTGTTCATAACTGTACTGTTGCAAACCGCCACCATGGACATTCATTCACGAATTAGGTAAGCTATTTAAAGTTTAAAAACGAACTCAACTTGACATTTGACAAAAAGCTGATTATGACGTCATTTTTTTTTCTTTTCCCTCGGGCAAAAGGCCTTTCAGCCAGGATTAATTTGGTCCGTTTTATAAAGGCTTACTTATCTCGGGCCCGAGTGTTTGGAACGAGTTGTATTTATCGTCGCCATTATACGTTTTATTATTTAATTTATTTAACGCTTCGAGTTTATCGGCTTGTCTATTAAATCGTCGACGGGATAATGCGATTGAAAGCTAAACATTCACTATAGATAGTTAACATAATATATGTATACGTAAACTGTTTAGAGAACTATAAATTTTGAGAGCGATTGGAACATTAAATTTAAATGATTAAAATAAGCTAAGTATAAATAAAATAGTGATAATGTTCCTATAGAAAACTAGTTTCTACCCAAGGCTTCGCCCGTGTCAAGAGCGTACCTTTATTTTCTTCAATGTTATTTATTAAGCAGCGTTATCTATTGATTATATATTTCAAACTTACATATTTGTATATCGAAAAAAAAAACATTTTGTTCTTTAGACCCAAAACATGGTCTGTTTGTGTGCCAAATTTCATATAAATTTGCTCAAATGTCTACACTTAATTGATTAATAAACATTAAAACATAAAAACATTTTCACTAAGTTTCACATTTATAATATATTATTAGTTTTAAGTGTGAGTTTTAAGTACCAATAGAATAATAATTATAATGTTAGCAATTAATTATCTTATAGTGAATAATTAGACATTTGTCTTAGATATTATAATTAGTTCGTATCTGAGAAAAATTAATGAGATATGATGACAAAGACTTTTATTAAAAATCATTAAGATATGCTTAGACCTTGTATTTTAATAATTTTATTCATTTTCCTTGATTTGCAATGTGAAAAATAAAATGTTAAATGATGCTTTTTAGATTTTTTTTATTTATTCAATTATTTCTTCTTTTAATAAAGCAACTCAGAATTAATAATTTAAAGTAAAATAAAGACTAAAGAACACAAACAAGTATTTAGTCATTAATAGTTTTTATATAACGCAGGACTACCTAGAAAAATTAAAATAAAATTCAAATCAAAGAATTTAATCTACATTGACCCTTTTTGCTTTTGCTTTATCTATAGTTATTCATTTGCAATAATTAGTAATTATAATAACATGTATAAACTAGAATTTTAACTATATTCATGTCTTTCCATTAAATGATTTTCTATAGTGAAAAAAGTAATAGTGTGCCTCTTACCTTTATCTATAAAAGTCAAGGCAAACATAGGCGTGGAATAAGAACAGCTATTAGACTTTTTTATAATTTAAACAATCGATTTGTTTAACATTCACGCTAATAGACACCTATTTATGAAACATTAACATTGAGCAAGTATAATTATTTTGAAATAAATGCCAATAATTTATTTGTAATTATAACCAGCCGGATTTATTTCGTTTAAAATACAATTATCTTTGGTATAATAGCTTTTGGCATCTTTACGGATAATATAAGAATAATTAAAAATTTAAAGTAGGCATTTTCATTTAGTTGAACAGTTTTTGCATTAGGTATATCTAAATATATACATAGATGAGATTCACACGAAATAATGTCTTTAATTAATACGCCTGTTATTTTAAGTGGTCCATTCAATATCATAAAATTATTTTATTATTTTATTATTTAACTATTAAAATGTATATATTTAATAACAAATATAATTCACTGTAAGAAGAAAATATAATAAGTATAAAAAATAATACATAACTGAAAGTTAATAATTTACTATTTACATTAATTTTATGGATGAAACCATTCAAATTTTATTTTTTAATATTTATTATGTAAGTACAAATACAAAATTATTTAGGTATACAAATAAAAAACTATTTAGGTATCTACATTGTGTTGATATTCCCACTCTAGGTTCCTCTGTGATATTTACAATTCGAACCTTGAGTACGAAGCGTTAATATAAAATAATAATAAGAATATATAATATAAATATTTGAATTATTATTAAAATATTTTCTGTCATTATTTGAATGAGCATAGGTTATTATGACTACATTTTGATATTTGTTAAACTTAGCATTTTTTAAAGCTATATTTAAAGTAAGTATATTATATTATTTCTCATATTTACTAAAGGTAAAGGTATATATATATATATATATATATATATATATATATATATATATATATATATATATATATATATATATATATATGTATATGTAATTACGTTTTATTTCTTTTCTACATTTGCTATAACAATGCTGACTTACTGTTACTAAGGCGATGTAAGGCAGACTTGTTTTAAAACAAATTGTATTCGTACCCAATAAAAGCCCGTAATCCGAAAAATAAAGATATTTGACAACGACTGATGTGATCCAGTATCTTGACATCACACCAGATAAGAAAATAAATAAATAACGTTTAAGAAAATAATCAGTTGTGTTAAGTTTGATTAATAAATTTTTTGTTCTTTTTCTTTGAAATAAGTATAATAATTATTTAAAGTATTTAGTAGTTTATATAGATAAAATAATATATACCTAGTAAATAGATAGATAAGGTATTACAGTTAAAACAAAAACAAATCTAACCCACGGTAACCGTACTTTTTTCCGGGATAAAAAGTAACCTATGGGTTGTTCGGATGTATGAGCAATATTATTGCAAAGTTTCATCAAAATTCATTCAGTAGTTTTTCCGTGAAAGACTAACAAACATACGTCCATACATACATTTTTACAAACTTTCGCCTTTATTATATTAGTAGGATTTACTAGCTAACAATAATAAAAAAACAGTACCAAACTATTCTACATATTTCTTAAAATGAATTGATTAATGTTACTTAATCTGTGAAATACCATAGTCTATTGCCACTTTCATATAAGTGTAATAACGTACGAATACGAAAACCTCGACTAATGTAAAGGCAATACAAACTCTCAATTTTATCATACACTCAGCTGTCTCATTTTAAGAACACCTACCGAAATGTTTACATCTGCATATATTTAAGCAATATATTTGAAAGCGATTTAATCTACATAACGTAATTTATAACTTGTTTACTTATTCAAATCAACTGATAATAATTTGTCTATTAATTTATTATAATTAGGTGCATATTAATTTTTATATTAGCTTTTAATATTTTGGTAAAAAATTACAAAAACTAGGTAAACTAGGCAGCAAAAACGTTCATGCTATAGCTACTATAATGCTATATATATGTATATATGTATTTTTATCAGGTGACAGAATATATATTATGTTACTTCTCTGTTAATACCATAAACAAAAGTTACCTACTGACGAGAACGATCTACTAAATGAAAACGATCTATCGAACTGCATAATGTGATGGATGTCGCTTAACACTGAATAATTTAGAAAACCGTCTATAGTCAATAATTGTTGGTAGCTAAAATTCGCGTGTCAATCGCTTATTGTCTAATATGAAAATGATAATGATATGTCAATGGCAATTAAAATGGTGTAAATCTATGTATAGTATAAAGCTAAGTCGCTGTTTTTGTCTGTCTGTCTCTTCGCTATCTCCTTCTAAACCACTCTACGGATTTTGATAGGGTTTTCACTATCGTGTAGAGAATTACATCCGGAAGGTTTATATGTATATATATTATAGTAGAGAAAAGCCAAGGAATCCAAAGATTTGTTATGATATCGTAAAAAACATTTTTGGGCGCTTATATTGCTAACACTGGTTAACTTTACGAGATAGATCAAAATAATGTACAACGGAATTGTATATTATCTTAAAAAGGTCTACAGAAAAGTCCGCGATGGTATATGTCTTAGACATATCCATTATCCTTAGGAGATAGACATACTGTCTATCTTCTAAGGATAACCTACAGTAGCCATTTTTATCTTTTACACATTACTAAAAAATATAGGCTTTAACGAAGCTATTTTAAACAATATATGTAGTAATAATCCTTATCCAATTAAATAAATTTAAATATATTGTGTATTTAATGCAAATCAAAATTGCCCTTTAAAGCATACCATTAAAATGAATATCTTAGAAGTTATCACAGAATTAAAATTATTACACGCTCGCAGCGAAACGGCTAACATACCATCAAAACAATGTACTAGAAAGTGTAGTCCTTAAAAAAGCTATAGAAAAGCCCACGATAACATGTTTCCATCTCCTAAAGTACACTTACAATAATTATTTTTATCTATTTAAAACGTACATAGGGACGCAGATGAGCAAAGCGAGGGTAAGTTGCTAGTATTAAATAAATTATATTGTATGAATTACAATTATACATTTGTGTCTAGGCTGTTTTTGTAATAATAATGGTAACGGGAGATAATTGGGGCGAGCAGTGGCGTTGATGTCTTTTCTTAGTCGGTACGGCAACCATTTTAAATTAAATGAAGAGTGCCCTATTCTTGATATTGAATTTCCTATTTTGTTTTACTAATAGTACATATGATGAAAAGGCATTGAAAATAATAATGTAATTGAATAAACTAAGTGAATTAATGACGAAAACAAGAAATGAAAAAAAAACAAACAAACAAACAAAACCTTATAATTACATAAACGTATTAATAATTTATAGTATATAATAAAATATTAATAATATAATAATAATAATATTATATAAATTAGTCAGTAAACATTTATATAGATTTTTTTTCTCTTTTTCTTTATAGGTAGTTTGATGGAGTCACTTAGTTATTAATAAAGGTAAACACTGACCTGGAGAATCCGTAGCAGACCGATCCGAATCAGAGTCTCTATGCGCGCTAAGGTCTCTAGGCGCGGCGTCGAGGATGTCTGTTATCATGAAACGAGTGCGTGGAGCGCGCGCATCGCGCTCGTCGCGCTGCACCGTCATCACGGCGCCGGGGCCCACGCCCGTCGCCGCCGCCCCTGCCGCATCCAGCGCCCGCGCGCGCCACCGCCCGCCCACCGCAACCTCCACCTCGCTGGCACCCAGCTCGACGGTTCCAACCTCCTGACTCCCAACTCCCGTCACCGCACTCGGCACATCACACCCGCACCTACGAGCTTACGAACTGTCACTAGCCAATTGTCCGATTCACCATCGCCGCCCGATGCTTCACTCTCCTCAGCAGTGCAAATGTATGTTTACGACACAGAGAACTTGGTTAGATTCAGCGTCGGAAAACACGTGGACCGAGTTGGGTTCGCGTATTAGATGTAGAGTTAGAGAGGGCACGGAGCAGCGCACAGAGACGGGCGTGCAGCACGAGGTGTCGAGTGCGACTGAGGCGGGCGAGCGGCGGCCGGCGGGCGGCGGAGGGCGGCGGGGCGGGCCGGTGGGCGCGGCCGGCCAACGGCGCGCCGGCGGCTCGGGGCGTGCCGCTGCCATGTTGCTCGGGGCCGCGCTAATGCTCTTTTTGCCTCGCCGCGGGAGAAAGCGCGGATTTAAGCTTTTATACGTGGATAAAACGCTTTTATAGCGATATAAAGCGTTCTCGCTGCGGGATATCGCGCTTTACGATGCGTTTTACTGAGAGTTGGCGACACTATACGCTCGTAATTGGTTTGCTTCGGCCAAATTGAGGCTAGCGTGCCCCAGACGCCGCTATTTGTAACTTTGAAATATGGATGACATTAAGTACTTACTATAAGAGACTTGAACGTATTAGAAAATAGTTCGAATGTTTATTATACAAAAAATATATATATTTATAGGTATTTATCCGTTGTGCACGGCACATAAACATATTTTCGAGCTAATATTTACTGTGAACCATTAAAACGTTTATTATGTTTTTGTTGATCAATGGCTCAAAGCAGCTTTCACTATTAACGTTTACATCGTGGATTCAATTTTAAGTGTAATATATATATCCCCTATGTAGTGGTCTTCGTTTACATATCTTTTTTCAATGTCGACTAAAGACGGCATATCGTATAATTCTTAACCTGTCATAAATTTACAAGTGTGTTTCTTGTCACCATTGGTTTTAAAATTTTTTGTACAGAGATAATTTGACTTGAGGAAAATTACATAAGGTAAATTTTATCCCAGTAGTAGACTTATCCCAGACGCGACTCTCGCGAGATTTAATTTCGTAATCACGTTGCAGACTAATTGATGCGGTTTTTTAAGCATCATTAAAAGGTAGGTAGGTAGGTACCTACTATTCTTTTCATATTAGACTAAGATCTCATATAATAGTTAAATTATAAAGTTAGAATAGGTAATACATAAAATTAGAATAATTTCCTAGATTTTTTTCAAAATCTATACATATAATAAAACTGTAGAGGTCGAATGTCTCTCCATAGAAAAAAATGCTAAAAACCGAGTCAGGGGGATGTAAGAGGAAAAATAGAACAAATCCAGTTTTTTTTCATTTTTTTTGTTTCTCTGTCTGTTTGCCTGTTTATCTGTTTGTATGAGTTAATCTCCGAAACTGGTGGACAGATTTAAATGAATTTTTGCATGGTTTTACCACCTTATATCCCCGGTCAACATTTTAGATACTTTTTATCCCGGAAATTAAGGAGTTCCCGATATATCCCAATAGTTAAAAAAATATATTAACTTATACAGCTTATTACACAACAACTTATTCACCTAATTTAATAAAATATGGCATGCCTTATGTTGCCGGTTAAACAACAGGTTACTTTTTATCCCGGAAAATGCACAGTTTCTGAGGGATAGATCTGTTTCTGCTTTTTAAGAGGCGTACCCGAGCGAAGCGCCGCGGATGAGCAGCTAGTTGATAGGTACATATAAATAAATATACCTAGTATTATATCAAAAAGATATTATTTTTCCCTACGTGTTTCTTTCAAATATACGAGTATGTTTTCTGGAAGATACCCCTTAGCATTCAGATTGCTTTTACACCATGAATGCTATAGGTATGTGTGTCTTACTAGTACTATTGTGCTTTCTTTACATTGTAATATTTTTGGTGTAGATGATAAAGGGTTAAATAAATGTTTGGTTATTAATTCATTTCTGACTTGCTCCGCATTTTTCTTTTAATAAATAACAGTTAGTAGTAATAAAAAATTGAAATAATCTACATATATCTCTAGACTTAGATCTCTCTAACCTATACACTACTTTTAATAACATCATGATGTGATAGCGAATCTAACATTTGCGTTGTTCCTTTAAAAATAGAAACGTATTATTAGATACCTAATATTTTTTATTTTATTTTATTTTTACATTTTAGTACCTGGAAGTCAGGTTTTTAAGTTTTTATTTAGGGTTCCGTATCCGAAGGACGCCACCGGAACCCTATTACTATACCTCCGCTGTCCGTTCGTCCGTTTGCCAGAGGACTGTAACTAATGAACCGTAATAGGTAAAGAGTTGAAACTTTAACGGAGTATGTATTTCTATTGATAGGTACGTACTATAACAACAAATAATAATAATAAATAAAACTACAAGAGATATTTAACATTCAATCATCGAAGTTAGTATACTACATACATAGAGTAAAAGTCATACCTATTAATAAAAAGTACATGTACGACGGAACCCTTCGTGTGCGAATTCGACTCGCACTTGACCGATATTTCATGCTTAATATAAGATTTGCTATAAATCTGCTAGTTTAGAGTCTAATTATAAAAATTAAATACATATGTAATATACTAAGCATTTTGTTCTCGTAAAGTTACCTAGATAAAGTTTTGTATAAAACAATCATACCTAGGTCAATATTCCGCTGATTATTATTGCAGTACTATTTTTTTAGCTATATTTCATGCAGATACGTAGGACGTGTAAAATAAGTACTTCGTATTTTTCTAAATTAAGTTTATTTACAATTTTTCATAAAGTTTATATTTTTATGTAAAAATTTGTAATTAAGGATTAAATATAAATTATACCTAGTAATTTTTAGGGTTACATAGATCCCATAAAACATTTTATGTCTTTTAAAAAGCATAATAAAAAGAAATTAAAAGAAAATGCCTAATGAAAATTCTGAAACCTCCAGCCTTACCCCGCTCTTTGCATTTTGTTTTTTTTTAAAGTTACACCTCTTTTGGCACGTTTGGAAAAAATGTGAGACTAACATTTTTAAGATGCGCGCGTACACCAACAGAAAAAAAGCGACATGATGAAGTTAGCTGCATTACTTTTACAAACAGAGAGTTGTGACATACCTACGGGATGAAATCTTTAGCTATTTTTGTTCTGTTACGCCAAAGAAGTATAACTTCTTACGTGCGTACATAAGTTATATAAGCACACACACACGATTTTTTTTAAATATGGAACAGGTAGATATGTAGAAATCCAATTCTCGTTCAGAGTATACCAACTAGAAAAATAAAACAAAAAGTCGTCTTAGAATTCCCATGAGACATGGAAACCCCCTCTACTTTTATTATTTATTTATTAGTTTTGAGTTAACTTTTTGAAAAGTAGGTACTTTAATGGTTTTAATTGATAATATTAACATACTTCAAAAATGGTAAAGGCATATAAGTACCTACCTATTTGTTTTTTTATAATTATAGGTACCTACCTACAATCACCGATTTCCCAAATATGCCCAGTGCCGGATTCAACCTTACTGCCGCCCCTGGGTATAGTAAAAATGCCACCCAATTATCGAAATATAATTTTGCATAAAATGGGTAAAATTCGATAGTTTTTTTTAAATTTCTGCAATAACTTTTTGATTTTCATGAAACTAGGGGATAATATTATATATATATGATAATCTTCGAAATATATAAAGGAACCTTTTTTTTGAAATTGAAATGTTTAGCCATTTCCGAGAAATTTATGTTTTATGGTCTCTGGTGTGGTCAGAAATTAAAAATAAAAAAACCAAGAAAAAGTTTATAAAACGGGTTTTTTGCAAATATCTCGAAACCGCGCCTGGCCGTGGATTGCAAAGTATGATAGCCACATTACATTTTAAAAATTCTCATTGACTAGGTAACTACTATTTGCTAATTTGCATTAAAGCTGTGAAGGAAAGATTATTTTCATTACTAAGTAGTATTATCGTGATATCGTGCGACTTGCGCAAGCGCAGTAAGCTCGTAAAGAGGACTAATGGGCGAAAGAAAAACTGCTATAAGTGCTGCAATTACTGTTAGGTCACAGTACAGCGACTTACACAGCGTGCATGTCTCAGGAAATACCTGTATACTTTTAAATTTACTCATAGATTTTTATAAATAAATCTAATAATATTTGACAGTTGATTCAATACAAATAGATAATAATATAATTTGTAATGATTTATTTAATATTTTATACTAAGTTATTATCATTATTACATTATATTAATTTAAGGCAGTAGGTATTTAGTTCCTATGCTTTATGAGATTATTGCATTTATTAAAAAAAAAGTAATTTAAATATTACTTAGCGGAAATCAAATCGATATTACTCTCTTAGAAATCATATTTCTGTTAAAAATACTACTCAGTATGTACAAAGTATAATTTATTGGCTAAATTATGAATATTTCATTTCATGCTCGCGTAGATCTTTAATCGTATACTTAATTGCGAATCATACTTTTCTTGCTGTCTATTGTTGCAATGGTGCAAGTACATATAAGGACCCAGTGCGTTCAATACGTTGAATAAATAGTTTTGAAATTAATAAAAACGCGAGCGCTTATTCCCGTATTGGCAGTAATTTCACGCTGGCCGCCGCCACTGATCACTGAAAAACTCTAATCATGCCATTTAATGGCAACTATTCGCAATTTATATTACAAATATGATAATTTTGAATCATAATAAAATTATTATCCGCGACGTACTTGGTAAACTGGAGCGTTTATCGAGCATTTCCGTTCTTCGTATCGTTTGACTCTTTAATATCAATTTCTAGGGAATTCATGCTTTTTATTAAAATAATTGTTACGTTTTTAAACTTCCGGCGCGGTTGCTTTTTTACTCCGGATAAATAATCAAATTTCTTAGAAACTTATCTACTTTAATTTAATTATTTTGTTAATAATATAACAAGGGAAATAGAAAATACGAGCTCTAAACACTAACATCTTGAAATACAAAGAATTCTACTAACTAAACTTCTCTAATATATAATAATTAATGGAATATTACTTTCGAGTCTAGTCTATGGTGTACACCGTGAAACAAAAAGGGGCATATAGTAGGTACTATGCTTATGCTTAGTTTTGGTATACCTACCTATTATACTTGTTATAGGTACGAATAATAAACTATTTATTTTATTTACAAAAAAATCATATATCGTCTTAATCTTTTAATTAGTTTTGTCACGTTAACACAAACATATTTTAACAAATAAGCTGTCAGAAATATGCCAATGTAATGTAAATAAAAAAAGTATGAGTAATTCATTTTATTACTATAAAATGTATATTTAATTAAAAGAATAATGGGAACCATATAGTAACCTTTAAATTGTTACGTGTTTATATATAACACATAGTTATAGTTTGCGCTTACAAGTTGGAGATACTTGTTTTCATAGAGCTTACTACATATCTATTGGAGGTAAAGTAAAGACACAAACTAACCAGTCGAAATTCAAGGAAGTGTCAAGTTTAGGACTATATTTATTCGATTTTTTGACGTCGATAGTGCTAATACTCTATGACGACCACTGTTAGTATTTAACCGATTTTAAAAAGAGGAGGTACTCAATTCGATTGTATGGTTTTGTGTGATGTTACGCACAAATTGAATATGTCCGGAATTTTAAATTGATTTTTTTTAATTTAGATAAATTCAAATTAAAATGCCCATATTAATTCAATTAATTCAAATTAATATGCCAAATGGCCCCTAATAAATTTTAAGAAATTTAATCCCCTAAGGGTGCAATAGTAACTTATAAGTGATTTTGAAGTCGGTGTTCCTTTATTAGTTAAAAAGTATCTCTGTTATTATTTCCTTCTCTTTTACGGATTGATATAATTGCATTTTATAGATAATTATGTTAGCGATTCTATTGACAATTTTACTTCCCGTTTCTTCTCTCATAGCTTTTCCACTTTTGCGACATTGTAAAATTCTGTAGCGATAGCATATAATTATGTTAAAATAGTTTTCATGTCTTAATATGTATAAAGTCATAAATATATTAGTAGGGTTGCTAAAATGTAAATACTGTTTATTAATTCGATGATATTTTTATTGATTATTATTTGATCATATCCTTTTATCATACACGTGATATATACATATTAATATTACTCGCGACATATAATTTAATTTAAATCCATTCAAATTTAATACACAAATACAAACTTTCGCATTTATAGATACTAGTAGTCCTATAATCCACTAAGTTCTAAACAAGGTCGAAATGCTATCACTATTTCCATTAACTTACATAAGTCTAACATTAATTTAACACGTAATTACATATTATTATTTAATAAAATTAACAATTAAAAAGCAGCTTGTTTAATAAAATATGAGGCCTGTGGACCGTACCGTAATTGAAATAATTACTCATTATCAGGAAGCCGGTGGCGCACATTAATTTCGAAACGTTTTTATTTGTAGTCAGCTTAACAAATACTTTTTTAATTGTCTGCTCTTTGTTACAGCTAGATTATTATATGGATGATGCAATCGTGGGAGCACTGATTATACATATACCACACAGTATCTACTAATTGTTGTGCAAATATCTCGTGAGAGTAAAAACTAACTTTACAACTAGGGTTCACGTACTTACCGTTTAATCAGATCGTTCTTGTTATTAACAGTGAATGCTATCGGTATTGCAACATCTTTACCTCTACCATTATATGAAAAAGTCGATGTTCGTTAGCGAGCTCGTTAATATCTTTTGTTAACAAGTAACAGCGCCTCTATCGTAGATATGTTGGATAGATTACACGATATCAGAATTATAGGGTAATGTGCGAAATCAATGAAGCGGGTTAAAATTCCGAGTCTTGCACCTCTGATTTTTTCATGTGCGATTTATTTTTAACATTATTATCGCTTACCTTACGGGGAATGAAAACGTCGCTTCATGAGGAAACATGCATGCTGAGAGGACGTAGCAAGTTTTCTAAAAACATGTGAAATTCGCTAACACGCACTTGTTCAGCGTGTTAAGCTATGGCCATGGCCAGGGGGGTCCAGCAGTGAAACATTAAAGAGGCCTGAATACGGTAATGTTTGTAGTAAGCATACGTAGCTCTACCTTAGTAATATATGGTACAGATACTGATACATTGTTGATGTTACCGAACCGCCAATTTGATGATAACTAGCTAGCGATCTTTGGGTGCTGTCGGACTATTCTATTTATTGTTCGTACAATCTTTCTTGTTTCTGAGAAAATTGTTAGCGATGTACTTTGTGTATATATAGCAGCGTCGATATAGTATTTATTTTTATAATTAAAAAAAAAACTTGGCCATTGTCTTGCCGATTATAAGACCATTACTTTTATTTATTAACTAAAATAATATTTAAATAAAAAATCTCAAATTAAAATCTTTTATAATTTGACATTGCATGTTTTGATGCCTCTTATGTTTTGTAAAATTCGGTAACATAATATATATAAAATAACCTGAATATAGACAAACTATACCTATTAATATAATATATCGAAAATATAAAAAAATAAAAATCCTACTTGTTGGTTATTTTAGTTTAAAAGGTCTAGTTAAATGAAGAAACAGTTCGAAATTGCTTACGACTAGTTTGTAGTGCCTAGTACCGTTGCATATGTAATATATAGACTAATGTACGATCTCTCTAAACTTTATTAGTTTATAGCCTACAATATGAGTGTAGCCGTATCTAATGTAATAATGTAACAAGTTAGTTACTACTAAGTAATAGTTTTACTTTGTTTTATACTATTTACGATCATTTGGCACAGTGACAACGTATCTGCTTACCGATAATAAACTATCATAACAGATTATTTTATTAAATTCAATTTCATTTGTGGGAATAATTACATTAAAAAAATTTTTGATTCTTAATTTGCAACTAAAATATATATAGTTGTAATATATATACAATGTATATAATTTACAACTTTACGTTAATAATATTTGGCATTAATTGTTGGTAATTCCTATACTTTACTATTAACATAAGCGATATATTTTTTCATATTGAATATACACATGCTTACAAAGAACAAATAACAAAAAAAAATACGTTTTAATATATTTTAATAATAAGAATCGGAAATGTTATTTCTCCGCAATATCTAAGTGGTTTTATAAATGGCGTATCTAGTTTAGTTAATCTTAAATAAGTTTACATAATATAACTCTAGGTATAACAAAAATTACATGAATATGGAATACTTTTTTATCAATATGTAAAATATAATATTTTATAGATCAATTATAATAATCAGATAAATTGTATATATTTTATTATTTTCAAAAAATGAGTACCTACAAAAATAATATAATTAGAGGAGAAAAATATCGAATACCTAATCCGGACATAACTTTCCATTGACGTGGAACACTGGCCGGTTAGCACTCGTAGATAAGTTCTACATTAAATTTCTAATTAAACAAATATAGTTTAAATACAGTACCTACTAATATGAAAACATCAAATAATTATGTTTACCCACGTCAAAATCTTTACTTTCTGAGGCACCGCCATCTATGAATAAATTCACAACAAAAATAATATCAACTAAGTTGAACTCATAGGTACCCCATGATACAGTGGTAGCCAACTTGTAATGCGCTACAAAAAAAGTTAAGCGAATTCGAAACCCGGCTCGTGAACGTCTGAATTTTTCATATGCGAATCTCATTTGCAATATTGTAACCACTTGAGTGAAGAAACCTACATGTCAGAGCATTAAATTGTTTTCAAAAGACATGTAGAGATTATACTCTGCCAACCTTCATATGGTCAACGGTGGACTATACATACACAAACAACCAAACATCGTCACAAAGTTTCACATCTATACTAATATTATAAAGAGGTAAAATCTGTGAGTTTGTGATGTTGGAGCGGGTAATCTCTGGATCTACTAAACCGATTTACATGAAATTTGGTAAGAATATTAGTTAGACTCTGGGAAGGACATAGGATACTTTTTATCCCGGAATTCATCCCTTAAAAGGGGTGAAATGGGGATGAAGGTTTGTATTGGAAAATAAAAGGAGTTATATATCATCCGAAAATGGCTGGATGGATTCTAATACCTAAATGATTTTTATTGTACACGTGATAGTTTGAATGAAAATATAACTAAATTTCAATATACTTAATATACTTAATAGAAATAGACTTAAAGATCTTGCTTGTGATTTTCGTTTCGTGAAATTCTCTACAAAACGAGTAGGTACAAGTTATTGCGAATTAAATAATACACGCGCAGGCAGAATCTCTAATAGGTCATCATATATAACGAAGAGAAAATAAATTTTATAATAAATAAAAATAAATATTTAAATAGGTAGTTTATTAAAATATAAATTAGGTATCCTTTGAATTTTTTTATTGGTTATTAACATCTTTTAGCAAATTATTTATCAACTATGAGAGTTGATAAATACAAGACAAAATGCAGTTGAATATGCCTGTTACATATCGTTATGCAACCGATGTATCACTACGAACATTCGGATACTTGTTGGGCAATCGGACGTCGAGCGTGAAAATATAATAGCAGGCAGTGTAATGTGCATACCGATTCTGTAGACCGTAGACGGGTAATTGCTTTCATTTAGTTTACTTACCGTGTTTTAGTGTTTAGATTATGTATATTAAAGATTTACTTAAAACTTATCTTATTTAAAAACTTAAATTTATTAGATTTATAATAATTAAATATACTATTCTAAAACATAAACTAACTCGAAATATTAAATTCATATAATAATTATAATTACTTATAATAAAAACACTATAAAAATTAAATTAGCTTAATTAAAACAACAAAACAAAATAATGTAATATAATAGAGCGTTTCTTATATATTATTATTTTTGTTGATAAAATTACATTTTTAATTCATAAAGTTTTGCAACAAAAACTTTTAAGGTTAATTATCATTTATAAAATGTACGTTCATGTTAATAGGTACCTACCTGCGGACAAAATAGCTTCTCCAAAAAAATCTTACTGTATATAATCTTTCAAAAATTAACTCTTAAGTAACTTTATATATTATGGTAATAAAAAGATGATTTGCTATAATTTGTATTAAACAAACTACTACTACTATTATACATATAAATTATGAAAGCAGACCCCGCGGCTTCGCTCGCGCTAAAACTGCAAAAAATGTCTAAAAAGGTAGTTTCATACAAGCTTTTATACCCAATTTCACCCCCTTATGAGACGAATTCCGAATGCTAAAATACGTAAGTATTTATTTTATTTTATTGAAGAGCATTAATACCAAGTTTTAAGTAATTCTGATCATAAATATTTTTTGGATTGTATTACAACGTGTTTTCCCGTTGGAATTAGGTAATCTCCCGCGGTAAAAAGTCTATGTCACTCTCCAGCCCTCCAACTATCTCCACACAAACAATCACGCCAATCCGTCGATCCGTTTCGACGTGAAAGAAGGACAAACAAACAAACACACTATCACATTTATAATATTAGTGTGGATATACGTGATATATGGTATGATGAGTTGTTTGAGTGGTATTATAACGTATTTTCCCGATGGAAAGAGATAACCCGCGATAAAAAGTAGCATATGTCACTCTCCATTTACCTCCAGACAAAAAATAATTCCAATTCGTTATTTTTTCGACGTGAAAGAAGGACAAACAAACAAATAAATAAACAAACCAACGGACACACTCACATTTATAATATTGGTATGGATCTTTATCTACATACATAATTATGTCGTTGGTTAACCTAACTCATGGTGCCGTTTAAAAATTGGATGTACGGAATCTAAAAATAATCTTGTAAATCGGTTCAATACTCAATAGTTTTCTTGTAACTGGTGGTTGGACGAAGAAATGAAAAGTTTTTAAATATATTACCATCCTTTATAACATTAACTTGCGGATTGACAAGTATTGAATACGTCGCGCGCTCCACCTAACGTACATTGTCGATACTATTTCAGAAACATTCGCGATCTAGCTCACATCACAATTAGAAAATTAGTAAGTACAGGATATGTATTGGTAATGTTTGCAAAGTATGTATGCTTACATACAAACAGACATGCATTCGTTTTCAGGAATAAGTTAGATTCCCATTCGGGTTGTTTTTAATTCCGGAATAATAAAAATATTAGTATGACATTTTGGCTCTATATTTTTGTTTAATATACTTTCAAAAATTTTGATATTTTTTTAATTAAACACTTGACGATTTGTAATCAGTCGCATTATTAGTACCTATATAATATGAGACCAAGAAACAAACAAATAAGAAAATTAGTAGAATATTTTGAAATGGCCTAAACATACGTACGTGAGGAAAACTAAATATACGTTTAATAGAGGTAGTTAGCGAATAATAAAATATATATATATTTGTACCAATAAAATCAAATAGAGGATTAATTAAAACACTAGCTTGTATTTAACTCATTTGAATTAATCATTGTAACTAGGCCTACTCATTATAATGAGGCAAGTGTTAACTAAACCATTAAATTATTCATACCTCAATTTTAATTTACACGGTAATCGTTGGCAGAGCACTTTAGATAGAATTATAAAACAAGAATAATTTATAGATTTTATAGCTTTATTTTTGTCAATTATAATCAATTTTACAAGGGAAATTCCAAAAAAACTCATCTTTAGTTTTATTTTATTCAATTTTATTTGGGAAACAAACAGTTTAATCACAATTACTAAATACAATTTGAAATTATTTATACACCTAATAAATTAAGAAGCTTAAAGATATCTGTTGAACAGATAGCTTTTTTTAAAATATTTTAGGAGATAGCTTTATAAAGTATAATCAAAAGCAGTATGGTTAAAAAATTAAAAAAACGGCACATTTCGATGATTACAAAGATAACGTTCTAAATCAAACAGGCTGTAACCGCATTCGAAAACGGTGAAAATAGCAAGAGTAATCTCGCCCATGTTACCATTATATATTCAAAATTTAATTTAAAAAGCGTTTGTATTCGTTCAAATAATCGCATAACCATAAAATTACTGTTTCAAACCAACACGAGACCGGAAACTTAGCAGACTCGTAGAGCTCGCAACAAAATAATGAAGCAAAGTCATTATAAGTGGCAAGATGGGCGCGATAAGCCGACTGTTAGAGTAAACGCGCTTTTTTACGTTAATTAAACTTACTTTTGTAAACGATGATGGTCTCATTATCTGCATTAGGTGACCGACGCCGCTCGTAGTGCTTTTTACGCAACGCTGAGCACACCGCCGCCAAGCCAACTGTGCTCATGGATTATTTTCATATAATAATAGATACGTTATTTCTATTCATAAATCCATACTTTTTAATTTAATATTATAAATGTGAAAGTGTGTTTGTTTGTTTGTCCTTCTTTCACGTCGAAACGGAGTGACGTATTGGCGTAATTTTTTGTGTGGACATAGTCGGAGGGCTGGACATAGGCTACTTTTTACCGCGGGATTTTACCTAATTCCCACGGGAAAACACTTTATAATACAATCCAAAAAAATGTTTTAATCAGAATTACTTGAAACATGGTATTAATGCTCTTCAATAAAATTAAATAAATACGTGTTTTAGCATTTTTCGAAATTTATTCTATAAGAGGGTAAAATAGAGGATGAAAGTTTGTGTGAAACTACCTTTTTAGATATTTATTTGTAGTTTTAGCGCGAGCGAAGCCGCGGCTTCTGCTAGTAATCTATAAAGCACTTATAAATATAATAAGAGAGAACCACTTAGGTTCAAAACACTGTGAAAATATTTTTTGTGTTATTATCATTTTGTGTGCGTTTTTTTAGGATGTAAAGTTGAAATAAATAAATATTTAATAAGTTCCCTTTGAATATGAAGACTTGTAGACATAGTTATTAAACAAATTTTACAGTGTTTAACTGCCATACAACACGGATGGCACTTTACTCAGAAAGAGGTTCTTGCACGATTCGAAACTAAAATTGATTATAGTGATTGCCATAATAAAATTATAATATGTTAATGTTTACATGCAGGCGAGCTTTGCGTACCATTTGCCTCAATAGATTTGTAACTTCATTTAATTATACGATTGTTTTAACTTGAAAAAGTGCTAAGGAGTAATGTATGGAGCAAGTACAAAGATTTTAAATACGACATGCATGAAACTATTGAATTAAATCCTTCAAATACATAAGAGTAGCGTACAAATCGCCTTAAACCGTTTTAAAACCGTTTTTAGAGCGAGCATATTTGACATTCGTTGCATTTAGCATTAGCGATAATCATGAAAATAATTATTGTCAAATTCTGCTGATATACTGTTAATTTTTCAAAGCTGTTTTTTTCATATTATATGCATATCTATATATAGCATTAAACAAAGTCGCTGTCCGCGTCTGTCTGTTTCTCCGCTTACTTCTTCTAAACCCTGCAAAGGATTTTGAGAAGGTTTTCACTAATAGAGAGCGATTTAACAAAGAAGGTTTATGTATATAATTTGTAAATATTTTGTTTAAAATAGGCCTTATGAAGACCTACAGAAAAGTTCACGCCAGCATATGTCTATCTCCTTGGGTATGCTCACATTAACTTTTTTATGTATTAAAAACGCACCCGAGTGAAGCGAGGGTAACTCTCTAGTATATTTATGTATGTTATGCAAAACAAAAACAAACCTATCCCACGGGAACCGTACGTTTTTCCGGGATAAAAAGTAACCTATGTGTTATTCCAGACTATAATTTATCTCTGTGCCTTCATTCAGATCCGTTCAGCCGTTTTGGCGTGAAACAGTAACAAACATAACAAACATCCATACTCCCAAACTTTCATTTATAATATTAATAATACGGATAGTATGTATCTATGTACTGTTTACCAAATTTTTATTAACTTTTTATGTTTTACTCGCGACGAAAATCCCTCTCCATTTAATGGATTTACTTATAAAAATATATCACAAAAAAATAAAGTTGATTAAGAATCAGCATAAAACCAATAAACACTAAACTTAAAGCAATAAACAGAAAACGCCGAACACGACAAATTACATCTATAAATATTTTAATCTTTGGTAACTATCGTGATTAGAGGTAATATATTTTTGTATTAGACAATTAATTAAATAAAATTTTATTGGCAATTAATAAATTACCATTAATGAATACAAGCACATGCGATGGTAAAACATATTAATTTTTACTGTGAATGATTTAGATTTATAAATTCAGAAAAAAACCTTTTATATTATTAGCACCTAATTTTTTTTATTTTCAATATCATAAATTAATTATTTAACGTTATATATTATTATTTGTTACGTTTTATGTTTACACGAACTGATATAATAGAAATCAAATCTACGACTTTCGGTAAAGAAGCACATCACCACATCTACCACACGTTATATGCTCATTCTTTAAACTATAACGTATTTTTAAAAGCTATTTTCCATTTTGAGATATTTCATAGCCAGTGATCTCAGCGGGCAAGGACATTATATAATTATAGTCGAATTGCCATTGCAAAGGACACCTGACACAAAAAACACCTCCTCATCTCCACTTCAATCTAATTCCATTTATAATTCTATTAATACAATAAGAACCCATTACGACATTAAAACATAATTCCGCCACTAAGTGAACATTAAATGTTATTTTATTAGCAAAAAATTTCCCAGTATTATCGTTGCTGTTTTTACAATGGCAATATTTATTTTTACATTACCTACTCAGCTTAATCGACTTTAATAATAATTTAATTTATAAGCAAAGTAACATTATAATAGTACCTTTTTATTATCGACGTACCGCTTCCGTTATTAATCCGTCGTTACTCTTTATTCTAAGTAACAATTTGTATTATACAAATATTAAACTATTACATAAGATATCAACGCAAGTATATCTTATTGATAATAATAATTGAATATATCACTGATATTGAACTGAATTGAACATATCATTGATAATAATAATTGAACATAATTATTAATTGGTACATTCAAAAATTCAGCGACATAACCGAATCATTTTGTGGACAGTGGATTTCATAGAAATATATATTATTTATTATATTTTTTATTGCACAAATAGTAGTAAAAAATATAGAAAAAGTGACGTGGCAAAGATGGACGAATGTCTATAAGATATATCTTCCAGTTAACCAAGTATGTGGAAAATAGCGCTAAATAAAATAATTACATACTTATAAAATAATTACTAGAAATACTTTAAACGGATGATGCCGTCGGTAGAAACTTATTGTCTTCCGAGTTAAATAAAATGCTTTAAAATTATTTATATCATATACCTACGTTAATTAAAAAAAAATAAGTAGTTAAGAAAGATACACGCCCAGTTGGTAATCTTCTTCAATATTGAGGTAGATTAAAAGCGTTTAATTTAAGAGTCGATTATTTACTACAATTTACAAATGATAGTTACAGGTCGAACAGCCACAAATGCTACGAAATTCGATTAAAACCGACTAGACTCCTCCAGGGAGGAAAGGCAAGTAGGGATAAACATGGATCAGCGAGGCACCACTACTTATTACGTGGCGCGTTAGTATGCATGGGCTGGGACCCTGCGAGCCCTGCATTATGAGCTATACATAAACGACGCTTCGATTTACAGAATCTAGAATGCAATCTCGATTTGATTTGTATTTAGAGTTGTTAAGTTTATATTCAGCCAGTGATATATTGGAGGATATATTATTATATAGGTAATAAGTCAAGATTTTTTATCGTTTTACTATTCTTCTAGTAACAATAACTTTATAGTTAAAAATATGTATTAAATGGATTAGATCTTCTTACCTCACACATAAACTTTTTTCTCAGGAATACCTACTCATTATATAAGGAAAAAAATTGAAAATAGCTCTCAATGATCTGTAATCCAAAAGTAATAAATGCTCGTAATTGCCATTTTTCTATCTAAAAAAAAAATTCACCTAACATTAAATTATATAATAGGCTATTTCTTACTACTTATCAGAAAAAAACATAGCAATAGGATGACATTCCGTCGTTTTCTCAGAGACATTTCCTCAAATTAGACTATTATTAGTTGCCGATCACGTTGTAGGATGCTTTTAATATTGAATTAGGGAACCCTGTGGTTACATCGCCCTTAATCGCCCTTGCGGCCGCGGTTCTGTATTAACGTTATATCCACAGACGTGTAATGGCGTAAGTAATAATAAAATCCCAAATGACACAAAATATTGTCAAATTATAGGCTCTGAAAGCATGAGTAACCACTTACAGGGTCTGCTGTTGATCCCTCCCGTACGGTCAGCACCCCACGTTCTTAACAACATTTGAAAAATGTAATGTTGATTTTTTTTCTACATCGTTAATATATTCGAATAAATTCTATATTATTTCTATATCGTTAATATATTCTAATAAGCTATACTTAGTAGATTTAAATTTAATTCAGTTTTTCGTAAAATTTCATACGTAGGTACTTATACACAGCAATAGCTTATTTTAGGAACGTACCTACTAAACTTACCTATAAATTCATTAATTTAAATCTCTGTGCAAAATAATCTAAGAAAAATCTAAATACTGTCATCCTTCTATGAGCTATAAAACTTTTATGTACATAGTTTTTTAATAAATCTACTTATAATTCCTTTGCAAACCCTACTTTTAAGATAATTATGACTATATCAACAGTACCAAGACTGACCAGACTTGAAAACAGCTTTGTCATATTATTTTAGTGGATGACGCCGATCGCATATCTAACAGCTGCAACGAGTCACCGATTGTAGTGTTTATCCTCGATTCGAATCGATTTTATACGATTTATTTCGAATGATCCAATCGTAAACTAATAGGAGCTATCTGGATATATTTTCGGCTGACCGATGATTTAGATGGTACGTGACGTGCTTATACAGAAAATAAATCGTTTGATTCGCATTATGGCCATTCGAATTATTAAATGCTTGATTCTGTGAGAATTTCTGATGAACCGAACGTGAAGGAATGCAAATAGATACGTACAGGTTTAAGATAGTTAACATATCTATAGTAAATTTAAGGTATCATATTACTAATTATTTATTTTTGCCAGTTGCAAAGATAATTTTTTTTATAGTTTTTTTTACTAGGTATTTTTATATTTTTTTCTTTAATATCTTTTTCTTATATAAAACTCCAAAGCTTTTGAAAACAGTAATTTGTAAAAATAATTTACACGTACAGATTTAGTTTAGGTACGGTGGTGATGTGAGAATATTAGGCAGATATCGTACTAATTAAAAGTATAATATTAAACAGCATTCAGAAATGTTACAAACGTGTGCGAAATAACTTGAAAAAGTGCCTTATTTTAAATGTAAACCCTGCCGTTATATCGTCAGCAGGAAAAAATTGTACAATATTTGTTTTGGTTTCAAAATATCAAAAAATGTAGGTATCTAATCCTATACAAATGTAATAAGATTTTTGTTGTTAGAAACTTAAAAAAAACAATATTGATATAGCTTTTAAGTTTCAAGTTTTCAGTGTGGAATATTATGTTTTTCACGTCCATTGTAACATCTTTATTAATCTTACAGATTCGATATGTAATTAACCAATAAAGTTTCACTTTTAACACGTTTCCATAGAAACTTGTTTTTTTTTTTAATTTAGAAATATATTGTATGGTCGGGTTTTTCGTTATGTTTGATTACAATTTGTCAAACACCTAAATACGATGAAGAGTATAGAATAATGTATAAAATTTTTATTCTATTTTTCGAATGTTAAATTAAAGCTGACCGTTACTTTTAATAAACATAATTAAATGGTATTACCTACTGAAGGAACCTTCAATTATACGTATCTATTAATACAATATTGTTTTATAAAAAACGTACATGAAACAAATATGTACGCTCAATAACTTAGTAAAATAATTTATTTATTATTATAAAAATAAAAAAATATCTTTACCTATTTACAGTGAGCTTGTATTAAACTATGGTTATTTTTTTTATAAAATCGAGTTCCGGTAAACGATTTAATATTTTAAACGTGCCATTTAAAATCAGGTAAACAAGGAAAAAGAAACAAAGGACCAGGACAGCCACATCTTTTAACACCGGAAATGAATAGCAAAATAAATCAAAATTACACATTAGACTAATTCTCATCGCTTGCAAAGGTGCCGACTACGGTGAGCTATTCATTAGGACAGGCAATTGATGCGGCACGTCATGCCATTATTTTTGCTCAATTTCCTTTAGATAATGGTCGCAACCATACGATAATTATTTTATGTTAAAGCCCGAAAATACCTATAAATTTTATCTTTTATCTGTGTTTGTTTAAGAACATAATAAAAATATAATATATGTATGTTTCTCAGAACATTTGTCAAAGCAGAGTTAATTCAATTAAAATATCATTAATTATTATGTCTAGCTTTTTTGATAATAAATTCTTAAATTTAAATGATATTGATAGCTGTCATTGTGTGTAAATTACATTAAAATTCAAGTTGCATATCAATATTATAAGATAAACAAGATAGGAAAAATTATTTAAACATTAATAAAATTAGGCAAAGGTCAAAGACACGTCAGAATATGTTAAGAAAATGTGTACGTATTTATATTATATCTGTATTCATTTACAGACATTTATAAACGACTTAGCATTTACAAGCAAGAAAGTAATAAATCAGAAAGCGTACGCGAATGACTATTCCATATTAGGGAACCGGTGATATTGGTCTTCAATGTCAACTTTGACATTCGGTGACAAACTTTCAAATATTCATTTTATCTATACATATAATAAAATTGTAACTAAGTCGAATCTGTACATTAAATATTTTTTGGAAAATCTTATTGAAATAGACATTATTATCTATACAGATGCCGGATCTATAGATTTTAGAATTTTTGTCTGTCTGTCTGTATGTGTCTGTCTGTTTGTCTGTCTGTCAACAGACAGACGCATTTTCAGCAACACGGAAAAAACCACTAGAGGGATTTTAATGAAATTTGGTTTGATGATAGCTGCTTATCCGCGTCAACATACCTATAGGATACTTTTTACTGCGGGAAAATATCTCATCTCTGAGAAATCGATACTAAGCGTTAAAACGTAAGCAGGGATGAACTCAAGCGAAGCGAGGGTGAATCGCTAGTGCTATTCATAAAATGCTAATACAACTAGTTTCAAATTTGTTCTCGCTAAATTTATAGCTCTCGGCGATAAACTGAGAGTCGGCTTAAGCGTATGTCATTAACACTAATTAGCACCCAATAAAAACTTATTTTAGACACATCAACACGATATTTTAATACGACGTAGGTACTAGCGACACTTAGTGGGTACACTTCTGTATTTTGTTGATAAAAAAAATGAAAATGAAAAAGGAACAGTGATAATGAATTAGTAGATGAGTAAACAAGTATAAAAAATTATATTAATTATTAAGAAAGTTTGTATGCAAGTTACTATTTTGTAAGCTTCTTCAGTAATTCTAAAAATAAATCTATGTTAATATGTTGTAGTTATATATTTTTATTAAGTTTCTTTTCATACAATTATTAATTTAATTAGATAGTGAAAAATAGTAGTTTTAGATTATACATTGTGTATATATAATTTGAAATTTTGAAGGTCATTCTACTAAGATACTCTAAAACATTCGAATCACTGTTAATGTATGATAACAACTACTTTGCTAACTCATGATTTTATTCAGGCGATCAATTTCAGTCCTTAATGTATTAGACGAATAAAATTTAAGAGTGTTAGGGAGCAACAGTACATATAAGAATAACAAGAAATATATAAAAGTCAAGAGAACGATAATAATTCATAAAATGTTAAAGTAGTATTTTAATTTTATACCTATTTTAATACACTATAAATATATTCAAGCAATAACAAGTAAGACAATTGAAAGGCATGAGTGGCATCTATACCTATATCTATTTTATTAAATATTTATTAATGTACGATTTAGTTACAGATTTTGTTGAAATACACTTATTAATTTTATAAACCGAAGATAACATAATTGGAACTCTCTATATTTATTACTTGTAGTAACTACAAAGTACAATTTCTTCACAGAAACATTTATATATATATATATATAAATGTTAAAATGTATTTTTTTGTCTAGGTTAGGTGCTAATGGAGACAAAAACATTATCTCCTATAGCAATCAATCTGTCGAAGGCAAAGAGAGTCTCGATATGATTGTGAAATGGAAACGGATATTTCAAATTGGTACAATAAAACGCTTAGGCCCAATAGGTTTATCACGTCCACTTCCTATGAACGCGTTAATAACCAAAACAAACAATCACGATGGACACAAAGGGAGGCAAATAAGCCTAAAAAGCGCTAATATAAAAAAAGTGTGCCCGTTTTTATAAAGCCACGAGTAAGTGTGAGGTCGAGACGAGGAATGTTGGCGCCTGTCTGAGTACGTATACCTGTCCGTTTATCAATGGACCGTGGACAATAAGATGAAAAAGAAACAAGAAGGAATATCAAAAAAGCGCTTCATCAATTCATTGCGTCCGGAAAGGGTTGTCGCGTAATCACACTCTAGCGATACCTTTATCTCGTTTGCACATTACGTTCTTATCGTACCTTTCTATGTCCAAAATTACAGTAATATTCGCAGTTAATAGACTATTATCAAGAACAATAAACCTCGTTCTATACCAGCCGATCACTTTTCACGTCACCTACGATATTTGCTGTGCTAATGTTTTCTTATCCTATATTAAAACAGCATCGAAAGGGGCATTCCGCTAGCACGTATATAGCAATAAGTTTCCGACATTGTCACATGTAGGCTCGCCACCCCGACGCGAAGCGACGTAAATATTCCGAGTAAAGCCTAACACAACTCAAGATGAACACGACAAAACTGATAAGAACCGCCGCGCCTCGCCCGAGACATCCCAATTTAGTGCCGGGCCGCAGATAAGGCTATTATACAGCTTTTAACTATACTGACGATACGCTAAATGTGTTTAAAATCACCTTATTGTGGGGTTTTTTACGATAAAAGAATATGTTAGTGGGTTTGAATATCGCACGATTACTCATTTAATTCGAATTTTAAGAAATTTGAATATTTAAAATGCTGTTTTTTAAGTTAAAATGTAGGCGTACGGTTTAGGGATCTGTATTATAAATATTTTGCCTGAATATATTGATCTTCAGAGTAAATCAAACTTCAAACACGTTTTTATAATATATGTATTTACATGAATTTATTTATAGATACACCGAAAATAAAATTGCTAAGAATATTTCCACTATAAAATCTATGATTATATAATAAGAACAAAATTTATAACGAATAAATTATAGTCAGTTGCATCAAACTCATCTAAATAAAAGAATACTTCTAAAAGTATAAACATATAAATAGTAAATACTTTAATTAGGTAGCCTCTATATAAGATACAGATCCCTTGATAAAAGTTGTACACTTTCACACTTCACTGACTTTTGATAGCAAAAGAAATTGCATCTGCGAAAATTATAAATTTGCAGTTGTCAATATAATCTGATCGCCTACACGCTGCAACTACAACGACTGAACAAGCCCCACTACACTGTTATGATATTTATGAGCAAAATAATGCAATTGGATTCAATATCCACAGCCAGAATTTTGATGAAAGAAAATCTTTAATGAAATCAAATGAAATCTATACATATAATAAAATTGTAACTAAGCCAAATCTGTACATTAAATATTTTTTGGAAAATCTTATTGAAAGAAACATTATAATTATCGATACAGAGGCCGAATCTATAGTATTTAGAATTTTTGTCTATCTATCTGTTACCGCATCACAGAATAACCACTGGACGGATTTTGATGAAATTTTAGTATGGTGATAGCTGGTTACCCGGGTCAACGTATAGGATTTTAACGTATAGGACTTTTTAGCGCGAGAAAATATCTCATTGCTGAAAAAAAATACAAAAACTACAATGTAAGAGTATACTAATATGTAAAAGCTAAGAATTTCGTTTTTGTCATCTGAACGCGGGCGGAGCCGCGGGCAATGCTAGTATAAAATAAAATGTCGAATAATTCGAGTGACATTGGAAGAACAATCTAAAAACAATCACTTGATTATGAAAGATACATGGTACAAGTACCTGTTTCATTGTTATTATAAATTTAAAAACATATAGCGATTTAATGTATTTAAAGGTATCATCATATTTTATTGATATCATCCCAAACAACTTTTTTTCTTTGTTTTTTGTATAATATTTAAACTGTGCACATAAATATGAAGGCTGTGCGCATAAAAGCAAAGGTTTCTTACTTCGATTTAGAAAAAAAAGCATGTAATCATTTACAGGTGTACTTACAATTTAAAATATAGGTAGAGCATTATAAGCTTTATTTTGTAAATACATCTTATTAATATTTCAAAAGTTTGTTAATAAAACATAATTCTATTCGAAAAAAATATAAGGAATATGATTACGCAAGCAACGGTGACACAAGCTCAGTATGTAAGTACTTAATACGGCCGGTGAGCCCAAACACCGCGAGAGCAGGTTAGACGCCGTGTGCGAGCGGCCAAGCTCGATTTCCGTTTAACTAATTGAGCGAAAACGACACAACACGCCATTCAGCGTCGAACTAATGAATGGCCCTCGAAAAAGTCAATTTGTAGTTTTTTTAACACTTCAATTTGTGCCGTAAACCCAAAAACGTCTGGACCGAAACCACAATCGAATTAGTGTCCCTTGTTCCGGAGATTACAGGACTGTCCGGCTGTTATCTCGGTCGTTCGTTATTTTATTGGCTTGTAGAGAGTAAGACGATAAACACGGCGCATAATGGCCCATAATGAATCGTCTCCACTAGAGGTTTGACTAATCATAAAGGTTTTATGGGTGACGTTTCCGAATACTCGCCGTGTCACGTATTAAATGCTTTTTAATCTATTAAAGGATACAGCAATAATATACATTTGATCGTTCTTTTATCAAGAATTATGTTACTTTAGGTGTAGTGGATTTATAGACTATAAAAAAATCTTAAAATATTTATTTGTATTGGTCATGTATAAATGATAAAATTTAAATAGTCAACTTATTTTATTGACATATCTAAACACTAAACAGCACAATTTAGAAAAACATACATTTATAAAGTAAATCGGGTTATAGGGTTAGTACATTTACGATATAATGAATTGAAAGTAACTATTGCCCACTAACAAAGGCACTAACTAACGGTCTTCCCGTCTGCTGCACGTATAACGAGCTATAAATATTGTATTAATGAACAAAATAATACAAACTACGTAAAAGCTACTCATAAAGCGAATTAAAAGTGAATTAAAATGTCTAAAATGTCAAATTGCGAGGACAGTGGCCTATTAGCAACAACCACTTGCGGCTGCCTGTTACACTGCTACGTTATACGTAACAAACTTGCTTGGATAATAATTTAAGTATGTATTAGAAACCAACGCCCTGTCCTCACTTGTTGTAGGCTCTAACTCTACATGCAACATATCTTTGTAATGTCCGACGGGGATCATTCATCTATATAAATAAAAATGAATGTCCGTATGTTTGTCCTCTATGCGTACCTATAGCATTAATCCAATTGTAATGAAACTCTGGTGGTTTATTTTGTATACGCCTGCAAAGGTTCCTCGCATAAAAATGAAATTTATTAGGACGTTTGTCTTTTACATACGTTCCTAAATCATTCAAGCTTAGGAGCGAAGTGAGGGTAAATCGCTAGTATCAAATAAAACATATTCCTAGGTAAGAAAATGACACCCGCTATGAAAATGAAACCATCTATTAATTCTATGCAGGTAATGTCTGATTTAATTAAAGCATATACCTACCCCTAATTTCCCGGCTAACATCTTTTTCGGTAAAACTCTTTTTAACGTTTTGATATTTACAAACTCATTTTTAAATCATCTAATTTATTTAATGTGACGGTGTGATAAGTAGTGTACTATGAAAATATTCCGCTGTTGTGAAATAGATACTAGTCGTTTTGCCACTAATGACTTCCTGTATTTTTCTATACGCCAATTATTATATTTCCTATGAGTGAGCATACAAGATATACGTATGTAGTTATACAGTACATTTAGGTTTAATTTTTTTAACAAAGCATCATTTTGTAGATATTACTGTATATTTAGACTATTTATTTAGAATAACTAGCTTTTTCCTGCAATAAAGGATTTTGAAGTACCTATCTATGTCAAAATGATTAAATTTGACTTTTGGAACATTTTTCACAGTTCAATGAAACCTCGGATATTGTTCTTGTTTTCTAAGCTCCATATTTCAGATTGTTAAAATCACATATTTGCATGTAGATGTGACTTGTTAAATATTTTCTATCAAACAGATAAGATAGATTAGAAATTTCATTATTAAGAAAAATTATATACCGTCTCATGTTCCCTTTATACATAAGTACATAATCTATTTACATACTCATCGTAAGGGTTAACTTTAAATGCCACCCTTCTAATACTTTAATACTTATGAGATTATGCAGTACTGTGTCGTGTGTTGGTGAACACGGTAAATGAATTATAATAAACCGCGCAAGACGTCATCGCAACAAATGGGCTGGACATGTCGCCGCCCACGCTGCGCCCGCGCCGCTCTCGCGACCCGCTCTCCGAGTTTCAACGATGCCAAAAGATAACACTGTACGACTGACAAACCTTCATATCAGATTATAATATTTTCTAAAACACGATCTGCTAACATCTATAATGTACATAATCAACCGTCTTGTCCGCGTAATGTGTTGTTTTGTTTTAATTTATACTAACATAAAAAGAAAAAAAAATGTTTTTTGTATGTTTATATGTTTGTTTGTAATGGATAAACTAAAAACCCGCTTAACCGATTTAGATGAAATTTACTATGAAAATAGTTTGAGACCCTGTAGAGAAGATAGGATAGTTTTATCTCGGAAATCATTGAAAAGGGGATGAAATGTATGGGAAATCAATCATTTCTCAAGTAACGGATAAAAAGCTATAAATATCATCATACTAATATAATAAGATGATAAATATACTAATATATAGTCTATCTGTTCCATACTAACAGTTAAAACGTACCTAGGGATGAATCCGACCGAAGCAAGGGCTAGTCGCTATTTTTTACAATAATATTATTGGGTTACAAATTTCTTAAATTAATTCACTGACTACTCACAAATAACGCACAGCTTAACTGCTAGGTTTCGAAGCATGAAGTGTTACAAAATAGCCTTATTACTACTGTAATAGTAGGTAATATAACATAAGGATAATTGTTGAAAACCTTAAAAGGAATAGGGGATAAAAAATTGTATTAAAGTTAGTAAATTTTAACATTACACATAATTCATAAATAGTAATATTTAAGCTTCTGTTTATATTGCCGAAAAGTTTTAGATTCTTATAGCCTTTAATTAAATATAGGTACATATAATAGATAATAATATAATAGATAGATAGTAAGGCAGTGGTAGCCCCGTGGTAACGCGCTCTCTTGGGAAACCGAGTGAAGCGAGTTCAAATCCCGGGTCTCGCACCTCTGATATTTTCATGTGCGAATCATTTCCTACCTGATTACCACTTGTCTTAATGGTGAAGGAAAACATCGTGAGGAAACCTGCATGTCTGAGAGAACCTAGCAAGTTTTCAAAAGACGTGTGAAGTCCGCCGATCCGCATTTGGCCAGCGTGGTGGACTATGGCCTGATTCCCCTCGTATTGTAGTGAGGCCCGTGCCCAGCAGTGGGACGTTAAAAAAAAAAGGGCTGAATACAATACAATAACAGATTGTAGAAAGTTACGCAAACCTTAGAAATTTCAACCATACCGCCGCTTAAGTCATTAAGAACATTAACCAATTAAGTTACCGTTGTACAAAGCGGCCTCGAAGTTAACGAATGCTTCAAGGAAACTTAAAATTAATAAGTGACATACTTTTTTAATGTTATATTTTACGTCCACAATAGGTATACGTCGCAGATATAATATATCATCCTATTCTAAAACTAGCTGACCCGGGTCCCGGCAGAGGTTACCGTGACCTGTTTGTGATCATTGTTTTGTGCGGACCGATGATCCAATATGACCGTTGTTGTTTTAATATAAAAATCCTATAGAAAAAGGTGCTTTCAGTTTTTTCGGATTTCCCAATTTTCCGCATAATTTTACTACCCAAAATCTTATTTAGATCATTACGAGCTTTTTACAATAGGTAAATTACCAAATCGTTCCAGTTATTCTCAAGTCACGCGCTTACCGAAGAAGAGCATCTAATTTATTCACATACGTGTATCTATTATATTATTAAACTCAATTTTTAAATTTTGCCTAATAGTCTGAATTACTAAATAAATTAAACTATACCAAAAAACAAATGAGCATTCCTATTAATTTAACATATAAGATTAGTTTCGATGAAAATTTTCTCAGTATTAACTTTTATATGTGTCATTCTTACTTCATCATTCCTTTTTTTCAAACGAAAAAGTTTGAATAGATATACAATGACATAGAAGAAATAATAACTTATCTGTAGTTTTATAACCATAACTCTCACTCATAAAGCCAAAACAAAATGGGCCCAAAAAGCTAAGATTTCGATTATATATGTTATCATAACATTTATTCATTCATACACTTACAGCGATAACCACTTAGGAAGGATTTTGACTTTAAAATTATGAAGGGGTAAAAAGGGTGACAGTTTATCTGTAAAATAATGTATTATGTTCAAGTTTACTTGAAATAGTGATTTCATTATTTTACTGTTAAAGCCAAAACACGTAATTGGCACATGTATTTCATTTTTAACCCCCGACGCAAAAAGAGAGCAAGTTATAAGTTTAACGTGTGTATCTGTGTGTCTGTACATCGGTATATCTGTGTTTCTGGGTGTCTGTCCGTGGTATAATGTTGCCCAAACGGATTAACCGATTTAAAATCAGTTTTATTTGAAAGGTGACTTGATCGAATATTTCTATACAGATAATACATTGTAACTAAGCCAAATCTGTACATTAAATATTTTTTGGAAAATTTTATTGAAATAGACATTTTTTATAGTTTTTAGAAATTTTGTCTGTCTGTTACCGCATTACAAAAAAACCACTGGAGGGATTTTGATGAAATTTGATATGATGATAGCTGGTTATCCGGATCAACGTATAGGATACTTTTTACTACGGGAAAATGTCTCATTTCTGAGAAAAAATACAAAAACTGCAATTTAAGAGTATGCTAATATGTAAAACGTAAGAATTTGGTTTATGGTCATCTGAAAGCAGGCGGAGCCGCGGGCAATGCTAGTTTAGCTATAAATCAAGAAAATCCGTTCAGCCGTTTGCAGAATATCAGCTCTTTTCTAGACGGCCTAAAGGATACGAACAACTTCCACAGATCTAATCGATCTGAAACTTAACGTTAGAATAATATGATAACCTTAACCTGATGCTGCAGCGTCACCTGAAATCTGCAAGATACTCAACTCTTTAGGTATTAAAATATTGCAGAGGCATCGTGTTCATTGAAATGGTCACAATTAATAGGTTATTGTTTTGGCGTTTTTTTTGAAATTTTTGTTTAAGAGTTATTTTATTATTTTAGCAGCGGGCATAGGGGAATTTTTGAATTAAATTTAAAAGTTTTGATTTGCTCAGCTGCCATTTTTAGTATGGATAAAAATTCATTCATAGTCATTCTGTCATTAAATGTCATTGAACCTAAAACAGTTTTTAAAATATACCATTTCTACAACTTATCTGTAACGGCGAGTCTCTCCCGTGAGTATGATTACTTAAAGCATTCGAAACTCCGGGAACCAAAAATCAAAATAAATCTGCAAAAAAAATCCTCAAAAGATAGTTTTATTTAAAGTGTAAAATTCATTGCGTAAATCTAAGAAATTATTATCTAGTAGCGGCCACCCTCGCTTTGCTCGGGATCATGCCAACGTACTATCGTTTAGTATGGAATAAATAGACTATATTTTATATGATAGCCTATATAGCCTTCCTCAATAAACGAGCTATCTAATACAAAAAGAATTTTTCAAATCGGATTAGTAGATCCTGATATTAGCGCCTTCTAATAAATAAACCCTGCCTCTTTATAATATTAGTACAGACAAGAAATTTTTGGCGTTATTGACGTAAATTTAATTTAAAAAAATCACATTTAAATCAAATAACCATTTCTGCGTCTACTCTCAAAAGAATAGGTTGTTTCCATCAGATTCGTTTTTGTTTCAAAGCTTTTTTGTAAAAGCTCCAGTTTGCTGTTTGACTTCATATTAGCTTACTTCGATTCCATCATGTAATCGTGTTATCAGAGTTACATACAATATGTTCAATACACACACCCAGACGTGCTTGAAAAATTATTTCAGTTTAAAAACTAAAAAGTGACGGTCAGAGCCATCGTACACTACTAGTCAAACCAGCCACTTATATGGCCACCATGATAGGTCACCATAAAAAGGTATTATAATACTTATTGCTAAAATGAATGCGCACATTTCGCTAACCATTTAATGTTGAAGGAAACCACAGACGATTATGTTTTATTGATGCGAAATGGGAAAATAATCATGCGGTTAATTTAAATTGCTTCGCCAAATGGCACATGTTTAAATTCCTGTGCAACTATAATGAATTGATCCTTGTGCATATTTTTAAGACTCTTCAGTAAGTCTTTTTAATGGGTACTTATTTATTTTCTTTAACAAAGAATTCTATCATTTTATAAACCTTATTTTAAAGTTTTAACCAAAAAACAATTTATGTAAAATATATAAACTTAAAAACTAAACAGTATCTAAATACACACATTGATCGAAATTGTTAGATTGAGGTATGTAGGTACACGAAATAAATTTATATACAAGAATTTCTCATTCAATATTATAAAATTTATTTATTTATTTAGAAGATTTAGTTTATATAGTTTAGATAGAAATTGACCCAGCGTTGACTTTTATATGTCACTAGCATTGCCCGCGGCTCTGCCCGCGTTCCGATGACCAAAAATCAAATTCTTAGGTTTTTCATATGTATTAGTATACTCTTACATTGCAGTTTTTGTGTTTTTTCTCAGAAATGAGATATTTCTCAGCGGTAAAAAGTATCTTATATGTTGACCCGGACAACCAGCTATCATCATACCAACGTTCATCAAAAACCCTCCAGTGGTTTTTCCGTGATGCGGTGACAGACAGACAGACAGACAGACAGACAGACAGACAGACAGACACACAGACAGACAGACAGACAGAAATTCTAAAAACTATAGATTCGGCCTCTGTATCGACATATTATAATGTCTATTTCGATAAGATTTTCCAAAAAATATTTAATGTACAGATTCGGCTTACTTTGAATTTTATTATATGTATAGATTCTTACTTAGGCATTTCTTTTTTTTTAATACGAAATGGTTTGAATTCATGTGCTGTTGTGTAGAAGCATAGACATAGAGAGTGGACTGAGTATTTCTTTGCTAGCCGTTAGCTAAAAATGGCGGAAAAGCGACAGAGACAAAACGAATGTGCGGTTCTGGCCGCGTCTTCTGTATTAATTGAAATACGATTAATGAAGATAGATATTTATAACCATTTTACATTCCATTATAATATTATGATTTTCAATAATACTATATGTATTTTTTCACATGCCATTTATAAATTCCAATTAGAATAAAAGACGAGTATTAGCCGCTTCGCTTTCTCTTTGTCAATATCATGACAGTACTGCTCAGTCTATTCTCTACATCTATGTGTAGAAAAAATTATAAGAATTCTACGTTTCAAAACAAAATAAATGGACCCAAAGAGCTTATGTTATCACTAGCGGCTCACCCTCGCTTCGCTCAGGTTCGCCTCTAGAAAAACACTAATAGAAATCTATTAGTTCCCACGGGAACCGTTCATTTTACCGGATGAAAAGTAACCTGTTGTTTGACCGGCAATATAAGGTATCAGAATGTTAAATTTTACTAAATTAGGTGCATAAGTTGTATAAGTTATAATAGTTTTTTAACTATCCTACGGGAACCATTTAATTTTCCGGGATAAAAAATATATAAGACGTTGTCCGGGGATATAAGGTACCACCATGCAAAATTTCATTTAAATCGGTCCAATAGATTCGGAGATTAGCCCGTACAAACAGACAAACAGACAGAGAAACAAAAAAATTGAAAATCTGGATTTGTTCTATTTGTCTTCTTACATCCCCCTGACTCGCGATGGCTTATTATTAGCGTATTTCATGTATAACTTTGGTGTTTCTATACCGATTTCTATGATTCTTTTTTTATGGAATAGTTTATAATGTTAACTTTTTTAATTAGGGATGACTGAGAGTGTTATTAACGTAAGAGTAGACAAATATAAATCAGAAAGCTTCGAACTGCTAAGCTATCGGGAGTTACACGTGTTATTGTGAGTCAACCATAAAAGATAGACATATGCTGTCGTGGGATATTTTTTATATAATTTTAAGGAGAACATTTCCGTCATACATGATTTCTGTGTAGCTTTAACCATTAAGGTTGCACACGCGACGGAAGCTTAAAAAATGAAGTAACTTCTCCCGTTTTCCCAACATTTCCCTTCACTGCTCTGCTCCTATTAACTGTAGCGTGATAAAAAGTATACTTTAACCAGCTCAGGAGTATGAAAAATAATTGTACCAAGTTTCGTTAAAATCCGTCGAGTAGTTTTTGTTTTTATAACGGTTATACAGACAGACAGACAGACAGACAGACAGACAAACAAAAATTTTACTGATTGCATTTTTGGCATCAGTATCGATCCCTAATCACCCCCTGATAGTTATTTTGGAAATATATTTCATATACAGAATTGACCTCTCTACAGATTTATTATAAGTATAGATTACATTTACCTATTCATTCATTTAAATTTTAACTAAAAAAAAAACAATTATGTAGAGTTAGAATTTTATTGTTTCTTGTCATGTGAGTTATATTTTTAAGTAATTAAATTAAACAATTACGTTATTTAAAAAAAATAATGTGCAACCATTACATGCCCTACATGCGCGCAGGCGCATGTGACATTTGGTGCGACAGTTCTGGGCCACATTTAAATTGACACTAATACCGCAATAATGTCCACAATTATGGTGATGTGTATTTCCGTCATGTTATGCAACATTATAAAACTTAAAAGATTCTTCAGGCAATCACGCTATACACGCACTATCATTCTTAAGTCATGGTTATATAAAAAAATAACTTGAATATGTACTCAATTTCTTTCTAAGCTTAATTATTATAACAGTAGCTAGAAAATAAAAAATCTCTTCCTCTTTTTAATATTTGTCGTTAGAAAATTAGTATGGTGCTATAAAAAGAAAAAAAAATATATATATATATATTTTATATCTATAGATATTCTTAAAGATATCAGACAAGTAAATGAATACTACACACTCTAGGTACATACTTAATATATAGAGAGACTGCAAAATTAATTTTATGGTATAATTAATCATCAAAAACAAAACTCAAACATAACAGAGATTATGTATGTCTGATAAGCTAAATCTGGACAGAATATTTGTCACTCACCAAACGAACAGTGTTGCTGCTGTACTGCAGAAGCCGCAAGGGAAGTATGTAAAGATGATTATCTGAAAACGAAAATAAAAATACTTTACCTATTGGGTCATATATAGTAGCGATATACCTACATGAGATATAGAATAAATTTAATTTAGTACTAGATATGCAGATTTCCTTTTAATAATAAAAAAAAGTTTTTAATAATTTGATATAGGAAATCAGTTGGACATAGTTGAGGTACTTTTATAGAAATTCCTTTGTACTCTCAGTTGTTTCAATTTGTACTTTCAATTGAATTGGAGAGTTAGTAGGTGTACACAAGAAGAATTAATTATATTCTTATTAAAAAGGTACATTGATTTTAAAATTACCATATAATAATTATACCACCCTTCAGATGTAAAATCCTTGACTTCGCGCATGCATATTGATTACTTTCTCGTTTTTAAAGTCGGTCATTAATGGTAAGTTTTTGTTTTCTTGCATACACATTAGCACCAAAACATTTTATTTAATGAATATTAAAAACTATTACCTAAATTAAGAAAACATTTCGAATTAATATTTTTTATTAAAAATATTATACCTAATTTAAACCTGTATCTATTTTAATATACGTAAAGAACAAAGCACAGACAAATAAAAAAAAACATAAGAGCTAAATATTAATTTAAATGACATTTTAAAGTCGTTGTATGTTTTAATTTAAAAAGTACTTATTTAGTTATAGGGTTAAAAGAATATAAGCTTTTAAATACTCTTAAACGCCATCATAATAACAATTCAATATTCCATTCACGATCAATTTTATGAGATTACTCAATCTTTTTTTGAAAAACGTTCAAATATTTTATATTTTTTTCTTTAGAATATAAATAAATATTAACTTCTTACATCTTGACCATAAATAGCAATTTACACGGGCACATAGCTATTATGTAGATTGGAATAATGAGTGTTCGTACACATGGCGCGTTTAATGCCTTACCTCTGCTGAAGGATATGAGCAGTCACGTACGAGTAAATGAATAAAATCGAGCTATGCAAGATTGATAATACGTGACCACATACCCACAATCTAGGAATAATCATTGGACACCAGGCATTCGCGGATATTCGAGTGACACATAGGTTTCATAGATACACATAAGCTGACATAGAGTCCTAGCTGTTATTGTACTCTATACATATAATAAAATTGTAACTAAGTCGAATCTGTACATTAAATATTTTTTGGAAAATTTAATTAAAATAGACATTATTATCGATACAAAGTCCGAATTTATAGTTTTTAGAATTTTTGTCTGTCTGTCTGTCTGTCTGTCTGTTACCGCATCACGAGAAAACCACTGGACAGATTTTGATGAAATTTGGTATGATGATAGCTGGTTATCCAGGTCAACATATAGGATACTTTTTACCGCGGGAAAATATCTCATTTCTGAGAAAAAACTCAAAAACTGCATTATAAGAGTATACTAATATGTAAAATATAAGAATTTGGTTTTTGGTCATCTGAACGCGGGCGGAGCCGCAGGCAACGCTAGTATACATATAACAGCGAAATGATTAATTACTCGTATTTACATAACTACATATTACGGAATAAAATTCATATTTTATTTTAACCTGAAATTAATAAAGTAACAAGCAGCGAATCGAATAAGTAAGTAATAAGTCAACTGTTGATAAAAAAGCTGATGTTCTTTTAAATACAACTAAGGTTATTTTGGAAAGAGCCTTAACTTTCATTTATATAGAGTTTCTCGGTGGTCCTCTGCAATCTTTACATATAATCTATCACAAGGTATTTCGATTGAGGAATAACCACGCCTTAGCGATTCGGATCGGGGTATAATAATAACCGTGAAGTTTACGAATACGTAACGGTTTAAGAGACTTTCAAAGCTTAACATTTTTAAAATGGAGGATTATGATAGAATAGCAATCAATGCTTGCCGTAGTGATATAATTAGCTTATCGTCTGCAGATCGCCTAACGACGGAGGATCGTGCGCGCGCGCATTGGTGAGCGCTGCGCCAATCGTATCGCAGCGATCATCGATCGTTAGACCATCGATTCTTTTTGGTTATTACAATAATTCCAACACGATTGCGTCTAATTGCACTGGTTTCCAACGATCGTGGAAGACAAAGCAGATCTGATATGGCTATATGGCTAAAAACATGAATCCCCGATTGAAATTATAATACTTCGCAATTATTGAGAAATCGAATCTTGTTGTGAAAATTACATCACGTCAATAATCTTAACGTTGCTTTGTTAGATGTTATTTTGCCGGACGTGTTTTCCGTGCATCATTTGTTATGGGTGTCTAAATGATTAGCTACTAGGAGCATAACATAAGAGGAGCTTATACGGAGAAGCCGGTAATTGCTATTGATGCAAAGTTCCGAGATTACCCAGCGTCAAAGGAGTCAAGAACGAGGTTGTTAATTAAGTATGGGCGGCGAGTTTACAAACTTTCAAAGTGCCATCAGCTTCTCATAATAGTTTGCATGACGAGCTCTTATGATGCAGGTATTTAAACTACGATGAACATTTCGCAATTTGGCTTTTTTTTCTAACAATAAATTAATTTTTTATAAAAGTTCAAATAGCTACCTATATACTACAGTTTTAACAATGGATCCTAATATTAACGCCAATTTAGCAACGGAAGCTTAAAAACTACCATCGACGAAGACTTTAGTAATGTTTTTACCCGCGTTTATAGTCTCACCGCTAGATGGAATGGAACCGTCGTACATAATCAAACCACATGCGGGGCAGTAATTGCCTCTACATTCAAAGACCCGCTCACATCACGCCGTATAATGACAAAAATAGTCCAAAAAATGCCTCCGCATATGAGATATTTTTTCATGAGTTCGCGCGCTCGCACGGAGCTAAATTACGAAATAAAAGATTAACTTAAAAGATCAATAAACTTAATAAATGATCTCAATAATTGTTGTATTACGGACACAATGGAGCGGCGTCGTGAAACGTCATTAAGGCGCGAACATCATTAATTTTATTCGCGGCTTTCTGACGTAAAGGCAATGGCGTCTGTCAGATTTGAAAAGCGGTATTGCTGCCACCTGTTGGTAGCGCGGTGAATTAGACATTGAACCCCGCTGCGTTCCACTTGATACTGCCACTGGAATGACTCGCTTAAAGTCTGCTTTTGTATCGTATTAATAAATGCCTTTTAGATATCTCACTAATTAAAGAATCCGATATAATACGATTAATTACTGTAACTTATTTATATTAAGGTGCTTACAATTCAGCTATAACTTATTTGAGTTCCAATTAAAAGGTCCTTCTCAGACGACGACATAAAACAATCAGTCGATTGACAAGTCGCCCGATACTATTTATTTGTGGCCGTGTTATGTCTATCGTGCGATAAAGGCTTTGTATAATCTTAGTACCAAATTTCCATCATATTAGCCGTCAAAGTGGAACGTATTCCAAAAAGTGGAGCTGCCAAAAAAAAATTAGCCGCCTCTTGAGATTAGATTTCTTTTTGGTAGCTAATTGCGTTTTATCAAATTAAGGCAATTCCGCCCGCGGCGCGCTGCCAGTGATTGATAATGTTTGACGTTGAATCGTTCCCACTAGTTTTACAGAATAAACTGTTTGAATTTATACTAATACTCGTCATTTATCTAATACAGTCCGTAATAAGATTTATTTGTTTTTTAAATTAACAGTTGAGGAACACTTCTATAATAAAGATTACTACTGTCTAGATTTATACTTCCTTTTAGACTGCCCTAGATGTGATTTCACAAAGCTTTGGCATACTAGATACTATTAGTCCGGTCAATTTAGACCAAAAAATGAGAGTGAAGTTACATAAAGTCCCAACAAGCTGAATTTCTGTGAAATTGTTCAAAATATAATTATAAACAATGTCTAGAAGTTCCCCATCATTCCCCTGTAAGGAAAAAAATTTATTCAAGGTCAAAGGTCAAAAAAATGAGTTTTTCGCGATTTTCAGAAAAATGGTAAGTTTTATCATAAAAGTACCTCAGACAAAAATTGTAGATCATAAAATTATCTATAAAAAATGTATCAATACTTTTTTTTACGAGCCACCGTTTCTGAGATATAACGATTCAAAAAGTTATAAAAGTTGTAATCGTCATAATATGCATGAGTACGTCACGTATATACATCTAGAGTTGTTATATTTTATATAATATAATATATATATATATATATATATAATATATTAAATGTTTAAATATTTTTCTATCGGTCATTGTAACTTATACTTACAATATAAAATATACATAAGTTTTAAACCAAGAAAAGCTCAGCATCAATCAGATATATATTCATCAAAAAGTTTATTTACTTTTGTAAAGTGTAAAGATCATGTACTATTTTTACACGCAATAACTGGCTGTGATACGACATCTGCATTTTACAGGAGGGGTAAAACAGCAGTTTTCAAAATGTTTGAAAAACAAGATTTAATTCAATGTACTGAAGTTTTTAAAAAGAGTAATTCAACTCAACAAGAAGTTATTACCAACGGCATCCGCTTTCTTTTTTCTATGTACGGAGCTCCTAAAAAAACTACCTGTTTAGATAAGCATCGATATGCATGTTTCCTTAAAAATACTAAAAATAAAAAACAAGTTCAATTAGCTTGTCTTCCTCCAACCTCAGTTGCTGCTCACCAACATCTTCTTTGAGTATATTACCAAGTTCAAGTGTGGCTTGGTTATCAGCTAGACATACACTAGCTACAGACTGGGGTTGGAAGTTGGTCAACAATATATTAGAGCCAGTTCAAACTTTACTTCCACCTGCGCCGGAAAAACTGCTGAACACTATTTTTTGCAACTGCAAAAAGGGATGCAGTGCTAAATGTGGTTGCAAAAAAGTCGGACTGTCTTGTTCTTTGGCATGCACAAATTGTCAAGGCCGGTCGTGCTCTAATATTGAATCACAAACAATAGAGGATTCGTTTGACTCCGACGAAGTATCATGCGATACATCGCTATTGACGCAATTTACTTGCATCCAAAATGAAGATGAAGAAGAAGCAGGAGAAGAAGATCAAGAAGAAGAACAAGAATTTGAAACTTACGAATAAGACGAATAAACTTCAACACTTTTTTTTAATTTACATCGCTTTTATCTTTCCCAATCTTTGAAAATTTCCGTTATTTTGCAATAGTTTTACATTAAACAGGATCACAACTGACCCGTGGAGTAGGCCTACTGGGGAAACCACGTTAAAAAAAACGCGCTAAGTTCACTACCTCATAGGTGGCGTGGACACGTGTGCATATTATGACGATAACAACTTTTATAACTTTTTGAATCATTATATCTCAGAAACGGTGGCTCGTAAGAAAAAAAGTATTGACACATTTTTTATAGATAATTTTATGATCTACAATTTTTGTCTGAGGTACTTTTATGATAAAACTTACCGTTCTGCTAAAAATCGCGAAAAACTCATTTTTTTGACCTTTGACCTTGAATAAAAATTTTTCCTTACAGGGGAATGATGGGGAACTTCTAGACATTGTTTATAATTATGTTTTGAATAATTTCACAGAAATCGCTTGTTGGGACTTTATGTAACTTCGAATGTCTAAATTGACCGGACTATATATGAATTATTATTATTTAATTTGTACTATAAAGTATATATACTTTATAAACCTTCAAAATTGTTTAATGTAATAAGTACATTAATGTCGATAGTAAGTATTACGAACTAGATTCTGTATCTAATATATAAAATTCTCGTGTCAGTGTTTGTAAAAAAAGCTCCTCCGAAACGGCTTGACCGATTCTCATGAAATTTTGTGTGTGTATTCAGTAGGTATGAGAATAGGATGTAAACTATTTTTTTATACCCCTAAGTGATAGGGGTCCACCCCAAACATTTTGTTTTTTATTTTTTTGGACAAAATTTTTATATTAATTTTTTTATGATTCGGCATTAAAAAATACATGCAAAACTAAATTTTCACTAGGGACGAACCCGAGCAGAGCGAGGGTGAGTCGCTAGTATATATATGTATATAACGATATGTATATTTTATCTTTTGTATATATACTTAGGTGGGTGGTAGCCCAGTGGTAACATGCTTGCTTGGGAAACTAAGAATCACAAAGTGGGTTCAAATCCCGAATCTTACATTTGTGATATTTTCATACACGAATCATTTGCAACGTGATTACCTCTCTTAGGTGAAAAAAAACATTGTAGGGAAACCTGCATGTCTAAAAGAACCTAGCAAGTTTTCGAAAGACATGTGAAGCCCGCCAACCCGCAATCGCCAACCTGGTGGACTAATCCTCTTGAAGAGAGGTGAATAAATAAATAAGTCGTTTTTTTTGTAAGTATAATAGAAATTATCTTTCAATTGATAGAGTAAAGTTGCCTAATTTAAAATCATTTGAAATTCCTTCATCAACCAGTAGTGGAAATAAATATCTCAATGTTCAAGTGCAAACACTTATTCTTCCGAGTGCGATAGCTAGCGAGGACACACGGTAGCACCCCTCTTTGGGGAGAGAGTTTAAGAAACTATTCCGTCTTCACTTGCAAGGTAAGTTTAATCATTATTAGTAAGTATAATCAGATTAAAAGTACATCTTTGATTTCTATCAATTAGTGAATTTTCATTTTATTGTATTTATTAGATAAAAAAAAAATGTCTCACTCGAAAACGTTTGGTTTGTAGCGCGTTCGCGTCGTTTTAATATGAAGCTCAAATGTACGGTTTTCAAAAATTAGACATATTATAGAGACCTTAAGTGTCTCAAATTAAGAAACTCTCATACTCTATTAGTAAATGTGTATTATTTTTGTTCTTTATTTATATTGCAGAAATGGTGTGCACTTAAAATACAATATTTACAGTGTTGATATTGCATACCATAATACCATCTCAGCTTTTATATTTTTCGAGAAATATGAAAAAAAAAACAAAATGATATATATTAACATACCTCATATTTACCCAAAATAAAGAATAAAAAAATCGGCATCAACATTTTTAAAAAGCTGACAAGTTTGATAGAGTATTTTTTGTCATAAAAGCATTTAAGGGTCATAGACTTTTTTTGCAATAAGCTTTCTCTATACATACTTTGCCAAATTCTTACCATTTACGATCACACAGTGTACTGCTGTATTTAGAGAAGTAGGTACTTATTATTTCTTGTACATGTACATATTATCGTTTATTTTATATTACATTTTTTCTACTTTTAAATGCTAATTATTACCAAAAAGGCTTGTAGCACATCTAAAGCGGAACGCATACTTTTTCATACCCCTATCCTACACTATAGTCATAATTTCAATCATTAAGAATTCGGCGGCTGACTCAAAAGCGGTGATTGATGCAGCGTTTACCGGTCGCAGTGGCACCGAATAAAAAAACGAATGCTTAATTAACTCGTTTGGCACCGCCGCTCATTAGAATTATTAATCAAAGCGAGGCGGGGCGATAGCGAGTATGATGTATCGAGCTTTGATTACATTAATGTATTCGAAGTTTAGTAATTAAAACCACGCCGGGATGTCTATGCCACAGAACAAAAGCTAGGCATCTAACGTATTGTGAGCATCGCTAATGACTCGCTATGAAATATTGTTTCGCTAATTTCCCGTGGCAGGTGAGATCGATTCGGATCGAATATTAAAAAAACACGTTAACGTATTTTCGGATAAAAAATAAACACCTGCATTATGTTACTGAAACTAAGCAATAATTAAATACGAATTGACTAAATAAGACGAAATGTCTTATTACATCACAGGCTATTGAGATCACAGTAAAATATTATATCTATTACAGAACAATTATAATATTACATTATATACAATAAACGAAATACTTACCCCGTAAGTAATATAGGTTGCAGTTCGGATCATGTTAGGCGAAGGGTGGGCGTGCGTTGATATACTGCACGACCTAATCTCCCCAGATAGCCTTCCCTCATAAACTAGGAGCAACACACCACCTGAATATATGTATTATACTTTCATATTTTTCTTACTAATAATACAACTAGCACAAATTTCTGAAAATTACCTTTAAATTTTGAATTTTTGCAAATGCATACTTATAACATTATAATGATAGGTACGTCCCTTCTTATTCTTTTAGAATGAACATGGAACAAGGTGATTAAAATTGGTGAGGGCTATATTTATGAGAGTTGACGTTGTGACTTTGGAACCGTGAGGATCGGTGTGTCAATTTTGTACAAAATTAAGCGCAGGAGGCCACCCAATGAGGCTACACTGCCAGTCTTTTGGGTACTTCCCTTTTGACAACAACTGTAATATGTAATTGATGAATGTATAATATTTCATATTATATTATTATAAATAGTATAGTATACTTAATAAAAAAAGATTGATCTAATTATGGTGAAAACTAAATTTAAAAGAAAGTATTAGTCTATAGATTTTTATTTTTTAACATAAACTTTTTTTTATTTTATAAGTATTTAGTTTACAGGTCGTGTGACATCAGGTTTATAATCTCGAAACAAGTTTATTATAATTGTGTGTGTGTTGCAAAAAGTATCAGGTAAATATGTTATTTAAGCTAACTTACCAAATTCATAAAAACTTAAAAGCCTATGAGCTTTTTCCTCATGAGAAAAGTTCAAATGCAATACGAGCGTTAAATAGTTGAGTTTTAAAACTACATATTTGGTAATTTTTATTTCAAATAGCTACTATTGGAATAACATTTATGTATACCTTCATTTATAATCAATTATATTACAGGAATCTTTTGTTATTCAGAGATCAATTGTGCCTTTAAAATTACATTTGCCTTAATAACTGTCTAATATTTTAAAAGAAACCATGCAACATAAACTCTCTTGCTGGGAAAACCGTTATTTCAGTTAGAAAATTAGATAGAAAAGTAAATGAAAGCGCTTGTTTCAATAACCTTAAACCTTCATATAATAGGTATATTAAGATATTTTATAGAGATAATTCAAAAAAGTTATTCTATTTTTAACTTTTATTGAGTAATTTTGTTCTGACATAGCAGTACCTACATAAAATTATTTTTAAAATACCACCAAAGATGACATAATGCTATGATTGTACCACCAAGCATGTTGTAGAATTGTAAATAATTTTAATCGTGATATTATATCCTCAGCTAATTACATTTATTAAAAAACTGCAATACATTATACTGGTAGGTATTAAAAGCAATTTCTGTTTATCATGTTATTGATGGAAAATCCAGTGGTTTCTTTTATATAAAACAATATATAATTATAAAAATATTTTTAAAACTATAGATTCCAAGGTACTTTACAGGTTCTGTGCGAATAATAAATTATCGCATTCTAATATTAAATCATTAAAGAAGTAGTATATTTATATTTGTTTAAACGTTGTTTAGAAAAATTGCTATGAAATCAAATAACAAACAAAAGATTGATAAACTTTCATAACTTACTTAGGGATCGACTGGCGTTTCTTCAATAAACTTTTGCAACTAACTATTATTCACGGGAACCACTACTAGATCTAGATAACGTTAGAGTTTTTTCATTAAGTTCTGTTCAGAAATTCTAAAATCAGTGCTTTACTTCCGTTCATACATTACGTTATAAAATTGATAATTAGCCAAACATTTGTAAATACGAGTATTTATATATAATAATAACAAAAAAAATGTATATAAAAATGATTTATGATATAAAAATAATGTCCTCCCAACCAATTTACGGCGGTCAATCTCACTGAGACTAGCTAATTCCATAGAACTTATTATTATAGAGCACTCAGTAAGATCATCGAGACCCTAACAGGTCTGTGATGCACATAATATGTCACAAGTATTTATTACATTAACAATTTTTAGTATTATTAGTTAGATCTAATATTTCATTTAATTGTTCAGTTTGACAACCTTAACGTTTTTTTAAGTCTAAACTTCTAAAGGTTCTTGAGTAGAGTCCTGGATATCTACTTTTTTTTATTATTTTAATTAAAATTTATCAGTTGAAAATAATTTTAAAAAACTAACAAGATATTAGACATTGGTAATCATTTTTAATAATATTAAAATGCTTTTTTTGTTTGAGCATAATCAACTGTGTGTTGCCTAAAGCTTTTTTTTACAATTGCATTGCTCTTGATTAAAAAAAAGTATGAAATGTGGTGGGTATTGATAATGAAATTTTGCAGGTTCAAAATGTATTGCAATAAAAACATCCTGGCAGACAAAGCAATAATTTGGAAAAAACAAGTTTGTAATTTTATTCATAAAAGCTTAATATAAAATTTTGTATATTTTTCATAATATCGAACCTTTCTACTACTACTAAGTAGTAACAAAAGTGACGATTTCTCCAAAAATTAGTCAACCAGTAAAAGTTATGACTGACTGACTTAAGAAAATTAATAAAGAAATAATCCTTAAAATATATAAAAATGTTTTAATTAACAAAGGCGAGACAATGTTTATCGAGGAAAGACGTTTTAAATTTAAATCAAGTGAACAACAGGTGCCCACGCCTAAAAAACCTGCAAAAACAACATATCCCTAACAATGAATACGAGGAGCGCGTGCGTCGCAAACCACAGTTCCTTGTTTCATGATACTCTGTTTAATCAAAATTCAGCCTTATAATATCTACTTAAAGTATATTTTACCTTATTATGTATTATTATAAAAATTAAACATTTAATACTTAAGACAAAGACAAGAGCTGCCCTTAACCGCACAGGACGTCTAAAAAATTGTGGTTCGAGCGTATGTAATACGAAACGTGAACATCGATCGTACATTATAATAACATTTAAAATTTAAAAGCCCAGGTTTAATTACATTCATGAATTTTTTTAAAACATAAATAAATTACGTGTAGAATCATACATTATTATTATTAAAGGATAGGATAAATGAGGATTAACTATATATACTAACTTTATCTACTTGCACCTACATATACCCAGTAGGTACTACGAGTATGTTATGATTTGTGCTCTAACAATAGAAAGATAAAGCTAAAAATTAAAGACTTTTATGCTAGACAATTACTTTAATACAATACATATGTGTATATTTCTTTATTTTTTATTAAATCGTTTTAACTCTATAGATAGTATAGTTATTTTTATATTTTATAAACTCATATAAAATAAATTCAAATTTATGAAAAATAGAATGATTTTTTACTATTTCTTATGTATTACAATAATATATTGGATAAAGATTTATTTATTTAATTATGCATTGAAGCTATTTGTCCAATTGCAGAAGGACAACAGGCAGGACGTCGCATATTATTCAGTTACAGTGTACCTACTTGTCTTCTACTCCAACGCATTGCCGTAGAGCCAAAAAATATGGAGTTGTTTTATTTTTATAAACACAATATTTTATTATGTACTTATTTCCAAGCCATAGTCAGACAGACAGATAATACATATAATACATTTTTGAAAAGTAAACAATGATGAGTATGACATATTAAACACACATGTTTTATTGTTTACTGTACTTCTGTTATGAATATTGAAATATGCATTTTTATTTATATTATCTCTTAATAGTTTAATACTATTAACAAGTGATATACAGTGTCTATAGAAAAAGTACAGTCAGTGATTACTTATTGTTAAATATTTTCGCATTGATAATATTTACTTTAAGACACGTTAGAAAAATGAAAATTATTACCTTTAATTAATCTCGTTCCTGTTTCGTTGCCGCAAAGTATTCCTATGTTACGTGTTGACATGGATTTATCCGCAAACTCAGCTTTCCCTAAACGAGTATCATGCAATAACCCTATAAGCTCAATGCACATAAGTATTATTTATTTTGAAGTACATATTCATAGTTTTATCACAAACTACTCGCATCTGTTAGCAGTAGGTACAAAAACAATCGCAAAATTGCCAGCTCCAATCTTACGCTTTTTATAATGGCCGTTTAATGCTGTTATCCTTTCGGCACAGTTAATCAAGTCATTCAGTTCATTACCGCAGCTCATGCTATACCTCAACATGTCGCCAGTTTGGCATCTTATTTTTTTTGGTAATTATGTTTTCACATCTTTCTTTTATTAACTTTTTAATATCATGATTTTCAATAATGTTGTAAATGCATACACTTCATTGAAGTGTTATATATTCATATTTATGAGTGTAACATTAAAACTTGAACATTATAACACATAAGGCGCTTTGCAATAACCTATCTATCTAAAATTTTCCTTACTAGAGATAGTTTGACATAAGCTAACAAAATACATCAAAATTTCTATCGTTAGTAAGGAAAATCACAGATAGGTGAGATTCGCAGTCAGTCGTCATCGGATGGCAATTGGTAAGTCTTTACGCTGACAAGTCACTATTCATTGTTCTATGCTTAATATTGTTTATATTACTATCGGTTTCGCAGGTACTTGTCAAATAAAATTAAAAATGTGCAACTGACCAAAACTAAGACGTGGTTATTAAAAAACTCATTTATGGAAATAAAAAAACACAATTGCATAAAAAGCGAACGAAAAGGATGAGAAGAAATGACAGAGAAACATAGTATTATGCAGTCGAAGACATACACATGTACATTACACGTAGCAAGTTACTCACAGTTAGTGATAAACTAGTATGTCTCGAATTGCATAATATTTATTACTAGCGAGCAATTCACCCTCGCTCCGCTCGGGTTCGTCCCTACTTACGTTTTAATGTTTAGGTAGTACAGATTTCTCAGAAAGGAGATATTTTCCCGCAGTAAAAAAAAGTATCCTATATGTTGACCCAGATAACCAGCTATCACCATACCAAATTTCATCAAAATCCCTCCGGTGGTTTTTTTCGTGATGCGGTCAGAGACAGACAAACAGACAGAAAGACACAAATTCTAAAAACTATAAATTCGGCCTCTGTATCGATAATAATGTCTATTTCAATAAGAATTTCCAAAAAATATTTAATGTACAGATAGTTACAATTTTATTATATGTAACATATGTTTCTTAGTTCAACTTATTCTCGTCTTTTTAATTCGCGTTTTACGCAATCGAGTTTTAATTTTTATTTTTGAAAAAAAAACATTATTGCTTTTCACCCGACTTCCTCAAAAAGGAGGAGGTTCTCAATTCGGCTGTATGTTTTTATTTTTATATACCGTTTAGATAGCGCACGCCAATAAAGCAATTCAAAAGCCATTTAAAAAAAATTCTATAGCACTCGGCCGTAATGTAGCTTCCTATTAGTGAAAGAATTTCCTGAATTGGATCAATAGTTTCAGAGATTATTTTCTACATACAAACTTACAAACTTTACCTCTTTATAACATTAGATTAGAAGTGTACATGTGTGATGTAGATATGTAATCGTCGCGGCATTGACCAATTGTTTATGATAGAATGTTTTCAGTATTTTTAATGTCACTAAACTTTATAAGAAACATTTTAAAATGTTAAAAAAAATGCTAAAAAAAGTAATCGATTAATTTTGAAGCTAATAAAAACATTACAGAATGACTCATAAAAATTCTAATTATATTTTACAGCTTCGCTACACGTCGTTGTTGTAGTAAATGCCAAATCATCCGCCAAGAATACGAATGGGCCGAATTGTCAGAGCTTCTCTCAAGGAGTAACTTTTAATGACTCCGAAGCAGTTGGCACGTGGCATCTGCTCCATTTTAGAACAGAGCAAACAAAGGGCTCCGGCGACCCTCATTGCGTTGAGTTCACTAACATTAACACGCAGGTAACTTATTTAACATATAATTCATTTAATAAAACATTACCTTTTATTTGACTAAACAGAAATCTGCTTCTAAGAGTTATGTAATCGATATAAGCTGAAGGAGAAGCTAAATATATATTTTTTTTCATTAAGAAAATGGCTCTAAGGGGACTTATAATAACGCCACAATGACACTAGCCAACCAAACTTATACGACCGAGGTAGTCGTAATAGATGCATATTCCATAGCTATTAGTAGTATTTTTTTATCTACTTTTTTCAAATTATGGAGGTTAATTATCTATATCTATACTAATATTATAAAGAGAAAAAGTTTAGTTGTATTTTTGTTTGTAATGGATAAACTACAAATCCGCAAAGCCGATTTAGATAAAATTTGGGATGAAGATAGTTTGAGACCCTGGGAAGGACAAAGGATAGTTTTAATCCCGGAAATATACTTATATATGATACTTATATTATAGTTTATCGATTCGATACTAATTGTTAAAACGTACCTAGGAAGCGAGGGTGAGTTGCTAATAAATAATAAAAAAGTAATACATAAATATTCAAAAAAATATCAAATTCTAGGAGAGAAAAGATCTTCAAGAGCTAATCGAAAAATTCGTAGAAAACCTAAATTGGGACACTCTATCTTTAAAAATGCAGATCCCTTGTAAGAGCGTTAACTCTTCTAAATCAAGGGACTACTATTTAGAAAGATTGGAAGGTAATGGTTCTTATAGAACTCTACAGATGCCACCGCCTACAGGTAGGTACTTATCGTATTATTATAATTTTGAAAAACGTACTTACAGCCTTCTTGCACTGAAAGTTATGCTATATATAATAGCTAGATTTTTATTTGAAGAGCTCATTATATTCCCTATTATGCCCTAGTTCAATATAGTGGAATATTCATAAAAAATCTTGTTACATATATTTGTATAAATAAAATGTTTTATGCCATAAAAATATATAATTATATGTATTGAAAAATACGATACAATAAAATTCGTTAATTCTTAAGATATATAGTTTAAATAACATATTTTTACAGCAAAGCTAGATTTGGCTGAATTTCACCGTTATCCGATGCGTTTGAAGATAATAGAAGGCCAGTATCTCGCTATGATGGACTGCCATGAAAAGTTTGTGTTCTTGCTGGGAAAGCAACCACCAGAAGGAAAAGAGCTTGACGACCGCCTCAAGAAGATGATCGAAATGTATTGGCCCGAAGAATAATATTTATGTAATATAATATAATTTTATCAGTCAGCTCTAATAATAACGAATATAACGAGCTCTAACATATATTTAATTATATATTTTTTTTATTTTTACTTGGTTTTTTAACTTCTTTGTTTTTTTATTTATCCAGACTAAGCTTTTTACGTGATAGTCTTTATAAAGCCAAATTCGGCTTCATACGATTCATTATTACAACTTATATATGTACCTATGACATGTAGCTTAAAGTTTTTTAACCCTTGACATTTATAAGTTATATAAGGAATATCGAGTTTTTCGTAATAAAAATCTAAATTTGTGTTTAGAACTGTAGTTATCAAGAAGGAGGAGCTTTTTTTAGGATAATTAAAAATCTAGTCATTAATGAGTATTAGATAGAAATTCAACTTTTATAATTATTAATTCTAACTTCATATTTTCTTTTCTCCATGCACGGAACGTATTTGCCCAGCTACTTTGGAGGAAAAGTTTTTGAAAAAAAATGAAATTGTGATTTTTAATACCTTACCTGTTGACCTGATGTCGCACGGCCGCAATAAGATAAGGATTGACCATCCTCTCCATCTTGTTATAAGAAACACTGGAAAGCATGTCACCTGCCTCGATGTTTGTCGAAGGGTATCTATATAACGTTAGTGTTAGGTAGGTAATTGTATGTTGCTCCTTGTATTTCTCTGATAGACGAGTGGACCATGACGCATGATAGTAACCTGTTGATTGTTGTTGATGGGAAAGAATACAAAATAGGGAAATAATAAAAAAAATTTTTAAACTCCTACAAATTTGGATGATCCAAGAGGCCTTAGCGCTCGAGAGAAGGTCTGCCTTAGTTCGGCCATTGTGGCGTTTTGGTTAATGTGAATGCAGTCCTGCGTCACTCTAATAAAACCTGAATATGTAGGTGGTATGCATAAACTAAACGATAATTTTATGTAACGGTCTTCAGAAAGATTTATCTGTCTCTTAGCAACGAGTGAAAACAAACATAAAGCACTCAAAATTGTTATTATTTCTGTTGTTACATATTCCACAAAGTTAAATGACGCAAATGAGCAATTAAAGTGTAATTTTCTTCTGCACATTAAATAAAAAAGAAGGGTGTAACCGTAAACTAAGGGTACGCTATTCAATGGGCAAAACTATTAAAAGTTCTGATTACTTGGTAAAAAAGCGTAATATTTCTTCATAACACTATATGTTTCGTTATATTATATATACATACTGTAGATGCATGAAATAATGCGTATATAAAAATTAAACATTATTTATGTAAAAGCTGATATGTAAATATAAATCGCCATTTATGTTTACTCTAGAGCTAGTCACAAAAAGAAAAGAAAATACTGCATCACTTTGCCAAAAAGGCTTTATAAAATCATGACAATTATAGTGTTATAAATTCCATATCAGCGTTAATTATCATAATATTACGATCAAATTACTTCAGTTCCGGTGTACAAGATATGTACAAATATCAAATAATCATACAATCAAGTGAACCATTGCTTTCCACCCCATCGCCGCGGCCCCTACTAACGCACCACTCAAATTAAGTGTGGCTCGATCAACAGTCATTTTCGGTTACAATTAACCACACATTTGAGTGAAAAGTCAACCACCCACTCCAATTGATTTATTGTGTTCCACGAGTTCCGCTATTGTACGCCAAAACTTTTATTGTATTTAACACCAAGTTAATTGAACTGGAAGTACTGATTACATTGTTGTTTATTCGATCTACTGTTTGCAGCTTCACTTAGCCATAACATTTTATATCTTTAATTTTTCAATATGATCTTACACATAAATTTTTAATCATTTTAAAAAAGAACAAGCAATCGATCTCCATCAACACGGACCGGACCACATAAACTGTCACAGTACGTAACTAAGTTGATATTATAAATTATGAATATTTATCACCATTCATTTTTGAAAGTATAACAAAAAGTATAAGCACGACAAACACATAAAAGATAGATTATCTAATAGGTATCAAACATGTACATTAACTTATCTTATAACATTTACCACTCAACGTACACCCACAGAATGATTATCCGACGTGTGTAGGAGTTAAATAAAAGCTTTTCGCGAAATAACTCGGTGTTAGAATATAAAAAATTTAGTTTCAAAATAGTTTTTTTTCGTTCATTTCCTGTTGCGGTATATCCATGTTCCGTGGCGTGTGCCATCAAGGGTGCAACGTTGTTCATTTGTCTAAACGCAGTAGCGTTTTGAAGGACCCTTTACAGGGGCTGGGAAAGTGTTGCACTTTACAAAAAGTTAAAACGGTTCTCGAGTACTAAAGTATTCGCTAGCTATTTCGTTAACCGCTGCTGGCCTTTCCTTTGTTTAAAGCCTACAATTGATGATTTCACGATTGACAAGTATGTAATCAACTTTCAGATATTATATTTATAATAAGTGGTTATTATTTACATTGTCATCTACAGTCCCCAATACCAGTCGTTCCTTTCGCTTCATAAAAGCAATAAATGTACGTTAAATCACAATATACAATGTAATCATTTTGTAACTTTTCGAATTACCTACGATTTTAAGTGTCATTATGTCAAGAAATTGTCATAATTACAAAAACTTCATGGCCAGTGGAGTATTATAAGTTCGAATTACTTTAACTGCTTAAGTTAAAGCTATATAAATCTACGAAAGGAGAAAATGTCAAACCTAGAGTTATTTTCGAGTTTTGATGATTGTCGATGGAAAAGTTTTTCAATTAGATTCGTATTTTCTAAGCCGCACCGTTATAAGTAGTCACCTATTGCTAATGATCACTAAGCTTTTAATCCTTTTTTATATAGCTGTCTACCACATTTTTTTTGTAAAACTAAGTTACATAAGTAAGTATAGCTTTATATAATAAATGGTACTTACTACATATACCTATGTACCTAACAAATATTAGTTTTCAAAAATATAGTTTTCAAAAATAGAACATATTTGATAGTTGATACATACAAATATTATAACATATAAAATTTATAGTCCATACTAATATTATAAATGTGAAAGTGTGTTTGTTTGTTTGTTTGTTTGTTTGTCCTTCTTTCACGTCGAAACGGATTGGCGTGATTTTTTGTGTGCAGATAGTTGGAGGGCTGGAGAATGACATAGGCTACCTTTTACCGCGGGAGATCTCATTCCCACGGTAACACACGTTATAATACCTACCCCAAAAAAAAATTATGATCAGAATTACTTGAAACTTGGTATTAATGCTCTTCAATATAATTAAATAAATACGTGTTTTAGCATTTTTAGAAATGCATCCTATGAGGGGGTAAAATAAGGGATGAAAGTTTGTATGAAAACTACCTTTTGAGAGTTTTTTTGTAGTTTTATTGCGAGCAAAACTGCGGGATCTGCTAGTATTCATATAAATTCTTGGGTATTTTTCCAGAATACCAATGAAGTTAATTTCAATGAAAGTAACAAATAAAAAAAAACAAGAATATTATTATAGGAAGCACATTTAATATAAATACATTTCTACATAATATGTGCCCTGCAATCTGATTCTGTTATAAACAAAAAAACTTTTAACAGCTGTCCTCTACGATTGAAATGATTGAACCGACGTTTACAACGAACACCTGTAATTACTATGTGTGGAGTTCGCATGTTAATTGTTGGGAGAATTCGGCTTCGACGTAATAAGCGAGGGTGACTTTCTGACTTGTGGGAACTCGCCTATTGCTAATTAAATTAGACAAGTATTTAATTATATGAGAGTACCGATTTTTGTTCGCACCTACCTAATTAAAGACATATAAGGGAAAATTTAGAGTAATTTTTAACAATTGTACCATAATAAGGAATGTGATTTACTTGAGATTTCGATTTCCTAATTATTACATAATGTCTCCATAATTATGTATCCACCTTGTTTGAGGTGAAAAGATTTTTGAAATAACTTTATCAAAACATTCAGTTCTATTATTATGTAATGTTTAATTTTTCTTGTTATAATTTTAATGAAATAATAATACAAGTGTTACCATTTTTATGGTTTGCTATAGTTTATCAATTTTTTAGGTAGCAATAGAGCAACGACTCTACAGTCTATTTGATATTTTACATAGAGATGTTACCCAGGGGGAGGACAGTGACTTTACAATCTATCCTAGTATTTTAAAAAGTTTCTTTGGAATATTAGTTGCAAAATTACTTAGAATTGACCGAAAGAAAAGAAAGTGGGTCAACATAATTTTATAATTAGTTATGCTATTGATAATAATACGTAAACATAATGTGCTTACTTTATTAACGTAATCCTAATGAAATCTTATTAAGATAAATTATTATATATATATATAACTATTATTCTATCTGAAGGTGTTAAAAGTCATATGATTAGAAATTTATTATAGTTATCTATAAATACGTAATATGTAGGTACTTATAATTTTCTCATTTTCATGTAAGTAGATAGAATGTGTACTTAGCAGATTAGTGCCATTAGCCATCCAACTATGCTCTCAGGTATATTTCTAAGAAATTAATTAAATTTCTAAGAAATCTATTGTTAACTGTAACGCCGGAGTGTCCGCGGTTCTGGAGGGAATATCCGTGTATACCATAAAATGTCCTCTAATTTACTAACGGATAGACAACAAATAAATATATTATTTATTTTCTTATATAAATTATTTAACAAACAATATAAATTATCAGCAGTTAGCTTATGAATTAGAATATTTTTCCTGTAGAATATATTTGATATATCGATTGGTATGTAACTAATCAATGTCAGTTTGCAAGATATCAACTAGTAAAATTCAATCTTCTCCATTCTACGTGACATTGGCGAAGTAATCTGTATTTAACTGGCACGCTTTGAAGGCTGAAGCCATTAACAAGAGAATTCAATAAGTTCAAAATTTCGTCTGACATATGTAAGTAGTTTATATTTTGTCATCCCTGTTTTATAACATAAAGATTTAATAAGATATATTAAGATAGCTTTTGTATATACAAAATTTGCATAGAAACTAGAAATAACCGATTTTACAAACGCTGAATACGGAAAATGTGTTACCAAATGATTTATGCATGAAATTACACCTATTAACTTTATTAACGCTATTTAAGGAAGTACTTATATCGTTTGTTAGGTAGTAGGAAACCTCGATTAATGTAAGAATAGTTAATTTAGAGAAGAATAATCGCATTTTGATTTACCGTTATTTTTAGGCACATATAATCATTTGATATTTTATACTAGCGACTCACCCTCGCTTCGCTCGGGTTCGTCATTCGTCGCTTGATTCCTGATACAAAGTTTCATCCCCATTTTCACCTTAAGGGATGGTTTTCGGGATAAAAAGTATCCTTTGTCCTTCCCAGAGTGAACTACCTTCTTACCAAATTTCATCTAAATCGGTTCAGTAGATCCAGAGATTACCCCCTACAACGTCACAAACTCACAAATTTTACCTCTTTATAATATTAGTATAGATTAGATAGAAAGAAACGTCGGTAACCAAAAATAAAAATAAATCCGCGAAATAATCCGTAAAGGTAGTTTTATTTAAAATGTCAAATATTCGCGTAAATCTAAGAAAGTACTTATTAGTTTATATTAGTTAGGTAAGCACTTAGTAATCTTTCCCTCTTCATATACAGCTCTACTTAGGACGTTGGGATAAGAATATTTTAATGTTTTTGGTATTCTACAATATCAACTTTAAATGGTTAAGTGTAGATTATAGATTTACGAGTATGATGATGTTCTCCTAGCCGATTCCGGCCACGGCGGCAATCTCATTGAGACTAGCCAACTGCGCAGGAGATATTATAGTGCACAAGTGTACGCGCAGACACAAGTGCACTCTCTATTCCTGTCACTCTCATTACTTCGGTGGGACGACTGCTCGACACGACCAGTGAGAGTTAAGGCGCAGGACCGACGGCTTTACGTGCTCTCCGAGGCACGGGGGTGAAACACCGCCAACTTCCCAACTCCGGGCTGTTACTGAGACTTACTATACAGAAAGACTCATTAACTAAACTTGGCCCGACCCGGAACTCAAACCCAGGACCTCCGAGCGTGCAGCCGTACATGCTAGCCACTACACAAATCTATACACACTATATAAATTGTACACATCAAATATCAAAATGTATAACAAAAGACGTACCTATCACAAAGACATTTCCGCCGCCAATTTTGATAATAGCATATGAATTACAATCTATCGAGTAACAAACCGAGACTAAGTGCGCCCAAATAGACTCCTTACTTCATTCTTGTCTACGGTCATTAAGAGAAGGTATGGAGGCGATAGAATTACGGGCCACTGAATAATTTAATAGTGGAAATGATTGATACAACAATCACACGTAATCAGAATCGTGCGGGTGCGATTAGGCCTCTGCGAAGCGACAGAGTCAGAGGACCCAGCAATTGTTCGTTGACCGACGATTTAATCAAGATTCACTTCCTAATAGCCTCCTCTCTTCATTAAATTGTAATAATGGACATTGTTTTTGTGTTTGCGGCGTACGGGGCGTGGCAGTAGATTTATGGTCGACTTATACCTATTATTTAATACAAAGAAAGAATAGCAGCTTTATTCATTAACGTTCAGTTGATAAAAAAAAATCGTTAAATAATATTTTTTCTACTTTTTGATAGAATAAATAAAAATTGTTCTTATAACTAGGTGGATTTGTTTGTATAGTCTAAATAACTTCGTTTTTATATAAAATATATTATTTGTTCTTTTATTAGCTACATACTTGTTGTTACGGTTAATTTGTTAAGAAAAATTAGTTTGTTTTCGGAAACGTTCTCACATTGTTAGCCGCTCTCCCCGTGTCATGCAATATAACAATTAGTAGCAGTGGGGTCCTGACGATAATATACATTAATGTAACAATATGCATTAAAACTACTTGAAAAATCACCTAGATATGAATTATAAAGTGTAAATGACTTTTGATTAAACTTATTGATAAAAAATAATTGTAAAAAAAATATTTTTAAAAAACATTATTTTTTATCATTTTGGTACAGATTCTTATCTGTAAATCTCGGGACAAGCTTTTATATTATGGGTTTGATTTAATTTAAACATTCAAATAAAAGCTTCAAGATTTTATAAATATTTATTACAATTACGTTATTTTTTTAGTTAACTTATTAGTATTATTCTCAGCAAACCCTTTCATTTGACACAAATGTGTAAATACAGATGCCGATTACAGTACGTATTAAAACTGTGTCGCTCTGAAGAACTGCAAATATCGACACTACCAAGTTCCAGTTCCTAACGCATAGTCTTAGATGCTTGGTCAGCAAATGTTTGACAAATATAATTTTAAAGCAGCTTAATTATAACAGTGTTTCACAGTACACATTATATTTTCATCTTGTAGACTTATTAATTTAACGAACTTTAATTTATTTTAGTTTTTATAAAAACGAGATCTCCTTCATAGTACAAATTTGGTTGATTGAAGCAAAATCGTGCACAATTTAAATTTTAATTCTATTTCATTCTTAAATAAAATCACAACAAAAGGGCGAGTTAAATAAAAGCCAGCATTTAATTTTATTTACACATTTATTACAGTCTGCATACACAAGTACACAATGTATAAACAGGTCACAGGTTTTTTTACATCTATATACACATTAAAGGTACAACTTTGCTGCCGCGTGAACAATACCCGGTAAAGGAATGTTAGGATTATTGTTAATTACTCTTTATATATGAAGAGATCTGACAAATTAATTTCATTTTGATATTGTATACATCGACAACTATATATATTTTATCATAGCATAGGTCGTAATAAGTCGTGTAACAATTAAAATAATCATACTAATACTAGAGCTCCTTCTTTCTTTTATTTATTTATTAAGATTCATCAGTGGTAATTACATTATTACAGTAAAAAAATTATGCTCTTTTACAAAGTTCTTATTGCTAAATGCATTACCTTTTAAGGTGAATACCGCATGCAAAAATAGGCGTGAATAGTTTTATAAAAAAACAACAATTCTATGACCTTAAGAAATTAAATAAAACAAGTAAATTAAACCAATAAACAAATCTACCACATAAATCGACATATAATTAACAAATCACTAGAGATTATGAGAATATAGTAATATTAAATGCCTAGTTTTAATACAAATTTTATCAAAACATAGTCAAATTTATAACAATAAGAAAGAGCTTTAAGTATATATTTTATCTTTTATTAAAAGATTTTCAGTGCTTTTAGCATAGATATTTAATAGTTTTTTTCATAATATCCGTTGTGTTAATATATAAGCTTATTTGAACTTTTACAATAAATAGTATTTCTTCCAGTAAATACTAAGTATAGAAGGAACACTTTTAAGTCTCATACACGCGGCAGTTTTAAGTAAATGCCATATATCAATTAATTATATAAATCGGTGTAAATCTCACAAAGGCGTATTTTTCCAAAATCACCTTTCCTCATATCACAAAAACAATTTTAAATCATTCATTTGACTAATTTTATATATTTTTTTATAATTTTAAATAAATTTCAAATTAAAATGTCTATAAAACATTGAAACTACAATAAGATAAATTTGCTATCTATAATAGTGCAACGATTTAAACATATACACATTATGTGAAATATCAATTATCACGCTAACAACTCAATATTGTCCGAAGTTCGTTACAATATCAAACAATACAATACTCTTTACATTAATTACATTTTTAATATTATTTCACCAATTCGTTCAATTATCGTACACACATATATTACGCATAACGCATTTTCATATTTAAACAAATAAATAAGAAACCTTTAGCGTCGCAGAAATAGCACTAATAACGTGATATTGACTCAAATCAATGCTATACATTAAATATTGCAAAGAAGTAATATGCGTAAGAGTAGAAATTATATTTACAGAGCAGCATATCACAAAATGGCGGTGATGGGCGCGTTCAAAATGGCCGTCCGTTCTGCGGTCGCTCAGGCAGCTTTGGCGGCACGTTAGGCACTGGTCGGCTAATAACATATTAAAATAAATTTATTATATCTATATATAAAGAAACAAATAAATCATATAATGTTATATTTACACTTAACTATACGAACATATAGGCAATTGAAAAAGTCAATAACAATATGCATTAAAAAGCAGTTTAGGAATGTAAATACTAATATAGAAAATATATGAATAATTTATAATTTATGACAACACAAGCTATAACACGGAATATTTAAGCGCAATAAAAAATTTTGAGGCACATTCACATTAAATAAAGCATAGATCATACACACGAATTAATAACGATACAAAAATTTGGATCTTCTCGTTAGATGGTATTTAGACGATTCAGTAAACCAAGTACTGCATTATTACATTATGGAGAAGTAAAATTAATAAATTAATGAGAACGAAAGCAATATGGGAACGCAAATCATGCATCTATTATGTATTCAGCATGCTCATATTAGATAGTAATATTTCAATAAGACATACCTACAATATATATATTATGTATATTAAAACTGATATAATATAGAAAAAATGTATTATTTTATAATAGACGTATAATATTAATTTAATTTTCCGAAAGCTCCTCTCCCCTCCTTGTATTGTTATTTCGTTATTTACAACATTTTTTCTGGTATACAAAAAACATGGTAATTATCTTATTGAAATATGTGAAACACAGAAATATATCTTACCTAAATCAATGTCCTGTTGTTTATTTATTAATTAAGTTAGAAGGTTAAATCATTATTAATATACCTATTGAGCCAAATCAAACTTCCACTGTACACATATAGCATTTAATTACTCTATTTATACAGCATAAGATTAACAATATTCATAAACTATATCAAATCCAACAATCTCTTCCTATACCTTTTTCGATGCTACTAACGCTATTAACAAGAGAGCAAAACTTTATGATTCGATTATTTTTCATACAATTTTGTCAATATTGATAAGAGCAATGAAATTAGAAAGAACACCAAATTATTTAGGAACTGTATACGATGACGCCACACTCCGTATTCCTCAGTCAAATCGGAAAAATCGGAATAGACGTCAAATGGGGCTAAGGGATAAACGAATGTAAATAGTGTAAAGAAGAAACTGCGCAGCTAATTACGTTAGATTTGGTCAAAACTCGTATGATTAAGCGGGACTATGTAATGCAATAAATCTCATGATTAAAATTCCTTTAGTTTTATGTAATACGTATTTAATAACGATCATAAGGTATCACCATAGATGAGACATCTAATAATTGACCAAAGATATTGCTAACAGCAACATTATGAAACAAATGCTTTGGTCTTAGCCATTATAAGTACTAATATAATTTACATATAAACTTGTAATATCAACACTGTGATTAATCCATACAAATACAATATAAATGTATCGCTAGTGTAGCGAGTAGGTTACACGGGTCCAATGTTAAATACACAATAACAGACAAGCTGGATAATATTGATCGATTAAATGCATTAAATTTATATACGTTACGTTACTAGAAGAGACGGAAATAGAAAATTTGAGACAGTGTTAGTTTCTAAGCTACTGAAACACCTAAACACCGAGGTGATGACGCTTTGTGACTACATCCGTCCGTCCAAACGCAATTCAAGATCGAACCTTACATTCGTCATCATTTTAGGCCCATTTTTGTAAAATTAACAAAGTGGTTATTATAGAGTTCGATATAAAATTTCGTACGGTCAAACGTAGCCACACAGCGCTTTGTATTCTTGCTACGCAGCTAAAACTACAAAATCGTCAAGTGCAGTAACATCAACAAACTTCTCGGGTCTTTATAGTACGAATATATTCCTAGCAAATTTACAAAACAATACCGTGATATGCTTTTTAATATCAGATGCAACCCGGGACGCCATTACAATAACAAACTCAACTACCTCCCATAATATTAGATTTTACGGATTCTAAGCCACTGGATGCAACAGTTCTCAAACTAAAAACACAGCCCCGTCGTGGAATACATCTTACATACATTTAATCGGTAATAAAGGATCAACATGGTAAATTTATGTATATCCTAAAGCACTGCATAGGATTTATTTGCAGTTAATACTGAACTTGATACGTATTTCCTAATTCTCCTAACCTCAAAACGGTTTCGACAATTTTAATTGAAATCTAAATACATGTATTTTTTACATATTTACTCGATAATAACGTATCATTGTGCATGAAGAAAATTACTTCGATAAATTTAACTTTGGCTCAATTAAATACTTTTTAATTATACAAATGCTGAATTCAATTTAAATGTATGAGATCTAATAAAAATACGAAATTATGTTTCTTATTATAAAACAATAGTACAACTAAAATTAGAGCCTAAAGTCTTACCAATAACAATATAATATGTCAACACCGTGTGTGATCTTCATTATCTACAAATTTGGTTTGGTTTCACTAGACAAGGGAACAAGAGCAAATACATTTGTATATCGCTATGGTAACACCATGTTCGCCGATATCACATAAAAAATTTAACTTAAAACAAAATGAGAAATTATTTTATTTAACACTTAGAATAAGCCAGCATTATATAATACTATACAATAGTATATTCGCTTCTACAGTAAAAAGTACAATAGATTCGAAAATTAAATCGACATGGTTAAAATCAATTATTTCTTCTAAAAATGTTATATAAAGCAGAAAATTCGGATAAATTATCGTTATTCGGATAACATATTATCGTACCTTTAAATAAAACTATCTTTTTGGAATATTTTACGTCTCTCCCGTGACCATAAAGCGTTCGAAACGTCGGGAACTAAAAATCGAAATAAATCCGCGAAATAATCTTAAAAGATAGTTTTATTTAAAATGTTACAAATTCGCGTAAATCTAAGAAACTAAGACTGTACTCTGTAATAAAAAATATTAATATAACAGTTTTAATACATTTCAAGAGAGTGATATCCGAATTTTCGATTGAACAGTTAACTTTAGTTAAGGAGGTTGCACTTCCAACACAAAGCTGTTAGATGACGTACACACAATGTTAGATGATACAAACGTTCCGGATTTTAGGCGAAAGCAGCATTACTTTGCACATATACAAGTAATTAATAATTATTATATTTATTTATACATTCTGTAACATTAACGAACAATGGATATGTTTGGCATCAATTTTCTATTGGGCAACAGTTAACAGTTATATGGGGCATTTCACGTGAAGTGGACAGGAAAAAAAAAGTGAGGTTCTGAAAATCGATCATATTCGGCCTATTTATACTTCTAATGTGTATGAATGTGAACACAAATTTTTTTTTTTGTATAATGTATATTTCACAAGTTATCGGTTTCTGAAGAATTGTCGTAATTGTAATATCAATTTTATGAAAGTAGTTTTTCGAATTTCACAAAATTAAAATTAAATATTTAATAGAGCAATACAGTTTGAAAAAATACTGTTCTTTTTTACAATAAAATGAAATTAAGAAAAAAAATTTTTTTTCATGTCCAAAATCGGAAGTAAACTTTTCAAACCTGAATTTCAGTCACTTCGACCATATTTTTTTTCTTCTTTTTTTTTAAAAAAATATAGCTTAAAGTATATTAAAAATACACAAGAAAATTCAAAATGGGATCTCTATTTGTTTAGGAGTTAGATTAATGAATGTACATACGCGTCGCAATGGGCGTAATATCTGGCGCGTGCATAGGTCGAGTAGTTTGCACGATATTTCATTAAAACTCGCAACTTTATTGATTTTTTATCTCGTTTCAACGTATTTAAGCTCTTACAAGGATGTGAAATAAGTATTATATATATATATATATATATATATATATATATATATATATATATATATATATATATATATATAGATATATATATATATATATATATATATATCCTACTAATATTATAAACGCGAAAATTTGTAAGAATGTATGGATGTATGTATGTATGTTTGTTACTCTTTCACGCAAAAACTACTGAATGCATTTTTATGAAACTATGCAGTAATGTAACTAAGACATCAGAATAAAACATATAGGCTGTAATTTATAAAGATTGGACATACCGGGCGGGCGAAAGCTAGTATATTATATTAATAATACTTATTTCACATCCTTGTAAGAGCTTAAATACGTTGAAACGAGATAAAAAATTAATAAAGTTGCGAGTTTTAATGAAATATCGTGCAAACTACTCGACCTATGCAAGCGCCAGATATTACGCCCATTGCGACGCGTATGTACATTAATTAATCTAACTCCTAAACAAATAGAGATCCCATTTTGAATTTTCTTGTGTATTTTTAATATACTTTAAGCTATATTTAAAAAAAAAGAAGAAAAAAAAATTGGTCGAAGTGACTGAAATTCAGGTTTGAAAAGTTTACTTCCGATTTTGGACATGAAAAATTTTTTTTTTCTTAATTTCATTTTATTGTAAAAAAGAACAGTATTTTTTCAAACTGTATTGCTATATTAAATATTTAATTTTAATTTTGTGAAATTCGAAAAACTACTTTCATAAAATTGATATTACAATTACGACAATTCTTCAGAAACCGATAACTTGTGAAATATACATTATACAAAAAAAAAATTGTGTTCACATTCATACATATTAGAAGTATAAATGGGCCGAATATGATCGATTTTCAGAACCTCACTTTTTTTTCCTGTCCACTTCACGTGAAATGCCCCATATGTGGTGTAGTATATAAATGTAAGTCGCAGATACGATCCCGATTTTAGGTTGCCATCTTATATGCTTAAATAAGGAAACACATAACAAAGGTAATATACCTGCAGCTTAGACATAGGATAGTGTAAAAAAGAAAAATATTAAATTATATCTACAAATAAATTAGTTTATTATTTTTGGAAATAATATTACTAAAAAATAAAATTAAAATAGTTTTTTTTTTTTAGAGAAATGTATAAATTTAACAATTAAACTTTAGGGACATACTTTTTGTTATATAATATTGTCCTACACAATTAATATATAAACACAAACAAACTAAGCTAATAATAATATACCTTTGTTATCGGACAATTCCTCAATAAGTATTTAGAAAACACTAGTTACAGTGTGTTACAAAATCAACCAGATTCAACATTTAGTGCATCCTTATAATTATTGATTTAGTGTTGCCATGACCAATACGTAACCAATAATTTCTTATATAATTATACGTCTTGAATAAAACTACAGATAATTTAATTCTTAAATTATTTTTAACCGTCTACGACAAAAGTAAAAGTTATGCTTTAGCAGATTATGTATGCTTGTATTTACTAAATTACCATTGCATTGCATTACCAATCCAATTTTGATTAATGCGGTGTCAATTATTATTTATTATTACTATCACCGGTGACATAAATTACATTTCTGTTAGTGTATTTTGTTTATTCTATACCCATTATCCGTAGTCGCATTTATATATATATATATATATATATATATATATATATATATATATATATATATATTCTTATTATTAACCCGTCACTGGCAACACTAAATCACCCACATCCGCTATACATTTACTTGAATTTCGCGAAGGCGGAACTGAGCTCGCTAATGGCGGCGTTGGTAACCGCCTGCCCCACCGCCTGGTTGATCTGCTGGCGCATGTGCGGGGGCAGCTGGCCCAAGGCGGCCGCCCCCGCCGACCCGGGACGCCTAGTTTGTTATTTATTTCTTGTGAAAGACACTAGTATATACATTGTAATTTTGGAGTATGGGATAAAATATACCCAGGGGCGGATTGTGAAGTTGGGGGGCCCTGGGCTAGCACTTCTTGGGGGCTTTAACTGTCATTTTGTCTTTATAAAATCTATAATGACAGATAGTACTAGATGAAATAAGGACAACGATATTGTTTGATTCTTAATTGATCTTAGGGGCTTAATTTTTATTATTTTAGTCATTTTTTTTTTATTATAAATTCACATTATTCATTGTTCTCAACAGGGGGCCCGTTATATCTTAAAGGCCCTAGGCTGCAGCCCAAAAAGTCTATATATAGATCCACCCCTGAATATACCCAGCTCCACTAAAATTATTATGTATATAAAATTATATGTGCCATGGCCCGGACACCTAGTTTGTTATTGACTTGCTGTGAAATTCACTTCATATGTTTTGAGTATGAGATAAAATATTTTATGATATATTTCATCCTATTATTAATTTATTTTGTGCAAAAAATTACATGTCATATAAAACTAAAATTCACTTTTTTAGTTTTCCGCCTCTGAATCTCGGCGATTACATAGAATCTTAAGTCGGCGAAAGATTGGATTATTGAATGTTCCGCCATATATACGCTATGAATCAGCTCAGTTAATCAAAATTTCTAACAACTAGTAAAGTTCATTAATCTGTCTGAATAGACATATAATTTAGAGAAAACTTTCATAATATAATTTTTAGTACAAAAATTTGAAATAAGTCATTTTTCGAAGACTAAAGTACTTCAAACTTAGTGACAAATCAAAAAATATAAAGATGAATTATTGATTCTCACAGCTTCTCTGTAAGATTTAACCTGAGTAATGTAACTGCCATAATACAACATGGAATAGAAAGAAAAATCGCAAAAGAAGTACATCTGACATTCATTCTTAGCTTCTTACAGGGCAACTGTGAATGGATTGATCGTGATATATATTAACAAATCCAGGTTTCCTAAACTATATAAGAAAATAAATAGTGACACAAATCTAAATGTCTATAAAACATTAATAATGTTATTCAAAGGAATTTCGAAAATACTATACACTGAAGACCACACACTGATTAGTGACATCTAATTCATGCAGTGCATCAACATTATTGAAACGCAAAATATTATTTAAACCTGAATTATTACACAAAATAATGTAAATAATTATTCTAGAGACTAATTTGCATTGTAAACATTAAACGCTATAATCGATTCGAATTTAGTTATAGTGCATATTAATATCATGTAATATCGATTACATAAATATTATTCCACGGACAGCCCTTCGATGAATGCACAACCTTACAATTACTATGAAAAAATATAACTGTCAAAAATAGGAATACAGACTAAAAATATTTTTAATAACCCAATTAAGACTTCACGGCTGTTCGTGGAATAAAGAAGCGGTAATTTTGTATAATATTTCTAACCCCTACATTATATTTTTTTAATATTTAAAATTTTGGAAGCAACATTCTTTCAGACGTATCATAAGTGTTTCGTGGTTTAAACCACTAATATTGTATATAACATTTTGTATAAATACTTTTGCACTGACAAATTGTTAACTTATTACAATCAGTTACAAACAATTTTAGTTACTAACTTTATAATTATTGTGATTGAGAGGGAGATTAAAAAAATACTCAACATCAATATTATAAAACTATTTCGTGGGGAAAATGTAACAAAAAAAATTATGAGTTCTATAAAACCATAAATATGACATTTTGGTGAGAATTAAAATATAAAACTGCACTAAGTTAACATGCTCGCCAGTTAGTACCTCGTGTTCGTACGTAACTTATGTTAAAAACGCCGTCCGCACTTAACGCCGTCTGCGAACAACCATACACTCTTTTGCAAAACCTTTGATAATATTTTAAAACTATATCACCATAAATGGGACTTATACAAATTACATTTAAAATTTTGAAACGATATTAACAAAGGTATTTGCATGTAATAGCAAATTTCTTATTTACATGTATTTATTTGTTAAATTTAATGTTAAAATTAAAAAGCTGTCACATTATTACATAAACACCAGGCCCACACAAAAATGCAATTATGGCGGTTACATCACCCATAGAAATCTTGTTTATTTTATAAAAGCAAGCACATAAGTTTGGTACATATATAGAATTTCAATATGGCGTGTGCCATTAATAATACATAAATATAAAAAAACACATTATTGTAAAATTTTGAAACTAATCATAAATGTATTAATTTGTCAGCTACAAAAATTTTGAAAAAAAAAAATTTGCTTTTTCTTATCTCCTTCCAGTTATTTAATTATAATAATATATTCAAAAAAATAAAAATCAAAAGGTGTATTGTAATACTTTTAGCACTTAATTCTTCAGTTATTAACTTTATAATCGTGTAGATTTAGTGAGACATGGAAACAAAAAAACAAACAAACAAATTGAAGGTTTTAGTGCAAAAGTGGGCTCAAAAACAAAAATTTACTATCATCATCCCTGTTTCTTGAATATAAGTTAGGCCAGTTTTGCACTAATTGTAAAGATAAGGTAGGTATAGTTCCCGTCACGTAAAAAGAACGCTGGCCGTTTACCTGCGCACTGAACGATTTATAGATAAAATTGGTGGTATGTAAGGGGTGCGACGGGGGAACACTCCCCCGGTATGTCTGTGTGCGCACGTTATTGGTTCGTCAGTTGACTCATGCATCCCATGCTGAGACAACGCTTCGTTCGTTCCCGTAGTACAGTCGCACACATAACTTTCCTTGCACGATGATGGTTTTACATAAGAAAAATGATTTATAGTGCCTATTGTTTTATAAAGAAAAAAGCTGAGAAAGGCTCAGAATATATGAAACGGATTGCAGAAGCTGCGAAAACTTCTGAGACTACAAAGAAACAAAAGAATAAAAAAGAAAGATATAACGGGCCTTTGTTTCAGTTTTCTGATAAAAACCTACTATACATTTTAATATCGAAGTAAAAAATAAAATAAACATTATCTATTTTTTTTATCCCAAAGTACTCGTAAAGTATCTATTATGATTCTACAATAAAACAATTACACTTATAAAATAATTTAGCCTAGTATTTTAGGACACGATTGTACCCATGCACAGACACATCCCCTCCACTGTCACTCAGAGTTATTTTTACGTGACTGGATCTGTAAGGTAAGGTAATGTGATGTCTGCACAGTGAGTGTGTACTCACGTGGGTATGAGGGGCGCGGGCAGGCCCTGCGAGGGCGCGGGGCGGCCGGCGGGCGGCGGTGGGGCGGCACCGCCGGGCCGCGACGGCAGCGGGGGCGCCGGCCGCCCCGCGCCGCCCGGCACCGGGGGCGCGCCGCGCTGGCCCAGCGATCCTGTTACACGACATAGAGAGGTATATAATATTTTCATATATGGTTTTTATCTTAACAGCTAAAAAATAGTTTTAATTAAATGATAAATAATTAGATTGTTAATTGTGTATATGCTATATAATTAAATCAGATCACAAATCTGTTTCCCATTAAAAAATTACCATTCTAAACTAGTCTTATTAAACATTGTCAAGCCTACTAATGTTATTTACACATAAAGTAGCTGCTTTGGCAGTAATATTGACTAAAAGTACGCCATCTTTTATATGTCTAAAATAAAAATAATAGTTTTGGATATAGCTAAAAATTAATGAAATAAATTATTAAAATATACTACAACATGTTTGATGTGAAGATAATGAACTTCTACCGTCCTTAGGGCAAATAAATCCAAATAAAAATGGTGTAGTCCAAATATTTAACTGCAAACTTATAAAAATGTGTCATACATTATTTTTAAACCAAATGTTAATTATTATATGTCTTACAAAACTTAGGCTGACTCAAAACATGAAACATAAAAAATAAATCAATGTGTGACCTTGTTGCGCGGGCGCGGCGCGGCGCGGGCCGCCGGGCGAGGGCGGCGACAGGCGCGGGTTGGAGTCGAGGCGGCTCTCGAGCCAGTCGTTTTTGACGGGCGGCGGCACGGGCGTGCTCACCGTCGCCATCGACACGTCCCCGATGATGTGCAGCGCCTCCTTGCACGCGTGGTACATGCGCAGCATCTCTTCGCGCTTGAGTGCCTCTTCAGGGGACTCCTCCATCATTTGGGACTGTGGGATTTTTTTTTTGTTATTTGTAATATCACATATTTTATTTTAGGACGTTGTGTATGTATTTTAAAATTAATAGGAATTATATTAAGTTGCCGGGATAAGTTATCTCAATGAATAGATCACGTCAAATTCGGACGAATTAACTAAAATTGTATCAAAATTACAAAAATATATATAAGATAAATAAAATTAAAATGTCTGTGTGTAATGTCAAAATAACATCGTTTTACAAAATGCATATGATATTCTAAACGGTACTTATAAGAAAAATACATTTTTTTAATTTTTGTCTGTTCGTCTGTCTGTTTGTTTGTTCCGGATAATCTCTGAAATGGCTGGACTGATTTTGACGGAACTTTCACTGGAAGATGTTATAGGGAGTAATATAGGCTAGTTTTATTTTAAAGATAGAATTAGGGTTCCGCTCAAAAAAAATAAAACGCACCTAGGGACGAACCCGAGCGAAGCGAGGCTGAGTCGCTAGTTCTCTTATAATTTGCACCCACAACATATTAACTAAGTTATACCTGATCACCGGACGCATAAAGATGCGCAAGGAGCTCCCCGTTGATGAAGTCCTTGGCGTTGTTGATGATCATCATCATGATGGTCTTGGGCACCAGGTCGCGGGTGGTCTTGGTCACTATGCGCATGTACGAGTCGACCAAGTTGCGGATGGTCTCCACTTGGCGTTCGAGCTGCGGGTCCATGCTGCTCGTGCCGGACGTATCCGAGTTCTGAAAGTAATTGTTTTTATTTAATGAACAAAATATCTCAATATTTGTTACAAGTGTTCGTGATGAATTGTTCCATAACCCTGAAGGTATTAATTGGCAAAATGTGGTTAATGTATAATGTCAAGTATATCTTTTTAAGATAATTATGTAGGTATAATTGTTAATAGCGATTTTAATTAAATTTTAATTAAAATATCTAGAAGCATTCTATTTCTATAAACTTATAGCCATCTATTTTAAAATACGACAACTTTAATAATGAAGTGAATGTCATGTAAGCTTTATTTTAACATATCAGGCATCTACTGACTTTTTTTATTATTATTAAAAAAGTATCATGCACAAGCCACATTTATTAGTTGGTGTCTAAAATATTAACCATCTTAGTTTCGAGATCATCATGACAACTACAAAAACCTACAAAAAACCCATCAGCAGGTCTCATGTTATTAGCATCATACTCGACTAATATATACCCAAACTCGTATAAATCATTAGTAATAAGGAAAATTAAAGATCTTTCAGATTATCTCTTATATCTTAAGAGTAATCCACACTCGCATTATATACAGGATATGTACTCCCTACACTCAATAATAAGCCAATTTAAAATCAAACCACAAAACTCGAAAATTCTTATGACTTACTGTCTTATTTCCACCCAACCCCGGAATAGGCGGAAATAACTAAAAATAAAAAAATAACACTTAAATCACAAAGCTAAAATCGGGTACCTTTCATAACATGCTAGGTAGGAAATTAAAAAAATTAAAACACAAGAACAAAGATAAACATTACTACTACAAAAACTTAAAAAATAACTATATAACTACGACACATCGTACATTTATATACATATATATATAACATACATATATATAACATATATAAACTACAAAATAAAAAGCGTGTGAAGGAAAAAGTAGTTTTGGTAAAATATAGGTTGTGATACCCCATCTATTACAATCTTTGTTTGGTGTTATTATATTTTAGCTTTGAATCAGTTGGTATAAGTGTTTGTTAATGTGTGCTCGAATGGCTCAACGATAGCGTGATACTTGCAACACACCACACAATTAGTACACTACATGCTTTAATACTATTTGATTTGTCCTAAATGTATTTCAAGAATATGGCCTTATAATTTATATTATATTTCATAAATAACAATATCCCATATAACAAATCTTCTTGAAATCCACTCTTAATATCTCATTGTATTAATGTGATATATGAGAACATATAAAATCAAATCAAAAAGCCTTCTTTGACAAACCTCATTTCCTTCGCCCTGTATCGCATGGCAAAACAATAAATCATTGGATAACTCAATACTGACATATACATACATCGTATTAAAAAGTATATGTACATAATATAGACATAGAATAAAAAAAATATTTATTTTTATATAAAGCAACACTCTGCTTGTTTAATATGCTACATTTATTATAGGGAAAAATGAAGAACGAAAGTAAAAAGAATGAGAAGAAAGAAAAACAGGCAACATTTATATTAAAGATATATGCAAACCTCGTCTCCATTAGCTGCTTCGGAAGTCTTCTCGGGATACACACCAGCTCTAAGGAATGACGCCTTCCATGAGTCCACATCATCCTGAGTTTCACAGGATAATTCTAGCTGCTTATAATCCTGAACAAATATTTTGTTTACTTTAGATATTTTTATGAATATATTTATTGAACATTTATAATTTTATTGTATGATTTTGACATAAATTGTGCGTGAATATATTTACATACATATTATGTGAATATATATACATATTATGTATTCCATTAACTGCCTCGGTGGTGTAGTGGCTAGTATGTACGGCTGCACACCCGGAGGTCCTGGGTTCGAGTCCTGGGTCGGGCCAAAGTTTAATTATTGAGTCTTTCTGTATAGTAAGTCTTAGTAACAGCCCGGAGTTGGGAAGTTGGCGGTGTTTCACCCCCGTGCCTCGGAGAGCACGTAAAGCCGTCGGTCCTGCGCCTTAACTCTCACGTCGTGTCGAGTGGTCGTCCCACCGGAATATGAGAGTGATAGGAATAGACAGTGCACTTGTGTCTGCGCGTACACTTGAGCACTATAATATCTCCTGCGCAGTTGGCTAATCTCAATGAGATTGGCCGCCGTAGCCGGAATCGGCTAGGAGAACATCATGTATTCCTGATAATTTCTTACATCAGGCTTATATACTTTAAAACGCCAATAATTTATACATCTACACATATAATAAAATTGTAACTAAGCCGAATCTGTACATTAAATATTTTTTGGAAAATCTTACTAAAATAAACATTATTATCGATACAGAGGCCGAATCTGGTTAGAATAAAATGACGATGATACTATATATATTTTAGCAAGGTAACTTACTAGATAAGGCAAAAACTATTAAAAATACCTTATCTTGGGAAAAAATAACAATAACGCTATTTTATTTGGTTTTTGGTCACCTGAACGCGGGCGGAACCGTGGGCAATGCGAGTCTTACTAATAAAATTCTACCGGAGTGTAATCTGTACATTAAATATATTTTTTGAATATTTTATTGAAATAGACATTGTTGTCGGTACAGAGCCGAATCTATAGTTTTTAGAATTTTTATCTGTCTGTCTGTCTGGGAAAGCATCACGAGAAAACCACTGGAAGAGTTTGATGAAATTTGGTTTGGGAGGTGGTTTTCAGGTCAACATATAGGATACTTTTTAGTGCGGGAAAATTTCTCATCTCTGAGAAATCTATACTAAACGTTAAAACATAACTAGGGACGAGCGCGAGCGGAGCGAGGGTTAGTCTCTAGTCACTAATAAAATATGAACAAAAGTACATTTGTGTACATGAACAATTTTTTTAAAACTATGACTTATGTATTGTGTACAGAATACAGACACCAAAACAGAAATTATTGAAATTTTTGTCTGTTTGTATGTCTGTATAACTATAAGCATTTCACGCAAAAAAAAACAGGATTTTAACTGTAATCATTGCTCTCACCTTATACACATTCCTGCCCTCCGGGTTGAATAAGGCGAACATGTGCCTGCGCGACATGAAGCCTTGTTCCAGATCACGCAGCTTGAGCCCGTCTAGGGGCAGCATGTATTTCTTCTCGCGCTCCTCCTCATCCTTGAACCAGGAGATGCTCTCTGATGTCAGCACGAACCAATAGTCGCGGGAACCGCCTGTAGGTACAGTTAATTTATATAAACGCTTCGTTTATTCACTCAATATCTTTTAATATGTTGCTTTTGATGATTATTATTATAGACCAAATTATATGCGTTCCCATACATTTTATCTATTTTTATAGAATTTTGCACATCTTAACAAAAATTTAATATTTTTATATAAATAATTTTATATATCATTGACACATTAAATAAATACTACTAATATTTAAATAAGTACGGCATTTTAGTTAATTATTAATAAACAAAAACATAAGAATGTCACATTTTTGTAATTTTTGTCATTTGAAATGTTTATTTTGACACTTTTATGCTGCATTCTCTAATTATAATAATAATCTATGTTGGATCTTAGAATAAACTTTACGGAAATAATATTACGCATATTACTCCGTTATATCTAAAATTATTAATATTTTTGCGTACCTTTCATAATTCCCAAATTATGAATGCACATATATCCCTTCCTGATGACCTGGTTGCCGAGTGCCCGATGACCTGTCTTAGCTGAATTTTCAGACTGATTCTGTGCGCTAGAAGCAAGACTACTCCTTATAAGTATAAATCAATATATTTCATAAATATTTAAATTATTATAAAATTATACCTATAAGTGATTCAATATTATTGTGAAAGTTATTTTTGGTGTCGTATATGAAATAAAACCTAGATGTAGATGTACAAATTTCTCCTAATTTGTTTTAAAAGTATAAACTACCCTACCTAAAATCATTGGATTGAATAAAAATTCAAGAGGAAGGTTTATATGTATAATACATGCATATTATATAATATACACATGCACAGAAAAACCGAGAAATTCAAAAATATGGGGGGGGGCGTGGGGGGGCTAGTATGTGTTAAAATGAAAGCATACTTGGCAAAACCGATGAAATCCTCATGGTTGGTGTTCATGTAGGCGAGCTCGCAGTCCACCAGCAGCACCAGCTGGTCCTTGCACTGCTGCTCGCGCGACCGCACATGCGACATGATGATGCGCTCCGTCTCCTCGCGCAGGCGCGGGTAGCGCGACATCTGAATACGTACACATATACTAATGTTGTAATAAAGCCCGTTTATTGTAAAAATAATTACATCCGCAATTGAAAAGACTTCAGTAAAAGTATAATAATAATTAGGTCCTTCTGACCAAGTTTTGGCCACGGGAGCGCTCACACTGAGACTAACCATGTACGCAGGAGATATAAATGCATAAGTATGCAAGCAAACACAAGGTGCAATTTTTTCCTTTTACTGTCAAATAAAAAATCCTCAGCAACCGAGCATTTGTAGTATTTGTAGCCGAGTATTTCTTAACAAACCCAATAACTTCACTTGGCCTGACCTGAAACTCGAACCCATGACTTCCAGATCTGGAACCGGTACATTCGTATTCAGTCCTTTTTAAAGTATCACTACTGAACAAGGGCCTCCCCTCTATACGTGATTTTTTTCAGAATGTCAAGTGCTATTGGCCCTACTGGCTTTGACAGCGGCACCGGACGGGAAGCCAAACAGAAGGTCCTGCCTAGAAATAGTAGTTTCGAAAAGGCACCTCCTGCGAGGTTTAGACCTCGGCTTACGAATCTATCGGATAACAGATCAAACCATAGACCACCACGCTTGACATGTGTGAGTTGGTAGACTTTTCATGTCTTTCGAAAACTTGCTAGGTTCCTCACGATGTCTTTCCTTCTCCGGAAGACAAGTGATAATCATGTCAAAAATGATTCTCACATGAAAGCATCCGAGGTGAAAATATCAGACTCGGAATTTGAACCTACAGCATACAGCGAATGAGGGCTATAATATTTAAATTAAAAATAGAATATCTAAATGTTTAAAAAAGCTCACTCACCCTTTCTGTGCAGACGCGGACTACATTCGACAATTCCTGCACGACCAAGTCGACGCACTTGAGACAAGGCTCCTTTAGCCGCGATATTTGTTTTTTCACTATCGCCTCAAACGCCATGTCGGGAGTGAACAGACCAACCTATAATTTTCATAATAAAAATACTTTAGTCATTACTTTCATCTTACTTACTTCATTATGTCCACATGTCAAATTCTTTTTAATTTCCACTTTGATATTTGCAAGAGCCTACAAAACGGGGAGCTACTCAACTGCTTTTTATGAATTTTAGCTACTAATATACCTTGTAAATTTTTAATAGTCTTTCGAGAACTTTTAAGTTTTCTCTTACGTAAAGGTTTCCTCACGAATTTTTATCCCCATTGTACTAGCAAGTGGTACGACATTGAAAACGATATTCGCACTTAAAAATCTTAGACCTCCGAGACTCGGGATTTGAACCCGCTTCACGTTACTGTACAAACGAGCGCATTGCTACTACTCCGCGGCCGACTAAATAGGAAAATAAAATTCTGAAATTGTAATTTATGCTTCTATTATATTAATTTCTTCAATATATATTTATTTGAATATTTACTACATTGTTATTTGATTTTTCATCCTATTAAGATTATTATATTATTTATATTAATTTAATGTAAAATGGAAATATTAATTGTTATCAATATAGGTTATTCTTTGTTTAAAAGCTTACACATGACAGCCACATATTAAAATAATTTAATAGTTTTGAATAGATGATTTGTTATTATTTATTAATTATTATAACTCTATTTTTCAAAATTAATATATTTATGTTTCAATCATATAAATCTTTAACAGCCACGTAATTTACGGACCCCCTTGCTCATCTTACAAATAGAAATAATCGTTTTTAAATAAAACTACATATCTGCGGATTTTTCGCAAATTTATTTAGATTTTTGGTTCTATAAGAAATCATAGGAATAATCCTAACTTCACAAATATAGAGACAACAGGACGAGTGTCATAAAACCGCTAAGACATTGATATATCAAGCAATACGGTTTGAAACACTGTAATTAAAACGGTAATAGAACTCGAGATACTCACTCGGATACCATGAATGTTCCTGATAGCGAATGCAATCTCTCTACGCAGCTCCTTTTCGTCGAATTCCATTTTGACAATTTCGAAGGGAAACCTCTCGTGGAACAGTCTATTGATTTTCGCACCGCCCGACAACTCGTTTGTATTGATTTGAGCCGATCCAGAACCTTCGATGGTACGTTCAAAATCCGTTTGCAACGTCTGGATCATTCTGTGGTGACGAATTATTATTTTTACTTGAGAAAAGTGAATACTAATTCAGGCTCCATCTCAATATGCTACTTATTTCTGTTATTTTTTTGTTTTAAGTTTTCTTAGCTAGCTTATTTTCATGTGTTTTATGAAACTTAAAACTAGACCATTTTATAATAATAAATGATAAAAGTATTTGAAATAAACATACTGTAACATAGCCTTAGTCTTGATAGATGGGTCATCAGGTCGGAAGTGCTTATACTGTTCCACATCCTTTTCGAGGGCAAGGAGCTGTTTCTGCAGTTTATCTCTCAGGCCAGGGAGAGTGTCCCGAATGTGGTTCGTGAGTTGTTGATTGAGGACCCTCTGCAGATAGGGGGTGCCGAGCCGGTCCGCGAGATGCCGGTAGGAAGGATGACTGAAATTTATGTTAAATTATAATTTCTATTTAAAATGTCAAAGCTTCATTTAATATTTTATTGTCCTCATTTATCACAAATTCTCAAAAGTATTCGCGAGTTCAATATATTATTTACTAAACCATAAAAAACGTTTCGATCATGGCAAGTAATAGTGACCATATACATATATATATATGTACGTAGTTACAAATACAAAAAAATGGTTAACATAATATTGTAAATAAAATTTTCCTATGCATTCTATTACATATGCTAATAAAATAATAATAGTAAGTCAGTGCATTCAATTGATATGCGCTCGTAACAAGCTACGTCCTACTGTTTGTTCCACTCACCTGAGAAAGAATTTCCTCTCGGCGGCGAGTGCGGCAGATATGTCTTTTCTTCCATCTATATCTTTTTGTGAACGGTTGACCACACCGATATAACCTCGCCGTAATGGCAGCAACTTGTTTTCTAGCACATCTCGTGCATCTGTGCCTTCGTCCATGAGATCCAGCTTTGTGATTACGCCGATTGTGCGAAGACCTATTTGTGATAGATAAATTAATTTACATAATATGAAAAATCTATTACATAAGCTTCTCAGTTAAAAAAATATATACTACTTACATATACATATTTTTATATACTATCTTACCTTAATACATATATAATATATCTTACCTTGAGGGTCGACTTCTTTGGCAAGTTTAAGGGCATCGCTATTCGCCAAGTCAGTGTTAGCTGGCGTCACGGCAAGGATAAGACACGATTCGCGTTTTATAAATTGAAATATCATTGCTTTGATTTGCTGTTCGATGTCCAAAGGCTGATCTCCAATGGGCACTTTTGTTAGACCCGGCAAATCGATTAACGTCAGGTTGAGTACTGTAAATATAAAATTATATATATATATATATATATATATATATTATATTTTTAAAAATTTAAAAAAAATAATTGTTACTATAGTAAATCTTCTGAGAAAATGCAAAAAACAAAAAGCCTTTTTTATTTCATACACTTGCTTATCATCTGCCTTATATTATTGCAGATGATACAAACAGATTCATATATGAAATATACATGAAAATCGGCCAAAAGTTAGTTATTAAAAATATATTTACTATACATATTTTTTATATTTTTTTCACCATCGGAAAGTAGAGATTTCAACGAACAGAAAACATACCAACTTTTTGAAAAAAGCTGTTATTTTGACGGGTGAATTTTCGATTGAAAATTAGGGTGCTTTTTCGATATTAATTCAAAATAAGGTGAAAAAATACATATTTTTAATCAAATACATTACAGCGTATTTGGGACTTAAAACGGTAAGTTTTCACCAAATTTCGTTAAAAAAAATGTAAAAGATAAAAATAAAAAACCAAAAACTTGGTTTTTTGAATTTTTCACATAAATTTTGAGGTTATGTGAAAAAAGTGTAAATACAAAAGTTTTAGATCTTTTTATTACCTACAACTTTGCCATTAGATTTTTTTCGATAGGACTTTTAGTTTTGCCGGAAACCGAGAAAAACCGTTTTTTACCCTTAAAAACTCACCCCCATCCCCTTCCCGACCTCAGATCGCCCGTAAATTATTTTTCCTTTCATTTTTATAATATTCCCCTCCTTTTCTAATGGGTTGCATCCTACAATTATTTTTTTCACTTTTTATTATTTTTAAAGGCTTCTACCCTGGTCTAATGTATTTAAAGTCATATATGTGTAGTGTATCAACTATCTGGTATATATAACATAAGCCTCGTAGCTTACCATGGAACTAGATGGTGCAGTGTGTTAATGTCCCAACATATTTATTTATTATTTATTAAAATAATATATTAATATATTTAATTTTAAATAGGGTTTCATATTTTTAGTACCTCACGAACTTGGCAAGTTGTTTTAGTGAAAATGGGTAATACGCGTTGAATTAGTAACAGGCGCATAATATTTTAAATTAAAGTCCATAACAGTTGATTTGAGAAAGAGCTAGCCCATAGGCTAACACTAATTATAATAATTAATTTTATTGGTATATTGGTGGGTGTACCTACACCTAAAGCGGCCAATAAAAAGAGATGACAGCATGGATGTGTTGTATGTTGAATTTTGAAGTTGGTGCCAGCCGATACAAAGCAAAGCACACCGACTTCGAAACTATTTGATTATGTATGTATAGTAAATGAAAACTACGTATCAGTTAATTTTTACTTTTTAGTGATTTTGTTTGAAGTCGGTTTTTATTTTTTGTTAAAAAGTTTTTATCTATACATATAATAAAATTGTAACTAAGCCGAATCTGTACATTAGATATTTTTTGGAAAATCTTAGTGAACTAAACATTATTATCGATAGAGGCCGAATCTATAGTTTTTAGAATTGTTGTCTGTCTGTTACCGCATCACAGAAAAACCACTGGAGGGATTTTGATGAAATTTAGTATGGTGATAGCTGGTTATCCGGGTAAATATTATATAGGATACTTTTTACCGCGGGAAAATATTTCATTTTTAAAAAAAAAAACCAAAAACTGCAATGTAAGAGTATACTAATATGTAAAACCCAAGAATTTGTTTTTTGGTCATCTAAAGCGGGCGGAGCCGCAGGCAATGCTAGTTTTATAATAAACAGCAAAATCAAAATGTATAGGTCTGTAAAATCAGGGATTTTTTTATTATAGCCTAATGGGAGCTCCGTAACTGATCATTGATTAATGATTCTTATTTATAATGAATTTGAAAAATTGTATTGATTTGTTCACGCCATTGAATGTAAACTCTGCATAACGCAAACTCGCTCAGGGCTATGCTCAGTTCCTTAAGATTCCTATATAAATCTTAAATCTAATGTATACTATAGATAGCTCTGCTCTCTCAATTTAAAATCGAGAAAAGTTTTATGAAAATATAAGATTTTATCAAGTTATTTTACGTAGAGAAATAAACATTCACGTTAAGGAGAATCAGTAAACCAAAATTTATTCTACATTATTCTTTGCATACGTACTACAGAAAGACGTAATGCGTAAATGATTGACAGGATGAGTCATAGGAAAACAACCGTTATGTATTGTTTCCAAAACTTCTGTCTGTAACAATTGACTTGAAGACTGAAGTCAATTTATTTTTTAATTTATTAAATTGATATATTATGTTATGTTTTGTTTGTCTTTTAATATTATAAATACAAGTGTCTCTTTTATAATTATTAATCAGATTGGTGAAAATTGGCAACCATAATTCCTAAGGCATGGAATATTAGCTACCTTTATCTCCATCATACAAATGAAATAGAACTTATCGTCATTATAGTAATTGAAATTAATCAATTATTTATCAAATGTCACGCGGGTTTAGGACATGAACAAGCCAATAGAGATTCACTAGTACATAATAGTATTGCTCACATTTTATCGAGTAACTGCTTAATTAACAATTAGATCTTGTTTCACAAGAATAAGGTGACGAGTCAAATGCTTTGATTAGGGCATTGCCTTTCACACGCCAATGGTTCTAAGAAGTTTATTGGTAGTCCAGTGAGCGAAAATAAGCAATCTAGTCATAAAATATATTAAATATTATTAACTAAAAATTTAATCTTTAATATTAATAAACACTAATAAGATTACATGATAGTTCCGGCAGAGCTGTTAGTTAATTGTGACACCACTGACATAATATCTCCAGCTAAACCTATATACTCGTATATCTGCCGAAAATCACTATAGGACTATTACACCACTCCAACAAGTCGTCTAGACGTCCTTTAATCTCATATAGTTTTTTAAGGCTATCCAAAACCTTATTGCATAGCATTCATTATGCATTTAATGTTTTATATTTCACTGGAAAGTCGCAGGGAACCTTCCCTAAGCAAATCGCTATTGGTTTAACCTGAGTAATACTTAAGATCTAGATGAATCCCAGCCTAACACACTAATATTACGTCTCTTACGAGGTCTCTATGTTTGGATGTGTTCCAACAAATAAGTATTCCAAATAGTAGGGGAGCCCAAGAGGGGATTTTCTGTAGTTACTCGAGCGCGGCAGATTAACATAAAAGAGGTTACCTTGCACTCTATTGAGTACTTTCACCATAATATAAGTCTTCTATATAAAGGGGCGCGTCTAGGGAAGCCGATTAAAATATTTAAAAAATGTTTTGATAAGGTAGAAATACTTGAAACCGTCAGATTAAGGTGTGGTAGGCTAGTCACATCCTGAAAAGTATCCAATTCAATAATCTGCCGATTTGCACAAGCCGAAGAGGCAAAAATCGACTATAAAGTTTATGATATTTTTGCTCAAAATATCTGATGACAATAATTCTCACGATTACTGAGGGATTCAAGAAATGTCCATTATATATGTAGAGTCCCGCCATAAGAGTGCATTCGAATTAATTACATTCCTTAACACATATTATCGCCTATAATAATATAGTAAGTATATATGATGACGTCACATGGGCTACTCTTAGTAAATAATAAAGTGTCATGACGGTCGGTTGACTTTTTCCGTCTAGCTCTCTTCGCCAAATGTGCTGAGTATACGTGCGATAAGGAACTTCGTTCCAAAAATAGAAATATCATTTTATATACATACATATATAGGTATATACTAAAGAACATTTAATTAAACAAAACGGATAGCTAAAATAAAATAAAACATGCCCTATTTGTTTTAATATTTTTATGCCAAACAAAGAACACTTCACAAATAACCCTGAAAATATGAAACGCATTGAGATATTTAACAAAGTATTCGCACGCATCATACTCGTAGGAGTCCAATAGATACGAAACCTTGATAAGATAATATAGGATTTACTTCACGTAATTAAGATTTATTTTATAGTTTGAAGTTTAAATCAGAATACTATTTCTGAATATTTTTTGAGTAAAAATTATTCTACTTTAAAGCAAATCGACAAGATCACTCTATTCCACGTTTGAAATACGTAAATAAATAGCTTTTACTTTACAAAACACAGCAGTGAAAATTAGCCAAGTGCTAATTGTACTCGCCCATCGAAGGAACCGAACCGTCACACCCACCAGGCATCACACAATTATTAACAATACGTACGTACATACATATTATATTGTGTAGTGGTGTTACCAGTAAAATATGACTTGATATTGAATAGTTATTGTAATCCCGATTAATAATATTAACCTGCTTATATTTTATGTGACTTATATTAGTATTATTATTATACTAGGAGAATACGCGGCTTCACTCGCGCTAAAACTATAAAAAACTCTAAAGAGATAGATTTCACACAAACTTTCATCCCCTATTTTACCCCTTTATGTGAATTTCGAAAAATGCTAAAACACGTATTTATTTAATTGTATTGAGGAGCATTAATACCAAGTTTTAAGTAATTCTGATCATAAACAATTTTTTGGGTCGTATTATAACGTGCTTTCCCATGGAAAGGAGATCAACTTCCGCGGTAAAAAGTAGCCTATGTCACTTTCCAGCCCTCCAAATATCTCCACACAAAAAATCACGCCAATCCGTCACTCCGTTTTGACGTGAAAGAAGGACAAACACACAAACAAACACACTTTTACATTTATAATATTAGTATGGATTAATATACTTTTTGTTACTTAAAGTTTAGTCCTTTAATCACATCCAGTTTGATGCTTGTATATGATACAGTTTATAAATTTACAATATACCTAAACTATAATAGCTAGGAAAGAAACCCAATGATATAATACTATGTAAAAAGTTATAAAAACATAAACGGATGTACTTACATCATGTAAGTAACTGTGTGTAAAAAGAGATAAAATAAGATAAAAACAATCAAAATATCACAGACTTATATTCAAGCACATTAAAAGTATGACTATATTTATGATAAATCCTAGAAGTTTTTAAAAATATTCATTTTACTTGTAATAGGAAGGTAAAAGAGAGAATTTAATAAGAAAATAATTAAAATAATTTGCCGTTTTAGAAACTCAATGATTATTTAGGTCACCAACACACCGCTTATGCGTAGCATAACAAATAATATAAATATAATCTTTCACAATCTCATTACGCTATTAATAAAATAATTAGCAAGAGGATGAATGGTTGAAAATTATACAATAAATAATCCTATAATACTTGTTCAAAGAATAACCATAGTCTTGACTATAGAAATAACCACGTATACAAAACGTTCTTGTTAGCAATTGTAAAAAAGAAGCCGTCTATTTATTTGTCGAAATGAAAACCAGAAAATTTTATGTCAAATTATTTCATTAGGCACGTCTTTCTGATTATAATTTATTAGATTTTTTTATATTCACATTACATTCTAATAAATTGTAACCAGAAAAATCATTCACATTACAAAAAATGTAGAGACACTTTATGCTCTACAATGTATGTAATAGGTGCAAACACTATTAAACGCATACACCAGGAAGCGAAATATATTCAATACAATATCTTAGACACGGTAACCAGACGAAAACACACATTTTTGAGAATACGAAAAAAAGTTTATACAACTTTTCAGCCCTACCTTTCATTCTGTACCGTTATACCTTCTCATAAGAATGGAATTAAATATTGACTTAATAAAATTGGACGAAATAGTTTTTTTTTAACTTGACATGTTTTACTTACTACTATTGTCATCATTTTCGGTATAGAAGGTACATATACACATATGCATTGGAATAATGTATAAAAACCCACAAGGAATGGGAATAAAGGAAAATATACTTAATAAGATTTAGTGTGCTTAATATACCCCGGTTTTATTTATTTATTTGTTTATTAAGGAAAACATACAGCTTTTTATATCACATACTAGAGACTCATCCTCACTTCACTCGGGTTCGTCCCTAAATTAATTCCCCATACAAAATTTCATCACCACTTTCACACCCTTAAGGGATGATATCCGGGATAAAAACTATCCTATATATTCTCAGGGTCTCAAACTATCTTCTTACCAAATTTCATCTAAATCGGTGCAGTAGTTTCGGAGCCTATTCAGTACAAACAAACAAAAAATCAAATCTTTCCTCTATATAATATTACATACGAATAAAATTAATAACATTATACGTACATGACATGAACATACTGTACATGAGCCAAAACAGTTTTAACATGTAAAAAAAATATCTTATCTTTACTTTACACAGACAAACACGTGAATAATTACTAGATATACTATAAGAACTTCACTAAAAATATTAAATCAAGATGAACAAACTTATCTCAAACCGTTCCTTAGGCATCTAATCTAATGAGTCATTATTTATCATCACGATTCGGTCATTAATGGCGTCATTTTCCGTCTTACAAGAAAAGAATAATTGCAATGCCAAAATTAATAAGTATATTGTGGTCTTGATTTTAAACGAACGGTTATTTCAAATTCAGTAGTCTTATATATCTATAAATCAATGTGAACATCCTGAACTACATTTATTTTTCCTATTTAAATTACTCTATCACTTTGCCTATTAAAATATGTAGATCTGCAAGTATCTCGAAAAACAAAGATACGAAAGTGAAAAAACTATATGTATGTAGTATTTAGCGATATAACAGATGTTTGATTCCAAATTTAGACCAGCCAAAAGAATTCCGAGTCTAAACAGCCTTCATTCTTATGCATGAACGAAAATGCCTTCAAATTGTTGAAAAATATAATATTAATACAAGAGCATATTGTTTAACCTACATATTGTTAAACTTAACACAAAAATAGGTTTATGGGTGAAGATTATGCATATTGCATTACAATTAGAAAGAAAACTCTAAAATTGTAAGTATGTATTGTATCTCCAGAAAGTATATAATAATCGCAGATTTGCTTACAACTACTTTCGGATGTTTTTTTTTATTCAAGACCTAAAATAATTACTGAATTTTTAGGTCAATACGTCTGTGACGCACCAATCAGTTCATTACATCTAAGAAAATTCGAAGAACGTTTACCCAGCTGCGACAATAAAGACGCTATGAAGGAATTTCAATCATATTATAAAAACAAATGATATTGTTTAATAAAACATTAAGAATGCCATTACAAAATATTTATTAATATTATAAATACATCTGTCCGTTTGTTAGGTTTTGTGGTCAAATCGCTATTTTATATTGACAAAATTTGATACCCTAATACGGATAAAACAAGGAAAAGAGGATGAAACATTTTGATTTAATTTTTTTATCTATATATCCTTCCTTAACAATAGTAAACATTTATTGTATATCTTTATTCCTAGCTTAGAAAAAAAAAAAAAATTATTGCGAATATTGTTTATGCAAAAAATGTCTCATACATGCTATTGTTAATTTGGAATCAGTCTTTTTTAATGTCCCACTGCTGGACACGGGCATTCCTTCAATGCGAGAGGGATCAGGCCATAGTCCACCAAGCTGGCCAAAGTACCAAATCCCAAGGTTGGCGGACGTCACATGTCTTTCGAAAACTTGCTAGGTTCTATCAGACATGTAGGTTTTATGATGTTTTCCTTCATCGTACGACAAGTCGGAATCGTAATCACGAAAAAAATGGTTCGCATATGAAGATATTAAAGGTGGGAGACCCGTTTCACTCATTTTCCCAAGCGAGCGCGTTACCACTAAGCTACCACAGCCTTTTATTGTTAAATTAATGCTTGCTAATAATTTTCAACACATTCCATGTTTATGAATGTGTCATTTTCGCTATGTATATATGTAATAAAAAAATATACCTATGTATTTATATTATTTATAGAGACTAACCCTCGCTTCGCTCGAATTCGACGGCTTGTTTCCCAATAAAACTTTCATCCCCATTTTCATCCCGTTATGGGACGATTTCCGGGATAAAAAGTATCCTATGTCCTTCTCAGGGTCTCAAACTATCTTCTTACCAAATGTCATCTAAATCGGATCAGAAGATCCAGAGATTTTCCCCTACAACCTCACTAACTCATAAACTTTACCTCAAATTAATTGATTTTCATTGTAAATACTAGCGGCTCACCCTCGGTTCGCTCGGGTTCGTCGCTAGGTACGTTTTAAATAGGTATAAATGGTTATTAGCCAGTGTTAGCCATATAATTTTTTTTTCGTTAATTTTTCATTTTTTCTCTTTATTAAAACTTTACGTGTACCTTAAAGAACATACCAAAAAAATTTTGCTGATTTGGTCGAGCCGTTATCGAGTTTTGCGTTTAGCAATATTCATTTTTATTTATATAGATTTATGTTAGTTAATACTCTATTAACATTGCATTTAAAATATAAATGACTGTTATCACAAAATTGATATCCCATGTGCTGCAACTTCCGGACTAATATTATATCTTTTTAGTTTTATAAAATGTGATAGTTTGAAAAAATTGGAACTTTAGTAAATTAATTAATAAATATCGAGTCGAATTTTTAGACGAATTCTACTTTCGTATCCGTAAACGTATTCACAATATATACTACTTTTTACACCTATTGTTATTTAAAATGTCTAGAAACGTAAAATATTTACTACGATCATAAAATATTTTTAAGATTCTGACAAATGGATTTAAAAAAAAAACACTATGTGTGTGTCAACGTTAAGTCTAACTTTATCTATTAAAACTTCCTCCTTTTTATACGCCGCCGAATATTATAGGCGGTAAATTAATTCTTATTAAATGTTAATTCTCTCAATACATTCAAAACACATAAATTTAGTTAACGTCATAAAAAACTTTAAAAATAAAATAAAAATCATGGGTCCACTTGGACTGGACCTGAATGAATGAATGAATGAGAAAAATTGGAAAAAAATTTACAATGTACATATTATGTGCATACTTCTATTATGTACATAATCTATAGGTACTAGGCGCAGAACATGTGTATAAATGAGTGTTGTGAAAGTAGCTATTTTAAAGACTTTTTTTTAATACAACTTAAATACATAAATTTACAATAAATAACGATTAAAATTCTTTTTTTATGGATTTTGCAAATACTAACGTGCATATAATACATAATCAGTTTAAAGCAATCGTGGCATGATTTGATAAGATCATAATAAATTATAGAACGAAATGATTTATTTTTAGATAATGATAATTCATTTCATACTTGTAGTATGTGTACTTCACATTTTATTTTTATGCGTTCACAAATACCTTATAATTTTTTTAAAAATCCGTTACAACCGACTGCGTGAAAAGCGAATTAAAAAGAAGAAAACAAGTTAACAAAGAAAAAATAGTGATGCAGTCGGAGACAATATGTTTCATACTTGGTACAAGTATTGCTACGTACATCTATGTATATACTATAGACATAATAATAAATTTATATATGTCAATGTACCATTACAGGTCAAACACATAACCTTCCTTTAGGTTTCGCCGCAGTCGGGTAAAAATCAGAAACCATTTATTTACGCTATGCCTATATAAATATCATTGGGTTATTATCATTTATTTCTGTTTATTTAGTCCACAAAGAATATAAGATATTTAAATTATAATATTATGTTGGTTGCTGAGTGTTAATTTATTTTATAAATTAACCTGGCGTAAATTTAACAAAATGTTTATACTTCTAGACTCTAGTAATAAATAAAGTACTAAAATGTTTATAGTTTGTAGTACCTGTTAAAAATTTTTTGATAAAGGATTTTTTTACATAATATACATACCTACCTACATTTTCAATGAAGTGAGAAAGTATGAAGTATTTTAAGATGTTATTTCCGAAAAAAGAATATTATTTTATACAAATTCCACATACCTAATAGATATTTAAAAATTCTGTAGCAATACGTCGTCGACGTATTGACGATAGAAATGTGATAAAAAGTAAGCATGAATGGAAATACAAATAAATCAACCATAATATGTAACTTTAAATACAAAAGAAATTAGCATTATATCATAATTTTAAATAAAACTATGTTTCCTGATTTTTTTTTGCGGATTTATTTTGATTTCTGGTTCAGCATTTCGAATGCTTTACAGCAATCATGGTCACAGGAGAGACTAAGGTTTTAGACGTCTCAAAGATCGTTATATAGTTATACGCGGTAATATTACATGTACATTACCGTGGTTATATGGACAGCACTAGAAAGGTCGTGAACCAAAAACCATAATAAATTCGCGAAAAAAAACCGAAAAGATAGTTTTTATTTAAAATGTTAAATATATACATATTTTTATAAAACATAAAATCATTGTAAACTTACCATTGGGCGAATAAACACGCAAATTGATAGGCACCGGTGAGATTCCTTTGTTAGAGCCTGTAATGCGATCCGTCTCCGCCTCAATTTCTCCTCGCACTTCATTGAAATCCGTGAATTTTTTGCCTTTGCAGTGGAGAAATTCCGCATATTCTATGAGTAAAAAATGTGTATTACAAATATGTTTGTTTCTTTGGACAAGAAATAGATTTAAGTAAAATAATTAATATCCAAACATAATCTAACACTTCTGAAGAAGTTTAATGAATAAGAAATAGTAATATCCTGTGAATTATTCTATTATTTAAGTATTATTAAATAATTCAGCCGTTTCAACACCCTACTGCTGGGCACAGACCTGGTAAATTTAGTGGGATAGAGCCAGCTCACCATTCAAACTATGTGTGGATAGGTGAATGTTCAAATGTTGATAATGAATTTTTGAAAACTAGTTAAATCTGATGCAGGGAAGAGAAATGCAGATTTCCTCATAACATTTTCCTTTGCCGTATTAGGAATTAGTAATCACATTAAAAATGTAATCATTAAATAAAAACCTCTGAGGTACAAAACTTCAGAATGCAGGCAATGCTAGTAAGCTATATTACTGTAAAATTCCATTGAAATTCATTTAGTAGTATTTTTATGACAGATTAACAAACATCCATATATCCATTCATCTACCCTCCACACTGACAAACTTTCGTGTTCATAATATTAATAGGAGTAGGAAGTTAGGATATTTCCTATACCAGATGAAAGAAATCAGGAATGACTCCTCTGTTTTCTTCCATTAATAAACAACAATTTAAAACAATTTTGACTTTACAATTTCAATTCCTTTTTATAACCTCACAAAGGATGGTAGTAATTATAGTAATAGAGTGGTAGAATCAACAATTAGTTGTTTTTCACATTCAAATTACAAATGAAGGTTAATAGTTAATCTCGTAATGTAAAGTCATATTATTTTTGCATCTATCACATTAGTATTAAAACTTTTATATAATCAGATAATTAAACACCTCCAGATAAATTTCTAAGAAATCTATTGGTAACTGACACACCGGTGTGTCCGCAGTTGGGGAGGGATTAATATATCTTGATTACTGCACATTGATTACAAAGATTTCTTTAATTTAATATTTTTGTCTAACCTGCATTTCCATTAATAAGTTGTAGAATAAGTGGCCGACGAGTCACAATACCAGACCCACGAGGTAAAAAATCCCTAAAAAAATTACATTAAATTAGATAAACAATTAATGTTAAATAATGTGTCTTGTTGTGTTAGAAAATGTTTCTTAGTTTTTATGGTGCCTATATTTTAACGTTCAAATTCACAACACCAAGCTAGCCTTTTAACAAGTATCAGTTTCAAACACTACTTCCATATATGCTCAGAAATTATGTATTAAATTTAACAAGGTAAATGAAAAATAAAGAAGGTAATATCAATTAATAAAAGTATACAATAGATATTAATTCTAAAATATTGTGATTCACATGTAATTAATATGAAGAGATTATTCAACAACTCATTCAACATGTATGAATCATTATTAAATATAATACACTTTAAGTGAATGTCAAATATTAAAATTATAAAATAATAGATTTACAAACTTCAAACAAGATATATTTTCGTTATATTATTTTTTCAACATTTTTTATAACCAGAAGTCTATGTTAATTCTGCATTACAAAACTACTTTAGGTTCTTTATATCTTTTAGATATATATGTTGTATTCAATCTTTTTTAACATCCCACTGGTGGGCACGGGCCTCCCTTCAATACGAGGGGAATCAGGCCATAGTTCACAACGCCAGTTAAGTGCGAGTTGGCGGAGTTTCGAAAACTTGTTAGGTTCTCTCAGACATGCGGGTTTCCTCACGATATTTTCCTTCACGGTATCATATCATATATATGTTACATGAAATTTATTATTTAAAAATGTAAATCATTAATAACAGGACATTAAATACAATCATTGAAGACAAAGAACTTTTCTATTATCAAGTTAGTTCTCGACTATAATGATAACAACAATAGTATTTTTCTTTACCTTGATAATCATGTGTATGTTCCATTTAATTTAATTTTTAGAATTGTAAACAGCAATTTTGACATATTTTGACGTTATTCACTTTACTCAAAAATAATTCTTTTTGTCAAATAAACAACGTATCAAGCGATCTAACAGTCTATATTTGTCTTACTAGTAAAATAGTAAATTTAACTTATAACAATACTGTAATTAAAATGTAGCTTCAGGAATTTTTATTTGTCTTTTTATTTTTGAGGTGCTCACCTGCCTACAAAATTTTCTAGCACCGAACTTTTTCCAGCAGATTGACCACCCACAACTGCAATTTGTGGTAGATCTAAAGACATGTGCACGCCCATTGTAACAAATGCATCTTGCAATTTGTTCACAATTGGGATCAGTTGTTGCATTCCAAAATTTCCAGCCATTTTTGCTTATTTACATGAATTCAAGACCACAAAATCACTGATTACTTGCTCATCGTCTATACTTCACATCATCGATAAACTAATTTATTTTTCAATATGGTGGTTTGTGGGTGGTTATGGTAACGCTACGTTCCATTGTACGTAATAAAATGATAACAGTAGAACTTGGATTGACAATGAAAGGTTACGTTCGTTTTTAAATTATGTTTATGATTTTTTTATATACACAACACTTTTCGGATGTCGTTGGACATATATTATTAAAGTTTCTATTCTAAATACTCTCTCTTTCTCTCTCTGGATATTTTTTTTCTATTTAAAAAAGTTAAGTTATATTCAATACTATGTATATACATATCAAAATCATCCTATAATATATAAATAAAAACATCTCGTTCAATGATTTATAAGATCAATACTGCGTGACATGCGCACTAAATATAGGACAGATATACGTTACTATTATGACACTAAATACTAAAATATATAGAAAAAATATATATTAAAAGAAAAATCTTAGCTACTGCAAAGTTTACAAGGCTAAGAAAATATCAAAAAATATAATATATTTTTTACAATTTCTTTAAATATATATATATATATATATATATATATATATATATATAATTAAGTTTAAAACATCAATGGATTTTATTTTTATTATAAAGTATAACAATAGCAGTGCTTAATCTATACATCTACGTTTAATTATTAACTCTTACGCAATTAAGATTTATACAATTTTTTTACGAATTTAATATATAATTATAGTATTGTTCACGTGGTATAGTATTGTTCATACATTATTTTAATCTATATCATATCAAGACTCACCTGCCTACAAAATTTTCAAGCACTGAACTCTTCCCTGCTGATTGACCTCCAACAACAGCTATCTGAGGCAGGTCCAACTGCATGTGCACTCCCAACTGTGTAAAAGCATCTTGCAGCTTATTAACAATTGGGATCAATTGTTCCATGCCCATATTACCCGACATGGCTGCCGGTTTTCTCAAAAACTCCTCGATTTATGAACTTCCTCGCAGATCTTCGCTTACTGAATTTCTCTCATCAATATGATATAAATTCTTTTTGCGCATGCGTAAGTTTAGTGAGCGGTTAGATGTGTGTCTATCTCAACTGAAGCTGTATTGAATAAATTTATATTACTGCCTTTTTTTATGTCAATAAGAACCATAAGTGTGCTGAAATTTTATATGTGGTTTATATTTATGTTAATAGTAGATTACTATGAAAAATCTACATGAGTAAAAAAATCTCATATATGTATGTTTCATAATGCTGCATATATCTACTTTAAGTTTTGATTAGGAGTAAGTTTATAGTAACTAGTATTTTTAAATTATTATTTTAGAACATTTCTCTCTTTTTTGTTTCCTGATTGACGACACGTTTGCCTTAGGTTGTATTGACCCTACTTGCTGCGCCAGCGGTCACGAGTTTGAATTCCGCTAGAGGCATTCATTTGTGTGATGAACACGAATGTTTGTACTCCAGTCATGAGTGGATATATTTATAATATGTATGTATATAAAGTTGTATATATGTGTAGTGTATCAACTATCTGGTATCCATTACACAAGCCTCGTAGCTTGCCATGGAACTAGATGGTGCTGTGTGTTAATATCCCAACATATTTATTTATCTATTCTCTTTGTTTGATAAACTATTGCAACAAGCAATTTACGCTCGCAAGTAATGAGTACAACATATTTAGTTTAATTGCTTTACTAAATTGTATTCAGACCTTTTTTAATGTCCTAACGCAAAGGGGGATCAGGCCATAGTAGCTACACCATACTGGCCAAGTGTGTGTTGCAAGCCCACAGGTCTTTTGTAAACTTGTTATGTTCTCTCAGACATACAGGTTTCTTCGATGTTTTTTTTCACCATAAGATAAGAAAAAAAATTGTGTGTTGCAAAACAAATAGACTATAGCCTTTTTTTAACGGAATCCCCCATCCCTCTTGGTTCTTCCCCCATTTTGAAGGCGTTTACGTCATGAGACTGTAACCAGCAATAATACATATTCTACTACTGTTGGTAAGATAAGACTTCTCTTTCTTCTTCTTCTGTAATTGTTGACGCAACTAACTTGATACAAACAAATATTGCTGAATGGTCTATGCAAGTAACGATTGTGATTGACAATGTTACTTATCTAACAGAAGGTAGTAACAGTTCTGTAACTATATATTTATGTATTATAACTACATGTACAATGCATTCTATAGATATTATCGGTCGAAGTCAGTTGTGACTTGCCCATAGAGAATCTGTTATTCACCTGTGATTTTATAGAAATTATCCAGTTCTGCTATATGAAAAACTAAATTGTATTAAACTCAATAGCGACTATAAATCTACATCAAATTATTTTAACAAAATCCCGGTAAGGAAATAATGGTTATCATCTCTTTCATTACACTCTGTTAACAGTTCTCGTTAGTTCTAAAGTTAGCTACTAGAATAAAACTTCAAAAAAAACTGTATAATTAGGATATGTAATCACTGAAAATTGTTTTTATTAAAAACATGTTACAAGGTTGCTGAAAGTGTGTAGAGCTAACGTATGTCAAATTCCAAAATTTATTTTGAACGCAACCAAACTTGCTTTTCAATGTTTTCCTGTAGAGTGCGTTGGATCGCGTCTTTGTGACGTCACGCTATTGATTGTAAAGGAGATCGTCTTTTGGAGACGCCATCTTAAAATAAAGTGATATAAGTTTTGGTAGTGTAGATTATAAAAAAAATCTGAAGTAATCTTCTTTTGTAAATTAGCATTTGAGCTTAGATAATTTTATTATATTAATAACAAGTGTAACGGACCAAGGTACTAGTGTATTTTGCTTTTGTTATTTCTCTAAGAGATTAAATTTACTTTGTTATTTACCGTTCTTCTGCTTGTATTTTATTAGTACCGTTATTACCGAGTATGTCGTTATTGCTGAAGAAGAATTAACAGTTACGAAAGTGTAATATATTTTAAAAGTAAAATTAGGGAATCATCGATCCAGCGTCCGTTCAGCCTACGGATGTAACACGTCAATATACTTCTGAGGGCAGGGCTCTTATTCGTCCTATCATTAGTGCTGTGAAAGTGTTTTTATTGTGGCGCATTGTAAAATTACATTTAAGTGTTATAATAAAATAAAATTTCTGCCAACGGAACTGTGCAGTGAATTGAAGTAAAGAATTTTTTTGTGAAGGACATGTCTTTGTGATTGACTGTTTAGTTTGGTGAGATCTTTTACGCTTGAATTAGTGTGTATCGTGTCGGTTCTACTGGTTACAGTTGGTGGTCGGTGCGAGGGTGACCTCCTGATGGTGTGTACATCGCAGCATGTCTGCACTCTCGACGCCGGGCGGCGGAGGCACTACGGCGCAGAGCAAGCCGACGTCCGGCAAGCAAAAATATCAGAAATTGGACATCAATAGTCTGTATTGCGCCAACAGGGTATGTAATTAAAATTCCGAGCTTATAAAATATGTTCCATTTAATTTGCCACTATACCTTTCTAATAAGTGATGAAGAAGCTGATATCTAAATTGTGCACAAATACATATATCTCAAAGTATTGTTTTTGTACAGCCATTTGTTACTAAATATTTTGTTCAATTATATGGGCTGTGAATTGTGTAAAAAACTGATTTAGAAAGGTAATTTTAGATACTAAGAAATCACTACTTTTAGTGCACACTTTTATAATATTTAGGACACTGGAGTAACTTGAGTGAGTCAACCTTCATTAATTTACAAAGACCAGTTATTGCAACTATATTTATTTCACATTGGTAACTTCCTTACCAGCAGAATATTCAAATATATTCATGTTTTTAATTTTCTTTGTTTCTTGAATGAAAGAGGTCAATGACCTGATAAAATGACCTTGTCTATAGATGTATTCTTGATTATTTAAAAATAATGCAATGAATGGACAGTTTTGTGTCTTATTATAATTATAAAAATACACAAATATATATATTATTATTTTTTTCATATCCTTATAAGAAATTAGTAAAAATGCTAGTTTTTGGTTTATATTTATTAAAGAAATGAATTGTTTTTAGAATGAAAACTCAGAACCGTCCTCAGTAAAATCTCAACTTAGCCGTAAACATGGAATGCAAAGTCTTGGAAAAGTACCTTCAGCTAGGCGCCCACCAGCCAATCTTCCTTCATTGAAAACTGAAACTGGTCAAGATCCAAACGCGAAGTGGGTTTTGTTTATTAATCAATTTATCTTAGATGAAATCAATATTTCAGATTCTTATTTAATTTCGGTAATTTCAGTTCTATATCAGCTGTAACTACAACAGTATCAACTCCAGCAACATGCGCCTCTCAGACTGTAGTAAGTTTTTTCCTATTTTATTTTATAAAGTACATTAATAATATATATGAATTTGTTCATACTATACCATAAATTTGAGACCTGCTGACATTTTTCATTTGCTTGATTTAAGTATGTTTTTACTAAAATAGCATACTTATATAATATTGTAAGAATGTTTTATTTCTTGTATTTTCTTGTTGTATTTTTGTTATTAATGTTGGAGATTATTTAATAATTATGTTATTAGGAAAGAAAGCTATTATTTTTACAACTGTTTATGTACGTTTAGATAACCTCTTCGAACAGCAGTGTGATTGCGGGAACAGGTTCAGGAGGATGGGTACCACTGCCCCCACCCTCTTCACCTCACTTTCGAACAGAATTTCCTTCACTAGAGGCTTCAGCTCAACCTTCACACCGATCTTCAGATCATTCTGTGCCTCAAACACAACTCAGACCACAAAGTAAGTTTGTTCAAATAAAATAAATATAGTAATTAAAATAAATTAAAACTGATATTATACATATTAGTAATTGGTTTTTAAAATAGTCACAATATTGCATATTATGCAGTATAAGTATATAATATAAAGTACTTTTAAAAAAATACTATAGAGGTGTTTAAAAGTAATTTTAAAGTAAACTTAGTTGTGTATGACAAATCATTCATAAATAATTCTTGTAGCAGAAGGCAGCTGGACGTGCGGTGGCACGGTCGGCGTTCGGCAAGAAACTACATCGTCACCCGCCGTCGCGCCCGCCTCCACGCCTGCTTCACAGCAAACACCCGCTTTCCGTGCTATTCTGCCATCCTTCGTATGTATACCAGACATTCTACATTTTAACAATTCATCTTGACTCTTCTTTTTATATGTCTTTATTTAAATAAAATACTAATTATTTCATAAATATTTTTTTTCACTAAATGATAAAAACTTTTATACAGCTGATGAAAGGTAGCGGTGGTACTGGACTTGGATTGGGAAATTTAAGCTCACTTCGTGATAATAGAAGTGGTAACAGTGGCAACAGTAGTAATTCCAGTAATAACATGGGCTCAAGGCCCACGCCACGAGCTCCGGCCACACCTCGAGCCGTTGAAGTGTTAACCGCACGCCCGATTTTACGGGAGGAACAAATATCTTCTTTAGACGATATTTCTCGTGATGCAGGATGGGCGCAACATGACGATATAGACTACGAGTAATTTTTTTATCTATTTATAAATATATTTATTTGAATATATAATTACATCTGTAATATTATAATTAAATTCTTTTCTTTCCAGTCAGAAACTTGACTTCTCTGATTGTGAGTCATCAACTCCAAGTACGAAAGTCAGTAATAAAAATAACCGGGCCAGTATTGACAGTGAACGCATGGATTCTAAGATACAGGATCCTGGCGACGAGGAGCAGCTATGGGCAGAACGTCGCCAAAAACAAAGCAATGAAGTTGCTCAAGCGGTCGCGCGAGCACGACAACGTAAGGAAGAGGAGCAGAGACGGCAAATGCGTGACTCGCCAGCCTCCCAATCTATGAAAGATAACCGTGATAAAGGAGACAGAGATCGAGATCGCAATGACAATAGAGAGCGAGAATCTGAATCCAGGGAAAAAGATAGGATCGACAATAGAGATAAAGAACGAACAGAAAATAAAGATAAAGAAAGAAGCGACATGCGCGATAGGGACCCTAGGGATAAGGATCGACTGGATAATAGAGACCGTGATCGTATGGACAATCGAGATCGGTATGACCGTGACCGTGACCGCGACCGTGACCGAGAGCGCGACCGCGACCGGGAGCGCGATCGCGACCGCGATAGAGACAGAATGATGGACAGCAAAGATAGAGCACGACCTGATAATAGAGATCGCGCTGATGATAAGGATAGAGATATACGAGATAGAGATCGTAATGACAACCGTGACCGCAATGATAACAGAGATCGAATAGAGCGTGATAGGTATGATAGAGATCGTAATGATCGAGACCGTGATCGTTTAGACAGAGAGAGGGTCGAACGTGACCGAGATCGCGATCGTGAGCGTGAACGTGATCGCGACCGAGATCGTGAGCGTGATCGCGACCGCGAACGGGATTTTAGAGACCGAGAAAGAGACTACCCACGTGACCGAGATCGTGATCAATCAAATCCGCCTTTTTCAAAAACATTTCAAGCAAATATACCTCCACGCTTTTTAAGACAGCAGCAAAATAGACAGCAAGAGGATCCTCACAAAGCGTGGGCGTTTACCGGGAAACCAGCTCCAAGACGTCAAGAACCACCCCCATATAATCCTCCTCGTCACACATCACACAACGGTCGCCGTTCATATTCTAGGTAAATTATATAAGTAGTATTTATTTCACTAAACGTTACCATAATTCTAATGTTTAACATTACCTCATTGTTTATTTCATTCCGTTTCAGAGATTATTCTGATCGAGAAGATGATGTAAGGAGAGACAAAGATGGCTCTGGCCCGCAATGGCGATCAGAAATGCAGGACTATGATAGATCGGGACGAGAATTAGACAGATCCAATTCTAAAGAATCTTATAAAGACTTCAATGAATATAAAGATAGAAGAAATGATTCTGATAGAAAATCATTAGATTCCGCTATTGAACATAGTAGCAGAACAGCAGCTGATAAATTAACAGAAGTTTTTGAGAGAAAAAGTATTGGACTAACTGAGCCATTTGCAGCCAATACAGATACCAACGCGACTATACCAACGCAAACTCCTGAAAGACGAACAACGCCGCCCTCGAATACTTCCCAACGTGACTCGTTTGAAAAAGATTTCGGCAAAGCGTCATGGGCTGAAGTGGCTCAAGAAGAGCAAATGGCCTCGGCAGCTAAAATATCTTTAGAAAAAGAAGCATCACTAAAACAAAATGAACACAAAAATGATTCTTTGAATACTGATGCTACTGATACAATAAAAACATCACAAAACTTAAATAATACCAGTAGTAACATACACACAAATCTCAGCACACAAAATCAAAGTAATAATTTCCATAATAATCACAGTTCTAACGCGCAATCAGTAAATCCTCAAATTCAGCAAACTCCCATTACTAACACTCAAGTAAACATTCATAGTGCAACAATCTCTTCTACTAATCAATCTCAAACTTCAATATTTACTGACTCTCATTCTATTTCAAAGTCTAATTTAAATCAATCTCTTCCTAAAACTATCAATTCTGCTGAAACATCTCAAATACAGAAACCTCTATTATCAGAACAATTAACAAGCACTGTTAAATCGACAGTTCCTATTCAAAAGTCTGAAAAAGAATATTCAGAAACAGAATCTGTTGCATCAAAATCAAGTATCGACCCATCTGGAATAACAGGGATTAAGCTGACTGATTCAAATTCTATTGAGAACATTCAAGATTCTCAGAAGAGATGTTTGGATGACAAAAAGAATGAAAGATACAGCAATGAACAATTGAATAAGATGCCAACTAAGGAGCCAGTTGAAAGAAAATCAAGTGGATCGGGATCTGAAAAGAAAGGAAGGGGGTATAGTAGTAGTGGTTATGTTTATAGTAGAGGTTGGGGATCAAGAGAATCTCGTGGACGTCGCTCACACCGTAGCTCTCGTTCAAATAATAGAGCTAGTGAGTCCGATGGTTCTACTGACGGTACTCATGTAGAACGCAAGGAACGTCGGAGAGCTCCTCGCAGCCCACGTGGTCCCAAAAAACAAGATAGACCAGATGACGCAAACCTGGCAAATACTGAACAGGGGACTACAGTTATTGATGGCTTAGAAAATAGAGAGCCATTTGCACCACGTGGGCAACCCTCTCGCCGAGGGAGGGGTGGTTTTCAAGGTACCAACAGGCCACCTGCACCCGCTAAACGTGTTACTGGATACGGCCCACCAAATACAAAGAGTCCATTTAGTCAAGCTAATAGAGTAAAGGATGAGGATATTAAAGACAATTTTCAAGATGATAAAGAAAAAGGCAATAATAAAACGCGCCCCAGTTCGTCCGCTGGTAAAGGACGTGATCGTCGCACAAAAGGTATGGGTGGCCCGCATAGTGGTGAAGATGAAAATTGGGAAACAACTTCAGAACATTCTGAAAGTGGAGGGGCGGGAAATCGGCGCTCTAACGGGGGAAGACAATCTGCTCAATCTCAAAAAGGAGCTGGTCATAATCGTACTCCCAATTCTAGCAACCGACAAAACAATGGACGTAATCAGCAGGCAGCTAAAAAAGAAGATGAAAACAAAACTGACATTACAGAGGCTATTAGTGATCTTAAGTTATCAACTGCCAAGAAAGATGAAGAAATTGCCGATGATGGATTCCAAAAAGTCCTGAACAAAAAGAACTCAAAGGAAACTAGAGTGTCTAATATTAAAGAAGAAAAGCAACCCAGATCTAGATCCAACCAGGGCGGTGGTCGTAATGGTTCCTCCTCGAGAAATCCAAATGATAAGTCGAATTCCCGTGGATCAGCCCCAGTTACTAGTAAACCCAGCGCACAATATGATCGACCGCGTCAAGCTAACTTGGCGCCTCGATTTGTTAAGCAAAGGCAAAAGCAACAAATGGGTTTGGTGTCTAATTTTGGTCCAGACACCGGGGCTGCTCCTCCTCCACCACCAGTTAATGCATGGGATAAGCCAATTTCTCAAACTTTGCGCGGTAATATTGAGGAGCCTGTAGAAGTTATTGAGACCAAGTCAAACCAATCAAGCCAACGAAGCACTCCTGGAGAAACATCCAACGAAAATAAAGCTGCAGTACCACCTTGCCCACTTGTGACTGATAAGACCGGCGTTCTCGATGGATCGACTCCACCTGTAGAGACCATTATATTTGAAAATACAAATTATAAGACTGCTCCCCCTGCTGAAGCACTGAAACAAAAATATCAACCCAGTGCAGCCACTGCCAAACCCCAAGAAGAAGTTCAAAATGAAATGGAACCGAGAACCTTACCCTTTAACGGAGATGTTAGGCCGCGCCCGAGGTCTATTCAAGAACTTATGGCAGAAACTGGTAGACCAGTGTCAGAAGCTGAAGGCACATTGGGTCTCCCAATGTCCTTTGATACATCTCAAAAAACTGAAGACTCTTCTGATATGAAACTTGATTTTGCGTTTGACTCAGATCTTGGTCAACTTACAGAAGATAAATCTACAAAAGCTCTTGGCCTACCACGCGGGACGCATATGAGCACTTCCAATACTATTTCTCCACTGGCGGCGGATCTCAATTTAAAGATCGCCAGTGTGAAAAAAGTTTGGGAAATGCCGGCTGTGGCTGAAGGCAGTGAAGAGTTACAGTTTGCTGGTTTTGAGGAGAATAACACCGAAACTGGTGCTCCTCCCAATGTTTGTAAAGTGAAGCCAACGCAACAATTACAGTCTCCTCCGCCTCAACATTATAATCATGTTAGTTATCAGGGAGGCTATGGCGGCCTTTCTGTTCCATCACCACCAGCTGTGTTATTTAACTCTTCGCAGCAAATACTAGGTTCCTCTCAACAGCTGCAACAACAAGGGGGGTTGTATGGTGCATTTTTGGACCAAACTCGTGGACAATTTGGTGGATTCCCTGGAACTCCATATGGTGCTGGCTCAGCTACTCCATATAATTATCAACCTCCACCAGACATGTTCCAGAGTTTACCAAGCCAGTATCGCATGGTAAGAATATTTAATTAATATATAGAGTTCTGATCAGTGAAATTGAAATATATGAATAGTCTTTCAGTATTTAATGCTAACACTTGTAATTTTCCTTTAAAGTTTAAGATTATCAAATATAGCGTTTTATAATTCCTACTTTTCTGTGATATTTAAAAAAAATAATATTGTAATCTGTTGTACTAATTGATTGGCAACACTACCTCAAGAACTGCTTAATAAATATAAATGCGTAGTGAATTTATTTTTTCCCATGCCATAAGGTATGTGGATACAAAATTATATTAAGATTGGTAAAATCGTTGAAGCTATGAAAAGACACAAATGATCTCCCTGTTTAATGTATAATATAACTTAGTACAGCTATACTCAACCTGTGGCCCGCCGTGCTTTTGTTATTGGCCCATCTGAAGTTACATCTCAGAGTTGGCTTTCGTTTTAAATTGTAATTATTCAGAGTTGTTTGATGAGTTCATCGACTTTGAAAACGATACCAATCTAGAAGTTCTGTTTAAAGAAAAAAGGGAAAACAGAATATGTGGAATTTTGGAGTATTGTTCCCCAAAAATATAAAAGCGTCCAAAGATGTGCCCAAATCCTATTAACATTCTTTGGGTCTACGTATGTGTGCGAATCGTCTTTTTCTAAAACGAAATACACAAAGAACGTTTACAGAAACAATCTTACAGATTCTCATCTGGATGATGTTATAAGGATAGCGTGTAGCAACAAGCCAGATCTTGATAAATTTTGAGAAAGTGTTTACAGTATTAAAAATCGCATTAAAACATATAAACATCTTTGTTAAAACAGTAACTACATCGTTAACTTGGAATTAAGTTTTAAAATAATTTTTGCTTGCGGCCCTCGACGCCATGACTGAAACTTGTTTGTGGCCCCTATAAAAAAAAAGGTTGAATATGGCTGACTTAGTATTAGAAAACTTAGACCTAAAAATGTAGCCAATCTTAAAAAATTATAAATCTCTTAGTAAACATCTATATTTGTACATGTAATAAAAAACTGATATTGGTCATAATAACTTTGTAAGAATTAGGAATATTATTTATTTATTTATTTATTTTTACATCCAATTAGAACGGCGGCGCCACTTACACTAACTAGATTATACATTATAAATTATTACAAACATAAAATACACAAACAAAACATAAGTAAATATTACTTGGGTTCTGAGAGCATGCTGAGAATATCGAATAGCCCCGTTTAATAACAGGGTTATTCAATATTCTCAGCATACCTCAGCAACTCAGAGACCAAAGTTGACCACTTATTATGACTACTCCGAACTTTTTGAAATTTATCCAGCTACCTACTTATTTTCAGGCTGCGGCGGCCGGCGGCGGTGCAGCATTTGGACAATCGGGACAGTTAGGAAACAGTCCAAGCACTGTTTTGATTTCAAGCACATCTAATTCACTGATGTCTGCTACAGTTAAACCTTCGACTCAACAGATTGGCGCCATAGGTATATTTGTATTTTATTTTTAAAGTGAAACCTGCTCTTGTTTTAACACATTAGTAACTACACCGTCAGTGAGTAACTTTTCGCATTAATAATGAAAAAACCACATATTTATCCTGGGATAAAACATAGCCGTTGTCACTCTAAAACTACTCAACTGGCTGTTATTAGTGAAAAAAAAATCAGAATCGGATCAGTAGCTCTGAAGTATACCTTCATCCAAATTTACAAATTTGGCCTTTTTATAATATTAGTGTAGATTTATAATTCACCTGTATAACAAATTAAGAATGATTAATTAAATAATGGTTTAAAATAATTACAATCGGTAATAATCATAAAAACAAACAAAAGGGCATATATGTATGCGTAAAAAGAATCATTTAATATTAACGAAACAGGTAGTAAAGGCGGCGGCGTAGGGGGAGTTGGCGGTGTCGGCGGAGTGAATACGTTCCAGCAGCAGTACCTTGGATACTCAGGGCCAGTGGGGGAGGCGCCCTACTCCCTGCCAGGGCTGCTGCCGCGCCCCGCGCCGCCGGCCACGTCCTACTACTCGCCATACCAACCGCCCGCCGCGCCCGCGCCCACCTACCCGCTGCAGTTCACGCAGCCCGCGCAGTCTAGCGCCTTCAGCTCACAGTTCCTGTCTTCCGCTGCTCAGCTGCACGTTGCTGCTGCGGTTCAGCAAATGCAGGTAAATGTAATGGTAGTTATTTTTTAATAACAGTATTTACTTATAAATTATATTTTTTTAGTTGCATCCAGTACATACAATAGCATATGTATTACTTCAAGTCATAGTCTATCTGTGTATTAATTTTAAATACAAACTGTCCCATTTATAACTGTAGTCTGATAATCTATACATATAATAAAATTGTAACTAAGCCAAATCTGTACATGAGATATTTTTGGAAAATCTCATTGAAATATACATTATTATCGATACAGAGGCCGAATCTATAGTTTTTAGAATTTTCGTCTCTCTGTCTGTTATCGCATCACAGAAAAACCACTGGAGGGATTTTGATGAAATTTAGTATGGTGATAGCTGGTTATCCGGGTCAACATAAAGGATACTTTTTACCGCGGGAAAATATCTCATTTCTGAGAAAAAATACAAAAACTGTGATGTAAGAGTATACTAATATGTAAAACCTAAGAATTTGGTTTTTGGTCAGCTGAACGCGGTCGGAGCCACGGCCAATGCTACTAATATATATGTAAAGAACGAAACTTACATAAACGAACTTTTATCGACAGTCATTTTAGTGAGTCAGTTATTCAAGTTCTACTCTGCAAATACCTTCTCAACTATAATTAGTATTCCAGTAAATTCATATTTTGTGTCTATGCAAAAATCTAACTATCTATACTAATGTTATAAAGAGGTAAAGTTTGTGAGTTTGTGACGTTGTAGGGGGTAATCTCTGGATTTACTGACATAGGATACTTTTTATTCCGGATATCATCCCTTAAGGGGGTGTAAATGGGGATGAAAGTTTGTATTGTGAATCAAGCTAGGGACGAACCCGAGTAAAGCGAAGGTGAGTCGCTAGTGTAAAATAAATTGGTAACTTCTACATACATTTGAAATTTGAGAAACTAAAAATAATTGATCATGGACATTATTTAATCTACTGTAAATATACGCAGTGGTAACGCGCGCGCTTGAGACCGACTGCACCGAGTGAAACGGGTTCAAATCCGGGGTCTCGCACCTCTGATATTTTCATGTGCGAATAATTTATAACATGATAACCACTAGTCTTACGGTGAAGGAAAACATCAGGAGGAAACCTGCATGTCTTGGAGAACCTAGCAAATTTTCGAAAGACATGTGAAGTCCGCCAACCCGCACTTGGCCAGAGTGGTGCACTATGGCCTGATCTCCGTCGTATGGAAGGGAGGCCCGAGCCCAGCAGTGGGACGTTAAAATAAAAAAGGGCTGAATACAAATATCTTCACCATGTTCCCCTTGTGCTCATAGCAAAAATAGAAGTTTGTTGGTTAAAAAACTAAATAAAGAAAATTTGTCAACAGCAACAGTACCGGGCTCCACCATTGCAACAACAATACGCGCCACAACCTCAGCCACGGCCGCCGCCACAGCAGCTCAAGAGTCCGCTACACGAGCACCCTAACGGGTTCACCCCATTGTGCGACTCCGCGTCCCCCACCCCCAAGGGGGTGGCCAAGCCACAGAAGCCGCCGCACTCACCGCCGCAGCACAAGTACCACGCGCCGCCGCCGCACGCGCACCCGCAGCACCCGCCGCCCTCGCACACCCCCCACCAGCACCACCAGCAACACCAGCAGCACCAACAACATCAGCAACACCAACAGCACCAGCAACATCAGCAAGTATGTTACTATTATTTTAATATTTTATTAGTACTGATTTTTTGCTCACGTGCTATGATGCTATCTATGTTTTGGAAACCTTATTTCTTTAACAAGATAAAAGTAGCCAGTCTCATTTTCACCTAAATCCTGAATGAATGTTTGTCAATGAAAGTAGAGTGGAACCTTAAAAAAATGTTGCAATTGTTGTTTAACAAAATCGAACAGATTTTCCCACCCACATGCTTTGTCCACAAGCACTGTGTCACATTTTTCGTATGTACCCTACATACGACATAATTTATGTTGTACAGCGCTCGTGGAAACATTGTCTATTATTATTTAAAAATGTTATTCAAAATTATAATCTCTTTGAACTGTCTCAGTAAACACTATTCTAATTCAAAGAAGTTTCTGTTCCAGCAGATCGTCGGCAGCGGCAACAACGGGCGCGGCGGCAACGGCTCGGGCAACGGCAACATGAGTCGCGGCGGGCTCGTGTCGCGCTACCCCGCGCCAATACAGCGGCCCCCCATCACAATGTACCGCGCGCCGCTCGCCCCCGCCGCCGCGCCCCGGACGCACCACGCGCAACATAACCGACCTAATCTATACTATCATCATCATCAACGCAGTGAGTTGCACCTAATTATGTATTGTCTTGTATTCAGCCCTTTTTAACGTCCCACCGCTGGGCACGTGCCTCCCTTCACTTCGAGGGGGATCAGGCCATAGTCCACCACGCTGGAAAAATGCGGGTTGGCAAACTTTTCATGTCTTTCGAAAACTTGCTAGGTTCTCTCAGACATGCAAGTTTCCTCACGATGTTTTCCTTCATCGTAAGGCAAGTGGTAATAATGTTAGAAATGTGTGAATTACATGAAAATATCACAGGTGCGAGACCCGGGATTTGAACCCGCTTCACTCGGCTTCCCAAGCGAGCGCGTTACCACTGGGCTACCCCTGCCTTTGCATTGTCTTACGGTGAAGGAAGACATCGTGAGGAAACCTGCATGTCAGAGAACCAAGCAAGTTTTCGGAGGACATATGAAGTCCGCCAACCCGCACTTGGCCACCAACGTGGTCGCCTATGGCCTGATCCCCCTTGTATTGACGGAAGGCCCGTGCCCAGCAGTGGAACTTTAAAAAGGGCTGAATACAATATGTGAATAGCGTTCCTAGACTAATAATAGCCGATCAAGTAAATTGACACCCATTTTTTCGAGTTAAAATTATTATGATTTCTGACACATTTTAGCACTACTCTTCTTCTTGCAAAGATTATAACAACTTACACAATTTACCTCTTTATAATATTTATGTAGATAATACTAACAAGTGTATACCTGATTTAACAGTAGACTTCATGTTACTATAGATTATACTCAGCCATCTACTTAATCACATCCAAATCCGTCCAGCCGTTTCAGCGTAAAATAGTAACAAAATACATACTAACTTTCGCTTTTACGTCTAAGCCCTATGATGCAATTTGAGCACTATATTGCATCAGCAATTTACTGGAACCTTGTAATTTATCAAATTAGCATCAAAGCAACAAGGTGAAGTGCATAATGAAGGTGATTAATTATAAAATCCATATATCATAAATCTAGGTTTATCAAGAACTACATTTAGTAATTCTTTGAACTTGAACAATATTATTTATAAACAACATGGTGCATAAATTTATAAAGCGTAATTTTTAGGTCTGGCTTTATAATATTTGGGGGCGAAAATTAAGCACATAAAAAATATATGAGGAATATTTTTTACATATAGTATATTCAAATATAAATATGTATTTCTTTCTATATACCTAACATTCATCTGGTGTATCGAAAAAATAAAAATATTTATATTGTATTTATAGATGGCGGAGGAGGATCTGAACGCGTCGCGGAGGGGGTAGAGGTGGTCCCCAGCGTGGAGGAGAGCGGGGACAGCGCGCCCGCGGGCGACGCGCCGCCGCCCGCCGAAGTGAAGGCCGAGTGAGCGCAGCCATTGCCCACCATCGCCTCACCATGTCTGACTTAGTTTCTCGGTATTTTAAGTCGTAAATTATGAAAGTGATCTATTATTGTTTAAGATTCGTACGACGATTCGTGCTCCGCTGCGGCGCGGGCCGGCCGCTGTCTGGCGCCTCGTTTGTTTGTATGTAAATATATTGATCGGACTGACATCCGAATGTCTATTTGACTGTTATATTTTAAGTATATATGTATAAAAGCGAACGGTCGACGCCCTCACCGCGTCCGACCGACGCATCGTGGGCTTCTACCAGAGCTGCCTCGAGACCTCTCACTAGCGAATATGTAGCCACGTTTTGCATAACGAATGTCGATGCAATATAAATAAATAATAATGTAATTTGGAACGAAGTAGCTAAGTGACGCTCGCCGTCTAATGACCGGTGCGCAATTGCGCTCCATGTATCATAATCAATTATTATATGCGAATAAAATTATTATGACCGAGTATATTTCTCTTATTTATACTACTGACACCTAGTTTATTTTCCCTTGTTATTTAAATATTTATGTATTTTCAATAATTTGGAAATATAAGTTTAACCCTATATTAGTGGATCTGATCTGTTAACGACATTGTATCTTCTGTATACTTATAAATAGCAGATTGTGATATATTTATTGGTTACATGTTAGTTGCCGTTTATATTTTCAAAAAAATAATGTTATTTAACAGGTCCAAAAATATTTTGGTCGGTTTTGAATGAAATATTAAAAAAAATATGAATCGCATAAATAACATAACATGTAAAAAATGCAAGTCTCGCAACGCAGTTCTTCTACCGCAAACAGTTTTGAGATTTAATGTAAAACCAAGTTGGTTAATTTATTCAGTACCCATATATGGAAGCATCTATCCAATAACTTTGTCATAAATTGTTACCTAATTCGTTAAATAACATTTTATAGAAACCGTATCAATATTAGATATCTTTATTTCTTTAATAAATAGAATGACTTGGCCATTACACATGGCAAATAAAAAAAATTACCTAATACTAGCGTACTGAACGCATTATTTATGTTGTTCAATAAGAACTATTTAAAATAGCGGATTGGTTTTGTGATTATGTTTCTGTACGTTGACAAAGTCTTTCTATATATTAAAGAATAAAAGATTGCTGAGGATTGCTGATAAAGAAACTGCTGTGCTCCTGCCAATTCGAGCATTAAAGCATACAGTTGAGATTTAAGTTTGGAATGAATATTACTATTTAAAATTTGAAAGACATCTTAATATTTGTAAATGACGATTGTACTTACTCTTCTAATTTGCACGTATACTTATATTCCTCAGTAGAATTTCACACAATAAGAACTTAATCAATTTCGTGGAACTATTACTTGGCAATTGGCATATAGACAATGCACCTTGTGCGAAATTTAAAAGTAACAGAAAATAAAGCGAATTACATGAGAATGGTTAAAAAGAATTAAGAAAATAAAACATTATAAACATTGTATCTTATTTCTTTTAATTTTTCCTAACAACTCTAACCAACTCATAAAAGCGCCGTCTATGAAAGCGCAGCACCCACATTACCAAATACCTGCCTATTATTAGTAAAATTACCGATATTTCATTTAAGAAAGCATTCTTTTTGAAGTCATAGTTCTTTTGGCACAAACAGACCCTGTTTTCCAATTAGAGCACTAAAGCGCATTATGGGGCATAATCCTAACTTCGAATGTTTTAACTACCGCAACGCTCCGCTCAATCGAACATTTTGAAAAGTACTGCTTTGGCATGATGCGCGCAAGGATACCAACTCAATAACAGAAAATATGAGAAGTGTTTTTTCTTCAAGGTGGCATTGATCAAAATTTTATTAACTTTATCGTTAGTAATATTTGTATTTATTTTAATAATTATATATTTATTAGTCATATAATATTATTACATATCTATACTAATATTATAAAGAGGTAAGGTTAGTGAATTTGTGACGTAGCAGGGGGCAATCTCTGGATCTACTGAACCGATTTAGATGAAATTTGGTAAGAGGATAGTTTGAGACCCTGGGAAGGACATAGGATAATTTTTATCCAGGAAATCATCAATTAAGGGGGTAAAAATGGGGATTAAAGTTTGTTTCGGAAAGCAAGCTAGGGACTAACCCAAGCGAAGCGAGGGTGAGTGGCTAGTTTATTATATAATTTATAATATAGACGATATGTATTATTAGATATTATAATTTATATACATATTAGTTATATATTTTTTTGAACACTGAACCCACTGCCCTCTGCTGGTGCACTTGAAACCTAATTCACGTTCTAATTAAGCATTAGCACACTTCGGCATTGTGCGCCGAAGTACGGCAATATGCTCTGTAATTTGAAAACAGGGAAAGTTATGACATACGGGATGACATCTTTAGCTATTTTTGTTCTGTTACGCTTACGCCAAAGAAGTATAACTTCTTACGTATACATAAGTACACATACACGTTTTTTTTTCCATAACCAAGAACATTTTTTAATAAGAAAATGCTTCATTGGGATCTATTTTATTAATTTTACTTCTATAAACAATTATTGAACATTAAAACATATCATATTTGATATTAACGACATCACTAATTTTCTTAAATAAAATGTGATAAAATTTCTAATATAATAATCTCTAATAACTACTTGTCATAAAATTAAAATTTTATATAAAGTTATAAAGAATGACATAAAAAAATTAAATACCATTATTCAAGTCAAAAATTAGAGTGATATCAAAAATACCTAAAAATTAGGGCCTCACTCTGCTCTAGGGGATTTTTCTAAAATATGTAGAAATCGGTAGTATAGGTTATTAAAATCGGTATACAAATGTAGAAAATAACTACTAATATAAGTTTATATAGTACTAGCATTGCCCGCGGCTCCGCCCGCGTTCAGATGACCAAAAACCAAGTTCTTAGGTATTACATTGCAGTTTTTGTATTTTTTCTCAGAAATGAGATATTTTCCCGCGGTAAAAAGTCATATATGTTGACCCGGATAACCAGCTTTCACCATACCAAATTTCATCAAAATCCTTCCAGTGGTTTTTCTGTGATGCGGTAACAGACAGACAGACAAAAATTCAAAAATCTATAGATTCGGCCTCTGTATCGATAATAATGTTTATTTCAATAAGATTTTCTAAAAAATATTTAATGTACAGATTCGGCATAGTTACAATTTTATTATATGTATAGATTGTCACCTGTGGCTCTTTTATTGAGGCCGATTCATTTAAATTATATTCAGAACCGTAGGAAAACAAACCATCGTAAACTTAAGCTTATGAATGAGCTTTTATATCAGCCATCGGGAAGTAACTGAAGTAAGATCGAGTTTATTATAACTATCCCAAAGCCCCCCGTTGGTTCGACGCCAATATGACCCCATACAACGGATATGGGACGCCGTCAAGGCGCCAGATAACTTTCTAGCCCGTGAAAGCACAAACAAACGATACCTACCTAAATTAAAATGAGTATGAAAATGCGTACATTTTTTTATAGACGGGTTCAATTCCAGACATAGATAGAAATTATCTTTAGTTAACATAAAAGTAGGTTAACGCCATTCGCAAAACTATATCTATACACTACGAGTATAACTATATCTAAAGATGTAACTATAAATACCTAACCAAACCATCCATTTCATTGAAATTAAATATACATAGGTACCTACTTAATAATTAACGGCCATAGTATGTACCTATATGACCGAAAACGCTATTAATATAAGTAAGCTTCAGTCTGGCCTAAGTTTTACTATTGAGTTTTTCCATTTAAAAAAATCTCAATAACAGCCTGGAGCTTTGGAACTGGCGATGTTACACCCCCGTACCTCGGAACACGTAAAGCCGTTGGTCCTTCGCCTCTCAGTGGTAGCGTCGAAGTATCGTCCTATCGGTATTTGAGAATGAGTAGGACTAGAGAGTGCACTTGTGCTTGCGCGGATACTTGTGTACTATAATATTTCCTGGGTATGGCTAGTCTCAGTAAGATTGGCCGTGGCTCAAATCGGTCTGGACCGCTGGAGTAGAACAAGGCAGAAAAAACTCTCCAAGCAAGTATCTGCAAACAACTATTCGATTCAGTTCCTGTGTTTGCCTATCAAAGCAGCTCATGAAAGAGATAGACGATTAAAAACTTTGAGCTTTACTGTCGTCTTGGAAGGCAGTCCGAATTGTAGGCATTTGTTGGATTTGCATTTTAAAGACAAGAAAATGGGGTTCTTTTCTAGATGCTATTTATTTTCAGGATGAGTGTAATTTACTAGGCGATGTATAATTTTTTTATCATATTTATAATTTATATGTTGCATTATACTGTACTAGTTAAGGCTCACTATATTACTATTCATTGGGCATTTAATATCTTTTAACTTTGTATCAATGCTATTACCAAAATATATAGTTACAGTCGGACCTTCGTTTATTATCAGTACCGTATGGTGACGAAATCGTCACCTTGGATGAGTAATAAAATCGTCACTATCTATGATCGCCGCCAAAAATGAATATTCTTCCCGACAAAATGATTTTTTACCCTCAATAATTTTTTTTGTTTTAAATAAAAAGTGTAAAGGGTTTTTCATAAAAAATATTATGTTTTAGTTTATCTTATTACATACATTTTTAATTAGAAAAAAAAACTTGTTATTAATAACAAGTTTTTTTTTCTAATTAATTGTATTTAAATACATTTTTTGAGTTCTAACATAATTATATTCTCAAAGATAAAGGTCTGTTATCAAATGTTTGTATGATCCGCAATTCAGATTATCTAGTAAATAAGTGGTAAGCCACATTACGTTCAATCTTTTAAATTCAATACAAACGATAAAAGTAGGTAGTATTAAAATAATTCGGGTAATTTATAGATAAATTGTACACGGCAGTTACTAAGAAATTGAGATTAGATTCGAGGTATCAACAAGCTATTAATGTTGATTGAAAAGCTATATATCTATTCTATACATACGTTTAATTTTTAGCAAAGTGTAAAAAAATCTGTAGCAACATACTCATGTTCTCAATATATATTATTATATTTTTAGGGTTTCGTGGCCAAACTGAATGAGTTTATGATTCTAAAGTATTTTTTAATGTATAATTTCGCCATGTTCGTCTGGCCGTATGTGACATACCTACAGTTTACTCGAAGACTAATTGTAATGTATGTATATTATTACCGTGCAGCAAACCGAAAGGCTTTTCTGTTTAAGGCGATTAGTACCGTCAAAGAGGTACTTTCTAAAGCGTACTTCTCGTTTATTTCGCTTTACCGAAATGCTTGAAAAATATATATGTGAATCATCAACTCTTAAATAATATTTTCATTAAAAAAAAAATTTCGTGGGACTAAAATATCTTTTACTTTTTTTCTCAAAGAAATGGTATTTTTTTCACTTTCCTATTGTTTCTAAACGGCTAAGAATTTTGGCAACATTTAAATACTAAAAAATAAAATATCTGTTTTACTTTATGCCCACCAATAATTTTGTGAATTAATTAGTATTTTCCAATATTAAAATCGAAAATGCTATTTACGAACCTCGTCCTCGAAGCTATAGAGATTAGAGGTGCTCTGTCTGTGCGGGCGCCGGGCGGCAGTCGCGCGCTGGCTTTATATATGTAGCAATATACTCTATGGCGCTGGCGTTCAGGCGGGAAGGGTGTGTCACTTTCTCTATCAGCGCTAGCAATCGACTACTTACTTTACGTTGTATTTACGCATGAATTGTTTAGGTACACAAGTATTTTTGTGTGCGTGCAAAGAATAATTGCTCGCAGACAAATAAATGTGTGGTAAAGTACGCGCTTGGACGCTGTAGAATATTTTAACTAGTTTAATGTAATAAAAATTAAGTTCTACGTGGGCAGAGCTATTGGTATTTTTATAAATTAACATTTCAGAAATGTTTAGATCAATCACCAAAAACTTAATTAATATTATATAATACATAAAAATACCAACTATTCCGTAAGTTGAAATAAATGTAAGCAAATAAAAAAAGAATGATCACGATCCGATTGCTAGTTTTGGAGAAATGCGTGGATATATCTAATATATTTAAATGAGCAATTCTTGTATACATATATATATATATATATATATATATATATATATATACATATATATATATATATATATGGGTGATTCTACAAAAAATGGGTAACTCGAGGTCACCAGTCAATAAAATGATGTATTATTACATTTTGTTTATAATTTATAATTAATTCTAAAACAATTAAAAGCCATTTATTTGGTCACCCAATTTCAGCCATCCATTATAAATACAAATTTGTGAAACTTCACAATATATCCTCAAAACGTCAGTACTTTGGCGTGTCACAACGTCAAAAGCGCGCAATCAAATAGCTGTGTATTAAATATTACCTTTAATATAATAAAATTTATTATTTTACTATAATCTGTGATGTATTTAATAATATATGATCACAACTTTATATTATAATATTTTCAACTTTGTTGTAAAAATAATAAGAAACTTTGTGTTCAGTTTTATTCGTCAGTCCGTTGTGTGTTGTTCGAATTTGAATATCTCGTTAAATACCGGCGACTCGAATCCAAATCCGCGTTAAACTTTAAGGTTGGTAATAAAGTTAGCTGCAGACCGCGCCATTGTTCGGCCGTCATTTTTGTGCCGGTGCTAGAGTTGTGTTTGTCGTGTGAACACGTGCCGAGCCAGACAAAATGTCAGTCCTATGGTGAGTCGCTATTTTTTTGTAAATTTGTGTTATATTTTAATTTAAACATACTTAACTTTGATTTGTTAAAATTTTACTCATTGATATTCGAAAATATCAAAAAAAAACGTTGGTTCTAAAGATAACGTCAAATTCATGTTTGTTTCGTCAGTCCGTTGTCATCAGTCCGTTGTCTGATATTGCGCCAAAGGACAGACGTGTTTCCAGGGTACTAACTTGTTGGGCGTGTTTAATCATTTTTTTTAATAATTTTAGTTTATAACATCATGGCTCCATAAAAACAAACAAAATATGTCTAAGGATAGAGATGAAATATTGAAAAAGAAAATAAAGAAGAGAAATTAATTAGCTGAATATAAAAAGAAAAAAAAAGGTTGCAATGCTTAAAAAAGAAAGGAAAGGGACAAAGAAAAATATTAAGGACATGACGCCTCGGGAGCAACGATTGACAAGAAAAGAATGGAAAAAATATTCATTAAAGTACAGGCAAAAAAAAACAACTCTACTACAGATAATTTTGTACACCAGAATACTCCTTCAACTATTGACGATGAAGCATAACCAATAGTTGTTGAGCTAATAAGGCCCATTGTGAACGAAGATCAAAGAGCAAAAGAAGCAAAGAGGAGAAGTGAAAGACAGAGAAAATGCAGAAATAAGCAATTAAAAGAGATGAAAGCAATGGTTTCAAAACTAAAAACTAAACTAAACAATCAGCGTCAAAAACATGGAAGAGTCAAAAGGGTCAGCTTACATTCTCAATCATCTTACAACGAAGTCACTAAGTTGTTTCTGCGACGCTGACGCATGCGAAGCTAGGATCTATTCATTATCAGACAGAGATGGTGGCACACCATGATACACGTATAAATACTTCAATCGTATTTACAGACTCTGAAGATGATGATATGCCACAAAAATATTTTTTTTAATTGTTACTTAAGTGAATTAAGATTAAAAGTGAGACTCAAAATATGTGCCATTATTAGTTCCTAAGAGATTTCTTCTAAATTTTAATAAATTTCTTGCATATCTTATGAAATTGTGTATTTCATCAGTACTTTGTCACTCACGTCAGTCCCCTGGTTTCGGAATTCGGATAAATCGAAATATCTCCGAATCTACTTTAAAAAGTGACTGGCCCTATCATGAGCAATATTTTCATTAGATTAGCTATCTTATAAGCAGAATTCGTAGGAATTTGATTTAAAATCATCAAAATTTATCCGCCCATATATATATATATATATATATATATATATATATATATATATATATATATATATATATATATATATATATATATTATATATATATATATATATTACTTTATAATCTGAATCTCGGAAACGGCTCCAAAGATTTTCATAAAATTTAGTGTATACAAGGGGTTTCGGGGGCGAAAAATCGATCTAAATTAGTTTTATGTCTGGGAAAACGCGTGTTTTCGAGTTTTCATGCGGTTTTATTTAGCATTATTCCACGCAAAATATGGTCGCTAATTCGCACGATAGGCATAAGCATCCTAGTCAAACGGCCATAGCGCAAGTTTGACATCCACAGGTGACTGGGTTCGTATCCCGATTGGATACAGAGTTTTAACTTTTGTTTTTTTTTTGTATTTAAATGATTTTTTGGCCAAAAACTCGGTCGCCCAGGTACAGGAATATATATGTATGTATATGTATATATATATATATATATATATATATATATATATATATATATATATATATATAACTTCACTTCATTATAATATTAATATTATAATGAGGTGAAGTTTGTGATCTTGTCAATTTGTGACGTTGTAGGGGGTAATTTCTGGATCTACTGAACCGATTTTCAAAATTCTTTTACCAATAGAAAGCCACGTTCTTTCTGAGTGTCATAGGCTATATATTAACCTGAAAAATGAAAAGAATTTTTCACGGTAGTCGGATTCGCAAAGTAAGTCGGAGAAAAATTGGTCGAACAAAAACGTTTCTTACGAACGCTGCCTTAACGATGAGAGATATATGATTATGTTCTAGAGAAAAGTTGTAGAGCTTAATAATGCCTACAAAAAAGTCAGCGACAGCATATGTCTAACTTTAATATTTAAGTCACAAAGGTAGTTTTTTATATTAAAAAAATCGGTAGGTCATGTTTATTGGCCATATTATCAACAATTATGAATTCTTATCAAAACAAGTAAATTTGTTGTCTAAAATGTTTAAAACAAAAGACTTTTCCCTTTTAGTGCATGTAATTTGGACAAATGGTTAAAGAGATAATACAACATATTCGTAGGTATGGACGAACCCGAGCGAGCTGTTTGTCTGTTTTTCTGTTTGTACGGGCTAATCTCCGAATCTATTGGACCGATTTAAATGAAATTTTGCATGGTGGTACCTTATATCCCCGGGCAACATCTAAGATACTTTTCATCCCGAAAAATTAAAGAGTTCCCGTGGGATAGTTAAAAAACTATAACAACTAATACAGCTTAGTACACAAAAACTACTGATTGAATTTTAATGAAACTTTACAATAATATAGTTCATATATGACGAAAACAAATCAGCTACTTTTCATCCCGGAAAATTAAAGAGTTTTTGTGGGATAGTCAAAAAACTATAGTAACTTATACAGCTTAGTACACAAAAACTACTGATTGGATTTTGATGAAACTTCACAATAATATGGTTCATACATCAGAATAACAAATAGGTTACTTTTTATCCCGGAAAAAAGTACTGTTCCCGTGGGGTAGATGTTTTTGTTTATTTGTAACGTATTATGTACACAACATAGATCCCAAAACAATAGTTATTAAAAAAATTCTGTTTGCCTGTATGTCTGTTTGTCTGTTTGTGCGTGAGCGTTTCACGCGAAAAGTAATGTACCAATTTCAACGAAATTTGGTGAAGTGATAACTTATTACTCGAGTCAACATTTAGGGTACCTTTTGTATGTATGTATATATTTATGTATTTATGTATGTATGTATTCAGGGTTTTTAATGTCCCACTGCAGGGCACGGGCCTCCCTTCAGTGCGAGGGGGATCAGGCCACAGTCCACCACACTGGCCAAGTGCAGGCTGGCGGACTTCTCATTCTTTTGAAAGCTTGCTAGGTTCTCTCAGACATGCAGGATTCCTAACGATGTTTTACTTCACCGTTAAGACAAGTGATAATTGTGTTAGAAATGATTCGCTCATGAAAATATCAGAGGTGCGAGACCCGGAATTTGAAATTGCTTCACTCGGTTTCCCAAGCGAGCGCGTTACCACTGGGATACTACTGCCTAGATACCTTTTACTTCAAGAATCTTTAAAATCTCTAGAAAAAAATCTTTCTTTCCCACGGGAAAATACAATAACGAATCATCTTTAGAAATTTATATAGCTAACGCTGGCTCAACCTTAAGAGATAAATGAAAACATTGTGCAAGAAAATTGTAAGTCTTAAAAAGGTCTATAGAAAAGTTCTACATAATATATGTCTATCTCCTAAACTCGCTATAACTATTTTTATTATTATATATTACTGTTTTATTATACGTTACTTATTCTATCTATACATATAATAAAACTGTAGAGGTTAGAAAAAAAATGCTAAAAACCAAGTCAGTTCTCTTCTTACATCCCGAAAGAAGAGAAATAGAACAAATCCAGTTTTTTTTTTCAATTTTGTTGTTTCTCTGTCTTTTTGTACAGGCTAATCTCCAAAAGTATTGAACCGATTTAAATCAAATTTTGCATGGTAGTACCTTAAATATTCCCGGTCAACATCTAAGATACTTTTCATTCCACAAAATTAAAGAGTTTCCGTAGGATAGTTAAAAACTATAGTAACTTATACAGCTTAGTACACAACAACTTATGCACCTAATTTAGTGAAATTTGGCATGCTGATACCTTATATTGCCGGTCAAACAACAGGTTACTTTTCGTCCTGGAAAAATGAACGGTTCCCGTCTAGAGGCGAACCCGAGCGAAGTATAAGTATAAATATATATATATATATATATATAAGACGGAGGAGGATTTAGTTACCTTTTTCTGTTATGAAACCTTATTATTGTTTAAAGTCACTATGTTCTTTAATTTACTTTTTATTTTATTGCTTTTAAAGTTATTTTGAACTTAGAGCAGAGATTTAGTCTCGAGCGGGGTCGAGACGCCATCACGACATTCTTTGCAGATACGTGGTGTAGTAAAGTCGGTTGGCTTAAAGAGTTATGTTTGATATTGTAGTTGGAAGTCGATGATCGGTGACTGTGAACCCGCTAGCTCTAAATCATTAGAATTACCGTTTCAAGTTTATGACATTGTGACTTCCCTGATTAAATTGTGTATTGAGCACTGAATACTTTATTATTTGAGCCCTGATAACGCCCACAAGATGAGTAACCACTAAAGATGATGTTCGTAGTATATGGATAACACGACATCAGAAGTGGATGATACCCGAAGAACAGGGCAAAGATAGATGACAGCGGCCATTTGAAAATTTTGCTGCAAAAAATTTTTCAGACTTTGAAACGAAATGCGATGTCCAATGTTAAAAATGACGCACAAAATGGCGATGCATATGCGGGTTGTTTTACAGAAGATTTACTTTTACTTTGATAATGATGAATTATCATGATATATGATATGCAAGATGCTCAAAAGATTAAAATAATCATAGATGTCTCAATTTAATTTTTATGGAATGACATGACGTCGTCAAAGATTTGTTGCTAGCTGGATTTGATTTTCTTGATATTATCGCAGAAATATTTTTGAACACAATATGTATGGAAAAATTAAATGGAAAATTTGTTTATTTCAGGATGATATATGAAGTTAATTTATTTAATCGATAAATTACGAGATTTATTTTTTAAATGTTTTTGTTCGATGCTTATAAGAACCTTCTTCTAGTTCTGAAATAAAATATAAATCATGTCAGAATTTTAGGATGTCAAAAATGTTTTATATTGTAATTCTTTGCTTTATATTTTCTTTATTTCAGGATTTCTAAAGTGAAAATAATGAGTTGATATTTTTGTTTAAAGGTTTGACTAACAGATTTAACTATTTATCGGCGGAAAATAAACGGACGATATTTGTGCATTATATTGGGAAAATTACATAGTTCCTTTAACTTGCGTATTCATTTCTGTTATAAAAATTTTATTTAGCAGTTGATACTAATTTAAAAATTTTCTAGCAGTCCATCAGGTAAAATATGTTCCAAAAGAAATATGAGAAATAGTCAACTGTATTAATGGTGATACAGCGAAAAACTAATGTTTGTGTACACTCCGAAGACATTCTCATACGCAGGCTAAGATATTGATTATAATACCGATTTCATATGTCCTTATTTGGTCTAAAGATTAAACATAATTAGATCGGGTCGATGGTAGTAACAACTATGTGGCACAATTATAAATAATATGAATTTTCAGGTGCTTTGTTTCAAGTGTTAAAAATATGTATTAAGCATAGAGAAGACGATTTCTTCAGCCAGATAAATAAATCACGCTAAGCCAGACCACATGAGACGTATACGATGCCCTAGAAGAAGACGGTATCCAGAGATGCTTGGGCTGTTTTATTTAATCTAATATGAATGTTATATGGTGAGACGTTTCCATTATGTTTAGATATGTGAGGCAAGTGATCTCAGAATGTACCGTTATAGACGGTTCTAATTATTGTAGTTATTTCCAATAATATCTAGCAGCTTAACATTAATGAACCTACATAGCACAAGCTAGGGTGACTGAATTGACGAGGTTATGTAACATTGACAAGGCTATGTGGCAAATGTAGTTTTAGTGGCGAGAGTCGCCGGAGTAGTGGCCTGTGAGGCACCGATTAGCATGAGTGGCGAGAGTTGCCTGTGTGGCAAAAGTAACCTTGTGGCACATGTAGCCTGAATGGCAAGAGTTGTCTGTGTGGCATCGGTTGGGTTGTATCGCATCGTTTGATTTGAAAGGCACCAACTTAACTTGATTAACATATGAGACACTTACTTCTGTAACTTGTACTCAATGATACGTAAGTTGTGTGTATAGTCTTTAGGGTTTCAGTCAGTTCAAAAATTAAGTTTTGAGAAATTTGTCTCAAAGAAAACTAGTTAGGGAGAATGAATATGATTTGAATCGCTCTTTATTGTTAACATATAAAGCTAAACATTTACCCAATACTCATTGTGTTAGGTACATTGGAATTTGAGGGTGTCTGTTTGTACTAAGTACACTTTTGCACTAAATATCTACTGCACCGATGGCTAGTATTAGTAAGATTGGCCACCATGGTCAGTTATTTGGTCAGGAATAGCCGAGCTAATGTAACTTTTTCTATAGATCGATTTTCAATATCACACGAGGGCGCGTGAACAGCAGGACGGCCGTGGTAGAAGAAATAGCGGTGGTGAGTGCCCCACAAGATCACCCGAGGGCGTGTGAACAGCAGGACGGCCGAGACGGAGGAGGATTTAGTTACCTTTTTCTGTTATGAAACCTTATTATTGTTTAAAGTCACTATGTTCTTTAATTTACTTTTTATTTTATTGCTTTTAAAGTTATTTTGAACTTAGAGCAGAGATTTAGTCTCGAGCGGGGTCGAGACGCCATCACGACATTCTTTGCAGATACGTGGTGTAGTAAAGTCGGTTGATCTTAAAGAGTTATGTTTGATATTGTAGTTGGAAGTCGATGATCGGTGACTGTGAACCCGCTAGCTCTAAATCATTAGAATTACCGTTTCAAGTTTATAACATTGTGACTTCCCTGATTAAATTGTGTATTGAGCACTGAATACTTTATTATTTGAGCCCTGATAACGCCCACAAGATGAGTAACCACTAAAGATGATGTTCGTAGTATATGGATAACACGACATATATATATATATTCTCAAGTTCGGTAGCCCAGGTACTACTAACCGCTTTTCTAAACCGGTTCCGAACCCTGAACAATTCTGTAGTCAAATTCCAAAAATTAAAAATAAAATAGGTGTGGCACTCCATAAATGTACATATATAGGTAACTAAAGGGTGAAGATGAAACTTTAAATCCATACGAACGTATGGCGTATAATACTGAATAATAGCAGAATATTCGTTGCAAGTGTAGAAGAATAATAAGTGAAGTAAATAAGTGAAGAATATTCTTGCTGAGTGGCTACGGCATATAGAATATAGCCACCCCATATCTTCCCGTGGGTGTCGTAAAAGGCGACTAAGGGACAAACTACCGAACACCATGGTAGTCGCGGTGGTAGGCCTCAACATCGGCCGTCGGCACGGTTACCACCCGTCAGCAGAAGTCGTGCCGCCAAGCGCCCATAGCGTGTTCCGGCATGTAGGGGCTGATGAAGCCGTATGGGGAATGGGTCTGAATAGTTGTGTTGCATAGAAGCCGTGTTGGTGGTGGATCGTTGTTTGTCATGTCGAGAGCTTAGTCGCGGAGGGTAGCGGGATCCGAAGCACGGCTTGCCGCTGGCCGACCGCAGACAGTTGGGGGCCCAATTAGTGGGCTAGCCACCCATGAAAGGCTGCCCCGCCATCTGTGTAAAATCCCAGGGTGGCTCCATCGTGCTGGTTGGCGACCAGGGGAGGGGGCCCGATGGCGATCCTTGGGGGGGTTCGGGCGTCCCCGCAGTCTCCAGTCTAAGCCCTCTATGACGTGACAGCATCAATATCACCGCCAGGCTCGTGCAGCGCCTCGTTCAACTGCCATTCTCCATCCTATTCACTCTTCCTTTTTAATAAATTCCATGACAAGACGCAAAAAGAGTAATGTTTTTAAGCGGCTGCACTCCCCCTCACTTAAAGTGCATCTCACAAATATACGAGGATTGCACACAAATCTCACATCAGTCCACTTCCACCTCGAGACTGCGCAGCCACACATGCTCTTTTTGACGGAGACGCAGATTCAATGTCCATTGAGCGCTGCGTACCTGGACTATCCCGGCTACACGTTGGAGCATAATTTCAGCTCACGGGCCGGAGTCTGTTTGTACATGCGAAATGACCTCTGTTTCCAGCGTCTCCGCCACCTTGAAGACCACACATTCTCTACAATCTGGATTATCGTAGATATAGGAATCGAAAAGATCCTGTATTGCTGTGTCTACCGATCGCACACAGGTGACCAGGAGACAACTCGATTATTTGAACATCTCAGTGAGGCCGCTGATGTGGCTATGCAACGGTACCCCACCGCGCAGCTTGTCTTTCTGGGGGACTTCAACGCCCATCATGAAGATTGGCTGTTCCCATACCAGAAGACGGACCATGCTGGGAGAGAAGCGTGGAAGTTTGCGGTGTCACTTGGACTCTCCCAATTGGTTGAACAAGCGACGAGGGTACCCGATGTAGACGGCCACTCAGCTAATTGTCTGGACCTTCTGCTGACAACTGATCCAGACAGATACAACATCCAGGTTTCATCCCCATTGGGTAGCTCTGACCACTGTCTGGTAAAAACTGTATCGTCTTACTCTCCACCAGATAACGACTCTACTGGTGTTAGACGAGTATGGCAATACAAGTCAGGAGATTGGGATGAGATGCGACACTTTTTTGCATCTTTTCCTTGGCGGCAGGTCTGCTTCTCTTCTTCCAATCCGTCGAGCTGTGCGGATGCTATAACTGATGTGGTGCATCAAGCGATGGAATATTTTATCCCGTTCTCTGATGTACCCGTTGGTGGCAAAGCTCGCCCATGGTTTAATGCCGAATGCACCATTGCTGAAAAGCGTAAGCAATCGGCTTACCTTGCCTGGGTTGATGCTCGAGACAGCAAAGCTCCGAATGTAAGATCCAAGAAGAGAGCCTTTAACTTGGCCGCTAAGTCCTACAAAAAGACATTAAAGAAGGCTCGTCTTGGCCGAACTACACATCTTGGCGCAAAGCTCTGTGCCCAACCATCTGGCAGCAGAGCTTTTTGGTCCCTTGCCAAAGCGGTCGAGACGAACTTCTCTCGGCCCTCACTGCCACCGCTGGTAAAATCTGACGGATCCCTGGCTCATACGGCAGAGGAAAAGGCGACTTTGCTTGCCTCTCTTTTTGCCCAAAATTCATGTCTAGACTCTGGCAATGCCATTCCACCACATCTACCTCACTGCGGGATCTCAATGCCTGAAATCTGCATAACTAATAAGGAGGTAAAGAGAGTATTGTGTAGTCTAGATGTGAATAAAGCCAGTGGTCCTGATGGTATACCAGCGATAGTGCTTAAAACTTGTGCTCCCGAGTTGTCTCCGATACTGACACGTCTGTACCGCCTTTCTCTTAAGACTGGAATAGTACCTAAATCCTGGAAGCTTGCCAACGTGCAACCAGTGCCCAAGAAAGGAAGCCGTGCTGACCCTACCAATTATCGTCCAATCTCAATCACCTCCATACTCTGCAAGATTATGGAGCGTGTATTGAACACACGTCTTATGGCATACCTAGAACAAAACGACCTCCTCAGTGATCGACAATATGGGTTTCGCCGGAACCGGTCAACTGGGGACCTTCTAGTGTGTGCCAATCACATCTTTGGCGAAGCTCTTGAGCGAAGCGGGGAGGCGATTGCCGTCTCCCTCGATGTCTCAAAGGCCTTTGATAGGGTCTGGCACGATAGCCTTATAAGCAAGCTTGCAGCCTATGGCATATCTCCTGGCCTGATCCGCTGGATTAAAGACTTCCTGAGCGACCGATCACTCAGAGTTGTGGTTGAGGGTTGTTCATCACAACCCTTAAAGACCAACTCAGGAGTTCCTCAGGGGTCTGTTCTCTCTGCAACCTTGTTCCTGCTGCATATTAACGATCTGCTTATACCCGGTATCTATGGGTACGCAGACGACAGCACTATTGTAGAGAGATACCTGCCGAATCCTCGGGCCAGTAGAGATCAAATTCAGTCCGAAAGAGAGGCCATGGTAGAGCGGTTGAATCTCACACTCAGGACAGTCTCCACTTGGGGTGATGCCAATCTTGTGAGTTTCAACGCCACCAAAACACAGGCGTGCCTGTTCACATCAAAACGGAGTCCTTTTACCTTGACCCCTACTTTCCGGAATGTGCCTCTGGAATACACTGACCGTCTGCAGTTGTTGGGCATGGACATTCGCCCCAATATGAACTACGGGCGGTTCATTGAGTCTAGGGCTAATGTCGCAGCGAGGAAAGTTGGCATACTAGCAAAGGTCCGACAGTATTTCACACCGGGACAGCTTCTTGTTTTATATAAAGCTCAAGTCCGGTCGTGTGTGGAATACTGTAGTCACATTTGGGCTGGTGCTGCGAAGTGCCATCTGTCAGCCTTAGACTCAATTGAGAGGCGTGCCCTCAGGCTTATTGGTGACCCTACGCTGGTAAAAGCTAACTTACAAAGCCTCGATCACCGACGTAGGGTTGCCAGCCTTTGTGTATTCTATAGGTTACATTTCGGAGAGTGTGCGCAGGAACTACACGGCTTGATTTCTCCATCTCCTTTCTACCATCGGACAACCCGACGAACGGCTGGTCTCCATCCTTATGTCGTGGACATTCCACCCGTCCGGACGAAGCGTTTCGCTACGTCATTCATTATACGTGCGGCTAAGGATTGGAACAACCTGCCGGCGTCGGTGTTTCCGTCCGAGTACAACATGGGTGTCTTCAAGGCAAGAGTGAATAGGTGGCTACTGAATTAGTGTGATTTACCATCTACGACTGCGTTACCACTTACCATCAGGTGGAACGCAGTCAAGCACTAATTCAGAATACAATAAAAAAAAAAAAAAAAAAAGTCTTGTTTTTTTAAGTTACAGAATGTGTGAATACAGCTGTGACATATTCAATAAACAAGGAAAGAAACTTAATGTGTGATATATATAATAGAATATAATATTTAGTACGTTAATTTCGCAATTACACATGTAGGCGCCGTGGCTTAGTTGGTTAAAGCGCCTGTCTAGTAAACAGGAGATCGCGAGTTCGAATCTCGCCGGGGCCTTGGCTGAAATCTGTAAAGAGTTTTTTTTTGCACTACAAAATATTATATCAGTTTAAATTCCAATCCATATAATATTTTTCACATTATGTATAAAAATCGGACAAGTGAGTCAAGACTCGCACACCGACGGTTCCGTAGCGTGAAACATTTATTTTTTATTTAATTTTATCTTCTCTTATCTATCTACGATACGATTATTTGACATTTTAAATAAAACTATCGGTGTTAGACGTCTCAACAGTAAATTATATTATGATGATGATGATGTTCTCCTGACCGATTTCGGCCACGGCGGCCAATCTCATTGAGACTAGCCAACTGCGCAGGAGATATTATAGTGCACAAGTGTACGCGCAGACACAAGTGCACTCTCTATTCCTATCACTCTCATACTCCGGTGGGACGACTGCTCGACACGACCGGTAAGAGTTAAGGCGCAGGACCGACGGCTTTACGTGCTCTCCGAGGCACGGGGGTGAAACACCGCCAACTTCCCAACTCCGGGCTGTTACTGAGACTTACTATACAGAAAGACTCAATAACTAAACTTGGCCCAACCCGGGACTCGAACCCAGGACCTCCGGGTGTGCAGCCGTACATGCTAGCCACTACACCACCGAGGCAGTTAAATTATATTATATGCAGTTATTGACTGCCTCGTTAGTCTAGAATGTAATATATCGGGATAACATACGGAGGTTCAGGCTCAAATCTATGGCTAGGTCAGGCCAAATATAGTTATTGGTTTTATGTTAAGAAAATCTCAGTAAAGCCTAGTTCGCATTAAGTTAGTATTTTAGTCTAGTAGCGAGTAATTTAGTAGCTAAATTACTCGCTACTCACCAAAAATCGTTCGCACTTTGGTCGAGTACAGTTTACAAGTGAGTGCTGTTTTGCAAGATGAACAGCCTACAACGCAATAAAGTAAATAAACTGATTAAGCTGATCGTAATGGCTATTTTAGAAGAGGTGGATGAGGAATATAAATATGCTTTTGAAATAAAGCAATGACAAGTAACCTGATGTTTTTAATTTTCATTTTCATTTCTTTTTCGCCAAATCCGGGTATATTCATTATTTTTTCCAAATCTAAGTATGTGGAATGTTTCATACGCTTGTTTTTATAATGCAAGGACCTAATATTGCACAAGCATTCGTGTTCAACATATTTCGAAACAAATTTAAAAGTCATTTCTTCGCTCCAGCGAAACGACATTATGGCGGCAACTAATGAACTCGACTAATTCGACAGGTTCGTACTTGTTTAGCCGGTGAACCAGTGAGCTCGGACGCGTGGTGGGGGCTGCTACTCGCCCAAAAAAATAGAATAAAATGGATTGACTCGACTAAATTACTTACTAAACTAATCGACTAAATTTTCAGTGTTCAGACACGTTTAGTTACTAAATTACTCGCTACTAGTCTAAAATACTAGCTTAATGCGAACTAGGCTTAACACCCCAGAGTTGAAAAGTCGGTAGTGGTATCCCGCGGTGTGTGTCACAGAAAGTCTGAGCAGCCAAGCAGCTGATCCCTCACTCCGAGTGTCGACGTGTCGTAGTATCGGACTTCGAAAGTGAAAAGAATAAAGAGTGCACTTGTCTATTATATTTCCTGCGTACCGCGCTAGTTTGATGACGCGGTGAGATTGGCCGCCGTGGCCGAAATCGGTCAGGAAGACATTATTATTATTATTGCATTTGGCAGTTTCTCCGTTAACAAAATAGTTTAGTATACTTGCTTGTGAGAACGGATAAACATGGAGGTATTGCCTTATCTTTACTACGAGAATTTTAACGATGAAGAAATTTACCATTATTATAACTTAATCCTGCTCTTCTAAATGTAGGAACAATGATCTGATCATAATTTTTAAATATAGGTACATCGTATCAAAAATAAAGCAAATTAAAACAAGTCCCTGACTAAGTTCTTAATTAACCAATATTAGTATATCAATATGGAGTGTTTTAGACAGATACCTAATACCGTTACAAGTAGCGTGGGTCAACAGCCAGACGGGGATGCTGAGCCCTTTGTTCCATCACTGACGAGTGACGACGCGCCGTCCCGGGACGTTTACCTCACAGGTTGTTATATCGGTTATAAATTATAATCTAACACATGTAATTGTTGCGTTTTAAAAAGAATTCTGACGCAAAAACTTGAATTAATATTTTTCAAAAGCCAAAATGAGCTTGTTTAATTCTAGAATTTTACGGGATTCCATCCCGTTCCGCCAAATAACAAAATTCTAAAAGGTGAAAAACAACCTATTTTTCATTAAAACTGTATTTACTATTTATAGATATTTTCCGCATTTATACACTTAGAGATAACTCTATGAACTTATCTTGTATATGAAAGCGAAAGTCGATGCAGTTGTTCTTGCAAAGGTCTTTGACCGTCTACGTCAGCTACCACCGGCTCCGCTTTGTTGGAAACGCCATTACTAAAAATATTATTAGGACCCCTTGTGCTGTTTTCATTTGACGAACATTATTCACTCGCGGTCACGGACGTACACCGAAATAAATACCTACCTATAAGTGACGCATAGCGCTTGTTATCCATAAATAGTTACTTTGAACCACTACGAATAAATAATAAATCATTTATTCGTAGGTAAAAGTCATAAAAATAAAAAAACATTGAAGGATTTACATTATTTGAAATGTATAATTAGTTCATCCATACAAAAAAAAAATTCATTACTACAAATGGTTATTTTATCTAAATATACATATATCTCATAAATAAACTATTTAGTAGGGGAGCCCAAGAGGGGATTTTTGTAGTTACTCAAGCGCGGCAGATTAACATAAAAGAGGTTACCTTGCATTCTATTGTTTCACCATAATATAAGTCTTCTATATAAAGGGGCGCGTCTAGGGAAGCCGATTAAAATATTTAAAAAATGTTTTGATAAGGTAGAAATACTTGAAACCGTCAGATTAAGGTGTGGTAGGCTAGTCACATCCTGAAAAGTGTCCAATTCAATAATCTGCCGATTTGCACAAGCCGAAGAGGCAAAAATCGACTATAAAGTTTATGATGATTTTTGCCTCTTAGGCTTGTGCAAATCGGCAGATTATTAAATTGGACACTTTTCAGGATGTGACTAGCCTACCACACCTTAATCTGACGGTTTCAAGTATTTCTACCTTATCAAAACATTTTTTAAATATTTTAATCGGCTTCCCTAGACGCGCCCCTTTATATAGAAGACTTATATTGTGGTGAAAGTACTCAATAGAGTGCAAGGTAACCTCTTTTATGTTAATCTGCCGCGCTTGAGTAACTACAGAAAATCCCCTCTTGGGCTCCCCTACTAATTTACTCTGTATTTTAATTTATTGAATAAATTAAACACGTCATAAGTTCGTGTGATTTCCCCCAAAGCCGAGGCTAAGTTCCGACCTCGACACATAATGTATTGTTCTTGCATGCATTGCTTATATTTACAACTAGACGAGCGCAGTTAAAACAAGATTTACTCGTGAATTATTAAAATAGTATGAATGAGCTTTATGTAACATTTTAACGAATTGCATTTGTGTTATAAATAATTATATAGGGAGCTAGTCATACTCTTAAAGGAAAACGACTCTATAATATTTTAAACATAAATAATTATGTTAAAATACTTAATATACTATATTAAAAGTAACATTTCCTTGGGTACTTTTGATGAGACTTCAAATATAGTTGGATCAGAGATGTGAGTAGGTATTTAGTAAATTAGTTTTATATTATTAATTCTTGATGTTTTTTATAATGCAAATGTAGAGTCCGGTAAAAACCAAACAAGATAACAGAATCGCACGAACATAAAGTATTCATCAGAAATATTATTGTTTAGTAATTATGCTGATAAATGTTTATCAGATAAATAGTAAAGTACCTATTCGTAAATACTAGCGACTCACCCTCGCTTCGCTGAGGTTCGTTCCTAGCTATTGTAGGCTTTTTGATACATTGACATGATAGGTTATATTATTGCAGTTTTGGTGAGGATCTCTAATTTTTTTAAACTAAAGTATGGCCCATGTTACTTGCTGATAAAGTAGCTTTTGATTAATGAAAGATTTTTTAAAATTGGTCCATTAGTTTTTAGTTTATCCATTACAAACAAAAATTTTTTTTTGATAATATTAGTATAGATATAGATAAAAAAGTTATTGCGAGTGTAACCTTAGGAGATAGATATATACTATTGCGGACTACTTGTGTTTTCTGTAGGTCTTTGCAAAACCTACAACTTTCTAGTACATTGTTTTGATGTTATATTAGGTTTAGCCAGCGTTAGCCATATAAATTTCTTAAAATGACTCTATAGAAACAGTTATTGTGTTTTCCCGAGAAATGAATGATTTTCCTATAGTAAAAGATATCCTATATGTTGATCCGAGTAATATGTTATCACTACATGAAATTTAGTTAAAATCGGTTTAATACTTTTTGCGTGAAAAGCGCACATCGATTTCGCTAAATTACTGTTTTATTATATGTATAGATTTTGAATTTCATCATTCATGTTATTTCAAATTGCAAACCGAATACATTTTTAATTTTTATTTATACATCGGAAGTAAATCCAGAAAATTTTTTTTTATCATACGTGTCAATTTATAGTTCATTAATAATTGTTATTTTATTTATATACATTTAAAATATAATTATTTATTATACCTAATTAATAATTATAATGATGCTTTCGGTTTAAATGACATTTTAGTGGTCTAAGATATAGACTCTGTCTTTATTTTCACATTAATCCTTCAATGATGATTAATAATCAATTTCATGATTCAACAATCAACAGTCGCTAGTACTTATTTATTTATATATATAGTAGTAGTAACATATAGTGCTATTATGAATGCAAATGTATTTTTTTCTTCAACTATTTTACGATAAGCCTATGGAATGGATAATGACACATTTAATTCTTGGGTCGCTGGATATAATATTAAGAAACAATAATAGTATATAGGATCTACTTTATTTTCTGTCTTACAAAGATTGCCTTATTGATTTTATTGAACAAAAAGATTATACCTATAGATTTTTTATTGTATTGTATAAAAATCTATATTAAAGAGCTTAGTGTGATTTTTCCTTAATGAAATATTAAGGAAATATTAATATGTAGATACCTAACAATAAAAGATTTCTTTTTTCTTGAAACTACATATATCTAGAATTTATGACGTTTCTTAGACAATCTGTTAAAAAAAATACATATAAAATATCTTTTCACTTCTAAAATTTTGGTCTCCTAAACAATCCTAATCATTTTTAATTGACCGATTTCAATAAAAGAAGAGGTACTCAAACCTATACATATAATAAAATAAAATAAAGCCAAATCTGTAAATGAAATAATTTTTAAAAACTATTACTGTTAGTATTACTGTTATAACTATTATTGTGTACGGAATCCAAAAAAATCGTTGTTCAACTTTTTATCTGTTCGTCTGTTTGTCTGTGTGCATTTCACACGCAAAAACCACGGAACAGATTTTAAGTTTTTTTTTGTATAGAGATAACTTGTTACTCGAGTAAAAATTTAAGATACCTTTCACTACAGGAAAATCGCTCATTCGCACGGGAAAATACAATAACTGGTTCGGCCGACTTGTCCTTCGTATAAAAATTTTAATGATATTTTTACACAAAAACTATCAGTAGCAGAGTTAAAAGTTAACATATTTATTAAATTAAAAGAGCTGTAAAATGTCTGATTCATGGGAAAATACAAAATTTAGTTCAGGCGCAATTCGCTCATCTATATCTACAAATATATATAGTCGCTGTCTGTCTCTGTCTTTTTCTCCCCTTATTTCTTCTAAACCAACCGATAAACAAGAAGGTTTTTGTACATAATTTGTAAATATTTTGTTCAAAATAATTGAGCTATGACGGTGTTTTGTCAAAAATACTGTTTTCTTATAATTATAGGGACGCACCCGAGCAAAGCGAGGATAAGGCGCTAGTTTAAAAATAAAAAATACTAATTTTAAAATAGTACGTATTTGGTCAACATCGTAAAAATTATAATTACAACATACGGTAATCTTTTAACTGCAACATTTTTAAATTGCTTTTAACAATTATAACTTTATAACAACAATAAGTTTAACGAAGTCTGACTGATAGTTATTTTAAATAAGGTCATTTTAAACTGACTTCTCGGTTTCATCCTCGGAGTAAAACAGTGGAATTACCTTAATTAAGCTTATTGTGCTCTAGATAAGGCGCGGTTGCTATTTACACTGTCGAGAAGTACATAGGACAGTCACTTTATTCTGCAGTCAGTATTCCAATGTGCCTTTGTTGCAACTGGTGTGTACCATTGTAGAGTGAACACTGAACACTCAATGATTCACTATTCAGTTATCGTCGCTCTCTGGCACGCGACACACGGTCGCTGGTCCCTCTATACAGTATACAGTGTGTAAAGTTTATTACTGGTGGTGGTGTAAACAAAGCGTAAAACAACTTTCACAAAATCCACTGAAGAATCTGATTTGCTATTTTTAAGTATTTTAAAATGTCCATCAGATAGTACAAAGTAGTATATGAATAAAAAGTGATAATTTTTGTTAATTATTATATTTTCTCGTCGGTCATCTGAAAATATCTCGAGCATTGAGTGACAGTGATCGTACCTACTAAAAGTTTTTTTTAGTTACCTACCGCCGTCTGTTTTGAATTTTATTGGTTTACTGATAAAAGTTTATGCTGTGGCTGCGTTTGTTATTCTATCAATACAATGGGAAAGGATTACGGTAAGTTTTTATACATTTAGTACCTCATGCTTTGATAGCTTATGCTAGATAATTTAATTAAGTTATTAGATCAATTTCTGCTGCTGGTTATTTTGTCTGAACAAGGTCTTTTGCTTAACGAAAAAGTTTGCAAACATCGATAATGAATAATGATGTATTTTTAACTAGCGGCTCACCATAGCTTCGCTCGGGTTCGCCTCTAGACAGGCAAAAACAAATCTATCCCATGGGAACCGTACATTTTTCCTTGTTCAAAAGTAGCCTATTTATGTTATGTTATGTGTTAGTCTAATGTATGAGAACTATATTATTGTACAGTTTCATTAAAATCCAATCAGTAGTTTTTGTGTACTAAGCTTTATAAGTTACTATAGTTTTTTAACTATCCCACGGGAACTCTTTAATTTTTCGGGATGAAAAGTATCTAAAATATTAATCGGGGGCACAAATTCAGAATTGGGGACTTGGCCCCTAGCGGAGTGGGTGGTATTGCTGGATAAGGGACGTGATAGGGACTCGAAATGTTAAATAAATTTTTTAATACAACAAAAGATTCAAAAGTTATTGAGACTTAAAGTTACAACATTTCCATACATTTTCATATATTTCTTTACCACCATTCGGAGTGGGTGGTATTTTTAGATAGGGGAGGTGACAGAGAGTCAAAATATATTAAAAATATTTGGAGGAAACGTACGACTAAAAAGTTATTGAGACTTAAAGTTATAACATATCTAACACATTTCCATACATTTCTTTACCTAAATAAGTGATTACAACAGATAAACATACCTTTAACGAATAGTACGCATCCTTTTTTATGTACATTACACATTTTCACAACAATTAATGCTTTATTGTATTTAATATTTTAATAATTTCACAACACAAACAAAATGATCTTACATTTTGACAAAATGACTTTGTTTTATATTACCGCTTAAATGACAACAGATTATATTTGATTATTTTTGCTTTTTCTGTTGGTAAAATATTACTATTAATAAATAAATAAATAAAAAGAAAAATATTATTTTCACTTTATAAATACATTTATGACTTTTTATTTGATTTATGTAAAATATATTGTTTTACAATTGTACATTTAGTAAAAAAAATCATTTTTTTATCTGTGAATATTTTTAATTATTTATTTATTATTCGTCATATCTGGGTTAGGTTAGGTTAGAACATTTAAGATTATATATTTATTATTCGTCATATCTGGGTTAGGTTAGGTTAGAACATTTAAGATTATTTATTTATTATTCCTCATATCTGGGTTAGGTTAGGTTAGAACATTTAAGATTATTTATTTATTATTCCTCATATCTGGGTTAGGTTAGGTTAGAACATTTAAGATTATTTATTTATTATTCCTCATATCTGGGTTAGGTTAGGTTAGAACATTTAAGATTATTTATTAATTATTCGTCATATCTTGGTTAGGTTAGGTTAGAACAGTTGCCACAACGCACGAGCCGAGCGAGCGAAGCGAGCGTGCCGCGGTAGCGGCCGGCGAGTGCCATAAATGACTAGAAAACTAGAAAATTCGAATTTCACGCAAAGTACAAATAAAGACAATCATCTGGAGATGATTTTGACAATTGAAAGTGACGTTTTGACTCCAAGTGTCTAAATGGTAGTAATGTCAAAATAATGTATGGAAATGTTATAACTTTAAGTCTCAATAACTTTTGACTCTTTTGTTGTATTAAAAAATTTATTTAACATTTCGACTCTCTATCACGTCCCTTATCCAGAAATACCACCCACTCCGCTAGGGGCCAAGTCCCCAATTCTAAATCGCCGCCTAATCGGGGATATAAGGTACGTCCATGCAAAATTTCATTTAAATCGGTCCAAAAGTTTCGGAGATTAGCCCGTACAAAAAGACAAACAGACAGAAAAAAAACTGGATTTGTTCTATTTCTCTCCTCCCATCCCCCTGACTTGGAATTTTTAGTTTTTTTTTCTATGTACAGACATTCGACCTCTACAGACTTATTATGTGTATATATATGAAAAAGCATATGCAAATATGTACAAATGTAACTTAATTTTAAATTAATTATTTTATTTATTTTAAAACTAAAACATTAACTAAATAAAAAGAGATACCTTCGATCTTTATAATTTATATTTTTTAGTTTCGAAATAATATGACAGAGTCCTACCAGTGAATCATACCTACTTGTTTTTCTACTTTTACCACTTTCTTGTACACACTGTGCACTGTGCAGGTTGAAACACGAGGTCTTCCTGTTCATTACCTTGGTAATGAAATATAAAACTTATGTAGGTACTTATAGAAACTTCAATATAACAGCTATTTGCTAAATTATAAGCCGCTTGTTATTAAAACTTGAAGTAGCTAGAAATGGAATGGAATGAATTCAACTCTTGAAACAAATAAAACAAGTAACGCTCGATTAATGAAGTAGGTAGATAAATAGCAATAACTTATGTTGCTATATTTTTTTCTTGCGATGTGTTAGGGCGCAGACATAGTCATACAAGTTCCCAGATCGCTAAAAATGGGTAAAACTAATATGACTAAAATAAAATATCTCGAAGCAGACTCCCTATCCCGCGGCCAGCTTAAAGATATCAGACATATAAAACTATACTCAAACCACTACACTTTTAAATGAAATAAAATTATTTTTACAATTCTATTTTTAGGGTTCCGTATCCCAAAACGAAAACGAACCACTATATTTATTTTATTAATACTACGTACGTGTCTCTATTGGGCCGCTATATAATTTTGTAATGAAATTAAATCAATACATAGGAATATAGCACGTCACATATTATACGTACTTAACTAAGGTGTAAAAAAAGGGATTGTGCAGAAGCTCGTGGGTATCTTTGGATAGGTTTCAAAAAATTAGATTGGTACAATTTATTCTTCTACAACTTTTTAATTTAATTGTTAAAGTTAATATTTTTGACGCTACATGAGCGAGTTTTCACTTTCGCTACCTATTGTGTTGGTCTGATACAATGCCGAAAATTTGGCCCTTATTGGATAAAATGAAGCCGAGTTTATTTTTGGTTATATAGCCAGAGCTAAGCCAGGCTCCTTCTTTTGAGGATTCTTCTAGATTTTTTTTTACCTGCAATGAATTAGCTCCTTGTTGGTGACCCTTGAGGATGTTTACCAGCATTCGTATTTTAGTGATTCATAGGCCCCTAGTGGAATGCTCGTACTATCTCTCTCGTTTTGGTATTGAAATGAAACCTACCACCACCTTAAATATCTTTAAATTATTGGTAATATGTACTTACTTATTACACTATTAGCGGAATCGAAACCGCTTGTATCTATTATATTATTATGATAATAATGTTTAAGCTAAATAAATAATAAAAAAATTAAAATATGTCTATGTAGATAATTTATCTTCATATAGATATTTTGATGCAAACACATATGACACAAACTTACAAAAATGATTAGTACCTAACTTTACATATTAGTAACACAAATAAGTTTCTTGAGTGTTTTCAACCGACTTCAAAAAGGAGGAGGTTCTCAATTCGACTGTATTTTTTTTTATGTTTGTTACCTCAGAACTTCGTCATTTATTAACCGATTTAGACAATTTTTGTTGTGTTTGAAAGGGTCTTCCAGACTTCCAGATTGGTCTCATTTAAATTTCAAAAAAAAAATACCACCCCTAAGGGTGGAAAAATAGCTAATGATGGATTTAACCTACTTCTAATTGTCATATTGACTTGAAACTTTGCAAGTGTTTCAATTTCCGTTGATAGTACAGTGGTTCGGTATTGTTGACCTGAACTGATAGTAAGGCCAGAAGGTGGATAGGTGGAACTCTTCAACGGCTAATAGTAGATACTTTGAGTTTGGGCTTATTTTGTTTGTTTCGACAAGCCTAACACGTTAGAATTCTTACTTTGCTACTACTGTCTACACTAAAAAGGGAAAAATAAAAACGTTTTAACAAAAAAATAAAAACCGACTTCAAACAAAAGCACTAAATAGTAAAAAATAACTGATTGGTAGTTTTCATTTACTATACATACCTAATCAAATATTTTCGAAGTCGGTGTGCTTTGGCTAAGTAATTAAAGCCTACCTATTAAATGCATACCTAATCAAATATTTTCGAAATCGGTGCCAGCCCATACAAAGCAAAGCACACCGACTTCGAAAATATTTGATTAGGTAGGTATGTATAGTAAATGAAAACTACCAATCAGTTATTTTTTACTTTTTAGTGCTTTTGTTTGAAGTCGGTTTTTATTTTTTTGTTAAAAAGTTTTTATAAAATAACACGTCATTTGTTTCAATTACTCTCGCCTGAAATTAATTAATAACAAAAGTACATAGTTTTAACGACATTGGCGAAGTATATTGTGCCAACACGGCACTCCTAGAAGCCACTAAACATACAAATTGAATTCCTATTTTCAGAATTCGTACTTCAAATTACCATGAGGGAAAAAGCGCTTTCAAATTGGTTTTTTAATAGTTATCTACCCTTTTATTAGGATCTGGGATATTGACTCTATCCTTAATTTTAATTCTACTTGGCAATTGGCATGATCCTCCATGTTAGCGCAGATGACATAAATCTATACTGGTATTGACTACTGTTACTATAATTCAATAATTAAGCACGTCATTAGCTTGTCTGTAATCATGACCTACTTTTTTTCATAACTCAACAGTTAGTGCACATTAGATTGAACATTTTAGCACTTATAACACTAAATAATAAGTATAAAAAGTATACAACATTATTTTAGTAGTTGTATAACAGCCATTTTAATTACCTTTTGCTTCCGTAGATCACAAAAGTAGATCAATAATGTTTATTTTGCGCGCGCGCTACCATCAGTGATCGCGACTTGCGTTGCATGAACATAAATAAAGCAATCGTTATACATCGTTATACGACGACGGGGCCACATAGCGCCCAGCACATAATGGCATTGCTAATTTTTTCGTCACGTACAGGCTATCTAATCTCCTATACACAACTTACAAGTAACTAGGACTTCTCAGAAGTCTAATTGGATTGACGTTTTAGTCCTAATCTTCTTTAACTAGTCTGCAGGCACTTTACTATACTACTTACAAATGACAACCATAGTTCATATTTTCTAGCTTTTACTAATATTCAATGAGTTAGTGTATTATTTAAATAGGTATTTTTAACATCATTTGCTTACAATTATCCATAAACACTACGTCGCTCATCCGTCACAATATCTTAAATGACTGCTGACTTCCTACGCGGTATGAAATGATCTTTATTATACTCATCGCTCGCTATATTTGAAGTAAACTGAAGACAGTATAGTTAGTGACGTTATCGTGCTCACATATTTACATCTCCGCTCAGTCTCATAATCCCGCGATAAAATAAAGTGAAAACCAACAATATATTTTGCTTAGACGCTGAAGTTGAAGACACCCGTCGTAGTATCGCATAGAAGTTTGTGTGTAAAAGATTTGATTTGGTATATTTAAAGTCCCAGTACGGCTCAATATCGCTGTAAAATCTGTCCAAAGATTACAGTAATACAATTGTGTAAACTGGTATAAAACAACCGTGAATGCGTGACAGATTTAATGTATTTTTAGTCTTTAAATTACCCATAATAGACCAGGGAGTTCTTGTTAACTGGTTTATTTAATATTCTTTATTTTGCTTTATGTACATATCATTTTATGATTATACTAGCGGCTCACCCTCGCGTCGCTCGGGTTCGCTTCTAGGGAGACAAAAACAAATCTATCCTACGGGAACCGTACATTTTTCCGGGATAAAATTTTCCTATGTGTTAATCCAGACTATAATCTATCTCTGTGCCACATTTAATCCCGATCATTTCAGCTATTCTGGCGTAAAGGAATAACAAACATCCAATTCACAAACTTTCACATTTATAATATTAATACGGAGTGTTGTATCTATCTTATATACTTAAATTTCTTTATCTTACATATTAATTTAATCGTAATAAAATTAATTCCATTTTAATATATTTTTTCATAAATAGGTTGTTTAGTATGTTTTAGAGAAGATTCAGCGCTGAATTTACACTAGGGACACTCGGGGCTAGTGCCTAGGGCAACAAATTTTTAGGGGCGGCAAAATTCGGAGGGTAAAAAAAAAATTCTCTTCGCGTTATCGAAAATGCTTTTTTTATTTTCCAAATAATGAATAATAAAAAAAAGACTACCTAGTAGGTACATTTTATGAAAAATTGAGATGATTTAAAATTTATATTGTTGCATTTTTCAAAAATTAATAATTAAAAAAAACAATATCGAAACTTCACCCATTTTGCTGCATTGCTGCATTTTTACTATGCCCAGGGGCGGCGCGGCGCTAAAGGTTGAAATGGGTCGAATCCGGTACTGGAAAATAGTATAATATTCTGTATTTCTTCATTAATCATTAAGATTCAAACATAAAATTTGTTTTATTACTACAAAAGACAAGTGTAGTGGTGGTTCTAATGTTGACATTAAAATCATCCCAATTGACAAAAACTATTAATGTATAAAAGGGCGGCTTAAAAATAAAATATACATTCCTCAAACGAAAACCTGTTAGTATTACAAGTTTATATATTTGTTACGTTCATTGAAAAATTGGACAAAAACTAATTTGAGGTCGTTCAATTATTATTATTGGCTTTGTAACGTCATGAGTTACATCATCAAGAGTCAACATACACATACCTAGGTACTTTGTTACGAGAAAAATAACGACATGCATAAGAGTTTCAACATTAAAACTTTTAACCATTTCAATTATGCAAATCACTGTCTTTTCTCTGTCTGCACGTGTTTTAACATTTACTATAGGTATCGAGGATAGATAAAAAAGTTGTGACTCTTTCATTCGTTTTTCGCTGACGCTTTAGATCTATACTATATTGCAATGCTAGTATTAGTAGGTAGTGCCTAATTTCTGTTCTAACCAGAATTCAGAAAAAATCTGTGTATGTAATTAATATAAACATTCACCTTGTCCAGATTCGAACCTAAGATTTACGACCACGAAGTAGATAAGGCTGGTGTGCCGATCAGGATAAGTACTTACTAATTTAGGGAACAGACTTAAACTTTAACTTACTTCTTAATTCGGTTACGTGATGTCACATTAACGGTTGGTAGAAGAGTAACATAAGCGTATAATACTATTATTATAGCTTTAAGCCATGGGGACCTCTCATCATTGGTTTAGTCGTAATAAATTGACGGCATTTTATTGTGTCGATTTGTTATTGATATTTGTTTAACATTAAAGTTTTCAACGTATTTTAAGTAAAGTAAAAAAGGTAAATTTTACTGATTATTAAAAATCCGCCAAACCAGCATTAATAGGTAATACATTTGCACTGCACTACGTATTTACATTTATTGAGTTATAAGAGTTTTTACTCGGGTTGAAACTATTGAAATGACTGAAATTTGTTTTATTAAATATAAAATGAATTTTGATATTTATTATATTTCACAAATTTATTACCTACATACATACGGTTTTATGAAATAAAATAGGTGTACAGTATTTTCATAATATGTCTCTTACTTTGTTTTACCTATCTATATAATCATCATTATTATTACCATATCATCATTATTTGATAGAACTTTTTTTAATGATACTTTTACGAGCATTTTACTTATTTCTTTAATTTCGTAAAGGTCACTGTAGTCATGAATAAGCTTTCAATACAGCTGAGAAAAGCCGGCTAGACTCGGTATTTGCTCTTTTAAATATCGAGTTACCGTAACTTTTGTAGCAATGTTATACCTAGCCCGCGTAATATTATTAAATTTATCTTTATTCCTACACATTTTCACCAACAAAAAGCCATTGAACATGCTTTATGTAGTAATAAATATTTTAATGTTATCTTTAAATTTTGGACTATTAGTTTCATGTCAGTTTTTAAAGTATTTTATTAAACGTCAAATACGTTTTTTTTTAATTTTAATAATCTCTAAGTTAGGTTATCTCGTAGGCTGTGAAGCAAAAATGTATTAAATAACATTAAACTAAATTAATTTATTTCCTTATCTATAACTGGCCTCCAAAGATAAACAGGTACACCGTACACCACTGTAGCACTATCAGAAACATTTGATACTACACTACGTAGATACCAAAACCGGTGAAGCATGTTTACACCTAAATCAAAACTTATAGAGCCATTGTAAATTATGGAGTTTGTACCTAACTTTTTTGTGAGTTTTTGAAGATCTAAGGATTTAACCATCATGGGTTGCTGCGATAATTGCTGTGTTCCGTCTAAAGAATCGAGTAAGTTAGCTTAAAATGAATAGCAACACAGTGAGTGCTATTAACATTTTTATCTTTCATAGATAAAAAATGTGAATAATATTTGTTAAGATGAATTTTTATAAAATACTTTTAGTTGAAAATGTATGCTTTTTATTTAATCAAAACTTTGCTTACATTAAATATTAAATAAAAGTAGTCCAAGGATATGTATAATGTAATTTGCTGTCTCAGTAAATACTTTTGTATAATAATTTAATGTTTTCATTCATACATTCACAATTGTTGATATTTTATTATTCATCCATGTTTGGAAACACTAACAATTAATATATAAATATTTTTTCCAGTAGAATATAAATTAGGTATATTTAATTAATATTTTCCTCTGTTCTAGGAGAGCCGATACGATACGATCCAGACTTCAACGGCCCCACACGCAATCGCTCTTGCACGGACATCGTCTGGCTAATCATTTTCATCCTCTTCCTAGGAGTATGGGGCTACGTCGGATATTACAGTAAGCCATATCAATCTTAAATTTCTAATTCATAAAAGAGATAAAATATATTATATACACATGTTTTAATACATGAAATCGTTACTTGGGTTATCTACTGATACTTTCTCACAGAATAGCTTGAAGTGTTAAATATTTTTAGTATGTAAATATTTTTTTTATTCAATAGGTATGACGAAAGGCAACTTCGAAAAGCTCTTAGCTCCAATTGATTCGAAAGGTCGCCGTTGTGGAATGGATTCCGGACTTGAAGACAAAAAATACCTGTTGTTTTTTAACATCGTAAAATGTCTTTCCCCTGGAACACCTATTACAGGATGTCCTACCACTCAAGTTAGTAAAGTTTTTATAGCTTTAAAAAAGTAATATTAATATGTATATAGTGAGAATATTGTAGTTATTACTAATTAGTAAATAAAATTTTAAAAGAATCTTAGAAATCTTACATTACGGAAATATCCGTCAAGTTGATTAGGCTAACGAGATAATATTATCCTCCTTCTGGGATTGTCGGTAAAAATTAATCTAAATATTTATGTTATAAATTAACTTTGCAGGTTTGTGTATCACAGTGCCCGAGCCAAACAGTATTAATTGAAAAGGAATTAAGGGTAAATCCATCCTCATTTGAGGAATTAAGGAAAGATATGGTATGCAATGATGAAGTGAACATGCAAACAATGACTTATGCTCAAGCTTTACAATATATTCAAGAAGAAAAATGCGCTAGTTTTATATTACAGAGTCAACCAGGTGGGTCCTGATTTGCCTTGTCCATTTATTAATATGTACAACTTTCATGTTTTGTACCTATAGAAACGGAGGGATCATTACACTAGCAGTTTGATTGGGCCATTTTCGATACTAAAGCATTTTGTTAAACAAAGACGATAGGTTTTTTAGTTATAAGAGCTAATTAATTATTGGTTAGTTGATTAGCTCTTATAAGTTCTTAAATTGGTCCAAAAACCTTGGGTTACCTAAATAAAGCAATTATAATGTACAGAGTAGGTACCTAAGTATAATAAATAATATGGAGATGAATAATCGATAGTAGTTAGAGACTCACTCAAAGTTTAGGAGGATATATAATTCTCGTTATTTTTTTAGTTCGAAAGCTTCATTATATCTATCCATAGTATAGGTTCGTTAGAAAATTTTTTACATCGAATAAAGTAGGTTAGGTCTAAGTTACATATATATGTACATAATTTTTTCTTTATTATTAAAGGTATTATTGAATTATTGGATAATTACATCAAACAATATTATATAATATCTAATATTGTCCTTATAAAAATCAAAATCTTTTTATGAATATTAAGTTTTTCCATACTTTCTCTAAAAGTGAATTAAATAATAATAATCTTACCCCATCTACCTTAAATAAATCCTACTAAGTACATAACTGTTCTTTATTGTTATTATTAATACGTGAGGCATGTTGATGTGAGTGTTCAGAGTTTTTGTGCCGCTTCTAACAATAATAAATAGAAAAAATGACCGCGCTTTAGTGTTGTTCCGCTGCATTGGAGATCTATCAAAGCTGGAATGTAAAGATACCACGAATTCTGGAAAATGGCTGCAAAATGGGAATAGTGGGGATACTTGCGTCCGTGACCCGAAAAGGGCACAGAAGTCGTTGCTGAACAGTGCAACAGCATTCGATTCTTACGTAGGCTATATAGCAGCCAGCTGGGTGGTGTTCTTCACGAGAAATGACCGCGAAACTCATATTGTAGGTAGCATGCGACAATTTTTAGCACCTACATTTTTCACGTTAAGCTTGTTACCACATGCACTTAACTACTGTAATCTATTTAAACTGCATTGGAAACATATCTAACAATTTTTCTTAGACTCTCCATAACATCTTATCGTATCTATAATAATAAATAAACTAAATCAGCATGTGAATGTATAGGCTATAAGACGTAAGCTAATCGTATTAAGAACCTACTTATGCACAAGAACCAATTAATGCTTGCTTGGTACATGGAACAGTGCTGGGTCGGTGCTTTATTAACGTCACTGCTGTGATGGACGTGCTAGAAGACCTGTCAAATGGTACCCTTGGCCTAGCGGAGGAACAGGTGGTTGAACAACTCTCCAATTTAGTTAAATTTAATCAGGTAGTACATAAATATATATTTACATACAATTTATTAAAAAAAATTCACTTGTAACTACTAACATAGTTTTTTCGTGAATATTTTAATTAGTAATAGCGTGATCTTGTTTATGTTGCATGTTACATTATCACTTTAATCTTATAGTCATTAATACCTTATAATGTCATTGTATGTATATTCTACACACTAGTTGATACCTAATGTCAAAGTAGAGATTAATCTTGTTTGTTTTTGATAATATATTGCAATGCCCAATGATTAACTAATATGTTAAGTATACACAAAAGCTACATAATTTCAATTCTTTTGCTTAATTACAAATGAAAAATGTAAATTTTTCTCTATCGAGTAATAAGAAATACTAATTAAACAGTAATAGAATAAATAATATGGAAATTGACTCCATTTTAATCTAATATTTTGGGTATCAGCTTTCGTCACAGATAGTGCAAGACTTGGTTCAGTCACGATGGTACATGGCGGGAGCTCTCGTCGCCGTGGTAGTCCTATGCTTTATCTACATCTTACTGATACGGTGGGTGGTGACGCCCGTCGTGTGGATCTCTATTGCTGGATTATTTGCACTTTTAGGATTTAGTAAGTAAAACGTATTGCTATAAATATAAACCTCTATTGTAATTTGTATTTACAACGTATACTCATAGATCTTTAGATTTGCAAGTAACATGCTCAAAATATACAATTTTGAGTTACGTCGTTCATCTGCAATACTACATACGTAAGTACGTAAGAGATGTAGCGTAAAAATGGAATATGTACAACACTTACTGGAAACAGGCATGCTTGTAAATATTTTTTTTGCATAATAACAGAATTTTTAAATATATTCTACTGGTTATTTCGAGAAAACTCTATTTCTAAACATAACTAATAATGCATTGATTTGACATAATATGAAAGTGTGTAACTTTTATTTTCACACTAGCAGTACCCACGGCTCCACCCGCGTTCAGATGACCAAAAACCAAATTTTTAGATTTAAATATTAATATAGGTACTCTTACTTTGCAGTTTTTGTATTTTTTTCTCAGAAATGAGATATTTTCCCGCAGTAAAAAGTATTCTATATGTTTACCCGGATAACCAGCTATCACCATACCAAATTTCATCAAAATCCCTTCAGTCGTTTTTCCGTGATGCGGTAACAGACAGACAGACAGACAAAAATTCTAAAAACTATAGATTCGGCCTCTGTATCGATAATGTCTATTTCAATAAGATTTTCGAAAAAGTATTTAATGTACAGATTCGGATTAGTTACAATTTTATTATATGTAGGTATAGATATAAAAAAACATTACACATTTACTAAAACAAATTTAATTTTAACGTTTTTTAACCGGGGTAAACAGCGCCATATATGAATAAGCTAAAAACTCTTTACCTAATCTTTTATTAATATTTTAATAACCGGTAAAATTACGGATATTTCTATTAGAATGAATTAGGTATATATTGTAATCATTTATGTTGAGTATTTTTTACACCTAAATATAACGTTTTGGGATCTATTTTCTATTAGTTTTAGTACTAATTTTAAACAAACGCGAATACTAAATCGATACATATACCACGCCCTCTATTAACATTTAATTGAAGTAATTCTTCTTTGTTATTGATGAAACCCCATAATATTATTATACTACTTTTTATTTCAGCCATGTACGTATGTTACAAGAACTACGCGTATTATAAAGCAAATCCCGTGAGTTTACATCAAACAACAAATCTCAAAGGATTCGCGGAAAGTATCTTTGCCAAGAGTGAGACGTGGCTGTTCATACTTATTGTAGTAGCAGTTGTGTTACTGATACTCTTCCTGGTGGTTATATTTCTACGCAATCGCATAACTATTGCGATTGCACTTATACGTGAAGGAAGCAAGTAAGTTGATTTAATGTTTGGGGGTTTTTTTTAATTTGAATATATTTAAATTAAATACCGTAAGCACACAAGAAGGTAGTAGGAGTATTTATGTTTTTAATCTGACTCTACATGTAATTTGAATTGTTTTTATCATACCTATACCTATCTAGTAGCAATGGTGTAGCTAGTGTGTGTAACACCAGGGGCGGTGATCAATCGTGTCACACTAAACAGGAAAAATCAACACAATCACAAGTTTTTTCTCCAGTGTCACATCCAAACAGATGGTACCCACAAGGCAGACCGCCCCTACCACCCCCCACTAGCTACGCCATTGCCTAGTAGATACCTACTTACTACATTTAACAAAGATTAATATTATACATTGATTAGTCATATTTTTATCTAATTATAAAGTAATAAATAGTTAAGTCACTTAATTTAACCTTAAAACATGATTTTTTTACAGAGCGGTAACAGATATAAAATCGACAGTATTTTTCCCATTGTTTCCGTGGATAATCCAATGCGCCGTGATATGTTATGCAGTGCTAGTTCTCATGTCGCTGCTTTCGATCGGAGAGTCAGTATTCCAAGTTGTAAATATAAAAAACGACACCAGCTGCAGCTGCCATGGGATCTACACAGAGGTAGATTCAAAACTTTTTTAAAAACTAATGTAGGCATAAAAAGATTTTTAATGGGAATATTAAAATAGCTTTTTCTTAACATTTGAATTAAATAGTAATAAAATCGGTAGGCCATTCTAAAACTCTATTTTATAAATTGTCGAATCTTACTTCTTCAAAACAAATATGCATACGCTTTCCATGCTTCTAAAAATGAAGCTAAATCCATACTAATATTACAAATGTGAAAGTGTGTTTGTTTGTTTGACCTTCTTTCACATCAAAACGGATTGATGGATTGGCGTGATTTTTTGTGTGGAGATAGTTGGAGGTCTGGAGAGTGACATAGGCTATTTTTTACCGCGGGAGATCATCTAATTCCCACGATAAAACCCGTTATATCACATCCCAAAAAATTATATATGATTAGAATTACTTGAAACTTGGTATAAATGTTTTACAATACAATTAAATAAATACTGGCTGGTGGCTGGCGGTGGGTTCTGCTAGTTAATTTATATGTATTTTTAACATAACTAAAAATGTCATTATTAATACCATGCCACTTTATATTAATATACGATAATAATAAATATTTTTTATATTTATTGTACCCACCCACTCAACAGGAAGGTGCTGTGTGTAACCCGACAACATTCTTAACGGAATGCCGTGACACAGAATCGCCACTGGGCATGTTGCCCTGCAAACTAGCCACGTGTCACTTCACCGGCATCAGTAACGATAATAAAATCGTGATATACATGCAACGTAAGTTAAATAAATTATCATACATATAAACCATATTTAAAATATTTACAAGTCAATCACTTTCAAAGAATAGTCATAAAATATTAGTATCCACCTTGGTTGCGTATTTTTGAATTCGTTTGACTGATAGATCCCGTTTAAATCTAGATTACCAGGAAAACATAGGTACTTAAAAAATCATTAAAACGACAGATAACATGAAACGAATGCGATGTTGAGAACTACACAATTTTATAGAATTCTAAGAATGAATTATAATTAAATTATAACGACGATAAAGGTATTACGACGGCCGTTATGACTCATGCCTCACTATGATAAAGTGATCATTTAAGTAGATTTATTTCAAAATAATTTATCTAATGAAAAATTCTTATTGATTTTACACGAGTAGATGGGGGATCAGGTGGTATGTGTAAATGCATTTCCCGACAGTAAAAAAAAATAAAATAAAAAAAAGGTATACAATAATTGCTTTCAGTCGTCAATTTACTTGGCTTCTTCTGGATGATGTTCTTTATCAGCGGCGTGTCCGACATGATGCTTGCGAGCACTTTCTCTACTTGGTATTGGACTTTCAATAAAAGAAACGTACCTTTCTTCACCCTTACTTCTGGCATTTATAGAACATTTCGGTAAGCATCTCTAAACTACTAATTAAATAAACTGCTTCTAATTAAATCACAGAAGTAGCTTTGCATTTGAGTTTTATTGATATTTTACTACATACATACTGTTAAAAATATCCGTTTATTTTCGTCTCTTACTTTCAGGTACCACCTAGGAACTGTAGCTTTTGGAGCCCTTATAATAGCTATTGTTCGAATGATCAGGGTCATACTTGAGTATATCGATCACAAAGTGAAAAAATACGACAATCCACTAACACGATGCATCTTGTGCTTTTGCAAATGTTTCTTTTGGTGCTTGGAGAGCTTTTTGAAGTTCATCAATAAGAACGCGTACATAATGTGCGCGGTGCACGGGAAGAACTTCTGCAGGAGCGCCAGTGATGCCTTCTCTTTACTCATGAGGAATATCATCAGAGTGGTCGTGCTGGACAAGGCAAGTTAACTCGTATAATATATAAAATTAAACACTAAATAATTATAAATTAAGACCTCCTGACCGATTCCGGTACGGCGGCCAATCTCATTGAGACTAGCCAACTGCGCATGAGATATTATAGTGCACAAGTGTACGCGCAGATACAAGTCCTATCACTCTCACACTCCGGTGGGACGACACGAGACACGGCAAGTGAGAGTTAAGGCGCAGGACCGACGGCTTTACGTGCTCTCCGAAGCACGGGGGTGTAACACTGCCAATTTCCCAACTCCGGGCTGTTACTTAGGCTTACTATACAGAAAGACTCAATAACTAAACTTGACCTGACCCGGGACTCGGACCCAGGACCTCCGAGTGTGCAGCCATACATGCTAGCCACTGCACCACCTAGGCATTTAACTAAGTACATAATACATATTGCACTAAAAATACTTGCGGAAAATATTTTATAATGACTCTCATGAACTTTTTAAAATGATATTAGGTACAAATTGAAAACGTTTTCAACTTGATCTCAATGGTCTCATGCGAAAAGTGCCTTATTTTTTTTGTCCTATTAATGTTCTTATATTGATAGACTTACACTAATTAACTGTTTCAATAAAAATAATCCTATATTAGTCGAACACAAATTCCTTCTTTGTACCAAATACGATTCAAACCACAAACAAGTAAATGTCTTAGCAAACTAAAAAATAAGTAATATTAATTTAACGGTAAAATATATAATAATTGGAAGGTACCTACTACTATAATAGAACAAAAGACAATTTATGTTAGACACAAGTCGCAATTCAATGCGAATTCTCTCGATTACAGGTAGCAGATTTCATATTTTTCTTATCAAAGCTGCTTATCTCTGTCGGAGTGGGCTTCGCGGTGTATTACTTGCTCGAGTGGAGCTTCGTGTACGAGGTGACGCAGGGCGCGCGACTCAACTACAACTACGTGCCGGCCATCATACTCAGCGTAGCGACCTATCTCATATGCACAATATTCTTCAACGTCTACTCCATGGCTGTAGACACATTGTTTTTATGTTTCTGTGAGTTATACCATATATTTGTATATGAATAGCTTCTATGGATCCAATAATCCTTTGTCTTGACGACAATAGTAATTAAAGAGCAATTGGACCGCGCTAAGTCGGGCTATTCTTCGGGCTATTTTAGTGTGCTTGAACAGATAATAGATGTCATTGTTCCGCAAATAGTAGAACAGTTTTATTTTATAAATATGCGTATGTATGTGCAAGCTAACATATCGTAAATATCGAAAAATTCATCCTGCATTCGATTATTTAAATACCTTTTAACCAAGATAAAGAATTCATAAAAACTAAAAGCGCCATCTCTGAGCATACACCACAAAACCGTCATCTGATTGCTAATTTTTCAAAAATCAGTAAAATTATACAAATTTGACGTAAGGGTGCATTATTTCGTACACCTTTACTTAGGAGTATTTTTTAAAACCATAATATACGTTTTAGGGATCAATTTTTTGTTAATTTAACACAACTTTAACAAATAAATAATAATCGATACATGTAACGTCATCTATTGACATCTATTAGACGAAATTTTTCTTTGTTCGTGAAAAAACCCCACAGTATTATTATGTCTTTTATTAATTATAACTTATAACCTATGTGTTTATCTGATGTATAAGCTATATAATTTTAATGTTGAATCATAATGCGTTCAGTAGTTATCGCATGAAAGAGAAACAAAGTGACATCTATACAACCTTACAAACTTTTGCGTTTATAATATTAGTACAATTTATTAAAAACCTTTTATTATATGCTATCAAACATAAGCCCAGCAATCTATACATATAATAAAATTGTAACTAAGCCGAATCTGTACATTAAATATTTTTTGAAAAATCTTAATTAAATAAACTTTATTATAGATACAGAGGCCGAATCTATAGTTTTTAGAATTTTTGTCTGTCTGTCTGTTACCGCATCACAGAAAAACCACTGGAGGGATTTTGATGAAATTTGGTATGGTGATAGCTGGTTATCCGGGTCATCATATAGGATACTTTTTACCGCGGGAAAATGTCTCATTTCTGAGAAAAATACAAAAATTGAAATGTAAGAGCTTACTAATATGTAAAACCAAAGAATTTGGTTTTTGGTCATCTGAACGGGAGCACCGCGGCCAATGCTAGTTATATATAAGTTACGCGAACGATTAATTTTACGTTTTATTAAATAAAGCTCTCAAACAAATGTTCTCTATTTCAGTGGAAGACTGTGAGAGGAATGATGGTTCACAAGAGAAGCCATACTTTATGTCTAAAAATCTTATGAAAATTCTTGGTAAAAGAAATAAAATAACGTAAATCAGTCAACAAGTGCCAAATATACTATATGTGATGGTGGCATGTCAAAGATCTTTTGTATGGACTTTTTGTATTGATTACATTTTATATATATGTTTTTTGTGTGATATATACATAACAGTGTTCTATAGTTCGTACGGTTAAGAAAATAGTGAGTCGCTGTTGTCCATCAGCTTAGCCACGCCCCCCGACCAATTAGGTCATTTTTACAATGACCAGCCTTTCGTACGAAACAGTTTTGACCTTTGTGCGTTACCTACAATAAATTTTAAAAATGAATACCACACCTATTCGTTAGAATAAAAGTGGATCGATAATACATAGCGGAGAAAAACGAGTAATTTACAGTGTTTTTAAGTACTTTAAACTATTCGATTTAAATGATTTTGATTCTTTTATAATAAATACAAACGATTCTAATGATACTGATTAAATATATTATAAATGATATTTTTCATTTGAGATAATTGTTTTGTTTTTTTAGCCATTAAACTTAATCTTTTGAAATATAATTGAATTGAATTTTTACTCCACTATGAATACACCTTTACCCTGCAGTTGCACTTATGACTATTTTCTTAACGCGAATGGACTTTATATTAGTATAGGTTTATGAGAATGAAAAGCCAAATATTACGATAATAATTATATGCGACTGGAAACTAAATAATATATCTATATTTTAAAAAGTTTTGAAACACTTTATCAAGTTTGCTAATATTTTATATGGTCTTTGTAAGATTTTTAGTATGAGTGATATAACTGTGTTCAAATGTGTCAGAATGAGTCATTTTCTACATATTGTAATAATATACCTAATAATATTTCTATGAATTATATACACTTTTATTATCTTTTCATCAGTTCCAAAATTAATATTTATGATTATACAGTGAAAGTGTCATAGTTTATTTGCATTTGTCTAAACACCTATTCTTCTTTTAATAATAATGATTCTTATTCATATCTCAATATCAATGTATATGCTATTTTAAAAAAAATCATTAAGAAACAAAAAAGTAACTGTTTATTCTAGGCTGTGAAATAATAGTAAGGTATAAATCAGTAGTTTCATATACTTTTATATTTTAATAATTATCACATAAAGCATTCCCATTATCAAATATTATAAGCTATTCTTCCATAACTTCATTCAACCTGTGCTGGGTCAGAAATGCAACATCCAACATGGCTTCTGGATCAAGCAGTTCCTTAACATCGTCATATCTTAGGCTTTCTTCATATGCAAACATTATACTAGAATCGTCAAGCATCATTTTGGAAGTAACTAGAGCGGCAATGCAGTTTTTTAATCTTGCGATGATTTCTCTATCTGACCTACTTATTGGCTGAAAATATAAGTAGTATTTTAAATATGTATATGTATATGATAAAAATATGTGCAACAAAATCAATACATAGAAATTACTATAAACATATGTACATGACTATAGCAATGCATACAAATTACATACTAGCAGGTTACCTCTGCTTCGGTTGGGTTCATCCCTAGTAGTTTTAATGGTTAGTATGGATATTATATTACTGCTCAGCTCCCTTGGGTAGTAGCTTAACAATATATGGCCTATAGAATTCCTCAATAAACAGGCTATCTAATGCAAAAATATTTTTTCAAATCGGATCAGTAGTTCTTGAGATTAGCGTATTTAAACAAACTGCCTTCTTATAATATTAGTATAGACAACAATATGAAAAATATATAAATACTAAATCTATTGTGGTAAAACTAACCTGGACTTCATAGTTTTCAATTTCATCCTTATTCTGTTCAACAACAATATTTTGTTGCTGTGGGCTAATCCATATATATCCGTTATTACCAATAATTATTGAAATGCCACATGGTAAATTATGAAAATGGTTCTTCCTACGTTTAATCAGTGATGGAAACACTTTTACTAGCACACCTTGTGATAACTGAAATTATACAAAACATATTTAACATAGAGAAAGTGCATGACCCAAAAAATAATAATTATAAGTAAATTTTGAAGAGCATTATTTGTTATATTAAATTATCAATATCAATATGATAAATTAAATATTATACTGAAAACTATCAAACTGCAATAAGTTATAATAATTTTTAATAACACAGAAATATTAAAAAGCTGAATAATAATAATTTTGAAACAACAATTGTATACTTTGCCATATTTCAAGCTTCTGGTGTGTAAAGATAGTGAACCATCAGAAAAAACACTCTGAACTTCAGCACTTATTAGGTCACCCTCACACAAATGTTTCCTCATCATTTGCTCATCTTCTGCAGATCTGCGTCGCTAATAAGCAATTATTTGGATATAAAACAGGAATAAATATAAAGTTGATTGATTCACTAGGAAAACAATGTGTAATATGTCTGGGAAAAATTCAATATGCGTAATATAATATGTAGTAAACAAAAAATAAGATTTTCATTAATAAAAGTAATCTTTATAATGGTAAATTAATTAAACAATAGAATTAGCCTACCAATTCTCCTCCAGGTAAATTGACCGATGACAATTGCAAAACAGAATCTAAGCGAGAGTTTGTTTCAATTTTCCATCTCTTTTGTTGAACTTCCAAGACTCTACCAACTACAACATCACCTATTTCACCAACATATCTACTTTTAAGAGGCCTCACACAAATTAATTTGTTTACTTTTTGCATTACACCAGCAACTGAAGATTTTATGCAGTCATCTTCCACATACGTGCCATGACCTCTGAAACCAAAAAAAAAACTTTTTGTTGAATTTGTTTTAAAGAACACTAAAAATTAAAACACTTTTATTTATATTTAGGTAAATTATATGCATAAAATGCACAAAACAAATTCAGTTGACTTGAAGATAACCTCTTTAGAATAATAAGTTATAATAAGATTTAAAGCTAGTTTACATCCTCCATATCACAAACACAAACGGCCCCAGCGAATGATGATCGTTATTAATGTTTTCTTAACATTAGGATTTCAATCGTATAATTAAATTACCGCATAAAATCTTGCATGCCACTGATAACCTCTCCTGGTGTATAAAATCGAGGTAATTCATTATTAGGATTAACACAATGGTTCACTCTTTCAGAAGCCAATCTAATGGTTACATGGCCCGTCATTTTAAAAGACTATGAGATCCTAATTTATTTTCAATATAACCATGTAAATTCTAGTATTAAAATTATGTAAATTGTAAACAAACAAAACAAAATGAAACCAAAAACTAAGTACCTCTACTTCACAGACAATATAACCTATACATGTAATGTCTGTGCTCTACTTGTCGGTAGCACAGATTAAACAATACAGTAGTAAAGCCAAGTACGGTGCTGCCATAAATTACATTATAAATTTTCCAATAACCATAGCATAGACAAATACAATACATGTAGAATTTTTTAAATTTTTAAAATAAGTTTAAACATTTGTTTTGTCTGAAAAACTTGGTAAAAATAAAATTTTACTATCTTTTCTGTTCTTGCAAATTGCAAAAACTGTAAGTATGGTTATATAAACAATCTTACGAATTTAACTATTGTAAACCATCAAAGTGTGATTAAATGGATATTAAATATTAATAACATGTTTATTAATTCATAATTTCATAATACATAAAAAATGTAACTAAAAATATATTATATAAGTAAAAAATGTTTGCCAGCAATAAAATAAAATTATACGTAGCATTTCTATATAGTTTGTGGTCTAATGTCAAATTTTGCTTTTGAATATTGACATTTGACAGCTTGTTTATCTATTTAAAAATTAATTGGAATTTAATATTCTTAAATGCTTTCCATATTCCAATAAAGAAAGATTTCATAGTAAAACTAGTTATTATAATAATGGCAGTTAATGCAGCTCCTATAACTGCTACAGATAGTTTATCACAAGCGTTAAAAGCGAATATTATACCTAATCAGGAGTACCTGCTACAGGTTTGCATTATCTATTGTATTTTTTTACCACAATAGGAAAAAAATATATCTTAATTTATTTTATATAGGGTTCGGTGTTAGATTCAGCTGTAGAAGTTTTATTACATAGACTCCGTGGCCTTTGCGACAATGTTGATGCCGGTCCAGAAACGTTTGATGATCAAGAGGTCTGTTTTATTTTGAGGGACCCTAATCAACAGGTAATGTTGCTAATTATTAAGTATTCATTTTTATAATAATAATAGAAAGAGAATATAGAAATATTTTACTTACTAGGCAGCACCGTTAATGTTGAGAGTACGAAAGGCACTTGATGCACGAGATATGCCCTATCAGTTACGTTACATTGGCCAGCCTGACCTTGGAGATAAGAACAGACCAACTGTTGTGAGGTCTAGCTTGGATATAGCATGCAGTGGAATGCTTATTGAATTTTTAAATGAATTAGGATGCAGAGTGGACTTTGAATATAGTGTTAAAGGTAGGTACCATGCTTAAATTTAAAATCATAAGACATTTATTATTTATATTACTTGCCAACATACATACATATATAATATAGGATCTGATGGGAACTACTTTTTGGCTTGAAAAAAATGAAGTACATAATTTGGCAGACCTTTTTTTTTATGGTATTCAGTGACAAATGAGCAGACAGCCCACCTGATGGAAAGCGATACCTGTCACCCATAGCACCTATGGTTCATGCCCTTAGGTTTTATGTTACAAAAATGCAGAACCGCAGGTGCATTGAACACAATAATGTAATCATTGTTGCATGGCGGGAGCACTAGATAAGGGGGTGGTACTTATCCAGTCGGACTCCTTAGGCTTGACCGAGTCCTACTCCTTAGGCTTGACCGAGTCCTACCACCTGTAGAGCTTTTGTGGAAGTCAATTTTCATAATTTTGTTAATTTCCCAAATAGAATATACTTTTGTTATGGTTGAGCGAATAAGTCATTTTGCAGCACTCCATTCTGATGGAGAAGGTTTTCTTGGGTTTTAGGAGGTAGTACTGTATTTTCTAGCTGATGAGTCCTCACATATCCTATATGTATGCAAATGTTCATAAATATAATTCCCTATCTTAAAAAAAGACTCAAACATGTTAGGTATATAGGCACATTATATTTCATAAAATTAAAAAAAAAATAAACACTTCACAGAATGTTTTCAAGTTTGTTGCATATAATTTATTAATAATGCAACTTCTAAAGTCTTATGTCAAATATTTTTTTTACTTTATTTTATTATTTCAAAATATATCACACTCATTACAGGTTACATGTTTAGAAAAGGGAGAATGAAGATAACTGTTGCAAAGGTGTTTAAAATATCGCAAAGTTCAATGCCTCCAGAACCCATCTCACAAAGCTATCTTGTGGAATTATCGGTATATACTCACTTTATTACCACTCAATACACTCATACTTTACATAAAAAATGATCTTTCCAACCAATTAACTTTACATTAGGAAGAAGAAACAAAAGTAATTATAAATATTTTAATCTTTAACTAAATTCAGTGTAAACCATCCTTGATGCTATCATAACTATGCAGAGTAAAATCTATACTAATATTATAAAGAGGCAGATTTTTTTAGTTTGTTTGTTTGAACGTGCTAATCTCAGGAACAACTAATCCAATTTGAAAAATTCATTTTGCTGTAGATAGCTTGTTTATTGAGGGAGGCTATAGGCTATATATCATATAATATGTAGTCTATGTATTCCATACTAAGTATTAAAACGTACCTAGAGACGAACCCGAGCGAAGCGAGTGTGATTCGCTAGTGTATAAAATATAGTAAAATAAGAAAACAAAATAAGCTGCTAAATAAAATAACTATTTTTAGTAAGTATTTGTTTTCTTGTGCTAATTTTACAACAAACATCAATAATGAATTCATACATATTACACCACCTATTGACATTTATTTTAAACAATAACGACTCACGCTAGCTTCGCTCGGATGCGTCCCTAAGTATAGGTCTCGTCACGTAATAAGAACGCTGAGAGGCAGTGGAGGGGATGTGTCTGCGCACGGGTACAGTCGCGTCCTAAAGTACTAGGCTATTGTTTTATAATATAAATGTAATAGTTGTATTGTAGAATCATAATAGATACAACCCCGTCGCGCCCAGTTCATACCACCACATACAATTTTCTCGATAAATAGCTCAGCATCAAAAGCAAATTGTTAATGTCATGTTGAAAACACTAATATAATGACATACTTTCTAGCAACTGTCAAAACGCATTATACGCAAATTCCACATAGATTTTGTATGGCAAAAGTAACCTTCGTCGTCCCTTAATTAACTAACTATTAGTTTCAAAGCAACAAAAATCTGATTTTACAGTTAATTGTTTTCAGGGATAAATTAAAATGTTTTTAAGTATTTCTTGGAGTTATTGTTGAAGTAAAACTTTTTGCGCGCATGAAAGTAAATTTTCAAGGTCGCAACACGAAATACCGTCATGGTTGCCATATTAACCGCTTGCATTAGGTTGCCATAGTAACTGTTATGATTGTCTGAAAAATTATGTATTTGATATTCCATTGATTGTTATCTTTAAAGATTAATATTTTGTTTTCAAATATGTAAAATATTTATAACTAGAGGCTCACCCTCGCTTCGCTCGGATTCGCCCCTCAGATGCGATAGATGTAAGAATCCAGCTCGATAGAAAGAGATAAAATATTCTTCTCTCCTCTTTGTGTGACAATGGTTTAAATCATATTTTTATATGTGTAATATTTAAAGTTTTTATTAATCTTACAGTTTTGAAATATAAACAACCAATGAAGTTTCACTTCTAACACGTTTCCATAGAAACTTGATTTTTTTTAGTGGTGTCAACTACCCAATTAGGTGTTTGCTTTTTTTAGGTACTGGCACCTCAAGGTCAGGACGCGATAGGTGAGGACATGCGAGCCTTCGCCGACCAACTGCGGCCTCTCGTGCAGCTCGACAAAATAGATTACAAGCGTCTCGGGCACATGTCCGTCACATAGCCCATGTTCCTTACTTAGGCGGGCTTTACATTGACTTAGCAACTAAATGTGATACGATGCTAACTGCGAGTGGATATGTATTTATAATTGTCTTGTATTTATTAATATAATAATATATGTTTTTTGTTAAATATATAATCGTCAATGTGACGTCGTTTGATGCGTCTCATTAGCATACATTGTTTTAGCATTTATATGTAGAGGCAATTAGCAAAACAAAGAAAGTGGAATAATGTTCATCTTAGCAATCGTGCCTCGTGGTTTGAGTCTAAAACTAAAACAACTTATTTTGCTTACAATTATGAGTTATTCTAAACGATTTGAGTCAAATTCAATGTACTTTACATGTTCTATTTCTCATGGTATAAGACCTAGGTATCCGCCAGCGCTATTTCCAGGGCTAGGTCCTAGCATACTTATTTACAACACTAATCATTGGATATATAATGGGTATGGAGGAGATATAATGATATACTACAGACACTATATTATATGTATTACTAGTACAGACACTACACCCCATACGAAGAAATTGAATCTACTTAATTCGGACTATCCTTTGAGCTATTTGGTTTGGCCTGAATAAAGCCGCCGTAAATAATAATTAGAGTTTTTTTAAATAATAATAATATTATTTTATTAAAAATTTCCACTAAAATATGTAAAACAAAATGTAAAAAAATAAAATGTAGTAAATTTCGGTGATCAATAATTTCTGAAAATTTTTTACGAAATCTGAACCGGCCCTAAACCGAACAAGCAAGTTGTATGGAAATTGGAAGCCGTTACAGTTTAGAGGAAGATAATTTTCATACATAGCTGTGTTTGAGACGTACAAACCAGTGAAACAAATGTCAATTATACTTCATAGATAAGAATCTTTAAAATATCAACGTATATGCTATTTGGAGTAAAGCGGAGTTTAAGGCCATCCCCCGAGCAAACGAGCTTCAACATTCGGCTACTTCCTTCCCCACCTCACCTCTAAAAAAGATCGTAATAAATTTAAGCGGCATCTATGGATTATTAGTTAAAACAATATTGCGCATGTCATTAAACACAGACCATAGAACTTATAGAGGCGGTAATGTAATATTCACCGGTGAACTGAAACATAAATGTTTTATTATTATTTATTTATTTATTTGATAGATATAATATTTATTATTTTATGTTATTATTTTGTATTTATTTATTGATCGATTATTTAGATAGATATATTAGATCATGTCAATCACACACAAAATGAAACATAAATATTATATTTATGTTCTAACTATATTTGTCATTAGAGAATGCATTCTATTATAGATTTTGAGATGGAAAAATTAAATAAAACTATAAATAGTTATAATATTTTCATGCAACGAAAAATAGCCAAATTACAGTAATGCCAGTAACTGACCAGACGTTCTGTTATTTAATGCCAATGAATAACTCAGTCAAGTTATTGAAAGTAATATAAAAATAGTTCTTATAAGTTATAAAGACATTTTTGAGGTTATACTTCATTTAGCACGTTTGTTCTGTTACGCCAAAGAGGTATAACTTCTTACGTGCGTATATAAGTACACACACACACACTTTTTTTATTCTTGGAGTTCGCAGCTAGTCACATTTAGATGATGCAGTTTAAATAAACAGTTCATGTAAAGCCCGTCTTAGTGTCAATCTTGTCTGATTTGATATGTATATTCCAAGCGAAGTAGGTTTATATAATGATACAGTACTACTCATGGATGTATTATTAATTAGTATTTTAAATAATATGTAAATAAATATTTCTGAAAAATATGTCTATTATTTTTATTAAATCAAATTTATCTACTAAGAGAAAAGAATCAATAACTTATGAAATTAATAAAAATTCTGCAAGAGAGTGACCCAACTTTAATATTAGATACCTACATTTATGCTATTTTTAATATGAACGGGTGAAAATAATAATGAAAAAAAAGTTTTTTATAATCTACGTAAATATTAAATGATTTTTATTTTAAAATAAATTTTGTGTAGTTTAACCATTCTTGCACTGCGATTTTATCTAATTATATTGGAAATTCATCTTGCAAAATCTGGATTCTTTTTTGCGTGCGTGATACTGAAGTGATCTTCCTCATAGTCGTAGTCCTCATATTTAAATCCATGAACGTAAGCAAAATTTCCAAAGTAGAGACAGTTTTCGTACTTTAATTTGATAAAGTCTGAAATATAATTCGTAAATAGGTACATATTTAATCATTTGATTGCTTATTTCATAATTAGATATTTATTTTAATTGATGCAATTTAACATCTATACAAATAAATGATAATAAAGTGTTTGTTAATATTGTCAAAATACCAGCTTTTAAAAAATTGTCTGTCTGTTCCGGCTAAGCTCCGAAACAGCTGGACTAATTTTTACGAGACTTTCTCTGGCAGATAGCTTATGTTATAAGAAGTAACATAGGGTACTTTTATTTTAGAAAAAAAACTAGAGTTCCGTTCGAAAAATTTAAACGTACACGTAGGGACGCAACCGAGCGAAGCGAGGGTAAGTCGCTAGTATGTTCTGAATTTTGATGTATTTGAATGTACCTATCCCTGTTAGTAAAAGCGTTTTTTTTTACCTACCTACGCTTCCTTAACTAAAATATAAATCGTGCATTAAGAACAAATTCAGCTTGAAAAATTATACCAACCTGTGTCATGAATACAATTATATAAGTCCATTATACAAATATTATCGAATATGTACGTTTCATTGGTATCAAAGTTAAACGCACACAACTTTTCGAAGTATGTTGGGCAAATACCGCATCTAAATAAAAACAAAGTAGGAAACTTTTATTCTATTTTGAATTTATTCATGACCATGGTTATACTGGAAACTGGGTCAACAGCTATCATATTTTTTTTATTTACAAAAACATAGGCATTACAATAATTACCTTCGACCTTCCGCCGGTTCTTTTTTAAAATGTAGCCCTGATTCGTACGCGAACATATATTTCGCACCTACAACGAATAAGAAATTTAAAATTCACAATAAGAAATCTTTTTATTAAACCATTGTCGCCATCGCGTGTAGCTTATTCTCTCTTCGTTCTAACTTGAGGCCTTTGGGTAATTGGGTGCAAAGTCACTTTTTTCTCTGTTTACTCAAAATGTTTACGTTAAGCACAAATCATATAATACTATACTAGTACGTAAAGAAACATCCGTAAAACGTTAAATTAAAAATAATTTATACTTCGTGAAAATGTCCTAAACCTTAAATTACCTTTTACAAGTAGATATACTATTTTAGTCTATGTGATTATTTGTGTTATGCCCATTTTTTAACACCGTGTGCAGATTGCTTTTAAAGTATTGTATTTCTTTTCTCAAAAAGCAAACTGTTCATATTTTATTGTATTTTAACATCTTATCGTGAATCTGACAATTAAAAAAAATATCCTGGAAAGGACCTAATTTTTTTTAAGTTAATATTATTTTCTCTTAGCAATACTACTAGATGATTCTACATCTTCATTATAAAAAGTATCAATTAAATTTTACAAATGCGAAATCATATTAAAACGTATAAAAAAATAAACTTAGAACTTCAGTCGAATCGAAGGAATTTATAGAGAAAGCAACAAAAGCGTGAAATAGTGAAATATATGTCTTTAAAGTAATTTAAATCATTACAAAAGGGCAATACTAACAAATTATTATGTCAAGGTAAATAAAAACAACATATTTTACTTACACAAGGCGTAAAGCAATAACAACTTATCAATCATGTTTGTAAAATTGATGTTTGAAATTGTACTTAAACTTCCTTATCGCTTAATTAAATTTGCTGTACATATTTATTACTTTATTATAATGATTGATATTTTATTTTTAACTCTATCGATATTTTAGCTTTTAAAAAATGAAAGAATTGCTGCCAGAAACGAATAATTTGCATGTTACAAAAATCCAAAGGGCTGATTGCATTAGAAATATTACAAACATAGGTTCTAATAAACGGCATCCTGAACATCGAGAAACGTTATGAGTAACTCTGTAATTTAAAGTCTCTAGGAAGGACTAAATGTGGCGAGGAACGTGCAAGGCATCTATCAGAGCTACTATTATGGATTATTAAATTTAAAACCTGTCTCAGTGTCGTGACGTTCATCGCGTATGTAAATTAATTTTATTTCGTATATATTTTTAGATAATATGACTAAAACTATTACCTACTAATACTTTCTTAGATTTAAGCGAATGTATGACATTATTAAATAAAACTATCTTTTCGGATTATTTCGTAAAAATATATATTAATAGTGTTGCTTAGTAAGTTGGTTTTAAATAATAGCAAATTAAATTAAAATTATTATTCTTAATTAATTTTTAACTTTTTAAATTACACATAGAACAATTGTATGGCTTAAATAATTAATACTATATTTTATATTTTTCTTTATGGTTATAAATATAATAATGGCAACACTAAATATAGATTACTAATTAATATTTTTAAAATTGTAATAATTATAAAAATAATAGCAAAAATTAAATAAATAATTTTCCATATTCTATTATAATTAAAATTATTAAAATGTTTAAAGTTAAAAAATATTGTAATGTAATTGGTGCAATTTTCATTTTGTTAATTGTGGGTAGGCTGTCTGTAACAACTATACCCTCAAGACATGTAACACCTCAGTCTCTCCCGTGACCATGGATGCTGTAAAGCATTCGAAACGTTGGGAACCAAAAATCAAAATAAATCCGCGAAATAATCCGAAAAGATAGTTTTATTTAATATAACCTACTATTTTAAATAAGGATTTGTTACGGATTTTCATTTGTTGTATTTTGTTTATTTTTTCAGGAAAGTTGACCGATTTTAAAATTAATATCAAAAGTTCCACTCTTAAATTGAACAAACCGCAATATTTGATTTTACGTAGACATAGTTAGCTCTGCACGGTGTTCCTCAGTATTTTTTTATATATAAAAAAATGCCAACAATAAGCCAATGTACGAAATTAATTTCATTCTTCAAAAGTTGTTAAAAATATTTCCATGATCAACATAAAGACATATATTTGTACTCTACTTACTGATGCACTTATTCATGAATGTGTTGCCGCTCACAAATTATGGATATCGCATCACCTACTTACATATTAAAATTATAACATAATTATCTTTTAACCGTTTTAGTAAAAAAAAAATACATATTACTATGACATTGTCCTATTTCTTTGCTACATCCTTACTCGAGGAGGTAGTGTTTTTTTTTTAAATGAATACAGTAGGTACTAGACATTGTTGTCCATGCTTTTCATTCATATTTTTGAAGTTATACTTCTTTTGGCACGTTTGAAAAAAATATGAGAGTAAAATCACACCGACAGCCAAAAATCGACATGATGAAATTAGCTAAAAGCGACATGTTGAATTAGCTGCATTCCTTTTACAAACAGAGAGTTGGGACATACGGGATGAAATCTTTAGCTATTTTTGTTCTATTACGCCAAAGAAGTTTAACTTCTTACGTGCGTACATAATTAAGTACACGCACGTTATTTTTTTATTTGTAAAATTATTTTTAGGATATTCAATTTTGAGTTTGTCTTTAAAATAGAGATAATTATATAATATTAGTAGTGGACTTTAAGAGTCTACCGATCAAATGTTAGATGTAAGACTGATAAACGACTGAAACAGCACTCTTCTAAAAGAACCATACTCTTTCCTTTGGGTCTCTTCTTTGAATAAAGATTATAAAAAAATATTTCATCTTTATTTAAAATCACATGCATATTCCCTATGAGCTATCGGAATATTATGACCAAAGATTAAGGAGACTACAATTATGACAGAAGTCTGATCGTTGGTCAAAGAGTCGACATCAATTGACTTAGGTTAACTGCACTTGTAAAAATACCTGTCTAAAATCTTCGATTCGAAATCTATCGATATGGAACCAAAACCAATGTCAATTGCACTTCATTTTAAACATAAAGCAAAGGACAAGCCCAAATAGGTATAGGTAATTCAATTAAAAAATCATATTTAGAATTTCATTGTCTATGAGTTTGTATATTTTTACCAATACCAATTTACATCCTTCATAGTTTATTTATTTATTTATTTATTTATTATTAAGCACACTTACAATATACATGTTAAACAATTCAATACAATAATTAAAGTGAAAAAAAAAGAATCAGACATGCATATCAATAACAAGTGTACATAGCATTTATATTATTATGAAATTATTTAGTAATTGATAAAAAATACAAAATTAACAAAAATTAGAAACAACATAATTTAAAATATAAAATAAAGTAAAGATAAAAACAATAATAATTTGATTTTAGATAATTAGTAATCAATAGTTTTATAAAAATTATTATATCTATATTTAAATCACAGCTTGGATAAATAATATTCTAATAGTTTGTGCTTAAATTTATTGTAGGTATCATGAAAAATATCTAATTCTGGTAAGGCCTTAGAAATATTATTGTATTGCGAACACATACGGACGATGGGAGATTGAGAACCAAGGTTAGTTTTTACACAAGGGATATGGAAAGTATTGTATATGCGGGGCCTTTGGGGCTTATAGGGAACTGCTAAATTTATACGTTCGAGTAAATCATTGTTCTGAATTACACCGTTCAAGATTTTATGCAAAAAACATAGATCGAGCACTGCACGCCTGTTACTCAAAGACATCATTTTGAAGAAGGAGATACGATTCTGGTAAGGCTGTCTTTGGCTAATTCCATTACACAAAAACGCCAAATGCTTTGTGAAATTACGTTGCACTCTCTCAATGCGTTGCGAGTGAATGCCATAGAAGGGACTCCAAACCACAGAAGCATACTCCAATTGGCTACGAACAAAAGCATTGTATAATAATATTTTAGTTGATGCAGAGAAGCCTCTGGTGTTACGTTTTATAAATCCGAGAGTTTTAGCTGCTTTATTAACGGATCTAGTGATGTGCTGAACGAATTTTAATTTGTCGTCCATGATAACACCCAAATCTCTAATCTCACTAACTTTCTGTAGCGGGGTACCTTCAATAGAGTAGTTTGAGACAAGCGGTTTTAGCTTTCTGGAATATTTTATAAAGAAGCATTTCTTCACATTAAGAGACATACGATTTTCGTTACACCAAAGACTGATTCCATTTAAAACTTCCTGCAATGACAGCGTATCCGACGAATTTTTCACGGTTTTATAAATTTTTAGGTCATCAGCAAATAAAGAAACTTTACATGTTTTAATATTAGTAGTGATGTCGTTAATAAATACAAGGAATAGAAGGGGTCCTAGGTGAGATCCTTGCGGTACTCCGGATTGGGCGATATAAGATGTTGATTCGAATCCGTTAACAGATACTACTTGCTGTCTATTCAGTAAATATGACCTGAACCACATCAAAAGAGAACCGTCAATACCATTATGTTTGAGTTTTCAGCAAGAATAGTGTGATCGACTTTATCGAATGCACTACTGAAATCGGTATAAATTGCATCAATTTCGTCTCCCTTGTCAACACCTTGGGACAGGTCAGCGACAAAGTTTACAAGATTAGTTTGAACTGATAACCCACTTCGAAAACCATGTTGTTGGTTAGAAATAACTCGATTTAAATGATGGGAAATTATTGGAAAAATGGAGCTTTCGAATAGGTTTTTCTAAGATAGGATGGATATCGGCCGGTAGTTTTCAACATTCATTTCATCGCCCTTTTTAAAAACTGGCACGATTCGTGCATTCTTCCATTTGTCTGGGAAAATGCCTTCCCTGAGCGAACGATTGAATATTAAACACAGTGGCAGGGACAGTGCCGTCCCACAACGCTTTACAAACAAAGGAGGAATACAATCAGGACCAGGACCTTTGTTGGGATCTAGCGCTTTAATTTTTTTTAATATATCCTTTTCTTGTAGGGTGATGCTTGAAATTGCTGATGAGGTAGGATATTCGGATAAATGAGTACAGTTTCCATTGTTCGGGGTATATACTGAGGAGAAGTTGCTTGCAAAAAGATCGACTATTTCTCTTCCAGTACTTGCAGTGGTTTCACCAAAGTACATGGATGCTGGTAAAGATGTATCTTTTTTGCTTTTGTTTTTAAAATATTTCCAGAAATAATTTGGATCTTTCGAAATTCTGTTTTCTACGTTATTTTTATTGTAATTATCGCAAATGTCATATAATTTGTGGCAACGAGAACGCAGGATATGGAATTCAAGATTATCCCTCGGGTTTCCATATTTACGGTAGCGCATTCGAGTCCTATTTTTTTCTTTTAAGAGTTTAATTAATTTACATGTAAACCAGGGAGGATATTTACTGTTTAGGGTTCTACGGTTAGGTACAAATTTTTGTATGATATCCATTAACACTTCATAAAATTTATTTACCATATCGTTGACATTAGAACACTCAGCAAACTGTAGAGACCAGTCTATATTCTTTAGCTCCGCTATGATCGAAGCATAATCAGCTTTATGGTAATTATATTGAATTTTTCTTAGAGGACGAAGGGAAGATTTAACTGTGTAGGGAATTGTTATCAAAAGATTAGGGTGAAAGGAATCTAACTTACTTAACAACTCAAGGGGACGCGAAACCGATATATTGGGTACGTTACTAATTACTAGATCTAACACCTTACCATCAAGATTACCGATACTATTGTATTGATGCAAATTATTTAAGGCCATAAAATCAATTAATGAAAAACCTAGTGGTGTACTAAAACTTGATGCACTAGCATGTCCCCGAACATCAGAGCTCCAGCTTATAAAACCCATATTAAAGTCACCAAGCACTATTATATCATCCACTTTATTTGACGCCGAGTCTATATTTTCAAGAATATTATTGAGGTTTTCTAATTTAACTGGTGGTGGTAAATAGGCGGCACACACCGCAAGTTTCCTTATATTTTTATTTATTTTCGTTTCAATTATAACCCATACGACTTCGTGGTCATTATCCAAATATGAAGCTCTAAAAGATAGAATTTCTTTTGCAACTGCAATAGCTACCCCTCCACCATCTTTTTTTGATGAAGAAGAATGAATTCGATCCTTCCTATAGACGACGTAACGGGAATCAATCCATTCATTGTTTTCGATGTTATCGTTTAGCCATGTTTCCGTGAATACAATAACTTTGTAATTTGAGTTAGTAATATTCTTGAAGACATTATTGGTTTTAGTTCTTAAGCCTCTGACGTTCTGATAATAGATTTCAAGCATTAGGGAATATATTACAAAAGCATTCTTGTTCAAGCTGCAACGCTTGTTATTGGATTGTATTCAGGTGTTCCAAACTTTTTATAATTTTGGCTTGACTAAACTCATCCTTTCGGATATAAATTCTTCCGTTACGGACCCAAACGTAGCGGTAGTTCAGTTCCTTGGCCTTTATTCGTGTTGCTGCATGAAGCGATTTCATGAGTGGTGTTAGGTGCTCCGAGACGTACACTGCTCTGCGCACACCTCCAATACCCAGATGTTGAGAACTAACTTGTCTTGAGTATTATTTTTATTAAATTGGGCCACTGCTGATAGAAGAGCATCTCTATGCCTTGGACTTCGAAGTTTGACAATAACTGAGCGCGGCCTGTCGCTACTGCTATTTATTTTTGCAACTCTGGTCACTTGTTGTATGTCTTCAGAGTTAAGCGGGCTCTTGACAGTTTGGGCTAGTTGGACTACTGTGCTGATTAAGTTTTCAGATTTATGTTCAGGTATCCCATTTATTTCTACATTATTTTCCCTCATATGCATTTCCATAGTGTTTAGTCTGTTACTAAGATCCTTGACAGTAGATTTTAAAATATCATTGTCTTTTTTTAACTGATCAATAATAGTGGTTTTTTCTTGTAGTAAGTTTTTTAGTTCTTCGTATTGTACGTTTATAAATGACAGTGAATCACAGAAACCGGCAATCTGGTCATTAATATTATTAAGCTGGGTAGAAACTAGGGTTTTAATTGTATTAGCGAGTTTTAAATAAAACTATCTTTTCGGATTTTGTCGCGGATTTATTTGGATTTTTGTTTCCCGACGTTTCGAATGCTTTACAGCATCCATGGTCACGGGAGAGACTGAGGTGTTACATGTCTTGAATGTATAGTTGTTACAGACAGCCTACCCACAATTAACAAAATGAAAATTGCACCAATTACATTACAATATTTTTTAACTTTAAACATTTTTATAATTTTAATTATAATTGAATATGGAAAATTATTTATTTAATTTTGCTATTATTTTTATAATTATTACAATTTTAAAATATTAATTAGTAATCTATATTTAGTGTTGCCATTATTATATTTATAACCATAAAGAAAAATATAAAATGTAGTATTAATTATTAAAGCCATATAATTGTTCTATGTGTAATTTAAAAAGTTAAAATTAATTAAGGATAATAATTTTAATTTAGTTTGCTATTATTTAAAAACAACTTACTAAGCAACACTATTAATATATACTTTTACAAATGAAAAATGAAAAATATTAGTCTGATAAGCTGTCATTTTGATCTACACAGTATGAACTTACTACATCTGCCTGTCTGTTATGTTTATATTTATTATTTGATTTTATTATATTAATAACAGGATCCCATGACGATGGTAGTACCCAGCCATCTTCCCTATTGAAATTAGGATGTTTTTTAATTTCTATGGCTTCTCGAATCATTCTAGGGCGATATCGGTTTTCTTTCGCCAGGATTTGAGGTCTATCGAAGCGAATATAATGGCTTGGGCGGTCCTGACTATGTTTGCAGACAGCAGATGTTGTATTGCGACGGTGCTTCACATCAGCTATGTGTTCTTTGACCCGGGTTCTAATGGATCTCTTTGTTTGTCCGATGTAAGAGAGCCCACAATCACAATCAAGCTTGTAAACTCCTGCATCTTGTAGAGGGATGTGGCACTTGACAGGTGGTAGAAACTGACTAATTTTCTTTGGCGGCTTGAAGTAAGTTTTAATTGAAGCTCGCTTTAGAATGTAGCCAATCTTGTCAGTGACGCCTCTCATGTAAGGTAGGACTGCAGGGACGCGCTCGACTGTGGCTGGTTTCACTCGGTCCCTGTGACGTAGGCGCGGCACTTGCAGCTTGTTGTCTCGCAGAACTTGCTTGACATGTTGCAGCTCTCCGGCCAGGTGTTGCTCGTCACAGATCCCGCATGCCCTCTGAAACAAAGATTTTCCCACGGTAGCTAACTGTGAAGGGTGGTGGTGAGATTCACCATTCAAGTACCTATCAGTATGGGTCTTCTTTCGATACACAGTATGACTTAAGGTGTTATCTGGGTTACGTATAACTAATACATCTAAGAAAGCTAAAGAGTTATTAGACTCCAATTCCATTGTAAATTGTATTTTAGGGTTTATGGAGTTAAGATGTTCTAAGAATACAGATATTTTATCAGATGGTAATATTGTGAAAGTGTCATCTACATACCGCTTGTAGAAACGAGGGGTCACAGGTGATGTGTTTAGGGCGGTCTCCTCGAAGGCCTCCATGAAGATGTCAGCTACAACGGGAGAGACCGGCGAACCCATGGCCACTCCATCCACTTGCTTGTAGAATTCATCATTCCACAATAGATAGCCAGATGTAAGGCAGTGTTTCAAAAGTTCAGTGTATTCTTCTTGCATACTATTATCCCGTAGCTTTCTTGATACTATTTTGACACAGTCCTCTACTGGTAGGCTGGTGAATAGAGACTGTACATCAAAACTGACCATAGTTTCATTGTCCATGAGTTGTAGGTGTTTTATCTCATTGACAAAATGGTACGAGTCCCTTGTGAACGCTGATGTTTGTCCTCTGAGTGTTGAGAGTACTTTCGCTACTAGTTGGGCCAATTTATAAGTCGGTGTGTCGATTTGACTCACAATTGGACGTAGCGGAGCGTTAGGTTTGTGTATCTTTGGAAGTCCACACAGTTTAGGCGGCTTTGCACAAGATGGAACAAGATTTTTGACATCAAGATTCAATGCATCGGAGTGTTTCTTAATCAGCTTTTTAGTATTATTTAACACAGTGGTGGTTGGGTCTGTTTTGACCTTTTTATATGTACTTTCATCCGACAAAAGTTGTTTAATTTTCTCATTGTAATCTGATGTATCCATCACGACGGTGGCATTTCCCTTGTCTGCGCGTAGTATGATAATGTCTGACCTGCTGCGTAAGTTCTTCAACGCTAAATACTGTTGTTTGTTGAGATTAGGTTTGGGCCTTGAACTACGACGTAACAAAGATGAAACATCTTGACGTATGGCCTCCATATCCTCAGATTTCATAGTATTTTTGGCCAGGGCATCTTCAACCGCACAAATAATGTTCTCATAAGGGATGCGTGTCGGCGTAACAGCAAAATTTAAGCCTTTACTTAGTACTTGAATAGTAGATTCGTCCAATGTTTGTTTTGACAGATTGACAACTGCTTGACGTACGCACGAATTTGAAACTGTGGTAGACGGGCGCGTTCCGTTATTGTTTTTGGTTTTCTTTTTGATGTTATATTTCTCGACTAATTTTTGGTATTTTAATATATGTTTGTTTTTGCATTGGTTAAATTTAGATGTTTCGCGCTTATTTAAAGTTTCAATGCAATCATTGAAATCACTTGGTGTCAATACTGTCTTTATATTAAGGGACGTTTGTTCTACGTACCGGTCGTTACTGCGTAGATCACGGCGGGTTTGACGAATCACCGTCCGTAACAACTTAAAACTTGCCTTGTTAACGATCTTGGCGCTTCCCCGTATGTTCTTTTTAGATGATATTTTCACACACGTAGGAATGAGACGATGATCCCGACATCTCTTCAAGAATGTTAAAGATGTTAATAATCTTGCGCGCTTTGTCTTCAGATCTTCTAACCGGCGTATTTGGTTTGCGATTTCCAGTCCGTACTGGTTCACATAATACTTTCTTAGATTTACGCGAATATTTGACATTTTAAATAAAACTATCTTTTCGGATTTTGTCGCGGATTTATTTGGATTTTTTTTTTTGTTTCCCGACGTTTCGAATGACATTCGAAACGTCGGGAAACAAAAATCCAAATAAATCCGCGACAAAATCCGAAAAGATAGTTTTATTTAAAATGTCAAATATTCGCGTAAATCTAAGAAAGTATTATGTATTAGCGAGTTCTAGCTTTAGCATATCACGCAATGTTTCTACCGTAATATATTCATTACTTGCAGCATCGGGAGAAGATTTACTATGCTTCTTTCGCAAGGTAATGTTAGACAGTTCCATTGAATCATTACATGACAGTTTACTGCAACTAGCATTTATAGTAGAAGACCGGACAGGAGTATTCGTGTTGTCTATTTTTGGTTCCTTACTACGACATTCGGGGCATTTCCAAACATTTTTAAATTGTGGTTCTAATTGTTTGAATTCTTTCGAAGAAAGGTTAGCGCATTGCAAGTCATATTTTAACTTGCATTTTGAGCAAGAAATGAATTCCTTTTTAGGTAAACTTTGTTTACATCCAGCACAGCTAAACATCGTTATTTATATTTAATTATAATATTAAAAAAAAATTTTTGCTGAGATTTGAACCTCGTTTCGCAATATTGTATACGCTTAAGGCACACCTTTTACGGATGAGCTACGAGTTCTATGATGTGACTAATGAAATGTTGTGATCACTATATGAGAGTTACAATTGCATTTTATTGAGAGGGTATTAGTATCAAGGTAATTTTATGTTGACCTCTAATTTACACACGGAACCAAGATTTATGCAATAAACACTGTTTAACTGTTAATATGCACTGGTTATTTACAACTTAATAACGTCTTTAACATGATAGAAAACTCTGCAGTTATTTAAGTCTCTTTCACTTCACCAATTATTGCACTTTGTTATAACTGTTTTATACATATTAATGTACACTATTTTATTTATGAAGGAGAAGTTCATATGTTAAGATAACATTTGCACTGATAGTTTATAGCATAGCAATATGATTTTTTAACTTTATTGTTATGAATATTAACACTAAATAGTAATTTTGTATTTTTTAATATAGAGTAACTTTAACGCCGGTTAACTCGTCGCTGGGCGTCCATGACATATAGTATATACATAGTTAGTATTTTTTGTATCTCATATTAGCAGTGAGCAGATTCCCTATCGGAAAATCCCAGAGTTCACATGTATATAACAAGCCACTACTTATTCCCATGGATAATGCTTATTTCATTTCAATTTTTGGTTATAGATACCTACACTAGGTAATGTTTGTAACCCCCCAACGTGCGTTCACCTTGTCGTGGTGGGGGGGCTCAGTAGTGCAATCCAACCGGGCGCGAAGCTAAGAAACGCACAGGGAGGTTGCCCACTTCGGTGGGCGGTGGGAGGTGGCCCTCTTCGGGGGGTGGTGTACCTCGCGGGTTGCTCCTGGTATTTCTCTGATAGCAGAGTGGACCTTGGAGCAACCCCATGGTTGTGGTGGTCTGCTTCGGCAGACCGGCCGTCGGGGCGTCGTAGTTGAATGCGTAAGCGATCCTGCGACGCCCCATTAAGACGGGGGAAGGTTTTGTTGGGTTTTAGTGGGTAGTACTGGCTGTATTACGCCGGTGAGTCCCACATGTCGTGCGTAATTGCATTTCCCAAAGTTAAAAAAAAAAGGTAATGTTTGTAAAAGTAGATATAGATTATTATAAATATAGAAGGACGCTAAGTGCATCTATCGAAAAATGTTTCGCGGAAAATTATGGAACGATAGATTAACGCAGGTAATGAATACAAATATGTATACCGTAATAAATACTGCCGTCAGGACATCGTCGAGGCAGGGTGCGTAAGTAATCCTGTGACGCCCCATAAGCCGGGGGAAGTTACGTTGGGTTTTAGTGGCTAGTACTGGCTTTTCCAGCTGGTGAGTCCCACATAACCATGTTTATGCAGGTGATATGCAAAAATGCATTTCCCAACGTTCAAAAAAGATAATAAATGCAACGATAAAGACATTAGCGCCACTTTGATGGGAGTTATTTCGAGTAAGGCATTTTAGTGAGTGACGTACGATACTTCGGAAATCAAACATTAGGAAAATCAAAAAATGATCCAGTTCTGATACTGCTTAGACTGCTTCATCCATGCAATTATAAAATCTTGACCAGTGTTCTTGGAAAGGATGGAATTTATTTCATAGATTACTTTACATTCTTGGTAATCCGCTCTACACATTTATTCCTAGAGTCAACTTCCTTTAAAGGGACAATTATTTATATAACTAATAAATAAAAGCTCTGACAAAGGATGTAATTTGCACTTCATATAATATAATTAGGTAATAAATAAATAATATACTAGTCAGTTAGTTGGAAGAGCACAGGTAATTATTAATTCGGTGTTTGTGATTCACAATGCGTAGAGTCACAAGCGTAGCGGACACGTAGGCCGACGCTTACGTGGGCGTGCTTGACGGTATCGGTTAGCACGACTGACAAGTTATACCGATATTTAATACATTATTATTTGCAAACATTTTAAACACATAAATATCTTATAAAATTTTACACTATTTAATTTTAAATAATAGCCATTATTCTTATTTGATAAGGTAAAATATTGAAAACAGGCTTATTCAACTTCTGCCTCTTGACTCTATTGTCAGACCCTTGTGACTAAGTGGAAAATGCTATATATTCGGTTCTTCGAAATAAATTGAGGATTAAACTTCGATACATATCGTACTTTGAAGATAGGTAAAATTAAGCTCCATTTTTTTACATATACATATAACTACCTAATTTTTTAATTCTATTAAAATGAATGACAAAGTGATGATTAATTGTATAAAAAGTGATGGACAAAAGAACAATGATAGTAAAATAAAATCTGTATTAGATCTTTGCAACATGTCACATAAATGTATCTACTCTACATATATGATCATATTATATTAAAAACACGAAGGTACATTATTATAAATAATTATTATTATAAATAGAAATATTTATAATGTAATACTGTAGATACAGTAAAATACGTATAGATATATGTATATGTAATGCGAGCCGTTACTCGCCCGCCGCCAGACTTTGCGGCGTTGTGTCGACTGTCAGCCACCCGATCACCTTGAATCGTATCCATTCACTCCCCACGGAAAATCCTCAAAATTCAACATTAAACCAAACATTGTAAATCAAGAACTTAAGTAAATATCAAAATCTATTTAACTAATTATATTATATACCTACTTGGACAGGAAAAATATTACAAACCATACACTGTGTACTGTGAAAGGTACCTACACCGTACAGGGTAAAAAAACATAATGATATGCAGAATAGAAAATAAGCCTTTATACGCACATCAGAAGCGATAAAACTAGTAGTGATAAACCTAATAGCTTTTTTCTTGCCAAATAGCATCTGGCAAGAGAAAAAAAAGTTTTTTTAATGATTATAATAACAGCAATTTTTTATCCTTTAAATGTAAAAAATTTAAAACTATATAAATGCATAAATTAATTAGACTAAATATATATCATCTAGAACTCTAGGCATGTTTTTCTTTAGACTTCCATGTATTATAAATTATGCAATTATTTTTTCAATGTGATGGTAAGCTGTAATTGCTGTCACCTTCGACTTTGCATTTATCAATCAAAGATGGAGTTTTACATGTGATTATTTTTCGTATATAGCGTGTAGACATATTTACAAATGAGTTTAATATAATAGTAGGTAAAATTTACATGCAACTGTTTTTCCTAAGAAATTGTGGGTCAATAAATAGTATGATATTCATTGTTCTCATTTATGTAATGGCGTAACGCTACACATTCTTTATTGTTTATAATAGAATTTTATAAAATATATTTTATTTACAAATATTTAAATTAAATAATATAATTAGTACAATTTTGTTTAAACCATTTTAAGTTACATTAAAAATTACAATGATTGGAGGTACCTACTCAAATAATAAAAGTTAAATATTATACTGTTTTCAAAATTTAGTAGCAAATAATAATAGTACCTATACATAATTAAAAATACCATACGATTTGTTATTATAAATTATAATGACGATGTAAAATCAGGGACAAGCGTCTTAGATAAACCGCAACCGGCGACTGGCGGAAATACCAGCAACGTTTTACAGCATTTTATTTGAGTCAATATATAACAATTTTATGAAATAAACTTACAATTATGTCATAACTTTTATGTATAACAAATAGCGTGATTCGTCGTTGCCGGTCTACATTTTTTGACACCCAAAAGCATTGTTTCCCCTACAAAGTTTGTCTTCCAATTTCAACCCTTTAAGGATTGAACTTAGCTAGTAAGATCCAGCGGGTTTGGATGACGAATGAGGTTAAGTTTAATGTCTTTTTGAATGAAATGTTCTGTAATTTGTCTTTTTGTTTGAATTATTTACGTTCTCAAACCTTATTCACGCAAGTAGTTGCCTACTTTTATATGCATATAATATACTTATAAAGTCGTAAATAAACCCCCAATCCCATTTTTTACTCAACTTCTAAAATAAACGGAAAATTCAATTGATACTATTTCGAGCTAAAATACTCTTAAGTCTTAACGACAAAATGTTTTGGTAATGATATGTGGTTATCAGTAAAAATCGTCACTGAGTATTACTCTCGGTTTAAATTAAGCGAGCAGCAATACAATGCGAACAGCAATATGCGCATTACAGTAGCTTGGCGTCCGATACATCTAATAGGTATGCAATTACATGTGCACATATAACATTATCTTTAAATGTAATTAAGATAGGAATGCTTGATGTACATCCTATCCCTTAAGGAGACAAGGTCAGTAGTTTACATTGCAGATAAACTGACGGCTTGTGCAGAATTAACAAGTCACAAGTTTAATCGCAATTAACTGCTAAGTACTTAGATTATGTTTGTTTGGATTAAAAATAATTAAAAGCTTGATAAAGATAAAGTGCAATAATATTATATTATGACACATTTAACAAATTTTAAATTATTTTGGAAACGGTAAGCTTATCACTAAAAATGTCTCGTTTGTATTTGTTATTAAGCTTCTTTTTTAAATCAAAATGTCAGATCAGGTAGATACATACATATTTTTTTTAAATTAAAATTGCACAACCTTTATATATATACTGCATGACGATTGGGTTAATACTATACCTACGTCATAATTATTGTGCTAAATTAATTGAAAATTGGTATGGTAAGAAATGTGGGCCTTTGAGATTTGATAGCTCAACTACATCTTTACCTATGTACTATTCGGCCGATTCAAATAAAAAATATATATTTAATATATAACTCAGGTTATTTGCTTTGAACTTAACATTTAAGTCACTAGCACCATTAAATAGAATCAAATCAAAAAGTAAGATATAACGGAAACATTTTTTATTACCTTAATAAATAAATAAATTGTGTAATAGGAAGAGGCTAGCGTCTGAGATACAGGCTCGGCCTAGTTCAGAGTTCAGACGTTAATGTACTTTAACAAAAAATGTATTAATTCTATGGTTTCTAAGAAATATATCTTGTAACCCTTTTGTATTAAAGTTAATAAAGATATATAAAGATATTATATTTGTTTACACGATTACGAGTACTATGGCGAATATTATTATAGTGCTAATTAGGTACTTGATATAACCGTAAGAACTAAAGGTGAGTTATTATTTTTTATCAATACTTATTTACTAACTATATTTTAGCATAGGTAACATAGGAAAGCGTGTCGACACCACACGCATTGTGCTAATTCCTTCAATTTCCACTCATTATTCAGTAGAAACTTAGGGCCAGTAAGTAGATTTATTCAGTAAATAAGACAAGTCTCCATATAAAGTGTGACCCACCTCACCGGCCGAATGCCGACTCACCACACAACGGCCAAGCGGCACTCGCCGATAAATTATCTACGCACACAAGTACGCTTGACGACCTCACACCCATCGAGCGGACCCACTTGCGTGTACGCACGTGCACGGTCTTTGTGTGCGCGCGTGATCCACGGGCGCTTATTTCCTTTGTAAATGATTATTCATAGTGTAGATTTATATTATCTATACAATAGCAGCATAATTATAACCACTATAACCCATATGTGAGCACTGTTCGAGTGTCCGTATGCTTTAGCTCATGTCTTGCAAGCAAACATATCAAATATCATGAAAATAATCTTGCTCGATTGATTGTGCTTCATCCGAATAAGTAAATATTCTATTTGAAAAGCTATTTGATCGGCATTACTTAGCAGAATACAAATAAAGAATGTAATAAGTAAATATAAGAGTTTTTTTTCTTTTGTTTTTTTCACAATAACTGGAGTTCTTATAGAATTCTAATACAAATCTTTAAAAATCCGTACTTCAAAATAACTTTTTGAAGACCTATGAGGCCTGAATGCTTTTTTTGTAAATATGTAATTAAAACTATATAGAAGTGACTCTATCTTCTGAAAACCATTCTAATTGTTTCCAAGAGGAGTTTTATAATAAAATTATGTATTAGCTGATTCGAATATTAAGAAATCGAGTGCCAAGCAATTCATAAATTAAATTTCGTTTGAAATATCGACATATGTATTCGTGTTTTAATACAAATGTGTGCGTCAGAGTAAGCTTGGTATCATTTTCTGAGAAACGGCAGCGCGAACGCAGGAGGAGGCAGCGGGAGGGGAGGGTGCGGCGTCAAGCCCATAATATAATCTTAGTGCGGTAAGAGTGAGGGGGGAGGGACCGGGCGCCGCTGGCCCTGCCAGACAACTTGTCGCTGAATCTCCGCTACAGCTAAACATTACAGCCAATACAAGTAGACGCTAACTAGTTTTAATATATCTTAAAACTCTATGTACAATTAACATATAATATCTTATGATACAACAATTTTTATTCGAATTGATTAATTTTTTTTTTTTTTTAACTTTAAGAACACACTTTTTTTTTATTATTATTAGTGTTGGGTGTGGTGCCGAGGTCGGCCCTAGCTACGTCGACCAGTTTTGGTCCATTGTAACTCCCTTTATAGTGAGTTCACAGTTCTCCGCTTAGTCCTGTTGACTCCAGGAACTTCCAGATTTTCTGAGCGGGGAGCATCTGTATCTCTTCCGGTTGCATAATATGCTGCCCTAGATAGATACTTCTGCGGTGCATGAGTGGACCGCACGAGCAGAGGATGTGCATAGCAGTTTCCTCTGTCTCATGGCATAGTCTGCACATTGCGGTCTGACTGAGGCCGAGGGTAAACATATGTTTATTGAGTTTGCAGTGACCATTAAGTATTCTGGTTACTGCACTGGTTTTATACTTGTTGAGTTGAAGCAACTCTTTTGTAAACTTTTTGCGATATCCCTTAATTAGCGCTTTAGAGTGTATTTGTCCAGAAGTGGATTGCCACTGTTGAAGTGCTTGGCGATTGCAGAGAATTTTGAGAATTGAATAGGCATGTTGTTTTGCAATGCCACAGAATGGTTCTGGGCCACAATCTGGGGTTTCAGCGCCCCTTCTTGCCAATGCATCAGCCTTTTCGTTCCCATCTATGCCTGAGTGACTACACACTTTTGGTTTTGGTATTTACTAAATATTTTGGCCAAACACATTTATAAACAAACATTTCATTTGATAGGATGGCATTATATTAAAATGATAAATATGTATTTTTATAATTCATTCTTTTATCTTAAGATAAATTTATCCACTTACCTATTTGTACAGAGACAAATATTAAGAAAAATACATGTAGGCAATGATTATAAAGCGGTTATGTATTGAGAACAAGCTCATAATATTTGAATCACACTTTTGGAATGAGGGAGAGGTGTAGAGCTGTAAAAATGATGCTTAATGCTTTAAATACTTTGCACATTGTGCCTGACTATAATTAATTTTTAGTAATGAGGAAAATCCTTGGATTTTCCCTTAAATATTTTAAATTTTATGTACCTGTAACTGACGTCTTAGGTGCACAACAGTATCCCAAATGTTATTCCACGACAAGTCCATCCGTGTACTTTAATTAAGCTGATAAAGCGTGAAGAAGTAACAAACATACTGTATACACTACACTTTAAGACCACGGCTCGGCAAACGTAGTGTAGGTAAACAAAATAGATAGATAGATAGATAGTTAAGAACGAATGCGGACGAATGATAGAAAGATATAGTATGCGGAATGAAAGTACGAGAAGCATAAAAGCGAGAACTGGCATGAAAGAAGCAGAAAACACAGACTCCTTCCCCCATGTTGGAGGTTTAGATACAAAAAAAAAAACGTAGTGTAGGACGCCCTCCAGCTAGGTGGAGCAACGACATACGTAAACTGGCTGGCAGCGGTTGGATGCGTAGAGCTGAAGATCGAGCTCAGTGGCGTGCCATAGGAGAGGCCTATGTCCAGCAGTGGACGAATGCAGGCTGATGATGATGATGATGATACACTTGTGTTACACTTGATTGTTGAAAAAGATGAATATTTTTATCTTTTTCAACAATGTTTCGCATTTTTATCACTAGTGTGATAGAAAATATAAGATTCCTTATATTGAATATTTATAGAAGTACCTACTTACAGTCATGCATACCACAGTGACAAGAACTGACTCACTCATTGTTCAGAAATTGGGTCGTATACTTAATGTTCGAGGATTTTGCAACTATCGATAATCCATATACGTATAAATAATAACTATTTGATAACATAAAATAGTAATAATATTAGTCGTGTGAGTCATGAAAAAATTAAATTACAGCGCGAATAGATAATGTTATCTCATAGTTAAGTGTCTCCGGGGAATAGCTTATACGTCTTAAGTGGTAAGATAACAAAGAGGATTAATAAAGTCAAACAGGTTGTCGACGTGCAAAGCTATCACTAGCATCTCGGGCTTATCATGGCATACGTGGCACGTTGAGGATGATCCCATTGCGCCACGTATATTTACGACATCGATTATACGCTTTCGGGTGGTCCACAAACTCGGGTGGCCGACAATCGAGAAAAGTTTATCAAGAGGCCAACCGCCGAAACCACAAGGAAACTTGATATAATGAGCTCAAGTTGAAACACGACTGAGATCATATTAGACATTCTCGCAAGTCGTTACATGTAAATTCTGACTTGGCAAATGAATACTGTAAGCAGGTGACTGCTAACAATGACAACTCATAGGAACTAGTTGAGTGACTTGCGCTTACCTTGGCAATGGATTTATTTGCGTCACTAAAGTTGTCGCTCTCAAAAATGTATGTTATGCTAATAATAATGGTGACTTGGTATCACATTAGCCTTTGGTTTCAAGTTCAAACCACGACGTAAACAAATTACAAAATATTTTTTTATTTATAATAGTGTTTTATTAAAGGAAAATAAACAGAAATGTATATAAATGGCAGTTACCTACAATAAAATATAGAATCGTATAGTAGATATCGTATTCTGAATAATAAACTGAACACAAAATTACTACATGGTTTAAATTTTCAAGTCTCGACCTAGCCATGAACACTGAACACTCATTCCTTCTAGGTACTATTTTAAGCCTTGAAATTCTCATCAAAGCTCATGTGATGTAAGGCCCTTGCTGCCACTGATATTTCTGTCTTGGCAACTCAAAATATTCCTCTGCGGAAAACAAAAGGCGTGAACAAATTTCTTAATCTTTTACAGGAGCAGATGATGGATCGTTCGCATTTTCTGCCAGAAACAACTTTTTACTTTTACGTCATGGTCGGTCGTCGTTCTTGAAAAGTAATGTGACCCTTACATATAAGTAATAATTTCTTTTACTACTCAAAAATTATATGATTTATACTCAATTTATAAGAACACTAGCATTGCCCGCGGCTCCGCCCGCGTTCAGATGACCAAAAACTAAATTCTTAGGTGTTACATATTAGTATACTCTTACATTGCAGTTTTTGTATTTTTCCTCAGAAATAAGATATTTTCCCGCGGTAAAAAGTATCCTAGGATCGCGCGCTACATCGCCCGGTTTATATAGCTTGAGCAGGCGGTCGAGCGATGCGGGGCAGAGGGGATGGACTCGCCGTAGGCATCTCAATGCTCGCCAAGCATTAAAAATGTTTCGCTACTAATTACTTCTAACAACGATATCTCAAAAACTATTCATCTGATTGATTTAGTGTAAAGAGCAATTTTAATCTGCATTAAATGACTAAGCTAACTAAAATATTCATTTGGATAAGGATTAATACCGAACTAAAGAAAATAACTTTGAAAATAACGTAATGTTTTTAATTAAAAATGTTAACATAAAAGTGGTTATTGTAAGTCAACCGTAAGAGATAGAGATATGCTATCGCGGACTTTTTTGTAGCATTTTTATAGATTTTGAATTCTCTAGTACATTACTTAACTGTATCTTTGCTAGTTTACGCGGCGTTCGCGTGGAAAGTTCCCTTTTGGCGAGATTTTTTGCGACCTCTTCAACATTTGTCGCCGTATTTCAGCTAATTTACATAAAAGCATAATAAATTATATACCTAAACCTTCCTCAAGAATTACTCTTTCTATTGTTGAAAACCGTATAAAAATCCGTTCAGTAGTTTTCGAGTTTATCGCGTACAGACAGACAGGAGGACAGACAGGAGGACAGAAAGACGCGGCCGGGGGACTTATTTTTATAATAAGTATAGACTAGCATTGCCCGCGGCTCCGCCCGCGTTCAGATGACCAAAAACTAAATTCTTAGGTGTTACATATTAGTATACTCTTACATTGCAGTTTTTGTATTTTTCCTCAGAAATAAGATATTTTCCCGCGGTAAAAAGTATCCTAGGATCGCGCGCTACATCGCCCGGTTTATATAGCTTGAGCAGGCGGTCGAGCGATGCGGGGCAGAGGGGATGGACTCGCCGTAGGCATCTCAATGCTCGCCAAGCATTAAAAATGTTTCGCTACTAATTACTTCTAACAACGATATCTCAAAAACTATTCATCTGATTGATTTAGTGTAAAGAGCAATTTTAATCTGCATTAAATGACTAAGCTAACTAAAATATTCATTTGGATAAGGATTAATACCGAACTAAAGAAAATAACTTTGAAAATAACGTAATGTTTTTAATTAAAAATGTTAACATAAAAGTGGTTATTGTAAGTCAACCGTAAGAGATAGAGATATGCTATCGCGGACTTTTTTGTAGCATTTTTATAGATTTTGAATTCTCTAGTACATTACTTAACTGTATCTTTGCTAGTTTACGCGGCGTTCGCGTGGAAAGTTCCCATTTGGCGAGATTTTTTGCGACCTCTTCAACATTTGTCGCCGTATTTCAGCTAATTTACATAAAAGCATAATAAATTATATACCTAAACCTTCCTCAAGAATTACTCTTTCTATTGTTGAAAACCGTATAAAAATCCGTTCAGTAGTTTTCGAGTTTATCGCGTACAGACAGACAGGAGGACAGACAGGAGGACAGAAAGACGCGGCCGGGGGACTTATTTTTATAATAAGTATAGATAGATTTGCTTGCTTAAATGTAGTAAAAATAATATTTTTAAATTAGCCCTTGCCCGTGTGTTGTGTCAATGCCTTTTTTTACTATTTTATTAATGTAAACTTATAAAGAACTACTATAACTTTTATTATCGTTACCCCTGAACCCGTTTTCCCAAAATAAATGTAGCCTATGACTCCTTGTAATATAGGGCCTCCCTTGCCGTGCCCACTCCAGCAGTGTAACGTTAAAAAGGGCTGAATACATGGTACTTTATTATAATTATAAGTACTCAACCCGTCTAAGTCAGTCCGCCTGAAAATAGTTCAGCCAATATAAATTAGCTGAGACAGGCGGGCAAATTATTACTTTTTAACCAAAAAGACACAATAAACAATACTTAGTATTTATACGGAGCCACAATTAAAACGTATTCAAAAAACAAGAATTTTACTTCATTATTAGAACTGATATAAGTACACGTCTATTACTACAATGTCTTTATAATAATACTAACGACTCACCCTCGCTCCGCTCGGGTTCGTCCCTACAACTAACACTAACATTTAGTATAGATTTCTCAGAGATAAGATATTTTCCTGCCGTAAAAAGTATCCTATGTTAATATAACCAGCTAACATCATACCAAATTTCATCAACATTCTTCCAGTTGTTTTTCGTGATTCGGACACAGACCGACACACAGATTGACAAAAAATCTAAAAAATTTGGCTTCTGTATCGATGATGGAAAATCTTATTGAAATAGACATAGCTCAAGTCATGAGATAGCTCATGACTTGAGCTATGTCTATTTCAATAAGATTTTCCAAAAAATATCTATTGTACAGTTTCGGCTTAGTTACAATTTTATTATAGATATAGTTAAGCAACTTACCCTCGATTCCTAATATTCTAGTTGTAATATTCCAAGAGGCCTAATAGACTTTAGTCTATCTGGGTTCAAAATTTGATACAAATAGGTATACGTCCAGCTGTTTCAGAATGAAATATGTAGTTACAAACATACTTTGTGCATGTGTGTGTACTGTACACACACACCTACAACCTTTCGCATTTATAATAGTAGTCCAACTATTTAATTAGAATGAGTAAATTAATGTTAAAATATACAATAAATTAATTGATGTTTAAATTAAAATACGTAGAACAAGACGTGTTAATTTTTTGTCATAAACAGTCCAGTTAACGATGATTATTAATTATTATATTAGGATTCTTATATGAACGTATTTGGCCAACAAAAACTTTCAATGACCATTTATCAAAGAAATATAATCACAAATAACAATAAATATTATTTATATCAATAATACTATTAAAATAACAAGATTATTATTTATTTAAATTATTATGTACTTATGTAACAATTAGTGTAAGATTAATTATTTAACTTTGTAAACTGTAACTTCAATAAAGCGATTAAATTGTTTGAACAAACTAGTGTAAAGTACAAAGGAAAATTATAAAAAACGTGACATTTTATAGTTTAAAACATAAATGAATTAATATTTTAGATATAATAAATGTAATTTAATAATAAAGGACTTAAAATAAATTTATAATGTTATAAAATTATATACAACAATATGTATGTAGGTAGTCACTAGATAAAAATTATATGCTCGAGCAAAATTGTAATGCTAAACAGCTCGCTATCACATGCGTGGCGGTGAGTGTCAGAGGGCGCGCTGATTACGTTTCTCCAACGTTGTTTACAGAGTCGATCGCTTGGTCGGCGCTTCTGATCTCACCGAATCACCTACTAACATTAAAAGAAACGAATCGGTCCTTCTGATCATAGACCATCATCTGAAACTCGATTAATTATCATATTCATTATAATAATTCCGCGAACATTATATAAATTAGTTTTACGAAAGCTTATTTGATCGGTCAGTGACGTGAGTGTTGCGAGCTTACATTTTATAATTAGTCGAAGTCAGCGTGAGTAATGGTATCAAAAATAGCTTGTGGCGTTGGCGCCAAGCGGCCATCGCATCACATCACGCCATATTCGCCACCGCTCTACTGACTCTACCGGCGTCCAGACCTACCGTCCGCTCTCACTGAACTCACAATGCGCCCGCGCCGCCGCGTCTGTCTCATGACTTGAGCTATTTATGATGCGGACAAATGACTGAGCTGCTAAATAAATAATTTATATAGCACCTCAATCTCCCGGGCCTCACAAACCCACAGAACATGATATTTATAAAGATCGTACAAAGGTATTTATTTCATTACTGTGTGTCTATCGATCACATAACGTAAAATAAAAGATGAAACCCTATCTATTATTATAAGCGCTATTTATTTAGATATTTTCTAATACAAATGTAAGGTAAGACTTTATATGGCTTCAATTATTATTGATAGAGCTGGGAATTATATTTATTTATATACATAAATAAAATATTATGAGTAACCTATAGTTAAAAAGACAATATAGTAAAAAATGGTATCAATCTATTAAAGACAAAGGAGAAGAATATAGAAGTACCTAATAGTATAATATATTTTCCCATTTTCAATTTACGGCATAAACGTAGTCGGTGAATAACAAATAGGCAAGGAATCTTGAATGAACAAACAAAGGCACCACGGTAAATTATTTTCTATTTGCAGTAAGGAAACAACTCACTTGAAGGACCCGTCTAACTTAATACGCATTGTGCTCTCAGGTAACAGATATGAAGAAGTTACTTTTACAAAGAGTATGTATTGTTTTGCTTAGCACAGATATAATTCCTTTCATGATTTTATGAATTAACAGAATAAGAACTTTTCCGGTTGGACTAGCTTTTAAACTGACTTGGCTTAAATTTTTGTAAAATCATTGATAAACTTATATGACGAAAAAAAACACAATGATAAAATCTTTGTCATTATTGTGAGTACTTTCTTACATATAGCACCTTATCAATTTTATATCAAATTTCTTACGTATGCTTATCAGTAATAAAAATTTACAATAATGTGAAACAAACTATACGATAACTAAAAGGTAGAATAGTATCTACTTAAGTATCTGTACGAATAGTCTACTAAGTGAAATATGAGTATGGACAATGTTTATTTAGCAACAATGCCTACCTTTGTGAAATCATAGGAAAACGCAAAAGATAAAATAAAAAATTAATTTAATTTATGTAGACTAGTGTCTGTTTGTAATGTCTAAATAATAGCTTTTTACTAAATGCATATGAAATTATATACGGTACTTATAAGAAAAACACAATTTCTAAAATCTGTCTCTCTGTTTGTTCCGGCTAATCTCCGAAACGACTCGACTGATTTCGACGGGACTTTTTTACTGGCAAATAGCTGATGTTATAAGGAGTAACTAGGGGGGAAGGTAGTACTTTTATTTTAGAAAAAAACCAAGGGTACCGCTCAAAAAAATTAAAACGCACCTAGGGACGCACCTGAGCGAAGCAAGGGTAATTCGCTAGTTATTCATAATAATTAGGTACTCTATCGTTTTTAACTAACAAAATATTATGCTCTTCATTTTTTTTATACCTAGCCATTTGAGAGAAGTGACAAGCTATATACCCTTAATGACCCATAACGCAGGACTGTCGCTCGTTGTTCGTGCCAAGAATACTTTTGACATCATCGCCAGTGTTATGCCTATGCCTGGGTTTTATGAGCCATCACGTCCTCCGGCTGTACGCCGTAAATATGGCACATTGCATCTGCAAGTGCAAATATTGTCGTAGGTTAAGACGATTCTGTTGTCTTATGTGAGTTTGGGTATTACTAGAATTATTATATGTACATATTTTAATGGCTACTTAGATCGATTAGTGATTATTTTGATCCCTGCTGTCAATTCATAATGTCACATAAGGTGTATAGATTGCAATAAATAGGTACTAAGATGTTCATGTATTATATTATAGTTTATATTTTTATAATTTCAATATAAAAAATATTGACTTATAAATTTTAATCACTTAAAACTATTTCTTTAAAGTAGACATAAATTAAATTACAAAAAGAAGTGAAATCCCACCAAAAACATTTTCGCGTAAAATATTGCCAAGACGAGACCATATGGCTCGCACTGTCAAAAAATATCAGATCTCATGTGGACAGTAGAGCCAAGCTTCTAGCTCTACAAGCCCTAACTCTAAAAGCTCTAACTTTACAAACTCTACACCTTAGTCAAAATATGTGGCTTGGCCGTTTCGCTACCGTCATATGGCCATAAGTAGAAACATTTATTCACTGTTTTTTACTTTTCTGTTATACAAGAGTCCTTGTAGTAACGTTGAAGTCGATGTTTTTGGTGGCATAACTTATTAATTTCGTTGTATAAATATTACTTATGTATAACTTGATTTTACCACAAAGGGTAATTTGCTATTATATAATTGTCTTTTAATAATAATTAACTCATAAATAAAGAATTCTAACCGTTTATATTAGTGAACATTTTAATAAAGGCTACTCAATTAAATAGGTGTATGTAAAACAAAGTAGGTGTGTTACAACTCGAGAACTGCTAGATCGATTTTTATGATCTTTGTTTTGTTGAATTTGTCTTCACCCCGAATAGCAAAATAGCTATTAAAACATCGAAAAAATTCAGGAAAAAAAATGAAAAAAAAATCTATTCCATACTAAGCGTCAAAACGTACCTAGAGACGAACCTGAGCAAAGCGACTACATTAGACACTAGTCATTTAAAAAAAATAAAAAATCTTAACTTCATCATGAGTTTTACTAATGTAAGCCAATAAACGGAAAAGAAACCAAATGAAATTCATCGTGATGTTGCGACTGATTTAAAACCGGTGCAGGTAGTCCGTAGATTATGCATTTAGAAGAGAAAGTTCTGTTAGTCCACCTTGTGTTAAAAAGGGGTCATTTTGGTACTGATTATTAAAAAAAATGTTTTTTTTTCTTTCAAAAAGTAATATTTATCATATCTTTACTACTTACATTATAAATAAATAATAAAAAAAAAACAATAAATGTCATAATAACTTAACCACAAAATATATCTCTACACAATGAGGAAAATAAAACAGTTTCAGAAAAGCAAATCTTAAACAGATTAACATATTATACATAGATTCAAACAATACAGAAAACAGTAATAATACTTAATATTATTAGCCATATAATACTCTCATATCTAATTTCAATACAATGCATTTATTTGTTAAACTGTTTACCAAGCAGACTTTAAGTCGCTTTACCGCCGCGCCAGACTGCGCGTCGCCGCTCGAGTACGTCGCATATACGCTAACATAACCGTCCCGTGCCACTGCACGAGCAAGCTACGAGGCTTCATTGTCCTACTCCACATGACAATTCCCATTAAGTAATGTAATGTTCTGTATAAGTAATATGGTATTCAATTTCTTATCATGTTAATAAATGTATGGATTTGAAATTATGTAGAATTGTATGTCATTTTACTATAGAATTTCAAAATTTAGTGTTTAACTACTACTTTTGTTGTTTTCTAAATCTGTTACACTATATATAATATAATATAGGAATGCTTAATTATATGTAGTTTTCAAAAACATAGCGATACAATTTGATTGACTCTATGTTCGGGATTCGTGTCGCAATGAGTGTTCATCTGTGTTGCTATAACTCCTTAAATTCCTTTTCCTTAAATTTTGTGCTTGATTTTCAGTACCAAATTAGTTATTGACATCATTTTTTTATCTGAAATATAAAAATAGCAACTTTATCACTGCCTATCTAACAATCAAACCTGAATGTAAAGTCAGCGGAGATGCCGCGAGGACACAATTGTACAATTGAGCTAGATTGGCATACACAATCACAATATACAAAACAATTAATAATAATTGTTATCGATTGCACACTTACGAAGTCATATTATACGTACAAGTGGCATAGTACAAATAAAATACAGATCATTTCACAATAATGAAAATTTTATTTTTGTTAAAGAAATCGCTGATTTAGACATTTAGTATTTATATTTTATCAACACTAGAATGTCAGTGTCCGCTGTGTCCAATGTTTAATTCTACGATAATAATCCAAATACTTTTTGCCATTTTATACATTGCTTTGTCGTAGCGTTCTCCTCGATAACTTATAAAGTTATAACATAACTATGAGCTCTTTTGATTTGTTAAACAATATTAACGAAAAATGTCTAACCACGGGCGATTTATTCTGTCAATTAAAGTATGTAGGTATCTGCACTAAGTTCAAGTTATTTCCGTTGTTGACGCACGACATTCTTTTATGTAATGACAAAGTCAATTGATGCCAAAATAATTGGATATCGTTTCTAAAAATATTCACTGAACAGGTGGTTTTGTTGCAATTTTTTATTTATATATGACGTTATGTAGGAAAATTATATATTCCACATTTGCAAGATTTTAATTCCCATGCAAGCGCCCTTACACATGCAAATTAATGTTTTCCATTTGTAAGCATGCGTCATTTTGTACGTCAACGTGATGATAGATTTTAAATAATTCCTTATTTAAACCGTTTGTATTCTAGACATTTTGCATACGAGGGATTAATCGTAGTATGCTCATTATATATTAAATTACTTAAAGATTATTTAAAAAGTGGGGAAAGACAAGATTTTATAATCGCTTACAAAGAATGTATGAAATATCTAAGCGTTTTGCCACTCCTCAGAATGTCGTTGTAAAATATTTTTATTTTGGCCACATCGTTTATAGAAATTAACTGGTATAAGGGTACTTTAATAAGGATAGTTTTAGATAAAATAGAATATACTTGCAAATTGAATTCACGAAAATTAATAACAAGGGAGATTTTTTTACGTAGGAATATTTTTATAACCCTTAGAAAAAAGGAAATGCAAACCGTTCATGTCTCTTAAAAGGTAATAATATAAAACATTCTTAAGAGTACCAATACTCTACCTAACATTTTTTCCTTGCATTCAATAAGTGCAGTCATTATAAATACTACTACTACTAATACTATGAAGTTCTAAAATAATGTATCTCGTATATCGGACACATTCTATAATATTAGGAATACGAAACATGTAATATTAAGAATATTATCATGCCTGTTTATATAGAGACTAATAAAAATATAGAGAATAAAAAAATGTAGATATTGTATAATAATCAAATAACTTTTAAAAAACGATGATTATTATTTTATTATATACATATTTCTATTATACATTTTATAAACTTTTTTACTTTAGTTTTAAAACGTCAACTACCTATATATAATTATAATAACTATAGAACCAACAACGGACAACAGGTGGAACGTGATTTCTATATATTTAAAAGAAAATCTTTTTAAAGTGTATAAATAAATCTTTATTATAAAAAAATATACATAACAATTTACCTATAAACGTATTTTTTATTTGTTATAAGAGTTTGAACTGATATTGTAAAGCCTTATTTTATAATGGGGATCAAACAGGTAGGAAAAGACAGACGCCGACACTACCTGCTCAGTGCTCAAATAAAGCAGCGTAGCGCCATGAGTTGAAGTAAAATACAGTTTAGTAAACAACTCTCTTTATTAATATAATAATAATCATTATAATCTGAATAAATGTAGGTATGCTTTATAAACCCCACATATAAAAATACATTCTTATTCTTACAATAATTATACACAAAAATAGACTGTCATCTCACAATGACGGCATAATGCACTATGGCGACGTGTACGTTAAGGCACGGTGTTGGAGGGCTACGCCCCTGGCGGCGCCTGGCGGGCGTCGTCGACTAGATCACAGGAGGATAGGGGTAAGGCCCCGGCGGCCGCTCCTCATCTGAGCGGGGCCGGGAAGGAAGGCGCAGGAGTGCACCAACGCGGCGCGCACGCGGCCAGCGCGCAACCCGCCGCGCTCTGCACGGGCACGAACGCGGACACGTGCACACCACTCAGCACGGGCAGCGACGCCAGCGCAGGCCGCTTCTCTTCTTCCTCTCCCAACAGGTAAGGCCTGAACAGTTTGAAGGGCTTGCGTGGTTGAGGTTGCTCAGGGACCGTAGGTGGCGCGTACGACAAAACTTGCGTAGGCGCTGGGGAGAGACGGCGAACCGATAAGTCTATGGGTTCCGTCGACGGTGGCATCACCGGTACCGGTGCTGCCAGGGGTGTAGGCACTTGAACGACGGTGGGTAAGGCGGTTGTTGCAGGCGGAGGCGATGGAAGGCGCGCACTCTCCGGGGACCCGACGGAGTAGGGTGGCGGCGAGGGAGCTGGCTGGGGAGCTCGCCTCAGAAGTGCGGCTCGGAGTGCCGGTTCAGCTTGAAGCCATTTTTGTATCTGGCGGCGGTGGATACCGAATTTTCTGGCAGTTGCACGTTGATTCCCGCGACACTGAGTATCGCGTCTGTATGCGTCGAGAACTTGTAGCTTGAACTGCGGTGGGAAAATACGGCGGGATCCAGCGCGACCCTCAGTACGGCGGTCCGAGGGCGCGGGGGCCGAGTGCGTGTGGGCGGCGGCCATGTTTGTGAAAACGTCTGCGCGTGATGGCTGTCGGCGCCGAACTGACTGTGACTAGCTCGCACGTCGCGGATGTTGGCGGCGCGCTCGCTGCCCGCAGCGCATACCGCTCCGACATGAGCGCGCGACGCGAGCCGCGTATATACGTAGAGTCGTTTTCACACTGGTCAACTATTATCTTAAACAGTATTCATCTGTTTTACTCATTTTGCTTATTGTAATAGTTAGAACCAAAAGACCTGACATATTTGCTCTAATGAATTCTAAAGAACATTGATGAACAGTATATATTTTTTTCTCCGTTGTAAAATAAAAATTCTAATATCATAGAAAATACAAATACAATCCAAAAACCTACCAAAATAAATAAATTCACACTCTACATGAATCCTCTCATCTCTACATCAATCGATTCCAAGTATCAAGATATAATATACTAAAATTATATGTATCTATTTATACGTTATATTAAATTATATTATTATATATTTAAAATTAAACTCGTTCAATATTCAGAATAATTGTGTATCGAAAGTTTCCTGTTTTATTATAAAATAAGTTAGAATTGTTCGTGTGAACAAGCCTTGAGGCATTAATCTCGCCTCATTCTCGGCGTGAAAAAATGCCGCAAGTGGGAGCCGATAGCACGTAGCGCCACCAATGCTATCTCTTTTTCGCACATAATACGTGAAGCGAGTGAGTGAGATGGCACATCGCCCTGCCTCGGTTGCTGCCACATCCGTTTACGAAACAAGTTTGCATGCGACGTTGCCAACACGTGCACGCGGGCGGTTCATGAGGACGCGAGGAAGGGGCGCGGGCGGATAGGAATGCGCACGGAGCGGCAGCACCGCTGTCCGCAGCAGACAGGGTGTCGCCGACTCGCCGCCGTAGACATGCCGTCGCTCAGCGGCGCTAGCCCCCGCCCGCGCCCGCGCCACCCGCGCACACCCGCGCACGCCCGCAGCGCCGAGCCGAACATCAACAAGTTATTTCGGCTCGGCCGTTCATATGCACAAAAGAGCTCAAATTGCACACCGCATCCGTTCACTTAAGCTGTTTCAGATTGGGACTATGCCTTAGCGCCATCGCCGTTTCGAGGAAAGTTGTTTATTTTTTGTGTGAGCGACGGCCGCCTGCCTTGCCTGCCTCGCGTCCGGCGGCCATGAAACTTCCAACTAACTCCCCTTGCGGGTTTATAACATTTAAAATATTAAGTTTAAACGTATTCAAATATACCTATAAGTGCTAAACTGGTACTTAGCAAATGACATGATAACAATCGAGGAAAATGTTTTTTTGAGGGAAAACTTTTTTTTAAACTTTAAAATAGTTTGTTGTATTTTTATATAAATGAGTATTGCAAATTTATATTCTATTATATGTTTTACATAAATTCATAATATACTATATTCATATTAAGTATACTGCAAGTCATTATTATAAGAAAATAGCAATTTTTCTCCTTCCTATTTGTAGTTGGTATATGTTTGCTGAGTAAAATTTTGTGGAACTTAAGAAAATGAAAAAAAAACAGAAATAAAATGGAAATGGAACATTATTTCTGATCCTATGTAACTCTACATTTTAATATCCTACTCTACATTTTAACTCGCTCACAAAAAGTACTTAGAAACTGATTTAGTTAGATTTAACATTAATTAATTAATTATAACAATAATAAAATATAATGCCGTAAAGCATTATAGATAAATAGTCTTTTGAGGACTTTTCGAATATATAATTTAAAGAATGAGTATGATTATTTCATAAATATTTAATATTGACCTTCGTAGCTTCGCTAACGACAAAATGGTTCTGATAGTTTTATAGGGTACATTGTAGTTAGGTACATTGATAAAAAATACCTTGAAAAAATTGAAGGAATTTGTTTTTTTTACTAACTACTTACTACTTTGAGGTAAGTAAAATATGCAACAATGCATTTTATAAGCAGAGATGAGACATTTTTAAAATACTATTTATAGGAAATTCGAAAAACACAATTCCTATTCCCATTTTGAATTTAAATACATTTTTTAGAAAAGCATTTTGTATTTTATTTGAAATTCCTTTTAGGCCATATCTTGTATTTGCAAAATGCAAAATATTTTTTGATAAATTTTGGCATGATTATGAGACCCCACAGAAGAAATATAAGTTTGCTTATTCGAAGAGACTCTATATGTCTTCGAACAAATTATTTTATTAAAATCTGTTAAGTAAAGTATCAATAAGCTAGCAAAAATGACCCGTGTAAAAAAAATAGAAATCATAGTTTTTAAATAAGATGGGTCTTATAAGTAATGAAAATATAATTCATTAACATTCAAATAAACACGGTATCGTATATAGTCCAATCAGGTTGTCGAAAAAAAGATCCTAATCCAGAAAAAAATGTAAGCCAAAATTTTATTTCACCAGCTTTTATGAATTAAAACGAAAAAAAAAGCAACAAATAAAATGTAGAGAATTGAATAATGAACAACTTTAGTCTTAATGATTTTTCTCGAAAAGTCGAAAATGAAAGAAATATTAAGGTAAGACGGTTCCCCACTTAAGTCAAAATGGCGACATCACTCGAATTTAGTCACGAATAGCTAAAGGCTGGTGAAATAAAATTGTAGTCTAGAATTTTTTTGAGGTTCAATACTAACCCAACTGGGCTAATAGCGATGCACTTAAAATCATGTTAGCAGTAATAACGTGCGACAATAATCTTTGATTACAAATTACTTATGCACAAAAAAAATTGTTTTAGTTAGTGCTTTTGTTTAAGTTTAAATTTGGTAAGATGATAGTTTAAGACCCTGGGAAGGACAAAGAATACTTCTTATCCCGGAAATCATCCCTTAAGGGTGAGGTGAAAATGGGGATGAAAGTTTGCATTGGGATTTGGCAAGCAAGCTAGGGACAAACCCGAGCGAAGCGAGAGTAAGTCGATAGTAATAAATAAAAAAAGTTAAAATGTTCCTTATATTGGAATCACTTTTCTTAGCTTATCGACATTCGACACCCCTCCTTTATTTTAATCACTTACTTAAATTGCCAGCTTACTAATAAAAAAAAAGGTAAAACTACGAAAGTATTTTATTTTAATAAAGTATTTTGGAAATACGTGTTTTGCATTTAGCATTTTAAATACAAAATGAAAAAATATTTTGTATTTTGTTTTGAAATAAAAAAATATATAAAGTATTTGTATGTTGTATTTATACATTTTGTAAACTATTTTGCACATCTCTGTTTATAAATATTAAGTATTTATAAACATGAATTAAATATTTATAGTTTATTATTGTAATAAGTAAGAAATACTTAGCTAAGTGAAGTTGTCATCATTGAATTCTAATAAAAATTAAATATTTCGAACCGCCTCTCATTAGAAAATATCATTAAACCACCATCCTAAAAACTTAATAGATACAAACTATTGTTATTAATACCAATCATATATTGAACAACGACAAGTAACAAACAAGGTCATAGACCGGTAATTGAATACACCATGACATCATGGTGTTTGAAATATTCCATAGTTTTTGCTGAAGTTAGCATGATAGTGCCTGGGATTAATACAAGGTCGGGCTCTTAACAACCCACATATAATGCGTAGTAGATAAATACTTAATATGTCATGCTATTGCTACTTGTTGAAGACAAAGATATAGGTAATTATAGACTGTAATTAACTAGAGATACGACAATAATATCATTTATTTGATTTTTCTAGTATATCATGAATCTATTCAAAAGAAGTAATACGGGTAAGTAAATGCTAACAATAACTTAACTATTATTTTAGTGTAAGCTGCATTAGCATATTTGGTATTTAAATTTATTAAAATGCTAAAATATTCTTTAATCATAATATTACCGGATAATTTTCTTCAATATATCACATATACATTTGTACAAACTAGATTGTAAAGAATTTAGAATATTAGTATGCAGTTCTAGTATGTGCACCAATGACTATATAAAGAAAGTTCTATATATGGCTCCCTGTAAATATTTGCATCATGAGTCTCGCACAATGCTCAAGCTGACGAGGTGTCCTTGGAACGTTTCTAGCACTATTCATATCAACAATCCTTATAGAATACCTACTTACCTAGGTTTAGCATTTCAAAGAAACAAAGCAACATGATACTGTGCAATGACTATGACTGTGAAGAATATGGTAGGTGGAAGAAGTTAATAAATAACAACATCGTTAGTAAAATAATATATTAAAATAATTTTCGAACACATTTTTAGAATATTGACCCCTTATATATCTGACAGGCAATTTTTATAATATTACTGGTCCGTTTTCAAATGTTTCAATATATATACATATGAATTGATCAACAGACAAGAGGCCGCCGATCGTAAAATGAACTAATAAGTCCCACAGACACATCGTCGCCGCTGCCTGCTCACCATACCAATGATACTGGCGCAGTTGTAAAACGACGTTTAACGACTTGCTTTCTTTATTATAGTATTTATCTCTGAATGGATAAGTGCTAAAATAGTCATGCTCGCTACAAAATATAACATTCTTCACTCGTACTCGTTGATATCTATAATGACTGTTAGCATGAATCAAATAAACAAAACAAATTCTAGTGATAAGAATTTAAAGTTGAAAATCGATTGAATGTAGAGTCTCAAGAGAGGCGATGGAGGCTAAGTGTGAAGCACACGTGCATTTAAACGTCACCCAAATGGGGACCAGTTCCACCTCTCCAGAGATCGTAACATTGATACGGGGTTCTTGGGAAATGTAATAAACCCACGCCGGCATCAAATTCCAATTGTCTTATTTCTTAACTTTTAATCCTTAAATGAATATTTAAACGATATGAAAACATTGATAAGACACAGAAATGTCTTTTTAATGAAAAGAGAAATTATAAATTTTGTAATAATATGTTATCAACAAAACAAACAAAACCACAAAACTTGTCTTATATGTAGTCTTTATATTTAAAAAAGCATTTGTTTTGATAATGTAATTTACAAGACGCTATCTAGTAGCTCTGGTTAGAGCATCTTATTTGTATTTTACATTAGATTCAATAAGCAAATGAATCGATCATAGAAGTGTTAATTGGATAGTACCGCTTGGAATAACTTTCCTAGAAATACGATGTTAGGTATTCAATAGCAAATGTGTTTGCTCATTAAATAACAAATTTATTATTTATCCTATAATCCTTGAAATGTATTTTCTGAATGTTATGCTCATTTTGATTATAGATAGAGAAATGAACTATAAATACCTAGAAGGTGCTACGCAAAAGTTAAGCCTTCAAATTTTTATAATTTTAGCGATGTTATAGAGTACCTTGCCATGTACGATTTAGAATAACATCCACGTGGCTTTCCAAGCGACCGGTTTATGGTCATCTTACCTCGCCTGTCTCTTCCACTCTCGGTTGTCGGCTATGGTTCGCCTTCGCGTTACGAATTGAGCTTTCTACGACATATAAGGGGAAATAGCAATAAATACAACGCAAAGCTTTCAAATTCTTGTTTAGTGACAAGAAGTTCTCACGAGGCTATTTTGTTGGTTATTAAAAATTCTAGGATAAATTGGAAATTTGGGAATTATCAAATATTTAGAAAACTCTATATATTTAATTTACTAAGTATATAGAGTTTGTATATAAAATTGGACCTTGAATAAAGTACAGTATTTTTAGCTTATAAACTTAAATATCAAAATGGAGTGAAATAGATCAGATCTCATATATACCTATTATGTATGAGTCCGTCTACCTGAGTACGTGGTGAAATGCGTGTGGGACGAGTATAGAAGTCGCAGAGGACACTGGCGCCCAACAACCGTTACTCAACTCCACGCGGGCCAAGCCGCGTTAATTATTATTAGTAGGTAGGTAGGTATAATTTCAAACCAGATCTACTGTATATTAAATCACACGTTGTTAATGTTTTCTCTCATTCTCTCCTCCCTCTAATTATACGCCGTTGATTAAATATGTATAGCTGGATAGATATATGATATATGGATGTATGGTATATCGATGTATGTGATGAGAACGTACTTAGTAGTATAAAAGTAAATATTAGTTGTTGTTTTAGGGATTCAAAATTATCAAGTTACATATTTGTATACTGTACTATATATAATATAAATATAGCTAGTATATATATTTATAATGATAATGAATTTACGTTATTAAATTATTCAAAATGGCTTTTATCTCATATCATAGAACTGACCTTTATTTCAAGCTATTATAACGTTTGTAATAAACACGAAATAAAAATATAATAGCATATTTAAATATTCATCAGCAAATATTAGCAAGTAGGACTGCACTATTGCATCACCTCTAAAGATAGCATTATAGGTAGAGCTATAACCTATATTACTCGTTACAAATACCCAAGTAAATAAATAGAAACTTTTCGAACAATCTAATATGATCACTGTGCATTGCTTATTTATTTATTCTATTGGAAATTTGCTTCAAGCAAAATACGGCAATAAAGTGCAAGCGCTAAGAATGACACACTTGAAACGCATTTTAACACAAACGCGATTAAATTGATCGTGTGTGCGTCAATACTGTTCTGTTATATCACTCAGTTCGTTGATCGCTCGTGTGAGTACGTTTCATGAATAAACAATATAGACAGTCAGTTACTTACACAAATAATGTTAAGCGCGAGTTATGCGTATTTGCAGTATCGGTATCGCTGATTTCATATCTCTGCGAACTGAGGACGTAGGCGCCTACGTGCTGGTTTGCGCGTTGACAAAGTTATGCCATACGAATAATTTAAACGACTAAAACTTAGCTACCTGGTGTCAATTATATTTTATATATTATATTGATATTGATAACACTTTTTCTTTTTTTATGTTGAAATAAAATTAAATATTGCGAAACATATTGCACGGTGCACCTCTGCAACTTTTACATGACTTATTTATACAGAAATATAACGTTTAGTTTATAAAACGTTTTTGATATTATCTAAATGCAAGCTTAGTTAAAATTTAACACTGTTCACCAAAAAAATAAGATAAATTATAAAATTAAAAATTCATTCGTTGATCTTCAAGTTTTTAATTTTAAATATGGTATTTTATAGCATTTAAATTTATAGAATATTTAATATTTAAATCTGTTGTATTGAATCTGTAAATAACATATTTTTTGGAAAATCTTATTGAAATAGTCATTATTATCGATACAGGGACAGTGTTCATTCATTGCATATATTAGTATCGTTGGCAGGAACTAGGTAGGAACTGGTCCAGCCAATAGGAAAATTTTACATACCAATTGCACTTTCACTGAATCTGGATTCATTCATAAAACATTGGCTTACAAACGTGTAAAGTGCGATAGTAACGTAGAGTACACAAGTTAACGAGTTAAATCAGTTCTTTATTACATAACTACTACTTTCAATAAAACTAAAATTTGATTATTGTATGTACGTCAATGTGCTGTTTATGAATCATCAAAAAAATTATACGTGGGAAGGTAGTCATTTTGTATTCTGTGGCCTCCAATAATGTAGGCAGGTACTACTAAACCGTGTTATGTTGAATTGCAGTTGTGCAACGGTGCGCGGGCGCCCGGTGGCGCCTAGCCAGCGGACCATGGCCGTTTATTTATGATACATTCTATTTGAGTTTCACCTCTGCTCGGCGAATCTATTACTTTAACGGTATGTGTAAATTATTCTACGTGATGATGTAGGCACGTATATTAAGAGATAGATTAAAACGTCGATTGTTTTTACCATTGTCCTTCGCCATGTATTTTATCTTATCTAATCGATTTTGAATAGAATAGAGGAATGTGAGCAATGCTATTTTTATGTGAAAATAAAATGAATAACGCAGTAGCAGTGTCATTGGACAAGTGACAAATCACTTCACCGCCTCACCGCCCCAAGCGGATGTAGATAGCATTACGCTACGTAGACATCATACAAATATCTCTCCAGTCAAACTGTAACGCGCACGTTGCTTGATAACGTGGGAAAATTCCAATTGCACTACAAATTGCATAATTATCGTGTCCTATAAAGAATCGTTCGTAACACATATGATATTATCAGTTATTCATTGTCATTCCTCACTGCTTATATTATAACACATAAAATTTATGATATTTTACCATAAATAAAGAAACATACATGTGAATCAGTCTAAGCGGCGTCGCAGTAATTCGTATTAGATTTTGTTGAGTTTGGGTCAGCGCGCGGCAACGGTGAGAGGAAACCTGTTTTGCCGCGCCCGGCCGTGGGCGTCTGCCGCCCGCCATGCTGCCTGCCGCGCCTAACACACGGAACTTGCTTGTCAAGACTCAAGACACATACCAATACAGTATAATATCCAAATTTCACAAGGCCAAGCGCGTAGACCGCCACATCTTCCCTATTTATGCCTGACTGGAGGAAACGAAAATTCCATTATTTGCGAGTTTATCTAACAATACTTCATCGGATAACTTTTGTTTAGATAATCTAACAAGAATAAACCTAAACTAATCAATGAATACACAAAAATCTATATTTCTTGAATTACTTATAATCCATTTTATAATAAATTATTAACAAAAACTAAAAAAATATATGATTGAATTAAACACATGATAACTTAATAAATAGACAAAATATAATATTAGATAATCATTAAAATCTGTATTTGTACCAATTGTATAAAGATGTTCTAATTGAAGCACAAACACAAATTGTTGGGTTCCAAATTATTATTCCCATTTCGTGATAACCTAATAAATACAGCTCTAATAATATTATTAAGTTGGTCCTATATTTTCAGATATTATTAAATATGATATCAATTATCAACCTTTATGAACTCTACCACATATAGGTATCACATAGTTGTATTTATGAGTTAATTTAGATGTTAATACTCATTTTAATTGCTAATAATATATTGAATTATAATGATCTTTCTTGAATGGATTGCGTTAAATACTCGTATAATACAACATCTAAACCACTGCCGCAACAGGTTGTGATTTTGTTGGAACTTAGTCAGGTCCATTTAAGTGTTCACAAAAAATAAGGTGCCAATAAAAGGACGGAAACCCATTGTTCGATGTCATTCTGGTATCAAGAATTTAAGAAAAAAAGCTCAGGCACCCTTCTTTAGAATTGGCCGGCGAGGAATACAATGAGCCCTTTGTGAGCGCAGGCGCCGAACGGTCTAGTCGGCGCACGAGGCCGCCGCCGCCGCGTCTGGCACTCTCGTCGCGCTCGCGCCCCTGCACTGAGCTCAATATCGTTTGAATTCTCTGTTTCGTTTTCACCAACATTTTTTTTTAGAAGTCACTGCAAAGATTATTTGCAAAACTTGTTTTGATGTCAATAAAATATTATGGAAATGCGTAGAAGCAAGATTCGTCGGCCAAGGATTACAAAATTAGTCCACTGCAAACAATGAGAAGTGACAAGAGTACTTCCATATTGTGGTTGCTACATAAATTATACCGAAGGATTGGTTGCTTCACACATTCGTAGCCTTAGCATTTATTCTGAGTTACAAATATGTTAATGATAGAGAAATGAGCAATGCTTAATTGTTATCTTTGTTTTTTGTCTACGGCATAAATAAGTTATAATTTATATAAAAACTAGCATAGTATTTATAAGCATAGCCCGCGGCTCCGCCCGCGTTCAGATGACCAAAAACTAAATTCTTAGGTTTTACTTATTAGTATACTCTTGCAATGCAGTTTTTGTACTTTTTCTCAAAAATGAGATAATTTCTCGCGGTAAAAAGTATCCTATATGTTGACCCGGATAACCAACTATCATCATACCAAATTTCATCAAAATCCCTTTAGTGGTTTTTCTGTAATGAGGTAACAAACAGATAGACAGACAAAAAATCTAAAAACTATAGATTCGGCGTCTGTAGGTATCGATAATAATATTTATTTCAATAAGATTTTCCAAAAAAATTCTAATGTACAGATTCGGCTTAGTTACAATTTTATTATATGTATAGATATATCTGTGATAAAGTTATTTATTATACACCGTATGGCGTATACGTATGTACAATATACAAGTGTTGAACTTTATTAGTTCATTCCTAGTCACCTCCAAATTCTAAAATAAATAGATCTTTATTAAAACATTCATAGCCATATGCATATTTATTACAAACAAAAACAGTTCTATAGGTATGCACTACCAGTCAAGTGTGAAGTTGCCAGTTGCGCTAATGTATCTACATATTAGTCATACATCACGCCACCTCGCTGCGTTAACGTAGGCATAGGTGATTTTGTAGCGTAGGCATATATCTATATTTATTCATCTATACATAATTGATAATATAATAAAACTGTAGAGGTCGAATGCCTGTACATAGAATAAAATGCTAAAAACCGAGTCAGAGGGATGTAAGAAGAGAAATAGAACAAATCCAGTTTTGAATTTTTTGGCTGTCTGTTTGTACGGGCTAATCTCCGAAACTGTTAGACCGATTTAAATGAAATTTTGCATGGTGGTACCTTATATCCCCGGTCATTATTTTAGATACTTTTCATCCCGGAAAATTAAAGAGTTCGTGGGATAGTTAAAAAACTATATTAACTTATACAGCTTAGTACACAACAACTTATGTACATAATTTAGTAAAATTTGGCATGCTGATACCTTATATCGCTAGTCAAACAATGTGTATTATAAAATTTATAAATCCCATAAAGTAACTGGATGATCGTATCGAGTCCACTACAACTACAATACATAAGTTAAGGAGGGTAAAAATGTTAATCGAAGGAATAACAAATACAAAGTACAGTATGCAATATATCCATCTAACTAAAATGTTATACAGCCTTTTGTAGAAAATCTTTATTGTCTTAAATATAATAGCTACAAAATGCATATTAACAATTTACATTATTAACGACGTCGTGTTTTATGTAGGTACCTACGATGACAGCGGTATACAATTCCATTCTTTTACATTTGATAAGTAGTACCTAAATACCTACCTTGATACGTCAAAAATTTAGTATCAAGTGTTTTCTTGTGATAAACGTACCTGAAATAAGTGGATACTGCGTATTCACATTTAAATATTACAGATAAATTATATATTAAACTTTAAAAAATATTTGATATAATTATAATCTAATACATATAACATAGATATATTATGTATCTACAATATCACTGCCTCGGTGGTGTAGTGGCTAGCATGTACGGCTGCACACCCGGAGGTCCTGGGTTCGAGTCCCGGGTCGGGCCAAGTTTAGTTATCGAGTCTTTCTTTATAGTAAGTCTCAGTAACAGCCCGGAGTTGGGAAGTTGGCGGTGTTTCACCACCGTGCCTCAGAGAGCACGTAAAGCTGTCGGTCCTGCGCCTTAACTCTCACCGGTCGTGTCGAGCAGTCGTCCCACCGGAGTATGAGAGTGACAGGAATAGAGAGTGCACCTGTGTCTGCGCGTACACTTGAGCACTATAATATCTCCTGCGCAGTTGGCTAATCTCAATGAGATTGGCCGCCGTAGCCGGAATCGGCTAGGAGAACATCAATTACAATATTATTATTATTTGAAAATGCTTAAAATGTCTATCTAACATATTTTTCCAAATGCCAAGAACAGACTAAGGTTCATCATAATGTAAATATTTTAATATACTTAATTAACATGCTGTGTTTATCTTCATTATTAAGGACATATTTATTAGAATAGTAGCGACTTACCCTCGCTTCACTCCGGTGCGTTCCTAAGTAAGTTTTAAATAGATATTGTGATCGTACCTAAGGAGATAAGATAAACACATGATATCGCGGTCTTTTCGTATTTTTTTAGTACAATATGTTTTGATTTACCTCTAAAGTTCTAGCCAATGTTAGCAATATTTGTATCTCACAGAACCCTAATGACACCGTGTCTCAAGACTGCAAATAAGGTTTGGACTGAATTAAATGGAATGATTCATTCCAAGACATTAATTACAGCTTACGACAAAAGTTTTAACAACCTCATGCTGGCGCTAAACACGAAAACTGTACGCATACAGGTAAAGGACCTTTACTGGTCACTGCTGTTTAATTTGGGGCTGAGTAAAACACAAACCTGCAGAAAATGGGAAGCCTTCTATGGGAATGTGGACCGCTCATGCGGAAATGCAGTATTCATCTAGGAAAACAATTTCCAGGCCCAGATGAAATAATGAATTGTAACCCTAAGAATATCCTGCAGTTACCTATCACATCTGCAGGGTTCTAGTACAAAATGCCGCTATTACAATAGACCTAGATTGGTCGCAGTGACATCAGACGGAAACAATTTTTCAGACAAAATATCTGACGGTGCTTTTGGTGTTTTGCTCAGCCATTTTGTACAAAATATTTACGAATTATCTATACAAACCTTCCTCACTCACACTGTTCTCACAGTACTGTCTGTAATAGTCTGTACTCACAGTTTTCACTAATAGAATGAGGTATACCTCCTTCTATTGGTTGAAACTGTATCAAAATATTTTGCGTGATTTCAAAACCACGCAATGGATTCGCTTACTTCCGCTTACTTTTAGTAAGCGGAAAAACAAACAAACAGTCAGCGACTTTATATTATACTATGTATATAGGTAGATGTAGATGAGCGACTTGCGCTCAAACAAATTAAAAGATTTTACTGGACTAAATTGTGAATTACGTTAGTTTTTCTGTAATATATCATTGAAACGTTTGTATGAATGACAACTCGGCCGACCAGTTATTGTGATTTCCTGCGGGTTGGTGGACTTCACATGTCTTTCGAAAGCTTGCTAGGTTCTGTCAGACATACAGGTTTTCCTTCACCGTTAAGACAAATGGTAATTGTGTTAGAAATGATTCGCACATGAAAATATCAGAGGTGCGAGACCCGGGCGTTGAACTACTTGCTTCACTCGGTTTCCCAAGCGAACGCGTTACCACTGGGATACCACTGCCTAGATACCTTTTACTTCAAGAAAATCTTTCTATCTCACGGGAAAATACGATAACTGGTTTTATCGAGTCCTCCCTAGAAACCTTCCGCTGGCTAAGTCTTAAGACATACATACATCAAAACAATATACTAAAAAATTGTAGGTCTTGAAAAGTCCTACAGAAAACTTCTGAATTGTATATATGTCTATCTCCTAAGTTACACTCGCAATATTTATTCTTATCTATACCTATAATAAAACTTAGTCAAATCGATGTGAGCGTTTCACACAAAAAGTACTCAATCGATTTTAACTAAATTTTGTATAGTGATAAAACTTAGTAATCGGGTCAACATTTAGGATACCTTTTCCGGCAGGCAAATTATTCATTCCCACGGGAAAACACAATAACTGGTTCTATCGAATCGTCCTTAGAAATTTATATGGCTAACGTTGGCTCAACCTTAAGAGATAGATCAAAACATTGTGCAAGAAAATTGTAAGTCTTAAAAAGGTCTATAGAAAAGTTCTACATAATATATGTCTATCTCCTAAGGTACACTGGCTATAACTATTTTCATTATTATATATTACTGTTTTATTATACGTTATTTATTCTATCTATACATATAATAAAACTGTAGAGGTTAGAAAAAAATGCCTAAAAACCGAGTCAGTTCTCTTCTTACATCCCGGGAGAAGAGAAATAGAACAAATCCAGTTTTTTTCATTTTTTTTGTTTCTCTGTCTGTCTGTCTGTTTGTACGGGCTAATCTCCGAAACTATTGAACCGATTTAAATGAAATTTTATATGGTAGTGCTTTATATCCCTGGTCAACATCTAAGATAATTTTCATTCCAGAAAATTAAAGAGTTTCCGTGTGATAGTTATAAAACTGTAGTAACTTATATAGCTTAGTACACAACAACTTACGCACCTAATTTAGTAAAATTTGGCATGCTGATACCTTATATTGCCGGTCAAACAACAGGTTACTTTTCATCCCGGAAAAATGAACGGTTCCCGTGGGATAGATCTGTTTGTGCTTTTCTAGAGGTGAACCCGAGCGAAGCGAGGGTGAGCCGCTAGTTAGTTACATAAAGGTACATTACCTATATCTAATATCATAATATGTATAGATTATTATCAAACATATAAAGTTAAACGTCTCCCTCGTATAAACTTAAAACATTCGAAACTTCGGGAAACAAAAATCTATATAAATCCGCGAAAACATCCGAAAAGATAGTTCTATTTTAAAATGTCAAATCTTCGCAAAAATCTAAAAAAATATTATGTGAACCAGTACGGACCGGAAATCGCAAATCAAATACACCGGTCAAATCTAAATATAAAGGAATGTTTGATTAATATATACTTAAATCTTTTTAATTTTTTAATTTAATTTAATATATACTTAAATTTAAATATTTTTTGGAAAATCTTATTTAAATAGACGTTATTGTTGATACAGAGGCCGAATCTGTAGTTTTTAGAATTTTTGTCTCTCTGTCTGTTACCGCATCACGGAAAAACCACTGGAAGGATTTTGATGAAATTTGGTATGGTGATAGCTGGTTATCCGGGTCAACATATTTTTACCGCGAGAAAATATCTAATTTCTGAGAAAAAATACAAAACCTACAATGTAAGAGTATACTAAAATGTAAAACCTAAGAATTTGGTTTTTGGTCATCTAAACGCGGGCGGAGCCGCGGGCAATGCTAGTGCGCTATAAATTAGTTTATAGTATAACCGTGTCCCATTTATGGCACGTTACAGAGAATCTACTTGTAAGTAATACGACTCGTCTGTCGGCAACTACTTTCATTACATATCTAGTTTAGTCATAGTTGTTCTTTTGAGCTGGCCTATATGGTGGTACTGTAAAGTGTACCTGCCTACATTACCAGAACAACAACACCGATATAAACGTATATTAAATATTTAAATAAGTAAAAAATGATATCAGTTAATAAATGAAAGACAAATCACACATTTCTTTTTCAAAAGGCGGCTCCCTCAAAAGAATCTTATAACATATTTGTTAACAAAAAACTGTTTTAAGTCGTCAGCTCTTACTAATTGGATATTTGCAGCGTGGCGGGACTTGAGAGTATCATTTAGAAGGCGGCTGTTACTAATTTGGCGGATGTCGCGACGTTTCCGCCACTGCAGAGGGGAACGCGATTTTTTGCTTATATTCGGCGAACAGTAAAGAATGTGCCGCCGTATCTTAATCTAAACAAGCTTACGTTATAGGTACTACTTAAATTTTTCTCTTTTTCTACGCAGATAAAATGTACAAAAACTTAATAACGGAATTTATTATCAAAGTTAATCATAGATGGACGACGCTTTTCAATGACAATTTTGTAACAAAATAAAATAAGAGAATAGATTATTAGTAGAAAATAGAAAACTCAATTATTAATTATTAATACAAGTAAAAAGTTAAATTAATTATTATTAAACCTTGATATTCAAATACCATGTGACCGTTAGAACCTACCTGAAAGAGCTACCCTATATAATATAAAGTTTGTCCTGGTTTAAAAGAAAATTATATCATTTAGGCCTTTTCCCAACGAGGTTCATAATCTACATGACTAAAGCGCGAACTGTTGGTCTACTACTTCTGAATCAAACCGATTTTCGCACACAGACACTATATCGAAATTCGATAAAATTCCTTCATATTTTATTGATTAGTCGAGTCAATGTAAAATGATTCCAGCGACTGAGGACTTTCTTTTTTATATTTATTGTAGGATTAGACGAAAAAAAAGATTTTGAACATTCATCTCTGCCAGGAAACCACGAGGAAATTGTGATAATAAGTTTCATACTTTTTATAGATTATCCAAAAAATGTAACTTCCAATACATGTTTAATTTTTATTTGGTCGCCATTTTTATGCAACGTACATATATCTACTTATATGACACGAGTAGCGTAGGACTGGTCACCAGCAGCGTACGACCGACATCTGACGCGTAATCGACGCGATCGTAGTATGCAGAACATAGCGAATTTGTATGGCGGCTACTTACAAGATATAGTAAGGATTTGCACACAAAATTCGAATCGCTTGTTAATAGTTTCGTGGGTGAAAGGCCTTAAAGGTCTAAAGTTTAGGCAGCCCTTTACTATCTGACATATCTAAGTAAAATGGAAATTCACTACCGAAACGGGTGAGAGAGCGGATAAAGTTTGTATGGGAAATAATATTTTTAATGTAACAACATGCCGCTAGTAGCTTATTACGAAAACAGTTTATCTATACCAATATTATAAAGAGGTAAAGTTTGTGAGTTTGTGAGTTTGTGACGTTGTAGGGGGTAATCTCTGGACTTACTGAACCGATTTTCAAAATTCTTTTACCAATAGAAAGCCACGTTCTTTCTGAGTGTCATAGGCTATATATTAACCCGAAAAATGAAAAGGCTTTTTCGTGGTAGTCGGATTTGCAAAGTAAGTCGGAGAAAAAACGGTCGAACGAAAACGTTTCTTACGAACGCTGCCTTAACGATGAGAGATATATGATTATGTTCTAGAGAAAAGTTGTAGAGCTTAATAATGCCTACAAAAAAGTCAGCGACAGCATATGTCTAACTTTTATATTTAAGTCACAAAAAGTAGTTTTTTATATTAAAAAAATAATTTATATCGGTAGGTCATGTTTATTGGTCATATTATCAACAATTATGAATTCTTATCAAAATAAGTAAATTTATCGTCTAAAATGTTTAAAATAAAAGACTTTTCTCTTTTACTGCATATAATTTGGACAAATGGTTAAAGAGATAATACAACATTTTCGTATGTATGGACGAACCCGAGCGAGCTGTTTATCTGTTTTTCTCTTTGTACGGGCTAATCTCCGGATCTATTGGACCTATTTAAATGAAATTTTGCATGGTGGTACCTTATATCCCCGGGCAACATCTTAGATACTTTTCATCCCGGAAAATTAAAGAGTTCCCGTGGGATAGTTAAAAAACTATAACAACTTATACAGCTTAGTACACAAAAACTACTGATTGGATTTTAATGAAACTTTACAATAATATAGTTCATACATGACAAAAACAAATCAGCTACTTTTCATTCCGGAAAATTAAAGAGTTCCCGTGGGATAGTTAAAAAATATAGTAACTTATACAGCTCAGTACACAACAACTTATGCACCTAATTTAGTAAAATTTGGCATGCTGATACCTTATATTGCAGGTCAAACAACAGGTTACTTATTTTATTTTATTTATTTTATTTTTATCTCGGAAAAATGAACGGTTCCCGTGGGATAGATCTGTTTGTGCTTTTCTAGAGGTGAACCCGAGCGAAGCGAGGGTGAGCCGCTAGTTTGTTATAATATTTATCGATTCGCCTATTATACGGACAGTTATTGACACTCCCCCATCAATGCGAAGGGATTAGGCAAAAGACAACACTGGCTAAATGAGTGTTGGCGGACATCACAATAAATGTCTTCCGAAAATTAGATAGGTGTTTTAGGTTTTTCGTGCAAGTTTTTTTACTATATTTTCCTTCAACGTAAGGTGAGTGGTAAATCATACTGAATATTATTCACACGTGAAGGTATCACAGGTGCAAAACCCTAAGATTAAGAAAAAATAATCTGTATAAATATTATAAATGTGAAAGTTTGTGAGTATGGATGTTTGTTACTCTTTCACGCCAGAACGGCTGAACGGATCTGGATGAAATTTGCCACAGTGATAGATTATAGTCTGGAATAACACATAGGCTACTTTTTATCTCGGAAAAATGTACGGTTCCCGTGGGATGGGTTTGTTTTTGTTTTCCTAGAGGCGAACACGAGCGAAGCGAGGGTGAGCCGCTAGTTTTAAATATATTTGAATTGCATCAACTAAGTACTTTACACGTCAAGGCAAATGAAAATCCTAGTCATCGATATTTAGTTGACTAAAGACTTTCTACAATTTACATCAATATTAGTGAAGTAAAGATTTTAATCTTTTTTGTCCGACGTCAGATTCTCAAATTTTGCTATGTATTTTTATATGAATACATAATGTGATATGCCATATTTTCTCAAATTATTGTGATTCAATTTTCGCAGTTACTTTTTTAATGAACTTAATAAGCTCATTGTGGTTTCATAGAAATTTCACAAATAAATTCCATTCCTATAAAACTTTCTTAGATTTACGCGAATATTTGACATTTTAAATAAAACTATCTTTTCAGGGAAACAAAAATACAAATAAATCCGCGACAAAATCCGAAAAGATAGTTTTATTTAAAATTCCATTCCTAAGAATTTTTTTTAAAGATTTTCAAAAAGAATGCCTATCTGTTACTACGATATTTTTATAAGACTTGTTGCTTGTAAAAAAAGCAAATAAACCACAGTTTTTGTTACTATTCAAAAATTACTAAAGTTAGGAATTAAAATAATTCAAATTTACAGAAAATAACTAAAACAAAACCGCCTTTTAATGTAACTTAGCAGTACCTAATACCTATTGCTTAAATTTTATTTTTAGTATTTATGGTTTTAAAATTGTCTTGTGATTAGTGACTTGATACAGCGCCATCTATTATTAAATTAAAAATACCGTTTTGGATAATGATTAATGACACTAGAAAAATAGCTCGAATCTCGATGGATAGCAATTTAACTTTTTTATGATACCTTTAAGTCCTTTATGGTACTAGCTAAGTTTTACTGCAATCGAACGAATACTCATAAATATATAACTTAGTTTCCTGTTTTACGTATCCACAGTCCACAAAAAATAGGAGACGTTCGGCTGCTATAGATTAAACCTACCTTAAAATATACTTAGAGGAAGTTAATAACTTCCAAGCCTCAGATTATGTAATAATGTAGAGTGTAGACAGTGTCCATGAACGAATTTTAATTTGTTCATGACAGTGTCATAGAATTGAACATAATGATGTAAAATATATAGGTATCTACATAATAAAAGTATTTATAGAATATTCATTGCTGTGATAAGTAAATAGCTCAAGGATTTCATTATGCCTAATAAAGAAGAATATCCATACATATAATAAAATTGTAACGAAGCGGAATCTGTACATTAAATATTTTTTGGAAAATCTTATTGAAATAAACATTATCGATTTATAGGCCAAACCTATAGTTTTTAGAATTTTTGTCTGTCTGTCTGTTACCGCATCACAGAAAAACCACTAGATGGATTTTCTTGAAATTTGGTATGAAGATTGCTGGTTATCCGGGTCAACATATAGGATACTTTTTACCGCGGGAAAATAAAAAAACTGCATTGTAAGAGTATACTAACATGTAAGAATTTGCTTTTTGGTAATCTGAACGCGGGCGGAGCCGCGGCCAATGCTAGTCAATAAATAAGTTTGGTACTATTTCTCTTTCAAGGGATGCTAAATAATGCAATCCTACTAATATTACAAATGTGACTGGTTGTATAGATGGATGTTTGTTACTCTTTCACCCAAAAACTACTGAGTGGATTTTATATGAAAGTTTACAATAATATAGCTCATAAATCAGAATATCACATAGGCTAATTCTTATCCCGGAAAAATGTACGGTTCCCTTGGGATAGATTTGTTTTTGTTTTCCTAGAGGCGAACCCGAGCAAAGTGAGGGCAAGCCGTTAATAAAATATAATTTTATTATTCATATTTTCTTCTCAAAAATTGTAAATTAGCGAATGACACTTATATTAAGTTTTCTTTATTCTTTGAAGAAAGTAAACTAACGTACGCGACGGTAAAATCAAGAATAGTAGCCTAAACATCAAAACACAATACTATTTTTGACTTCGACATGTTTTTGTAGACTCTGTCTATTCTGTATAATTCTTTAGTCTGAGTACCTTTTTAACTTTTTCTATTCAAATAACTTACTGCATCCAATCTTATCTTTTATCTATAAACATAAGCTTGTCGGGTTCGCAAGTCCGTCAGTGTCCACAAATGACCTAGTAATTGGTCTAAGCAGGATTCATACAATGGACAGATTTTATATTTTTTAATTACTACTTACTGTAGAAACATATGTAGATATTACTACTGAAACGGCTAGCCTGTACGACTGCATTTACAGAGGTTCTATGTAAATATTGGGTTTTACCAAGTATCAACATTGTTTATCAACCTTTTTCTGTGCCTCAGAAAGCACATAAAGCCATCATTCCTGCGCGTGTCTTGCCACCGGTCATGTAAAAATGTCATCTTCCCAATATTTGATAGTGAAAAAAATATAAAGTGAATTTGCATTTGCATGTATATATTTTGTGCACTGTAATATCTCCTGAGCACATGTACTAAACATGTGCGATTGGCCACCACAGCCTAAATGAGTCAGTTTGACTTATTATTATTGTATTACTACTGATATTAACTACACTGTATTTAAAGATGAAATCAATTATCATTAAACATTTTTGCTTTAATGCTCCTGGATCTATACAATGTTGAGCATATAAATGATAATATATTTATTCATTTTCCTTATTCTCTTTTCTCTCTTCTGTTGCAGCTTAAATTTTACAATCCAAATACAAATTTAATACAACAATTATATAAAAAATAAAACCTTTTAGAAATGTTAGCATAGTTTAATAATATAATTCAAGATTATATTGTACACTGAAAAGTTAAACAACCCCCCAAACTTCTTCAAATGCTGAACATAGCTTGGCACAAGCCAAAGCTGCTGACAGGGGGTAATTACTTATAGATACAACATCTTCACTGTAGTCCACTTCAACTTTTCCATGGGCCATGGCCCCAATTATGAGAACAATAGGTTCATCTTTAGGTACTAAATCTCTACAGTTCTGGACAACTTTTGAGCTAAATGACATAGTAACTTTTTTTGCACCAACAGGTAAATGTGAGGTTATTGGATTTTTAATAACTTTCAATAACTTCATAGGACCATCAGATGCTCGGATTGCAAATTTATGTAGAAGTTGTACTGAAATATGAAAAACAAAATACACTTAATTAACAAATTATTGAAAACAAATAAGTAAGAAACAAATAAATTCTAAAAAAAAAGATTCCAATGAATTGAGAACCTCCTCCTTTTTGGAAGTGGGTTAATGATTTCTCATTTGCTATAGTGTCCCATTAATTTACACAATATTGCATTCATAAAAATACAATACCAAAATCCATTAACACCTCCAGGTAAATTTCTAAGAAATTAATTAAAATTCTAAGAAATTTATTGTTAACTGACATGCCAGCGTGTCCAGTTGTGGAGGGATTAGTTGGTTATACTAAGCCATACTTACAACTATAACTATATATATTTTGAAGAAGGATATAAATTTAAACAGTATATAGATTTCTTAATACTCACCTATGAGACCAGCAAATCTTTTAAAAGTTCGTGGTATCCTTGTCTGTGGATTAATTTCTATAAGCACATTTTTTTCTGTATGTATATAGACCTGTAATAACCCTGCTCTGTTGAGTGGTGAATCCATCAACATAAGAAGTGACTGATGAGTAATATCAGGACGGCAAGATCCAGGATCTCTATCATTTTTTCTCAAGATATGTGCATGATCATCACAGTTTAAAAGCTCAAAACTATTTCCAGCCTGTAAAAGCACAATGTTATTAAATTAATACTGATTTGGGATTTCAAAAACAAGTAACAAATTTATAATTTGAAACGTAAAAGGTTAAAGGGACTATCCTGGCCTTCAATTCCTTAAAAATCGTAGTACCTACGTAAATAACCTTACCTTTACTGTTTCTAATTGTGCATTTTCCAAAATAACTATGAGACGTTTCTCTTGTTTCTTAATGTGCGATGTAACTAAATGCCGAGGAATAGGATCAAATTCAAAATCATCGTTATTTGCAGCAAATTTCCTTTTTTTACCCATTACGAATTATTTTTGTTACGAATTTAAATTTACAACTATGTATAAACCGCTTAATGTTTCGGTATTCAAGTTTTTATTTATTTAAGAAATATTATATCAATTGTCAACCCCTAAAATTGACATTAAAAGTCACTTTAAAAATACATAAATATGTAAAAACAAACGCACATGGCCCTAATTTCAATTTGTCTTAATTTGACACTTGACAGGTACCTATATTCCGCACTTGACAGTTGATAATGACAATCTAACATAGACTGCTCAATTTATGGTGCACCAGTCTAAACTAGGTTAGAGACAGATGTCCACCTACCCTACCCCAGCCTGCAAATTTATGATATTTGCAATGAAAAAAATACTAATCGATAGATTTTCAATAGCTCAATTTAACTACGTAGCCCTTTCAAATTGCTCACCTTTAATTATTTAATTAAAAATCAATAAAGTCTTTGAAAAAAATTTAATTTATCTGTATATTCAAACTCCTATATCTTTTGATGTATAGCCTGTCAAGAAAGTGTAGAAACGGAACTATTTTTTTTTTATAGTGGCAACATTCTGACAAAATTGACATTTCCTGAAATTTTACGTAAACAAAACTTTCAATTTCGTTTCCATAAAAATTAAAGTCTAAAAACCGTGATAAATTTGGTCTTAAGTAAGGAAAATGAATAGAACAATTCGAAGTTCTGCTCGGGAAATAATTTATAGAGTGTACAGAAGATGTCTTTTGGAGTATGAGGCCAAAAATATACTTTCTGATCTGAACAATGTTTATAAAAGAACCGCTGAAATGACAGGTATTTGTGAGTTTTAATGTGTTATATCAAATAATAATTCATCCACCCAAAGCTATTATGGGTCACTACCAAGCTTAATAATAGGTATATTTAGAATAATCATTTTTCACTTAGGTTATGTTTACAAACGTCGATGACAGCGCATTTAGGCTGTGTTATAGACCGCATATATTATTTGATAATTACATTATTTGATACATAACGCATGTTTGTATTGTAACCTGTAGGTCATAAACTCATTACATATTAAATTAAATCTTATTTCAAATAAAGTATAATTTTTACATTTGCTTTAAATCAACATTATTAATATGAAACTTGAAAGTACTTATTTTGTGGATTATTTAATCAGGAAAATCTGAATCTACAGTTCGAGGAAGAAAACATGGAGCGAGTAGGAGACTTAAATGAAGGAACTGATTTTGAGGCCGCCGGCTGTAGGCTACAGCCTGTAGCCATGAAAACATGGGAGTCGAGGGAGTAGAATACCTAGATGAAGAATCTCTTTTATAAAATAAATTATTATGATTTGTGTGTATGACTTATTCATATATATTATATTTACCCTTTTAGCGAATAAAATCGCAGCTACAATTGATGAAATGAATTTTGGTATGGTATTGCCTAGGTAAAGTGCATTTTCAAAACTGCATTTAATCAAAGTATCAAAATCTTTTATAGTATACCGGAAATGGTGTGGCCAACGCCCGATGGTGGCGCCCCCATTATTTTCTACTCTTTCTTGACAGACTATATACAATATTTCAAATTGCTCAAAGTTCTAAAACACTGCTCAAGTTGCATTTGTAATTGCTCAAGTAGAGTTTTTACCAGCTCTACTTTCGCTAATTATTAAATAATTAAAAGTATAGTTGTAATAAATGTAACGTAGGTTAAGTGAGCGTGCGCATGCGCACCGCGCATTGTCGGTCGGCCTCGGCGGGCTTGGACAATCGTTCCCAAAGAGTATAGATATATACCATGGATGACAAATAAAATAGATGAATTAGTTCCATACGAGCTCTTGGTGCATCTATCTATCCCTTTCATTTGCTTGGTAACTAGCATGCTATCTCTACATTTGGCGACAACGAGTGGGACAACAACTTATTTCTGTCGCAGTTACATACGTCACTACTGTGACGTCACTGCAATATTTTGTCATTTTTGAAATATTCAAGTTTTAACCGTCGTTATTACTCGCCCCTGGGGACTAGGGTGTGAGGGCTTGCCGTTTTTTATATTATTTTACACTTAAAATTTACATTTTATCAATTTGTAGATTAGTATTAATTAATGTGGATAAGTGCTGATTAATGTAGATCAGTGATATAGTTAAGATTTGTGCTTGGATACAAAATTTGTTATTTCTTCATTAGTGTTTCTCTTCCTTTTTTTGGTTTTTTATTAATGTTGTGTAATCATGGGAAAGCATTGTAATTCCGAATTGTCAGGAAGGAACAGAAGGTTTTTCATGCCATAGAATGCCTTATAAAGATGCACTTCAATTTTATAACGTATACTTATAGAAATTCTTATAAACGGTTTATTTCTAGAGTAACTCTATCTGACCAGGTTTCTGCCAATGTAGCTGCAATAAATTCATTAATTTCTGATACTAAGGTAAATATACTTTGTAGTGCCAATGATGCATCAAGTGCTATCCATTATGAAGTTAATGGGAAGTGGGAACAAAACCTATCATAAGTATGATGTACCTCATTTACTGAAATGTTTCAGTAATAATTTTCAGAAAAAGAATTTGCTCCTTGGCAGTCAGCATGCTCAATGGGATTATGTTTATATGTTGTATAAAGTAGATGACCATAAAGGTGTTGCAAGGCTAACAAACTTACTGACAGGCATATTTATCCAAATTCTTTTGATATGATGAAGGTAACTATATTGTTAAGTTTAGTAAATTAAGATATTATTATATTACTTTAGATCTTGGATATTATCTTTAATATGAAATTGTTTTTAAGAAGGAAACTTCTTGAAGCTATTGATATTATTATACTATTTATTATTATACTATTCTATTCTAATATGTAAAATTGAATAGTTTGTTTATTGTTTGAATGCACTTATCGATGTAATGCTCAGTCCATTAAAAACAATTTATCAACTCTATAGCCTATCTATTGTATAATGTTAACAGCTATTTAAGGGCCTAATTGGCTTATCTACCTAGACCCTAATAATACTAAACTATTACTATATTTAAATAAGCTACTATTCATCTACAGTAGTTACTAGTTCATATACTATATAGTTATGGTGACTATTTGTTGTATTACATTAATTTATTATAATAATATATTTACAGGTGAAGTATATGCTGCGCAGGTGTTTCAGCAGTTGAAGTGTTTCAACATCTATAAGTCTCCTGATAAAGGCTTTTAGTTTCCAGGAAGAACACAATTATTGTAATACATTAAATGTAAATATTGAGAATGGCTTATTCACAGCTGAGATTATTTTATTCATTAATAATAAAATACATGATCCTTCTAAGAATCTGTCATCTCTAGTATGGTATGCAATTTACATAATTAAAAGACAATTACCAAAGATTTGTAAAGTTTACATATTTCCCGATTTAATAAAAGCATTTGAAAATCTTGATACCTCTTGGTACACTTGTGTAGATCATAGAGAAATATTTTTAAGAGCATTCTCATTATTTATGATATGTATAAAAGTTAGACACAGGTGTATAAATTTTAATTGAAGAATGCATAAAGTGGATTCGAGAAAAAAGGGTCTGGAAATAGAAAATTTGCTTAATATGAAAGTTTCAGAAGGGCCTAGCTATGGTTGAACTCATCTAGTCTTCAGAGTAGTGAATGATTTTCCAATATTTTTTCATTAATTAACTTTTAATATTTATTACTCTTGTTTGTTTCATTTCTTGGTTATTTAAAAGATAATCACTTGGAATTTTCCATTTTCATTATGTTTCTATTAAGTATAAAAATAATGTATGAATATTTCAATTGATTTCTGTGAAATAATATTATAATTTCTTAAAATATACTACTATAGCAGTATATAATTTTAATATATTAATTATAATTGTTACATTTGATAGAACTATGCATTTAGAAATTTTATTTTAGAGTATGTTTAGCTGTTATTTCTTTTTACACCAAATTTTTACTATTACTATGTACATATTGATTTTAAATTTCTTAAGCTTTTAAGAAAATTAATTTTATTATTCATTTTTTACTGAAATTTGCATTTTTTTTTAATTTATATAAGATTAAAATGTTTGTTTTTTCAAATGCGCTAATCTCGAATCTTTGCATTTTATAAACTGAAGATGAAGGTGGTTCTAGAGCTAAAACTTCAAACAAAAGCTAGATTTTAATTTATACCTACAATTAAACCTACTACTCGCTTAATATGATATTGTTATTAACAAAAACTATTGTTCTATGTTACTTCTAATTTTATTGCATTGTAATATTTTATACCAAATCGTTGTATTAGTCTTTGTCTCATTGTTATTATCTTTTGTATTTTGTATTCAATTGATAAAATTCTTTAAAAATGTCCTTTTATTGTAATAACAATGTATTATAAATGTTAAGAAAAAAAAGGTTATCCCGTCAAGGACCTCAGTCCTTGCTAATTCTTCTCAGGTCTGAGGCATTTTTCCGAACTAGTGGTAGCATTAAAATAGTAAAATAAAAAAACTAGAAACCTATCTTTGTATTTTATTTCTAATTATAATTAATATCATAAAAATGAAAACCCTACTATAAAACCGATAACAGTTGTTGAATACCGATAACATTACGATAAAATACATCCCTACTTAATCGTAATCGTAATGAATACCGATTTTTACATCACTACGAACTAAATTCTCCCAGATTCGCATATGACGTCATACCCTTAGAAAGAGATGCGTGGCGACTCAAAAGAAATACAATAGCCGTGAAAGTGACAGCATATTTTGACTTGCCATTTATGCCATAACTGTCCCCATATTAAGGCAAATTCATGACACAGCTCTAAAATATAAATCAATTTTTATAACATAAAAACCTATGTTAATAGATATTTTATGTTTGATATGAAATATAATTAAAATATAAGATATTCGATAATAGTTAAAATCATTTAGAATATAATTATATAAATCAATATATAGCACATATGATTTATAAAAAAAAACATTTTAAGCATATTTAACTTAAGTATATTTTATAATATAATAAGATATTAATTAACATATCCCATGTAGCTATTTTTAATTTATAATGGTTAAATCGGGAAAAATCTTTCTTTCACTATCTTGACCCCTCCGGCCCCCGCTTCGTCTTATTCGCCTTCGGTTTTATGAATATGCGCTTGTATGGAGCTCGGCCGGGGCTGATATATACTATCGTTCCAATTCAACGTCTTAATTCTGTTTCTCGGTGGATTTCTTTAAATTTATTGAATTTATGAATTGTTCACATTACGTGATTCCACTTCAGATATTATAACATAAAGAACAGATCTGGAATCTACCAATAAATGAAAATTAATACCAACAGATAAATTAAGACAAAATCTTATGTTCAAATGCTTATTCTATTAAGGTAATAGCCATGACAGGGATCATTAGTAAAATGTTATTAACATCAATACAAGACGGAACTTTTTTTATTTTTAAATATACATTTAGTTTAATGACATTTTTATTTCAAAGAAACAAACTGCATGAATATAAACTGCCTTTAATATAAAGGAATTTTGAACTCTGATCAGCAATCAATAATTTAATAATACTTCTGTTTGCGCGCATGCGCAGCACTCACCTATCTATACGTTAAATTTATTCAAACTATTTATATTTATTTAATAATTAAGGAAAGTGGAGCTGGTGAGAACTCTACTTGAGCAATTACAAATGCAACTTGAGCAGTGTTTTAGAACTTTGAGCAATTTGAAATATTGTATACATCAAAAGATATAGGAGTTTGAATATACGGATAAATGAATTTTTTTTCAAGGACTTTATTGATTTTTAATTTTATAATTAATGGTGAGCAATTTGGAAGGGCTACGTAGTTGAATTGAGCTATTAAAAATCTATCGATTAGTATTTTTTTCATTGCGAATATCATAAATTTGCAGGCTGGGGTAGGGTACCTCAGATGTCCTCCATAAAATAAACTACAGATTTCATCTAATTGAATGTTTCATGGACATGCAGATTTACGTAGTAACTAATACTTAATCTGTGATGCAGATCTTGTGTAGCGTACGTACGAGAAAGAGTGTACAAAATTTTGGGATGTCCGGACTGGTGCGTGCCGGTTATTATCATGATCAATGATGTAAATTGTGATTTGTTTTCACAGATTATGGAAACTATTTGTTTTATTTGACAGATAGTCAGCTGTACTGTAACTTTTTAATGTTGAGATAAATATTAGATATCTACATACATTTCGTGTTCTTTTCGTATATAAATAAATAAATTCTAATACGAATCACCACGATATTTTATGTAACCTAATTAACTGAGTGGACGGTGACGCGATGCTTTTCCTGTAGATATACTTTATCAAGATTTACAATGGCTAACGATCGAGAAGTTTTGCGTGAAATATGGGATGGAAAACTACCCATTTGTTTTCAACTAGCCCAAGAAGAAATCATGGAAATACAGCAACCAGACCCCTTTTATGTGATGGTGCCTCGACTAAGTTATTTTCCTTTGGTTATAGATAAGGTATTACTTTGTTGTTTCTTTATAATTTTTATTTATAAAATTGCCCTTAACAGTTTTGTAATACTGTTTCAGATGAAAAGGCATTTCTTAAGGTACATATCACAAGAAAGTGCTGATAATGAAATGTGGCTTGACTATAATGGGCAACCACTGAAATGGCACTATCCCATAGGTTTTTTGTATGATTTATTTTGTGGAAATGACCCGCAGTTACCTTGGACTTTAACGGTGCATTTTACGAAATTTCCTGAAAATATTTTACTTCATTGCCCAAACAAGTAAATATTCGTTTTTTACTTTATGTGCTTTGATCTTATGTAAGTACTAGCATTACCCGCGGCTTCGCCCGCGTTCAGATGACCAAAACCGGATTCTTAGGTTTTACATATAAGTATACTCTTACAATGCAGTTTTTGTATTTTTTCTCAAAAATGAGATAATTTCCTGCAGTAAAAAGTATCCTATATGTTGACCCGTATAACCAGCTACCATCATATCAAATTTCATCAAAATCCCTCCAGTGGTTTTTTCTGTGAAGCGGTAACAGACAGACAAAAATTCTAAAAACTATAGATTCAGCCTCTGTATCGATAATAATGTCTATTTCAATAAGACTTTCTAAAAAATATTTGATGTACAGATTCGGCTTAGTTACAATTTTATTATATGTTTAGTTCATAGATATAGTTATAAAGAATTGCTTAAACCATAATTAATTAAATCTTTCGTTTTTTTATCTTTAGAATTACTATATATTTCTAATATTACATTTTTTTGTTCACTGTTTAGAGATGTAGTTGAAGCACACTATATGTCTACTGTAAAAGAAGCAGATGTTCTTAAGCATAGAGGGCAAGTTATGTCAACTATGCAAAAGAAAGACCATAATCAATTATGGCTAGGTTTACAAAATGGTATACTATTTTACATTAATTTTTTGTAATTTTACATAACAATCTATGTATGTATAAGTAAACAATATTACCTCTTTTTGTAGATAAATTCGATCAATTTTGGGCTATAAACAGAAGGTTAATGGAATCTCATGGGGATAATGAAGGCTTTAAACAAATTCCAATAAGAATATACTCAGAAGATGGTATATGTTGCCAGAGGCTAATTAGCCCTAGAAATACTGATGGCAGTCGAAAGATTGTTCAACAGCTAATCTCTGAATTATATCCAGACAAAACTGAAGGTAATCATCAGGCTAGCTTCTATAATTAGCTATACTGGCTTGTATAATTTTGATATTTATCACATATCCAAAAGAAATATGTAATCTATAATATGTAATTGTTTTAAATTTCAGTCAAACTAAGAACCCATGGCATCTTAATACCCTTAGATACACCACTTCAGTGGCTCTCCGAACATATGAGCTACCCTGATAACTTTTTACATATTTGCTTGTGCTAAATAACATTTTATGGGCTTTGTTTATGCTTAAAATATCTTATTCACTGAAAATAATGGGATTTAACAAAATTATTAATTACAGTAAATCTTTAAACACAACAATAAAGACCATAATCCTTGAATTATTCTTTTATTTAAAAATAAAAAAAAGTACACAGCATTATACCAATGCAGTTAATTTTATTGATATGGATAAGTAATTTAAAAAGTTATTAAAGTGAAATCAGTGATATAACAAAATAATTCATTATTTATACATTTAAGGCCACAAACAGGTGAAATAGATTGTTTTTTTTTTCAATTTGGCTACAATCACTGATGTCTACTAAATACAGATTAATGAGTAACTAGAGAAATATATTTCTTTGCTTAGGTGTGTCCCTAGGTAGTTGTTGCTTTTAAAATATATTGCATAGGCAGTGTTGCCTTTTAAAAAATGTTATTACTTACAGTGTAACTAAAAAATCTATGTACTTTCTGATTTCATGAGGAAGAAGTAGCAAACATATCCACAATTTGGCATTAGTAATATTAATGTGATTACAATTGTTAGTATTTTACTTTAAAATAACTGCAATACTTCTTGCATACAGAGCTGCATAAGATTTGAAGCAAAAAAAGTTTCACATCAAATGGATAAACATGATATAAATAAAAACAGGTACACATGAGGTTCACATTAACATTTTTAAACTTAACTTAAGGTTATCACAATTCAGTTTTAGCCTTATGCTTTTGTATAACATAAGGTATTTGTTTTGTAAATCGTTTACAACCATTGTTTGCAAAAATAGGTTGTTCTTCTGTTGGCCCATAAGTTATAACTGACAAAGCATCTCTGAAAAAAAAATATATGCAAATGTAAAAATTGTAGGGGAAGAAAAAATGAGACAGGAAATTTATTTTAATAACTTACACCATCATTTCTTCTGTTGGCTGAACCCCATGAGCTCGAAACTCTGCAAGTGCACACATTTCAACGTGGTGTTGTTCCAATGGCAGAAATGGTATATAATGATCTATCAAATGTTGTGCAATAGTGGAAGATTTCTCAAAGCCACCTGAAAAGAAATATGTAATATCAATATTTTAAGTTTCTTCCTACGAAACTACTAATTTTGTATACTAGCTAGTGTGAAGTTGATATCTGCATTTAAAGTTAAACTAGACATTGAATTTACAGAAAATATACATAAAAGTAGTTTGTAAACCATTTTTGCCATTCAATCTTTCTTTAGTATCACTGTTTCTATGATAATTAAAAAATCAAAATGATTTTGCATACACACTTCTGTAACATAATATCTACTGGGCACAAATGTTTGTAAGATTGGTCACCAAAATCAGTCTGCATGATATATTTATATTAAACTAAACTTATTTATATTATACTATATTTCTACTAAAATACCATACTTGTTAAATGCAGGTATACTATATAAAAATCATACCAGTACTGTAGGCTGTTCTTCGGATAATAGGTTCAAAGTTATGAAACTCCACTTCATTCCTTTTGATTCCTTGACTATACAATTCTAAAAGGCTGGTTGCAATCTCTTTTCCTCCAATATTAGATATGAATATAAATATACTATTCCTGCAATTTCATAATACAATTTTCATATTTTTGTACTTAAAATAAATACAAATAACATTTTACAGTTATAAGAAAATACAAATTAGGTAAAATAATATTCACTTACATTTCCTAAATATATTAAGGTATCTTACTATTACTAACATTAATAAGAAACCTAAGTTTTACTAACTTTATTAAGAAAGGAAAGAAAACTATAAAAGAGATATAACATTATTGATAGATTTTTTTTGTAAACTAATAAAAAATTATAGAACTATATAAAAATATTTATATAATTATATATAATTGGTACCTGTAATCAATTCCATCTACAGCATGATGATGGTCAAGCATTGGTTTTATAGCATCCAAAATGGATGGACACATATCATGGATTTCATCAAATATGATTAAAGATAGGGGGCATTTTTTTACAATTTCATTAACTTTATTGATCAAATCTGCCTGTAATATTTAAAATTATTTGGTAATCATTTAAAATTAAACAATAAAATGTGTTTATCATTTTAACTTACTTGTGTTTTATGTATGTTGGAACAGTCAAAATCCTTTTTGCCCATAAATACTTTTACAAACTTACTTTGCATTCCATTTTTGAAAAGAGCTTCAGCTATCATAGTAGCAGCAAAGTTTTTACCAACACCAGACCAACCATGTAAACTTAATACTAAAGCTTTCTTGCTCTTTTTACTATCATCATATAAAGTTTTTTTATGAGCGCTTAGAATATTCACTATTTCATTGACTAAAGGTTGTCCATACATTCTTTCAGAGAAAGTGTACTTAAGTTCTGAAAAAGTATCACACAAATTTATAATAATAGTTATTAAAATAACTATTAAATAATAATTGATAAAAAAACTAATTCAATACATACTCTTCAAGTCAAAAGGCACATGTTTTTCCTCACAACATTCAGTGTAGCGACAAATAGTATTTGATTTAATAGTATCCCACACAAAGATCCCACTACCAAAGAAAGCTGCCCCAAAAATTGTAAGTGGAAGTAACATTTTGTCATGAAGAAAACTTTTACTAACACTTCGAAAAAAAAACAAAAATGGAATGGTAAATTAATCTAAGACCTTTGCTTATATTAATCGATAATAAACCGCAACACACACTATTGAACAAAAATTTATTTGCAGTACCTATAATAACGTTAACAATAAAAAAAATTGCATATTGTAGGTGTGAAAAAAAACTGCATTTGTTATGCGATTTTTTTCTTTCAAAATATATTAATATTCTTCGACACGTAGATCTAACGTTTATGTATAACAAATTCAGTAGGAAAATACGTATATCATAAGAATGTTGAACATTTCAAACTATTTAACCCTCAAACCTCAATCATCAAATTCAAAACAATGTTTTTGTGAAGTACCTAATAAGTTTGATATCTGTAATGTATTGACATTTGACAAATGACAGTTAAAGTTACAAAATAAAATTTTTGTTATAAAAGGGTATGGAGGCTCTGAGGGTTTTACGCTCCAATTAATATAAGGGTTACACAGTCGCGTTCAAATCCAAAGATAATAAAACTTATAATATACATAAGTAATTCTTTTACATATATAATTTTATTTTGTGTATCTCGGAAACGCCTCTAAAGATTTGGGTCAAATTTGTACTTAAATAGGGCTTTGCTAGTTGCTACTTAAGCTTAGTAGGTAGGCTACATAAGTGTCTTTCCTGAAATTAAAATTGCAAGTTTATTTTTTAAGCCTTGCGTCGACTACAGCAGAAACGCATCGAATCGAGTCGACTCGAGTCGCACTGGTGCGACCATTTCGGCCGAACCGAATCGCTCATTTATCGCAACTCGCAGCAAGGCGGTCGTGACTGCGCTTCGATCTTTTAAACTCTAAAGTGTAGTATAAGGCTATACATATAGATAAAATTCGAGTATCTGTTTGTAATCTCAAAATAATTTTTTTTTACTAAATGAACATGAAACTATATAGTACTAGCGGCTCACCCTCGCTTCGCTCGGGTTCACCTCTAGAAAAGCACAAACAGATCTATCCCACGGGAACCGTTCATTTTTCCGGGATAAAAATAAGTAACCTGTTGTTTGACCTGCAATATAAGGTATCAGCATGCCAAATTTTACTAAAGTAGGTGCATAAGTTGTTGTGTACTAAGCTGTATAAGTTACTATAATTTTTTAACTATCTCACGGGAACTCTTTAATTTTACAGAATGATAAGTATCAAATTTCATTTAAATAGGTTCAATAGTATCGGAGATCAGCCCGTACGAACAGACAAACAGACAAAGATACAAAAAAATTGAAAAAATCTGGATTTGTTCTATTTCTCTCCTTACGGGATGTAAGAGGAGAACTGACTCGTTTTTTAGCTATTTTTTCTACCATCTATGTACAGACATTCGACCTCTACAGTTTTATTATTTATATATGTACCTATATTCAGATAGAATAAATAACGTATAATAAAACAGAAATATATAATAATGAAAATAGTTATAGCGAGTGTACCTTAGGAGATAGACATATACTATCGTATGTAGAACTTTTCTATAAACCTTTTTAAGACTTACAATTTTCTTGTACAATGTTTTGATCTATCTCTTAAGGTTGAGCCAACGTTAGCCATATAAATTTCTAAGGACAATTCGATAGAACCAGTTATTGTATTTTCCCGTGGGAATGAATAATTTGCCTGTCGTAAAAAGTATTCTAAATGTTGACCCGAGCACTAATTTTTATCACTATACAAAATGAAGTTAAAATCGGTTGAGTACTTTTTGCATGAAACGCGCACATCGTATTGACTAAGTTTTATTATAGGTATTGATAAGAATAAATATTGCGAGTGTAACTTAGGAGACAGACATATACTATTCAGAACTTTTCTGTAGGCTACTTTTCAAGACCTACAATTTTTTAGTATATTGTTTTGATGTATGTCTTAAGGCTTAGCCAGAGGCAGGTTTCTAGGGAGGACTCGATAAAACCAGTTATTATATTTTCCCGTGGGAAAGAAAGATTTTCTTTAAGTAAAAGGTATCTAGGCAGTGGTATCCCAGTGGTAACGCGCTCGCTTGGGAAACCGAATGAAGCAAGTTCAAATCCCGGGTCTAGCACCTCTGATATTGGCCAGCGTGGTGGACTATGGCCTGATCCACCGCGTACTGAAGGGAGGCCCGTGCGTGTGTAGGGTAGGGCTGAATACAACATACATACATACATACAAAAGGTATCCTAAATGTTGACTCGAGTAATAAGTTATCACTTCACCAAATTTCGTTGAAATTAGTACATTACTTTTCGCGTGAAATGCGCACACAAAAAAAGAAACAGACAAACAGACATTTTTTTAACAACTATTGTTTTGGGGTCTATGTTGTGTACATAATACGTTACAAATAAACAAAAACATCTATCCCACGGGAAAAGTACGTTTTTCCGGGATAAAAAGTTACCTATTTGTTATTCTGATGTATGAACTATATTATTGTAAAGTTTCATCAAAATCCAATCAGTGGTTTTTGTGTACTAAACTGTATAAGTTACTATAGTTTTTTGACTATCCCACGGAAATTCTTTAATTTTCCGGGATGAAAAGTAGCTGATTTGTTTTTGGCATGTATGAACTATATTATTGTAAAGTTTCATTAAAATCCAATCAGTAGTTTTTGTGTACTAAGATGTATAAGTTGTTATAGTTTTTTAACTATCCCACGGGAACCCTTTAATCTTCCAGGATGAAAAGTATCTAAGATGTTGCCCGGGGATATAAGGTACCACCATGCAAAATTTCATTTAAATAGGTCCAATAGATCAAGAGATTAGCCCGTACAAAGAGAAAAACAGATAAACAGCTCGCTCGGGTTCGTCCATACATACGAATATGTTGTATTATCTCTTTAACCATTTGTCCAAATTATATGCAGTAAAAGGGAAAAGTCTTTTATTTTATGCATTTTAGACGACAAATTTACTTATTTTGATAAGAATTCATAATTGTTGATAATATGACCAATAAACATGACCTACCGATTTAAATGATTTTATTAATATAAAAAACTACTTTTTGTGACTTAAATATAAAAGTTAGACATATGCTGTCGCTGACTTTTTTGTAGGCATTATTAAGCTCTACAACTTTTCTCTAGAACATAATCATATATCTCTCATCGTTAAGGCAGCGTTCGTAAGAAACGTTTTCGTTCGACCGTTTTTTCTCCGACTTACTTTGCAAATCCGACTACCACGCAAAAGCCTTTTCATTTTTCGGGTTAATATATAGCCTATGACACTCAGAAAGAACGTGGCTTTCTTTTGGTAAAAGAATTTTGAAAATCGGTTCTGTAGATCCAGAGATTACCCCCTACAACGTCACAAACTCACAAACTCACAAGATCACAAACTTTACCTCTTTATAATATTAGTATAGATATACGGTACTTATAAGAAAAACTAATGAAAATGAAAAATGTCATAAGGAGTAACTTAGGCTATATATATATATATATATATATATATATATATATATATATATATATTAATATAATATATATATATATATATACTTCATATGCAAGTGCTTTTTTGTAAGTTTATTTTATTTACATAAATACTCTTTGATTGATTCCAAATTTACTTTTTTTTAGTTTTTTAACTTTGACATATAATAAAATAATTGATTTATTAATTATAAAATTTTCCTCGAAGAGTTTATTTATTAGTTTATTGTTATTTACATTGAAATAGAGGCTATAAATATATATATGGACATTGTACATATATGTATTATAGCGTATTCTATACTTACCGTTACAACGTACTTAAGAACGAACCCGAGCGAAGGTGGGTGAGTCGCTAGTTAATATATAAAGAAGTCCAAAAACGAAAAAAATATTAATCTGTAGACGATTTAAGAGTTTTAAAATCACTTTTTGTAAAATGATGTCTACATAGCCTTAAATATAAAGATTGTGATTTCGCCGGTCGTCATATTGCATAGTCTACTTTAATTTATTATTAGTCTGTCCTTTATTATGTCCGTTAACCATGGATGACAAATAAATGCTGATATCTGTTTGTGTACATTAAAAATTAAAAAAGTCGCAAACTAATATTAAATTTTAATTTTAAATAGTGTCTTTTTAACCAGGATACATTGATGAATGTTCTCAATTACGTTTACAGCAACAAAAGTTAACAGATTTTTACAGTCAATATATGTTGAGAATAATACAGTAATAAAAATATACAGGTTAATAAACAAAGTTTTTAAAGCAGGAATAATTGCAATTATGTCAGCCAAGTTTAGAGTTGAATCAGGAATACAATTGCTAACGCGTTTATCTAAGAAACCAAATTTGGAACAGTTTCATTCTAAAATATTCGAAAATGGGCCAAGATTCGGGGATTTTATTGAACTTTACAGTGAATGCAGTACTGCATGTCTTCTCATTGATTTGATCAGTGAATCATTAATCCCTTCAGAATTGAATGGGGCGGAAGCTAATCTATTGTATTTTAATACTGATGGAAATTTAAATTTAGATGATCTTTCTCAAATGTTAAGACGAAAACTCTCAAATAGATTACAAAGTATTACTGGAATCTGTTCTAAGAATAACCTGAATAATTTGGATACCTTGGTAGATTCTGGACTGAAAAATATATACATTCTAAATATTTATGAACCCACCCAATTTTATACTAGCATACAAAGCATGGAAAATATATTGATGAAAAATCCAAACATATCGCTTCTAGTTTTTGATACTATTACAGCATTCTATTGGTGTGAGCAAAATTTTAAGGTAACTAAAATGGACACTTATTTAAAAAATATCCTCTACTTAATAAAAAAAACTGTTAAAGACTATAAAGTTACTGTTTTATATACTAGACCTGAATATTTTAGTAGCAGTAAAGAATCAATTGAAAATTTAGATCCTTGTTCAAAAGATTCATCTGAAGAACAAATTAATTATAGAATACAGATAGTATTTAACTCTGGATGCAATTACATTAATGTAAGGACATATAATAAACAATTTCAATTGAAATTTAACTTATCTAATGATGGGATAGTTTGGTTATAGTAAAAAATAAAATAGTTTATACATGTAAGATCAGATGTGTAATTTTCTTTTAATTTGGCAGTTATATTCTTATAATTTATAGCTAATTGCTACAGTAGTTATTGTAAAACATTAGAAGATTGTTATTAGAAAATATGTATTATATTTTAATTCTCATAAAAGTGGAATCACATGCAGTATATAATTGTAAGAGATTCTTATTATTACATCTACAATAAATATGTTTGTGCTTAAACCATGAGTATATGACAAAGACAATTGTTGTGCGAACCTTTTGCTATGAAATAAAATTTGAGCCTACTAAATATATGTATATATTTTTTCTTTTTGCCTTGTTAATAATTTAAGTGCATATTATATTTTATTAGATTATGTAAAAATTATTGTCTACAAATGTGTGCAAACAAAATTAAATTGTTACACATGGTATTATTTATATACTACTACTGTCAGGTATTATGCCTAAAAACATAATCTATACATATAATAAAATTGTAACTAAGCCGAATCTGTACATTAAATATTTCTTGGAAAATCTTATTGAAATAAACATTATTATCGATACAGAGTCTGTCTGTCTGTTACCGCATCACAGAAAAACCACTGGAGGGATTTTGATGAAATTTGGTATGGTGATAGCTGGTTATCTGGGTCAACATATAGGATACTTTTTACCGCGAGAAAATATCTCATTTCTGAGAAAAAATACAAAAACTGCAATATAAGAGTATACTTATATGTAAAACCTAAGAATTTAGTTTTTGGTCACCTGAACTAGTACTTTATATTAATAAAAGTTAAATAAGGACTTGTATGTGTATTTTTGGAAGTTTGAACAGCAGCATTTATATAATATATTAGGGCTCCTACTAAAAATTAGATTTTTTAAACATGGCTAGGTAATATTTTGTAGTGGACATTACACTTTATTTAATATTTTGCATGCACAGTATCATAGCTTTAATTGTGTACCTGAAAATAATATTCAATTTGTATCAAAATAAGAAAATGTTCATAAAATTAGTGTAAATATTTGATAAGTAATAAGTATAAAATATTAAGAACAATTTTAATGTTTGCTATTACACTAAAATTTGTTATGTTGTAACTGAAATTGTCTTATTTATAATACTGAGATCAAAATGTCTTGTTAATACCATGAGAAATTAAGTTATTTAATATCACATCATTATATAAATCACATACATAAATGCGGCTAAGCCATGACTAAAGTAGTTAAGATTTTCCCATTTATTAATTGTGTGGTAAAATGAGTAACCCGATTCCTGAACAGAAAAGGATGCCTCAAACATAACTCCTAAATAAGCCAGATGTACAATTGTTAAAAATGAAAATAATGTGTTTACAAAAACAGCCAAAAAACTGTTCTTTTTATACCTATGCTCACATTGTTTAACACATGGATTTGCTAAACAACATACTTCTAAAGCCGATGCTACTTTATAGCGGAAATTGTATTCTACATAAGAAAATGTTCCGATACTTAACAACACTGCAGAGAATTGGAAATTAAAACCATGAAGTAAAGAAGACACTGCATAAGTTGTAAGTATGGAAATAAATTGACCATAAGGTTGACATGTTTTGAACACATAATTTTTCAACCATTGATGCATTGGTATATTCCAAAAAATAACAACTTGGACAAGTGATCTTGGTAACTCTATATTAAGTGGTTTTGTCACTTGTACTTCAGAGTGGCAATCATTAGTTAATCCAAAACCAGCACTTGTCATTGATACAATTGACAAGCTTGAGACAAAGTAATGAGACATTCTAAAAGCTTGAGCATCACGATATGCAACCAGCCATTTTGAAACAGCATCATCAATATACCAAGGCACAATACAGTTAGATAAAACTAAATACAACATAGAAATAATGAGATTACACAAAATTATTTTAACCCACCTTCTTGACAAAAATTTAACATGAAGGTATTGATTATATGTGTGAAAAGATATCCATGGTCCTAAAATACAATTAGCAGGACAAAGTAAATATCCACCAAATTCAACAGGATTTAAAATTTGTTTAAATAAGTCTCTGTCTAATTCTATTGCAACAGATATTATTTTCATTGCTGCTATCATTTGTATACCTCTTATTTGCTGCCACATTTTTGGGTTTATAAAATATACTTCACATAATAATAAAAATGTTATAACACAAAATGAAATAAATAAACCTCTCCATTTTTTTGTGAATATAGATATAGATATCGTAAAAATATAGGCACCGATGGTCAGTCCTAAAAGCCAAACGAAAGCCCAACCAATGTTGTAGTAAAGAAGAAAACTTCCTATTACAAGAGATAAACTATGTCGTACATTATGAGGCATAGGCACATACTGTATTATCATACGTAGACACAAATTTGCTAAAATCAAATCTTTCGCAAATCTAAGTCCTTCATATAAGGTCGGTTCACCACACAAAGTAATGTATGTCCAAGTGTCTTCAATGTATTCCTCATCTTCGTCCATCTTAATCACACACCGGCTAACACACAGGCGTGATATGTACTTATTTATAAAGATGTTTCATACTTTCACATATAATAGAGCTCGCTACTGACATGAGTTATAATTTTGTTGTTAATATTGTAATATAAACTGTTAATATTTAAAAACAATACATAGCAAATCTATGATAAGTTTATAGCGTTCAAAAATCGTTACCTACAAAGAGGTTCGTTATTTGTTAATGATTGACAACACCAACAGTAGTTTGTTGAGTATTGAAATTTGACACTTGAGAAAAAGTATAACCCTAACAAGAGCACAGACTAAAGAGATAATGCTTACAGATTAAAGTTTCCACTTTTCAGGAACGCAGTACGTAGTTGCATCTATTGGTGGAGATAATTTTTTTCCTAATAACTGTTTTCGATAGCAACGTAAACAATTTATATAATAGGTGTACAAATAAAAGTAGATAGTTTGACTTGGTTTCCTCTATACTTACAGCAAGCCTTATGTATTGTTGGGGGTCTAATCTTCGGCGTTGAGCATATCGTAATCTCAAAGCGCTTTTTGGCGCAAAACCACAAAAACAACGCGAAAAAACACGAATTATTATTTTTTTTATCCATTGTGTGTAAAAAAAGCAGCGCGGTTCGCTTTCAAAGTGCTCAATTGTGCGGAGCGTTGCTGTAGTTAAAAAAATCGAAGTTGAGCATTATGCCGTATAAGGCGCTTTAGTGCTGTAATGAGGAAGAATTTTGCCTTTTTCTCCCACCAGATATCGCGATCACTATATTGTAAAGCTATATATATAGCGTAAATGGATTTTTTTTTTCATTTTATTTAAAATTTAATTAAAATGACAAATTGTGCAATCAATGCCAGGATGCAAGAAAAATGGATATGATTTGTTCCAAAAGACATAAACTGAAGAAATTGTGGGCTAAAGCAACAAGATGACCAAAATTGGCGAAGTCACAATCGTCACAATAACAATCAATTATCGAATGACTAAATCATATAAGGAATCCGTCCTCCAAATTTCATGTTTCTACGACCAGCGGTTAGCCTATGCGTTTCCCCCCCAACGTGCGTTCACCTTGTCGTGGTGGGGGGGCTCAGTAGTGTACTCACGAAGCCAAGAAACGCACAGGGAGGTGGCCCGCTTCGGTGGGCGGTGGGAGGCGGCCTTCTTCGGAGGGTGGTATACCATGCGGGTTGCTCCTGGTACTTCTCTGATAGCAGAGTGGACCGTGGAGCAACCCCATGGTTGTTGTGGTCTGCTTCGGCAGACCTGCCGTCGGGGCGTCGTAGTTGAATGCGTAAGCGATCCTGCGACGCCCCATTAAGACGGGGGAAGGTTTTTTGTTGGGTTTTAGTGGGTAGTACTGGCTTCGCCGGTGAGTCCCACACTTCGTGCGTAAATGCATTTCCCAACGTTAAAAAAAAAAAAAAAAAAAATGCGTTGATCCATCAGTCAGTCAGGACCACCGCAGGATGCATCTCTTCTTCTCAATTCTTTCTTCAGCTACTCTAACTTATAGGTATAATACATTGCACAGGGAAGATACGAACACAACAGAAGCAAAAAAACCAGGTATAAAAGAGATATCACATTAAATTGCTTAACCTGAGATTGAATGTAAATAGCCAATACGTGTGGCCTTCCTTTCGAGAAATCTTCCCTATTGCCAGAAATTGCTTTTTTTATGGTTGTCATAATAGGACTTTTTCGAGTCCAGTCACGAGTGGCTTAATTGTTAAAGAATGAGGATCCGTAACGTTTTTAGTTGAGAATGCAGATTTATAGAGCTAAGAAATCCTTAACACACAGTGCAAAAATTTTTGTTCTACGACAAAAATTGACAAAGTTATGAAGAAATTACTAGCGAAGTTCACCGCGTGGCCGCCGCGATAGCTGTGACGTCATAGTGACGGACGCCGCCAGTAAGCCGCTGGCAGCAATAAGGCGCGCAGTGTTTTAATGACTTTGAAACAAATTAAGTGTCCGATTCGTGTCTAATTCACCTTTTTAATTATGTACAAATATTGTATAGTGCTGAAATGTACAAACACTACTTTTAAAACTCCAGAAAAACTGTTTTTAACGTACCGAAGGACCCAAAACTTCGTAAAAAATGTTTTTCCGTTGTAAAAAGAGATGATAAAACTCCACCTTCTGCCCAGGCTACAAGACATTGCTGTGAAGATCATTTTGATGTACGTAACTACATAACTATACTTATTATTTAGTACGAGTAGATATCTATACATATAATAAAATTGTAACTAAGCCGAATCTGTACATGAAATATTTTTTGGAAAATCTTATTGAAATAGACATTATTATCGATACAGAGGCCGAATCTATAGTTTTTAGAATTTTTGTCTGTCTGTCTGTCTGTCTGTGTGTGTCTGTCTGTCTCTGCCTGACTGTCTGTGTCTGTGCCTGTGTCTGTGTCTGTCCGTCCGTCTATATGTATGTATGTTTGTATGTATGTATGTCTGTCTGTCTGTCTGTTACCGCATCACGGAAAAACCACTGGACGGATTTTGATGACATTTGGTATGATGATAGCTGGTTATCCCGGTCAACATATAGGATACTTTTTACTTGGGGAAAAACATCTCATTTCTGAGAAAAATACAAAAACTGGTTAGAATAAAACCACGATGATACTATATATATTTCAGCAAGATAACTTACATGCTAAATAAGGTAAACACTTTTAAAAATAACTTATCTTGAAAAAAAATAACAATAGCGCTATTTCATTTGGTTTCTGATCATCTGAACGCGGGCAATGCTCAGAAATGAGATATTTTCTCGCTGTAAAAAGTATCCTATATGTTGATAACCAGCTATGACCATACTAAGCATCAAATTCCCTCCAGTAGTTTTTCTGTGATCCGGTAACAGACAGACAGACAAAAATTGTAAAAACTATAGTTTCGGCCTCTGCATCGATAATAATGTCTATTTACCAATAAGATTTTCTAAAAAATATTTAATGTACAGATTCGACTTAGAATTTTATTATACGTATAGATGTAGATACTTCCTAAATATATTTAAATATCAAAAACACACTTGAAAAAACACTAATTAAGTAATTACTAAATATAGTAGCTAATCGCGTCGCGCGCTCCCCGTCGAATTGTGAAGTCAGAGGCCCGGGCGGTGGGCCGGCTACGTTCGTTCCGTCACAGTGACGTCACACGCACCGGCGTACATGGATTTTGCCGGCAGGAACGGCGTAATGTTTATTACTTAATATCTTCGTAAGATATGGTCCGATTTTGAATCAAAAAGATATATCATTCTTATGTCTTATGAAATAACGTGGATACTAGTTCTATGGAATATGCTATAACTGTACTGATCCTCATTAGTAAGCCAATAAGGACAATATCTAATTTCAAATATTTCAAACATTAACTTTTTCTAACTCTACAATATACTGATGATCATAGTGCAATGATCATTCATGATCATAATGAAAAAAAGGCAAAATTTTTCCTCAATGTAAAAATTCTGGAATGGATTTATTAATAAATTAGGGATAAATGTTTCTATTTTTATCTGTCATCCATGCAGTGCATCCATGAAACCAAAAAACTTTTTACCGTAGCATCTTTATAGAGTTTGTGGTTTCTACTTTCTACTTTTAATTGTCACCATGGTTTCTACTTGCACAGATGAAGATTATGAATTTATTGTTAAGTCCTCATAATCTGTGAATTTATTGTTCCTAAGCGTAAATTATTTAGTCTTTGGTTTATTGGTTTAATCTGCTAGTATTTGTGAGGCATTTCCTTTAGTTAATTCAGTAAGAATTGAATAATTATTATTAGTTATTACTAATCATTAAAAGTATGTAGCTTTATGCGATCTGTACGGTAATTATTGGATGACGCGATAAAATTCCGTCATAAGTGAATTGTGGTTGTATGTGTACTATAGTGAATAGTTTTTCTATGATTATTTGGGACATGTTTTAACTAATACATTTCGACAAGATGGCAAGTCCGTCCCCACAGAGTAGCCCAATGCCTCCGCCTCAAGCCCCTAGCCCTATGGGACCCCCGACACAAAGTCCGGCTCCGCCACAGTCACCACATAGCCCTTACAATCAACAGCATGTGAATGGACCACCTCCATCACATTCCTCTGGTTCTGGACAACCACCAATGCAAAATCATATGCCGCCTACGGGTCCACCTCATACAATGGCTTCGAATACTAACGGACCGCCAGGAGTACCACAGCAGCATCCAGGAATGCCACCTAGTGGTCATCAAATGCCACCTCATATGGTTGGACCACATATGCCAGGACCACCAGGTCATCCAATGAGTGCTACTGGTTCTCATTCATCTGGACCTAATGGTCATTCCAATATGCCCAACAACCCACAGCATTCAAATTTACCTGGACAGGGACCTCCTCATGGATATATGCAACATCAAATTGGACATATGCCCCAAAATCAGGTAATTACATATATATTTTAAATTATATTGACAAGACATGATATGTTATATAAATTTTATCAATTTAAAAATGTTTTCTAACAACAATGACATTAATGAATATTGTCTTTTAACAGTTACTTAAGAATGGCTGGACAATATTACTTACTTAAATATCATATGAAACAACAAGCACATTGTGTTTATAGGAAAAGAAGTAATAAATGTAATCATTCTTTGGTTATTGAATAATGGCCCATATATATCATTTGCTAGCAACAGCGACTCATTCAAAATTGTGAAAAACTCTCTCTTAAGTAGCTCTATATGTTGAGGTAAAGGAAGTACAGTTTCTATTCTTTCTAAATAAATAGTATACACAAGGGGTATATTTAATTTAAATTTAACCCAATCTGCTATGTTACCAGAAAAATTATCTGAAATACAAGGTTTACAAACAATATCATTATGTAAATGCTAAATCACAAATAAGAATATTTCCTAGGTTTTGTAATTATTGAAGAAAAATATCTTAATTTCTTTGTAATAATATTTTGTAGATTGAAATTTCAGTTTATCAGTGCTTAGAGTTGCTCTTTATGTCATTATTTCTATAGAGAATGAATGAAAAATAATGTCAAAATTCTAAACGACGAATTACACTTACAAAATATTGAAGAGGTTGCTGCTACATAGTATCTACTAACATTGTGCTTCTCATGTACCTTATAGGAAGTAGATTTAAGTATTTCCATCTGAAAGTTTTTTTTTTGTATAAATTTGTTTATAAAAAGTTTATTGGTGAAATTATTGAAAAATATAAAATATAATCAAATAAAAATTTAAACTATAATTTTGCTCTTAAGCTTTTAAGTACATTGTAAAAATAAGAAAAATAATAAAAAGCATATTTTAGTGTGACTCAATAAGAAAAAAAAAGATTGTATTTTGTTATATTAACGAGATAGAAAATATTAAGATGCTTCAATATTCATCATTTAGAAAAGCCCAGCACAAACCCATATTCCATCGAATGTTTTTAGAATATTGAACCTTTTAGATATATTATTTAATACTTACTACAATATCATAATTTATATTTGAATAGATATTCATGTGTTCATATGGAACTGTGATAAATCTTCCAAATCCTCTTATATTAATGAATGCTATCATATTCTGAGCAAGACTATTTAAAACATATGATAGAGATTTAGTCTCCTCTTCAGACAATGCTTTGGAACCGATGTACACCGAGTTACACTCCCCATCTACCACTGAATAAATGCATTGATAAAATGTTTTTAGATATTTTAATCTATTAAAACTAAATCCATGTGAACATTCCCATAATATCTTTTGACAATAAGTACAAATTAGAGTACTTACTTTTGTAGGACTTTTGTAAATACCAATTTCTGGCAATGTTTACACCTACTGCAAAATTACTATCTGCACATTTTCTCCTTGGGAATATTTCTCTTCGATTTTTAACCCACAATCTATCCTAATAAGTAGATAAATATGTTCTGATTTAATTATTCACTTTTAAATAGTCTTACTGGATGCAGCTTTTTGTCAATAGAAAAATAGTGTGAAAGCAATATTTGGCTTTGTATGTTCCCCATAATATTGTACTTTTAATTAGTATTCAAAATAATTTAGATTTATTTGGTATTTATCAATCTACGAGTATATATACAGATTTACTGTATAATTTTGAAAGGTGTAATATTATTTTTTAATTACAGGTACTTTATCTAAATACCTTACGTTTTTTTTTTTAGTATAGATTTCTCAGAGATGAGATATTTTCCTGCAGTAAAAAGTATCCCATATGTTGACCTGGATAACCAGCTATCATCATACCAAATTTCATCAAAATCTGTCCAGTGGTCTTCTCGCCATGCGTTCACAGACAGACAGGCAACAATTCTAAAACCTTTAGATTCAGCCTCCGTATCCATAATAATGACTATTTCAATAAGATTTTCCAAAAAATATTTCATGTACATTTCAGCATGTCATGATGTATGGTACATTTGTGTAATGTGTCTGTATTATTCAGTACAAAATACTTTTCATCCAGTGAAAACATAGATGGATGAAGGATGTACTCACTTCAGATAATATATACTATAACTAAATTCTAAGATGAAAGAAAAAATCTACTAGAATGCAATGAAATAATATGTAAATTTGTTATAAATAGACCTGCTTCTTAGTGTACACAAACCCATCAGGATTTAGAATTGGAAGAAGGTAAAAATCAAAAATGTGTAGAAGTGTGCTTAATTCTGATTTTTCTAAAAATTCTTCAAGTAAGTTTAAAATAATTGCTGAAGACATCCAATCTAATGCATCTTCTCCTCCAAGTATAAAAACTATTGGTCTTATTTTACCTTCTGATAGCTTAAGGAAAAATATATCTCTTCTTTCAAATGTTTTAGCAATAACTGTTTTTTTAAATATCCCACTTTTTTCTTGAGTGTTAATCCATGCTAAGATATTTTCCCAATTATAAAAATCTTTTGATATATTAAATGTTGAAGTAAGGTCCTTCGGATATTTTATTTGTCCTCTGAAATTAATGATCAGATTTTTTTTCTTTTTTATGTAAATAAATCTTTATCGGTTTTAAATGTAAAAATGACATTAATAACAAAATTAAAAATATGGGTTGGATTTTATTAAATGAAGTAAACTTATAACTAAAGTGTAAAAAAACATGAGGCAGAAATATAAATTTATATTAGGTGTAAAGAAATATTCTTACTTAGAATTAAATGAAACTGATATATATTGTATGCCATAGGCATTAAGTTTATCCTCAAATGCTTCAGCTGCATTTGTCTCCACGATAACTTTCATTGGTAAGGCAGCTTCATTTGACACACCATTGATGAAAATGTTTGATGACTTTTTTACATGTAAAGAATACAATAATTCTCTTTCATGTGGATTAAAAGCAGTTACTTCGTAAATAACAAAATTTTCGAATGTAAATACTGGGAATAAAAATAAAATTATAACATTAAACAAATTTAAAGTGATCATCTTCAATATGGTCATGTTTTAATTATTATAGTAGGCATGTATCCAAGCAAGTGTTTACATATTATGTAGATGATTAAAAAATATAGATAAAGTAGTACTTTCAACAAATTGTATTTTTTTAATTGAAATTTTGTTGCAGGGTCCTATGGCAATGACAGGCGGACCTCCAACGCCTGGAAACGGACCACAGGGTCCGCCTGGTTCGTCTGGCGTACCTTTGCCGATATCGGGCCCGCCTCCACACGGTGTTCACCCGCAGGGTATGCCTCCAATGCCACCGCACCACGGTATGATGCCATCGCAGGGTGGTTACTCACACGCAGCACCATCCCCCGGAGGAGCATCAACGCCGCCCGCTGGCCAAGCCCCTCCTGGACCACCACCACAGCCTCCTGCAGCTCAAACTCCCCCACATGGTTCGGGTCCACCTCCATCAACGTCCGCTAATGGAGCACCATCTTCATCTCCAATGCAAAGCTCCCTAACTGCGACAGGCCCTGATAATCTGAATGCTTTGCAACGGGCAATCGATTCTATGGAAGAAAAAGGATTACAAGATGATCCCCGATACTCCCAACTTGTGGCTATTCGGGCACGCACCAACCCGCAAGATCCAAATAAAGGACTATTTTCTAACAGCCAACTAAGTCAATTAAAGTAAGTCATATTCCTACCAAAATATTATGCTCATTATATTTTACTTAATCTAATATTGTATTATTTGTATTTAGAGCGCAAATAGCGGCCTACCGGAATTTAGCCCGTAATCAGCCGATAACACAGCAGGTAGCGCTTATGGCGGCTGGAAAACGTACAGGCGATACGCCACCAGAATGTCCTACACCTCCAGCGCAGCCACCTTCGCCTTACAGTCAAGGGTAAGTTATATACTAAATAAAAATAAAACATATACGTATATATTTAATTATTTGGAATAAACAACACGAAATACCCCTATATACATATCTATATTTGTAAAAAGAGTTGAAGTGTATGTAGGTATGTGATTTTAAAATAGGTAAATATAAAGGTCGTGATTACCATGACTAATATGTGAGGTAGATCTCCATTTATTTCGGTTAGCATCCATTCCGAGAGGATATACACGTTTCTACGGAAAGCTGTTCAAAGAATCCGCAGTATACCTTTGCTTCGCTCAAATGCGTCTCAACTCCAGGTGTCTCACAGTAACAGGGTTGGATCCAGAGCCTCAAAAAAATATTGTACATAGAGAATAAAATTATACTACTTGTCCAAAATTATACTACGTTTGACGTTTCATGTTTTTCATGTTTCGTTTTACGGCGTTTTTGTATTGAATAAACTTGTATACGTATTAAAATTAAAAGAGAGAAAAAAAAAACAATGGAAAAAGATTTGTAAAACAAATCTACTTTCAATATACAATTTTGATGACGAATATAATTTTTTCCCCTCAGAATGAGTCGATAAAACATGCTTTGCGGCCATCATTGAAACATTACATACTTTACATCGTGCTTTGAAATTATCTTGAGGATCACGAGTGCCACTTACTAAATTTTGGATCACTCTCCCATTCGACTCTGTATTTTTGTTGTCTATGTTTTTCCTTCTCTTTTAAATCGCCTCTTTCAACGCGTTTCTTCTTTGGCGTCGAAACACCGCACTTTTGTTCGCCCTCACTTTCATTCATGTTTACAAATTGTGATTACAAAATAGTTTATTCTCAAAATTGTCAAAGCGTAAGAAACAATAATGTACACACGTCACATACTACAATATTGTACTAGTTTATAATTATGTATCTATACTGCAACAATTCAAGTTGTCAAGTTTTGTACTTAGTCAAAATATTGCTATGAACATGATATCGTCTCTCTCGCATTTATTTATAAATCCTTTTTGTCAGAACGGATGGAATAGTAAAACATCACATGGGGAATCCCCGCCTAGCCTACCTTGTCAGTGCCTGATTTGGTGTTGCCATACGTTTAGAAATTCCCGAGATTGTAGAGTTAATATTAAAAAGTAAAAGTACTCACCAATAATACAAGTCGGTCGACCTAAAGATAAAATTATGGTATTTTTACGTAGTATAGTGGCAATACGATACTACATACTACACACTATAAAATAATGGTATAAATAGTATAATTATACTACGAAATCCAACACTGCACAGTAAGCATATGTATTACTATAGATCATAGCTTCCAGCCATTTTAGAGTGAAGGAGTAACAAACATACACACAAACAAACTTTCACATACGTTTATAATATTAGATACATGTTGTCAGGCAAGCTCAGGGCGGCGGGCAGGGCGCGGCGTCGGGTGGCAAGGCGGGTGCGGGCGGCGACGCAGCGCGCGGCGGCGGCGGCGCGCCCCCCACCCCATTGCCTATGACCGGCCAGATGGCGCCGCCCACACAGCCCACACCACCATTGGTTAATCCCGTAGGTATTTCTTGTATGTTCGTTACTTGCCTATTATTAAAAACGAAAGTATTTAATTATACCTCATTTTTATTTATTCGCTATCCGTAGCATAATTAATGTGAAGCGAAAAAGTTAATGTTAAAAAATTTTACGGCATTATTATTAATATACTGAACGGTGTAATAGTTTAGGTGGGCGATTCTGACTCATACTTTGCACATTTGCATCTTTATTTAATTCGTATCATTTATATGAAAGTAGAGATAATTTACCATATACACTGAATAACAATAAAATTCCTTAAAACGGAATTTCAGTCGCATTGAGACTAGTCATTAATATTATTGTGCGAGACACAAATTCACTCGTAAAATCCGGCGCTACTCGCAGTGAGGTATCAGGACTGCCAACTTCCCAACTCTGTGCTGCTACGTCGAATTTCTTGACCTGAATAATTATTATTATATACCAGAACTTAGTATTCGAGCCCAAAATCTCAATAGCTGGCTATTTTTTTGTGTTTTATTATCTGCAATCAGTTTAACTATAAGCAGATTGTGTGAGGATACTTGTTTGGCAAAAGATAGCTATAAACTTATTATTCCCGCCTGCACAACCTGTATTGACGTAGGTGTATTATACTTATTAGCGACTTAGACTTACTCTAATTTCGTTCATACTGTCTGTTTTGAATTTCATCCAAATCCATCCAGCTTTTTCAGCATAAATGAACATAAAACACATAAAAATATTTGATTTATAATAATATTCCAGTTGTTTAATTATAATTTTATTGTAGCCAATGTTGGGTGGAGGTCCGCCCCTTCGTGGTCCAGTGCCGCGCGGACCGGCCCCAGGCGCGCCGGTCGGTGCGCCCACGCAACAGGTCAATATTTTTTTTATTTATAATTAATAAATATCCTATAAAATGTATGTATATTTTATACAAATCGTACTGGCAGTTCCAGTAAAAAAAATACCTTCATTTTATTGTATGAGTACAGGTTACTATCGAGAAGATATTTATCACAGGATTTCAAATTATAAGTTCTGACTCCGTAAATGCTTTTATCGTATATTTTTCATAGTTAAGTCTGTATATGGCTCATATAATTGAGGACCAATAGACCAATGTAAAATATAATTGTAAACAATGAACACTTAATTCCTTACAGCCGGGAGTGCCAACACCGGGAGCTAAACAAAACCGCATCACTCCCATACCCAAGCCTGTTGGAATTGATCCACTTCAAATACTTAACGAGAGGGAGAACAGGTGTGATATAAGTATTAATTTAATTTGTAAACATAATGACGTCGACGTAATCAAAAGAGGCGGGGGATAAAAAATAGTTTATTTACAATATAAATACCAATTATTAGCTAGTAAAAAATAATTTAAAAATCATAATTATATTATAACACTTATTGGCTACTATGAAAAGTAGTGTATACTAAGAAAAAGGAATATTTTTAATACAGACAGGCTTTTCGTAATATACACGTGCTCTACATTAATTAATGTATTTTCTTGTTTATTTTTTAGGATCGCAGCGCGTATCGCTCATCGCATCGATGTTCTGTCCAACTTGCCGGCCAACATATCAGATGATCTCCGTCTGCAGGCTCAGATAGAATTGCGAGCTCTTCGAGTACTCAATTTCCAGAAACAACTTCGGTCAGAGGTATATGTTTTTGCATAATTTGTTTATTTGGAACATGGGGATCTCAACCGGAATATAAAAAACTGAAATAAATATCAATAGATGGTATGTATGGATTTGTTGTTGAAGTTTGTGTAAAATTAACAAAAAATCATAAAATGGTAGTTCTAAGTAAACATAAAGCAGTACGAAACTTTGCGGATTAACGACATGTATTATCTATTGAAGCAAACAAAATAGCCTGAAAAATAGCTTGAATCAGCACTGTCTAATTTTATTGGTCTAAGATGGGCTGCACTAGAATAGTATTATGTGATCTGTGATAGTGTAGTAGTAGTGTAGTATAGTTGAAGTAAATATTTAGTGTGTTGTCTTTTGCTAAGTAAAAAAGAACACTATATTACATTAGCAGACCAGGCCACATGTTGCTGTGCCACATATATGAAAATCGTTAATTTTGTTATAAAAAAGGGAAATAATCTGGATAAAAACTATTCTATCTTTTAAGTTGGAACAAATCACACATTTTAAAAAATAATACGTTAAGATCGGATAATCGCGGACCGACATCCTAAGACGGGAATTTTATATATTAAGACTAGCGACTCACCCTCGCTTCGCTCGGATTCGTCAATCGAGCGGAACCCTCATACTTGCTAGTGAAAGTCCCGTAAAAATCGGTCGAGCCGTTTCGGAGATTAGCCGGAACAAACAGACAGACAGATAGACAAAAATTTTAAAAAATGATTTTTTCTTATAAATACCGTATATAATTCCATATGCATTTAGTAAAAAGATGTTATTTTGACATTATAAACAGACACTTCAATTTTATTTATCTGTATAGATTTACAATACAAACATTTTCATTAGATACTGGGCCAAGTCCGTCGAGACACGACTCTCGAGACTGCTGTCAACATCAAAGCGTACAAACGCACGAAGAGACAAGGTCTGCGTGAAGCGCGCGCCACCGAGAAGCTTGAGAAGCAGCAGAAATTGGAAGCCGAGAGGAAACGTAGGCAGAAGCACCAGGAATTCCTGCAAACTGTGTTGCAACATGGTAAATATTATATCTATACTTATACTATAAAATGCAGAGTTTGCTTGTTTGAACGCGCTAATCTCAGGAACTACTAATCCGATTTGAAAAATTCTTTTTGAATGCAAAATATGATAGCCCGGTTATTGAGGAAGGCTATAGGCTCTATATCATATAATATATAGCCTAACTATTCCATACTAAACTTTAAAACGTACCTAGGGACGAACACGAGCAAAGCGAGGGTGAATCGCTAGTTTAAAAGCATAAAATAAACGTTTATAGAGCTATTTTGTAATCGAACAGATTGTAATATGTTATTTGCGTTATATCTCAGAACTCAGTATTTTAATTACAGTGGTATCAAGTTTTTTACTATTCTGCATAATAATTGACAAACAATTAAAATTAACATTATAATATAAAAGTACAATTTTTTTTAAATGTTAGTTTACTTAAATATTAAATATTGATTAAGTAGGTTTGTTTTGCAAATATTTAATATAAATGTTGTATGTGTATAACAGCCAAGGACTTCAAGGAGTACCACCGCAACAACGTGGCGAAGCTGTCGCGCATGAACAAGGCGATCATGAACTACCACGCTAACGCGGAGCGCGAGCAGAAGAAGGAGCAAGAACGTATAGAAAAGGAGCGTATGCGACGGTATGTTATCACTTGTGCATTCTATTTAAAATATTTATTGAACAGATTATGATACAACTTTCGAAGTGAATCCAGTTAAAATAAAAACTCGCAAAGTATGAGTCTGTAAATACTAGACGTACCAAAAGGTGTTCAGTATAAGAATCGCCATAAATTTTAAACATAATTATATAAATTTTATCCATAGTTTATGTTATAAATAACTTATAGAAAACTTCGTGTTTTTCTGTACTATACTAATACTCAACAAATATTTGCAGTCTTATGGCAGAGGACGAGGAGGGCTACAGGAAGCTCATCGATCAGAAGAAAGATAAACGCCTGGCGTTCCTCCTGTCGCAGACGGACGAGTACATCGCGAGCCTTACGGAGATGGTGAAGCAGCACAAGCAGGAACAGCGCAAGAAGCAGCAGGAGGAGGAGCGCAGAAAGAGGGTATTTTCATGTATTTTTTGTTTGGGGTTAGGGTTTGTAATTTCTTTCCTTAGCAAAGAAATATATTTATAGTGTCGTATTTAATAAAACATTTTGTTAAGATTTAAGAGATTTCTGCACCTTGCACCAAACTTAGTTGTGGTCCGTGTCCAGCTGTGGGACGTTAGAAAAGACTGTATACATATTTTGCAGCAGAAAAACAAATTTTAATTGAGGTTTCTAAAAATTATAACTATATTTTATGTCATTACAGAAATCACGAAAGAAGAAGGTATTGGAAGGCGGTGAAATCGATGCGTTGGATGACAGCTCGCAAACATCTGACTCCAGAGTTAGCGTCATGGACCCGAAGACGGGCGAGGTAATGCATTAGATTGTAGAGCTGTTATATGCTAAACATTTGTTTATTCCCATTTCATGATAAAATTAAATATGTATACCTGCTAAAAGCGAAATAAATCACTTATAAACATGATTGTACATTTAATGAAGAAAATTAAGCACAATTTTTCTGATAAATAACAACTAATTTTTAACTGACTTCAAAAAAGGAGGATTTTTATGTATGTTTCCCGGTAACTCGAAGACGCCTGGTCCTTTTTGTAAAATTTTTTTTTTTGTTTGAAAGTGTATACTTCCCAGGTGGTCCCATGAGATTAAGATCTGATGATGGGATCCTGGAGAAATAGAGGGAACTCTTTAAATGTTATAGGCACACTTGAAGTGATTTGGGCACTTTTATCTTATACGATGTCTACACTAAAAATGGAAAAATAAAAAAAATAAAATAAAAACTGTCTTCAAAACACTAAAAGGTAAAAAAATTATTAAATAGGAGTTTTCATTACCTAAAATATTTGATTAGTATCTATAGTAAATGAACAATCCCATTTAGTTATTGTTTACTTTTTAGTGTTCTGAAGTCGTTTTTTTTTTGTAAAAACTAAACAAATTGTATATGTATTATGCTATTTATTGTGGCTTAGGTTTTGAAAGGAGAAGAGGCTCCATTACTTTCTCAACTCAAGGACTGGATGGACACCCATCCTGGTTGGGAAGTTCTCTCTGACTCTGACGATTCTGGTGATGATAGTCACGATGACGATGGAGAGACAAGAAGTTAGTATTTTAATATAATCATATGCATCTTAATCTGATTTCAATATAATATACTGCTTGGCTTTCATGTTTTTTTTTTGTATTTATTATATTTATTGTATTTATTTATTTGGTTGAACGGACATTTTTATTTAATTTTATATAAATTTATTGTCATATTATTTATTTTATTTAGGTACAACTAATTTATATATTTAATAAAAGTATATAATATTATCATTTTTATTTTTCTTAACTCTGTTATTTGTTCACACCCTTTCCACTTCTCACTGCTATTTCCTACGCCTAAAGGTTGCCTGGAAGAAATCGCTGTTTTAGCGATAAGGCCGCCTCTTGTACACTTTCCTGTTATTGTATTATTTTTGTGTGTGAAATAAAGAGTTTTTATTATTATTATCGTTATATTTATACACAACAATAATATTTATTGTGATGCAGAGAGAAGAGACAGAAGGGATAGGCATAGGGATGAAAGGAGTGACAAAGAAAAGACAGACGAAGAAAAGGCGCGCGATATGATAAAGAAAGCTAAAGTTGAAGATGATGAATATAAAACTGAAGAACAGACTTATTATAGGTAAAAAATCCAATATATTAAAAATATACATAAAATAAAGGAAGCCACATACTGTGGCCTTAACAAGGACTTTAATTTTTATATTTTTTATTATTATTTTCAAGATACTTATTTTTGTATTTATTTTAGCATTGCTCACACGGTCCACGAGTCTGTCACGGAACAAGCAAGCATCCTGGTTAATGGAAATCTTAAAGAGTACCAAATAAAGGTTTGTACACATTGGTGCACTTTCATGAAATCTAGTTGTATATATAAAGATTTTTCATTGTTATAAAATATGTGTGCTTTTTAATTTCAGGGTTTGGAATGGTTGGTATCATTATTTAATAACAACCTCAATGGAATTCTGGCAGACGAGATGGGTCTCGGCAAGACCATTCAGACAATTGCATTGGTGACCTATCTGATGGAGAAGAAGAAAGTGAATGGACCATTCCTTATTATTGTGCCACTCAGGTATGTCAAAAATTATATTTTCACTTTATTGTTTCAATATAGGAGAGTATTTAATGACTGATTTCTGTGGCAACTTGTTTCTGCTGTACTGTTTCAGTAAGTGGGTAAAAAGTCTAAATATTGTGATTTTGTTTTTTTTTCTTGATTGTTTTATTTCTGTCCTTGAGAGATTTCTGAGTTAGTTTCTTATTATATGATTATGTGACTTATCGAATTTTTAAAAGTTTCTGAATCAATATTATATTTTATAACTTATATTCTGTTTAATTTTAGTACATTGTCCAATTGGGTTTTGGAGTTCGAGAAATGGGCGCCGACAGTGCAGGTGGTGTCGTACAAAGGCTCACCGCAGTCGCGCCGCCTCGTGCAGACGCAAATGCGATCCACTAAATTCAATGTTCTTCTTACTACTTACGAATATGTTATTAAAGACAAGGGTGTATTGGCTAAAGTAAGTTCTATTGTTTATTTTATGGTTTAAATTATTTTTTATATTCCTATTACGTATATTCATTATCGCACTATGTTTTTATTGATTTTCAAAGAGTAATGATATCTGTCCTATAATGACAAGACATTGTCCTAATAGATCAGGGCCTTTGAAAATGGTAAAAAGTGAAAAAGAAAATATAGTAGGATGAAACCCATTTGAAAAGGAAGAGAATATAACAAAAATGAAAGGAAAATAATTTACGGCGATCTGAGGTCGGGAAGTGGGAGTTTTATAGAGTAAAAAACGGTTTATCTCGATTTCCGGCAAAACTCTATGGAAAAAAGTTAATGGCAAATTTGTAGGAAATAAAAAGATCTACAACCTTTGTATTTACACTTTTTTCACATAACCTCAAAATTTATGTGAAAAATTCAAACAACCAAGTTTTTGGTTTTATTTTTATCTTTTACAAAAAAATCTTTTCACGAAATTTGGTGAAAACTTACCTTTTTATGTCCCAAACATACTGTCATTTTTTTGTAATTTTTTAAATATGTATTTTTTCACCTTATTTTAACTTAATATCGAAAAAGCACCCTAATTTTCAATCGAAAATTCTCGCGTCAATATATCTGCTTTTTTAAAAAAGTCGGTGGGCTTTTTGTTAGTTGAAATCTCTGCTTTTTGATAGTGTAAAAAAATATACATTACTATTGTAAATTTTCTCAGAAAGTAAGTTCGACCCTGGTCTATAAAGTTCTCATAATTTATTATTGTTGGTACCATCATCTATACTGTTAAATAATTTTAGATGTAAATATTTGGAGTCCTTCTCATGGCTGATATAAATATGGCTCATCTTTCTATTTCGCAGTTTGTGAACTTGGCACTTTCTTTTATCATGTGTCTTTAACAGCTACATATTATAAAAATACGATTAAATTAACTTATGTCACCATAACACTTCAATAAATCGTATAAATTGAATCCAGGTGCAATGGAAGTACATGATAATCGACGAAGGCCACCGCATGAAGAACCACCATTGCAAGCTGACGCAGGTGCTGAACACGCACTACGTGGCGCCGCACCGCCTGCTGCTCACCGGCACGCCGCTGCAGAACAAGCTGCCCGAGCTCTGGGCGCTGCTCAACTTCCTCCTGCCCTCCATATTCAAGAGCTGTTCCACCTTCGAGCAGTGGTTCAATGCTCCGTTCGCTACTACTGGTGAAAAGGTTTGTTTATTGTTAAATAAAGAAATGACTTTCCTCATTTTCAACCGACTTCCTCAAAAAGGAGGAGGTTCTCAATTTGGCTGTATTTTTTTTTATGTTGGTTACCTCAGAACTCCGTCATTTATTAACCGATTTGGACAATTTTTGTTTTGTTTGAAAGTGTATACTTCCAGATTGCTCCCATTTAAATTTAAAAAAAAAACACCCCTAAGGGTGGAAAAATAGCTAATGATAAATTTAACCTACTTTTAATTGTCATATTGAGTTGAAACTTTGCAAGTGTTTCTATTGCCGTTGATAGTACAGTGGTTCGGTATTGTTGACCTGATCTGATGGTAAGGCCAGAAGGTGGATAGGTGGAACTCTTCAACGACTATATAGCTGTAGATACTTTGAGTTTGGGCTTATTTTGTTTGATTTGACAAGCCTAACACGTTATAATAATTCTTACTTTGCTACTACTGTCTACACTAAAAAGGGAAAAATAAAAACTTCTTGACAAAAAAAAACCGACTTCAAACTAAAGCACTAAAAAGTAAAAAATAACTGATTGGTAGATTTCATTTACTATACATACTTAATCAAATATTTTCGAAGTCGGTGTGCTTTGCTTTGTATGGGCTGGCACCGAAAATATTTGATTAGGTATGTATTTAATAGGTAGGCTTTAATTACTTAGCCAAAGTTATGAGTTTTCACTTCCGTTGGTAGTCCCCATGACTGCCTATTTTTTTTATAATTTTAAATGCATAGTGAGTAGCAATTTAAAAAGAATATTCAATGTGTCTTCATCTCATATACTCAAATATTTTTAGTTTATTTTTTAATGTTATTCATAATAATACTTAATAATTCAATGTTAAGGTGGAGTTGAACGAAGAAGAAACGATCCTCATCATCCGTCGTTTGCACAAAGTGCTGCGTCCGTTCTTACTGCGGCGACTCAAGAAGGAGGTTGAGAGCCAGTTGCCCGACAAAGTGGAGTACATCATCAAGTGCGACATGAGCGGCCTACAGCGCGTGCTTTACAAGTTTGTTGTTTTATAATTTTCTTGTATTATATTGATTTCTGTTAAATAATAACGTCATTCTAATTACCTAAAATGCTAAGAGCGTTGCTATATAAAAAAATAGAATATGACCATAATAAATATGTTCAATATATACTAGTATAAGAGGTTAATTTTGTTTGTATGTAAGAGGTAATCTCTGGAACTACTGAACCGGTTCCAATAATTCTTTCACTAATAAAATATTATACTATTCCAGAAAGAGGCTATATTTTATTTTGATAAAAAAAATCAGTTTTAAATCTTAATACATATTTGCATATCCACTCAAGAGTAAATTGCACTAATTAGCCGTATTACCAGCCTGTGCTGGTCAAATAAAAATAAATTACAATAGTATTTATAATTAGTAATAAATTAAATATTAGTATTTACACAATTTTCACTATATTTCATCTTCTCCCCATCAGACATATGCAGTCCAAAGGCGTGCTGCTAACGGACGGGTCGGAGAAGGGCAACAAGGGGAAGGGCGGCGCGAAGGCTTTAATGAACACCATCGTGCAGCTGCGCAAGCTCTGCAACCACCCCTTCATGTTCCAGCACATCGAGGAGAAGTTTTGCGACCACATCGGCACCGGGGGTGGTGTTGTTACAGGGTTAGATTCTATCTATTGGATAAGTTACAACTTTAATTCTATTGTTAAACATCAGAGATATCTGAATGAACTTTTTGTGACAGTTACAAAAAAAAACAAATATTGAGCAATTAATGAAACTTTTGTTTCCAACAGAAAGTTGTATTGTAATATCTAGTTAATAAGCTACTAAAATAATTTTATATGACGTGTTCCTTTAGGCCCGACCTATACCGTGTGTCCGGAAAATTCGAACTTCTGGATCGCATCTTGCCGAAATTGAAAAGAACTGGGCACAGAGTGCTAGTGTTCTGTCAAATGACGCAATGTATGACCATCATCGAAGATTATCTCTCTTGGAGAGGTTTCCAGTACTTGAGGTAATTATTATTCATAATGACTTTGACTTTTTTTCAGTAACTTATTTATAATAATACAAAAAGCTTGATTTTCTTATAAAATGTTTATTCTGTCTAATAATGTTTATAGTGTTATCAAATGATTTGTTTTATATCTCCCTTAATTGAGCGAAACGGAAGATTCTAGATTAAATAATGGGTTGAAAGATATTTATTCAATACTGAAAACTTTTAATAAAACCAATCATAATGATGTTGGATTCCTTGGAGTCGTTTTGGTATCTCCTATGCCGCAGATGGACACCAACAAAGATACACACTTTAAGTTTATAGCTGCTCTCTTTGTGCGTCAAGAGCAGGGCTGCCAGTAGAGCCAGAGATACAGCTGGGCCACTGGAATTATACCAAATCAAATTTTATTATACTAATCAACAAAACTGTTGAAAAATAGTCTGTGACGCTTCGATCAACTATACTAGATACTAGACAACGTGTCGCATACAAAATAAAAGCTAAATTCTGTCCGCGCGAATATGCACTTAATAGCTTCATTTGTATACTAACGAACCAAGACAAAGTCTTATAATAGATTTATTTTCAACCTAATCAACACACAAATTATCACTTTAAACTTACGATCATTTCGTAAATTTTATAACATTTATTGTAAAATCAACCTTATATTGAAGCACATAAAGCATTTTTTTCCGTTGCGCGAGCTAAATTGTTATGTTTTGTTTCTGTTTGCTTCTTTGAATTTCGTCAAACGTTCTTAGCGGATTAAAATTGTTTAAAATTTTATTTTTATATTATTTCGTAGGTTAAATCTTAAAATATTGACTTAATCTACATGTACGACGAAAAAAAATGTAGGTACTTCGTCCGAAAATTTCTTCTTCGCGCATTATTTTTGCAACTTTTAAATACACATTGCGGCATTATGAACGTATTTACGCATGTAGTGTTTCAATAGAACTAATCGAAATATACACTCACTTAGCAAGTGAGCTTATATTTACCGAGACGGATTTCTTACGCCGACTCGATATCTAGCAGTATTGTTGATCGAAGCTGTGACGAATAAAAAATTTCAATAAAAATACGTAATAACTTAAAACAAAATATACATAGAATAACCATATTTTACAATTTTCGTGTCCAATTATACAATCTGGCAGCCCCGGTCGGGAGTTAAAAAATCAATATTAAATCAATAATAATGCGTGACGTACGCGTCTGACGTAGACTGGACGGTATGACGAAGGCGGAGGACCGCGGCGAGCTGCTGAAGAAGTTCAACGACGTGGACTCCGACTACTTCATCTTCCTGCTGTCGACGCGCGCCGGCGGCCTCGGCCTCAACCTGCAGAGCGCCGACACCGTCATCATATTCGACTCCGATTGGAATCCACACCAGGCATGTGCTAGTGATACACCTGTTTGATTTTATCTAATTCTTCGTTTACTGAAATCTTTGTGCAGCTTCCTTTAAGGTAAAGATAAAACTCTATTAAAGTATTTTCTCACATAAGTGGTCCTGTAATTATAAAAATATACTGTCTTATTTTGTTTATTTATGTTTTGTATAATTCATTTTTTAAATTTTAATTTAAAATATAATCAAAAAGTATATTGAGGGATACAATCAAATAAAACACAATAAGCATGCGTGTTATTCTTTTTTTACCATAAAAATTTATAGAATAACTATTTTGGAATCATCTGTAACTTAAATCTGTTACTTTATGATCTGTCTATTTAGATAAAGTAATTTTACTTTTATAAATCGGCCATTACGTTGCGTTATTAGTATCACATATATAAACTTTTAAATGAATAAAGTGAAAATTTAAACAATACGTTATTCCCGCCAGGACCTCCAAGCCCAAGATCGCGCGCATCGTATCGGACAGCGCAATGAGGTGCGCGTGCTGCGTCTCATGACTGTCAATTCTGTTGAGGAGAGAATCTTAGCAGCAGCTAGGTACTTTATTATTTATTTAAATATTTCAATTGTTTCTAGAATTTAAATATATTCTTGTTTTATAGAAAATAGATTATAAATAGCCCTACTGCCTGCTTCTATTTTTATTGTTATCACTTGTGTTATGGTGAAGAAAAACATTGAGAGGACACATGCAGGTCTGAAAGAATCGTGCAAGTTCTCGAAAAACCTGTGAAGTCTTCCAAGTCGTTCAACTTGGTGGACCTCCTCGCATTGAAGGGAGGCCCGTGCCCTGCAAAGGAACGTTAAAAAGAGCTGAATACTACTACCACTTCTATTAAAAACATACATGCGTATAGATAAAAAAAAAATTGAAATATACATTTCTGTTTAGGTACAAACTAAACATGGACGAAAAAGTAATTCAAGCCGGTATGTTTGACCAGAAGTCCACTGGTTCAGAACGACAACAGTTCTTACAGAGCATTCTCCATCAAGATGGTGATGATGAAGAGGTAATTCGCTTTTTTTATTTTATTTCTTTAACTTATTTTGATGTTCTTTGTAAGTACACTACTTAAGAATTATGACAGATACTTTTTTATTGTGTACAAAAATAGTGTAAAAACCAATGTTTTATAACTTGTTATGTATTATCACAGAATCTAATTAACATTGAGACCTACTATTAATAACAACAGTAAAGATTTACCTGGTTTATTATATTATACATAATATACAACACAATATGTATGTCTCAACTCAATAACAAGCTCCAAATAGTAGCCATGAGAGCTCATCTAACAGGCATTCTGTATACTCCTTAATTAAATCTCCTTAATTCTCAATTTAATATAATTTTAATATAGATTATAACCTATTTTTTTTTAAACAAAAAAAAACAAAAGTCTGTGGTATTAATAGACTCAATTAAAAAAAAAAATTAAAACAACTCGACAAAATATATATGTGGCAACTTTTAGGAAGAGAACGAAGTGCCAGACGACGACCTGATCAACGAGATGATCGCGCGCTCCGAGGAGGAGCTCGAGATATTCAAGCAGATCGACATTGAGCGCAAGAAGACGGAGACGACGACGCGGCTCATCGACGAGTCCGAGCTACCCGACTGGCTCGTCAAGGACGACGACGAGGTGGTTTGCAATAAGGTAATTTTGGCAAAAGTTAAGGGAGTCATATGCTTCGTGACGTCACATATCAAAAATTGCAAAATATGTGACGTCATACCAGGGGGGGGGGGGATCCCCACAAATGTGACCACCTGTGACAAGAAGGGGGGCAGGGTTCAAATAATCATTAAATTCGTGTGACGTAATTTATGGATGGCCCAGTACCTGTGTTTTATTCCAATTTGAATTTATGAAAATTATAACACAGTGTGATAGAAAAATAATAGATAATCGGATTTCAATTAATATAAAAGTCTTCACACTCTCTGTCATGTCTATGGTTTATGTTATTATATTTATTACTTTTTATTAGCTGCCAGTTGTTTTCACGAGTTATAAAAAATTATGGATAATTATTATTTTTATGTTTCATTTTATCAATTGCCTTATATTTAAATATATATCTATTTTGTTTTAAATGGTGATGGCGTGGTTTTTTTTAAATGGTGCTAATTAGGTCTTAATTAACCTTAAAAACTTTGTGTTTGATTATGTACTTTACAAATTCACATCACACATCAATTAGGCTCAATAAAATTTTCATTTTTTTTAATTCTCTAGTTTTTCATATAAAGCGACCATATTGGCAAAACAGGTACATAATGTGAAATGAACACTCTGTTTTCTATATAGCATTTCTTTTCACTCACATTAAAAGGTAATAATAATTATTAATTAATTATAATTAAGACAATACCTATTAACGACAGGGGCAAGGCTGGAACTACTTAGATGAAGACGAGACCCTGGGACGCGGGTCGCGACAACGCAAAGAGGTGGACTACACAGACTCCCTCACTGAAAAGGAGTGGCTCAAGGCCATCGACGAGGACGAAGAGGAAGAGGACGAGGAGGACGATGATGACGAGGTGTTGGATAAGAAACGCAAGAGGGGACGCAAACGACGGTATAGTTGCAATCTTAATCATTTACACATGCCAATCATGGGTGTTTATATTTATAATATGTTTGTAATTAAAGTTTATATATGTAGTGTATCAACTATCTGGTATCCATAACACAAGCTTCATAGCTTACCATGGAACCAGATAGTGCTGTGTGTTAATGCCCCAAAATATTTATTAAAACTTGTTCTTATATGTCATTCAAATGTCTTAAAACAACGCTTAGCGCATCCCAGGCGAGTGGCTAGAGTTTAGAAACAAGGTTACAATCATTTGTAATGCTTCTAGAAAACTTATAAAAATGTTTTTTTTTCCTTCTAATGATCTTTATGTATATCTTATAATAATTTTGTTGGTTAATTGTAGCCGTCAAGAAGACTCTGATGAAGATGAAATACCTAGTTCTTCAAAGAAGAAAAGCAAAACGGAAATTAATCAACTCAAAAAGCGATTAAAAAACATTATGAAGAAAGTTATAGACTACACTGATGAGTGAGTTATTATTAAAACTAAATCATTATTTATTGAAGTTATACTTCTTTTGACATGTTTGGAAACAATGATGAGAGTAAATTTTTTTGGATGCGGGCCCTACCGGCAGCCAAAACGCGACATGATTAAGTTGCTGAAAGCGTTATGATGAATTTAGCTGCATTCCTTTTAGAAAACAGCGAGTTGTGACATATGAGATGATATCTTTAGCTGCTTTTGTTCTGTTACGCTAAAGAAGTATAACTTCTTACATGCGTACATAAGTACACACACACGTTTTTTTAATTTTTTATGTATAAAATAGCTAACAAGTCAAGCCTTTTAATTTAGTCATAAAAAATATAGTTTACAGTATGTTAATACATAGTCAAAACAGATACACTTGGTAATTTGTAAAATCTATTTTGTTATGCCTACAGTAATGGCCGAGTTTTATCCGAGCCATTCATGAAACTGCCATCCCGACGGGAACTTCCGGATTACTACGATGTTATCAAGAAACCATTAGACATTAAAAAGATCATGAATAGGATTGAAGATGGAAAGGTATGGAATATTTATTTTTCTCTCCATAAAAAAAAGTCAAATAAGTGCATATTTAAAAAAAAAATGTTATTTTCAGTACACAGATATATCGGATATGGAACGAGATTTCTTCACGTTATGCGCGAACGCTCAAACTTATAACGAAGAGACATCTCTCATATACGCGGACTCGGTACGTCTCCGCAATGTCTTCATAGAGATCAGGCGCCGCCATGACAGTGGTCAGAATTCAGATGATTCGGATGAGAACGATAAAGGTAGGTAAAAAATTTAAACAAATTACTTTTATAAATATGCATTCTGCATATGTGTACAATATTACACTATGTAATTATTGTATTAAATTTTATAGCAAGTATGGCCAACTTCCATATCCAGTCAATGGATTATTTTTTTTTACTAATATACATATTCATATTAATAAAGTTCTACTAAGCCATTTCGGCCAAGACGGTCAATCTCGACCAGATTAGCCATGTGCACAGTAGTTATAGTGCATAAATGTACGCAAACATCCTAAATACTTTGAAAACCCAAGTTGGCACTCTCAACGAAAGATGGGATGAGGCTTTCAACACGGCTAATCTCCTGAGGGCTGCTACTGAGAATTTCTGAAAAGAAAATTTCTGAAAAACTTAATAACCTTGGGAGTCAACCCATAACCCCCAGATCTGCGGCTACACATGCTAGCCACTGGACCAGCTGATGCAAAAAAATATTTGCTATCACTCATGTTATCTAAACAGTAGTAATTTAATTATACATTTATCATACTAAAAAACCATCCACAATAGGGAATATTTCAGATCTTTTTTTATTTTTTTATGCAATAGCTAACATCTTTATATAATTGTAAAAAATATCCAGCTCCACAAAACTAAAATTTAGTATAAAAAAATATATCATACCGATACGGATACTGTAAACGCCCTCCATTTTGCCGTCACGCCAACGGCACAGTATGATTTATACACAGAAAAATGGACTCAATCTGTAGCGATAAAATCGCTAATCGCTCTGACATGATAATATTTTGACGCCATATTTGGTCCGACCCATGGCGTGCGTTTTAACTACTTTGAATTTCCCAACTATATTTGCACTTTTTAATAATTATTTTCTTAATCCAAAAGAAATAACATTAAAAATTAACCATAAATTAATATTGATATAAGGTTAATTCAAAAACAATAAAGATTATAAAAAAAAATATTTCACCTTTATTTAAATCACATGCATATTCCCCATTCCATTTGGTTAATGGATTCATTACACAAAGGTTTTATTGTATAAGATTATAACTAGATACGTTTTACTGTATAAAGCGTTAATGAAAAACCAATAAATTTAACAAGCCCTTACAAATAAGGGGAATCTTTGTAGATACTGTCATTGCAATTTATATCTACTTTTTAGATGATGTCGACTCTGATGGAGAATCTAATCGCTCTGTCAAGATGAAAATTAAATTGAAGAACAAAAGCAAGAGCACGCCGTCTAGGAAAAGAAAACAACGCAAATACATCTCTGATGATGATGAAGACTACGAAGAAGATTAGATTAACATTTTTATAAAACATTAAAAATTACATAAAATGGTCCTATTCCTGTCCACATGTTAAACAAAATTAGAAAATGCTGTTAAAGCAAACTTTGAAATATGTTAAATTTTCATATAACTTACTCTTTTGTAAGAAAATATAATTTAAAGGAATAGTTATTTTATAATCAAGTTTTCAATTAATTAAATCTTTGCAAGATTGGTGTGGCTATAGGCTTATAATAAGATATTATGGAAGTATGAATAATGATGAATCTTTTATTATTAGTGTAGAATAAGCAACATTTATTAATTATAAAAGAAACTTTCAGGATAAATATTAAATAATAGCAACTTTATAATTTAAATTATTTTAGTTCTCACATTGATACATTTATGGTAGAGCCATTTTTTAATTATAGACATTAAATTTCTATATCTATATGTATGTAGTAGTGACATTTTTCCAATAAATAAATAATTGACAAAATGTTGTTTTTTTTTTATTTATTTACATCTTTCACTATTTTTATTATAATACTTTCTTTACTTGAGTCTTTTATTTTAATATCCGCCCATTTGCAATCTATTCCATGCATTGATTTCATATGTTTATTCAAACTAGTGCTGTGTGTAAATCTCTGAGTGCAAGCGGGGCAGGGAAATGGTTTATCCTTTGTGTGTACTCGCTTATGTCGTTGTAAATCACCATTTGTGAAAAAAGATACATGACAAATATCACACTTATAAGATTTATCTCCTGTATGTCTGAAAATATAAGGCAAATACATAATAAATTAAAATTGGTATAAATTCATTTAGGTCATTTCACATTATTTCATTATATTCTTATTCTTACCTTTTCAAATGAATAATTAAGCTCTTTTTTGTATGTGTTTTGTATCCACAGAGGTGACATTCTACTCTTTTAATAACGTTATGTTTCCTTTTGTGATTAAGTAATTCAGAACATGTCACAAATGTTTTGCCACAATCTTCACAATTATAGTTTCGTATATTATAATGGCGATACATGTGATCTTGCAAAGTCTGCCTAGATTTCAGCTGCTTTTGACATATGTCGCAATTAAACTTACCTATTTCATGAACATCTAAGTGCTTTTTCAAAGAAAATGCATGCTTGAATTGCTTCCCACACATTGAACAAGTAAAGTATGTTGCATTACTATGTGTTTTACGATGTGCATTCAAACTAGCAGACTGAGTAAAGCTTTTGCCACATTCACAATGAAATGGACGGTCTCCACTGTGTTTTCTCATATGATTAACTAAAGTTTGACTATGTGGTGTGTTGTATGAACATTTAGTGCAATGATACCGACGATCTATACCAAAACCAGAGACTTTACCATGATGTTTCCTCTTCTGATGCATGGAAATTTGATGCTTAAGCAATGAAGCTCCTGATTTAAGAGTCTTATTACATATGGAACACATAAAGCCATTATTATAAATATTTTCTAAGTCATAATTTCTTTCTGTAAAAAAAATGTGAGTAATAACATTTCATAAATTAAAGTTAATTTACATATCAGCACATAAAATGTCATCATTACCAATTGGAACTTCATCAACCTCTTCATATTCATGTTCAAACCCTGTAAAATTCTCAGTACTTTCGAATTTATCAATTGCATTGTTTAATTTGACTTCAATTACTTTATGTTGCATAAGAATATCAAAACGATTATGAAAAGTTTCACATTTTTTACGAAAATTATGGGCAATATTTAATTCATTTATGCAATTAACACATATAGCGGAAGGAAACCCTTCATCAAAACTTAAAGTTAGTTGGAAACATAAATATATCTTATCTAATATTTCTTTTGCATTTTTGTCTTCAGAAAACAAATCTATGGTGTCTTGGTCTTTTTGCAAGCATATACGACAAATCTTTGTAATTTCTATTTGCGTTGAGTAATTTGAAAAATCCATGATCTTGAAACAAACTTAAAATAACTATATTTTAACACTTAGACCTAAATGCGCAATTTTAAATTTTTATGTTAAAATATCAAAAATATGTAAAGGATTACATATTATTTACTTTAAATTGGAGTTAGTACCCATTTTAATATAAATATTAAATATAAAACTCAATTTAAAGAATCATGGATGATAATTAAAATTAAGAAATAAGAATTGAATTAGGAATTGACATAAGACAATTGTTTACAAAATAAACGAAATAGTGAAGTGATGTGTAAATTAAATCACTAAAACGTTCAAAAACCCGTTAGCTATAGTCTATACCTATAGTTACGGTTGGATGACAATATGGTACATTGATTATTAAATCGTTTAATATCGTTGAGCTATTTATCTGATCTCTGATCAGTCTTGTAGTGCGACTTTTAAATTAATATAGATTTTGACTTGACAATTATTAAGGTACTCTTTTAATCGAATCCCGTTTGTTGTTATTTTAATATAACATGTAGTTACATAAAACTATTTTAGTGATTTCGGACATGGCTTTATCTCAATTATATCAAATTCTAACGTAAAAGATCAGCATCCTTTGAAAGCTTTTTGGTCATAATACTTCCCTAGACCTCTAGTAAGTTCTCTATAATCAACTTATGAACATGGTCATGGACTAAGGAGGGTAGGAGACCCTCCATATCATGGACACAGGACAACCAATCTTAAAACGGATATTGATAGTTACCATCTCTAAAAATACATTATTAGATGTTTTTGTTTCGACTAATCTCAAAAACTACTGAACGGATTTTCATCAATATTTATGAACTTTCGTAAAAATAAGCTATTCTATTTAAGATGATATTTAGATCAAAATTGGTGTCACTAATACATAGTAACGCACAAGCAATATCACCGTAAAGACCGGATATTTCGTTTATGTTCAGAATGATTTTTTCAAGAAATTCATTCAATACTAATGCATTCTATACCTATCTACTTTAGTACTAAGAGTTGAACATATCATTGAAAATTGCACGGTTTTTGTTTTAAGTCAGGATATGTAAATAATCATATTTATTTTCATTTATATTGTTGCTCTTGACCCACAAATTAATGAAAAAATTGTACTTAGAAAAAAAGTATTCACAGTAGGATCAATAAACATGAACTGTCTTAAGATGTTTCTATAAAAATAAAAAAATGTACTTAAAAATATGTATTTTGTGGTAAAATAATACAGTCTTATATTATCAAGGCTTTTATTGTTGACAGCCTCTAAGCTTCTGCTTGCAATCTCTTGATGAACGACTCCTTCTTCTGCTTGATCCTGTTCTTCCTCTCAGCCAGCGTCAGCTTGCGTTTGTTCCAGCGTTTTTGTTTTACTGCATCCTTCTTTTCTTCTTTCTTTTTGTGAGATGGATCTGCTCTAATTGCTTCATGGGCTTTCTTATAGAGGGTTTCAATCTGTTAAATCCAATATGTATGTTAATAATTTTTATAGGCCAAAATTGTATAATTTTAAAGATATAGGTTATCTATTTTGTAACAAATTAAAAAAATCTTTAAAACAAAATTGTTTAAAAGATAATCAATTAAAATTTGCTTTATTTTTGTCCAGCTTCGACACTACTCTAATATAATACTAGGCAGTAATTTGGTTGGACGTACAACTTTCAATGTAAAATACTTACAGAATCAGCAGCAACACCAAGCTTGATGTACTTGCTAAATTGCCTCTTGAATGAGTCTTCATCTTCCTGTTCAAGGTTTCTCATGTATTCTGCTACATGAAGACCAAATATGTGAGACCTGAAAAATTCAAATATTTAATTATTGATTTTTTTAATTAACCATAGTTTTTGGTTAGTGATTTTATACTCTTTTTATATTCATACTTATAGTGTTATAAATAATTTTGAATAAAATGAAATATTTCTTGAGCTAAGTAATGATAGAACAAATTTGCTAATTAGTGTTATTAAAGTTAACACACACTCATAATAAATAGTGTCTGCAAGACCGGTTCAAAAAAATTAGAAACATTTCTTTTAACAACCATAAGCCATACACTTATAATGTAGCTCTCAAAAGGCTGTTCGATTAATAGACATTCTATTTACCGAAGGATGAAGAGAGCATAGAAGAATTTATGCAAAACAAGTCAAATCTTTAAAATATTTATCTTTAGAATGCATATTTATCATATTAACAGACAAAAATATTATTGTTTTTAATAAGGTGGGGCTTGAATACACACCTTTAAATAATTCAGTAATATAATTCTAATTTCATACCTATGAACTTCAGCATTAAATTTCTTTGCTTCAGCATCATAGCCTGGGAATCTCTTGATGGAATGAGGAACATTAAGACCACCATCTACTGCACCTTTCATTGCGCCGAATACTCTGGCACCAGTGGTAGTACGAGCAAGACCAACATCTAGGTAACACCTAAAAAGAAAAAAAAACTTGAGTATTGGATAAATGATATTTGTTTATGGCTAGCTATATGAATAAATCAGAACATTACAATGCAACATAGCGCACAGTCCCTTTAGATGTGCTGTCTGTCCGCCCGTAATATATCATCATTTGATTGATATAGAATTGTGATGAATCTCTAATTTTAAAATGAATGTCTATTAAAATATTACCTGAATGCACCAGGCCCATTATCTACTGGTTCCACATTGTATTCATCACCAGTGACTTCTGTGGCACCAGCATACAAGGAGTCTAGACCTAACCTCTGGAGAAGACGTCTAGCCAATAGCAGCCCAGTGCAGTATGCAGCTGCATAATTTGTTAAACCAACCTAAAAAAAATCTCATTATGTATAACAGTCCTAAAAAAAACTTACTTTTAAAGTATAACCATAAATTGATCAGAATTGAACATATTACAACATGAGATTGCATTTGTCCCTTGCTTCAGACCGCCCGTTCAAAATCATCATTTCAAAGTTTATATTTGTAATATACAAATAATTTATATTTTAGATCTGCTACAGACCTTGATACCGTAACGAGGTAATTCATGGGAGTACGCCGCGCATACAATATGATCCCCTTCAATACGGGAGTAGGCAACTTGACAGGTCACATCCTTGTTTGAAAGTCGAACAATCAAGCGGTACTTAGGTGTATTGTACTTATTTTTGTCCTACAACAAATACATAAGTGCATTAGTGCGAATTAAATGAGTATATTTAAAAAAATAAGTATATTATTGAAATATAAATTGTTTACCTGCACTACTAGACGTTTTCGTGCATAATAGTCAGTTTTTCCTTCACGACGCCTCTTAAACTTGACTTGATACCGTTTAAAGTATTGCTTATTCTTGACCACCTTCACGAAACCCTAATTATAATGAAAAAAGTTAAAATGTAAATAATTTGTAGTTAAGATTAATGCTGTATTGAAATAACAAGTAAATCAGAGACACTTTATAATCATAATTATTGCTTTTAGAATACAAATTGACATAGCATTACACATAAAACATGGTAAAGCCTATCAAATTTGTAACTTCGGCAAAATCAGATGACGCGCATGTGTCGGTCTCTCATCATTTTAAAGGTTATCTACTATTTATATAAATTAAGCTACATATTACAACTATAGTGATATTTTTGTATAAAGAAATAAAAGGTTTCCGTAAAAGAAAAAGTACATTAATGAATAAATAATATTTCATGAAAAGTTTAAAACGGAATGTTCTTTGAAACCACGACAACAAAAGTCTATCTAATTTTATCGCACTAATCTTCTCAAATATAAAGAAAACAAGTACATGATTATGGAAGGCACTATAAGCACTATTCACTTTTATTAATATTTTAACCCATCACGCTCACCATTTTAATAAAATAAACGTAATCCGACGAATCGGTTACTCCAGCAGTAACCTACGAAAAAGAAAGGTAAAAATTATAGGACAGACTACAGAGTATACATATGCTCGATATCGCCATACATAAAAATTAAATGTCAGTGTCAAATTTAATAATTTAATTTTTATTTAGTTCTTACCATTGTCATCCATGGTTCTTACGTTAGAATAATGCGTATGCATTTGAAGAAGACACTTTAGAGAAGAGAGATTTCACATCGAAAATGATGTGAAAAAAAAAGATTAAAAAAAAACGAAATATCGTGATGAAATCGAAATTATACCAATATAACGCATAATCAACCTAATAATACTGATAGATCCATATTTCTACAACGAAATTGTAGTACATTATTAGATACTAGCGGACCCGACAGACGTTGTCCTGTCTACACGTCTTTAATTTGAAAATTTCAAACTTTTTTTAATAATTTTTTTGATGAAAATTATTATTCAAATTGTGAATCTAAACCATTCCCAGATCCCCTTGAACACACACAAAAAATTTCATCAAAATCGGTCCAGTCGTTTGAGAGAAGTTCAGTGACATACACACTCACAGCAGAATTATATATATAAAGATATAGTTTATCCCAAAATTCATGCAAGATTTAAAATAATTAGAAATCACTGTTTATTGCTGGGACAAACACTGTTTTGTCAAAATTTGCCATGATTTTGCATAAATGTGATCGAATTTCGTTGATGCAGCGTTTAATCTCCTCCTTCAATGTACGGGTGGATATAGTCTTCTTAACAAAGACCTTAAATTCAAATAATCCGGTAGAAAAAATCTAATTGTGTTAAATGACATGATCTAGGGAGCCAATTTGTCAACATTGAAACAAGAGAGCGCACAACTAGAAAATGTCTCATGCAATTACTCTTCTTACAGTTGACGAAGCTAAATCAATATTCCTAACATAAATTGTAAGGGACAGTAAAAGCCAAACTTTCACTATTATTAAAATATTGGCCAACAATGAAAATACGTTGTTTTTTTGTGGAGTGCTCTAATTTTACTAACTCTATAATAACTCTCACCTATCATATAATTATTCTTTTTTTGGTTGCCAACACTTACCGCGCAAACGGCGGCATATTCAAATTACACTTTAATAGTTTGCAAAATTCTAGGAAATGGCATATTTTTGAAAGTTATACATTACACTGAAAAAATCTAACACCTACCCCTGTATGTAGCCCTAATTACTTTTATATGAGTGTTAATAACGTTTTGGAAATAATTTTGTTTTAACCCTTTAGTTATTTTTGTATCTGTATGCACAACAATTAAATTCAAATAACATAAAATTTTAATGTCGTTCTGACTTATTCTTTGTATCTGTAGCAGTAAGTAATTAACGTACAACAAAACCCGAAAACAACATCAACCCTTCTTTGAAAAACAGAAAAAACATGAACAGTTCGGCAGCGATTTTTAGTTACGGTGAATCTTCGCCAGTTATATTTGTTAACGATATTGGTAAATGTGAATGTACTGTGAATATTTTTACTTTTATTTTTATGTTGTCTAATAATTTTAAAAATAAAGGTTATTTCAACCTAACATTATGTATTATTACAAATAATGCCAAATAATCACTGTATCTGAATAGCGACAAACTCAGGTATTTTGGTCTTAGTGCTGCTAGACGAATTAGGATCAGCGATTCTGACTTAGATTTAGAAATTTGTGCTACCTTCGGATTCTACCGATAATCCAAGCAAAATAAAAGATATACATACATATTTGATGATTGAGGAGGATTTCTTGCCTTTATTAATGGTTTTTCCACTGGATCACAAAGTTTTGAACTATGTAACTGTCACTCACATGGATATTAAAAAACCCTATTTCACTTTTTTGTCAGTTAAACCGTGTATTTTCCCTAGGCAAAGTGAAGAGAAGTGTCAGTTCGTAGATTATTTTTACAATCCAACAACTTAGTTAATATTGCACGCGAAATAGTTATTGGGTATACTTCTGAGCTAATAAAAGCTCAATCTGGTACTACTAATAAGGCGGGATAAAGTATGCCTTAATACTACTTACATAGTAATGTAATTTCCTGATTTTAGTCATAAATTTTTGCCAGCCATAATTTCTTGAACGAATAATAAACGAATTGTTGAAAAAATTGTCTTAGTGGTGAACATATGGTACATGTTGAATTGTTTGTGTGGACCTAATAACATTTAGGTATGAAACTTTAGGTAACTATGAATCTTTTTAATTTCTGTAAGACAAAAAAAAATGTTTTTGGCCCCATATTTGCCACCCCTAAAATCTGCTGCCCTAGGCTCCAGCCTAGTGAGTCTGCTGGTAAATCCACCACTGCTAATTAACGTAAATCATTCTTATACCATTTTGTAATATGTGGCACTCCAACTCCAAACGCTGTTTTTGTTTTGTTGTTTAGAACAAGCAGCATATGCATGTATATTTTTTAGATATAAGAGTTACCGAATATAATAAGTTAAATATAAATTATAAATTTTATGTACTTAGTACTGGCCATTGTAATATAAAATGACTGTAATGCATAGTAAAATCTTTTCTAAGCTTTTATTTTACAGTTCACTTTGGAAATTTGTAATAGTTAGACTTGATTTGTCGTAAAAATTAAATTTTATGATCATCTTACTCACTGAACATGGCAAGTGGCAATACTACTTTATTTAATTATTCTCTTATTGTCTATGGTTCGTTATGGCTTCCTCTTATTCATATCCTGAGTTATTTTTGGCGGGTTTTATATTTACCTTGCCATTTTTATACGAAAAAAGCAATGTTTTTCGATATTACTTGAAGTTTTTTCTATATTATGCTTATGTATTGATAACATGTACAGTATTACTGCCCGTAGTCCTATTATATCCTCGCGACGTTACGAATCTAATGTAAGATATTGATTATTTGGTGGCATGTGTTATTGAGTTGATTATTTTTTAATATTTTTTGAATTTTTCAGAGTAGCGTCACGGTTTTGTCGCTATGCTTCTCATATTGTTGGAATAGAATGGGAGCTGCGAGGTTTGGAACATTGGGATAATGAACAATGTTACATAGTAATTTCAAATCATCAAAGTTCATTAGACATATTAGGTTCGTAAAATTTAATTACATATATTTTTTATGTATATACTTCGTGTATAAATTTATAATTATTATGTACTTTTAGGTATGTTCGAAATGTGGCCACGCATGAAAAGATGCACTGTTGTTGCCAAAAGACCTCTAATGTTTGCGGGTGCTTTCGGTTTTGGCGCTTGGCTATCAGGTCTTGTATTTATTGATCGTTTAAAAACAGAAAAAGCACGTCAACTTATGAAAGAAGCTACGGCTAGGGTAGTTCAAGAGAAGGTAATAATAAAAAAATGTAGCCTTAAGCAATTTAAGGGGATTAAAATAAAGGAGAACTCTTTATTCGAAATTCGCGCTAGAATTCATGAATATTTAGTGTTGCAAGAACATTTGAAGTTATTAAATTTTGTGATGTATGAATAATGTTCCTACTCTGTATTAGTTATTTTTTATATGGATTAATATAAATAATTAAAAAAAAATAATACAAGGATATTTTCAGACTAAGCTGTGGGTTTTTCCTGAAGGAGCACGTTTTAACAAAGGCGTTATACAGCCTTTCAAAAAAGGAGCATTTTATTTAGCTATTGATGCTCAGATTCCTATAATGCCAGTTGTTTTTAGTCAGTATTATTTTCTTGATAATGAATCGAAAACTTTTGAACCAGGTAATCATGATGAATTTATGATTTAAATTAGAGATATATTTGCAAATAGGTCTTAATACACTTTTTTTTTTCATTTTAGGAAAAGTAGTTATCACTACTTTGCCTCCTATACCTACCAAAGGTATGACAAGAGATGACTTAGAGATTCTTTCAGATATGGTGCGTCAACAAATGATTGAAGTTTTTAATGAAAGTTCTAAAGATCTAGTGAAACAGAAGAAAATTGCTATTTAAATATGTTTATTACATATATAGGTTAGACATGAATATTATTTGCTCCATATCATAGAAAAATATTATTAGATGTGTTTTTGCCAAAGATATTAAAATGTTGTTAAGTTTGTACTGCACTGTAAATCTTAATAAATTAAGTCTAGTCTATTTGTTTTCTAGTCAAAAGTATTAAGTTTGTTTCATCTATGTACTTGCTAGTTGTTTAATATTTTTACTCCCAAAATGCATTTATTTAAGAAAAGCTAGTAATGTAGACAAGCCCTTGTATTTGTTATTATTGATATTATTGTATTAGATATTTAAGAAATATTCCATGCAATTTAAAGTGAATAAAAGCATGTTTTGCTGATATACATAATTTATTATTAATTATTTGGCTAAGTCATATTATCTATATTATAATTTTGATCTTAGCATTGTTGAATCTAATTGTGTAGTTTTAATAGCCTTCGAAAGATATTTACGAACCCATTTTGCAAGTTGTTTAATGCATAATGATAAACTCAACTTAATACTCTCATTTTATAATAAGTTACCAATATATTCAAATTCATTCATTACCTCATAGATTTGTCTTATTATGTGTAGATTTATACAGTATAAAAAAAAATATTTTTATTTACACAATAATATATACAGTTAAATCTTCTCCCTGCCCATTTCCCAAATCACTTGGGGTCGGCGCAGTACATCTTCAGTGTACTGCTGATAGGATTTGGCAAAAGTTTTACGACCGGCCGCCTGCCTGACGTCAACCCTCCTTGGGAATGCTATTGTCTTTCTTTGTCTGAATGGTGTTAAATATTATGCACTTTCGATTTTGTTGTGTTTTAAAACATTTTTTATACTATTAATTCAATTATTAATGTTATTTTTGATATATTTTAAAATAAATTTAGATTACACAATAAATTTTGTATTGACATTGTCAAATTTTTTCTTCTTCTTATATACAGTTAAATATAAAACAAAAATGAATAAGAATGGTTTCAAAATATTTCATCTAAAAGTTTGATAATTTAACAATTTCACTCATTCCAGTTTTCTCCCCAATCTTCAGTCTCATCAGCTTCAGCAGGAACAAAGTCTAATTTATTAAAATTTTGTGTTTCTACAACAGTTACTATTTTCTGTTTCTCAATAACTGGCATCATATCAGCAAAGAAGTCAACATCGTCTTTCTTTTTAGTTGCATCTACCTTTTGATTTTTTATGTCTAATTCTGAAATATCTACTATATTCTTTTTTGCTTCTAAAGCAGCTTTTTGCAGTAATGTTGATCTTACTGTTGGTGGCTGTTCATTTTTAATAATAATATTAACCAATGATTTAGGAAATTCTGTATCTATTGCCATATCTATATGATAGGCATCTCTTTGTTCTAAATCTACAGTTCCCAATTGTCTGTTAGGATTATTATCCCAATCGTCCCAGTCATCTTCAGAATCAACATTATTTTTTTGTGAATTTCCAGCAACATAAACTTCATTGTCTATGGATTCGCCTCCTACAGGTGACGGTCTTTCTTTCAATGTGATTGCTTGTTCATATGTATGAGTATTTTCATGATCAGGATGTACAGGTTCTGAGCAGTAAAATTCTTCAAGTACTTTATTTGCTGTATATACACTATTGACATGCCTTACATTTGATTTTGTATTATTTGCTTGTGATTTTGGTCTTCCGTCTGTAAAAAGTTTTGATCTTTTGCCTCCTACAACAGTATCTGCTCCTAAAATTGGCACCAACTCACTAAGACATATTAATGTGGATGCTACTAAAGTATCATCTGTATCCTTTATTCCAAGTAGTAACTGGAAATGAAAAAGAATTATGATAAGCATTTTGTTATTTTAAAATTTAATTTTAACTGCACCCAGTGGTTGAAATTCTATCAAAATTATTAAAAATTTAAGGGAAACATATAATATGAATAGACTTTACATATTAACATATGGTATATATAAAAAACTGTTATAATTTTTTTTATTGATAACACTAAAGCTTGTCAATAATTACTAAACATAAAAAAAAAGACAAGAGAAAAGTTTACAGAACTGTTTTGTCTTTGCCGTTTTAAATATAGATAAATTTATAAACTAACCTCTGGCAGAATGTGTTGAGAAAGCTCTTCATGAGTAAAAACATGGACAAATTTAGTAAAGTGATAAAGCAACAACTTTCGTATTTGACTATCTCTTACTCCAAACAACTGTAAAAGCCTTGGTTTAACATGTTCTTTGAATGTGCTAAGTTGAAAAAATCCAGAACATTCTCCATTTTGCATTCTGTCTGTAAATGTATGCAAATTAAATTGTTAGGAAAAATAATAATTCTATATTTTTAATTAAGGAAATTAAATTACTATTACCATTTTTTGGTTTTAAAATAAATGGTAAAACCTCTTTTCTTGCTGTTGTATCAAGAAGTGTAAGTCTTGATAACAAGAGACCTCCTAACTGCTTAGCAATAGTTTCTTCATCAAAACATTTAAGATTGTTTAAAATGCTTGCAAAAAATTCACTTCTCTCATCTTCACTTTTCAGTGGTAGAAAATTTAAAAATTTGTATATAGATATGAATTCATGATTGAAAAAGTTATCCCTTAGAACTTCTGACAAAATAGGTCTTTTATTTGGATCTGGATTCTGCAAACAATTTCTGCAGTACTTTTTGAACTCTTTTAGGTGTGGAACTTCATCTGTAAGGCAATTAATCATGAGCAAGTACAAAATGAGTATGCCATTAACAAATTTTAACCCATAAAGTACAAAATTATTAAAGTTGCCTTTATTTAAATCTTAACTTTATTATATTACTAGCAGTTCACCCTTACTTCACTCTTTCACCTCTAGAAGAACAAAAACAAATCTATCTCACAGAACTGTAAATTTTTCCAAGATAAAAAGTAGTCTAGTAAGTATTTTGATGTATGAGCTATCTTATAGTAAAGTTCCATTAAAATCCATTCAGTAGTTTTTGTGTGAAAGAGTAACAAACATCCAGGCATCCATACATCCTCACAAATCAAAAACAAAATATCCAAATGTTGCTTATTAAAAATAAACAATTATATGTGAGAATTCACTAATGTAATTTTTACCATCACTATGACCTTTGAAGACATCTTCTACCAAAACTGCAAATGCATACTGATCTACTTTAGAAGTAATTTCATATGATTCTTCATTGGGGTCAATTGCTTTGTCATATCTTAAATAAAAATACATTAAACATTAGAGCTTCATTGATTTATTTTATTTTCTACTTTTCACGAATTTCATCATACCTGTGTATTCTTGCTTGTTTCAAATAAGTGGAATTGAGTTCAGTAAATATACATAGATACTGTAAACCAGCAAGCTTCCATTGTCCATCACCAGATATGTATATAGAAGATACACCTACATTGTTGTGTGACATACCAGCCTGAAAAAAACATTATTGAATGAAAATATAATTAGATTAAGATGGAAGAATTTTATGATGTTCTAAATCTCACCTGTTCATGTAGAAAAACTAGAGCTTGTAAAATATTATTAAGCCCTATACAAATTTGCAAAGGTGTTTGCAATGCTAAGACATGGGCCAAAGGTTGAATATACTCAGTTGCTAAATGAAATGTAGATCTTTGTTGCCAAGACGAAATATATCTTACAATACATGGATGTCGATATTTTAATAGATTCTGAAATAATTATAAAGAGGTTTTTTATTCAACGGAATTACTAAAAATATACTGTACACATACATATATTGTACACATATGTCATAACAACATTCACTTACATTAGAAAACTTCTCCAATGGTGTACATACAGTCCACAATGGTCCTAAAACTGACTCTCCTTTAAACACAGAGACGGAACCATCACTCTTTAAGCTGAAATATCTACAGCTGTCATTGATAGTAGCCTGATAATGTGACCAGAAGTCTGTTGTCTCAATAGCCTTTTCTTCTATTTCTAAGCCGTTCAAATGAGAAGTCTCGTTCCCCATTATATAAAATATTATTTACAGATTGCTTTTTATCATTTCTATTAGTATTTGAGATATGTAATGATTAATTACATAGTTTATAATACTTTAACTATTTTTTAATCACATAATTCTCACCGTAGGTATCTACGTAGCCGTCAATAAATCCATGTCGATCTATCGTATTTTCAATTTTGACATTTGACAATCAGCAAGTGTTACCACTTACGGTGACAGATGACAACCTATCGTTCAAAAAGTACTACAATTTTTATTCCAACTATATTTATTAAAAAACTATACAAATATAATAAAATAATGACTTTATCAGCAAAATGCACTCAATTATAAATACTTTACTCGATATGCTTCATATTTTAGATTTTATAAAAAGATTTGATTCGTTTACGAATATGATGTGTTCAATATACAATTTTCTAATTAGCTTTAAAATAAAATATGTTAGTTGAGCACAGATCATTTCGCCAAATGCACATCATGCATTATTATTTATCCCTGTTTTCCAATTACAACATAATAACATAATTGTTCGATTGTGATAAATTCGAAGTTGAGCATTATGCCACATGATGCGCTTTAGTACTATAATTAGAAAACTACCGAAAATATAGCCTGTCAAGAAAGTGTAGAAACGGAACTATTTTTTTTTATAGTGGCAACATTCTGACAAAATTGACATATCCTGAAATTTTACGTAAACAAAACTTTCAATTTCGTTTCCATAAAAATTAAAGTCTAAAAACCGTGATAAATTTGGTCTTAAGTAAGAAAAATGAATAGAACAATTCGAAGTTCTGCTCGGGAAATAATTTATAGAGTGTACAGAAGATGTCTTTTGGAGTATGAGGCCAAAAATATACTTTCTGATCTGAACAATGTTTATTAAAGAACCGCTGAAATGACAGGTATTTGTGAGTTTTAATGTGTTATATCAAATAATAATTCATCCACCCAAAGCTATTATGGGTCACTACCAAGCTTAATAATAGGTATATTTAGAATAATCATTTTTCACTTAGGTTATGTTTACAAACGTCGATGACAGCGCATTTAGGCTGTGTTATAGACCGCATAAATTATTTGATACTTACATTATTTGATACATAACGCATGTTTGTATTGTAACCTGTAGGTCATAAACTCATTACATATTAAATTAAATCTTATTTCAAATAAAGTATAATTTTTACATTTGCTTTAAATCAACATTATTAATATGAAACTTGAAAGTACTTATTTTGTGGATTATTTAAACAGGAAAATCTGAATCTACAGTTCGAGGAAGAAAACATGGAGCGAGTAGGAGACTTAAATGAAGGAACTGATTTTGAGGCCGCCGGCTGTAGGCTACAGCCTGTAGCCATGAAAACATGGGAGTCGAGGGAGTAGAATACCTAGATGAAGAATTTCTTTTATAAAATAAATTATTATGATTTATGTGTATGACTTATTCATATATATTATATTTACCCTTTTAGCGAATAAAATCGCAGCTACAATTGATGAAATGAATTTTGGTATGGTATTGCCTAGGTAAAGTGCATTTTCAAAACTGCATTTAATCAAAGTATCAAAATCTTTTATAGTATACCGGAAATGGTGTGGCCAACGCCCGATGGTGGCGCCCCCATTATTTTCTACTCTTTCTTGACAGACTATTTAAGAAGTGTTTTTTCGAGTTGTTCGTGACCTTGTATGCCAAAGTGCGGTATTATGCTCTGTAATTGGAATACAGGGTACGGCTATCATTCAAATTAAAATTATTACAACTAATTTCCAAAAATAATACTACAGTGAATGTCAGTCTATTCTGAAGATATTAATTTAAGATTGGTATTTTAACAAAAAATACACATTTTATTATTATTTTATAGGACAGTCGACATAATATGACATTTGTCAAACTGTATGGGCTATGGTAGCAACTAGCTAATGAATTTGGTTACAGTCCTAAAAGATGGCTTTGACTCTGTTAAAAAGGGCATTCATATCCAACCCCAATTCAGTTCGTAACAGTATAGGAATATTTTGTAATGCTGCAAGAAACCGTAAGTTACTAAATATGTATATTTTCAAGTAACCTGAAGATTATTTTCACTGTTATGATCATTACGTCATATTGTTTCAGATTGGAACTTTCAATATAAGCCTGGTCCGTATCCTAAAACTCAAGAAGAACGGGTAGCTGCCGCAAAAAAATATGGGTTGACTATCGAAGAATATCAACCATATCCAGAAGATATGGGATATGGAGATTATCCTAAGCTACCTGACATTGGTGCTGACTCAAAAGATCCTTACTATCCTTACGACTTACCGGACCTAAAAAGAAATTTTAATGAACCAGTTGGTATTCTCAATTTTTTAATATATAAATAATTATATTATGAATTATGTCATACAAAAAGTTGCCTTTGAAAGTTTATGATTTTTATTTGTTTCAAATTATGTATCATTGAATTTTAGTAAATTCTAATTGAATGGAATTTTACCATAAATATTGTAGTATTTTAGAAGACTATATAAAAAGAAAAAAAATCTAGTTTATTTTGTAACGATATGAATTAATATTTTATTTATTTATCTTCTATTTGTACATGAAAATAAAGAACATATATGACAATCTACTTAAACATTATCTGTCATAGTCTGTTCCCTTGATACTTAACTTCCAACTCTCTTCATAAGTAACATGAGTAAAATTAGTCATTCAATTCAAGAAATTTTAATTATACCGAATCACTTTTTAACAGGCCTTCTATCATTTTATACCTTAATTAATTATGGAGAGTGCTTAATCAAGCATGTATTTAAAAATACATACACAGATTGTTATAGATGACACTTTCAGAGCTTAAAATAACACCATAAAGAATCAATCACTTTGTATACTTTATTATCTATGGATAAGCAACAGGCCTTTGCTTTGCTCGGGTTCGTCCCTAAGTATGTTTTAACATTAGTACGGAATAAATAGACTATATTATAATTATATAGCCTATAGTTTTCCTCAATAAAAGAGCTATCTAATACAAAAAGATTTTTTTAAATAGATTACTAGTTCCGGAGATTAGTGCGTACAAACTCTGCCTCTTTATAATATTATTATAGATAAAAAAAGGAATGTGTTTGTTATTTAACATTTTGTACTTTTTTAGTATACATTTATTTGAGGGGTAATAATTTAAAAAGTGATTTCTTTTCAGATGCATGCAAGTACTGAAATAATTGGTGAAGATCGTTATGATATAAGCATGAGACCCAGATTTTCTTTACTCCATCAATGGACTTGGTTTTTTGGAGCAATGGGAGGAAGCATACTTTTATTCTTATTTTTGGAAGATCATAAGTTTGGCAGACCAGTTACAGCCAAACAATATCCTCATGAGGGACCACACTATTTATTTAATCCAAAATAGGAGAAATTAATTGCAGTAGTTCATCGAATGTGTAGTGTTCAAAATTTTTTTGTTCAATAAAAATGCTGTTACAATGATATTGTTTGTAAATTTTTAAATAATAAAAAAAGAAAACTTCTGAATGAACAATTACAGCTAATAACAGGTAATGTTTTTTTTATAGTTGTATCTATATATTATTTTTAATGCTAAATTAATCAGTTTTTTTTTTTGATGCATTTATAATCCACAAGCAGTCAATAAATAACTTTAAATGGATATGTTCCGTGTTTTGGCGCAGAGTGTGCACTCCATTGAGACCACTACTAGTATTATTTCTATATAAACTGCATTCTTTCTGGCAGTTTCAGTATATCTTGTCATTTGAGGCAGTTAGGACAGTTTTTCGCCTGGAGATGGACTGCCAATTCATATGGATGCTCGACGAGTCTTTGTTGGTAGGGTTTGGAAAGGAATCTTTATTAAAATAAATTATCAGTATTAATATTAATTTACTTAATAATAAAAATTACATTTTCCTTATCTATATCCTATATTCTATTTATATATACTAGTAAAATATTCATCTTCTAAATCGTAAAGATCGGCTGCTATATCATCCCTTAGTGACATGAGCTTTTGGTCACATTCTTGTTGTTTAGTTCTAAACAGTTTTGAATTCTGTGTAATAGCTTCATTTACAGAAGGAAAGTCATTTAAGATTAAATACTGTTTAATATCTGATACTAGCTTCATTAAAGACTCCCCTGCTCTGACTGAAAGAAAAAGTAAATTCAAAATATTATAAACAGTTAATAGTTATTTTTAATGCAATTATCTATTATGTACCTATATTTGCTGCCCGGACTTGCATTTCAAATGTGTCTTGTTCTATTTGGGTCATCCTGTTAAGTTGAGATTCATTTTCACCTTTAGCGAGCTTAATTATTTCTAAAATAAATATTATAAATTATATACAAAAATTTTAAATTTAATATCCTGAATCAATACCAACTAAATATGCGACCTTTAAATTAACAATATTGATAGATACATATTCTTTTTTAAGAAATATATGTCCACTTTTAGTAAACAAAGAAATGAATTTGAGAAATTGAAGTAAAATATCCTCTATGCTTTAAGGTATGCTACCTTCAAAATTTTCCAGCATACTTTTAACATCTTCTTTAAGCCTTGTTGTGTATGATTTAAGCAAAGCTTCTTTGTTTTGGGGCAAATTACGATGCATTTTTGGTTATTGCTTGAACAGAATTCCAAGTGTTTTACGTTTTATTTTATACAATCGTAATTCTATTCAGAAGAACAGAAAATACTTTACAATACGAAGTTGTACCACACAACAATATTTCATTAGTTTTTATTACCAGTTACCACAGACCAGGAACAACAAGATTACCTACTGTCAGTTTCGAATTGTCATTTCACAATCACATTTGTTAGACTCAGCAGACAGCAGTCAGTGGCAAGGAACATTTTTACTCTTGGTCAGTGGACAGTGCTATAAAGTATAATGGTCCATAGACTATAACATAATTATGGAAGCCTTCGAGCATGCTTGATAATGCTCGAAGATGGAAGCTGTGAATACGGAACAACAAACATAAACTTTGTCATGTTTGTATGGAAGCCTGTAATTTTTGTGAAAGGCAAAATTCTTCTCCTTAAGTACGACATTTTAAATTCTAAAGCTGAATTAAATTTATTTGACGAGTAAATTTCGCTACGTATCATGACAAATAATGTGGAAGAATTTTTCCATTTCTCCCGCCAGATGTCGCGATCACTATGATCTGCAGTATACTTTAACTGACAAATTGTACAGTACATAATTACTTAATTTATAGGTAGGTATTATAATATATATTTTATACCTTAAAAACTATGTAAGGTAAAACATAGCATTAATTTGTGTTTCGTGGGATGGAACATCAGGAAAATATTATGAGGTAACCCACAGGTCTGAGAGAACCTAGCAAGTTGTCAAAGACTTTATTTGTCGTCCATATCATGGATGACATGGATGACAAATAAAAGTCCATATCAAAGACGTGAAGTCCGCGGACCCTCACATTTTCATTAACCTGGTGGACTATTCACTATAACCTAATCCCCTCGTATTGTAAGGCCTGTACCCAGCAATGGGACGTTACAAAGGGCTGAATGCTTAATATACGCAAACAAACACTAATACACATACATACACACATACATTTATTACGTATTTAAAATATGTTTAATAAGATTTTTTTATATATTTTCATTACTTTATTTGTCACTCATTTTCATAATATCAATTTAAAGTTTTGTAGCTGCACTGAATCGTGCATATTCTTTAAGTCTGACTGCATTAATATTTATAAATCCAGTGCTATCTTCTGGCGAAAAGCCTCCAGCGACATCCATTGATACAAGGTCCTTATTGTATAAGCTTTTATCGCTTGTTCTAGCCAATACAATCACTGCAAAGAAAAATCGGTGCTTCATATAAAATATACACATAATAATATAGAGAAATGCCAAATTGTACAAGAGTGATATTTATTAGATTTTTTTAGTCTCCAGCAGGCAGGCTGTGCTCAATTTGATCAAAAAATCTTAGAAAATCATTCGTATCGATCAGTGTGTTGATAATGGCAAGAAGAATGGCTTTGGGCATCATTTTTTTACTTTCGCCAGTGATGAAACTTCATCTACCATAATCATAAATATAAGTAAGTCATTTTAGTCCTCTTGATGGCTACAGGGACACATGTGTCCCAAAAAAATATCTTTTTTACTAATAAAGCTATGTTCATATGGTGATCAATAAAGTAATCAAATCGCGCGCAAACGGTAACTAACATGATTATGAATATAAAGTGCAGTTTTTTTTCTTTCCCAATCTCTAAATATAGAAGTTGAACACATGTATATGATCTAGGGGGCCTGCAAGTCACTCTACGTAAGCTTGTACAGTAGTTATTTATTTTAAAATAACGCCTAATAAAATCAAACTGTTTACCAAGTTCGCTACTTCATTTATTTATTTATTTATTAGGTTTATTTACAATCACTTACAATAATACACACAATATAAAAAAATAGAACTAAAAATTAGGAACTAAATGTAGTGATTACTTACAAATAAACACAGCATGCACAGAAATAAAGTTTCTTAAAATATTATACAAAATAGATATATTTTCATTCATTTAAAAGGTTGCATTGTCTTTTAAATAAAGTGTTGAAACAAAATAATGGTATTAGTATATAAAGTAACTGTCAAAATTATAAAATGAAACTAGCATTGCCCGCGGCTCCGCCCGCGTTCAGATGACCAAAAACCAAATATTCTTAGGTTGTACATATTAGTATACTCTTACATTGCAGTTTTTGTATTTTTTCTCAGAAATGAGAAATTCTCCCGCGTTAAAAAGTATCCTATATGTCGACCCGGATAACCAGCTATCACCATACCAAATTTCATCAAAAATCCTTCCAGTAGTTTTTCTGTGATGTGGTAACAGATAGACAGACAGATAAAAAATCTAAAAACTATAGATTCGGCTTCAGTAGCGATAATAATGACTATTTCAATAAGATTTTCCAAAAAATATTTAATGTACAGAGTCGACTCAGAATTTTATTATATGTATACATACCATTTCCTTTGAATAATTGCAATGTAACTGTTCCATTAACAGATTCTTGAGAAAGTTCTAAGCATTTTCTTGTATAAACAGCTTCAGGCGAAAACCAAAAACCATTGTATACAAAATCTGCCATTTTATCTTGCAGATATTTTTTAAGCCTATAACATGAAAAAAAAATCATTAATTTCGAGATTCAAAATGTTTATACAATATATCAAAATTACTATTAGTCTTATTTAGGCATATTAATACAATGTTTTGAATTTACCTTAAAACTTCCTTATCAAGAGCATATGCTTCCAAGTCAAGATGAGCGACATGAAGTATAGTACCAGCTGGTGTTTCGTAAAGTCCTCTTGACTAAAATAAAAATTAAAAAAAAATTATAACCACACTAATAATCTATACAGATAAATAAAATTGAAGTGTCTGTTTATAAAATAACAGCTTTTTACTAAATGTATATGAAGTTATATACTTTTATTATTTTTAAGAAAAAATAAGAAAATCACAATTTTTAAAAATGTTGTGTCTTTCTGTCTGTTTGTTTTACGGCTAATCTTCAAAATGGCTGGACCGATTTTATTGGGACTTTCACTGACACATAGCTGATGTTATAAGGAGTACCTTAAGCCACTTTTATTTTCGAAAAGGAATTAGGCTTCCGCTCAAAAAAATTAAAACGTACCTAGTTGATTATAAAAATTAATTAGACCCGTTTGTTATCAAATTATTAAATGTTTGAAAAGCTTGTGTTATAGAGTGTTGTTATTTTCATTTTTGTCTTCTTAGAAACCTACCTTCAGCCCTAGAAAGCGATTTTCCACAATGTCAATCCGACCGATACCATGCTGTCCACCCAACTTGTTAAGCGTCTCGACTAAAGCTAATGAGTCAGTAAGAATCAAGGCTTTTTCGTGTCCACTTGGAATCTTAACAGAAATAGGCAAACCTAAAATATATTTTTCTTAACATAAATAATGCTTATTTATAAGAAGTAATTAAATTAAAAATGGCTGTTATGTGAAATTGTATAACTTTGAAAACATTCAAAATACATAGGCACGGACCCTTTTTGAAAGTTACATCAATAGTACAAGGGTAATCATCGGTTTGTTGGAGATCTCGTGTCATTTTGTATATTCCACTGGGAGGGATTTCAGCGGGGTCCTCTAGCACTCCGGACTCGTAACTTAAAAAATAACATGATTAAGTTATAGTCCATTGAAATGTTACATTTTTTTGGGCATTTGTCAGAGGACGCAATTTTATTTTTTAGATATCAAGGGGGGATTAGTGTAAAGTTAAATCCAAGTTTGTGAGGTTGCAACCCTTGTCCCACGGCCGCCATCTTGGAAAAAGGGGTACATTTGGTTTTTATGGTTTATCTGACAAACTATAGGTCTCATAAAAAAATTGTTATACCATATTTGGTTGCAAATAAAATTCTCTACAACTTTGGTCATGCAACTTTTAGTCGTAGAATCAAAAATAACAAAGTTATAAGCGAAAATCGATGACAATTTGAGAAACATTTTTCTATTTGCCATTATAATTTTTTTTTATCATTTTACAAAAGAAAACTATTTCAGACCATTTTTATAGAGGCGTTTTTAAGGAATAATTTTTATACTGAAAAAAAGTTAACAAAAAGTCTTAATAAAAACAGAAAAATAGAAAAGGATATGTGTATTTACTTGTGTATGTACTTATTTGTGAATACAGAATTATATGCTAATCAAAACGCAAGTCACTAAATGCAGCGCAAAGAATGTGCGCATCGATTGGTCATTCCATCATTGCAGCAACTCCACCTGTTCATTTCCTTCTCCGGTTTTCCCTCAAGTATTTGATATAGAAGGTCAACCAGATCCTGAGCCGCAGCCTGGTCCATCAAAAAGACCGAGGACAAAGTAATTATACCACGTAAAAAAAACGCGTCTCCAGATTCCACCTCGTAGGTGGTGGAAAATAGAGTTAATAATTAATTAAGAATAATATTGCATTATCATTAATTAAAAATATTATCATTAAAATAATGAAAAGATGATTGTAAATTACGGCGAACCATTAATATTTATGTATAGTTATGAATACTGAAGAATAGTATATTCGTTTCTCAGCTCTGTAAAACCTTTATTAATGAATAAAATTTAAAAAGTTCAGTATAAAAATTATTCCTTAAAAACGCCTCTATAAAAATGGTCCAACATAGTTTTTTTGTAAAATGACCAGAAAAAAGTTATAACGACAAATAGAAAAATATTTCTCAAATTTTCATCGATTTTCGCTTACAACTTTGTTATTTTTGATTCTACGTTAATTGTACCCCTTTTTCCAAGACGGCGGCCGTGGGACAAGGGTTACAACCCCACAAAGTTGGATTTAACTTTACACTAAGCCCTCCTTGATATCTAAAAAATAAAATTGCGTCCTCTGACAAATGCAACCCCAAATGTAACTTTTCAATGGATTATTATAATAACACAGAAATCTCGTAGTTCGTACCAATCACCATAATATGGTATATTTCATTAGCTCGTAGTAGCATTATTTTACCAAAAGTAATATAAATTCATGCTTTTTCTTTCTATTCTTTTATCTATGCCTAATTACATATTTAGAAAAATCTACGTCACTTTATGAAAATCTATTATAAAAAAAGATACAGAATTGCCTCGCATATAAATAAATAATAAATATCTTATCAATATAAAACAAAGTCGGGTTTGTTACACCACTTATCTAGTGTCTATTAACGAGGTTTCCAAATATTTCAGTAACATAGGTCAAAATTTGGCATCCCAACTCCAATCAGCTAACGAAACCGGCCTAAATGATACAACCGCACAGTTTGATCCTACTCCCATGTGTTCGCTTCCTAACTCTCTTGCCTTGATGGCTGTAGACGAGTCCGAGGTCGAATCATACATTCTCCAATTACGCAGTGATTGTGCCGCAGGTTGGGATGGAATATCATCCTTGGTTCTAAAACTATGTTGTAAACAACTAACACCACCGCTGACATTCATTTTTAACAACTGCCTTCAACTGGGAGTTTTTCCAGAAGCCCTTAAGAGAGCTGTTGTACATCCAATTTACAAGAGTGGTAACAGAGACTGTGTCAGCAACTATAGACCGATATCAGTACTTTCCTCCCTCTCAAAACTACTTGAAAAAATTTTAAATAAGCGCCTAAGAGACTATTTGGACAGATTCAGAATTATAGCTGATAACCAATACGGTTTTCGCCCTGGTATCTCCACTGAAGATGCTGTACTGGATCTAACACAATATATAGCTGAAAATATGGACCACAAAGAGAAATGTCTTGGTATTTTTCTAGATCTGTCTAAGGCGTTTGACACAGTCTCTGTTCCCTTGCTAATCACGAAACTTGAGCGCCTCGGAGTCCGTGGTATGGCCTTGGATATTTTTAGAGATTATCTTACCAATCGCAAGCAAGTAGTAAAAATTGATTCCTACTTAAGCGACGAAAGGACTATTAATTACGGTGTACCTCAAGGGAGTATACTTGGTCCCATTCTATTCCAAATTTATGTAAACGACCTTTGTAAAATGACCCTCCCAAACTGTAAAATCTATGCATATGCTGATGACACTGCGATTATAGTTAAAGGTTCTACCTGGGAAGAAGTCAAGATAAAAGCTGAATATGCCCTCAAAAGTATCATGAAATGGTTGAAACTAAATCTTCTGACACTAAACATCAACAAAACTGCATACATCCCTTTCACTATTCGCCGCAGAAATAAACCTCCAAACTCATACTCAATAATTGCCCACACATGTGACGCACCGATAATACAATGTTCCTGTGCCCCTCTTACAAGAACTGACACTGTAAAGTATTTAGGCGTTCAAATTGATGATGGATTAAGGTGGGATGTTCATATAAACGCTCTCGTCACTAGAATAATGCGACTAATCCACACTTTTAAACTACTTAGGGAGTCATCTAACCTAGAGATTCTAAGAATGACCTACCTCGCTCTATGCCAATCGATCATTGGATACTGTATTGCTGCTTGGGGCGGTGCAAGTAAAGCAAGTCTTCTTAGGGTTGAGAGGGCACAGAGAGCTGTACTTAAAGTTATTTTGCGAAAACCCTATAAATACCCAACTTCCCAAGTCTATTCAGAAACTAACGTATTGACGGTCCGACAGCTCTTCGTGCTCATGTCGACTCTGAGAAGACACAAGAACGTTGGTCCATCAAATTCAAATAAACGAACAAACCTTCCACCAAATGTGCAACACAGAACCTCGTTTGCTAAAAACCAATTCTTTGTCCTAAGTGTACATATTTATAGAAACCTTCATAAAAAATTAAACATTATAGATTTAAATACCTACGACCTAAAACATAAACTTACAGACTGGCTTCTAAAACAGGATTACTCGAACACAGAATCACTGCTGATCTACTCCAGATAAGAACTACTTTTTTTTTCATATAATCACTACCCATTCACAACAAACTCTCTCTCTCTCACACACGCACACACACTCACGCACACACACACATTAACACACACACCCATCACAGACACATACATATATACATATAGCACCAACCAACAGCTCAAAATGGCACACTCGCAAACTAAACAGATAATTTAATTCTGACAATATTTTGGGGGATTGGCACTGTATGCCGTAATACAGGTCTCCTAGTACGGCAGCAGAGACAACCGTATTATTTGTATTGATAGTCTAAATTGTTTGTTTCAAAATGTACTGTTCAATATGCTTTTCAACTACAATATGTATGTATTTTTGTGAAATAAAGTATTATTATTATTTATTATTATTATTACTCGAAAACTGCTGGAGCGATTTTAATGATCTTTGTTTTGTTGGATTTGTCTTCACCCCAAATAGCAGAATAACTATTGAAACATCGGAAAAATTCACGAAATAAGAAATTGAAAAAATAAAAATCGGTTCCATACTAAGCGTCAAAACATACCTAAGGACGAACCTGAGCGAAGCGAGGGTGACTCGCTAGTATATTACTAAAGTTAACATGAATAACGATATCGATATCCTTATTTAAAATAATTTTAAATGTTATTTAACAATTCATTATTAAGTAAAATGTTATTTATTAGTTGTTATTTATAATTATTAGTAGTTATATAATATACTTACTTACCTTATGTGCATTATATTTTCATCCGTCGACCACGGAGCTTTGGGCGTAGCAGTAACGGGTATATTTTCTTGTTTAGCATACTCAATGAGGTCGCTACGTCCTTGAAATCTGTTAAAAAATTCAGGAAGACGCCACGGTGCAATCACCTGTTCAAAATATAAATAGGAAATATTATTTATAACATTTCACTACCATCAAGGCTTTAATCAATATTTTAATAGTAAATGTTCATCTTTCTTTTTCCTGGCAGGGTAAAACAGAGGAAACCAAGTGTAAACAAGTGTAACCAAGTATTTTAGGTGCTGTTTGTTTTTCATCAGTATCCAAAACTATTAAATTGGCGAAGTAAATTATCACTATAATAAATTATCTCGTTAGATATCTATTTAAAAAAAAAATGGAATTATATAAATCGAATTTCTTGAATAATATTACCTAACCCTGCATTTTTAACAATTTATTTATTATAATATTTTCAGCAAAGTAGTTAATTCAATGTGGGAATCGAATCCGTAACTTTCAGCATTCCTTGACGTAATGGATCATAATCATGATGATTCTTGTAATTCACAGTTTAGCTGTTCTGCGAGCATTTTAGATAATATTTATTATAAAGGAAATGACTGTACTGAAGACATACGAGCTATACTCGTACAAGCTATGACTTACTTTTCCCTCTGGCCAAAGCGAATACACGCTAAGTTCAAATCTTACTTGATCATTTCCTTTACCAGTAGCGCCATGTGAAATATATCTGAAAGCGAAGAAGATATTATTAATTTGAATATACTTTAATATTCACATGTTTTACTGATTTATGCAATTAATTTATATACCGACTGAATAAAACTTTTATGAAGTGTAAATAAACTTACTTAGCTCCCAATTTCTTAGCAGCATTTACGATTCCAACAGAAATGCATGGTCGCGCCAACGAAGTACCTAAATAATAACGACTTTCATAAACTAAGCCCATTTGAATACCAGGCATCATATAATTTGAAACAAACTCCTTGCGCAAATCTTCTACTATTACCTGCCAAAAACAATTAAGAAATTATCTATTTTATTAATGCTATAATAAATAAAATTAATGTAGATATAAAATATATTTTTGGGCACTACTCACGTCCATGGCACCCACAAGTTTTGCTTTTTGTCTTGCCTTTTCGAAATTTTCATTTTGACCAATATCAGCAATATAGCACACGACGTCGTAATTTTTTTGGATTAGCCTAAACAAGAGAGTTAAAAAGGTGTTATGATAAAGATAGTATGGCTGATATATTTTAAATAAAAAAAAGATGTCATTAAGAAAATTTATACCATTTTAAAATACAACTAGTATCCAGTCCGCCAGAATAAGCTAATATAATTAGATCCTTTGCCATTGCGTCTTTGAAACACTGTTGTGTTCTGTGTAAGAATCTTAACAAAACTGTTGGAGAAGTTTTGTCATTACATTTATTTCTACGTTGAGATAGCCTTAAAGGTCACATAAATAGATAGTGATTAAATAATATAAAGCAACAAATAAATATATACACATACACATCCCAAAATGAGGTCAAATATCTGGTGGTGACCTAAAGTGTCAAGTTTTGGAAATATTTAGAAGTTCGCTCAGACACTATGGAAACTATATTTTCAATACCTACGTTTTTTGCGTATCGATTTAGTTTGCAATCAGATTTACTATGGACAGATGTTTTGCGTGAGCTTCGTCAGGTCGAGTGTATTTTCCAGTGAAAACAGCTATTCAGGAGTTAGCCGGTTCAATTGCCACATCCGGTTCCAGATGGTTCCAAGTCAATATCCAAGCAAATAATTCTAATCTATACTAATATTATAAAAGAGGTAAAGTTTGTGAGTTTGTGACGTTGTAGGGGGTAATCTCTGGATCTACTGAACCGATTTTCAAAATTCTTTTACCAATAGAAAGCCACGTTCTTTCTGAGTGTCATAGGCTATATATTAACCCGAAAAATAAAAAGGCTTTTTCGTGGTAGTCGGATTTGCAAAGTAAGTCGGAGAAAAAACGGTCGAACGAAAACGTTTCTTACGAACGCTGCCTTAACGATGAGAGATATATGATTATATTCTAGAGAAAAGTTGTAGAGCTTAATAATGCCTACAAAAAAGTCAGCGACAGCATATGTCTAACTTTTATATTTAAGTCACAAAAAGTAGTTTTTTATATTAAAAAAATCATTTAAATCGGTAGGTCATGTTTATTGGTCATATTATCAACAATTATGAATTCTTATCAAAATAAGTAAATTTATCGTCTAAAATGTTTAAAATAAAAGACTTTTCCCTTTTACTGCATATAATTTTGACAAGTGATTAAAGAGATAATATAACATATTCGTATGTATGGACGAACCCGAGCGAGCTGTTTATCTGTTTTTCTCTTCGTATGGGCTAATCTCCGGATCTATTGGACCTATTTAAATGAAATTTTGCATGGTGGTACCTTATATCCCCGGGCAACATCTTAGATACTTTTCATCCCGGAAAATTAAAGAGTTCCCGTGGGATAGTTAAAAAACTATAACAACTTATACAGCTTAGTACACAAAAACTACTGATTGGATTTTAATGAAACTTTACAATAATATAGTTCATACATGACAAAAACAAATCAGCTACTTTTCATCCCGGAAAATTAAAGAGTTTCCGTGGGATAGTCAAAAAACTATAGTAACTTATACAGCTTAATACATAAAAACCACAGATTGGATTTTGATGAAACTTTACAATAATATAGTTCATACATCAGAATAACAAATAGGTAACTGTGTATCCCGGAAAAATGTACTTTTCCCGTGGGATAGATGTTTTTGTTTATTTGTAACGTATTATGTACACAACAAAGACCCCAAAACAATAGTTATTATAAAAATTGCCTGTTTGTCTGTGTGTCTGTTTTTGTGTGTGCGTTGACGCGAAAGGTAATGTACCAATTTCAACGAAATTTGGTGAAGTGATAACTTATTACTCGAGTCAACATTTAGGGTACCTACCTTTTGTATGTATGTATGCATGTATGTTGTATTGAAAAAATTGGCATGCTGATACCTTATAATGCAGGTCAAACAACAGGTTACTTATTTTTATCCCGGAAAAATGAACGGTTCCTGTGGGATAGATCTGTTTGTGCTTTTCTAGAGGTGAACCCAAGCGAAGCGAGGGTGAGCCGCTAGTTATTATCTATAATTTTTTGTTAAAGTCTACAGGGAAATATTAAACCAAATATTAAACAGCTAACTGTTCAATACAACATACCAAATATTTTCTTGCATTGTACCTACACAGGTAGAATGCTCAAATTAGCATAAAACCTTTGGTTTTTCACGAGATGGCGCATAGATGTCAGTTCTAACTTCTATATTACCAACGTTTTGCCCAGGTGCGGCATGGCGGACTTCACATGTGTTTCGAAAACTTGCTAGGTTGTCTCAGACATACAGGTTTCCTCACGAATTTTCCTTCACCGTAAGGCAATAAGGTAATCATGTTGAAAATTAGCAAAACAAGAGAACATCAGAGGTGCGAGACATGGGACTGACATCAGTTTCACTTAGTTTTCCAAGTGAGCGCGTTACTACTGCTGGAATAACACATAAGTTACTGTACTGTCATATAAAAGCAAATTTCTTAAATAAAACAGCTGTGAGACGATTAAATATTTTATTTATGAATAACAATTGAATACTGACATAGTTAAATATTACATAAGTAAAATAAAACGCGTATATCTCTACATAATTGCACAACTTGGGCACACAATATAAATTACATCTATGTTCAATGGTACTTACTGAATCTATAAATAATTATTGATATACCTAAGAAATTACTAAATTCACATATCATTTGTGATATGTTATATTTATATTTCGAATAAAATGCCAATATTCTATATTCATACAGATACTTCTCTTTAAAACAATACCTTTTTTAGGTCACAGAAAAAAACGAGATAACTTAAATTACAAATAAAAATAATTACGCTAGTATCTATCAAGTTCGAATTATTAATAGTATCAATGTTTGGAGTCACAAGATAATTTTAATTATTATGTCTTGTTAAAGCACGTGATGTACTTGTTATTGTTACTGGAATGTATAGATAACTAAACTGCGTCTACTCGTAACATGCATTTTAATTTAATATTGTAGGTTCTACAACATTTAGATTTACTATTGTACTATTTCCTACAGTTACAAATTGTGTCTGCAAAGAGCACTGGAATAGCTGTTTTAAAAGTAAACATTTAACCGAAAAAGATCATATCATTTTTTTGTCATCAATTCTATATCTGTTTAAAACTAATGAAGGTGTGTCAATAATTTTTATTGTTAATTATCTAAATAATAATTTAATAACAAGCTTTAAAAATAGTAGTGCCTTATAATTTTTAATACATACAAAATAAATTATTAATAAAATTAGTATGAAAATACTAAACAATAATTCTAACCTAGAAATAGAATAACTAAAAGTCACATCTACATTAAATATAATTCCAAGTTATTCAGTAGTAACTTCAAAAATATTAACAATATAAATTCTGATTTAAATTATTGCAAACATAACTTTGAATTGTTATAAATAGATACCATGTACAAGTAATGTAAATATTAAAAATTTTAAAAATTCAACTGTTGTTCATACATCATCCTGACTAGATAATAACTTTAAAAAAATTCTAAAGATAATGCCTTTATTTTATTATACTGGCATTTCATAAAAAAAGGAATAAAAGAAACGGAACAGCATATATAAAAATCAATTTCTAATTATAACAATTCATTGCAACAATAACACATGTACTGTGGTAAGATACCATACAATAGAAATATTTATATTAACAAAAAAGCATTGTGAACGAATCACATTGTTTTAGGACCTCCTCCGTTTTAGAAATCGGTTAAAAATGTAAGTTATTTATTTCTTACTATTTTGTACTTAATAGATATTTTTGGTTAGCAAATAAGGCTTAGGCAACGCAATATAGCTTAAAGTAAAGATTTTTTTAAATAAATCGCTCGTTTTCTTTACTTTCTAATCTTTAACAACACGTTAAGTTACAGGGACTTGCCAAATGTAATGTTGAGATATAGTAAAAACCAGCCTACAATCAACAGGGGCTGTTTGCAAAACTAACGATGTAACAATAATGAGAAAGTTTAAGCAGTAAGAGAGCTGAGATCGGAGAGGAAGCTGTCCGGAGTGGAGATGTGAGAGGAGCCAATGATAACTTCCCAGTTCTTCAATGCAGCAGTCACTTCGTAGGCGCAACGAATCTCAGAGAAGCACACACCTAAAATAAATTTATCAATAAAAACATATTTCTGAAATATATTTTTAATAAATATGCAAAATTACATCGCTGGTTTAGCGATAAGGCTGCCTCTTGTGCATTTTCTTACCACTGTATTGTTTTTTTCTTGTTTTGTGTGTACAATAAAGAGTTTTATTATTATTATTATTAATTATGAGAGCTGTATATATGAGCGAGAGATACAGTCATAAAATCACATTTTTGATTCACTAGTATTTAAAATGATATAATATGCAAATGATTTTCATTTAAAATTATTATACTTTTAATAATTAGTACTCACCTCCTACGATGAAAACGATCAAACGGGGCACATTCTTAATAGTTTGTTGCGCCTTATCTTTATGCCAGTGTCCATAGCGTACGCTGAAAATATAGAATGATGAATAATTATTTGAAAAGAGTTTTACCACCAGAAGGAATAATAGTAGCCTCTAAAATGTGTAGACAAACTGCTTTTTGTACTGAATATATACATAAATGAACCATTGAAGATTGTATGTGGATTTTAAGGTTCATATAAAGATTATGGCTGTTTTATGTAGCTATAATTTTATAAAATATTCATTACCTGGTGGGTGCTTGGTACCCAGAGGTCTGAGCGCGACCGGCGAGGAAGGGGAAGTGTCGTTGGTCCAGCTTGTCATCGATCGCGTCTTCCATGATATCCTTACAAAAAATAACAAAATTTATTTTAAAATATATCACAAAAATTACATTAAAAATTTGTGTAATAATATAAAAAATGTTTTAAAAGAAAATTATATTGAATGTGCACATTAGACTTCCTCGATAAGCATTCAAAAGAAGGGATGATGTCATGCAGGCGGCCGGTTGTAAAACTTTTGCTAAATCGTATCAGCAGTACGGAAGATGTACTGCGCCGACCCCAAGTGATTGGGAAATGGGCAGAGAGATGATGATGAATGGCTGTTTATTTTTTTTAATAATCCGTTTATATACCACTACTCTATATAAGAATGTGTAGCAGATTTTATTTTAAACCCAGAACCTCTACTATCAAAAACTTCTAGCGCAATGGTAACCAGCTAAATGTCATTCAGTTGTTTTACATAAGAGCTATTAAAACCACTAGCGGTTTTGTAAAATAGCTGATTCGGCAATCCATCTACGAATATTTATTACTTCTAACAACCACCAACGTATATTTCTCCAATGACATCTTAAGCAATATTAAGTAATTTGTCTTATTAATAATTAATATATATAGTAGACTCATGACGTTCAGTAAAAAATTGTAAAAAAAATAATATTCAGATCAGATCAGAGGAATAAAAAAAAAGATTCAGAAGATAAAATTATAATAATTAAGTTTTACCTTAATAACTGGGGTCCATCGCGACATCTGGTACGTCTGTTCGGTGATACGCTCTTTACGCGGCACTTGGTATTGCTTCTTCCTGTTTCCCTGTTTCAAACAAAGTCATGTAAACTAATTTAACCCTCTCAGTTTCAATAATATTTTATACGATGGACGTTTTTATGTCAAAATAAATTTATTTCTAATGTAAATCTTATTACAGAAAAAGCCTTTCAGTTTTAGGCCTCAAAATCGGCGCAGCCGTTCTTAAGTGATGTGTTTAACATCAAACAGCATCTCATATTCATTTTATTATATTATATATAACAGTTTTTTTATAACATTTAAATTTGCCAAATTGTACCCACACAGTCAAATTTAAAATAGATAGGTATATTTTTATAAATATTCCTGTTTAGATATTGCTTTAAATATCTTGTGTGGTTTTATCTATATTAATAATAATAATATTATAAATAGGTATTAAGTTTATGTTTGTATGTAAAGGGTAATCTCTGAAATTACTGATCCTATTCAGAAAATTCTTTCACTACTAAGAAACTACACTACCGCAAAGTGCTACAGGCTGTTTTTTATTCTGATAAAAAACTGGGTTTACTGTCAAAAATAAAATAACTTTCATTGAAATCGGGAAAAAAAGAAAATTGGCAGTTGAGTTGCTTTGTTGGCAGGCGCTGTCACAAAATAGAGCAAGGAAAGCAATAAAAAGACCCCTAGAGCCGCGTGTTATATTATCATCTATCAAACAAGTAAGAAATCCACAGAACATTCCAGAAATATAAATTAATAAGTGTAACAGTTCCATTTACATCGATGACCACATTAAGGCCGAGGTTGGCGAGGTTGAGCAGCGCCTGCTTGTCGGACAGCTCGAGCTGCGCGTGCGTCACCAGCTTGTTGAGGTTCTCTTCGGAGATGCCGTTCTTGGACATGATGTATAGAGCGATTATACGCATCTTGTCGTAGTTCTTGATTGACTGAAGGATTAATATTAAATATTAAAATTTAGATAAGTCTGTAATGTATTACTATGTTACTATAATAAGATTCCATTTTAAGCGTGTTTAAAAAAAAATTGATTCAAATTAAATTATTTTTTTGTATAGCATTGAGCTCCTTTTAACGTGCCACTATTGGGCACGGGACCCCTTTCAATACGAGAAGATCAATCCTATAATCTACCACGCAGACCAAGTGCGAGGTGGTGGACTTCACATGTCTTTCGAAAACTGGCTAGGTTCTCAGACATGCAGATTTCCTCACGATGTTTTCTTTCACCATAAGACAAGTGGTAATCATGTTGGAAATGATTCGCACATGAAAATACCAGAGTTACTACTGCTTTTTTTGTATTACTAATTATTTATATACCCTTAACCATAACCCGCTGTAATTTATTTTATATACCCGTTTAAGTTTATTAATTAGCTATATTAACAAAAGAATTACTCATTTTTATTTCAATATTAGAAACAACCACTTACTTGATCCAGAAGCACTGGCACAATGCTCCTCATATGATCTTTGATTTTTTCACCCTCAGCATCAGTGCCCATAGCAAGATCCTATCAAAACCATATCTATAAATGTCTAAAGTAATAGCTTAATTCTTTGAATTTTCCCTGTTAAATTAATTATACACAATATTATTATCAAAAGCCAAGACTAATTGTCATTATCGATTTTGAATTTAGATTGAAAGAGAAGCAAGTTTATATATATTAAATAAACAGTATATATATTAAATAAATAGTATTAAATACAAATATCGTTGTTACCTGTTCAACTTTGCACAGCTTGTCGACATATCCCTGGTAGGCCTTCATGCAGTCCTCGGCAAGGCGCAGGTGCGTCGCGTACTTCGACAGCTCCTTCTGATACTGCGGCATTTTCTTGATCATTTGGGAGAGGTCACGCATAGATTGCTTGTCACCTGTATAATTTATTTAATTCGAAATAACAAAATGGATACCAATATAGTATACTTTTTAATCCAATAACAATTATTGTGTAACAAAATTAGTTCATCATACTAGCGACTTACGCTCGCTTCGCTCGGATGCGTCCTTGAGTATGTTTTAATTTTTTTGAGCGGAACCTTAATTCTTTTTCTAAAATAAAAGTAGCCTAAGTTACTCCTTATAACATCAGCTCTTTGCCAGTGAAAGTCCCGTCAGAATCAGTCCAGCCGGAACAAACAAAAATTGAGTGAAAAATTCAATTTTTTTTATAGTAAAAAGATGTTATTTTGATGTTACAAACTTTCTGAACTACCAAATCATATTTAAATAATCTTTTTTGAATTTGTTAACTCAATTCTTAAGGAAGGTTATAGGCTAGGGTGATTCTACAAAAAATGGGTAACTCGATGTCACCAGTCAATAAAATGATGTATTATTACATTTTGTTTATAATTTATAATTAATTCTAAAACAATTAAAAGCCATTTATTTGGTCACCCAATTTCAGCCATCCATTATAAATACAAATTTGTGAAACTTCACAATATATCTTCAAAACGTACTTTGGCGTGTCACAACGTCAAAAGCGCGCAATCAAATAGCTGTGTATTAAATACTACCTTTAATATAATAAAATTTATTATTTCACTATGATCTGTGATGTATTTAGTAATATATGATCACAACTTTATATTATAATATTTTCAACTTTGTTGTAAAAATAATAAGAAACTTTGTGTTCAGTTTTATTCGTCAGTCCGTTGTGTGTTGTTCGAATTTGAATATCTCGCTAAATACCGGCGACTTAAATCCAAATCCGTTAAGGTTGTTAATAAAGTTAGCTGCAGACCGCGCCATTGTTCGGCCGTCATTTCTGTGCCGGTGCTAGAGTTGTGTTTGTCGTGCCGACCCAGACAAAATGTCAGTCCTATGGTGAGTCGCAATTTTTTTGTAAATTTGTGTTATATTTTAATTTAAACATACTTAACTTTGATTTGTTAAAATGTAACTTATTGATATTCGAAAATATCAAAATAAACGTTGGTTCTAAAGATAACCTCAAATTCATGTTTGTTTCGTCAGTCCGTTGGCGTCAGTCCGTTGTCTGATATTGCGCCAAAGGACAGACGTGTTTCCAGGGTACTAACTTGTTGGGCGTGTTTAATTTTTTTTTTTAATTATTTCAGTTTATAACATCATGGCTCCATAAAAACAAACAAAATATGTCTAAAGATAGAGATGAAATATTGAAACAGAAAATAAAGAGGAGAATTAAATTAGCTGAATATAAAAAGAAAAAAAGGTTGCAATGTTTGAAAAAGAAAGGGACAAAAAATATATTAAGGACATGACGCCACGGGAGCAACGATCGACAAGAAAAGAATGGAAAAAATATTTATTAAAGTACAGGCAAAAAAAAAAACAACTCTAATTCGATTTTGATTTTGTTGACAAAAAGATCTCATTTTTATTACTTGCCTATATGGCATAGATTGTTATTTTTAAGCAACATAACGATATTATACAAGTCAGAAGGTTGTTTTGAAGACTGATATAATATTACTTCAAACTGTTATTATGTTAATTGGTACCTTTAAGGCAGAGAGAGTTATATTTTTATTTCAATTGTTTGTTGATTACTTAGAAAATGTACCTATATTGTTAAGCTAAACTACCTCAAAGTAGTAAAGTTAAGTTCATAAAAAGCTGCTTCAAAGGTGGAGAAAGTTGCTTCTCACAGTATTACGTAAAAAATATTTTTTTAATTGTTACTTAAGTGAATTAAGATTAAAAGTGAGACTCAAAATGTGTGCCATTATTAGTTCCTAAGAGATTTCTTCTAAATTTTAATAAATTTCTTGCATATCTTATGAAATTGTGTATTTCATCAGTACTTTGTCACTCACGTCAGTCCCCTGGTTTCGGAATTCGGAAAAATCGAAATACCTTCCGCATCTACTTTAAAAAGTGACTGGCCCTATCATGAGCAATATTTTCATTAGATTAGCTATCTTATAATCAGAATTCGTAGGAATTTGATTTAAAAACTATCATAAACAAAATATCCTAAAAAGTTACCTAACTTTTGTATATCCGCCCGCTATCAACATTTTGTTACGTCTTTTAGGACCGAAATAGTTATAAAATAAAAAATAAATAGACTATGAAAAAGTAAAATATATTCTGATGTTTATTCAAAATCGCTGTAAAGTAAACTTATAAGTTTTTAAGCAATATATAATAAGTATTTTATGGTTAAAACTATGTTGGAATCCCCCTATAGAATAATGCAAAATGGCAGAAATTAGAACAAATTATAATACTTTAACAACACCCACCTCCTCCCATACGCTTGGACTCTGTGAACTTTTTCAGGTTCTTGGTAACCGAGGTGGACACCACAGCGATGTGCTGGTGGCGCAGCTCCACCCACAGCTCGTCGTTCTCGTCCAGCAGTACTTCTTTCATGTTGCCTTGGGTCGCTTCATATCTTGTAAAGACAGTATATTGTATAAGTTTTTAGTTTGGCTTTTTTACGCTTTTTAGAGTAATTCGTAATACTTCATTAAAAGAACACGATAAAAGAAACATAATTTAGAAAAACATCTTCAAAAGAAAATTTCCTACTCATATTTTATGATTGGACTAAGCCTTGGTCTTAAGCTTAAAAGCTTGGAACCTGTTTAAAAAAATAGTTGATTTTGGTAATGTACTGGTTAATTTATCACTCATTCATTTACCGGTTAATAACAACGAACAGTTTATTAAGCCAAAATAATAATTATCATTAGCAAATGATTCACACAAAAACTCATTTTGACCGGTTAATTTTCGATCATGGAACTTTCGACAAAATTTGATTTCGGAATTTTAATCGGTTAAACAGTTAACAGTCATATCCGAAACCTTAAACCGAAAAATCAATGACCAAAACCGGTTTAAAAATTGAAGGGGTTTTTGAGCCTTGATTAAAACAAGCAACATACACATAACACACACCTGTACACATCATTCTCGATGGGCAGCAGGTCGTACGCCATGGCCTGCAGCGTGAGCTCGTGCAGCAGCGGCGACACACAGTCGAAGCCGCGGTCCAGTACTAGCAGCTGCGAGCGTGCCTTCTCCGGACCCTCACCCATTGTCGGCTCATCTGCCTAGTGTAGGGAATGATTGCTATTTTTATTAACTAAGCATTATTTGAATATAATAATTATAAATTAGAATGTATGTATGTGTATATGTGTGTGTGTGTAAGTGTTAAGTTTAGTATAATATAACACATCACGCACCCGAGCAATGCAAGGGTACATCACTAGTAGCTTTATGAGCTCTTTCTTCGTTCTTAACAAGCTTTTAGCTTTAAAAAGATTTGTTTAAAAAAAGTTAGAACATCACAAAGTATATTTTACCTATAGGTATGTAGTAGATATCCTAAACAATACTTTTTTTTATAAATAACTTTTTACTAAAAAAAGATTTTAAATCCCTTATTTTTGATGGATTAAATTACATATTAAAAAAAGAAATATGAAAATTGGGTCAGAAAAACTATCGCGTAATGCACAAAAAAAATACATTTAAATTAAATAAATCTTTTAATTAACAATACCTTATAAGCGTCAAGTTTCTGCTGTATAAGCTGGGCGAGCTCCACATTGCGCTCCCAATCGCTGTAATTCATTTTAAAGTAATTAAAATATGAACAAATTAAAACAAACATGTATATTGTATAAGTTTATTTATCTATATAAATGAAAATGAATCACCGAAATGTATGTGTAATGACTGTACCAAATTGGATAAATCTTTTTTTTTTGTGTTTTTTATTGTCAGGATAAGCTTTGTATAGAATAGAAGAAAATTAAAAAATTTTTTTTTTTATTAAAATAAGATTTTTTTAAATCTCATGATATGAAAAGTGTGTGAGTGAAATAGTTTTTATTCCAGAAATCATCCGTTAAGGGGGTGAGACTGGGGATGAAAGCTTGTACGGGAAAGCAAACCAGGGATGTACCCGAGCGAAACGATGAATGTTGCTAAGCGCGAAACTCGAGAACAGGCTGCTCGACCAATTCAGCTGATTTTTTTTTCGTAAGTTAATTTTGCCTTTAGGTTATGGTACCCTTACCTGCGATAACGAACAGAGGGATATTCTCCAAGAGTAGCGCAGAGAGTGGCGATCTGTTCAGCGATGCGCTCCATATTGGCATTGCGGGTCTGCGTCAGCGCCGGGTTGTACATGCACTGGAACGTGTCTGGCGAGTCCAGGGAGAACACCTGCGATATATGAAACAAAACGTTATTCAACAAATAATATACTATTACTGATGTTAGTAAGAGCAAGAGTTTTTTATTTCATGCCATTATTTCTAATATCGGTAACGGCACTTATGTGGTCGGACGCGATTAAGTCAGTAGGCGCCACTTTCCATGCCGATCAGACTATATAAAAGTCATAAGTGAGTGGGTTCCTAATCGAAGGAATGAGGAAGAAGAATTTCCAGTATCAGTCAGAATTAAATAAAGAGAGTAACCTGATTATTGCCATATTTTATAAATATGTATAAATAATTATAATTTGCATAGCTTAAATTTTACTTTAATGCATTCTCAAGGCTTTACAGATTTTCTGTCAAGTGTTTTGTTTGACCAAATAAATTAAATAGCAAATGCAGGTGAAACCACATACTGTTATTATTATGGCAATAGAGGAAGTGACAAAGTAATTTAAAAAACTGGAAACCTATCGAGCTGATAAAAATGAATGTATAGTCTAAGTATTTAAAAATTAAAGTAATGTTGCGTTGACTGTGGACCAACTAAATATAAAATGTTATTTTGCATGACTCATAATAAAGCAAGAGATTGCAGGTTCGATCACCTACTTAATAATGTAAACCTTACATATTATGTCTAAATACAGATATAACACGTTTTGGTGCCTTATAACAAAGCTAAATATAATACATTACCTGACTCTCATATGGCAAGAAAGCAATGTTGATTTCCTTTAAAGTTTTGATCTTTCTAGCCGCTGAAGACTTGCACAACTCATTGAACAATTCCTCAGGGCACACTTTACATAGCAGCGTGCACAAAAATATTACATATTAAACAATCATAAATAAGACATGCATCATTGTAAAGACTAATAATTTCTTTTTTAAGCCTTTATAATGAAGTTTTAAATTGGATTGGATTAGTGGGGATGGATAAGCAACATAAATGACGAACCTGTTGTTCATATGGTATGAAAGCTATGTTGATCTCCTTTAATGTTTTGATATGTTTAGCTACTGGACTACGTGATAATTCATCAAATAGCGGATCGGGACATGCTGTAAATTAAAATATAATAAACTAAAATAATGATAGAAAAAACGATCTGTGGACCTAATTTAAAATAAATTACATACATAATAAAGAAAAAGTGAGCAGATAAAAATGTGTCAAAATTAGAAATTATAAATAAAAGTGAACGAAAAGTATAGAATAGTGAAATAATAACTATTGATATTTCTTTTGAATAAGTATTATGATACAGTTGATGTGTCTGTCTGTGGAATCGTAGCTCTCAAACGGATGGACCGATTTCGATGCGGTTTTTTTTTCATTTGAAAGCCAATTTCCTTGTGGTGGTTCTTAGCTATGTTTGGTTAATATCGGTTCAGCAGTATAAAAGTATCTTTTCCAAAATGATGTAAGCATTTTGGCGTATGATTACTAGATTAAGTGCTTCACGCGTGCCAGTGTAATCGTTAAATAACAATTAATTTGCATAGGGAGTTTTTTAAATTTTTTATTTATAATTATTATGATTGCTGGATACATACAGATTAAATAGTTAAAATGTGTAGATGTCTTCCAAAAAATCTGCGTATATCATATGACATAGATTAACATATCACCAAATTATGTTTTTTTAAATAAATTCATCTTAAATAAATTTTGTACCAGTTCTTTTTAATGTCTCAATGCAAATAACTTAAAATATCTCACCTTCAGTGAAGAAAACATGTGCTGCCTTATACATGATGCGGTTTCCAACAGAGAAATCATTGATAAGGGCATGCACAGATTTCTCTGTTGGAGTGATGAGATAAATGCCATCCATTGTGTACAGGGGCTCCCGCTTTTTGTGGATGTCTTCTACCACTATGAGAAAAAATAAATTAAGATAACTATATGAAATATCAAAAAAATTAATATGGCACATTAACTGCAGGATAAAATTATTTTATTTAAATGAATTTAGAAAATTATTCTTTTTCTTACTGATGGTTTACATTTTTTTTAGTATCTTGCTAGTAATGGTGGACTTCTTTAATTATTTTAGACATAGTAAATATAATATTAATTATCTCTTTAAATCCATCCCATTTTTACAAATTCTTATGAATATACGGCTTAAAAAAAAAAAGGGCTGAATATATACGGCTCAACTGTACAATCTATGACATCGAGTTGAAACTTCATATTTTTTTCACAAATAGATCTCTCTATTAGAAGCCTATATATAAAGTTTGAGACCGCGGAAACAAATAGTTTTGTCAAAAAAAAAATTTCAAGTTTCAACTTTTTATATAATTTTACCACATTTATACACGCACTTATCGATGTTTTTCACAAAGCTCGTTACAATATTCTATGTTCTGAGTTATTATCAATCATTATTGTAGTTAAATATTAATCGAATTATTAATGCCTTCACTATTTTATCGTGAGTGGGGGTATACTCACGATTAAATAGTGAAGGCATTATTAATTCGATTTTGTCTTTTCAGATTATCAGTATGGTTGAATCTGTTTGTATCATCTGCAATAAGGCAGATGATAAGCAAGTGTATGAAATAAAAAGGCTTTTTGTTTTTTGCATTTTCTCAGAAGATTTACTATAGTAACATATATTTTTTTTCACCATCGGAAAGTAGAGATTTCAACGAACAGAAAACATACCAACTTTTTGAAAAAAGCTGATATTTTGACGGGTGAATTTTTGATTGAAAATTAGGGTGCTTTTTCGATATTAATTCAAAATAAGGTGAAAAAATAAATATTTTTAATCAAATAAATTACAGCGTATTTGGGACATAAAAAGGTAAATTTTCACCAAATTTCGTAAATTTTTTTTTTGTAAAAGATAAAAATAAAAAACAAAAAACTTGGTTTTTTTACTTTTTCACATAAATTTTGAGGTTATGTGAAAAAAGTGTAACTACAAAAGTTTTAGATCTTTTTATTACCTACAACTTTGCCATTTGACTTTTTTCGATAGGACTTTTAGTTTTGCCGGAAATCTAGAAAAACCGTTTTTACCCTTAAAAACTCACCCCCATCCCCTTCCCGACCTCAGATCGCCCGTAAATTATTTTTCCTTTCATTTTTATAATATTCCCCTTCTTTTCTAATGGGTTGCATCCTACTATTATTTTTTTTCACTTTTTATTATTTTTAAAGGCTTCTACCCTGGTCTATAATAAGTTTTCATGCTAATATTATTCGAAAGTTCTATAATGTAAAGAAATTTTTCAGATGTATCAAACCATTTTGTTGTAGCCTACTCTCAACCTTGAATCTTTGAATAATCAATACACACTTGAGCATCCACTCCAAAAGATACTGCATCACAATTACATAATTATTAAACTGCAGTCAAAACAGTTGAAAAAAAATATGCTACTAATATTATAAATTTGAAAGTTTGTTAGGATGTATGGATGTGTAGATGTTTTTACAATAATATAGCTCATACATCAGAATTGCACATAGGCTATTTTTTATCTCGAAAAAATTTACGGTTTCCGTGGGATAGATTTGTTCTTTTTTTTCTAAAGACGAACGAACCCAAGCGAAGCTAGGGTGAGCCGCTAGTATATAATATATAATAAAATACATTATTTTTTCATATTGATTCATTCTTACTTACAAGTGATTCCTTCTGCTGAAATATTGTGCATTTTGCAGCATGCTGAAACCATGCGCATAGAAAGCTGGTCCACAATGAGAATGCGCCATTCTATACGCTGAGATTCTTTGCCTTTGGGTCCGCGGTAGCGGATCACCTCATTCATAATCTCTATAAATAAATATGTTTCAAATATAAAGGATTTATACTAGATACATATATATATATATATATATATATATATATATATATATATATATATATATATATATATATATATATACACACTTTTAAAGATAATGTTTAAATTAAAAACATAGCTAAATTTTATTTGCTAGGATAGGTAGAAGTTAGAACTAAAGATCCGTTTTAAGCTTCTTATTCTGATTTCTAAAAGTCTGAAGTGTAGTAAAGTGATAATGGACTAAATGTGTCACAAAATTTTGTATAACAATTAAGCTGGAAATATGTACTTTGTATGTTTCTGGGCAATAAAATTTCTAATTTAAGATTCCATAATATTTATTATTTATACTGCTTGTTTGTTTTGCTACATTCTTGGATGTAACAAGACATAATAATGGCTTTAAAGAGTTGGTTCATAATATTGGTAATGCATTTGTCACATGTCAGCCACATATAAAAGATTTTCCCATGATGTTCTACAAAAGAGGGGAGACGTGAGCTGCATTATATGACGTATATTCATCCCCCAATCCCCACCCCACTACCAAGTGACATAAGAAAATCAATAACAAACACCTAGGTCAACTACGTAGGTGTTTTAAATTACACAAAGGATTATGATACAAATTTATAAATTGTGTATGATACAATGAAAACCAGCGAAAACTTTTATTTTAAATATACAAAATTAATATTTTTATTGTTGTTTTACTGAGAATGTTTACATCATAGAATCGTGTAATGGTAGGTGACGTTTTAATCTTATAGAAATCAGCGTGAATGAGAAATTAGTACATATTTCATAGCTTTTTTATCAAAAACGATTGCAACATACTATTTATAAATATTTTATAAAAATATTAGTCATCGATAAGGATTTTATAACATATAGTGGCTTCCAGTGGTTTACTAATATAATATTTACGAATGAAACAAATTATTACATGAAAAGAGTTTGAATATTACTAAAAAATTATGTATATTTCTGTAAAATTAAATTAAAATTTGACTTACTTTGCCCGACAAGTGCTTTTAGAGCCATCTTGCACCATAGACTAACTATTTCTACGGATATTTCAATATTTGACACTTCTTTTTACAGCTGCCAATTTACAGATTTACGTCTGCAAGAGTAGCCCATAGTCTGCGTATTCACGTTACGGTCTAAGAAAAATAAGTGCAATATTATTAAATGTGACGTAATAATAATGTTACAGTAGAGAATATTTCTTGAAAGAAGGGTGCTACACGTATGATCTATTTATATTTAGTCTGAGGCTAAGCAATGGGGAAGAATTTTGCCTTTTTCTCCCGCCAGACTCCGCGATCACTATAGCCCTCAGTATATTGTAAAGCTCTATAGCGTGGATATTTTTTATTTTATTAAAAATTAATTAAAATGACAAATTGTGAATGCAAAGAAAATAGATATCATTGTTTCCAAAAGACAAAAACTGAAGAAATGGTGGGCTTAAGCAATAAGACGACCAAAATTGGCGAATTTACAATCTTTATATTTAATTAATTGTATTGAAGAGCATTAAAACCAAGTTTCAATTAATTCTGATCATAAATAATTCTTTGCCCATATAAACTTTATTACCCTCTTTTACTCCCTTAAGGGATGAATTTCAAAAAATTCTTTTTTATCGAATGCCTATATCGTATAAGGAATATGTCCTCCAAATTTCACCTTTCTGCGACCAGCGGCTTAGGCTGCGTGTTGATCCATCAGTTAGTCAGGACAACCGCAGGATGCATCTCTCCTTCTCAATTCTTCCGCTGGTCTAATTCCCAGGTATGTACAATAAACAATAAATTACTTAACTTTAGACTTAGAATGTCAATAGGCGATACGAGTAGCGCCCTTCAATACGCGCTACAATATACTGAGGGCCATAGTGATCGTGACATCTGGCGGGAGAAAAAGGCAATATTCTTCCCCATTGGAAAACTACCAGAGAAAGCATCGTACATACATACCTACACGTCAAACACAGAACCCTCGGGCTTCGTCAGTCGGGCACTCGCCCTTTTTCGTAAAAAAATATATTGGAAAAATAAAGAATAGGTAGAATTCTCAGACCTATAAAAAAGTATAGACGGAGCCGTTGTAAACAAACGCGACGAAATAAGTGATGCAAAGTTTTGGCTTTGTGTACGTAACTCTGTGTAAGATAGCGTAGATTTGCGCATGTGTGCTAGAGAAAAATGTTGCAAGCGTTGTGCTTACGACTCCCAAGTGCGAGAGATATACTTTGATGAAAAGTTTTAATATAGGTAGTATAGTTTTTATTTGCCTTGGTTACATGAAATGAAAGGTAAATTAGTATAATGAATCATTATTCTTAAATAAAAATAATTAATAATTTAACAATAGGTACACACAAAACTTACATATATGTATTAGAATAATTATAACTAATTTGACGCGTTTTTTTAAGGCCTTTAACCTTGTGATTAAGTGTTTTGATTTTGCGTGCACAAATTTGATAACGTAATTTATACTTTCTAGCTTGTTGTCTGAGTTTATTTCTTTTGGGAGTGTCAAATACTGATTCTAGTTCGAAATCATTTAGACGTTTAATAATATACCTTATATACTCGAAAACTAAAATATAATAATAAGATTTAAAAAAAAAAATTGTAACGTGTACAAATATCACAACTTCCCTTACTTTTGGGAAAACATAATGTTCTTAACTTGCAACATTGACACAATGGCATCAAGAATTCGTGTTCGGGGAATTATGTTAAATATTTTTGCGATTTTGTTTAAATTATACAGAAAATCAGTTACTTACTTATTAAAAGTTATCCCAGAAAACTTTTTTCGAAAACATGAATTGTTTTTGCAACAGTTTATGACACAGGACGGCTTAATTACGCAATTATTATTTTACCAAAAGCAGGTCACGCGCTCTCACTCGCTCGCGGCCGACTACCGAGCGGCCGTCTTCATATGGCTGAATCGTCTTCATATTACCTGCATCACTTTTTGTGCGCAATGCTCTGTCTATACTTTTTTATTGGTCTGAGGAAGAAATCTATAAAATAATATTTGTTACACCCATCATTTCTTACGATATTTTCTGTTACATAACATGAGTTCGAAGGTAATGACCGTCATTCGTCTCGTCCAAATCTATGTCAACTTATGACGCTTGCATTTGAAAAAAGTTTCGTGACTCTCCTCTGTTCATCACTCTCAGTACGTGCATTCCACTTTGATGACATGACGTGACAGGGACAGTTTTTTAAGCTATTGCATAACTTCTATCGCGGGCCTTGAGCGTGGGGACCGAATCCAGAAATTCCGTAACGAAAAAAACCTGACACCCCCCACTCCGACCGGCACAGCGGTGATACTTCCATCTATCGATAAATACCAGAACTTTTAATGACTTTTTGAAATATCACGCTTGTCTCTTTAGTTCAGCAACCCTTTAGGTGGCATTGGTTGTATTGGAAAACTACCGTAATCAGCTGTTTGTGAGAAAGTTTTTTTTTATGAGCTAGTGCCATCTTGTATAAAAACTACGAACTAGCTGTCTTACGCTACTTTTATTCACAGCTATAAGAATATGGTCACTAGATGGCGCAACAAAACAAAATAGTAGTTTGATATTTATGTTTTAAGTCACGTTTGACGACACGCTTGGCTCAGTTTGTAGTGACCCTATTTTCTGTGCCAGCGGTCGCGGGTTCGAGTCCCGCTGGGGGCATTCATTTGTGTGTTGTCGAATGTTTGTACTCCAGTCATGGGTGTTTATATTTATAATATGTATGTATTTAAAGTTATATATGTGTAGTGTATCAACTATCTGGTATCCATAACACAGGCCTCGTAGCTTACCATGGAACTAGATGGCGTGAAATACTAATAAAATAAATAAATAATTATAATTGCATAAGTTGATAAAAAATGCTATGCAATAGCTTTACCGCGGTAGTCTCCGAGTGCCACATTTAATTTTTTTGTCACTATGACAAAAGTAACTCGTACAAGCTAGATGTTCTAATATTATTCTTACAAAACTTTAGTTCTAAATTCTTAAGAGATGGCGCTGCTTAAGAAAACTTACACGACCGAAATTTATCACTTTTAGCGCGGGTGGTGTCGTGGTATAAATCCGGAAACAAATATTATATAAATATTTATTGCTTTATGTAAATAAATATATATGTTTAATTTTGTACTTACTTTAAAACTCTCAACTCTAAAAGTAAAGTGTTAAATATGGCATAATATAATAATACACTGATTTGCGCGCGCATTAATAACAAAAACGACAGAGTCGGGTCAATATCGGTGAAAAGAGATGCCAATACATAGTACTATTTCTTTCAAACATCATGTTTTGGCCGAAGTTCACAAATGTTTCAAGGTGTAAAAGTAACGACAAATAGCGTACCCGTATGCATTCGTTACTATAGCATCAGTACTCGTTACTTTTGAATCGTTACTCGTTACTTTTGATACCCGATAACATACTCGTAGAGCATCGTATCGAGTCGTGTTGCGTATGTATTGCGTACGGTATAAATTATACGATATACCGTATATCGTTGACGTCGCGTTGTTTTCTGTGGAATAATGCACGATCAACAAACCATTTCAATTGGAGAGTTACATGATATCCAGAACCCGTAAATTTTGATTATTTATAAATCTATATAATTTTTAAAAACTTTACTAACAATATTTTTTTATTAATAATTTTTGAAATTAAATAATAAATATAAAAATAGGTAATTTAAAAATGAATAAGTAATGACATCTATCACGTTAGTGTGACGTCGTAATGCATATTTTATTTAAAATCAATTGCGTGAATGATTTATCAAATCATAATCTGTATGTATTACACATAATCACATGATCATGTCTCACGTAGGATAAATAGATAATTATTGTATTACAATATTGTACACAATTATTATTTTAAAAGAGTTTCTCGCCGGTTCTTCTCAGCAGAAAACTTTATTCCGAGCCGGCGGTAGTTCCTAACGGACTAACATTTAATTTTAATTTAAAATGTAAAATTGACGATTTAAAAGAGCTTGTAAAAGTTTATTTGAATAAAATATATTTTGATTTCATTTGACATAATCATTTAGTAAACATTATAAGTATTTGTTGGATAAAAAACTAAAAATGTGTTCTAAATATAATGGTTGTTTCTAATTGAAAATTGTTTCTAAACAAAATTTCTAAGATCTGGAAATCATGCAACTCGAAATAAATAAATAAACTCTCTAATTTACTCATCAATGGTTTTAAGTATTAACTGAAAGTTGTATTTTGCTGAATAAAAAGTCAATAAAAACATTAGTACGAAAATATGTACGGAAAATGCGAGTAACGAAATGCATTCGTGAGTAACGTTTCGGTACTCGGTACTAGATGGCGTACCCGTTACTCAGTAACGAATACATACGGTTTGCTACAGCTCTACAAATGTTTGAGCAAAATAGAAATGATAAACTGTTACTGATTTGGCAGTTTAGACTTTACTCTTTAGTTCTTTATATGCTTTTGTAAGTGGTGGTTGTGACGGTGGTGGATAAAATATTAGAATCACGTGTACGTAAATTGTGCGATATTTACAAAAATGACCTTATTTATAAACTATTAGAAAATAAGACATTTTCATAAGAAAATAGAAAGAAGACATTTTTTAATAATATGTTATAAATATATTTCTATAAACTTAAAGTTCAATAATTAAAGACCACATTTTTTTTGAATATTTTTATAAATAAAAAAAACGATGTGATGTGTGTGATATCGATTATCGACACTAATAATTATTAATTATATTAAATAATATAAAATAGATGAAAATCCCGGTCATTGGTTTTTTGTGTGATGCTATTTTCATTGATCAACTTAGTTGTCTTTTTACCGGCAGCTGGTGAAAGTGAGGTGCGGCGCCAAAGAGTCACTGAGTATCTATGTATATTCTACCAGTTGATTAGTTGCACTTGCAGCGAGTGAATAGCGCGGTAGTGACTATAGTGAAATGTAGTGGTGAATCGGCGATGTACGAGACGGACGCGAGATTTTGTCAGTGTTTGTTTTTATATCGTGATTAAGTGTACAAGATGAATGGTGAAATACCCCTTGTGATTCCCTACCCATGCCGCGCTGAAGGCTGGTTGGATAGATGTGGTAAGTGATTATTTTATCCCGTGTGACCTTTCATTGTATTTAAAAATATAAATAATAGTTAATTTTATTTTAATAATGTATAATTTCATGTTATTTTTTATAAAATATTTGCTAATCGTTATATTAAAATAAAATACACTGAGGTATGACAGTTTCAAGTTTGGTTGTTATTTTATTCATTCAATAACATTCTATTCCGCGAACGTGCGAAAATGCATATTTAAAGAAAATCGTTAAGGTCGTTAGAAACGAAATATTTTTTTGGACGTGAATATTTGAAAATCTATAACTTGTTTTTGCATGTTCAAAAAAATATATAAATAGAATCGCTTCGAAGTCAATCTGTTTGTTAATATATTAATTACGTTTTATTTTTGGTTCATTAATTACGTTAATAAACTAATTAAATTAATTGCTATTTAATTTAATTAGATACGATTACAAGTCATTAGTCAAGTTTAGTCAAATGCTAAAATGCAAAAAGATTTTTTTATAAATTTTCCAGAGGTTGCTTAGTGCGTTCTAACTTCTAACAAGCAAAAACTAATACTAACTAATATTATAAAGAGGTAAAGTTTGTAGTTTGTGAGTTTGTTGGTAATGGATAAACTAAAAAGCCGCTGAACTGATTTAGATGAAATTTACTATGAACTGAAGCTAGTTTGAGATCCTGGGAAGGATATAGGATAGTTTTTATTCCGGAAATCTTCCTGTAAGGGGGAGAAAAGGGGAATGAAAGTATGTATATGGAGTTTATAAGGGGTATAAAACTCATCATACCTATGAATATATTATGTACTAATAATATATAGTCTATCTATTCCATACTATCAGTAACGACGTACGAGGGACGAACCCAAGCGAAGCGAGGGTGAGTCGAGCTAATTTTATAATATAGGTACCAGCAGTATAGAAATAAAAGAAACAATAGTGAAGATTGAAATATAATTAAGATTGATGTTTATGATTGTACATTAGTAAGCATTAAGTAGTCTTTAATAGAACATGACTAAGGATGAAACTTCTCTTTGAATGACCACTTCAGTTGTATCGTGCTATGAATGGGGTGAGCTATGGGCACTATTTGTTTTACCTGCTATTAAAAAAATAAACGTATATTTTGTTGCCATTTTAGGAAGCTATGCATATTATATTATTTGAAATATCTATATGTATTATCGATTTATATTTTCGATACTCTTGTTATGCGGCCGGCCACGCACGGGCTAATTCAAAGTAAATACGTTAAATATCTGTTTAAATTTACATCCATTACGTACTTGAGCATGTCCTTAGGTTAGGTATTCTATGAGAGCTAATAATAGATAAGAAAACACTAAGAGCACCTACATAATTTAAATATCTATCTTAACTTTAAATATTATGTAGATCAGCATCCGCAGGTTGACATTAGATGCCCTATATATGGAGAAAACTATACGGTTGTGATTTCTAATGAGTTTCGGTTCATCAGCCTAGAGCTACTTGTCAACTTTCTAGTGTATTTTTATAAAGAAAATATCATTTTAACAGGAGAAACTAGTATTTGTTAAAACTGTAATAAGGAAACGGTGTCCAACGATATTATAATTCAATATACCTATTTACTTACTATTTGCTTATTAAATATAAGAGGAGATATTACGATTTTCTTCCTACTTTACATGTGCACTGGAACTAATAATTCAATTATTTAGACCAATGAATATCTAGCGATAGCTTACCTATTCAAGCAACTCGTTACATATGTATATATGTTTGCATTTCTTTTAAATATAAGTATATTTTCCTTCATACTTTGTGTTCTGTACAAAAATAAATGAGCATAAACTTAAAATTATAAACGTTTTATTAATAATTTAATTTAAATCACATTATTATGGTCGCAATGAATGTAATGACTAGCGACTTACCCTCGCTTCGCTCTGGTGCGCTCCTAGGTACGATTCAGTTCACAATTTCATTGGTTTAATGTTTTTTTTATTAGTATTGTTTATACTTTCATATGCATTTAGTGAAAAGCTGTTATTTTGACATGACTTGATATTCATTATAATCGAAAGTAACAAGAAAAGAGGATAATTCACCACAATATTTTAGGAAGAAAAACACATTATAATTGCTATACATATTACAAACAAAAAGGAACAGTGTGGAAATCCAGAGTTTTCTTTATCTCGTGACATGTTATTTCATTTGTGACCTACCCTCGTTTGCCTATATTTGCTTCGATGACGTCGAATATTAAAAATTAAACTTCTTAGGAAAATCTACAAATATCACCAAAGACAGCTTGCTTTTAATTAAATACATCGTATCGAGATAAAAATGAATTATCTATATATACTCATTAAATTACATTACAAAATCACTTGATAATGATAGTGTACCTACATAATAAATAAAAATAAAAAGCCTTTTATTTCCTGCTTGCCTTGTAGTGTACATAGAGGATATTATACATATTTTTTAAAACGCAATGTAAAAATTCTTGTCTTCAGCTTTTTCGAAAACGTCTACCACGACCAAAGTTTTAGGTAGGATTAAATATTTTTGGCCAATTTCAAAAATGAACGAAGTACTTAATAAGAGTTTATTTTTTAATTTGGATTCTATTACATTCCCAATATTGTTTACACTCAAATAAGATAAATAATTTCTTTTTAACTTAAAAAGTACACCGACATCAAAATCACTTTAAATATCCTTATAGGGTGGAAATTTTTCATAATAAATACTACATATTACCCGTGACTGATTTATTTATTACTACGTACGTTTTAAATAGATATAAATAGTTATTAGCCAGCGTTAGCCATATAATTTTTTTTGTTAATAATATTGACAAATATTGACACTAATATTTATACGATTCTAAAGTCACTCAATTTCCATCAATGTTTTGCCTTCCCGGAACCTCTCCACTAACACTTAGACTTTATGTTTTGGTATTAAAGTTCAAATTTACTTTTAAGTATTATTACAAATCTTTTGTATGGGAGTATAGAAAAGTGTTGTTTTTAGACTTTTTCAGGCAATTTTTAAATTTTTCTCTCCGTAAGAACCATCCTCGTACTTCAAGGAATATTCTACAAAAAGAATTAGCGAAATCGGTTCAGCTGCTGTCGAGATTTGCGCTTACCAGCACATTCAGCGATTCATTTTTATATTATAGAAGAAGATGAAAAATTAAAAAGGCAAAAAACATATACCTACTCGAGTTAAGAAATTCGATCTTTTTTCAAATTGGTTAGAATTATAAAAAAGGTTATTTTAATAAGTTCACTATATTATCCAAATTCATAAGCTTTATGTTTTTTTGCGCTACCATGTAAGCGGTCACACTAAATGGTTATGGAATGAAAGAAATACATACGAGCTATACAGGAGGTTGTGGCTTGTTAAAAATAAGTATTCCTGAAACAAAAACCTATTTCTAAGGTTATTGAATTAATCATATTTATGAGTAACTAGCATTGCCCACGGCTCCGCCTGCGTTCAGATGACTAAAAACCAAATTCTTAGGTTTTATAGATTAGTATACTCTTACATTGCAGTTTTTGTATTTTTTCTCAGAAATGACATATTTTCCCGCGGTAAAAAGTATCCTATATGTTGACCCGGATAACCAGCTATCACATACCAAATTTCATCAAAATCCCTCCAGTGGTTTTTCTGTGATACGTTAACAGACAAAGAGACAGACATACAAAAATTCCAAAAACTATAGATTCGGCCTCTGTATCGATAATAATGTTTATTTCAATAAGATTTTCCCAAAAATATTTAATGTACAGATTCGGCTTAGTTACAATTTTATTATATGTATAGATGATGCTACAGGTAAAAAGTCATTTTAAATGTAGGTGAAGAATAGCTTTCGTATGTTGTAATTTCGAACGCTCCACACCTAGACATACCTACAACACCTGTAAATAACATTTTCGAAATTTTACGCGCCTTTAAGAACAGTTTCCTAATTCTGCATTGTGGTCATGTATTCAATTACTTGATTTACATAAAACGCGCTGAGAAATGTTTAAGACATGACTTTCGTGGGGCTGATGTCATTCTCATGTCAGGTGGAAGTTTAGTTTAGATCGGAGAGCACGTTGCTCAGGCTTCAGAAGAAATCAAATAAGGAAAAGTATTTATTTAGCATTCTAAAAGCGTACTTGTAGTATCATACTACATCCGTAAGATAACATTTGCGATGCAAAGCTAAACGGGTAACCGACTTTAACTGGGGCGTGTCTTTAGCTGTTTACGAATTTTCTTTCATAGTTTTGTTTGAGATATACCAATAGCAATAGCGCTGTGGAATCCCGTTAAAAGTGAAACTTAAACAAAAGGTTGTCAAACATTCTTGTATATGTATTAGGTATGTTCTATGTACTATGTTATGTACAGTTATATTGATATTAACATTGTGACTGTGTTTTACCATACTTATGCAAAAAATTAGGTCTCTACGTGTTAGAAGGACAAAACATGAAACACACTCGTTTTTATATTCGATGACTAATGAAAAACTAGCAATCCAAACATTTACTTTGGTTAACCTACTTGCTGACGTGATTTTAATATTAATTCTTAATAGTAAATTACATAATCTAGTTAAATCCTCGATGCCCGTTACATTTGACACTTTTGTATTTTATTTGTGTTTACCGATTTCTCGGAGACAGCATGACCGTTCTGGTTAGTCACCGACAACCTAGGTTGAATTGTCTGTGTGGCTAGTTTAAATTGTAATTTATGAAGAAGGTACATACTCGTAGATGTAGAACATACATACATCACGATGTGGTCCTATATTCATTGTAATACAGTACGTTTTATTTCCAGAAAATGAGATAATAACTGTACTAATATTATAAAGAGGTAAGGTTTTTGAGTTTGTGACGTTGTATGGGGTAATCTCTGGATGTACTAAACTGATTTAGATGAAATTTGGTAAGAAGATAGTTTGAGACCCTGGAAAGGACATAGGATACTTTTTATCCAGGAAATCGTCCTTTAAGGCGGTGAAAATGGGGATGAATGTTTGTATTGGGAAGCAAGCCACGGACGAACCCGAGCGAAGCGACGATGGGTCGCTAGTGAATTTATAAGTATGTACTTTTGTACACATGACACGTCATGAGGTAGGTATTATAATCTGAATGAATTTTGCATTTTTTTACCTTGCGTCCAAAAAATATCTGATTAGTTGTCCTAGCTTTAGAAAAACCTCGGTTCAGCCATTTTTTACTTTGCCTGGAAGTCATTTTTTTTTAAAAGCGATTATGAATAAAAATATACTTTGCAAAGAGTTTAAATTTTATTTGTACATATTTTTTTCAATGTGTAAGAGTGTTTTAAGAATGACTAATGAAGTCAATTTAGAACCAGGGGTGAGTGTTAGGAAGTGACTGAAGTAATAAATTGGGAGAAATTGGTCCTCCCGTTGCTGGACATTCGTGAGCAACTAATTATATGCCATTTGGGATTGGGGTAGATTGAGTCTTCGTAATAAATCAAGATAACTGGCTACCCTTGCAAGCGATGACGTGTATAATTCTGCTATAAGAGCTCTCTATCAATGACCCCAGGGGTAAAAGCCGAGTTAGCATTTTCAAGTTATCTTAGTGCGTCGAAAGATAAAGTCTAAAGGTTTTAACACATACAGTTTTATTGTTATCAAGAAATTTATGTGAGCACACTTGCATCATATTATGTTATGTGGTATAAATGCCGTGTTGCAACTCCTAAGGGAAACAAAGTTGTGTAAATATCGAGGTATCATATTACCTATTATTTTCAATCGACACTAATCTTTGATTATACTTTTTGTTATTTCTATAACTAAGTAACTGCTCTATAAGCATTATGTTTTAAATAATAATGAGATATTATTAAACACATCTATATTTTCTTACCCATTCACTGGCTATCCAAGTCGGTATTATTAGCTATTACGTACTCATATATCTACTCTTTCGGGGGCTTAGACTTTGTTGTAGTTGTTAATGAGAATTGCGTAAATTATTTTTATAATTAATTTGCCTAATAGTTTAGACAGGTGGGTAATAGGTAGGTAGTAGGTAGGTTATAGTACTTAATTGTTAATTAAATTGAAATTTAAAAAATACATAGTTTATATAGTTTTTTTCACTTAATATGTATTAAGTATAATAAAAAAAAAATAAACTTGCTCCACTGGTTAGTTCAACTTCTTCCGGTTAGTGCATATTTTAGTTTAAAAGGTGCGAGATTTACACAAGTGTTTGGATTATCATTGTTATTAAGTAGATAGTGTTTCACAATATTTTCATAGAGGCTAAATTCTTAACAATCTATTTTTTTTTATTTTCATCAAGTTATACAAGTTAGAGTTCCAGTAAAGTGCTACAAAAGTACGTATAATATAGAAACCAGTAGTAATAAAAGACCTACTTTTATATTATTTTATCTATGAATAGCTGCAATGCAGCTGATGCATTTATTATCTAGGTATGTATGTACCTATATAATATGAACTATGTTTAGTGACTTTGCATAATGAGTAGTGACCTAGTTAAAAAGTTTTTATTTTTCATAATATGAATGGTGCCTAAAATAGCAAAATATGTGGTAAGACTATTTTTGTTATTTTTGAATTAATTAAATAGCAGTAATTACAGTTGCACGAGATTTATTGTTTTTGTTAAATTTCATTTTTAAAATTTAATGAAGTACATGTAATAATTAATACAAAGCAAATATACTTAAGAAAATAAACCTGTTCGAAAATCTTAATTATATAATTTACGCGGATTACATACAAGTAGAGGCGACCGGTAGTAATTAAGAGATTTTTCTATTAGTTTTTTGTGGTATTGCTTAGTTAACTATTGAAATTACTCAAATCGTGAGAAATGGAGAGTTCAACTATTTAACATACTTATACTTTTTAACAGAGATAACTGTTTCGTTCATTGACATTGTGCGCTGTGTGTACAGCTCGTAAGTCAGTCAGCGTAACTAATATTTAGTGGTCCATCATTCAATTAGATGTTCCGAGAGGTCAGGGAAGCATTCCTCCCACGGTTAGTGGTTTATCGGGCAAACTGGAGCGGCCCCGAGCTCCCGCATTGATGGCCGTTGTTTTGTTACGTATAAAAATTAAATCGCATTCAATTTTAATAGAATGCTCCAATTATGCAGTTATTTCGAAAGCATTTACAATTTAGCTTCTGCTCAATAATTATAGATTTTTTAAAATACATAATATGATTAGGTATTAAGGCAAGTAGGTAACTTTCCGTTGATTTCATTTAAAGTAACGATTCACAATCTCGAATAATATTCACGACTAGCATTGCCCGTGGCTCCGCCTGCGTTCAGATGAGAAAAAACAAATTCCTAGGTTTTACATATTAGTATACTCTTACATTCCAGTTTTTGTATTTTTTCTCAGAAATGATATATTTTCCCGCGGCAAAAAGTATCCTATATGTTGACCCGGATAACCAGCTATCACCATACCAAATTTCATCAAAATCCCTCCAGTAGTTTTTCTGTGATGCGGTAACAGACAGACAGACAAAAATTCTAAAAACTATATATTTCAATAACATTTTTCCAAAAAATATCCAATGTACAGATTCGGATTAGTTACGATTTTATTGTATTATTATTATATTATTGATATTATTATATGTATAGACAAGTTAAAGTAGCCACTGCTTCAACTTATTTGCTAAAAACTTTTACCAGCTAATACATGTTACGCAATTACAGGTGCTTAGTAAGGTCCGATTGTAATGTTTATTCATTTACTTTAACATTAAATGTGGGTACACGATTGACGCAATATTTGTTTTACACTATTGTATTATAATATTAGAGAACAAAGTGTTATTCTCCATAAATAGCTTTAATAAAAAGTGCACTTAGCACTGTGCAAATGAAATGAGACTCGCGAATCGCGAAGAGGTTCTATGTCATACATATATTATATGAAATTTCGTTTATATTTTACTGTAAACTATAAACTATAGATAAAATCATGCGTTCTTTGTTTTAAAATTTTAGTGCACTTGGCAGTTGAAAAGATTACTCCCTTTAATGTTGTTGTAATAAACAAAATGCTAAAAAATCATTATGTTATATGCCAAATACTTTTAAATACAAACATCCGGTTGTAGTCTATTCCTGCTAGTCTAATATCGATATTCGATATGATCCGTGTGTAACTATGTGAGTTATGTATCGCAATAGTAATATTTACAGTTGCATTGCGTGGAAAATACCGAGACCGAGATTTTTAAATGCCGAGATTTCCGTATTAAAAACTTTCCGAGATGTCGACCTGTTAATCCTGGATTATATTCGCGATGTATAAATACGCAAAGTAATCAAAATGTACTAAGTAGTTTTAGGGCTAAAAATAACTATATTTGAACTAGCCCAAAAAGACCTCGTTAAATGGATTTGTACGAAATACTTAATACATATTATACTGTATTTATTACATTTATTTCTCGTTACAATTTACAAACAATTGTTTAGAAAGTACACTAGAGCCAAGCTTATCAAATCGTATAGCGGCGTAAATACTTGAATGATTTGTTTTCGTCACGTAACTAATTGGTTTGAATTAGTAATATCTGTCCGGTATTGTAAAATAAACTTCCAATATTAATATTGATTATTGAATTATCTGCTGCTTTTATACAATTTTAATATATAAATAATATTTTTTATTGTTATTGTAAAAATAGGAATTATCTTACGCTCTAACAGCGCAAATGTATATTCAAAATTTTTTTTTATATTATGGACTTACAGGCAAATCTAAAAATAAAAATATAAAAAAATATTAAAAAAATGATACTGAATAAGTGATAAAATGATCTCAGCTGATGAGATGCGCTAGAGCGTGACCCGTCGCGGGTGATGGATGAAACTTCTCACATTACTGTGAGAAAATCTTGTAATATTTGACGTGAGATTCCTTTAAATTTACTTGTTACCAACAAAAGAACACAACGGTGTAAATGAAACTATAATTAATTAAGAAAATTATCGTTTACTGAGTTGTCCCGTTAATGAGCATCGACAATGCTACTGTGGGTTGTGTAATGTCGACGATTTGGTTTAGTAAATTTTAATTTGATACCAAAAATGTCTCGAGCTAGCTACCGCACTAATTATTTAGAATTTCAAAGTGCTGATTAATATCGGTTTTATCTTAATGTATATCAAACGACACACTTAGATATTCTTTTTCTGAATAACATTGCGATTTAGACTAAAATATCTTATTTTACGGCAGTGGTAGCCCAGTGGTAACGCTCTCGCTTGGGAAACCGAGTGAAGCGGGTTCAAATCCCGGGTCTCGCACCTCTGATATTTTCATGTGCGAATCATTTCTAATATGATTACCACTTGCCTTACGGTGAAGGAAAATATCGTGAGGAAACCTGCATGTCTGAGAGAACTTAGCAAGTTTTCGAAAGACATGTGAAGTCCGCCAACCCGCACTTGGCCAGCGTGGTGGACTATGGCCTGATCCCCCTCGTATTGAAGAGAGGCCCGTGCCCAGCAGTGGGACGTTAAAAAGGGCTGAATACAATACAATCTTATCTTAAAGTATGGTACATTTAGGTTCTCATAACCTAATAGGTATCATTTCTCTTGATTCGTGAAAAATGTGTTAATTTGAACGGCTTATATTCGTTTCAAAAGACACAACTACTAGCATTGCCCGCGTTCAGATGACCAAAAACCAAATTGTTAGGTTTTACATATTAGTATACTCTTAAATTGCAGTTTTTGTATTTTTTTCAGAAATGAGACATTTTCCCTCGGTAAAAAGTATCCTATATATTAACCCGGATAACCAGCTATCATGTTACCAAATTTCATCAAAATCCCTCCAGTGGTTTTTCCGTGATGCGGTAACAGACAGACAGACAGACTGACAAAAATTCTAAAAACTATAGATTCGGCCTCTGCATCGATAATAATATCTATTTCAATAAGATTTTCCAAAAAATATTTAAAGTACAAATTCGACTTACTTTCAATTTCATTATATGTATAGATAAGACATTAGTTGCATATGAGCTACAAAATGTTCGATTGGATTATCGGATTAAGACATTGACGTTAAATAAGAGAGCGCATGATTTGCATGACTGTCCAAAAAATCGGTCAATACTTTGGCGCCTTGTAGTATGAGTGATTGGCAATCAACCAATGTTGTTGCAACAAAATGATATTTGAATAGGATAATTAAATTCCCTTTGTGGTGCCTTTATAATAAGACACATATTATAGGACCGCACATGTAGGTATAAACAGCTTATGTTATTTGCAGTGCTTTTGTGTGTGATCATTTTACGATGTTCTTATGTTTACGTTATTTATCACTTAAAATGTATCTCCATAATAATGTTTAAAATTATAACGTGAATAAACGTGATTTCCTACTACAATAAAATTTTATTAACTTCCATGTAAGAGTCAATTTTAAAGTTATAAACTAAGTTGTCAATAAGTACGTGGTATCGCGTTTACTATCATTGTATATTTATAGCACATTATCGTACAATGCAGTGCAATTTACTCCGCTCCCTTGCATAAAGCCCTAGACAACAGACCTCTTTTACTTTCGCCCTCCGTCCCTTTGCGATGCATTGTACATGGGGGGCACCGACCGGAACGAGAGTGCACCCTCGTTGCCATGACAACGCCTTTTCCCGCGAAAATATTGACACGACAACGGTCCAGACGGGGAAGCAGCCCATAATGACGTGTGTATATCTTAATATATTTTACAATCTTTTTATGTAATATTTTTGCCGTTGATTGATTAGTATTACCTATTGATTGACAGTTATAACTTTAATGACTTTATATGATAAAAAATCTTTGGTCTATGTGTTAATTCTATTCACGTAGTATTTGTTAATACTAAGTCTATTCTCGAGTTTGACGGTACAAGATAAGACATAGGAAAATGTGAAGTAATTTTTGTTTATCTATATATTATATAAAACAAAGTCGGGTTTGTTACAACACTTATAACTTAAGAACTGCTGGAGCGATTTTAATGTTTTGTTGGATTTGTCTTTAACCCGAATAGCAGAATATTAAACCATCGGAAAAAATCATAATATTTTTTTTGAAAAAAAAAATCTATTCCATAGGTAGCGTCAAAACGTACAAACGTACAAACGTAGAGACGAACCTGAGCGCAGCGAGGGTGTGAGTAGCTAGTTAGTTATATAAGATAAATTATATAGCAACGCGACGGTTAATTATTCAGAAATAATTTGATTAAGATGGAGGTCACCCGTTGATTATTAGTATCAAGTCAACCAACTTTTATTATCATGCAGTACTTAGAAATATCAAATTAATTTCTATTTCATTTAATAGATAAACGCAATGGGTATTTCTTAAAGACGTTAAGCAAATCTTGTAATTTGCTTTACATTTTGTTTTGTTATTAAATCCGTTTATCAGAATTTCTAAAAGAGATTTATTGTTACATACGTTGACAACACTTCAACAATCTATCCAATTTGCCAACATAGCCTTATTTTTAACATTAAAATTAACCGCAACGTTATTTTATTTTGCATTATGCAAAATAAGACCACAGAGACCGTCGCAAGTACTTCCTGGTTATATATTTAAATATTTGACTTTTTATATCATGATGCAAGAGCGTGAGATACCAATTCAAATAAGGCAAAAACGTCATGACACAACATTCATTTTAAACAAAATTTAACAAATAAAATATATGTGACAACGTGTAGACAAAATAACACAGAAGTGAGGAAATTTTAGTGAAAGATTAAGATTATAATTATATAACTGCGTAAATAAAACTACAGAAATGAGAACGATGACAATACAATGATAAAACTTTCAAACTATTGTCAGCATTTATGTAAGTTATAAAACTAGGCATTATTCAATAAAATTAGAAAGACCTTTTTATATAAAAATAGCTTACTGGACGAGCCTCTAATGAATGCGCAATGGTCTAATTCTTGTCCAAGAATAGAGACGGTATAAGGCTATGGTACAAAGCGATATTGATGTACAGAGTTGTAGTTGTTGTAAAATTTTAAATATAAGTCTTTAGATTTAAGCCTTATTTCAATTTATATAAATAAACAGGTCATTAGCTTGTTATATTATTATTATCTCGTGATATTCGAGATAACATTTCGATCAGTTAATTTGTGATATATTGTTATTAATTTTAATAATATTGAGTAATCTTCCAGTAAAACAAGGTAATGATGTATACTCGTATTGCTTGACTCTTCTTGAACAAATATGTAATTAAATATTTAATTGGGATTTAACATAATAAATACAATAAACTCGATCGTAACATCTACATACAACAAGTTTCAGTATTTAGTATTTCACCATTTTACATCTGAATGTTTTCGTATTTATATCGTCTGCACATTGCACCTATTGAAATTCATTCGTGTGTTACTTGTTGTAAATAACAATTGAAAAATGGGCGTGCATTGCTGTAGACATAAAATAAAGGCAATTGTAATAATGAAGACACTAGCTCTTCTATTATATTACGAATAGGAGACTATTCAGTTTTATCCATCATATGTCATAACGCATTATTTGATAGATAGATAATAATCATTTGAAGTAATTTACTTTGTGGGCCAAGTAATAATGTGTTTGTTCTAGATTAAAAATATTCTTAGAAGTTATGCGCACTTACTTTTGAATGAGGACACTAATGTTTTACATATTACAATAAATATTTAATAAAATATATATTTTCTGTTAGAGAATATTATATTGTGTACATATGTCGGAAATGTAGAGTACGCAACACGATGTGATCATTTTTATTGCCTCCAGATAGTATTTGATCAAGTCTCGTTTGTGATCGTAGATGTTTCTAACACTAGAGTTCATTAAGGTGAAGGATGAAAATATTTTAATTCTTTATCTATCGTTTAAATTGCTTTAGGTATATTAGACACTAGACTCATGTGAGTAATATATACTCTGGAATTTTTCTTAGGTGTGGACGTTACAAAATGTCTGTCCTTCAGGTTCCACTGTTTACCGTTGATGAGTCAGTGAATAATGTTAAATACATGATATAATATAACATATACATAATATGTATATATAATATTATCACATAAAATAAACTTTCGAATCTTTTCTTCTTGGCATTTAATAATGCATGTAGTGATTACTGAATCACGAATTAGCGGATATTTATACTATTGGGACCTTGACATACGTTCTTGCATGTGAAGTGTGTTTCGCATTGGTTTGTAAATAAAGGTCTGCGTCAGCGCCTTGTGTCGCCGAATATGGATTATCGAGGGAAAACAACATGCGAAATGACCTCCAGCACAATCAAGAAGTTGTTCACTTGTTATTACATTCATGTGAATAAATTTGTTCATAAATGGCTTGTAGAGAGTTGCCATGTCTTGATCGGAGATTTGTAAATATAAATAGAATGTTTTACGATAGACTTTACTTCTCTTAGAAAATACATTGACAATTTTTTGCATGGTATACCTACATGTACTATTGAATAAAAACTTTTTAACAATAAAATAAAAACCGACTTCAAACAAAAGCACTAAAAATTAAAAAATAACTGATTGGTAGTTTTCATTTATTATACATACCTAATCAAATATTTTCGAAGTCGGTGTGCTTTGCTTTGTATGGGCTGGCACCGATTTCGAAAATATTTGATTAGGTATGTATTTAATAGGTAGGCTTTAATTACTTAGCCAAAGCACACCAACTTCGAAAATATTTGATTAGGTATGTATGGTAAATGAAAACTACCAATCAGTTATTTTTTACTTTTTAGTGTTTTTTTTGAAGTCGGTTTTTATTTTTTTGTTAAAAAGTTTTTATTTTTCCCTTTTTAGTGTAGACAGTAGTAGCAAAGTAAGGATTCTAACGTGTTAGGCTTGTCAAATCAAACAAAATAAGCCCAAACTCAAAGTATCTACTATTAGCCGTTGAAGAGTTCCACCTATCCACCTTCTGGCCTTGCCATCAGATCAGGTCAACAACACCGAACCACTGTACTATCAACGGAAATAGAAATATTTGCAAAGTTTCAAGTCAATATGACAATTAGAAGTAGGTTAAATTCATCATTAGTTGTTTTTCCACCCTTAGGGGTGGTATTTTTTTTAAAATTTAAATGGGACCAATCTGGAAGTATACCCTTTCAAACAAAACAAAAATTGGCCAAATCGGTTAATAAATGACGGAGTTCTGAGGTAACAAACGTAAAAAAAATAAAAATAACATACAGTCGAATTGAGAACCTCCTCCTCTCCTTTTTGAAATCGGTTGATAAAACAAATGTGTGAGCGATATCAAAAACCAGTATTGTTTTATATTTATAAAAACTGTTATTAATGTAGACTTAAATATCTTCCAATGCATTCTATTTCATGTAATCGGATGAACGGATTTGGCTGTTTAGTACTCACATAGATTAATATAATTATATTAGTAGCACTGGGGTATGTACTGCTAATTGCCAAGGGCTGGACGAATCAGAGAGATGCGAGGATAAGTCGTTAGTATGATTATATATATAACAATTACTTTTATTCAACCGACTTTCAAAAAGGAGGAGGTTCTCAATGCGTCGGAATCTTTTTTTTATGTATGTTAATCGATTACTCGAAGACGCCTGGACCGATTTGGATTTTTTTTGTTTCAAAGATAAAGATACTTCAAAGGTCCCATTTAAATTTTATCGAAATCGGTCCAGAGGTTTTAAAAAAATCAAAAATAAATCATTTTTAAAGTAATGGTTTAATGGAATATGTTATTAAAATCTTCCTTGTTACAAACCTACCTGCTGATTATGTCTAAACACTAAAAATGGAAAATAAAATATTAAAAAAAACGACTTCCAGGCACTAAAAAGTAAAAAAATAACTAAACGGGGCTTTTCATTTAGAATAGATACCCAATCAGATATTTTCGAAGTCGGTGTGTTTTGGTTTGTATCGGCTGACACCGATTTCTAAATGAAAACCCCCGTTTAGTTATTTTTTACTTTTTAGTGCCTGGAAGTCGTTTTTTTTAAGGTTTTAAAGCGATAAATTTATAGTGATAACCTTCTAAATCACATAGTCCGTCAATGCGCTAGCGAGATTGCAGCCGATATTGTAGCGTCCGGCGTATCGGCGGCGCGGCGTTGCTATTTCCCGGAGGCAAATGCGACGCCCCCGTAATTTCATTTTCTCCCTCAACCCCCAGCGTACTGCCAATTGCATTTTTATTTAATTATCCTAAAATACTCAGGGAAATATTTATCGTATCGAATATATATAGGTACATTAGACTGCGATCAGATTAACGTAATTTTAACACGATTAATGATCTATACCTACTAATAAATGGAGAGCCGATTTTTTTGTTCGGTTATACTGCGATAACTACTGAACCGATCGGAATAATACTCATACCACAAGATGCAGCGTGCAGGTTTTATAGTATATGATATTAATGTACTATGCGGGCGGAGCCGCGGGAAAACGCTAGTACATAATATAATATAATTATGCATTTTTCGTATCACAGACATTTTAAATAATTTGTATACAATAAATAGCAATTTTAAATACATATCGATTGTAGCGACACATGGCTTACCGTTTAATTGCTTCACTTTGTGTGTTAAATACATACATAATAAAGCAAATAACGTGGGTGGGCTGTGATTAGTGGGTTGGCTGTGGATTACATAATGAATGTTTTGCAATTAATCTAATTATCATAGCGATGAGGAAAGAAAACAGCTATGAATAAAAACTGTGCTATTTGTGTATATTAATTTGGATTTTGTAATTGCACAGACATTATGTCTGTATCGGTAAAATATCGAGTCAGTTATTCGCAATGCATGTGCACAAGTTGATACTTCACGCTTTTTATGATTTGATCCAGGTCGATTTTGTTTTGTACAATGTACAGTTGAGAAAATCCAGTCAATTATTGCGTTATTATTATTTCTTGTGTAATTTCGTTGCTAACTTATTTTTATATTAGCAACTTTAAATAAGGTATTCTTTACTTAAGCCTGTGTACTTAACGTGTTGTTCTATATAATTTATATAAAACAAGCAGAACCCGCGGCTTCGCTTGCGCTAAAACTACAAAAAAAAATTCAAAGAAAGAAAAGTTTCATACAAACTTTCATACGCTATTTTACCTCCTTATGGAATGAATTTCGAAAAATGCTGAAACACGTATTTATTTAATTTTATTGAAGAACATTAATACCAAGTTTCAAGTAGATCATAAATATTTTTTTGAGTTGTTTTATAACGTTTTTTCCCGTGGGAATTAGATAATCTCCCGAAGTAAAAAGTAGCCTATGTCACTCTCCAGCCCTCCAATATCTCCACACAAAATTCACGCTAATCCGTCACTCCGTTTCGACGTGAGAGAAAGACAAACAAACAAACACACTTTCCCATTTATAATATTTTATTTATATAATTATCACAATGACAATAATATGTGCTATAGTATTGTCATTGTGATAATTGTTGAAGCAGTTTATAACAACGGTCAATTTTGAAGAAACTGCAGAATGGAATATTAATTTATGACACGTCTTAAAAATTATACCTACCTATTGAGTTTAATTTATATTTGAATATAATTAGATTTTTTTATTGGGGATTTTAAAACTTAATATTTGAGACAGGTACTTAGAAAAAATAAGAGGAATTAGTAAGTAGTATACTTAAAGCTTTTAAAATTAAAGTAGTATATGAGATTTTTATTAATAGGCCACGTGAAATGAATATAGATATAAATTGATGAAAAAAAAGATACTCTAAAGATATTCCAAATACTTTCTAGTGTACACTGTACCTAAACACACTTTTACAGTCACTCGTAGAAACCACCTTCACCACACTTTTTACCTAATATCCAGTAACGATTACTGAGACTAGTTGGCCAACGGTATCTAGAAATATTATACTATTTTTTATATAATGACACTAACTTTTTTTATATTAGAAGCGGTGCCAAACCAGAAACAAAACGGTAGCATTAGAATGATCAGTATAGATAAAACAGGTTCAATGGACGAAATGTATTCAAAAGTGGAAAGCTATCGCTACCAAAAAGAGTGTAGTCACGATGTGCAAATACGTTAACGGTACCGCTAGCAAGAAGTCTGCCTGGCAGTCGTCTGATATGTTGTCGTACCGGATGAGTGAGGAAGGACGCGGCGTGTCCAGCCGGACGTGAGGGCCTTCGCCAAAATAGTGATCTCATCAAAAATCAGTGCGCATAACAATTCTGTCTTGAATAGCTTTGACTATTAATTATGCAATGCCGCTGAACTCAGAACAACTAAAATTATTTTAATAGTTTTTCGATTTTAAAACAAACTCTAACCTTCTTCCGTTACCATGATTGTTGTAAAGCATTTGAAACGTCAGGAAACAAAAATCAAAATAAATCCGCAAAAAGATTCGTAAAGATTAAAATTATTTTGATTGTTTTTAATAATTTTATTGTCTCTCCTTATCCACCTCGAAAGCTTTGTTGCATGTAAAGACTACTTCAAAATACGAGTGTCTACTGTTTGTGAACCAGCATTACATGTATAAAGAGAATGATAAAATTGGAAGAAGCGAATCTATTTCTAGATATTTTCCTTTCTATTTCCTCTGCTACCATTACCAATACAAGGGATATAATATATAATATACTTATACTCAATATGTTGCACACGCGCTCACAAAGTTTTCAGTTGTTTACATTGTTCCATCACGTTGTATGGGATAATCTAAAATTTGTTCCTTAATGTTCCAATATATTTATTTATTTATTTCTATATCTTTGATACGAATCCGATTCATTTAAAATAATATATTATTAGTAGTCTAGATATTACAAAATATGTAACCAGTAATTTAAGTGTATTACTTATGTATGTTACCTTGTTGTATTACATAAATAGCTATAGATAGAAATTCTATATACAGTTAGGACTAGGATGACATGTTATAATATAGTTAGATACAACATATTATAATAAAAAGTTTTAAGTTTAGTGCCAAGAAATCGAAATAAATATGGACAGATATAGGCTTATTGCAGCAATAAACAATACCTGTTCTGTTTCAACGTATTTCAAATGCCGTCTTTTGTCAATCATGTTTTGATTTCTATACAATAACAAACAGGAATAGTTACCTGTTTTGAATATCCGTATTACAATCTATTTTATTTATTAATATTATAAAGAAGAGTTTGTTTGTTTGTTTGTTTGTTTGTTTGTTTGTTTGTTTGTTTGTTTGTTTGTTTGTTTGTTTGTTTGTTTGTTTGTTTGGATGCCTAATCTCAGGAACTACTAATCCGATATGAAAAATTCTTTTTGTATTAGATAGCCCGTTTATTGAGGAAGCCTATACATAATATATAGTATATCTATTCCATACTAACCGATAAAACGTACCTAGGGTTAGGGACGAATCCGAGCGAAGCGAGGCTGAGTCGCTAGGCCTAGTATTAAATAATATGAAGTATTCGAGCTATCAACAGTGTAATAGTAACAAGACTTGTCAGTAATTAAGATTTGAGTCACTCGCAGATTGTATCAGCATCTCACTGAGTACAATATCAATTAATTTAAACATGAAAACTTCTAGATATAATATAATGACGAAGAAAATCTGACTCACACTGTTAGCTTTAAGGCCAATGAACACCACCGTGTCATAATATTGAACTTTAAATTTTGTAATAACTTTATTTTTCTTAAAAATGTTAGTAACAGTAATTCCTTTTAAAACTAAGAACATATTAATCATACTAGCATTACCCGCGGCTGCGCCCGCGTTCAGATGATCAAAAACGGAATTCTTAGGGTTTACATAGTATTATACTCTTACATTGCAGTTTTTGTATTTTTTTCAGTAGTCACGTAGTAAGTAGTAAAAAGTATCCTACATGTTGACCCGGATAACCAGTTATCACCATATCAAATTTCATCAAAATCCCTTCAGTGGTTTTTCTGTGATGCGGTAACAGACAAATGGACAGACAGGCAGATAAAAATTCTTAAAACTATAGATTCGGCCTCTGTATCGATAATAATGTTTATTTCAATAAGATTTTCCAAAAAATATTTAATAACTAACTTTATAAACGTTTTAGATGAAATGTTTAATCTATACTGTGACTACCTACATAATATAATAAAATTTTGAGTCGAATTCGTACATTGAATGTTTTTTGGAAAATCTTATTGAAATACTAAGTCACTATTATCGATACAAAGAGCGAATCTACAGCTTTTAGAATATTTGTTTGTCTGTCTGTCGGTCTGTCTGTTTGGGAACGCATCCCGAGAAAACCACTGGACAGATTATTATTACAGGACACTGGCTGTATTACGCCGGTGAGTCCCACACGTCGTGCGTAAATGCATTTCCCAACGTTAAAAAAAAAAGCTGGTTTCGGGTCAACACATAGGATACTTTTTACTGCGGGAAAATATTTCATCTCTCAGAAATGTATACTACCGTTAAACGTTAAAGCGTAGCTAGGGACGAACTCGAGCGGAGCGAGGGTGAGTCGCTAGTATACAATACGTCCTTAATAACTAATGTGTAAAATTTAAGATTTGGTACAATCTATTAGGAGATTTTTTTTTATTAAACTAAGTGACGCCATCTATGATCTGTCGCAAAATTTACTACAATTCACGTTTATTTAACACTTCTTATCAAGTGATTACGCTAGTTGACACTAGATGACGCCACTTGCTAGTGGCGTCATCTACACTACAGCAACTTTACAACCGTGATTTAAAATAAGATTTCGGTAAATTACATAAAGTTATATTATGAATTGAAATCTTATTGTTATAAAAAAACATGGTTAGTAGTAAAACTACATCATTTTAAATATAAACTTTTAAAATTAATTACAATAGACATCTTCCTATTTTGCGTAAGTAATAATTCCAGTTCAACAACATCAACAAAGTCGAGCCGGTGTAGGTGTCATTGTTAGTTAATTGCTATAGGGTTAAAGAACTTAACCAACGTTTGCAATTCATTTTCGTATGTCGGCTCCTATACAATTTTTTTTGTACGAGTTTTCGTACTCGTACGAATTTTATTTGTACGAGTTTTCTCCCATTTAAAATTTTGTGTATTATTAAAAGAACATTAAAGAATTGAAAGGTAAATGAAAATTTTACTTATCTACTATATAATAATGCTTAGAAGGTTTATTTTATTTACGATCCAAGATATGTTATTATCAAAATAAATTAGTTGGTGTAATTAAATACGTCTTAAAAAAAATTTCCTGTAACTTGTGAGATGACTGAGTAGATATGTATATTCCGTAGATATATCTATTCCTCATTTTATTTTGTACTGTCCTATATTTTACTTTGCCTAAATGCAACAATAATAATACAAATAAACATTGTACCTAAATAATCCAAACAGGATTCCTGTAAGTTAATAATAATAATACGTGCATAGAACAAGAGATTTTACTATCTTTTACTCACACACAGCATAATAGACATACATATTTGTGTTATTATAAAATAATATTTTCATATAATAATATGTATCTTCCTTTATACTTAATATTATTATTACCTTTGCACATTTTTTATTTAAGGTACTTGTATACTTATTATACCTATCCATTTTTGTGCAGTAAAGTGTTATTATTATAATAATAATTATCGTATAGGTTAAAATTTTCTTACAGTCAAGAATCAACTCAATATTTTATGCATTTAGTTGTAACATGGATGAGAACGTGTAAAGATTTTAAATTAATAAACTGACTGAGATTAGAGTAAAATATTTCGTTTGCTTCAGATGAAAAGTTTAAGAAAGCTCCATAAATGTTGGGTTATGTGTTTTACTACATTTCAAATGAGGGATAATATTTTTAAACACTTGTATTCAGCCTTTTTTTTAACGTCCCACTGCTGGGCACGGGCCTCCCGTGGGTCCACCTAGCTGGCCAAGTGCGAATTGGTGGACTTCTCATGTTTTTCGAAAACATGCTAGGTTTTCTCAGACATGCACGTTGCCTCATAATATTTTCCTTCACCGTAAGGCAAGTGGTAATCATGTTAGAAATGATTCGCACATGAAAATATCGGAGGTGTAAGACCCGGGATTTGAACGCGCTTCACTCGGTTTCCCAAGCGAGCGCGTTACCACTGGGCTACCACTGCCTTGCCTTTAAAAACTTATTTACTTCAAAATAATTATAACTGATTAGTATCAATCGATATTTCAATTTTAGCTCTTTTAATACTTGTTCCAAAAGATATAATTATCTCGTTTAAGTTCTAATAGTAATCACAACTCATATTTTCGTATTCTCATAATAACCTCCGAATATTTTAGATCATTGGAACGTATAATATATTATAATTAAATATAAACTCAAGGTCGATACTATATGTGGCAATAGATGCTCTTTCACACCAAAATCTAATGGCGCAAGATGAATTAATAGACCTTTTTGACTCATCAATTAAGTTCTATCGCAAGTATACTATAATTATTATAACTCAGCATCGACGTTGCATACAAGTTTTTAAATTTTGTAATGTTGTTCGTTACTAAGATAAAGATATTTTTCCAGACGTTTACTTTGCCGTAAAACGGTCGACTCTTTATTGAACTTATAACGTGGAAATGGTATGTGTACGCGAATAAAGAAGAGAAATATTTTTTTTAAATAACACAAAACTTATTCATTAATCCCATTAATATTATAAATATGAAAGTTTGGATGGATGGATATTTGTTACTTAATTACACCAGAACTGAACGGATCATCCGGCACAGAGGTAGATTATATTCTGGAATAGCACATAGGTTACTTTTTTTTCCGGAAAGACATACGATTCTTGTGGGATACATTTGTTTTTGCTTTTCACTAGGGACGAACCCGAGCGAAGCAGGGGTGAGTTGCTAGTATAAAAAAAACTACAGTATAAACGGTCATAATAGGAAGTTTTGGCACTGTACCGTTAGTATAACTTTATTGGTTGTTTTCAGCATGCACAAGAAAGTAATATGTTATATGTATTTCGTCTAACCCCATATACCTAATAGAAATACTTTGTCATAGAAAACCTTTCTATATTACTATTCTGAGGTCGCATCGCCTTGTTAAAGCTAAGCGAGTCTGCGAAATGCAAATACGACTGATTCGAACCGGTCTGGTCTAAACGATAAGGCGCATGATAGTAGATACGATCTCCACGGGACATGATTAGCGATGGTGTATTGTGCCCACCCCTATGTTAATAGGATAATGTGTACAAAAAACCGACGACGAACGATAAAACGCTCTGTCCCCATAGTTGTCTAGGATTGTAGTAAATCAACAATCAAAATTTTATGAAGGGGGCATCTGTTACGTTGTACTTTTTAACCCCAGTAGTTATTGTTGTTGCAATGTTAAATATATCTGCTGTTGGAAGATAACCTTTGTTATTTTAACGAACGATTTTAATTATGATGAATTTTCGGTTTAAATTGGCTTATTTTTATTATTGCAATCTTATTGATTGTAATAGTATAATCTATGGTAAAATCTATGATTTATCTGCCTTTTGCCCTGCGTATAGGCTTATCAGAATTAGATAATTTAGACTTGGGACAAAATGTAACCTGTGCAATCTTCATTCAACAGATATACAAAAAGTGTTGATGTATCATAGTTAAGATTAATAATGTACCTATATCCAAAATAATATCGTGAATTCTTTAAAAATATTTTTTATGAATTCTGTTTTCAGATTTTTATAAAATGTGGAAATGAAACGTAATATTCTTTAAATGTCAGTTACGTTTGGAAATATCCGGACGATCCAGCCTAGTCCCGAACAGCTGGTAACCCTACCGCACGCCATACGCTCGTAGCTCTACCAGTCGAGCTGAGCGCGACCCGCCACGCGCACCTCTGCACGCGTCCGATATTACCGAAACGTACGAAAAATATATGGTACTACTCATATTATAAAAATTATTGTGAACAAGTGCCCAGTGTCCAGTGTTTGTATTATTTAATCTCGTCATTACGGTCGTTATCCTCTAAACATGAATAAATAAAACCGGTGTATTTTGCTCATAAATAATGAGATAATCTCTATTTTGTAAATAGTAGGCACATATATACAACGACAAATGGTTGACTTTCCTGATTTGTGGGAATTCAAAAGCAACAGTCATTCTGTCATCATATTCCTCCTAGTATCATAAATATTATGAGGCAAAACCTAAATCTATGTAGAGTAGGTAGTCATGTAGTCATGTTCTTACTAATTTACATGAAAACTGTAATTTAAGTGCTCATTTCGTAAAATATAATTAAATAAAGTTTATAATATTAAATATTAACATCAATATAATATTATGATAACTTATGTGGTGCCGGAGTTCGTTGACTATAAACCTGGTTTACAATCCTTGATAATCCATTGCAACTTGTAGCTGCCATGCCTTCAGGCAGTCAGGCACTTTTAAGTCAAATCTGTTGGGAATATTGCCATAATGTCTATCTGAGGCCAACTTTCCGCTGCAGTGTTCACGGAATTACTATTCAAATTGCATTCCGTTCAGGAAACGTGTAGCAAACGTTCTTTAAAATATATTTAAAGGTGTACATATACAAGTTTAAGTTTAAACGTTGTAGGTCTGCAGGGTTTTAAAAAAACTATTTTTAGATTTGTAAATGTAAATCTTACTTTAAATTAAGAAAAATCTAGTTTTTAAACAGACCATAACTTAAAAATACACTGAGTAACAAAGTTGTTTTGAAAGGGCATTGCAATAGTTTTGTGTAATTCTTGTATCTCTAGAAACACAGAAATAAATTCATTTTTTATTAATTATATAAATAAAGAAAGTAAAAATATCCGATGTTTTCGTTCATTGACCGTAGTTGGCAATGTTTTTGTTAGCCATATTGAGGTAGCAATCTTAGCTCTCAACGCTTCGTTAAATCAGTTTTAGTGCCTTTGTTATTAGATACCATTCGTTACGCTAACGCCTATTCATGCACTCGCAAATAAACCGATAGTAGTATTTGATCGTACAAATAACTATTACTTATAGTTTAAGGTCAACAGTGTGAATTGGTTACAGTCTTAAAATATTTTAGTTATACTAATTATAATTTAATTATGATAAATGCTCAGTATAATATTGAACACATTACATTCATAGCACATGCACTTTAAATATTATAGAGTTGTTGTTGAAAATTCTATGTCTAACATTAAGTTATTAGGTATTCATTTCAAAACAGTAAACAACCAGATAAATATTTTTATAAGTTCGATTAGAATTATTGGTTCGTTTTAAAGACAATCGCTGCCGGCGGCGCGGGCGTCACGAAGCTAATCGCATTCAATTCATTCGGTTTTCTTTAGGAAAAACAAGTTTATATGATAAAGCAATAGGGCGTAGAGCTTAAAGCACATTTGAAAGTACTTCCTATACATCGTATTCCAGCCATCACGAACCCGCATCTGTTATTATCAAGCCGCTATAACAATTTCAGAGGACTTACAAAATAATTGCGTTTGAAGGCACGACTTTACGGCATTGAACTTTTATTCACTTACGTAAGTTATTTAATAGAAAAATAGATTTCACAGAACTCTCTCGTAAAGTATCATAATAGTTAAGTGCATTCTTTTTATTGACTTTTTACATTCTAAGGGTTTTTTATCTATACCGGATGTTACATGTTTGCTTGTTTGCAATAATGTAACAATTTGTACATATTATATAGTTTAATGTATAAACTAATAAAATACCAAGACAATTAAAAATAGATACGAGCAAGTGTAGTGTAATAATCACAATATGAACTATTATTATATACTATAATCTGAACGGCATTAGGTAAATTAATTTGCGATATAGGTTAATTAATACAAATATTTTTTAACTAAGTAGAAATGTAAATGATGTAAAATGTTTATACAGTTGCGGATATCGACCGTAGTGAAATTCAGTGTTTTCATTTTCCTTAAAAGTGGGTCATGTTTTCTGTTCTAAGTGGTGAAAGACAATCTTAGTATTTTAACTAGTGATGGTGTTTATTTGCGATGCCAGATTGGCGATACAACGTTCTGTCGACGAGCGAGGCGTATATAGACGACGAAGGGGGTCCGCCTCGGGATCTCTTCGCTGCCAGTTATCCACGCCGTGCTGACCGCTCTCGACCACCTTATACTTGCCCATATACCACAATTTTTCTCGGAACGCGTACACATGTCCCGTATCGTTTAACACCTTTACAGAGTGAAAATGGCGACCCATACGCTGATGCATACTCAGTCGATCGTTCTTCTAATCTTACGGACACGTCAAGTTTTGCTCGCTACGAAGACTGTCGCTCACAATTGGAAGGTTCCTTGATACCAAAAAGAGATAGTGAGAAATCAGATGGAAATATAACATTACAAGTTCAAAAAATACCATATAATTCCGGGGTTTTCCATGTAGCACCAAAATCAGAGCAAGTAAAGACTGTGCAGGGAAATAATCTGTTTTCGGGAGAAGAGTCAGACTCAGATGTATTATCCTCTTGTACTTGCGACAGCTTTGAACGATGTGAATTCGATTGTAGAGACTTTGAACCGTTCTCGGACACGTGCTGTTGTGACCCGCTTAGTGACGGTGTTTGTAGTCGTAGCCCAAAAGAGGTCGATTCCCCCGAACATTTTTGTGATAGAGTCGTGGAGGAAGATCGTGTATCGGCGCGAAGTGACATGGATGGTCTGGATTTAACTCTCTTTGAACCAGCTCAGACTGATTCTAATGATTGTAGAGATGAATCTACCGATCAAAACGGAGCTGCTGTTGCTGCAACTCTGTGTGGAGTCTTATATGCATTACCACATATAGAAAATGGTAAGCAACATTTGTATTTATTAACATAGTTGTATAAATTATAAAATTATTATTGCGGATCGTCTAATAACTAGAATTTGGAACAAAGTGAACCGTACACCGGCGCACTTGACAATCGTGTGGTCAGCTCCAATCATACTTGTATTGGATACAAACAACGGTGTGAGAAAATTACTATCGCATCAATCACTAGCATTCATTGTCATAGCTGCGATAACGAGATGATATTGTCAAGCGCTACCGCCATAAGGAGGCGAAACGATGGTGCAATTTTAATACAACTAGAATGTCGGTAGAATTACCTACTAATATTATGTTTTAAAAAATGTAATGTTTTTAATCGTTGTCTTCATATTTTTATATTTAATTAATAAGAAACAAGTACCTACTTACAAAATATAAAGTTATTTATAGTGGTTCAATAATGACGGAAGTAGGCGCTTTATAGGAGTAGCGCTACAGATTGCGTACCGTTACTCGTAAGTTTCTAATTACTGCTGTAGATGGAAAGAGATTGTTAACTCACATGCAAATCCGATAGATTTTGGACCAGATAGTAGTACAAAACGTTGTTCTTGCATTTATTATATACTTCCTCGTTACCACTGTGAAAACATATGTACGTTCGTTTAACGGTCGCTAGATTTACGAAGTGTAAATGTAAAAAAATTCGACAAGCGAGTGCGTTAATGTAAATTTACGTCTAATTATTTTCGTGAGAACAAAATGCTATCTTTAGACTGGCCGTTACTTAAAGCAAAGTATTATTATGTGAGCTCTGGATCTTTCAAATATGCTTTAATATGAGTTGAGGTAACTGGTTTATCTAAAATCTGGTCTTAGTTGGGTCATAAATATTATGATATTTTTAAATTGTAATTGGTAGTTGTATAATGTCTAGTATAAAAATAGTAGCAGCTTGTTCTCTTTTCTTTTTGAACAATTTCAAAAAATAAAGCTACTTAATTAGGCTGTATTTTGTGTTTGTGTGAGTGTTACGCGATATCTTCGTTAACTGTGAACCATTTTGCATAATTGTTTTTGTTTTGAATATGTTATACCTATGGTACTACCATATAAGTTTAAGTTTTTATTTTAATTAAGTAGCCATGTGTTTTTAAAAAGCCACCTAAGTTCTGAAAAGTGCTTAGTAGGGCCTCTTAGTCAACGCGATAAGAATTAATTAATATCATGTTTCTATCGGTGCATTGTACTATAATATAAGGTTAAGGGAGTATAATATACTTCCTAAGAATTTTCGACTTTTACAACGACCAGTCATCGTATGTACATGTACAATGAATATATATTTTTTTAGGGCATATAGTTTTAAAATTCTTGAACATTAAACACTTTTAACGCGTTTCTATCTAGGATATGACCTATAAGAATCCATTGCAAACATTGAAATCCGTTTTTTAATTTTTCAACTCTTATTTATAACAATTTGGTCAAGCTTTTAGATTATGATATCTTTTGGGATGCTTTATTTACTGTAGATTAATTTTAAGATTTTGAAATGTTTCAAAAAAGTCATTCATACCATTTTCATAAGTGTTTTAAGTATATCGAAATTATATTTTTGATGACATTTTTGAACCTTTACAGAAGGTTTATACTGAAAAATATATTTGCTTTAATATACCTATATAGCTTGTTCCAGAATATTTAAAACTGTGTTGGACCTACAATTGCATTAATAAGTATCATATCTGAGAAAGTTTGGAAGTGAGTGTTTTGTTTGTTTGTTAGTTGTTACTACTACTATATTATAATTTCGATATATAAATTAAGCTTATCGGATTGGAATAAGAATAAAACAACAAAATGTACATTGGAAATGTCCTTGAAGTGATATAACAGGTATCTTTTAAAAACCATACCCAGAGCTAAATTATATGATTTCATTCAATTGATAAAGTCAACGAGTTTTACAATTAAAATAATATATACGTTTTAACCCTGTAGCTTTCTCCGTAAATACGTTAAGTATAGCACAAATGTTTATACTTACACGGTCGGCCAGGCCACGGTCACCCGTAATTCTTTTTTAACAATGAGAGTAAGCTCATATACAGAATCATTGTTCCGCAGTATAAATAATGTCACGTCAGGGCAATGTTTTTCATATTATTGTTTTTTTACTGGGATTACTTTAAAGTTTTATATTTAGAAACTAGCATTGCCCGCGGCTCCACCCGCGTTCAGATGACCAGAAACCAAATTCTTAGGTTTTTCATATTAAGTAAACTCTTACATTGCAGGTTTTGTAATTTTTCTCAGAAATGAGATATTTTCCCGTGGTAAAAAGTACCCTAAATATTGACCCGGATAACCAGCTATCATCATACCAAATTTCATCAAAATCCCTCCAGTGGTTTTCCGTGATACGGTAACAGATAGACAGACAGATATTCTTAAAACTATAGATTCGGCCTCCGTATCGAAAATAATGACTATTTCAATAAGATTTTCCAAAAAATATTTAATGTACAGATTTGGCTTAGTTACAATTTTATTATATGTATACATAAGCTCATCGTATAGTGTTAGTTATTACAATCGTCTAACACGTATATTAGTTACAGTGACAGACTTTACTCATGTGCGAAATACGTTTTGAACGTAGTAATCTTCTGTACCTAATTTAAACGGTAAAACAATATATGACCGAGCTGACTAAAGTTACTACCAGTTAATTCCAACCAATTGTAGGTTTTTATATTGTACAAAAGAAATAATAGATATTAATTTTTTAGTAGACTAAAGGACTGACGTTCAAAAATAAAAGTATTTTCATTAATTGAAAACTACTTACTTAAATTTTTAAAGCAGTAAAAAAAATTGTATTACTTACTATACAATGTAAAACAAGTGGTTTCAAAACAAAAGCACTAAAAAGTAAAAAATAACTGATTGGTAGTTTTCATTTACTATACATACCTAATCAAATATTTTCGAAGTCGGTGTGCTTTGCTTTGTATGGGCTGGCACCGATTTCGAAAATATTTCATTAGGTATGTATTTAATAGGTAGGCTTTAATTACTTAGCCAAAGCACACTGACTTCGAAAATATTTGATTAGGTATGTATAGTAAATGAAAACTACCAATCAGTTATTTTTTACTTTTTAGTGCTTTTGTTTGAAGTCGGTTTTTATTTTTTTGTTAAAAAGTTTTTATTTTTCCCTTTTTAGTGTAGACAGTAGTAGCATAGTAAGGATTCTAACGTGTTAGGCTTGTCAAATCAAACAAAATAAGCCCAAACTCAAAGTATCTACTATTAGCCGTTGAAGAGTTCCGCCTATACCCAGTTCCCACCTTCTGGCCTTGCCATCTGATCAGGTCAATAACACCAAACCACTGTACTATCAACGGAAATAGAAATACTTGCAAAGTTTCAAGTCAATATGACAATTAGAAGTAGGTTAAATACATCATTAGTTGTTTTTCCACCCTTAGGGGTGGTATTTTTTTTTGAAATTTAAATGGGACCAATCTAGAAGTATACCCTTTCAAACAAAACAAAAATTGTCCAAATCGGTTAATAAATGACGGAGTTCTGAGGTAACAAACATAAAAAAAAAACATACAGTCGAATTGAGAACCTCCTCCTTTTTGAAGTCGGTTGAAAATGAGTACACAATATGTACATTATTCATGTAATTATTTGTAATACTAATGTTTAAAATGAGAGTAAAATAAAAATACTTCAAATAACATTTTATACTATACCATATTAAGCATTATCAAAATTAATTAAAATACGAACTAAATCAGTTCACTATAATTATATACCGTAAGCTCAATTCTAGACCCGTATTGTTTCCCACAGAAATTGGCTGCCATTGAACGAATGCCACAATAATGCTTGGTTGTATTATGTTGTTATTTGTCATCACATACTCGCAATATATTTTTTTTACTATTATTATAACTGTAACGTAATAGGTGACCGTAGAAAGCATTCCAATGCGATCATTCCCTACTATACTTTCGGATGGTTTACAGTATATTTGTTCGCGTAGTAGATAATTTTTAATAGCATAAGTTACATTAGACATCATCACGTAATAGTCAGCCCGATTTTGTCCTCTGCTGGAGATATGCACATAGCCTCTCCTACAGTAAGCAACTGAACGCGGTCTTCTGCCCTACATATCCAATCTCCCCTGCCAGCCACTTTACATACGGTACGTCTTACACTACGTTTGCCGAGCCATGATCTCCACTTACAAACCCGTCTATTCTATAGATCGTTCTACGATACCAGCCTACTTCCACTTCAGCTTACTTCCTCTTTGATCATAAAGTATAATCAATTTGACCATTAAATATATTATTGTAAATTCAAAAGCAGCTTTTTTAATAAAAATGGCAAGTCAAGCATCATAATTATTAATTAAATAATAGTAACAGAATTTTATTACACAACATGATAGATGAAAAAACTACATTCTCATGATTTGAGCTTACACCGCTATATCTGTTTATCTAGCACAGAGGAAATTATAGTTATTCGCATAGAAGGTTGACTAAGTACTTACAATATAGCGCAATTTTACTCTTCTTTATTACATAGTTGTTACTCAGTATCTTATAGATTATTATAATTTGTTCATATTTACGAATTAATTTTAATTATTATACATATTTTTGCATATTTATCGTCAAACATTAATGAAATAATAATTAAAACACGAGATATCTTGTATGACTCAAGTCATCTAATCCGAAACCTATGACTCAGGTCAAGCCCAATGGGCTAATTTTTAGGATTTCGTAACCTAAGGGTTCGTTTAGAACTCTATTATGTCTGTATGGTGTATAAAAATAAAATGAAATGATTAAGCGGGTATTTTTTGCTTTTGTTCTGCAATAAAAACGGCAATATATTCAAGCGTTAAAAACCTTTGTGTGTTTATGTATATACGTACCTAATGCAAATTATAAAGTAAAACAACAAATAGGTAATAAAACTGGCAAAATGTGAGTTGCTTTGTCTCGCACTTTTCAATATGAGATCTTATTTTTTTTATTGGTGAATAGTGAATACATAACACATATCTCATGTGTGCTTGTACGAAATTCTCCGCACCAAGTTGCACCTGGACTTGTTTTTTAAATATATGTGACTGTGACGCGATAGGTTAAATTAAAAAGGTTATCTATAGTTTTATGTACCTACTGTATCATTCGTTTGCGTTCTTAAGGATTCATAAGGACGAAATAATGGTATTTTCTTTTTAAGTTCCTGTTAAATCAACTAAATATGATAATCGTTGGTCAGAGGTAGGCTTACCTAATAATCTCTCTAAGTTTATCTAATATGAAAAACTTTAAAAGGAAAAGGGAATGATGAAAAACGGTTCAATTGGAATAGAATGTGCGATGTGCCAGGTACAACATTCTAAGCTATATTCAATTCAACAGTTATAAGAGTGTTCATTCACTAGTTGAAGATATATGGGATAGGAAGGATAAGGTAGCATCTTACCTATTTGTAATAAAAAATCATGGATCAAACATTCACTAATATATACATATACCTAAAAGTCTTCGTTTTCTCTCTTATAAATAATAATATGAATTATATAATACTAGCAATAACCCACAAGCTGTCCCTGTTGGCTTAGATTTAAGCAAGTTCAACCAGTTTTTATTCAAAAATGATAATTGGCACCTGACAACTCTTCTAACCAAGATATTGGATCAGTAAAACTGCATTTACGTGCTTAGATACTTCCTAAATCTGCTGTAGGTAGGTACATATGAAAAATTCTAACGATATAAAAAACTTCTGTTATAGGTACTCAAAGTTAAAGTGGTGTTGTTATGTTAGTTAATATTGACATTCGGGTATTCTATTTCGATGAGATGTTGCGTTTGTATATCAACAATGAGCACACTATGTAGTAAATCGCTTTAAGTTAACAGTATTAGAAGATGCCAATGTCACCTAGGTATTCATGTGCGAGCCACATGCAGATACCTGATAATTATAATATCATAATATCAATGCAAACCGCACAGTACTCTTTAGTATATAACGTCACAGACATACATACGAGTGCCTACATTATATTTTCCTATTCCTAAATAGTGAATTTAAAGTAATATTTTAGGTAATTTTATGTAATATCGAAAGTAAGCCACTTGATATACTAGATTAAAAGTAGCATTGTTTATTCCTTGACTTATAATTGTGAAAAAAACACGTCTCATGAGGAATTCTTACTCTGTTGCTCCAACAAATCAACACAAAGACTTACATTTATAATATTTAGTAATGTAAGAATGAAATGCCTTCTACTAGTGTAAGTACATACAATAAAACTTTTAACGTATTACTTTGGTTGTAGTAGTGATAACACATTAGGAGCACGCTCGAGTTAAGCGTTTTTTTTAATATAATTATCACTTGCTAATGTGCTGTAGGAAAATGTTGTGAAGAAACAGGAGCTTTGCGGAGGAACATTTATAAATCACGTATGAATTCTACAACATTTAGCACATTTGATAGCGCTGAATTATTACTAAACCAATTAATTTTCTTATTTTTAAGCGTGAACTCAAACAAATTATTACTTATTAACTAAAGAGTAACGCCAACTTTAAAATCACCTTTGAAAGTTCAGGCTTTTAAAGGTGATAATGCTTATAAGTATGAAGTTACGCGTAAACTCGTGTAATATATTGTTTAAATGTCAATGAGACATGCTTCGTATTACTCGTATGTATATAGGCACATACTTGTGCCGACATAAGTCATTTCAATCCAAGTTGTTTTTTTATGTTTTTAAACGGGAGAAGGCTTTATACCTATAAATAGGATCGGAGTTTATTTTGATTGCATAAGTATTCCCTTTATATTCTGAATAGTCGGTCATTGCACCGTTTGAATAGAAGACGTGATCTGCTGGTGAAATTTGAAGCTGCTTGTGCGTCGCTTGAATGAAACTATTATAAAATAAATAATAATACGTTTGTCATCTAGTATTTATATATTCAGATATGGAAAAAAATTTGAAGGGATCATTTCAAGTAATTTATAAATATTATTTAAAAAATCTATATTTGAAGGATGTTTGGGAAGTATTCAAACCAAATCAATAATTCTTAGACTTTTAATACTTTCTTAGATTTAGGCGAATATTTGACATTTTAAATAAAACTATCTTTTCGGATTTTTCCCCAAATTTATTTTGATTTTTGGTTCTTAGAGTTTTGTTAGAATTTTCGTTTAGTTGAATATTACTTGAGTTTGCCACTAGAAGCTATCTCATTGAAAAGCTATCCAGCTTTCAATGAGGTTTTGACGGACTTCATAAAATAATATTTCTTTCTCGGTGACCATTGAAGCAAGTTTTATCTAAAGTAACGGAATGGAGTTACACAAATCGAGTTCATCAAAAATCATTTTTTTTTATGTACAATGTACTTACATTGTACATGTACATATGTATTTTAATGATTGTTTTTTAATGAATATGCCACATATACCTTAAGGGTATTTCCATAAAGAAATTTTACTTTTAAAATTTATTTAGTTTAAAAGTGTATGTTATTACTCGTAAGGTGATAAAATTAAAAATTACTTATGAATATATAAATAATTGAAAATATGAAATTAAATCTATACATATAATAATACTGTAGAGGTCGAATGTCTGTACATAGAAAATTCCGGATAAGTGCGAGTCAGACTCGCTCACCGAGGGTTCCGTACTTTGTAGGAAATCTGTTTAACATTAATTTTCAACTTTTTTATTTTTTGGAATTTTTCCTTTATTTGTGCTGTAAGACCTTGCTTTTTGCCAAATTTCTTTCTTCTAGATCAACGAGAACAAAACCTATAGGGTACTTCCGGTTGACCTAAAATTGTCAATTTTGGTTAAAAGCGAGGTCTTACAGCCCAAGTAAAATGAAAATTCCGAAAAGAAAAGTTGAAAATTAAAGTACATTTTGGTACTTACAGGTTTTCGCGATAATCTAAATTTGCCTATATCTTTTTATCGTGTTGACTCAAGACCTTTATTTTTATACACCTAATAGAGACCATAGACCCCAGTATCTGGTACAAACAACTTGCTAGGTCCACCTGTTCCTGAGAAAATCGGTGGTGACACACGGACAAGAGAGTGATCTTATAAGGGCTCCTTTTTTACCTTTTGACTTTTTACCCTAAAAAATGCTAAAAATCGAGTCAGGGGGATGTAATATTTCAAGATTTTATTTTAAGTCACCGTGGGAAATCCACATTACAGATACGTCGAATCTACGAGTAGTTACTGTTTGTTGAAAGTTTGAAGGTCTTTACGCTTAAATTAATTTATCTGCGTTTAGTATGGAATATATATATATATATATATATATATATATATATATATATATATATATATATGTATATGTATATATATGTATATATATTTCCCTTTACCCTGTTAGGTGCTCTCTAGCCCATACTGGATAATTAGAATCGCATATGCTATAAGCAGAGAGAAACTGAAATATGTATGTACATATACTCGTATATTGTATAATTATTTTTATACTGATATAGATTATAATTGACGTTAAATTGAAATGTTTTTATTCAATACAGAATTTGAGTGTAATCTTACAACTAATTTTAACGAGGCAGCTAAAGCACGCGTCGCACCTGAATTGGTCACCCGCAGAACTGGTTCGATTCCTGGTTTGTTTAACACGCCTCTGACGTCATAGTAACATTTTTTGCTTGCGACTAAATTCGTAAATAATTGTCAATATTTTGGTATTTTTACTAAGAGATTTATTATTAAAATGATTAATTACAATTAATATTAAAATTTTATATTCTTCATATGCACAGATTAATTACTAAATAGAGGGGAAAATTAATAAATGTGTATTAAATAACCGTATTTAACGTCATTACCATATTCTATCTCTGGAATTCTACTTGTTTGATAACTAGATTTCACTTATTATGCAATTTATATATTTTAGTGTAGTTTTTACACGTGAGATTGTGTCCTATGGAACCACACCATGTTTTATCAGCGGTTCGTTTACACATTTATTCATATATTAATAATTACAACCACCGCAAAACTTTATTAAAGCTTGTATAAATGAAAATAAATCTTTAAAAATATTTAATACCAAAAATCGTAAAAATGTACGTACGTAGCGAAAAATATAAAGTTCGCTAGTATTTATTTATTAATGTGAAATTTAGAATGCTTGTCCTTTAAATCCAGTTTACATAAACATAAAGACTTAAAAATATTATCAAAAAAGTATACGACGGATGTGGCACAATTCTACTACATTTTTTAAGCTGTAACTAGTTTTATTTTAAATATTTAAAACCAAAGCTATTTATATATATAAGGGAGTTCGTTTATTTTATTTTGTGTCTAGATATAATATTATATTAGTAAATGCTTTGCATATTATTATTATCTGATGATTGTGCTACTGCTATTGAAATTCATTTAGGCTCTATACAAAGAGCTAAAACCAAGTCAAGCTTATTTAATGTCAGGCAATTCGTGACTTTGTATAGGACTGATTCATTAATTTTAATCCCTATTGAGTCATATTGTCGTAGCTTACAATAAAGTCTTTATAACTAATTTCTTTTGAAACCAATTCTATGGGATAAGTCTGTTGGAAGACTATTCCTTTATAATTTATATCAATTATATCACGACACATTCAAATCTTAACTTTAAAAGCTATAGTAAATTTATTGTAAATCAAATTATAATTTTACAATTGTTCAAACACAATGCTTTTTAAATGCTATGCTTAATCTAATACATACATCGCTTTAAAATTAAAATCAAACACGTATTTGATATTAACGACCTGAAATAGTTAATATGGCAAAGCTATTGGACCGCAATTTGTATTTAATAAGTAATGCTTATGCATAGAATCATTCCAATGCGTAGAGCAAAGGAAGCTGTTTGTGCTTCATAGAAATATCAGAAGTAACGTACATGTGCATTCGGATATCCGGTGGCTCCAGTCGTACCAACATTAATAGAGAAAGTTAGTTTTTCCGTCTAGAATACTGAAGTTACGTTTGATCTGACGTAATTTTGTATGGGAACAATTTAAATACTCTTTGGTAATAGCAGCGATACTTGTATGTGTACTTACTCGTGTTCATATAAGTGGTTTTTGTTAAATCTTCCGCGTATTTATTTTTAATGATAACCTTTTTAGGTATATGCGCTTTATGATGATATTTTTTTCCAAATAAAATTTAATTTATTATAAATAATACAATGTTATTCTTAGGTATAATGTTATTTTTAAAGAGCTTTTAGTACAATTACATGTCCTGAGAGATTTATCTTTGTCAAGTCAAACTTAATAGGCTAAAATGGTGACAGTGTATCCTTATAAAGAAATAGGTAACCGCTAAGAAAGTTTTTTTTAATTCCATACCCAAAGGTGGGAGATAGAGAATTTTAAATCGGACACAAATAAAATATTGCAGGGCAGGCCTGCTAGTTGTTACACTTAACAGTAAACCATTTTCGTATAATTTTTAAATAGGTATATTTTTTCACATTTACCTATTAGAAATTGTTGCATTACTATTGGTTGCCAGTTTTTATTTTTTTCAGTTAGAACTTTAATTATACTTTGATATTTCAATAATGCTGTTCACATATTATGTTTAAAAATATAAACTTAATAATCAGAGCATGCTACATAAATTCACCTGTATACTGTAATGTGAACTGATTAAAACTGGCTTATAATAATATATTGCGATTTATGTCTCTATTTATTGTATTTATTACTTTATTTCGTGTTATGCACTATTAGCAGATTACTAATAGTTTTCGGGCTCGAATTAATTTATATGTACGATAATTTTCTTATTCAAAATGTAATTTACCTTCAAAAATATATGGTGGTGTTTAGTACGATTACTATTTATAACAAGCGGTTCGCCTCTAGGAAAACAAAAACAAACCTATCCCACAGGAACCGTATATTTTTCTGGGATAAAAAGTAGCCTATGTGTTATTATAGACTATAATCTATCTCTGTTGTTATAGTTTTTTAACTATCCCACGGGAACTCTTTAATTTTCCGGGATGAAAAGTATCTAACATGTTGCCCGGGGATATAAGGTACTACCATGCAAAATTTCATTTAAATCAGAACAAACAGAAAAACAGACAAACAGCTCGCTCGGGTTCGTCCATACCTACGAATTTGTTGTATTATTTCTTTAACCATTTGTCCAAATTATATGCAGTAAAAGGGAAAAGTCTTTTGTTTTAAACATTTTAGACGATAAATTTACTTATTTTGATAAGAATTCATAATTGTTGATAATATGACCAATAAACATGACCTACAGATTTAAATTATTTTTTTAATATAAAAAACTACTTTTTGTGACTTAAATTTAAAAGTTAGACATATGCTGTCGCTGACTATTTTGTAGGCATTATTAAGCTCTACAACTTTTCTCTAGAACGTAATAATATATCTCTCATCGTTAAGGCAGCGTTCGTAAGAAACGTTTTCGTTCGACCGTTTTTTCTCCGACTTACTTTGCAAATCCGACTACCACGAAAAAGCCTTTTCATTCTTCGGGTTAATATATAGCCTATGACACTCAGAAAGAACGTGGCTTTCTATTGGTAAAAGAATTTTGAAAATCGGTTCAGTAGATCCAGAGATTACCCCCTACAACGTCACAAACTCACAAACCCACAAACTCACAAGATCACAAACTTTGCCTCTTTATAATATTAGTATATTTATTTATTTATTTGTTTGTTTGTTTGTTGTTTGTTTGTTTGTTTGTTTGTTTGTTTGTTTCTTTGTTTCTTTGTTTGTTTGTTTGTTTGTTTGTTTATTTCAGTTTATTTCCGTACATTTTCGTATATTTCCGTTTATTCCAGTTTATTTTCGTTTATTCCGTATATTTCAGTTTATTTCCGTATATTTCCGTATATTTCCGTATATTTTCATGTGCGAATTATTTTTAACATGATTACCACTTGCTTGAAGGAAAACACCGTGAGGAAACCTGCATGTCTGAGAGGACCTAGCAAATTTTCGAAATGTATGTGAAGTCGCACTTGGTCAGCGTGGTGGACTATGGCCTGATCCCCCTCGTATTGAAGGGGAGGCCCGTGCTCAGCAGTGGGACGTTAAAAAAGGGCTGAATACATACATACATACATACATACAAAAATAGCTTTCTAAGCAAAAATTAGCCTTCGAAGTTATAGGTACAGAATGTGTCATATAGACCGTCGAACAGACGGAAACGGCGAAATTTTTTGTTTCTCTGTCTGTTTGTCTGTTTGTACGGGCTAATCTCCGAATCTATTGGACCGATTTAAATGAAATTTTGCATGGTGGTACCTTATATCCCCGGGCAACGTCTTAGACTCTTTTTATCCCGGAAAATTAAATAGTTCCCGTGTGATAGTTAAAAAACTATAATAACTTATACAGCTTAGTACACAACAACTTATGCACATAATTTAGTAAAATTTAACATTCTGATACCTTATATTGCCGGTCAAATAACAGGTTACTTTTCATCCCAGAGAAATAAACAGTTCCCGTGGGAACTAATAGATCTCTATAAGGGTTTTTTCTAGAGGCGAACCCGAGCGAAGCGAGGGTGAGCTGCTAGTATATTATATATTAAGTATTGATAAAAAGAGAAATAAAAATAAACAAGTGTTCAATATTCAAACTGATTCTTTCAATTGAATGAGCACACACTTGTTAACGTAACAAAACCTATGTGCACCGAATGTACAAGTGGACGATAAACTCGAGTAGTGTGAAATACGTACATTTTTTGACTTTTATATCAGTGAACAGTGTACACATTAGTTACGTTGTAGGAATACAATATACAAAACGTGGCTTTATTTGATAAAAGCTTTCAAACATCAACGGGAATCCATCTCTATTAAGTCTGGTATTTATATTCGAAGCACGAAATACCGCGTCGGTGACACGCTTATATTTACGACTGGTAATTTCGTAAGATATATCTTTAAGAATTTTTTCTCGTCAAAATATTTTAACTACTTAAACAACGAAATTATTAATTAGTTACACCTATAAGAATGTAGTAATAAAAATATTCAGTTTTGGAATTAGTAAGAAGGATTTGGTACACAGAAGTCAAAAGAAGTGCCTTTCAAAGAATGCGTGAAAGATATTAATTTGAACTTCTAAGCTTGGAGGCGTTGGTAACTGATATGAATATTATCGCCCACACAGCAATCACTCGGCAGGAAGCTAGCATACACGTCATGCTTATTGTTCTTGAGCAAGAAAGAGTTACAAAAGCTGCACTGTATTTAAATAACGTAATTGTTTGAATCAGTTCTGACCATCCATTACTTGCCAGTTGTTATTTTCTCACGATACAAGCCATGTAGTTCAATGTCATTAGATATTGCATTTCGTTATTATAAAATATAGTCTCTATATCGAAAGAATCTTCAATTGGCTTTATACTTTTACTAGACATCTTAGTAGACAGATTGCTGGTAGAGCTTTTGATACACAATAACCGTATTTATTAAATACTAATATAGATATCTCTAATAAAAAACCTAATAAGAAGGCTAAACTTGCTTTGTTCTCATCAATCATGTTCGAGTAGGAACTGTCCTCAAATTTAAATAAATTAAAAAATAATTGACATAAAAAATGTTTTCACGACTATGATTGTGGTAACCACTACTTAAAGCAAAATCTTTTCAGATATCTTCTCCTAGTATATAAAGGAGTGTCTGTAAAAAAAAATTAACCAATTAGAGGGTCTGACTTTAGGTGTTCCAAATTTTAATAAAATAAATTTCTCTATATTTATTATACATACTAATCTTATCTATTTAAATATTGGTAATAATTACTTGTAAGTAGGTCATAATCTATTTCAACTATGCATTTGCATACTATAGAGAAAATTAAATGAGTTATAGTTTCAGGATTAATTAGGTATGATAGAGTAAATATTATAATATTACAAATTCTTTTCAAAGGTGTAGAGTCTTTATGTTACTATATTACAAATGTCAGGTACTTTTTGTATGTATATTTTCTGCACGCATAGGTAAAGACAGCCTTTGTTCGGAGTCAACGGATGACCTTTTATTCCACAGTCTAGGGAACGTGCAGGATACAGTGACCTCACTTTTTGTTTTTTGTTGAATAGGGGAGAGTTACAGAATTATGATGTGCATTGAACATACAAATATAAGATTTTCTTTTTGTTATAAGCTTATAATATTATATTTTTTAATTTTATCCTTCAATTATCCTGAGCACGGGCTTCCCTTCAATAAAATTCACCCCCAGGAGGGGTTGTTTTTGAAAAAGCACGAAACACGTGTTTATATATTTGTTGACAAGAGTAATCCTGCGAATTTTCGTATTGATACATTTCTCTTTTATGATTTCTCCACACAGATTTTGAATACCCTCTAAGCCCCTTAAGGGGTTGAATTTTCAAAAATCCGTTCTTAACAGATGGCTACGTCATAATAACTTTCTCTGTACCTCGACCAACTCCGTTTAGCGGATTAAGCTTTGCCTTGATAGATCAGTCAGTCACGGACCACGGTTTCCTTTTATATTATTATATACAGATAACACATTACATAATAAGAATGTTTTTGGCAACACTTTTTACACGGACATTACGTATCTTAACAATTATAATTGTTAAGTGTACCTATTGCAGCAGCGGTGATATGCTAGTTTTCTAATTTTAAATTATATTCATACTGGTCAACACGACCTTCCCTAGGCCACTATTGCCACCGGCAACCGCACTTTACACACCCCTTTATAAATAATTGAAGTTTCTATCTATATTTTAAAAGAGTTTTCTTTATTAAGCTCGTACAATTGAAGAAGAACTAAATGTCCGCCTAAAAACTTAAAAGTTTGTTAAAACATAACAGAAGCTTCTCATAATTTTTTTGTGTCTTCACGTTATTATGCAATATTGTCGTCTATAGTAATGATTTATTATTAACTAGTGACTCACCCTCGCTTCGCTCGGGTTCGTCTCTAGGTAGGTTAATTTGTTTTGGGAAACCTTAATTCTTTTTCTAAAATAAAAATAGCCTAAGTTACTCCTTATAACATCAGCTATCTGCCAGTGAAAGTCCCGTCAAAATCGGTCCATCCGTTTTAGAGATTATCCGGAACAAACAGACAGACAGACAAAAAAGTTAAAATTGTGTTTTATTATAAGTACTGTATATAATTTAATATGCAATTTAACATGTTTTTTAATATAGAAATACGTCATTCACTGCTTCGCTTGATTCTGCTTGTTTTATGAAAGTTTACACAGTTTTTGACACGACTTAGATTATCGGGTAGATGGTTTGTTCGAAAATGATATAAGATTGTGTTTTATATCTAGTCAAAATGGACTTAGATAATTTACTATTAATAGATAAGCACTTTGGAATCATCAATTTTACATTTTAAATTTAAATTAAATGTCAATGTAGTCAGTCCGTGAGGAATTTACCACCGGGTCGGAAGGCAGTTCTGCTGAGAAGAATTGCTCTTTTTAAATACTAAAATTATCAAGATAAATATATCTTTTGATAATTATCGCGATAATTATCAAGATAATTATCAGATAATTATCCGAGAATTATCAAACAGACATAAACTTAGCAATCCTTGTGTAGGTATTGGTATTTGACTACTTGCCTATCATAATTTACGTTAGAATAAATTATACACTTTTAACAATCAAGGAAATCTTTTATTATTATTATTTTTTCATTATTTACAGAATAAATTTAAAAAAACTATATAGACACTATTTAATTTAATTAAACGTCTCTGCCCACTATACCGTCTCATACCATGACCGTGTCAGGCAAAAAATATTCTTTGTATTGAAAAGTATGAGACTATGCCCACTAACTGTTCCATCACTGATCGAGACCTTTCCGTCACCGACCGACACCGTCGCGTGCCGTGCATGGAAAGTTAACAATAATTGTCGGCAAGAATATTTTGCCGGTGCCGATACGCTCCGTGCCTGGCACGCGACGTTGCTGAACCGGTGCGCGCTGACGGCGAAACGGTGAGCACACGGGTTATAACTGCGTATGATGACCGTTCTAAGCCCATTATAAACGTGTTGTCGCTTGTCTTCTAGTGATAATATTTTCTTTTAAATTATATTTTTTTTTTAAAACGGCGTAAACCTAGTAACATCGTAATCGACTGATGTTATTCTCTTTCTTCCTCGTCTAAAACAATGGCTATCATTGTTATTTTCTATCGGACAAGTTTCTAATAGCCATCGTATAGGTATATGAAATAATTTTTGTAACAAAAATATTTACTCGCTCTTGCTGACGCGGCTGCCTCACGCGAAAACACGGGTGAACTACTACGACTGAGAAAACGGACGAAAACATAGCACGGTCATGGTATGAGACGGTGTAGTGGGCAGACTTCTTAATGAGTGGAATATTATCCTCATCCTCCTCAACTGCATTAACTCAGTTTGCTGATTGATTTTTTTGAGCTGATTGAGAGAGTTTTTCAATTATATTTATCAAAGATAATTTTCAACCCATATTTATCATGATAATTATCAATGATAATCATCGTTTCGAACCCTTATTATTAGTAATCTATTAACTATTTGCATCAGCAAAGTATTCCGCTACAGAATAATATACTTTGCCCAATGATATATTTTTAATTTTTGACTTCAATTTTTTAAGTGGCCAGCTTAAAATAGAGTGTGGAATTTTATTATATATAATATGTACGTACACCTTGTCCCATAAAAGACTTATTCACTTTTAGTAGACGAAATCTTAGCGTTATTAGTTTGTTCTTATTTCTAGTATTTATTTTGTATCTATAATAATAACAACTATTCGTCTATACATGTAATAAAATTGTAAGTAAGCCGAATCTGTACATTAAATATTTTTTGGAAAATCTTATTGCAATAAAAATTATTATCGATATTCGATACAGAGCCCGAATCTACAGTTTTTAGAATTTTTGTCTGTCTGTTACCGCATCACAGAAAAACCACTGGAGGGATTTTGATTTGATATGGTAGTAACTGGTTATCCAGGTCAACATATAGGATACTTTTTACCGCGGGAAAATATCTCATTTCTGAGAAAAAATACAAAAACTGCAATGTAAGAGTATACTAATATGTAAAACCTAAGTTTTTGGTTTTTGGTAATCTAAACGCGGGCGGAGCCGCGGGCAATGCTAGTATAGTATATAGATTGACCCCTCATATTGTATTACATATGTATATAATACGTTGTAACTTATGTGGTTAATTGACTATGTGTATGTAATTGCTATTATTAATACCATATCATTGTAAATGTCAACATAGCATGTGTACTTGTGATGCAGCTGTTGGTATAATAAATGCTTATAAATGTTCATAGAATGCTAGCAAGTGATCATTACTTTTGCTTAGGATAAAGTATTTCATATTAAGGTTAGCCTTCTAATATAACCTGGCAACATTCATTCTTTTAGTGAAAATTCCAGGCATTCCATCATCGTATAGTTGATTGAATTTGATGTTAATGCGCGTCACAAGTGGCGGCGTCTTTAACCTATCACATCCCGGCACTGCATCCGCCGAGTACGTCGTTGGAAGTTATTATAACTTGAGACAAGTAATTCTCGTTCGTCTGAGAACTCGCAAACCGTTCCTTAAGTAGATTCTAACCATTACAGTCAATGTCTCTAAGTCATTAAAGGAGTTGTTGGTTTATATTACATTTAAAACCGGTTACGGCAACTATTTTAGTGAGGATGTTAGGCATTGATATTGTTGCATAGTTGATTGAATTTGAGCTTGAAGTGCTATCAGCGGCACCATGACCGTCGAGCATTTGTAAGTTCGAACAAGTATTTCTTGTTTGTCGACTGTAATCGCAGAGGTGAAGCACTTGTCTGCTAAACCTATGACCGTGACGTGGCTTGGTCTAGATTTTTAGGCGGACCAGAGCGGTTTTTTTTTGTTAATGAATATCAATCATTCGCTGTCAGTGCTCACGATTGTGAAATAATCAGTTTTTTGCTTTATGCCATTGTTATGTTAGTAATGTGCATATGTATTGTTCATGTAGTGTTACAAAGCCGAACAAATTAATTTACTTTATCACTTGTAAATTTATAAAAAAAGCATTTATGATGAAAAAATGAAATGTATAACTCGTTTGGTATTTGTAATTAAAATAGTTTTAAAAGTTGTATTATTTTTGTGTCTGTCATATCTCGGTGTAAAGTAAGCACGAATCTGCGATGGACGTCGGTTACGCGACTCACTTCAATCCTCGGAGGATTCATTTTATGCCTCTTTAATGCTCTATAATAATACGACATGAAGATGCGTACAAATTATGTAAGCTTATGTGTCGGAACACTACTTCGACCTTACATTAATTAAAAAAAATGGTTTTCGAAGTTTAAACAAATTTCACATGAATAATCTATATGTAAGTATGTTATATCTACATAATGAAACTTTTACAACAAAGTACCTATTCGTAGGATAAAAAGTACCTGAGTCACATTTTCGCTGTTATTATTTTCTGCGATGAAGATTTGTTTTTACGCAAAAATAACTAGATTTGAAGATAAAGCCAGGGAAACAGACAAATGGATGAACGGTCTAAAATTGATTATTTGGAGATTACTAAAAAAGTTTTTTCAAGATAACACACTATAATTTTATTTTTAAGGATAGATGAATCAAAATTTTGTTAAACGAGAATGAGATGAGACAATAGTACATAAGTTGATATTAAATGGATATGTAGGTATTTTTAATCTGTATTAGATTAGCATATATTATAACTTTAAATGTGGCTTTTATATTATAATGTAACAAAAATTAATCATACAGCTAATTAATGCAATGAAAAATAAGCAAAACCTTAAGATACATAGAGTTTCTAATTTACATATCCGTTGCATTGTCTTCATTTCATGTAAGGTCAACATAACAATGATACATTTTATATTTTACTGTCAATTTAATATTACACTATCCATAAAATATTGTTCATATGAGTGGTCGAGAGAGAAGAAATACGAGAGAAAAGAGAAGAAAAGTGAAGTAAAGTGAAAGTGTAAGAGAAGTTAATATTGAAAATATTGTGTTCAGACTCTCTTTGAATCTGAGTGAGACTGAATGAGAACTGTACAAAGTGTCTCGTAGAGCTAAATTAATTGAAAATCTATAGTGCAAAGGGCATGCCTAATTTCTGATCCCAGAACTCTATCTCGTAATACGTTTGATTCCTCTTTTAGTATACATTAACGTCATGTTATTGAATGAGCTTTCAAAATGAATTAAGCTCTAAGTTACCTTTTTCTGCGGATGGTAGTTGAGTCAGCATTTAATAGATTAAATGAAACGCATTAATCCATGTTAAAGTGTAATGGGTCGCATCAACGAATTTTATTAGCTAAATAAGTGTTTCAATTGTCACTTTAGTGTCTTTGTACTTCTGAATGATATTATTTTTAGATGCTAACATTTTACGCTAACAAGCTTTTACGCGTGTGATTAAAATAATAGTAGTATTATACACTATTTTAGTTTGAATTATACTATTATCGTTTTGGGGTTCCTTAGCAAAAATACAAAATCGGAATCCTTATAATTTTGTCATGTTCCAAGGTTAAAAGATTAAAGTAGTGCACAATATTATAAGGTCGCACTTTATTTATTGGTGAATAAACTGCGACCTTATAATATTGGTATCTAAGACAATTCTAATTTTTTGGTATGCATTCCTTAGGCCTTATTAACTGTAGGCCAGCACGCACTTAGCCGATCTTTATTTTTACAATTTGTAAGTACAAAATATTTACAAATCGCATTGCTTACTAATAAATCTTGTTATACCGGTGTTTATGAAATATTGTACATTTAATCAAAGAAACAGGTTAACTAATAAATAGTAAATGTACGGTATTCCATTCCAGAGCACTTTAGACATCAAGACACTAGCCACTAGTAATTTTATTCACAAAAACACTTTACAATTTATGTTTAGTGGCATATTTAGATTTCATTACATTTCTATTGTCAATATCTGTCTTTATTTTGCCGTACATAATTGTAAATACTCGTAGTAGAGGCTATTACAAAACAATCGAATATTCATTTTGATTGTGGAATTTGTTACCAATATCCTATTGACTTATACCGCCGCAATAGAATCGTATAGAGACGGTGGTTTTTACATTTGCCTTGAGGTTCCAGTGACCGCAACCGGGCTTAAATAACTGTAAAACCGACGGTTTACAAAACGGAATATTTCAGGTGTATCAGAAGATCGTTACTTTAGCTTACCATGAGATGTCAGTTTCGTACTTTACAGGTTGTTTGGCAGTCTCGTCTACGGGTCCGACAATGTATAGTGTAACATGGCTGCTCCGACTGGTTTGCTATATATAATATTATTTGTTTCGCGTGCAATAAGCCCATTATGTACAAACTATGCCTGGGCATATGCATTCAAAAGAATTGGTAACAATCATTGTTCTCCTTGTATAGCAGATGCGAAACATCGAGCCTTAAAGCTTTTTATTTTATATGTATAGGTATACTAATATGCCAAACAATCAAATTGAGCTTAAGTCGTTCCTCGGGTGTCTATGTGTTCATAAAATCTTTAAAACGAAAGTATTTCATTATGTTTTTTTATTTACATCACCTCTATTTTATAATTTTAATAAAAAAAATTAAATTAATTTTAATCTTATGTTGCAGTTACTATTAATTATTACAAAAAATAATTTACGGAATAACGTTAAAGCTATTATTATGCAAAGAAGTTATATTAGTAAGATTAATGTAATCTCGATATGTCGTATTATTAGCTTCGTACAAAACATACTCATTATGCTAGAACACCTGTTACTTTGCTATAAATGCGATTAAATTATGTAACAAAATAGGTTAAGTCGATTAGACTTAATAACTATTCAATTATCTCTCTCTTTATATAGGTTCGAAACTTCGAGTAATGTGAATAAAGCGGATAACATACAGGAACACTAGCGGCTCACCCTCGCTCCGCTCGGGCTCGTCCCTAGCTAGTTTCCGTTTAGTATGGGTTTCTCAGAGATGAGGTGTTTTCCCACAGTAAAAAGTATCCTATATGTTGACCCGGATATACAGCTATCACCATACCAAATTTCATCAAAATTCCTCCAGTGGTTTTTCTGTGATGCGGTAACAGACAGACAGACAGACAGACAGACAGACAGACAGACAGACAAACATTCTAAAAACTATAGATTTGGCCTCTGTAAAATAATGTTTATTTCAATAAGATTTTCCAAAAAATATTTGATGAACAGATTCGGCTTAGTTACAATTTTATTATATGTATAGATTAGTGTTTGTTAGAGCTTGTTTTCGAAACTTATAAGGACAAATGTTTAAATTACATTGACAGTAACAGCTTTAATTACTATATTGTCAGTGAATATTTTGACCTATATATAAAAAAAATTGTGACGTGATACGTTGACACAAAGCTTATATTTGGAATATATTGATCAATTTATACATTTGATGTGGAATTATCACAAAAACTTTTTATCGTAGATTTGTGTTATTAATAATACTTTACCACCTTTATAAATGGAATTGAAGATACTCATAAAGGGCGCATGCTCGGGTGTTTATGCTACGTATTATACAAGCCAATTGTAAACCAAAATTAAAGAAGTTTTTATTATTTTATGAGTAGGTTAAATAGATTAGAGTCAATGGTATTTAATTAGTAAACAAGAAAAAATACACATAAGTGGTTTATGTAAAGGTGAAATTATTGCATATAAAGGAATTTTGATTTCGTGTACCTTTTCAGTTGAAAGTAATTTTATTATTACTTGTTATGTTGTAAAAATTCGTAATAACTCTTGTCTTTTTTGCTTTAGATACAGCGACTAGCGCGGTCAGCGGCGCGGCGGTAGGCGTACTTCCATGCTCTTGGGAGCCGTTCTACTGCGTGCTGCAACAGGACCGGCGGACTCTCACTGCGTACACTAGTGAAGAGTTGGCTGTAAGTTTCATTTTTGTATTTAAAATTATTTTATATAAGCTTTTTACACTTAATTCAAATAAAACAGGCAATAACAAATGCAAATTAATAACGTTAAATAGAAATGCTCTTGCTAAAATTGTTATAATATGTCAGTTTCAATTACGCAGATGTTGTTTCATATTTTGTAATCAATCGCGCAAAAACCGGACATAGCAGTAATTAAATCTGACATCAATAGAGCGTAACGAATTTGCTACAACTGTTTCATTCGATCCATAAATGTAGGACTCGTGATTTGAAACAATTTTTATGTGACTTGACCATTACATATTACATACGCAATTACAACTCGTGCAGTCCGATGTCACACGAACATTATGACCGTCATTAGTTTTGACGAGCACTTTTCAAAATGGCCAGCGCATTGCACGGAACATTGAATATTGAGCCGACATTGTTATTTGTTTTTGTCTATAAATTTAAAATTATATTGGACCAACGGTTCCGCTTTCCTGATCTTTGAGGTAATTTATCTTTTTTCTCGAAACTCTCGTTTTTTACTTAATACTAATTGAAAACTTTCAGAAAAACACAAATAAGATTTTTTAGCCACGTCAACTTAGTAATTATTATAAGTCACAAACACATGATCACAAGGTTATAAATCCACAATGTTTTTTGGGGCTTACCAAATACATCCAACGAATTGTTACTTAAATTTTCTTAAGACGGACATTTATAGGCGTTTTACTGTAAAAGCAAATTACTATTTAACGAGTACATCCTCATTTTGTACTAAACCTTAAAGCATTATCTTTATGTGTTTTTGATATACTTAAAGTAGGCTATATGAATCATTTTTTTTAAATCGAAATTCGGCAAATCGAAACATCATAAATGTAGGTAGGTACTTTTAGTAGGTACAGAGAAATTTGAACGATAAATAAATGAAAAATGTCGTGTAATTATTTATAACAGATACTTTAATAACTTTTTTTAAACTTTAATTAGTTTTTGACAGTGAAAGTGTCTGAAGTTCTATTTTAATAGAACATACTGCGTGCGCGCACTCTCAGCGTTGCGTAGCATTTTGTTCTGAACATTCTGATTATCATCATTACAATAATTATGTTACATGAATGGAGATACGTTACGTCACAGCGTACTATCTTCTTTAATGTTCAATCCATTTTGGTAATTATTTTAATAGTTTTTACTTTAAATTGATCTTACGTTTTAGAGTACATTTTGATATGTTCTCATACTTGAACATTAATTTACACCTCTCTCTATAGTTAATTTTGTCCTATTAAATATATTTCTTACTAAGTATAAAACATTTCATTGCGCTACTAAAATATTTAACAAATAAAAATGATAAATATTTTTTAGTTCATATTAACGAACGGTTTTAACGAATTAATTATAGTGGAGAGGTAAAGGTTTTGTAGAGTTTGTAGTGTGTGAAGATTTTTTATTCCTTTTGTGACACGTAGGTATCGTAAAATTTACGTATAGTATAGTGTAGTATACATTTAAAGATTACTCGAAGAATAAACAGACGTTCGCGGTGTAGGCGTAGGTACTCCGGTTTTCTGCATAAATCAAAGTTAACCGTCCTATTGGAGAGGTTCTGCTTGTGAATGTTATATGCTTATTTTATTGCGTTATATTATTATTTGCCTCGCAGTAATATTTATTAAGCTTAACTAACAGATAATGATTTCCTAAGTTTGGAATATTCATTTTGTTACGTCATATTTAAAAGTTATTGTCAAATATAAATTTTCTTTAAATTATCTTTTAAGTTTCAGACATTTGTTTCATTTAGCATTTAATTGATTATTTTATATAAGATTGAATTGATTTCAAGTCTATGTATACTGTATAGATTTCATTAAAAATGTATTTGTTCATAAAGTTCATTACATACTCGTTATTAATTTCAAAATCGTAGTTGGTGCCGTTCCTCTTAAGGTTTAATTGAAATAGATAAAACGAACACGATGTATTTAACCTCTTTGAATTTTACTCCTTGTGTGCCAGCTAACTGAAAACCAGTCCAGTATTTACATACTATCTTATCTTAATGTCTATAGAATTAGCGATATCTTTTAATGGGTATTGGCAATATTAGAGAAAATGAGGTCTTACTTGAAGAAGCTTGTAAAATAAATTAGATAATGGAATGTTTTTGAACGCCACACTCAGTAAATTTTCCGTAGGTATATAATGGTACCTACCTAAAAGCTTTTTGATGATTGCTTTATCAGTGCACTTAAAATGTCTCTAGCTTAAATCAACTTTTGTGTATGTGAAAATTATTCCGTCGAAACCAAAGCTACTTTATTATTTAATTTTAGTTATTTTAATTCTTAAGTACTTATGAGTACATAGTTAAGTTAGTCTTTATGCATAAAGTTTACAATGAATCGTTTTATCGCAATATTTTCAGAGCTCACGACCAAAGTATATCCGTGACCGTGAGCTTTGAAAGGTGAATAAATGATAAAATCTACTTGTTAAATTTGCCGTGTTGAAAGAAACTTAACACAATATTAAGAATTACTTATAAATATTTATATAACATGAAATTATTTAATTAATATTTTTTATTGTAACATGAAATTGACGAGGAATTTGATAACATAAATATGCTTTCTTTTACATGCTTCCTTCAGTCTTTTCCGGGCTTCTATTTGGACTATAAGGTAAGAGAAGTTGTAGTGTGGTTTACTCCCTATTTCCTCCTATGCAGTGTAAATAATGTTTTGATTTAGTTGAGCTATAAATCTTTAGTGGAAAGATTTTGCGTATGTTTTGTGAAATGCGTCCTACTTACCTTTTATAGCCTAATTTTAATATGTATCTCATATTGTTTTTTTATATTTTTTGTCATTTTGTATTTGTTAAATAAATATACTTGCTTATTGATTTTACATTTTCGTCTTTATGTGTGTGCTACTAACTGTGTCCACCTGTCACTGTTTTTCGAGTAATAAAAAATTTCAGTTACTAAATCTGGTTATTTTAAAAGCATTATTCATTATTGTGAACATCAAGATACATTTCATTTCGGAATTACACAATATTATGTATCTTAAAATAATAGTCAAAATTAGAATAAACTGTATTTGGTAAATGTGCTGTAATTAAGTGGTTTATTCCATTTTAGGTGTATTATAATGTAGCAAAATTAAATAATTAACTATTGTGGTTTTTTACTATTATGAGTTTTGACGACACGTTCGGCACAGTTTGTAGTGACCTTAATTGCTGTGCCAGCGGTCGCGGGTTCGAGTCCCGCTGGGGGCATTCATTTGTGTAATGAGCACGAATGTTTGTACTCCTGTCATGGGTGTTTATATTTATAATATGTATTAGTTATATATGTGTAGTGTATCAACTATCTGGTATCCATAACACAAGCGTCGTAGTTAACATGGAACTAGATGGTGATGTGTGTTATTGTCTCAACGTACTCGTATTTACTTATTTATTTACTTTTGTCACATCTCGTTCGAATCAAAAAATTGTTTCATATTTAAATAATTTCCAAGCTTACTTATATTTACCATTTACAAAATAAGCGAGTAAGCCTACCAGACAGTTAACTTAGTATTTACTGACGGCGGTTATTCAGATTCTTGGAAATGTTGTGTATCCTAAATGGAAGCTTCGACTGATGTCATTTGCCGTATGCGTAAGTATTCGATACTTCGAATTCTGTACATATTAAATCTTTTGCCTCATTCTAAATAATTTATGTAGTACTAGAGGCTCACCCTAGCTTCGCTCGGGTTCGCCTCTAGGAAAACAACAATAAACCTATCCCACGGGAACCGTACATTTTTCCGGGTTAAAAAGTAGCCTATGTGTTATTCCAGACTAAAATCTATCTCTGTGCCAAATTTCATCTAGATCCGATCAGCCGTTCTGGCGTGACAGAGTAACAAACATTCATACTCACAAAATTTTACATTTATCAATTAATACGTTTTTTTCTTAGGTGAAAGTAAAATATAACAATTGTATTTGTTGAATTATAGAATTCGATATTTAATATAAAGATCCCGTTAAAATTTAGGCTATCCGTTTTTACGCTACTAAATATATAAATTTAGCCAATGGTGTATATTTTGTTTATCTTCAATTTTTCTTTGAAAAAACATCTTGCAAATCTGAGTAACTCATGCAAAGTTCACCATATGGTGTGATTTTATTTAAAACTGCTTTGCAAATGCTTGCTTGGCATTTGATCATACATTTAACATACATAAGTAATGGTTTTTAACATTTAAACTGATTATTTTTTCATCAATTGTAACATTATGATAATAGCTAATATTTAAAAAAAATACCTCTTGATTTTAAAATTCAATTTTAAATTTACAGTGTCTTGAAAGAAGTTTAATAAAAACACTTTGATATTAAAGAACTATATCTTACTGTATATTTTAATGAAAATAACATTGAGGACGAACCATATGTGTGAAAACGATTTATTATTAGCTTTGCGAGTACGTTTAAAGCAAATCATTCTGACTCATGCCTTCGAGGCGGTGAACTTAAAACTTAAGTCTGCAATACATAATTGTTTGTTGAAATTTTGCTTAAGCTTTACATATTTTATTATCAAGCTGGTTTTGTAAGAAACTTCGACGAAATATTTTATATTATTTATTTTAATTGGTGAATATTGATTTTATATAATAAAACTTTATGGGACTTAATTTTTTAGATGTATTTTCAATTAATGTTAGTTATTATGAGTAAAACGCTATATCTATTATGTTTTCTTTAATGTGCTACTAGAATTCATAAGGCATGCTACAATAGGCTGAGGGGATTGACCAATAAAACAATAAGTGCCAGTGGAGTACGTACTCGCAGCTAGTAGAAATCTCGAATTGCGAATGTTACCGGTCCGAGCTATTTACGTACCGCTGCATAAGGCTATGTGAATCTCTTGTATCTATTATGGTACTAAGCTATTGTAACAATTTGTATATATTATGTCGATTGTCGATCAATATTTTACTGATTCAAGGGGTCTCAGCGAGCCATAAACGATTCTTTTATTTCAAAACATTTTTTCGAGGACGACCCTCATAGAAGTTTCAAAAAACAGCAAGAAAAAAGTGTCCTTAATTTCCGCATATTATTTTTTACGAGGACCACGAGGAATGGGATCGTACGTATGTTCTATAAAACGATAAATGATCCTCTAAGCTCAGCTTTTTTACTAAATTTTACTCTACTCATTCTTCCGTGAGATCGGTTTGAAAAAGTGAGAAGTTCGAAAACTGTCTCTCTCATATTCAGGTATATAAGCGTGCAGCAGGTCTAACGATATTTTTAAGGGGGGCACTTCCATTTTTTTTGCTTTGGGTACCCAAAACGGTTAGTTACACCACTGGGTTTAAAATAAAAACTTTTTAACAAAAAAATAAAAACCGACTTCAAACAAAAGCACTAAAAAGTAAAAAATAACTGATTGGTAGTTTTCATTTACTATACATACCTAAACAAATATTTTCGAAGTCGGTGTGCTTTGCTTTGTAAGGGCTGGCACCGATTTCGAAAATATTTGATTAGGTATGTATTTTATAGGTAGGCTTTAATTACTTAGCCAAAGCACACCGACTTCGAAAATATTTGATTAGGTATGTATAGTAAATGAAAACTACCAATCAGTTATTTTTTACTTTTTAGTGCTTTTGTTTGAAGTCGGTTTTTATTTTTTTGTTAAAAAGTTTTTGTTTTCCCTTTTTAGTGTAGACAGTAGTAGCAAAGTAAGAATTCTAACGTGTTAGGTTGTTAGTTCAAATCAAACAAAATAAGCCCAAACTCAAAGTATCTACTATTAGCCGTTGAAGAGTTCCACCTATCCATCTTCTGGCCTTACCATCAGATCAGGTCAACAATATCGAACCACTGTACTATCAACGGAAATAGAAACACTTGCAAAGTTTCAAGTCAATATGACAATTAGAAGTAGGCTAAATTCATCATTAGATATTTTTCCACCATTAGGGGTGGTATTTTTTTTGAAATTTAAATGGGACCAATCTGGAAGTATACACTTTCAAACAACACAAAAATTGTCCAAATCGGTCAATAAATGACGGAGTTCTGAGGTAACAAACATAAAAAAAAATACAGTCGAATTGAGAACCTCCTCCTTTTTGAAGTCGGTTGAAAAAGCATGGTGAACAAAAATGAAGTTTAAAAAAATAAAATAGGTTTTTTATTAATTCTTATAAGTGCAATAGAAATCGAGTAAACTAGTAGGGTTTTTTATCATGCATGCTATGGCACCACCATTACACACCATATACAAAATACCTATTATAGATTAAAAATAATGATATCATAATATAAATATATAGATATCAACATATAAATATAAGATATAAAATTAATTGCTTAATTTAAATCATTTTTTATTATTTACATGGACTGTTTCTTGTTTAAGTGATTGTGAAATGTATTTGCCCAAATCTTTAATATACATAAGTTAACTCTTAATAAATTTAATGAAATATTTAACGTAGGAAATGAAATGCAAATTTATAATTAAGGAACATATTGAAAGATATTGATCAATTATTTCCTATGAACGGATAATTACTTAGCTGTTGCATGAAGTGTATAGTTTAAACTATTTGTTGCCCGTTATTGGTTTATTAATATTAGACACTGATAGGCACTTACCGAAATTAAACGCTAACCTAATATATCTTATTGAAATAAACATTATTATCGATACAGAGGCCGAATCTATACTTTTTAGTATTTTTGTCTGTCTGTCTGCTACCGCATCACAGAAAAACCACTAAAGGGATTTTGATGAAATTTGGTATGGTGATAGCTGGTTATCCGGGTCAACATATAGGATGCTTTTTACCGCGGGAAAACGTCTTATTTCTGTAAAAAAAATTACAAAAACTGCAATGTAAGAGTATACTAATATGTAAAACCTAAGAATTTGGTTTGTGGTCATCTGAACGCGGGCGAAGCCGCGGCCGCAGCCGTGGGCAATGCTAGTCTAGTAATAAAGAAAAAGTTTAGTTTAGTATTACAAATTGAAACTCTAAATTAAAATTTCTTTACCTTTACATAATTTATACGTTACGATACTTAAGTTACTTATAATCGATTTCATTTTGTTTTATAACTGGATATTTGTAACTTATAAAATAGAATAATATAAGTAAACGCTTACTTATAATAACTTACACAATCCCAATGTGTTTTTTAATGAAATTAGAAGCAGATGTGGTTCAACACGCTATGATGTAGTGTGTTTTGTGACCTCAATTCCTTCAGGATCGGTTAGACCGTTAGAGCAAGTAATGATATCATCTTAGCAACAACGTAATTGATTACTAAGTATTCTAGGACTCAAAACTTTTATCTTCAATCCCGCGGTATTTTTTCCTTTCTCCGGAATGAACAGTAGACTATGTCCTTTCCGACCGAATCCTCTATCTGCCAATTAAATACCTGCTAATAAATAATAGAATAGAGATAAGCATTTTTAACGGTTGTTTGGACTTTGCTATTGTGCAAATAGCCGTACGAACTCAATATGGGGTCGTAATCGGTAGCTATATTAATTAGGTATCTATTTAAAAGTATTTACAATAAGTTTTAATACTTATGAAGTTTTATGTAGCCTTTTATTTCTTTTAAGGTTGTATATCCTACTAGCGACTCACCCTCGCTTTGCTCGGGTTCGTCCCTAGCTTGATTCCCCATGTAAACTTTCATCCGAATTTTCACATTCTTAAGGGATGATTTCTGGGATAAAAAGTCTGTTTCATCTAAATCGGTTCAGTAGTTCCAGAGATTACTCCCTACAACGTCACAAACTCACAAACTTTACCGCTTTATAATATTAGTATAGATTACATAAACTAACATAACCAACGAAAAATATATAAATAAAGTTTAAAAGGAAAACAAGATGTACTTTTGTTTAGCTATTTTATTTATATTTGTGTACATGCGTATGAGTAAAATTATTACACATGAAATTAGGATGTAGTAAAATCTTTGATCTATTTACGTCTTGCCTCGATAGAAATAACGAAAGCATAGAAGGACTTTAAAAAGTTAAAGTTAGATAAAAGCAGTCGTGAGTTTTATTTATTTTTGACTTCCGTTTTAGTAAACACTTTTATCAATAACATAGAGGCTGTTTAAAATAATTAACATCATAATATGTAATACTAACATGAAAAGAACTCCATTACGTCGGGCGCCTTGTTTTCATAGACTTATTAATAGCGTTCTAATAAAATAACAAGCTCCCAAAGTTTTTGAGTTCATTTGTCTTTATGTTGCTCTTTTTATGACAATGATTAAAATTATCAAGTTATTTGGAATGTATAATTTATTTTAAATATAATTTTGTTTTAATTACCTACTTAACATGAAAAGTATAAAAAAATATATTTAAAAACGAGTGAAACTATGTTTTTTGTATACTTATAATTCGGAAAACTCATTAGCGTTTATTTTAGTCCATAGTTTTATTACATTTTCAAAAATAAAATTTTATTAATGTTTTTATCCTCATTTAACCTAACGCACGCGGCAATACTGAAGTTACTGTTTACTTATCTTCTCATTTTATATAATACGTTCTACGAAACATTTATAATTGGGTCAGATTCGTTAGAATTCGTTATATGTCGTCATTCCCTTAACCCGCTTTCATTTAAACTTTAATGAGATGTGCATGTGTTTGCAACTTATATACTTGTCTGTGAGTGAATATGTGTGTAAGGTTTTCAAGTTTTGGAATAGAAAATAGTAAATGTCTGAAATTGGTTTAAGTTTAATTATTTTATTATAATGTAAAGTAGTTGGCCTCGCCTTTACTACATTCGGACTTGCGTATATTGTAAGCTATTGTGATCTTTGAAATATATTAATATCCCACGGGAACCTTTTGGCAAGCTTGATTAAGAGTCTGTGAAAACACCATGCCATACATAAGATACGTCCACTTCGTCGTGATGCATCACAATTGGTTGGGCATTGGCTTCCATGACGGCAGAATGACAATATCTTAATGAGATAAAAAAATACATAGTTTTCATTATTTTAGTTAGGTAGTTAGGATTATAAACATAGAAAGTAACTGTCTAAAATATTTTTTTAATAATTTTTCATCGTATTGTGGTTTGAGTACGTGGCCGATGGGCTTCGTTCGTATTCGTGTTAAGCAAGCACATCTACTAGTGTTTGTTCAATATAAACATTCATCCCGAGCGGAAGTCGAAGCAGTGACCACTAGGTTAGTAGGTCTGCCACAGTCATTTTGGCAGATGTCAATTTTCTATGAAATATAACTTTTTTATATGTAACATTATGTATAATTCTTTAAATAACTAAAAAATAAACGCGCAATTTCTACATTATGCAATTTGTAAAAGCTAACACATTGTCTTTATAAAATTTTATATTTGCCCGTTATTTTTTTAGTTGTTAGAATTTATTATTTTCCACCTATTACATTTTTATACCATTTTAAAATATGAAATAAAAACACCAAAACACAGTGTTATCCGCTTAAGAGTGTACAACACGATCGCTTTGAGACTTTATAGTTCTGATGAGATAACGTTCATTGAAGTCAAACATTGCGTCGATCGAAGTGATTCAGGGCATATTAGAAAGGAGATAGAAGGACGTGGGAATATAATGGCTTTAATTATAAATTTTTATTAATATAAGGTGTTCGATATGTACCAGGTGACAATGCATGAGTCAGGATGTAGCTATTCGATCCTATAACAATCAACACAATGCATACAATTAATAGAGCTCTTACGGTAATGGGATAGGTTATACTAAAAAGTATATATAGATTACACTATAGTAAGATTAATATATATTTATTATAAATAATTATAGATTTAAAAAACTGAAAAAAATGCTTTTGATCTACGTACTGTTTGTTACTGGAAGGTTTTGCTATTATCGTAGCGAATGAAGAGTTCTACTATTCTCTTTCTGACCTCATCATAAGAATAACACGATGGTATCAAATTATCACATTGCCATACAGATTTCAAATATGTAGTATCTACTCAGAAAGTTTGAAATCGATACAATAAAATTATAAATATGTAGCCTAAAATCCACGTCCAAAATATGTACATGTATATTTGTCCATTACATAGTTATAGTAGATTAATTATAATTTAAGCGTGTTATAATTTGAAAAAGAAAATAACTTTTTATACAAATTTTTAATTTTTCATAAAATAAACTTATTAATGTTATTATGAATGAACCAGCTGCTATTTATAAGCTCCAAAAACATATGTTTTATTTATTTTATTATTTTTTATAATAAAATGAATATCGAAGTATAACGGGTGCGTTACAGTCAAATAAAGGGCATCTGTCTATGAATACGGATGTTTGTTTTATCAATTTTCCCTTGACCAAACGTTAAGTTCTGTAAATATTTATATAATTCGGCATATAATCAATCTTTTAAAATTAAGTATACGTATTGCAGGGATTGAAAATTAATATATATATAAAATGTAGCTTAATATTGCCAAATATTTAACAAAATATGTGTACCAATAATAAAATACCGGCCTAACATAACCACTTCCTTTATAAAGACGGTTAAATATACGATTAATACTAATTTATAGATTTAGATATTGGTAGTTCCTCTGTAAAAGATTCGTATTTACTTTTAATTCTTTTTTCTAGGCTTCTAGTAACAACGGGGAGTACACAACACGGAGTTTACCTCGTGTGAGAATTGATGGCGGTAATAACGTTGGGAATGGTGTACGATTACGATGTTGGGCTGCGCCTCCATCTATAACTGAAGAGGAAGCAGAGGATGACATAGAAGAGGATGCTGTTTCACTACGTGCATTGCCTTCACAAGGTAAATTATATCAACATAGACGTAAAATATATGTTTGTAAATTACGCCATCTAGTATTGAATAGGAGAGCTACTCTTTGTGCATAGCGACATCTATTGGGCATTTAAAAACTAAGAATGTTGTTGTGCTGTTACTATTAGACGATAGATGGCAATACGGTCATTTCATCATGGACTGCAAAATATGTACAGGTATTTGTATATTTTGAAACATCTATTGTCATAAAAAATTTTAATTAATTAAGATGGGTATACCTAGCTTCTCATATTGAATGACATTTTCAAAAGCTGAAACAAAGAAATGCTTAAAATTAATAATTACTGTTTTAAGGGTTGTTAACTTGTTAAAAATGTCAATATATAAAAAAAACAAAGATGACATGATGACTGGCCAATTAAACCAATTGTTTCAGACTTATATATAAATAATTGATCAAATTCAATACTCTCGTTAATTATCGTTGTCGTTTTTTTATTGTGTGTATTGTTAGTAAATAATATAGAAAGTTTATATTTACCTCGGTTAGTATAATAATTTAAAATATATTTATTAATTATTATAATATACGTCTATCGGTTAATAAATTTAACCGGTTTTTAGTTTATTGACGATATTTTTGTTCCGTGTTCAATACAGATATTGAAACAGCTAGAGTAACATATGTTTTATTTTAATGAATTCTACAAATCAAAGGCATTTACAATTTTAAATTATGCCTAAAACGTATGTTAAAAGTTAATTTTGAATTCAAAAATTTTAATACCATATAATTAGCCAGCCCTATTCTGATTGATAAACGCAGTGACGCTCGCGCACCCATCCGGCACCAATCGATTACAGCGAGTTTTACGCACCAACTGCATACTTGTCTCAGTTCTTATTTTACTTTTAAGAAACAATATATACCTATAAGCTAGCATGTACGGCTGCACACTCAGAGGTCCTGGGTTCGAGTCCCGGGTCGGGCCAAGTTTAGTTATTGAGTCTTTCTGTATAGTAAGTCTCAGTAACAACCCAGAGTTGGGAAGTTGGCGGTGTTTCACCCCCGTGCCTCGGAGAGCACGTAAAGCCGTCGGTCCTGCGCCTTAACTCTCTCTGGTCGTGTCGAGCAGTCGTCCCACCGGAGCAGTGAGAGTGACAGGAATAGAGAGTGCACTTGTGTCTGCGCGTACACTTGTGCACTATAATATCTCCTGCGTAGTATTCTGTCTGCGTAGTAGTCTCAATAAGATTGGCCGCCGTGGCCGGAAACGGCTAGGAGACCATCATACTTATAAGACATTGATCCTTTAGAACATATTATTTCGATAAATGAAATTTTTATTTTTGCTATTTACCGACTATTGTTGAATGATATTACTTAGTCTTACCATTAGTCTCATACTCACATTTAATACATCTCAAACAATATAAATAAATAAACACATATTATGTTTGATTTATGTAATAGCTGTCCTCTTTAACTAAAAAAATAACATTTGCGTGACAATTTATAGTTACACAGAAGGCAGTTATAAAATTCTTTTCTTTGCACTCAATTGAAGATGCATAGAAAACATTCATGTACCTACTTATTTAAGAATAAAATAAAGTGTACTGCGGTGCGCAGTCAGTTAGGAATACTACAAGCATTTTCACCGTCCAACGGTTTGACTCTACATGGTAACGAGCAATTAGGGCCCGGTCGTTTATAATTGACATAGCTCCCTTGAGTCCCAATAGAATGGACAGTGTGACATTTATTCCCTATGGCCTACAATGAAAGTATAAGAGCCGCTAGCTAGACTACTTTTATACTTGGTTTTAATTCTTTATTAATATTTATTTCTTGTAAGAGATGTGAAAATGTGTATATTGTATTACGCAGTAATGGAGCAACGGCTTGGGGTATTTATTTCGTACAAAGTATATATTGTGTATTCTTTGTGATTTGAAGAGAGAGGTAGGTAGGTATATTCTGCTCTATCAGCTGCTTGCCAACCTTAGAATATGTAAATCACAAGAATTCTGAAGTAAAGTTGGAGTGCAAAGCCGACCATCATTGATATTTTCGATATTCATTATATTTTATAAAGAAAGCGCGAACTGTATTCAATACGGAGTCGCGGAGTGGCGAACTCTACTTAGTAAAGTTTGCTTATTTAATGGGCACCATCTAGTTCATTAATTTATTTTATCTGTATTCTACAGCATAAGTAAAATGTTCAGCAACAGTTAAATATATTATAAGTTTGTTATAATTAATATTTGTATATTTAAAAATAAGCGTATATAATAATTATTTATTTTAAGTTTCGATTACATATTTGATCTAAAAGTAAACTCATAATAATCTAAAATTTTTAATATATCGATCGGTGTAGTCAACGCAAAGTTTGTGAGAAATATGGATACTAGCGACGTCTCACAAATAGAGGATGTTGCCGGAGTGCGACCAAACAGAAATTCTAAATTAGTTACGAGTTAAATTTGTCGTTTTTCAAAAGTTTCGTCATAGCTTTCAAGTTCTTTGCGTTCATTCGTTATTATAGAATTTTAAAGTCCTACATAAATATTACAATCTATTATAATATTATAAGGAGGTAAAGTTTGTGCGTTTGTAACTTGTAGGGGGTAATATCTGGATCTACTGAACCGATTTAGATGAAATTTGGTAAGAAGATAGTTTGAGACCCTGGGAAGGACATAGGATACTTAACCCATATAGGATTTTTATCTCGGAAATCATCCCTAAAGGTTGTGAAAATAGGGATGAAAGTTTGTATGGGGAAACAAGCTAGGGACGAACCCGAGTGAAGCGAGGATGAGTCGCTAGTATACAATATTCATGCTTTTAGACAATTAGTTAATTGAGATCGCTTAATTATGTTTCCTGAGAATTTATGAATAAGATTTTACAATGAAATAATTAATTTAATTAGGTTCTCACAAGACAAGCAAATAACAAAGCAAAGATATCGTCTTTGAGCTTTATGAAAGGACATTAAAATATATGACAATTTTGCTGCCTAAAACATTCTTAATTTGTCATTTCGTCAAGTAAGAGTGGCATTAATTAATAGAGTCGGTGACGTTCACAGCTTACACACGATTCCTGCGAACGCTAGCCGACCTGAATGATAATGTATCACGAATCAAAGAGCGGCGGATAGCTAACGTGCTTATAGGTCTTAGGCCGTTGAAAATAAAGATCACTTTGTAAAAGTTAGTGATGACGTTTTGTGGTTAACCATTCATATTTCAATGCGGCTTAAAAGAATCGTTTTGAAAATATTTGTCATGCCCGATTTGTTACGGTGTCACAATAAAAGTCGACAAGCATATTGGACCATTGTATTTTTTGTTAAGTTACTTTATCAAGATACTGTATGATGATGTTCTCCTAGCCGATTCCGGCCACGGCGGTCAATCTCAATGAGATTAGCCAACTGCGCAGGAGATATTATAGTGCTCAAGTGTACGCGCAGACACAAGTGCACTCTCTATTCCTATCACTCTCATACTCCGGTGGGACGACTACCCGACACGACCGGTGAGAGTTAAGGCGCAGGACCGACAGCTTTACGTGCTCTCCGAGGCACGGGGGTGAAACACCGCCAACTTCCCAACTCCGGGCTGTTACTGAGACTTACTATACAGGAAGACTCAATAACTAAACTTGGCCCGACCCGGGACTCGAACCCAGGACCTCCGGGTGTGCAGCCGTACATGCTAGCCACTACACCACCGAGGCAGTTACTGTATATACTACCTGTATAGTGTATAAATTTAATAGAGTTTGACAATAGTCTATATTCCTTTTGTCTGTTAATATCTAGACTAATAGAAACCTTACGTAAAGCACAAAATTACAAGTCAATGTTACAGTTGTTATTTCCTTAAAACAACTAATCATTTTGTCTGTCCTTTAAATTAATTAATAAGCAGGAAAAATTAAATTAACATCGTAATGTAATAAACAATTAACACAAACACAGTCTTGTTTATATTGCCTGCTTTGTTTGAAGGATCCCTATTGTTATTCAAAATGCTACTGAATTGTCTTAGCTAATTATAGCACTCAATACACAGAAAAGATTTTAAAAATAATTAAAATTAGTATGATAACATACAGCTGCGATAGTATTGGTGACACGCTCACTTGTTAAACCAAATTAAGAAGGTTTAAAATTGGGTCTTGCGCATCTAAAATTTTCACGTGCAAATCATTTTCAATATTTCTACTATATAAAATACGAGTACAGCGAAGGAAAACAATTTGAGACAATCATGTCTGAGAAAAATTAATTAGTTTTTGAAAAAAGTGTGAAGTCTACCAATCCGCATTTGGGCCACCTGGACTATGGCCAACTTCTCCCTCCTATTTCTACGCCCCCATCAGTGGGACGTTAAAAGGACTGAGTTGGTATTATTATTTTATTAATAAATAATTTATATAAAAAGTGCAGAATTAGATAGTTTATTTTTAATTAAATTACAAAAACACATGTCTAAAGATATTGAATTGTAACGCCAAGGTATATTATAACTCGAAGTTATATTTAAAGGTAGAAGAAACAGAAAAATTTAAACGATTTAATATGGTTTTGTGATACAGACTCAGGTAAAGTAATCCGTAAAAGTAACACGCAGATGAACTTAAGTTCAATCGACTCATTATTATTTTAGGTTTTGTGAACAGATTTTGTTTATTTCCTTGTTTTTACATGTCCTTATTCATGCTTTGATCGCAATAAATTGAAACAGTAATAAAAATCAAATTGAATTGAATGGGAAGTTTAAAACAAAGCAGGTACTATAAAGGCCAAGGGCTTTTACGTTTACTTTTTATTTATGAAAAAAGGTTTTTGTTTATTTATTGTGAGTCAGTCAATATTCCTTATGAGCTTACTGTTCGTATATCAGTCGGTGACTGCAATGTCGCATCGTTGCTGCTACTGTCTATTGTCTCAGCTAATGCATTCAGGGTTGCCACAATTAGTAGAAGTATAATCTCTAATCTTTATAATTAAACTTACTGCAACTTTCATTAAATATAAGCCATATAAGCAGTGACGTAGCTATGCCAATACTACAACTGATGCTGTCGCATGGGGTCCCTAATTCAAGGGGACTCCGGCAGGCATTTTAAAATATTTTTTCATAGACATAAAAAAAGAAACGCAAGAAAATAAGTGTCCTAACTTTCCGCATATTATTTTTTACGAGGCCTACGAGGAATGTAATCGTTCTATAAAACGATGAATGATCCTTTAAGCTCAGCTTTTTTACTAAATTTTACTCTATGCGTTCTTCCGTCAAAGCGGTTTTAAAAAAGTGATAGGTTCGAAAACTCTCTCTGGAAGGATGGCAGCTTAAGATTATAAAAGAATTGCAATTTCAGTCTTTATTCATTGATGTATAATAAAATCCAGTTTTTAGTTGTTTTCATACTAGGCAAAGGGGGACACTTCCATTTTTTTTTCATTGGGGCCCAAAAAGGCTAGTTATACCACTGCATATAATACTAGAATTTTAAGGTAGAATATATTATGAACCAAAAAAGCAATCGACCATTTAAAAATGACCTTTCATCATAACTTTATAGTCAATCAGACACAGACAATCTGAATGGGTCATTTCCACTTCCCTCACGGTCTGCATATTAATTTTTAATAAGCGGAAAATCACTCAGGATCATCATCAGTTGCATGTGTCGTCCCTACATTTCTCCGACAGTCGCGTTCGGCGCGAAGCGTGGCGTTCGCGCCAGTGCGTTATGCCGCTTCCGACTCGCAACACATCGGCATATCGGAATTCAAAAATTGCGTTTTTATCGCACGCGTTACTTTTTTCGAAAAAAGTTTTGCGCAGTGCGTAAATTTTGAGTGTCCAGTGTTGTGTTGTGAGTGACAATCAGCTGTTCAGAGTATTAACTAATTGAGGTTTTAATATCTTTTACTGTTATTGGGAGACAGTTGTATCGATCGGTATAAATATTTTATATATTATTAGAGTATTTTATTTAAATTATTTTAATATAAAATAAACTTTATTTCTCATTCGTATAATACGATGTAAGTTAAACCGTTCCACATTAGCGTCATTTTGTTGACATTACTAGACTTTAACTATGCATACTTAATATTAAAGAGGAAACTACATTGAGTGCACAGAATAGAAAGTGATAAGCTAATTAATTGCAAATTGCTCTCTTTTTAATGCCATAAAGAATTGTACCATATTCATTATGGAAATATATATACGAGTACTTATTTGGTATTCATAGATGGCGAAATGATTTGCTTTAATAAGAACTTTTTAATATAAGTATTACCGTTTTACGACTTACCTATTAAATCTGTATTCGCTATGGTGTATACTAAATACTATAATATATAAATTCATATACCTAGAACAATATATGATAAAACAATTTGTTATAGGAATTGTGCTGATAATTAACATCTATTTTGAGAATATAATTATAATTACTGAAGAAGATTCGTCATTTCAAACATCCGATGATGTGAATGTGTAGGAGTAGTTATGTAGGTACTTATTTGCACTTTATAGTTTTGTTTTATTATTACTACGTTTAAATATGAACAACAACCTTGAAATTATAGAGCAAATTACTTATAAGTCATGAAATATTTTTTAACGAGAATAGTGCAAGATATGTTTGGTTACATTTTGTGGACTAGTCTTAGATTTGATCTATTTGTAATTGGCGAAATTTTCCAAAAAAAATCGCTTAAAAGCTGAAAATAAATTAGACTCATAAATATACCAAAAGAACAATTCCCTGTATTTTGACAAACCATTTAGTTTATAATTTTAACTGTTACTTTATTGCAAAAAATCACAATTCACCGCTTACGGGACATAGAAATCCGTTAGTCTTTATTGATATCGATTACGTCGGAGGACGAGATAAACCGTATGCATGTTTATTAATTTCATACTTCAGTTATGCAATACATATTTTCGTGTTGCATAAAAATTCCGTGCCGGTAATGTTTATCGGACGATACATAGTTCTGTAGTTTAATAGTTCTCTTTTGGTCACTTCCTAAATCGTGTGGTAATTGACAAATATTCCGATCAGATCGTCAAGTGTCTATCTTGACGCCAAAAAGCACAGAACATCATAATTTTAATTATAAAATTGATTTCTTAGGACTAATTGATCGGTCTTATACTATTAAGATAAAGAAGTCATTATAATCAACCTGCTTTCGTCCTCTGCTGGACATAGACCTCTCCTATAGCACACAACTGAGCTCAATTTTCAGTTTTACGCATCCAACTGCTGACAGCCACTTTGCATATATCGTCACTCCACATCTCTAGAGAGTCCTACACTACGTTTGCCGAGTCGTGGTCTCCACTCTAGAATCCGTCTACTCCATCGGTCATCGGTTTTGTGACGAATGTAACCAACCCACTCACTACCACTTAATCTTACTAACTCTTTTGGGCTATGTCGATACATTTGGTTCTCTGTGGGATCACTTCATTTTACTACTACATCACTACACCTAATAAATGTTATATCTCAGTATATAATCTTAGTGTTATATCTCTGTTTACATATTTAACACCTCCAGGTAATTTTCTAAGAAATTAATTAAACTTCTAAGAAAATATCTATTGTTAACTGACATGTTGGCGTGTCCTCGGTCGTGGAGGGATTAAGATCTTTTTGTAAATATTGCCTGAAATAAATGATTAAATAAAAAAATAAATAAAAACAAATAAATAAAGAAGTATTTTTTTGGAACTACTACCAATACTAAAACTTCTTTTACTAATACAACCGAGCCGTGATCGGAAACTAGTCTTTGATTAATCTTGGACTGTTGATGCCAACTTAATTTAAGAGCTCAGAATATACATATTATGTACGTAATAAGTACGTTATATTGTATCTATCAATCAACAACAAATTGCGGCACATCTTGTTAACGAAAGCTGTTTAATAAAATTCTATATTTTAATGCAGATGAGATTTTAAACTCCATGAAAATACGTGATGCACTTGAATAAGATATTATGATAAAATTGGGAAAAACAAATCGATTTTTTTTTGAAAAATTAAAAAAAAATCCAACGACATTTTTGTACATTATGTTTTTTACTACTGACTCGATTTTCTCTGCTCTGCTCGAATTCACTATTAGCGATATTTAAACTATACTAATATCTTGTACGTGAGGTAAGGTTAATGTACCTAGTCGTATAAAACTACTCCACTAGGTATATAAAGCATATTATGCGCATAAAATATAACAAATTAACAAAACTTTCACATATTATAATACCTACCTAAAGTTATGAAATCTTGTGACTAGTTTTGCATAATTGCAAAGATTACGGGTTCGATTTTCCCGACATTCGACACACACTGCCGACATATATTTACAAATAGAGGATACAGTAGTACATATAACAAAACATACAATTTTTCTCATTCATTGATGACTAATGCGGTTCCACAATGACGACATTGCTAGACAGGGTGTGGGGAAAAGGAAAATTGCGTTATACTTTTTACTTGCGTATGAGTCAATTGCAATGTTAGGTATCTTATTAGGTAGTTTTTAATTAATTAGTAGTATATATTGGTAGATATTTATGGGTTCTACTCTTTAAATTATATCATAGAACTAGTTCAAAATATTGTGCTTTATATAAGTTATTATTATCTTTTTATAGATGTTATTATCTTACTTTACATCTTTATGTTATCACTACATATTATAAATTAAAGTTAACTTTGTATTTTCTATGGCACGGTACACCAGTAAAAAGAGGAGTTATCTAGTAAGGCTATAATTAATCATCTTGTAAAAAAACTTTATCGGTATAGTGATATTTGTTATTTAAGTCAGAAACAATCGCCTCTTCTAGGGACGTGAGCACGACAGAGGTAAGCAACAACTAATAGTGACTTTTGGAGCAATGTATTAGTAATATTTAAATAAAGCGATGGCTATGATGAACACGTTTTACAATTATTGTATACCCCAAGACAATTTGATTGAGGATTTCCAAAGCACTATTGACACAAACAATGAATTTGCCTCATGAATTTATGAGTATAGTTTTATATTTAGAATGACTCTTTGCTATTTATAGGTATGTCTTAATTTCAATAAATTATTGTTATAGTAATATATAATAATTAGATTTATTTACTTATTTTTTTTTTCATATTTCATGACTTTTAAAGTTCAAATAGAAAAGTATAAAATGCTTACTTTCACCATAGGGTCTCATCACGAACAAAGAAAAATTTGTTTAAATAAATGTAAATAGTTGACGTTACATAGATTTGCTAAGTTTTGTTAAATTAACAAAATATCAGTAATCACATATTCACAGATGGCGCTTTTAATTTTTATGAATTGTTCATGAAGGTTAAAAATTGTTAAAATCACTGTTTTTTTTTCGAATGCATGGATGAATTTTACAATATTTACTATATGTTAGTTTGCACATATTTATAAAATAAAACAGTTTAACTATTACCGAATTAACGACATCTGTTAATTATTTATTCAAGCAAACAAAAATAGCGCGAATTAGCGTTGTTCAATATCTTTGTATGGAATGGGGCATCTGTACTAGTATAGTATTAAGTGATCTAGAGAGTAGTATAATGTGATGTGATCTGTGTTATCAATAAGTGCAAAGACTTGTTGTTACTTTAAATATATAATCAAGTCTACTCTAAGTCTATAATAATAAATGTTGCATAAAATTATAATATACGCACACAACTTATTTTATATTCCGAACCAATCGTTAGATAACAGTTGTCACTAGTATAACATAGTTATTAAGAACTTGTCAAACGACAAAATCGGTGAAACTCACAGCGAAAGTGAGTTTTAGACGAGAATGATAATATGGAAATTACGAATAGTATTAGCATTGCGTAATCTATAGATGTTTTATGTTCATTGATGTAAGACTGTAGATTTACGAATAATCGCTGTCCTTGTAACATTGGTCTAGACAGGGTCATTTGATATAGCACTTTAATGTGCGGTATTGGGGCTCTTGAAATTGATATTGTAGATTTAAACTGGCCATTGTGTTCTTATATTTCTTTATTAAGTTAATGAAATATGTGTACCTATAGAATTCAGTACATGTATATCAGAGCTAAATATTTAGTATGTAGGTACATATTTTAAATTTTATTATACCTATAGCTTTCAGTCAATAATACGGTCGATAAACATGATTATGCATTAAGATTATTATTATGTAGAGTTTTTTCATATCCTTAGCCATTTTTTACAGTTATTTTGCTTTATTATTTGTATCATCTAAATTAAGAATACCACAAATTTTGTTTAAGTATTCATGAGGTTATACCTCTAAAAATTAATTATTTTTTCATCTTCCATTCGTCTTCTCTTTTCAGTATTGCCATAGCTACAGATTAGTAGTCCTTGTTGTTTTAATATGATTGTTTTTCCTGTTTTCTTTTCTAGTCGATATCCGTCTTTGAGGAAACTTTCTTGTAATGGAATGCCATCTCAATGCCATGATGGAGGTAACCGTGTTTGATTGAAATAGAAAATCCGATGCTAATTATCTAATTCTTCCTGGTTTCCATTTACATTAAATGAATTGGTACGCCTTTAATCAGTCAAACTTTATGTTAAATATAAATAAAAGAAAGAGGATATGAGAAAAATATGAAATAAAAAGTAAGTTTGAAATTGAAATAAAGATCTAGAGATTTACCCTTGTTTCGCTCAGGTGCGCCCCTAGAAGAGATTTTCCGACTTAATTCACACATATCATCAAACGGATAGATATTTTTTGCAAAATGTTTATAAATTACATAATAGCCTATAAGCATCCTGGATAATCTGCCTTTCTTTTGGTGAAAAACGTATGAAAATCCGTACAGTACTTTTGAGATTACTTCGAATAAACACAAACTCAAAATTTAATTTATAATATGCATATTTGCAATATTTTGTCCAGTTACTATCGACTTTTTATACATCACGTACTTTATTTAAGATGTTAATTTACAAAAAGCCCTGGAATTTTTAACAACTTTATTTCAAAAAAATACTGCTTGAACCAGCGGAGCTGATCTCATCAGTCATCGCTTATAGTGATGACACGTGCTATATGAGATAGTGTATTAGATAATAAACGATTTCTCGTTCATATTGCTCTTTTTACGAAAGCGTGTAATTGCTGCCGTTTTAATTTTAGTTAAAAAATTAGACCGCTTATCAGAATTACATTTCTTTAACACATGTTGTATACAAAAACTAAAATGCAATACAGATCTGCTAATTAGTTTGTTTTATGATTAACGAATTTGTTAAAAATTTGTAAAAAACAAGCGGTAATTAAATACAAATTTAATGATTGTATTTATCTTGAACATTATAAATTTAACAAAGCGTATACTTTGTTAGTTTCAGTATATAGCTTCAATTTGGGAGGTTGCCAAACTAAAAGGTGTACGTCGATTAAAGATGGCGGCGGGAGGGTTGAAATTATTTGTACGCTGGCACTGCTGTAGGATTTCTCTCGCTTTTATCTAGATCCTGCGATAAAAGGAATATTTTTATATACAATAGCAGTTTTTGAACGCAGCACTGTCATAATGTTGCAGAAGCTCATTATATCTTTATAAAAAACTATGAGCGGCTTCGTTTTGTCTTAAAGTTTTTAAATGATTGTAAAGAAAATTGGAACAATATTCCCGCAGTATCTATATTTTAAAGTGAAAATATAACGTTTTAAATAAAGTAACTATGTAGATAAATTGTTATTATTGTATTAGTTTCGGTCGGTAATCAGGTAATCATCGAATTTGTAATGCATTATGATTCTCTGGTTGCAAATAACCAGGTCGACATAGTATTGCAATAACTATTAAATCTACACATCTTTGGTGTATAACACAAAGCACTGATGACACAATTCTATTTTAAATACGTTATACGTAATGTAACATACCTTAATCGTCTCAGTAAAACGTTTAGGTTATTTTGTGCATTAATTAAACAGGGGAATGATGAATGTGTTGACTAAAGCGTCTAAATTGCGGGCTCAGCTTGTTTGAACCCTCCGGCAGATCCCCTGAATTCATTAGGTTCTATCCATAACGCTAGGGTCTAGCCTTCCCCGCGGCACGTCGTGGGGGCATGAATATATAAGCACAGTTGGTGTGATGAGAGTTAGAAGTCAGGCGTTTTTGTTTGAGACGCGAAAACAATTACAATTAGCTAGAGTGGTTTTTTGCTAAAAGCGACGAGCCCATTCACTCGTACCTCTGAAGTTAGTAGGGTGTGACAAAATATTTGTTCCTTTACGTAGAATTAATAAGAGTTGTTTTGTTTTTCAAGTTAATTATTATAATTGTATCGTTTATTATATTTTTGATACTTAAGCTAACAGCCATATGACGTTTTCTCAATAATTTGCAGCTGTGCATGCGTTCTATCGTTGAATCAAAACATGTAAGTAAAATTTGTAGGAAACTCGAGCTAAATCCGTAATTTCATTCATGAAACATGAATCATGATATGCTTATATCGAGCCTACACAGTCGAATATTTAGAATTCATTAGACGTAATCCGCAACGCCATCGCTAGGGGCTAGACTTCTCTCGTAAGCGTTGCGAGGGATCTCGCATACAGAGCAGTTGGTGAGATGAGCGTCGAGGGTCATACGTTTATGTGTGAAATACTTAGAGACGTGTATTTGTGCAAAGCGCAAAATCCATGTTATTTACTTTGAATCAACATTTAAATTCGACTTTGATTTTTTTATATTTCTTTATTCTTATAGGTATATAAACTTTGTTATTATCAATACCACTTTTAAATAATACTAGCAGCTCACCTTCGCTGTGCTCGGGTACGAGCTAGCTAGTAGCTAACTAGAAAAACAAAAACAAAAATTTATCCCACGGGAACCGTACATTTTTCCGGGATAAAAAGTAGTCTATATGTTATTCTAATGTATGACCTATATTATTGAAAAGTTTCATTAAAATCCATTTGGTAGCTTTTACGTGAATCAGTAACAAACATCCATACATTTATACATCCAGACATTCCCATCCTCACAAACTTTTGCATTTATAATATTATTAGGATTTTCTCTTCGTACCTATATTCAACTGTTATATAAACGAATCTAATAGATGTCATTAGAAAATTTAAAAAACTGCAAAATTATGTGTAGGTTAATATTTGTATCTAAGATTTAATCAGAATCATTGTATTTTCATTTTTGTCTTAGTATATATTAGTAATACATTTACATTAAACGATAAATAAAATCTATAACAGATAATACATACGGATGTTCGTTGATTTGTTGACGCTCTACTAGATTTTAAAGTCAACTCGGAATGGTTAACATTAATACAGGAGTTTATGAAGCGTGTACAGATGTGTGGCTTAGTAATATTTTTATATTAATCATTCTAGAAATAATAATATAAATGGTAATGTATGTTTGTTCGTTTGTTATTTATAATCACAGTAGGTACTGGGATTAATCTCTATAATTTGATCGTTGTGATTTTTTTCCACAGAGAGTGTCGATTTTTTTTATATGTCTTTTGCAAAAAAATTGCGAGAATTCACTAGTCGTTAGTAGTTTATATTAAAAATAAAGTCTTAAACTCTTTTATACATTTTTTTTAATGCACAATATGATATTCAATTCATTTTTTTGTGATATTAATATCTGTTACATATATTTGAAATTTAACTACGTTATCATAATACACTCAAAGTGTTAAATGTCTCAAGTACCTTTGAGGTGTAAATTATTATTATAAAACTTAGCAGCAAACTGAGATAATGATGCCAAGGTCGTAATGAACGAATTGATTGTAACTAAAGATATCAAGCATTATTAAAATTTCAAGCTTCCTTATAAGGTGAGATGTTTGGTCAAGTGAATTTTAAGGCAACGATGAATAATACGTGGAGGTATACACTTGTAAACTGTGATTAAAAATCTTTAATGTGCCTGTATAATTTAATAATCTTTAATATATAATATAATTTAAATAATCATTTAAAATTTTTTTATAAGTTTATTGTTTAAGACAATAAACTAATAAAAAAAATATGACTCTTTCGGATATGCTTATCTAAGGTAAACATAGTTGTACCATCATCATAATGTTATGATCTTGTCGATAATGGAGTGAAATTATCATCTTATTAATTTCCTTTTTCGTTTATATATTTCATATATGTCTAATAATAATCTCCAGATTGTTATAAGACATATATGAAATACACTATAATTAACTCCTAATGATGATGACTAGCTTTTAAAATGACATTTAGCTTATAATGTGTAGGCGTACGATTTTAAATATTAAATTGTTAAAATTATATATGATTCTTTACTGGTTTTCTGAAATTCTGTAAATTTAAAAATAAAGTAATAACATAATGTTATTTTATTATAAAAATTGAATCCCCTGCCTGGTGTCGGCATTAAACTTTTACAAATGTACTGAACGTCAGGATGTTTTCGTCGCCTCAGCGAAACCTAAGGATCCTTTGACTTGATCTGTAGGGCCTTTTGATTTTTTTTAATTTTCAACGTGGCTTAGCGCAAAGCTAATTATTATAGCTAAAAAAATATTTTTTATTTTTACTTAGAAAGATACAGGAACAGTACAGACTGTTATTGTTGACAAAATATTTTATAATTTGGGGTTTTTCTGTTAAAGATTCAAATTATTTTCATAGAGTAAAATTGAATTAATTAGCTATTTATTTAATCGACTTACTTTGGTCTTGGTTTGGCTTCGGTCTTGGTTTGTCTATATGTAATATTATAAACGTTTGTTTCTCCTCTTGTATGCCTTTTGATAAAAATACAAATTAATTAGTTTTTTATATAACTGAAATTTCGTATATGCATTGATTGATAAAAAACGGTTTAGTAGTATTAAATAATATAGTATTAATGTACACAAAAATTTAAGCAATCTATTTTGCTTTTGTAGTTTAATAAATTTATAATTCTACCACAAGAATCTTATACGATGTCAGAAATTTAAAAAGAAAACATATGGCCATGGATTAATATTATACAAAAGGTTGATCCTCAAAATTATTTTCACACTGCATATATTCTTATGTCCATAAGATAACATGTGGTAGTTTCAATGGGTTTAAGTTTTTATAAGTCGTTCCTAGCACGTGTTTTGCAAGCTGATGTGAACGGTACTTGTGTATGGGCGGTGTATACAAGGCTATTATTTGATTAAGATGTACTACAATTGCGACGTTATACAATGGCGTCTAAATACCTATATGTCGGAGACGAGTCATAATCACAACTAATCGGAACGCGAGCGCCACCTCTTTGGGCTCGACAGAGTCTACGTCGTGACACTCGACCGGGCTCGGCTGAGTTACGCTTGGTCGGTCGCACAGTGAACACTAGTAGAAACTGTCTTGCGTTCCGTATTGTCTATACGTGGTAATAGTGAAGTGGTATATGGCTGTGTAGTGAAGTGCTTGCTATATGGTTGTGTAGTGAAATGCTGTGTAACTATGTACAAAGTGATTATTGTTAATTTGAAATACTACTTTGATTGCAACAAATTTTATTTGAACCAACACTTCCCATATAACGCCCACTGTATAAGTTATGATAAAATAATGGAAAATAATAGAGAAAATTAATGCTGCTTCGATATCAGAAGTGGGATCAGTGTTGGTTTAATTGCAAAAAGAACTAACTCTGAGTGAACAATGACGTGCAATGTTTGAACAACAAAATGTCATTATGTGATCTCTTATCGAGGCCTTGCAAATGCCTCAGATGCAGAAGACCGTCAAGTTCCGCGAGTTTGACCCTGACAATATGGATATGGACGCAAGATCTTGATTTGCGACTGTAGATTTGTGACTGTAGATTTGTGTTTTGCCGAATACCCTCCATACGGCGGCTAGCTTATTTTAACAGTCAGTAAGGAATTAAAAGGATAAGGGTCGACGTGGCTATCACAATTTGTATACCAGAGAATAACATAGGAAGAGTTCAAGGTGATTTTCAAGGCGAGATTTATTTCCACCGAGACATTGGCTGGTACGCTAATTAATTTTAACAGTGACAAACCAAATGAAAAAAGAAACTCGTTACGTACGCAAATCGCCTGATGACGTCACTGACTAATCGTTGGAAAGACGCTAGCAAGAATCCGATAGTAATTGCGACTGTCCTTGTTCACTTATGTCAGTTTAATTCGAAATTACAACGATTGGCCTTTACTACGAAAATTGCTTCGCGAGATCGACTGCGCAGGGATTGCACGCATTCTCACATTTGAAACGCAAAAAAAAGTGAGTCTTAAGCGGTCAGAGTGTAGAAGCAAGGTAAATGACAGTGTGGAACGACCTTCGATGACAGCAACGGCATTGCAGCCTGCAGTGAAATCTCTGGTGTGCTTCAAATGTGGCAAACCTGGTCACATCACGCTCCGGTGCATAAGTAGTGCCAGTCAAGTGGACGTCAGCAATATGGGTGCAACACGAACGGAACGACGCGTGGATGTATGTGTTGTACAACCATCTTCGAATGCTCAATGGCATAGAGGTAATCTGTATTGCTTTTGTTATAATCATGGTGCTGAATATTCGTTAGTAAGATCACATTTAGCAATCAAATTGTGTGGTTAACGATTTTGTCCTTGCAATTTCTAGTATTGATCCAAACGGAATATTCCGCACAGAGTAAAATTTGTTTTGTAACGATTAACGGTCATTCTCTTGAATTCTTTTGAAATATTATGTTTTGCCTAATTATTAGTTACAAAATGGTATCATGATAGAACATGAGATATTGAAAGGTTTTCTATTAACATGACGGCTATAAATTCTTTACACAAAAATTCTAGTAGGTCATGTACCAATAGAGGTTGATGTAAATAATGATCATCATGCCAAGCAAATGTTTTAATGAAGTCGATGGAAACCGATGTAAGCATTCTGACGGCCGTAGTAGTGTCGACCGTACTAGTAACTATTACGTAGTCATAGCCTGGTAAAAGTCGGTCTTTTGAGGAAGCTCAAACTATATAGACCGTGGGTGTGTGATGTGCGTTTAGTTCTGGCGGAGGTCGGGGTCTGTTATGACCATAGTGTGTAGTCATCAAGAGGATGATACACGCGGTGATCCCGTAGTGGATGCACCTGGATTGTGGAGCAATTGTGATTGCTGGTTGGCTTGTAAAGCCGTGGCCTAAGAGTGGTTTACAGAGGTGCTAGTAAATTTGAAAATTAGTTTGATTGAAGTGTTGAATGATGTTGGTACATGGCTCTAGATGACTGACGTTATTAGTTAGATTAGAGATAAATAGTGACTTGGAGTTAAAAAAAAAAACAAAGGTGTTAGCGTTAAAGTTTTTCGTTAGAATAAAGATGATTTAGATTCAAAGTTAAGTTTTATCTGGTCAGGATTGACCGAGTCGAGCAAGTATTTTCGTTGATTATTTGGTTGCAGGCTAACACACGGCTAACACACGGCTAACACACGAGGGCGTGTGCATGCAGGATGGCCGTGTCGGAGACGAGTCATAATCACAACTAATCGGAACGCGAGCGCCACCTCTTTGGGCTCGACAGAGTCTACGTCGTGACACTCGACCGGGCTCGGCTGAGTTACGCTTGGTCGGTCGCACAGTGAACACTAGTAGAAACTGTCTTGCGTTCCGTATTGTCTATACGTGGTAATAGTGAAGTGGTATATGGCTGTGTAGTGAAGTGCTTGCTATATGGTTGTGTAGTGAAATGCTGTGTAACTATGTACAAAGTGATTATTGTTAATTTGAAATACTACTTTGATTGCAACGAATTTTATTTGAACCAACACTTCCCATATAACGCCCACTGTATAAGTTATGATAAAATAATGGAAAATAATAGAGAAAATTAATGCTGCTTCGATATATACATAAAATATGTGTTAAATTAAAACCTCTCCATTCCCTTAGAATTTTCTACTGAATTGTAGAGGTTTTTTTGTAGGTACTTGCACTTCGTCTTTTTTTTCGTTAAACATACATGTGTTTGTATTAAATGTAGCTTATAAAATATTATATATTTATTAGCTTCTTGTAAATCTAAAAGAATTTCTAAAACTGGAAGTTTTAAAGATTGTCGCGTTAAAACAAATAAAGTAAATAAACTTCAGATTTATCGTAGTTCGGTATATTTCTAACAACTTACCCTCGCTTGGCTCGGGTGAGTCTTTAATCCCTATGTGTTTTTTTTTCATACATTTTATTACTTCATTTCCAACTATTGATCAAACTCGGCGATAATGTAGCTTACCTATAGAAAAAGAAATTTAGAATTGTATCGGTAACTTCAGAAACTGCCCTCTCTCTACCTACATCCAAACTTATAGACATAAAAAATTACACACTTTACTTCTACATTAAGTGTTGAAGTATGTTTAAAAAATGATGTATAAAAAATTACAAGACAAAAATTGTATTATAAGAAAAATTTTGATCAATTTGTGATAAAAACAAACGCAAAAGTGAAAATTATAAAGAGATACTTTATAACGGATTGTGTCAAATTGAAATTTAAATATTATTTTAGCTACCATAATGAGAAACCTGATCATGCTATAATAGACCGATCTATTTTGAATTTATTATATGAAATCAAGCTTCATTTCAAAAGAGCATGTGGAGAGGTCATGGTCGTTAGGGTGTGTCTGGCATTTTTATAAATGGTATTTTTTAACTACTTCATTTTTAAACAAATATTTCATTTTCTCTTATCTTTACATGGCATAGTCTAACCGATTCAAGAAACTGAAACATGTTAGCTAGGACAATAATTGCTTCGCCCCTAAACATAATGTTTTTCACCTTTTAAACCATGGCTTCCTACTAAATAATCTACAAAACACTTTTGACTTTCATAAGTTAAATGTTAATATGTATTTTTGCAGAAATGATGTTATCGCTTACGTCAATATTTTTCATACGACCGGACGTACGAAAAGCAGTATGTTGCTTGCTTATTCACAATGAACTGTTACGCAGTCTTATTTATAGTTGTTATGGAGTATGCGCCATAAAACGTATTATAATGGTGTAAACAATGGATCTGGCGTCTTGCCACCGGCATTGCCACCGTCGGACATGTCTTTTATATCGATGAATAATACAAGGTTAATTGAACGTGTTTAATTAAAAGTCAATATTGTCCAAATTGCAACTGTAGTCGATTTGCAAATGTAGAATGCATCAACGGTACCTACGAGTATGTGTTTATGGCGAATGGTATTTATTACGAACACTAGTTACCGGCAGTATGCAAATTTCATCGCTTGTTTACATGTCGTAAATTTTATTTTATGTAGAGTATTAATATATCTTTGTAAATTCAATAATAATTTAATATTATGGTCATCCATTATTATCGGTTTCGTGGATTATTAGGAAATATAAATTTTCAAATAAGTAGGGAAAGCTATGCATAAATGTTATTAATTATAGATGGTGTGCTAATAATGAACGATATCGATTTTTTAGAATTACATTAATCCATACTAATATTATAAATGTGAAAGTGTGTTTGTTTGTTTCTTTCGCGTCGAATCGGCTTGGCGGATTAGCGTGATTTTTTCTGTGGAGATAGTTGGAGGGCTGGCGAGTGATATAAGGAGTGATATATTTGTGTCGCGGGAAATTATTTCTTTCCCACAGGAAAACACGTTATAATACAATCCTAAAAAATATTTATGGTCAGAATTACTTTAAACTTGGTATAAATGCTTTTCGATACAATTAATTAAATACGTGCTTTAGCATTTTCCGAAAGTTTGTATGAAACCTATCATATTTTAGTAGCTTTTTTTGTAGTTTTAGCGCGAGCGAAGCCGCGGGTTCTGCTAGTATATTATGTATTGTATTATGTGTAAAGTACCTACACATGAATGGTTTACGCGTAGGATGATCTAAGATTATATCCACGTGCGAGGGCGAGATGAGTAATATACGAGCGCAGCAAAAGGTAAATAACAACCGTTTCGAATTACCTATAGCAGTGTTTAAATATTATAGGTAATATGGCTTTTTATTGGAAACTGTACAGAAAGGGCAATTAATTTTAGACAAATTTAAATGTTATTAGTTAGTAATATTAATATAGAATAGCACTTCCTGGGTTCATGTGCCATGCACCAAAGCTGTGACTGGTTAAGTGGTTATCGTTGAATCACTGCATAATTTAGCTATTGTATTCAACCTGAGCAAAGACGTGTTGACCAGATTTGGCATAAGTATTTTTCGAACAATAGATGTATGAAATAAATGTCTCTACTGAGAACTTGATACCCTAATGCATTTACGATATAATATGCCCGACAATAGCTAACATACTTTCTTAGTGAAATTGAACTGTTTTTTTTTAGCATTTTAAGTTACATCAGAATACTTATGGATTAAACCTATATATATAAAAATCAATTGCTGTGCTTTAGTGTCGCTAAAACTCAAAAACGGCAGAACCGATTTGAGTATTTTTTTTTGTTTTCTTGGAGGTATGTCAGGGATGGTTTGAATATAAAAAAATTAGTAAAAATCCATAAGAACAGCTGGAAAATCGAAAAGTTCAGAACTGGTTATTTTGTGTGGGAATCACTACTTAGGATTACTTTCAATAGTGGTGGACCTACCATCTACAACAATATGTCAAGTTTAAGTTAGAAAAAAATGATATATGTATATAACAGTATATAGTCTATCTTTTCTATACTAATCGTTAAAACGTACCTAGGGACGAACCCGAAAGAAGCGAGGGTGAGTCGCTAGTTCATTAATATGTTAAAGTTATAGATAAACTATTGTTTAACAACAACTATTTTTTAGTAAAAAATAACAAAGTAATAGTAGAAACTGTAACTAGGATAGACGTTTATTATCTTCAATTAACCATGTTATATCTGTTAGCATTTTGACGGCATGCGTGGCTAGACCGCATTTAGCATCACAAATAAAGCGCTCTGCTCCGGTTAACCTACCCAAATTCATTGCATCAATTACAATTAAGTACTTAAGTCCGGTGTAAGTGTAGATTACTCTTAAATAACCAACGGTTTCATAGTCAAAAATTTACATAATTTTATATATTGCCTGAATAATAATTAATGAATACTAGTTTAATGTAATTAATGCTCATTGTAATATTTTTGGCAGGTACTAGGTAGAGTCAGTGGCTATTTAGTCTGTAGCCATTACACTCTATTATCATATATTTTCTTTAATATCCAGGTATCCTTCAAATCGATGCATTTATACTAATATTATAAAGAGATAAATTTTGTGAGATTGTGACGTTGTAGGGGGTAATCTCTGGATCTACTGAACCGATTTAAATGAAATTTGGCAAGAAGATAGTTTAAGACCCTGGGAAGGACTAGGACTAATAGGATACTTTTTATCCCAAAAATCATCCCTTAAAGGGGTGAAAATAGGGATGAAAGTTTGTATTGGGAAATAAGCTAGGGACGAACCCGAGCGAACCGTGGGTGAGTCTAGCGACTCACCCTTTTTTAAATAATTATAGTGTACTAGCGATTTACCCTAGCTTCACTCGGCAGCGTTTCTAGGTGCATTTTGAATGTATAAAAATAGTTATTGTGAGAGTATCTTAGGAGATAGATACACGCTATCGCGAACTTTTCTGTAGGCCTTTAATTGCAGAAATGCTTTTCAAATATATTTGCCGGTACGACACATGCGCCACCTACTGTAAGTAAATTTTACAAGACTATGACCTCGCAAGTGTTTATCGCTAGCGGATGAACGGTATGAATCAGATGTACGGATAAACAATCATGAAAAAACATCGATTTTTATACATATATAAGAAAAATGACTTTTATAAGAACAGTTTCTTATAAAAAAAATACACTTCATAGTTGACCCTAACACCAAAATTTTGTGGGATAAATTTATTTTCAACGAATGTTCGGGACTCTTATTGATATATGATAGGGATAGTATTGAAGTTGGAGACATATTTCGTAAAGATCTTGGCTATATTTAATAAACAAAGGTTATGAAACATTTAAAAAAAATTCAATAAACAACTTTGACCTAGTTACGTTATTTTATCTTATTCATAGATATAGAGGTTTTCAATGTAACCAAGCAAAATTTTACATCTAATCAAGTTAAGCCGTTCTCATCATTGTCTGTATAATGCAGTCATTTTAAAAATCACATTATTGTTTGAGTATATATAACGATTTTTTTACGTAGTAAGCACACGAGTTAAGAAACAATTGTACAATCCAACAATCCAACTTTAGAGTTCAGTTGTTCAACACTTTCTTTTGATTTCACAAAAGAAAGCATTCTGAATTCAGACAGAAGATAAAAATCTTTAAAAATTTTCATCTTGTTTTACTTATAGCTAGTAATTACAACGAGATTTAATGGCGGTTTAGTGTTATTATTCGACGAATTACTTTACAGCGCTAACACAGCTGCACCTGTAGTTTATTTTTAAAAGTAGCACGCACCGCTTGTTGAACTTCAATATTGAGCCCTGTAAGGAATTGCGCTCGTTTCGTACTATAAAAATGGGCTATGTGACTGGATTTATAATTTGATAATTAAAGGGTTATGCTAGTTTCTTGTTATTTATTTTTAGGTCCAAATTCGTACTAAATGTATTGTGTAAAATTTATTTTTTGGTTTAAATTATATGACTCTATAAGTTTACTCGTGAATGTAAGTTCGGTCATTGGAAAAGGAAATGTGTGCAAATATCGTAAAGGGCACTGCCCCTATATTCATTAAGTGTCGTTACGTCTTGTTGCACTGATGCCCACTGATTTAGCCGTCAATTGTTAGGTACGCACTGAAACGCAACTGTCTCCATTTGCAGGAAAAGATAGTAATAATTTAATATTTAAATAGCAAGTAAATATTTATATTTAGATTGTTTGTTTTATTTAATAGTCGTTCAAAGTGTTAGTACTGAAAAACAATTAACATAAATGTGACTTATCCAAGTACAGTATGCAATGCAATAAAACTAAATAAATGAGTTAACAAAGTTCTAAAAAACAAAGTTAAAAATGTGGAAATCATTAATATATAAAAAGAGGAAATACAATGACGCCGTACAATGTGATCAAGAATCTTACGCCGCTCTAGCGGCAATGCAAGGAGGTTGTGCTGCGACTCTACCGCCATCTCTTGACGCATTACGAGCATGTAAGTAATATCTCTATTAGCTAATAGATGGCTATAGTAGTACTTACTATACTAGTATCATAAAATTTCTAGCTAGCTAATTAGCTACTAGCTAGAACAAAGTGCATAGGTACATCAAATTGGTTAAAGGGTTTTATATTCAGAAATTATATGTGTATATTAATTTTATATAACTAAACAACAAGTTACGCATATATTATGATATTTCTGTGCACACATACATATGTTAAGGTATTAATGCTAACAATCTATACATATAATAAAATTGTAACTAAGACGAATCTGTACATTAAATATTTTTTGGAAAATCTTATTGGAATAGACATTATTATCGATACAGTGGCCGAATCTATAGTTTTTAGAATTTTTGTCTGTCTGTTACCGCATCACGGAAAAACTACTGGAGGGATTTTGATGAAATTTGGTATGATTATAGCTGGTTATCCGAGTCAACATATAGGATACTTTTTACTGCGGGAAAATATTTCATCTCTGAGAAATCGATACTAAACCTTAAAACGTAAGTAGGGACGAACACGAGCGAAGCGAGGGTGAGTCGCTAGTAACCAATATAAGCCAATGTCATAATCTCATAATTTATCAATATACATATATGTCATACTAGCGACTCACTAAAACCCTACAGAAGAAATGTTTTAATTGCAAATAATTCATGGGGTAGGTACAATGTTACATTAAACTATAAAAATGATATTGGAGTTATTATTTTTTATTACTTTGTAGAGCATTATTTTTATGTAAATAAAGTACCATAAAACTGCCTTTATTTGTCGATAACATCATAAAAGTTTAATTAATGTTGTTAGTTAAAGTTGTAAGTAGGCCACGCGTACATGGTAATTTAAAAGTGAAAACCCCCTTTCTTTTCATTCCGTATGCATTGACTGTGTACAAATATTAGGTTTCTTGGTAACCATTGGCTATTTTACATACGGCTGCACCTCTATTTTATCCATTTTATCTATTTTACTCAAATCTTACAATTATTATTAAAGGCAAAATCACAGTAAGGCCACAATAATATAATTTACCATACATCTGTAGACTCTGACAGTTTCGCATTATCAAAGAAACCGCTATTGTTATCTAATATAAACAAAAATGTATGCTGTCCTATAAGCAAAACAACAATTCTCCAAAAGTTCTTCGCGTTTTGAAATTTTGACGCATATTATTTTTCCATGGAGAAGTTATCTTATCAATTTTGCCGTAACTCGACACTAGATGGCGCTACGCTACAGCAACTTTTACACCGTTCAACAGATCGCCATGAAAATTGGTACGCATGCTTGTTTGACTAAGAAAATATTTTTGAGTTATTCATTTACGTCCGGCAAAAGCTAGTTGTTTAATAATATGACTAATTTAATTTACGAATATTGAATATCTTAGTGTAGCAACGACTATATTTAAATATGATATTTTATTACCTAATAGAAATTTGTATAGTGTCCGCCGTAACAATGATGTGTAGGTAGGATGTCGGAGGCCACAGTTTAATATCTTCTACGATTTAATTGCTAGTATTAGCTTTTTTACCTAAAAAAGCTTTGTGGAAATGCACGACATACACAAATTATATATGTGTATGATGTTGAAATATATATATATATATATATATATATATATATATATATATATATATATATATATATATATATATATATATATAGTCTTAAATAGGAGGTAGACACTCTTTGTAACATCGTCTTTATCATGTTAGCATGCAGTTACTAAATAAGCCTTGAAAACTTATACGAATACAATTGTCTTTGTCCTAAGCAAAAAGCGTGAAAGGACAGCGCTTGGCAGCCCTGCGCATCGCATTGTACCGTGTTTAATAAAATAAAGTCTCTAATTCTGGCAGTAGAACATTAGAAAATAAATTAATTGTGAGTTGGTATTATCTAGAATATCTTGGATGTAAAACACTTATAGTAGGTAATAAAAATTAAATATAGTACATAATTAATTGATAGATATATTTCTTTATTAAGCAGGACTCCTAACTGGGTAAACAATTACACATTTTTTAAATTAACATAATGGACCTTTGCATTGGTGAAAGGCAAAATCTACCTTGATTATACATATATGGGACCACAACTTGCACTAGAAAGTATTTACATATAAATATAAACTATTCTAGAGAAAAACAAATACAAACTTAAATATAATCTATGAAAGAATATAATATACATAAATTTTACCAAGTAAAGCATAATGTTATGTCCAAGGAAAATCGTTTTCCTTGTGTAAATAGAACATAATAATAGTCTTTAAAATGCTTGATAGATAGGTATTACATTAAAGGAAAGCTTGCCATTATTTGAATATACTAAATTTCAATCATACTTATAAAACTGACTACTGTTCATTCCTATCTCGTCTCTTCGTACGTATATTGTGTACGCATACACAATGCCTCTCACGGCATGGTTTTCATGGTTTACGTAAATCCGCTAATTATACGTTTGCACAAGTTCGTAGCGTTCAATTGTAAACATTATGAAAAATTTAATTTATTTTAGATTTTATAATAGATTTTAATATATTGTTAGGAAAAATACGTATTGTTTGCGGATCTGGAAGTAAATATCACAAGACTAATTATATAAAAATTATTTGTTTAATATAAAATTATATGCAGGTTTCCCACAGATGTCATACAATTGACTAAAATGTTAATAAGTTTTTAAAATATTTACATAAAACGTATTTTTGTATTGTTATTATTCAACTCAACTATACATATTATTTTGTAAATATATGTAAATGTAGTAGGGTAGCGTACTATATTTCATATATATATATATATATATATATATATATATATATATATATATACACATGTAAAGTGTTTTGTTTTATAATAATTTCTATGAGTTTTAGGCGTACTACTTCCCTTTTTTATGTAAGCAAATCATTAGGTTTCAAAACTTATATGTTTATTGTTGGCTGCTATGCGATAACCTCATGACACGTCTCTCTGTCTACCTTTTCCTTTAAGCTGTATGTTACATAATAAATAAACATTATGAAGCCTTTATACACTATAGACAAATATAGTTACTTCAGTGTTTTAAAAGGTCTACCTATATTCTAAGTAATAAGGAGAATTGCTTATACGCTTATACTTGAAAGTAAGAGATATAAGTAGAACTCACGCAAGAGCTATATAACAGCTAATTTGTTAGATATATAATTACTATGCAATTTTTTTGTACAACTAGGTACTGAGTCACTAATAGTCACTAATATTTTTTCTTAAATTATAATTTAAGTAAACGAAAACTTAAAATATCATGCGACATTGACAATCACCAAATCCTGACCTTAATATCAATTGATCCAATTCATTGCATCCGTTTCTAAGAACCTTTATTACGTCGGGCCTTGACGTTTTAAATGCTAATAAGAATTGAAATATAGTCCATGGAACTTTGAAAAAGAAAATATAATTGTAAAACTACGTACTCAGACAGTGTCTGTAGAACCTGTGCAAGCTTACACAATATCTTAATTATCGTATTTTACAAACATATCGTAACCCACAAATTTACATCTCTTACATAGTCATAGAAGCCCGAACGTGTCTAGAATGAAACGGCACCGTACTAGACCTCTGAATGACCTGTCCGAGCCACTGGGAAGCTGTTTGATAAAAAAAATCTAGACTGCTATTATCGTATCTTTTCATTTTATGATATTGTAACTGATTCCGTAAATGTAACAGATTGCGAACAGAAACTATAACCCGCTACGGATGTTGAAGTTGAAGAGAGAGCGCGTGCAACTTACAAAAAACTAGTTACCCGCGCATTCGGAAGGCGATCATTACAAAATTCTTTGATGTTTTTGTCGAAGCTCTCAGAAGCAATTTTAAAAGCTGGAAGTACTCGACAGTTTTTCTGCGATCGTTCATGAGAATATTAAGTATTGAAGGTTAATTTGCGATTAACATCGACTTACGTTGTCTTCGCCATCTTTATTCTACCTACACGTCTGGCTGCGAATAGATCTTTCCATTGTGATGAAAACAATGATTCAGCGGAGTGCTCATTAGTGAATGAGTCACTGGTTCTCTGTGGAGGCCGGATTACTTCTGCCACTGTGATAGACGTACCATCGTATTCTTTCATCTTAAAAAAACTTTTTACCCGGCTTCAGACAGTTTATATGCTGGCATTGTAAGCTGGCTAAGTGATTATTATATATATACTAGCATTGCCCGCGGCTCCGTTCGCGTTCGGATGACTAAAAACCAAATTCTTAGGTTTTACATATTAGTATACTCTTACATTGCAGTTTTTGTATTTTCTCTCAGAAATGAGACATTTGCCCGCGATAATAAGTATCCTATATGTTGACCCGGATGACCAGCTATCACCATATCAAATTTCATCAAAATCCCTCTTGTGGTATTTCTGTGATGCGGTAACAGACAGACAAAAATTTTGAAAACTATAGATTCGGCCTCTGTACCGATAATTATGTTTATTTCAATAAGATTTTCCAAAAAATATTTACTGTACAGATTCGGCTTAGTTACAATTTTATTATATGTATAGATTAGCATGGCTAGTTGTAGGTGAACGTTACAAATAATGATTTACTTATATAAATTAAGAAGATGAAACAATTTTAATTTATTAATTAACATTTTTTTGTTACAGGTAAGTGACCTGTTACCATCAACCATTAAGGGAATAAATTACAGCAGAGTAAGTGCTTAGTGAAATTTAGTTTTTGTATCGCTCTCTAAAGCAAAGTTTGGATGTGTGTTAAATATAGGGGGAAAATGCTAAATTTGCATTAATTAAATGAGACTTTTCTCTTTTCTACGATATAAATCTACTACGCATAATACGTGTCGGTGATGTTTCGACTTCATTATTATATACAATTTCTTCTTTGTACATGATGTATAATACATAGAAGAATATAAATATATAATTGTTGTATAACATAATAAATTAATCAGCGCGATTACAAAGGGTTATCAACCGAACATATTACGTGGTATATTATACTATTATGTATGTATATATTTTATTTTATGAAATATATAAACGAAGGAATGCCTAAGAATGTAAATAAGTATTTCTTGGCACGCGTGGTAATTTATCAAGAATGACATTTCTAGAATACCACTACTGAAAACAACGATGTAATAATCAAAAAATGTTAAAGACCTTAGTTAATTAATTATTGGATGAGGATATGTTTTTTGCATATTAAATAGATAGATGTGTAGGTCTCGTTTTAAATTGTATTCGTAATTACACCGTATATAGTTGATCGACGCAGTGGTAATCGGATGTTGGCTTTAATCTGGATGCTGCAGTGTTCACCGTTACGGGCTACGAACTACAAACTGCGGCACATCCGTTTTGAGCAGGGTTACCTAATCGCAGGTTAATAATTCAAATCAGCTAATTCTTTTATGAAAATATTTTTACTTTCGTAGCCTCAATATTTATTATTGGTGAACATCTACATACATATAATACATAAAACATTTATTATATTCATAATTCTTCACTATGTGCGATGCGTAACCGATACTTTTTCATTGATTATAAAATTATTATAAATTATATCAAACATTAAAGATATTTAATTTCTATATTTGCAATATAATAATAAAGTATTGTAAAAATGAGACATGGCTGTGCACAACCCTTTTAAAAGCCCATTCTAAACGCGTGAACATATTTGTTTACGAAGCTATTTTAAATTCGACGCCTTTCGACATTTAAAACTTTTTTAAAACATCACAAACGTGTCGTACAACCAACTAGAAGGCTAATTTGCTATGGATTTTACTTTTTAATTTTGTTACACATCTGTTTTTATCTCCACATTACAAGATGTAAATAATTAAAGATACTTCATATAGATAACCTCTACATAAATAATAAATATCATTTGCACGCTTTAATTAAATCACTTTGTATTTAATATAACTTTATTATAAATTTTCTAAAATAGCTTATTATATATAATATTATGTACATATTTCCTCATTGTGGTTTTGACCTGATTGAGAAAATAGCACTGGAATGAAATTCCGCATATATATTGAGAGACTCTTATTCGGGTTTTATTGGAAGGTACAATTAACGTTACGTGACTGAAGACGACAAGATTTTGCAAGTATATTGAAAGTATACTCAAAATTTGCACGAATGTTCAAAAAGATGTATTGTGATTACAATGTTATAGGAAATATAATATTTATCGTACGACTTCTAAGAATCTTTCAACGTATTTAATGTTTATAGGTATTAGCTTTGCTTTATTATTTAGTACAACCATGAATATATTGTAAGTATGCTTTGGCTATTAAAATATTGCGAAATTCATTTCTTTCGATTCTACTATTCCACCGCTTCTATTCACTCAATGCAATCCTAAACTAGTTCCATATATCTTTCCCAAGATTCTATCTTTAAATGTATAATGTATATATTATATCTTTACTTTAGCTTGAAGCCCACGTGCGTCGTTACTCATACACGACAGAATCATCATTTGATTCCGCTTTACATTCAAAGACTCTGATTATACTATGTTAATAATAACCTTGTTTATTTTATTCTTCCGGTGTTTACTGCGATAAATCTCGGCGAGGTATAAACAGTCTTTCTACATCTCAACTTTCAATGCTGCCAACATCAATACGCTTGTGCCCATAGTGTAGGTCTATTTTTACCTGGTGTTTATCTCTGGGTCTAATGAGCGCTTTGATGTATTCTCTGTAGAATTAATTTAAATATCAACTTTTTATTTATATTTAATAATATCGACTCAGTTTTAGATTACTTTTAGTTTTCTTTTATTCTTATAATTATTAGTAACGTCCCATTTTTAAGCTTTTAAGAAAATTAAGTAAGAAAGCAAAAATATTTAAATCTTTGTAAGTGAATACCTTTATTTATACTACCTTATAATTATTTTAAGTATGTTGAAAGTAAAACCAATATTCACGATACTGAAAGCATTACTTAATAACATTTATTCTGATATTATTATGCAATGCTATACCGAAAAGTGAAATTAAAACTTAATAAGATAAATTTTTATTTTAATACTTGGCTTGGCATGTAGAACATGGATTTTATACGCAGCATTAAATATTTAGTCAAGCAAGAATATACAACCGCGCCAGATCTTTAATTACTATATACGTTTACTTTATATGCGCGAAGCTTTTGAAGCTAATGCTACAACAATATTTGATTTGTTTTGCATAGTTAATATTACAATGGGAGGAAATAAATATTTACGGGTAACAATTTTATTTGTTATTGTAATGTAACCTTATTCGCTTCGGAGAAAAAGGTAAATTGTAAGGAAATGTTTGCATATTAATTTAATAATTTGTCAATTCCACATTATTATATTAAACCGTAACATTCGAAACGAACCAAAATTTAAACAAAATTTTAATTTTAATGCATTTAAATTTTAAACGTCTCATCACCAGTCTTAATAAAAGGTTTAATCTTAAGAGTGTATAACATACATAAGCGAGCTGCTTACGTATATCTACTCTAAGAATTTAAGTAAATTCTCATTAAATGTATATAAAATATAAATGTAATATTTTCATTTAAGCACTTATTAAAAGAAAAATGTAATAATAGTATAATATAGACTTTATAAAGTTTGCCTTCACGACATGGGCGATGGGTTAGTCCCGCCATCAATATGATAATTCTTATCGTTATGTGTCCTTTTTCTATGAAAGCAATACTGTACTGTAGATAGACCTAGCTGTAGGCGGAAAGTAGATCTATTTAGGTCTTTATGTATATAAAAATAAGGAATATTAGCGGTTAGTCAGTGTGGTCGTGTGTACGGTGATGGGTGCAACGAGCGAAGCGTGGCGTTTGTAAACAGTTGCTACGTGCCCGGACCGCGCGCGGGTCGCACCGCAGTGCTGTACGTGAAAAATAAAAATTCTGTGAGTTTTTGTTCAGTATATATAAGTAACCCGCAATAGCGGTTAGCTCCGAGTGAAGCGTGGATTTTGTGTTATAGTGAAACAGTTGATATTTTATTTGTTCTATTATGTTATGTTGTATGTATGTATGTACGTACTTGTGCTATCGATGTGCATAAAATAATTCTTCATTTATAGTTATCAGAATTTTACCCTACTTCAGCTTGTAAGCAGGTCACTGTATAGTACGACATAAATTTATATTTTATGCGAAAATGTAATTATCACTTGATGGCATTTTGAAAAATCAGTAACGTTGAAAAATATTGTTTCGTAAATAAATAAATATTTTACACGTCGATTAACTTGGCCTTAGTCTATCACACATCGACGAACCGTGTAGGCCTAAATATAGCTGCTCTATCGCCTGACGGACCACCCTTGTGATGGCAAGTGGTAACCATAAACATATTACATTATACTTAATTATGTCGAGACTAATATTCATCATAAACTGTTAATACGATCGTATAATAGTTATGACGAACAAAAACAAACAATTTGTCATCTGTAGACTTATGTCGATTTAAATATGTGATTTATGGTAGCGAAATATAAATATTTGATATATTCAACTGCACTTCTTTGTTAAAAAACGTGCTGTATGTCGAAAACCGTGATAGTTGATTCCGATTGTGTAATATGTTTACCTACTTTTATTCTTATCACATAGATAAGCAAACGTTTACTTAACTATGTTGTTGTAGATAAATTGTAATCATATACGGTGTACCTTTTACAGCTAAGCTGCCCATCTGAATCAGAATAACGTTAAAAGCCCCTTGGACCAAATTAATTTGATTAAAACGTCCTAAATATATTTAGCAAATGTCAAACAGTACAGTAAAATTTGAGTGTAAGTGGCTTTAAATGTCTTATTTTTCTAGGTTTTCATTTCATATTATAACTCTAAGAGAGTCAATATTTAAACAAATTATCCAATTTACGAGCTTCAGGTTAAAACTTGTTAAATAATAAACAGACAAATTAATTATGTCTCGATGATCTATTTTGGTTAATATTAAATTATTTACCAAAAATGTCCTTTATAGCTTGTCGAAAGATATTTTATCCCAAAATGTTAAATACATTTGGCACACACCCTATGAGTAAATATAATTATTCCGGCACCTGTCAGCCAATCAATATACACGGTAGAAGTATATCAAATTCCGATCATAAAATTGCGTTTACAACATCTGCCATGCCGGGTGGTAAGAAATCAGGCACATGTCGCCTTGTAGCCCGCATTCCGCTACCTGCACAACGATCATTGTTATTAGTAGCATGTACTCTTGTAAATTGGTACAATACATGGTCGTACCCTTTTTTGTTTTAGGAACAAGAAAACTTTTTGTATCCCGCAAGTACCCACACTTATTACAACACTCGAGTTTGGAATTTCGAAAATGAATGTATTATGTAAAAAGCCCCGTTTCTTCCAAATTGAAGGGCGCAATAAGTAGTAATTGTAAAAGAAATCTTAAAACGTTTTGGAAAATTAAAACTTTTGAAATGTTTGAATACCCAAAAAACTCAATTTAAAACACAAATCAAGCCCCTTCTCGTAAAATCAAAAATATTAATGTATGTTTTTTTTTTCGTTCTCAGCAACGCTTTTCTGAAGTCAATAGAAAGGAATTTTCGATACAGGTAAACGATTCATAAGCGACAGTATTATGGTGATGCGAAATTTGGAACCCAAGCCACGTTCCTTACACACCGTACATCAGTCACTGAATGCGATGAGAATTTCATTTCAACCGCCCCATGGCCTGGAATTTTAATCACCGTTACGCGACAAAGGATTAATATTGTGTACATGATAGTCTAAACATAATGTGTAAATGTAGATAAAGCTTAAGTAATGACGATATTCATTTGTTTCATTAAAGTTTCAAATATAGAATTTCTGCATTTTGAATATCTTCAGGTTTTATTGTGAGTTAAATTATAATCTTTTGATTGCCGTTTACGTTTATCCAGTTATCTTCCAGCGGTACTGATAAAAATGGTTATCGTCACCGAATTTCTGTAAAAGTCGATAAGAGGCCGTGAGAACACGCAATGCAGGGATAATCTTGGAATTCTGAAATATAAAGGGTGAATAAATGATAGGGTAGTTGGTTAGGGTAAGGACGAGTATGTTTAGGTTGTGATTAGACTTTCAAATTACCTGTTATATTACTGTAACACCTATAAAATATTTTCTTTTGTTGCCAATACTTATATATTCGGAGTTATTGACATGTGAAATCTATAATAATTATTGCTTAGGCATTTTAATAAGTTCAAGTTACAATGTCAACTGTATTTATATTGAACTCGTGTAAATCAACACTGTTTTTAATAAAAATTTAAGTAGCTTTTTCCTGTAAGCGACACTTGATCCACTTTGAGAGGTGGTCTTCACGGTTGAGTTGCGTCGTGTCCTCAAATTCCTCAATTCATTATTCAAGTCTATACCAATGTAAAGTTAAAGTAACATTATAACTGAGCTTTAAAAATATAATACTTTCTTACATTTACGCGATTATTTGATATTTTAAATAAAACTATCTTTTCGGGAACGGGAGAGACTGATATGGTGTCTCCCGTGACCATGAATGCTGTAAAGCATTCGAAACGTCGGGAACCAAAAATCAAAATAAATCCGCGAAATTATCCTTTAAAAATATGATTAATTAATGAGAAAATAATATTTGTAAACCATCATGAGTAACCAAACCATGAGTATCGTTGGCCCACGTTGCATTCGTTTGTGGTATTTTGTAGGTATTTTTTCGCTTCGTATTTATTTGAATTTGCCACAGGTCCTTTTGCCATTCGTCTTTATGGGACAAAATTAGAGATTTTACCAAATTATAAATAAAGTTAAGCATAACGATAACTCACAAAGATATAGTTTTGTTTGGCTTGTCAACATAACAGCAAGTGGTCTGCATCGATACCAATACGTGGTCATTCCCTCGCATCTCCGGTGCCAATTATGGCGGCGGAAATGAATATACAGTCTGGCTTTGGCTATCGCATACAGACATGTCATAGTCTGTATAGAATGGAATATTTGTTACGCAACTGTTAATAAATGGAGCACTACCCACAACGTGTAAGGCTGTTCTTCGAAGTGGTATTAACATTTTTTTTGTATTTCGACGAAGTGAGGTCAACGGCATCAGTAGAAGTGTAGAGTATGTAATATAATGTGATATACATTTTTATATTTATGTACATACGTATGTAGGTATGAGTAAATATATAGCTATAAAGCAAAAAATAATTATAAGCAAAGTCTAAATTTAAAAACATGTAAAATATTCAGCAGATAATATGGCGGTAAACATAACGGTGAACTATTTAATTTTTCTACCACATGTTGTATATTCTACATAATTTTTATATTTCTAAATTCCGTTCGTACTGAAATTCCAATTTTATAAAAATGTACATTGTACGTAGCTTGCGTGTAGCTTAAGTGCGTTTATATTATGTTTGTAGGCTAATAAGGTTTTACGGATAATGCTCATGTATCACAATAGAATTATCTTGTTAACTGTTTATTACGGGTTTATTAAGCATTAGTGTTAGGGTTTGTTATTTGTCTGCAGAAAAACTTTATGAATTATTTTCAGAACGTCTTGTTTAACAATTAATTTATCAATTAATAGGTAAGTTTATATTCTCGTAATATTGCAGATATAATTATACCCGATATTACGCATTTTGTTCGTTCACGAATCCTGCCATTTAATTATACAACCACAGCTTTCATTTTTTCGCGCATTTTTTTACGAAATATACAATATTGTGTAAGTACACATCCTTTTGTTTTAGCGTAAAAATATGAGAATATGATGCAGTATAAACGAATATGTTACATAACGTATCTAAATTAATCATAGCTTAAAAAAAAGTAGTTACATACATTACATTTATTACCTTTTATTGTATATATTACAGTCATGAAAAGAGAATAGACAGAAAGCTGTAATGGCAGTAACCCGGTTTCTTTGTGTAAATGTCGGATATGGCCCTACATCTATAACTCAATATAGTAGCAACTGTTAGGTACTTGATGTTTACGACCAATCTGCTGTACTACTTACCCAATCTTTGTTCAAGAGAAATTTATTGTAAAGCTTACTTTTCCAAGTTTTTGTTTGTGGGCATTAAATGCTAGTAATGTATTTGATTCAATTGAATTATTTATTTCTAGCAGTTTCCTTCTAACAGTGAGTTTTATTTTGTTAACAGTCCGTAAAATACATAAAAACTCACGACTATATTCACAAATTACCCATTTTGTGTTTGCTTAATGTCTACAATCTAATTACATGTTAAATTACCCACCTATAAACATTTCTATTTGAAATTGACTGCATTTCTTTGATTTTAAACAGAGCTCGTGTCATTATTAAATGCAGTATACACATAACATAATGTTTATCGATAACAATTCTCTCGCTCTGGAAGCTGTGATGTGGATGGCTGGCATTCTTCCAAACACGCTATATAACACAATTTACGGATTCGGCGTTGCAGAAATATGCCTGTGCAGTGAACTGGCCTTTGGGAATTGATCAAGTTACGATACTTTTAGACGGTATAAAAGCTCATGCTACAAGAAACATAAGGGTATAATGTAATTTATAATTTAGAAAATTATTGTCAAATTCATTAAAACCAAAAAACGTACTTAATTCTTTAAAACCAAAAAAAACTGCATGTCATGCCACTTTTGATACTACTAATTAGTAAATGCCGAACACTAAAATACTGCTAGAAAAAACTAAATGGCTGTCCCATAGTAAAATTGGTTTGATCAAAAAAGTTCATAATTTTTAATATCTGAATAATAAATAGAGACGGAAATGCGTTACTAATTTAACTTTATGAACAATTTCTGAGCAGATTGTGCGAGACGAGATCTGATCTCAATTTTCGGTACCGTATCACGTATGCGTATGCCATATGGCAAAGGGTAATTTCTCACGATTACTTGTTTCAAGACTGTTCTTTTCTTTTGCTCATGTGGTCGAGACTATAATTCCTTTTAGCGAGGTATGATCTCATTACATCGAAGCAGGAAAGTATGTCAGTATGTGTAGGCTGGTAATGCGCCGCACCGTTGTGTTGCGTGCTTAATCTTACCCGTAGAGCGTTTGTGTGGCGACACCGCGGGGCGACACACTATATTTGGTATAGTTTTTCTTTTTATCTTATCACTTTTATTCATAACACACTAATTCATATTGATATATATTACATTAATGAATATTTAATAAAGTAGTACCTATCTTTATTGAACGTGAGCAATAATATTTAACATATCCATTTTGTATAAAAGGTTAAATAGTAGGTATGTAGAGGACATTGTGCCTTGTTAGTTTCAAAGCTTTAAATATAACTTTATTTAGTATGATATTAAATTAAATTATATTGAGAGCTTTGTATGATATAATAAAATACTAAATAAAGGCTAATTAAAATAGCGTTGTGCATGTCTGAATGAATCAATTCACGCTTAGTGCTAAAGATCTACTTGTGCGATCAGTTTCACTAACTGCCGCAACGGCCGTTATACTGCAGCTACAGTTAGGTATACGTTATATTCTATGCGTGTTGCTAGAAAAATTGACAGAGGAGGTTGAATCTTAACGAAAGTTACGCCTATTGACCTCTTTTTTTATTGAATGGTTACTGTTACACTAATGATAAATTTGTTTAAAAATATACCTACATATATAGTATATGTATGTAATTATAAATATATATACTAGATAAGTATCGTTCGGCACTTTTTTAAATTTGTATCATTCAAAATCTGTTTTCTATTTTCAGCTATTCATTATGTACTTATTACCTACATATATAATGATTCTAAAGTAGAGATTTCACGATAAGTGTTTATCTTATCGTATGCGACTAAAATGCTTCAAGGTTGGCAACGTTAACCTTGTCAAAAGTAAATTTCTTTTTTCTTTTTCTAATTATATTTATAAATTAATGCTTGTAAAATATTATCTAAATATTATTAAAGGTCACCTAAGCTCACCATTTTTTTTTTTTATAGTTGGGAAATCCTATTACGGATACCACCCGACTTCCCCCGGGGTGGTTATGTGGAGACTCTCCGGCTAATGTGACCGGCATACCCACTAAAACCCAACTTTCCCCCTCTGCCGCCATGTGGGGCGCCACGGGATCGCTCTCGCATACAACCGCGACGCCCCGACGGTTGGCCGAAGCCACCAACCATGAGGCCGCCCCAAGCGGGACAACCCCATTATGGGAAGACTTACAACCCAAAAAGTGAGGCCGCTCCTAAGTCCACTCTGCTGATCAGAGAAGTACCCGGAGCAGCCCCACACCACACAAACACCGCCCACCGAAGTGGGCCACCTTCAATCGGCTGCAGAGGACAGGGAGAGCGGCAACGAAACACCGACACTCCTCTTCCCCTGCAGCCCCACCGCGTCCGCCATCAAACGGTGGCGGCCCCGTCTAGGCCGCGGAAGGTAGGGAGAACGGCGCACCGAAATACCGGCACTCCTCTCCCGCCGCGGCCTACCCCTCCGCCGAATGCGGGCCTGCGACCACAGTCCCGCAATCGGCACCCATCATCCGGTTGTGGGACCAAGCGGTCCCACCACCGGTGGCCGCAACGTCTTCGGCTCGAGGCCTAGACGAGCGGCCCCATCCAAGCCATTTGGTCCGCGCCGGATTTCTCCGGTACCACCCGCCCCTCTAAGCGGGTGGCATGCCCCTATCCGCCACCTGGGGACGCGCCCGGTAGGAGTTGGCTTCTCCCCCGGGACACCTAAGCTCACCATGCATTAGCAAGAACAATATATTATTTGCTACAATAATTTCGTCGCTTGACAATACAGAATTAAACCCTCTATATGTCTATTTCGAGTTACGTAAAAAAACATTTTGTCAACCAATTTTTGAGACAGTGATTTAAGAACATCCATCGTACATTGCATAAATAAAACAAGGTTTTTGTTGTAGAACAACAAATATGATAAACATGCGCAATGAAATCGTAAAATGGGAGGGGCTATTGGTATGACCCCAAAAATATTTTTTGATAAAATCAATTAGCAACTTTTAAACATAAAGGATGCACATTGCACGTATACGCATATTTAAATCATAGTTACTTTTTAAAGAAATTATTTCTCACTCATTCATTTTGAATACATTTCTTTTTATGCACGGTATGTTGTCCAATTAAGTACCTCTTTACGTATTATAGTATTATATCATCTGTGGTAATTTAAAAACTACTCAACATCCATCATATTTATGAATACAGCGCGACAAGCTGAGACTTTCATATTGAATGATTTATTAAATGGATTATATTAATTATTATTATTGTTCTGTCTTATTATATAAAATTATTAAGTTTCATTAATAACAATAAAAACCGATGACATAAAATACGTTGGATAAACGGTTATTTTTATAGCGTTAAATAATAATAGGTACTTAGGCTGTATTGTGAAAATTGCAAAACTTTTAGTGAAAATTGTCATCGGATTATGATAAAAAAAAGAATTTATTTTCCATCCTTACATTAAAAATTTCTGATAAATCTAGGCCATAGGTTTATATTATTTAAAATATCAGTACTTGTGTCTTGCGCAAGTCTCTGACACGCCAAGATCGCCCACCCGCCCGCCTTAGCAATATCTCAGCAAAGTATTATTAACCTTGTACAAACGGTTATTGGGAATATTGATCTTAAAGTATATGTTATTAAAATGAGCTAAGAAACCTTATATGATGCTTAGAAAATGAAGGATTAGTATTGGATATTATTAGAATCGGTATTAAAAAATAAAATTGTCTTAAAAGCTCTCCGTGCTTTTATAAAAAGCTATGTCTTCTAGTAATAAAATACTATAATAAGTTATTTGAATAAAACGTATTAATATCAGTGGAAAAGTGTTAAATAAAAAACTTTTCCACTGATATTATAAATTGTGCCTGCCACAATTTATTATTAATAAATTATGTAGTATATTGTTGTTACTTGTTAGAGAAGTTATAACGCAGTTGATATGTACATATAACAATTCTTCACTAACAATTTCTTTTATAACATTTTTTTATAAGAGATAGTTTTAGTTTTACACAGTTGTACCTACTAACAATTGTACCGCAGTAAATAATATGTGTATACTGTATAATAATATCCATCGTCCATCACTCGTTGGCTTTAGTACGAGTATAATCAAGATGATATATCTTCAAGGACGACATCCTTGTTATTATCCAGTTTTCTTAATACGTTCTTTATTTTTTGTGAAATACGTGTTCGCAAGTATGTACTTAGAACAAGTTGTATACGCTTCATCTATGGTATCATATTGTAAACCACTTAGCTAATCTGTGCTTTTTTTTTTTTTTTAACTGCGTATTATAGCAAACAAAATAAATATTATCGTTATTTACATTTTTTATTAAATTATTTATTTAGGTAAGAATTGAATATTAAACAATTTAAATAAACTTCTATTTTATCTTGTCAAGTGGGTGTAGGCTAACATTGTCGACATTCCTATTCGACTGGAATATTGTTTGCTCGCCCTCTTCTAGGGAGCTTAAAATAATTACACAAGTGTACTATAGTCGAGGTACCTTTTAAAGTTCCTCACTTTATACCTGGCGCCTTTTAAGTTTTAAAGTCGGAGAGTAAAAGTTCTTCTTTAACAGGTTTCCGAACATTGATCGTTGGCTGTGACTACGAACGAAAGATCGCTTTCACTTTCGTAATGATTACTTGTCTTTGTAAATGTGTGCGCTTACGATGTGCATACACTTTTTTAAGCTTATAGATAAAACGTCTTGTTACGTAAATATATAATCTTTAGATAACTATTATAAAAATAAATAAATACAACAGTAAAAGTGTTCATATTCCACTTGGCTGTACTGCATTGCGGGATGGAAGGTTATAATTTTCTCTTATTTTAATATTGTATCCCTTATAAAATATAAGTATTTTATAATAAACCAATATTTTAATATTCTTTGCTCTTTAAAAATGACGTTTTTATATAATTTCAGGCTGCTTTGGTATATTTATTACTTTAGAACTATTGGGTATATAAACCGTCGCGTACCTATAATTTTAAAAATATTTGCATATGTATTGTTTATATTTGTTTACTTTATCTGCCGGCTTATACGTGCCGTGATGATTATTAGAGCACGTTCGAATTTAAACTGTGAATAGTAAATAAACGGATATGGACGGCGCGGCAGGCGTGCGCGTGCGCTTCTCGTCTTGTAACTCGCTTCAGTGTGTTAGTGTCTCTGAATGGAGGCAGTCACGCGGTTTTCCATTCTTCTTTTATATCACACGTACTACGACTTGTGATGACCTAGTTTAATAATCGATTTTAGGTAAATTAAAGTGCGTTATCGAAAATTACTTGGTGTTATTTGTGTCGTGCTGTGTTTGTGTGATGTATAATTCGCATTCAGCCATACGTTTTTGGTGCGTAGGTTAAATTTGATGTCATGCTATTTCAGTAAATGTGTTCTCTGTGTGTATAAACAGCATGTTTAGAATTAGAATCACAGTTTACATCCTTTGTGAGCAATTCATTTGTAAATTGTTAGTTCTTTTAATGGCAAATATCATAAGTGGATTATTCAAATCATTTACCTTAGAAGTTTCTTAATCGTTTATCGGACGGATTCGTATTATAAAGTATATAATTATAATATTAAGATGCCAAGGAAAATTATAATTATTGATTAAAAAACAAGTTATTGATTGAATTATTTGAATCATAAATCAGAATATCAGGTGTAACTATTATGAAAGGAGTTTTAGATAAAGCTATATTATGATTAATATATAAGTATAACATATTATGGAACTAGATACTAACATAGTATTAGTATATAAGGCATTAGTACAAAATTGTAATCAATAAGGACTTCATTTTCGCCCATGAACTCCAGTTGAATTTATTTAATGAGTAACTCAATTTATCAGTGATGTCTTCTAGTCGCAATGGTCATATCCGTCGCAAATCGGCGGTTTCCTCCTAAAGATGATCGTCTTTATGAACATGATTTATACCTGCCACGTCATTAGTTTGTGTCAACGCTTGTCGCAAGCGGATGCGTTTATTTGCCTCGACAGCCTATTTATGCCGCTTCTTGGTACAAAAGCTTTTAAGACTTTAATGTTATCAAATGAATCCTTTTTATTATCCGTTCATTATAAGTTACAGTACCTGTATTTAGTAACCTCTTTATACTTTGTACATAATTGAGATATGCATGAGCTTTATTTCGGAAGACACGAGTTCAGTCACGTGGTATGATTGTTGAGGTCCCATAGTAAACGTAAATGCGAAATAATATAAGTCATATGGTGTTATGTACGTGTAGCGCAGAAATATAAGAAAAGTCACTTATTACCAAGTTTTATGTGTGCATAACATATGTACCCATAGCGTAGGGCTAAATATTTTTCTTCGATAAAGTATTAAATAGCAAGGTCATTCTTTACTATTGTTGAAATGGTAAATTATGTTCAGAGTTCTCGCGTGTAAATAACTCCTTGAGGTTATCGCAGTACATTGTTGGTCCCACTGGGCCTTGGCTTATCTTGGGAAACATCGGTCTCGTGCCGGAAAGCGCTGGCGGTCTGCCAGGCCGGCCTCATGCGTTACTATTACTGTACCGCATTAGCACTGACTAGTTATGCTAGTGATTCTTGCAATACCAGCTACCTAATTTTGTTTTCAAATTTACATTTTAAATATAACGGTTGAGGATATAATACGGATTTCGAAAGAGAAAATCAAAATATGTCACATTATAGGAAGACAAAAACAAACCTATCCCACGATAACCGTACATTTTTCCCGAATAAAAAGTATAAGCCTATGTGTCATTCCAGACTATAATCTATCTCTGTGCCAAATTTCATCCAGATCGGCTCAGCCGTTCTGGCGTGAAAGAGTAACAAACATACATCCATACTCACAAACTTTCACATTTATAATATTAGTATAGATTTCTTATATGGGAAATGTACCTATATTTAAAAAATTTCTGGTCAATAACAGGCAACACTTTAAATTATTTTCACATTAACGTAGAGTTTTCTATTTTCATTTTTTTTTCACCTACCAACTTTATAACTATAGTAATAAAGCCAAAAATTACCACAGAATAACGCATAAAAGTTGCTGTTTCCGCAATTTTCTCCTGTGTGCAAACTAAACAATCTGAGTAGTCTCCCACACTTACTTTCCTTTAAACAATAGCATGTTTGTGATTTCACTTTTTTGTCATCAAATAAAAGTCGGTAATTACCCCAAACCATAAACCTGTTCCTCTTCCTTCATTATCGACGTATTCAATGAAATCATTATTAAATTCAATGGAACATTGCAATTATTAATTTTTAAAGGAATTACAGTTTAAATAAATATTATGGTGTTAAGTTATTATAATGAGTGAGTCATATTTTTTCTGGTGCTCTCTTTATTTTGCTTGTCAAGCATCGTATATAGTATAATTATCTAACAAATAACATAGGAAAATTTTCGTTTTATGTAATGTATGTTTGAGGATATGTAAAAAAATAATTCAATTATAGAGTGAACTAATTATATTTACCGTAATTAACATTGACCTTTAATACTTTCTTAGATTTACGCGAATGTTTGACATTATTAAATAAAACTATCTTTTCGGATTATTTCGCGGATTTATTTTGATTTTTGGTTCCCGACGTTTCGAATGCTTTACAGCATCCATGGTCACGGGAGAGACTGAGGTGTTACATGTCTTAAAGATATAGTTGTTACAGACAGCCTACCCACACTTAACAAAATGAAAATTGCACCAATTACATTACAATATTTTTAACTCTAAACATTTTTTATAATTTTAATTATAATTGAATATGGAAAATTATTTATTTAATTTTTGCTATTATTTTTATAATTATTACAATTTTAAAAATATTAATTAGTAATCTATATTTAGTGTTGCCATTATTATATTTATAACCATAAATAAAAATATAAAAATATAGTATTAATTATTAAAGCCATATAATTGTTCTATGTGTAATTTAAAATGTTAAAATTAATTACGGATAATCATTTTAATTTAGTTTGCTATTATTTAAAAAACAACTTACTAAGCAACACTATTAATGTATACTTTTACAAATGAAAAATATTAATCTGATAAGCTGTCATTTTGATCTACACAGTATGAACTTACTACATCTGCCTGTCTGTTATGTTTATATTTATTATTTGATTTTATTATATTAACAACAGGATCCCATGACGATGGTAGTACCCAGCCATCTTCCCTATTGAAATTTGGATGTTTTTTAATTTCTATGGCTTCTCGAATCATTCTAGGGCGATATCGGTTTTCTTTCGCCAGGATTTGAGGTCTATCGAAACGAATATAATGGCTTGGGCGGTCCTGGCTATGTTTGCAGACAGCAGATGTTGTATTGCGACGGTGCTTCACATCAGCTATGTGTTCTTTGACCCGGGTTCTAATGGATCGCTTTGTTTGTCCAATGTAAGAGAGCCCACAATCACAATCAAGCTTGTAGACTCCTGCATCTTGTAGAGGGATGTGGCACTTGACAGGTGGTAAGAACTGGCTAATTTTCTTTGGCGGCTTGAAGTAAGTTTTAATTGAAGCTCGCTTTAGAATGTAGCCAATCTTGTCAGTGACTCCTTTCATGTATGGCAAGACTGCAGGGACGCGCTCGACTGTGGCTGGTTTCACTCGGTCACTGTGACGCAGGCGCGGCACTTGCAGCTTGTTGTCACGCAGAACTTGCTTGACATGTTGCAGTTCTCCGGCCAGGTGTTGCTCGTCACAGATCCCGCGCGCTCTCTGAAACAGAGATTTTCCCACGGTAGCTAACTGTGAAGGATGGTGGTGAGATTCACCGTTCAGGTACCTATCAGTATGGGTCTTCTTTCTATACACAGTATGACTCAAGGTGTTATCTGGGTTACGTTTAACTAATACATCTAGGAAAGCTAAGGTTTTGTCCGATTCTAATTCCATTGTAAATTGAATTTTAGGATTTATAGAATTAAGGTGTTCTAAGAATACAGTTATTTTATCAGATGGTAATATTGTAAAAGTGTCATCTACATACCGCTTGTAGAAACGAGGGGTCACGGGTGATGTGTTCAGAGCAGTCTCCTCGAAGTCCTCCATGAAGATGTCGGCTACGACGGGGGAGACTGGCGAACCCATGGCCACTCCATCCACTTGCCTGTAGAATTCACCATTCCACAGTAGATAGCCGGATGTTAGGCAGTGTTTTAAAAGTTCAATGTATTCTGTTGACATGTTGTGATCTAGTAGCTTCCTAGATATTATTTCAATACAGTCTTCCACTGGTAGGCTGGTAAATAAAGACTGTACATCGAAACTAACCATTGTTTCATTGTCCATGAGTTTTAGGCGTTTAACTTCATTGACAAAATGGTAAGAGTCCTTTGTGAACGCTCTTGTTAATCCTCTGAGTGGTGAGAGTACTTTTGCTACTAGTTTAGCCAATTTGTAAGTCGGTGAGTCGATTTGACTCACAATTGGACGTAGCGGAGCGTTAGTCTTGTGTATTTTCGGAAGTCCATACAACTTAGGTGGTTTTGCACATGATGGAATAAGATTTTTAACATCAAGATTTAATGTGTCGGAGTGTTCCTTAATTAGCTTTTTAGTATTATTTAAAACGGTGGTAGTTGGATCCGTTTTAACCTTTTTGTACGTGCTCTCGTCCGACAAAAGTTGTTTTATTTTATCATTATAATCTGATGTATCCATCACAACCGTTGCATTTCCTTTGTCTGCGCGTAGAACGGTGATGTCTGACCTATTGCGTAGGTTCTTCAACGCTAAATACTCTTGTTTATTGAGATTTGGTTTGGGCCTAGTACTACGACGTAATAAAGACGAAACATCTTGACGTATGGCCTCCATATCCTCAGTTTTCATAATATTTTGGGCCAGGGCATCTTCAACTGCGCAAATAATGTTTTCATAAGGAATGCGCGTAGGCGTTACAGCAAAATTCAAACCTTTATTTAGTACCCGAATGGTAGGTTCGTCTAACGTTTGTTTTGACAGATTGACAACCTGAGGTCCGCACGAGTGTGTATCTGTGGTAGACGGGCGCGTTCCGTTATACTCTGGAGTATGGCGTTGAAGAACCTACGCAATAGGTCAGACATCACCGTTCTACGCGCAGACAAAGGAAATGCAACGGTTGTGATGGATACATCAGATTATAATGATAAAATAAAACAACTTTTGTCGGACGAGAGCACGTACAAAAAGGTTAAAACGGATCCAACTACCACCGTTTTAAATAATACTAAAAAGCTAATTAAGGAACACTCCGACACATTAAATCTTGATGTTAAAAATCTTATTCCATCATGTGCAAAACCACCTAAGTTGTATGGACTTCCGAAAATACACAAGACTAACGCTCCGCTACGTCCAATTGTGAGTCAAATCGACTCACCGACTTACAAATTGGCTAAACTAGTAGCAAAAGTACTCTCACCACTCAGAGGATTAACAAGAGCGTTCACAAAGGACTCTTACCATTTTGTCAATGAAGTTAAACGCCTAAAACTCATGGACAATGAAACAATGGTTAGTTTCGATGTACAGTCTTTATTTACCAGCCTACCAGTGGAAGACTGTATTGAAATAATATCTAGGAAGCTACTAGATCACAACATGTCAACAGAATACATTGAACTTTTAAAACACTGCCTAACATCCGGCTATCTACTGTGGAATGGTGAATTCTACAGGCAAGTGGATGGAGTGGCCATGGGTTCGCCAGTCTCCCCCGTCGTAGCCGACATCTTCATGGAGGACTTCGAGGAGACTGCTCTGAACACATCACCCGTGACCCCTCGTTTCTACAAGCGGTATGTAGATGACACTTTTACAATATTACCATCTGATAAAATAACTGTATTCTTAGAACACCTTAATTCTATAAATCCTAAAATTCAATTTACAATGGAATTAGAATCGGACAAAACCTTAGCTTTCCTAGATGTATTAGTTAAACGTAACCCAGATAACACCTTGAGTCATACTGTGTATAGAAAGAAGACCCATACTGATAGGTACCTGAACGGTGAATCTCACCACCATCCTTCACAGTTAGCTACCGTGGGAAAATCTCTGTTTCAGAGAGCGCGCGGGATCTGTGACGAGCAACACCTGGCCGGAGAACTGCAACATGTCAAGCAAGTTCTGCGTGACAACAAGCTGCAAGTGCCGCGCCTGCGTCACAGTGACCGAGTGAAACCAGCCACAGTCGAGCGCGTCCCTGCAGTCTTGCCATACATGAAAGGAGTCACTGACAAGATTGGCTACATTCTAAAGCGAGCTTCAATTAAAACTTACTTCAAGCCGCCAAAGAAAATTAGCCAGTTCTTACCACCTGTCAAGTGCCACATCCCTCTACAAGATGCAGGAGTCTACAAGCTTGATTGTGATTGTGGGCTCTCTTACATTGGACAAACAAAGCGATCCATTAGAACCCGGGTCAAAGAACACATAGCTGATGTGAAGCACCGTCGCAATACAACATCTGCTGTCTGCAAACATAGCCAGGACCGCCCAAGCCATTATATTCGTTTCGATAGACCTCAAATCCTGGCGAAAGAAAACCGATATCGCCCTAGAATGATTCGAGAAGCCATAGAAATTAAAAAACATCCAAATTTCAATAGGGAAGATGGCTGGGTACTACCATCGTCATGGGATCCTGTTGTTAATATAATAAAATCAAATAATAAATATAAACATAACAGACAGGCAGATGTAGTAAGTTCATACTGTGTAGATCAAAATGACAGCTTATCAGATTAATATTTTTCATTTGTAAAAGTATACATTAATAGTGTTGCTTAGTAAGTTGTTTTTTAAATAATAGCAAACTAAATTAAAATGATTATCCGTAATTAATTTTAACATTTTAAATTACACATAGAACAATTATATGGCTTTAATAATTAATACTATATTTTTATATTTTTATTTATGGTTATAAATATAATAATGGCAACACTAAATATAGATTACTAATTAATATTTTTAAAATTGTAATAATTATAAAAATAATAGCAAAAATTAAATAAATAATTTTCCATATTCAATTATAATTAAAATTATAAAAAATGTTTAGAGTTAAAAATATTGTAATGTAATTGGTGCAATTTTCATTTTGTTAAGTGTGGGTAGGCTGTCTGTAACAACTATATCTTTAAGACATGTAACACCTCAGTCTCTCCCGTGACCATGGATGCTGTAAAGCATTCGAAACGTCGGGAACCAAAAATCAAAATAAATCCGCGAAATAATCCGAAAAGATAGTTTTATTTAATAATAACATTGACCTTATTACGTTTATTGTAGCCATGGCCATTGTGACTAGAAAATACAAATGTTTTTCTATCAGTACGAACCAATAGTAACGCAAACCGACCGGATTCGATGTAAATAATATCAAATCGGTGAAGTCAATGATTTTTGAAGTTGAATTAAGTTTTCAATATATTATATTCAGGTACTTAGACTTACAGAGTATGCATTTTAAACAACAGGTACTTAGAAATATGTACCCGGTTCTTTACAAAGATGTTTCCTTTTGTTTGAGTGCCATTCATTAGTCGAATGTCACATTGGTAGACCCCATTCTTTCTGAGTACATTGAGTCATATCTCAAAGCGTCATACAGGCCTCTGTACCAACGTGTTTTACGAGTTGAGCAATGTCGTGCCGTGGTTTTGGTTATCCTGAAATCTTGCCATCATTATGCCCTTTTAGCTACAGTAAGAAATTCGAATCGCTGATTTAGTAAAAAGTGCTTGCTTACAAATCTGATTTTACAACCATGTATATTTTGTTTATCGCACCGAGCCATTTGTTTACAATAGCTGACCACTTACTGTTTAATTATCTACAGGTCCATCGATAAGATGACGTATTTCCCTGATAAAATCACGCTAACTTGATAATTGCTTAGCTTTTTGAAGTGATATATATTAATTATGATTATTAATATCAGTGGCAAAAATGACAAAAGGTTTCGAATGAAGAAAGTGCTGTGAAATCTTGAAAGTGTTTTGAGTTGTTTAGTGTTTGGTGAAGTTTATATAGCAAAGTTCGTTGGGACATGAGTGAGGATGAGTACAGAGCGGCGTCTCTCTCGGAGCTTCCACTCGTGTCTAAAGGGCTCCTCAACGGAGGAAGCGGCAGACGAGGAGGAAAGTTGTTATCACTCCCTCGGTGGTCGCCACACTCTCAATAGACAGCCGCAAGTGTATGTGGAAGACTTGACGAATATTACCTTAGCCGATTTTGAAACATCGCAAGATGAAATTGACGGTGTGTATACTTCTAAATTATACATTTTTTATTTTATGATATAATTTTACTCACATAACGTATTAATCAATTGAAAGTGATTTACGTTTTCACTTAATTTCATAATATTATATCAAAATAATTGAAGAAACAATATATTTTATTATCACTAATGCAATATTTATGCTAAACCTGACACTTATCAATCCAGATTAATTAATGTAATTAATTGAGATACTCGTAGTTATAATTTGAAATGTAATTCATGAACATTGACAGTGACAGCACATAACATCACGCGTCTTCAAAGTGCGTGTACTTAATTGCTTATTTTCTCTAGTATAGATAAAATGTTTTAATGTGTCCAATTGGATTTTAATATTTAATTGGTTTATGGCAATATGAAATAATGTAATAACCTTGATGAAATAATAATAACGATAGAATCTACATAATATTAAAAATATAAAGGCATATGAACTCTAAAGTAAACTGGAAAATTTGCTCTTTTAAAATATGACTACGCAGGGTTTTAATTGTATTAGAAATTTATTTATTAATGAAAATTATTATTGTAAATATAAAGACGGAATTCAAAAGTATTATTTGAAAAAATATTACGCTTGTTTCTTAAATAATAAGTAGGTACTTTTAAGGAAAGTAGCTTTGTCGAGAATCACAGTGCCATAAAAAGATATGTGGACTTACATTGTACGTATCTCATGTCTGTCGAGTTTGTTCCATGATAATTATAAATATAGCATTGCATTCTGGACTCAGAAACAAGAATTAAACGTACTTATATTCTATAAGAGTAGTTCAGATGTCCTTAATGGGAGGGAGTCCATTACTTGTGAGTTGCGAAGTCTGTCAAGCCCGAGATTTCTTTTCATGCAGAATTTAAATTATTATTAGTAACTAGCAGAACTCGCGGCTTCGCCCGCGTTAAATATACAAAAATATTTTTTTTTATAGAGCGATGCACCGACGCGCGCTTCGCTTGGGTTCGTCCCTATGTAATTATATAATATTAAATTATATTGTTTATATACTGAAATCTCGATTAAAAAATGGGGAGTATGGCTTAGAGGTTGAAAAATATTTTACGACCTATACTCATACCTACCAAATATACAAAATTTTCATTAAAATCGGTGGAGCCATTGCGGAAGAGTGCGACCGCAAACACCGTGACACGAGATATTTATACACGAGATATATATTAAATTACCTAATAATAAAATAATATATTATATGTTTTATATGTTTATAAAAATAATATCGCGAGAATTACGACTATAAGTATTGTTTAAAGGCAACCTACTTGAATGATCATTTATTATTATTGCCTTGACGCGTAGGATTGACATCGTTATAACGTTTTTAGCTTGAAATAACAGTGTTTTGGTGTTACTAAATTATAAACATCTAAAACAGTATTCTTTGCTGAAAACATTTCAAATAAGTGCACTTAGTAAGTAGTGAGTAGGAAATGCATTAATTACGTTTAGTATTTTACACTAACAATGATGCCAACATAAGACTAAAATTAATATTGTTACTATGTGAACGTGATTTGATCTTGACATTGATTAAATACATAATATCTTTCAACCAGTGAGTCATATATCACCGGACACATAATACCTCTCCACTGTGTGTAGTGGAATACCTAAACAATCGTGGCATTAGCAAAGAACGACGTTGAGTGTAATTTAAATCGTCATAAGGTACTTGTTTTCCACTTAAAGATGAATATTGTATGCACAAGTGAGTGAACGGAAAAAACGTATTTATAGCTTTCGACTATATGTGACACAAAATAAGTAAAAAATATACATATATATCTTCTATACATTTCCCGCTATGTTAGTGTCCTTTTGACCTTTAATTCCGAAATACAAAAAAATACCGAAGTCATTTCCAATTTGACCTGTTTACGGTAACTGGAGACATTATCACTAATTCCTTTCACGTATTGAAAAGTCAATTGTTTATGTTTGAATCACGGTTAAGTAAGCAAGCATATTCAGTCTGTGTCCTACACACCTGTGTGCCACCGCTGACATCCGCTTCCCGTATGCCGTCTCTTTTCTACCACCCTTTTCGGTTCCAGTGCATGCTTCCGTTCCGCACTGTGAAGAACAATTAAATCAAGGTTACTCGTAACTAGCACCAAATACCATGTTTAGCATTTGAATTTAGATATAATTATCACTATTTGTAGGCCATGAATTTTATTACCATCAATCAATACATATGAATCCTTTATCAATTGGTTGCTTGTAAATTTATGGTATACTAGCAGCGACTTACCCTCGCTTCCCTTCGGGTTCGTACCTAGACAAAAACCAATCTATCCCACGGAAATCGTATTTTTTTCTGGGATGATATATAGCCTATAATCTTCCTCGATATACGAGCTATCTGCAAAAAGAATTTTTAAATCGGATTAGTAGTTCCTAAGATTAGCGTGTTTAAACAAACAAACAAACTGCCTCTTTATAATATTAGTATAAATGAGTTTAGACTTTAGATTATTATGACCATTAAATTAAAAAAAAAACAATAAATAGACGATAAACATTGAAAATTGTAGAGTTCTTTATTCATAGTATCTTATCGCGTCAAAATTTTTCGTTGAAATGTGATCTTAGCTGCTTTTGTGCATCCAGCGGACGGAAGCTGAGTGAGCTGAGTATCACATTGTGTTTTTCCCTATTGTTGTGCGGGTGAATGAAATTTTGAGAGCTAAGAAGCGTTTTACGTGGTAATTTTGAGGGGGGATATAATGTAAAAGCTTTTTAGTGACTCAAATAAGCATAAACAAAATTATAGATAACTACTTATTAAAATAGTTGTTTTTAAGCTTTGTACGTAGGGTGTTGGAAACATATACATGAACATTGGTTTAATTAACAGATATAGCGACAATTAAAACCCATCGTTCGCGTCGACTCTTGTTGAGATCATTGATGACCTCATCAGTGTATTTCAATTACAATAATGAATGCATCGAGATTATCATCTGTTTATATATTTTCAACCGACTTCAAAAAGGAGGAGGTTCTCAATTCGACTGTATGTTTTTTTTTTTTTTTTTTTTTTTTTTTATGTTTGTTACCTCAGAACTCCGTCATTTATTAACCGATTTGGACAATTTTTGTGTCGTTTGAAAGGGTATACTTCCAGATTGGTCCCATTTAAATTTCAAAAAAAAATACCACCCCTAAGGGTGGAAAAACAACGAATGATGAATTTAACCTACTTCTAATTGTCATATTGACTTGAAACTTTGCAAGTATTTCTATTTCCGTTGATAGTATAGTAGTTCGGTGTTGTTGACCTGATCTGATGGCAAGGCCAGAAGGTGGATGGTGGAACTCTTCAACGGCTAATAGTAGATACTTTGAGTTTGGGCTTATTTTGTTTGATTTGACAAGCCTAACACGTTAGAATCCTTACCTTTCTACTACTGTCTACACTAAAAAGGGAAAAATAAAAACTTTTTAACAAAAAAATAAAAACCGACTTCAAACAAAAGCACTAAAAAGTAATAAATAACTGATTGGTAGTTTTCATTTACTATACATACCTAATCAAATATTTTCGAAGTCGGTGTGCTTTGGCTAAGTAATTAAAGCCTACCTATTAAATACATACCTAATCCAATATTTTCGAAATCGGTGCCAGCCCATACAAAGCAAAGCACACCGACTTCGAAAATATTTGATTAGGTATGTATAGTAAATGAAAACTACCAATCAGTTATTTATTACTTTTTAGTGCTTTTGTTTGAAGTCGGTTTTTATTTTTTTGTTAAAAAGTTTTTATGTCATGTTGTATAGTTTTTCTTGTAAGTGCTGTTTGACCCATATACGGTTTCATATTGTCATAAAATTCAATGGATATTTTAACTGGTAATTTAGTATAAAAGAATTATATTCCTTGTACTTCGATATAATAATATTGTTAAAATGCTAATAAATTATCAACAGATTCTTTAAGTTAGGCAATTTCACTTAATTTGAATATATCTAATATATTTAAAAGAGTAATCTTCTTGTGTGTATATATATATATAATCTGAATCTCGGAATCGGCTCCAACTTTTTTTATAAAATTTAGTATACAGGGGGTTTCGGGGCGAAAAATCTATATAGATTAGTCTTATGTCTGAGAAAACGCCTGTTCTCGAGTTTTCATGCGGTTTTCTTTCACATTATTCCACACAAAATGTGGTCGGTAATTTCGCTTATTCTGGCATAAACATCGTGGTCATGCGGCCAAGGCGTAAGATCGACAAGCACAGGTTCGAATCTCGGTCGGTTACAAAGTTTTTATTTTTATTTATTTTGTTATTTTTATATTAATTCAAGTTTTTAGCTTTAAAAAAAAAGGAAATTGTATTGTAGGCCAAAAACTCCGAACGAAGCTCGGTAGCCCAGATACTAATAATTAATACAATAATATATTCCTAATATGATAACCAAAACATAAAATTGTCTAACTAATCATTCATTTATAAACACTTCTTATATAGGTAAATTAACCAATCATTAAACTATGAAAATAAATTCGCAAGTCCTAAGTGATCCCATGTTGTTCCGTGTTTCTAAAACGACAAGAGGAAAGTTCGCTCATACACTTAACGTGGCTTGAATTATCCCGTACATTGCACTTTCTGTCTATTTATATCGATAATATTCTGACACGTTGTTGGCAATCATTCCCTACCAAGCTGGCTAACGATACTTTTTGTCATTAATACGGTTTACGAACTGATTGCTGCTTATATAATATTGTAAGATATATTTATGGTTGACTAAATAGTTAGTTTCTTTGTTTATTTTTATGAATATGTTTTTACACAAATGCGTAACTATTTGAAGCTATATACAATATACATATTTCATTTGCCACTAGATTTCTCTTTTTTTTGCTAATCTAAAAGAAACACTACTAGCGTTAAATTTGTTTATTATATAAAATAACTTACGACACATTTTGTTATTTCTTTAATTTTTCTATTTAGTTCGTTTTATCACTAGTGAATATTAAAAAACCGGAAGGCAGATCAGCGCAAGCACCATTATCGCATGTGAAATGTATGCCGTGTACAGGAAGCGATAGTTTCATTTAAAAAAACGTTAGTTATATTTATAATGATCTATTTAGAATAAACTGAACTGTAATATTATAATAATTTTCACATTAACTTGTTTATTTAATTAACAAGTAAGCTAAATTATTTAAAAAAAACGATTTCTGTTGATTTTTTTTAAATTAACTTAATTATTAATGATATATATGTAGGTACATAAACAAAGTTGAAACATTTTTAATTCTTTTTAACATAAAGAGATTATTAACCTAATTAATTAATTATGCAATATATAGATAATAAAATGATGAGACTAATAGGATAATATTTTATTGTACTATTCGTATTATTTCATTATATTTAACTAACAAAAATTACGATTAAATTAAAGTTTAATTCTTTATTTCAACTATAATGTAAAATTAAACTTAATATTTAGCAAATATTTTCAATGTAAGACTTTGTTGCGCCCTCTATATGGGATGTTTAAATATCACTCTTAATAAAGTTCCGCTACTTGTCACTAGATCTCGCTACGTCACCTTTATATCAATGTAAAATGCTGACGAAGTAAAACAGACATCTATTTCATAGAATGAATTTTTTGCAAATTGTAATTGTCAAGAAAAACACTTTTTTTAAATTTTCTGATATTTTTTTTATTTTTTTCGTTATTAAGTATAGAATGTACTTTTACCTTCATGTACTTGTGTTTTACCTTTGTGTTTAATATAATATCATAATCTGAGTAAATAGTGTTCTTTGTGCGATTAATTTGTAAACATTTTGGTAATATCACTCAGATTTTTATGGAAAGGAAATTCCGCGCCATCTAGTGACAAAAAGAGTAATCATTTTCGCGTTTGACGTTACAGGCCAATTTCATCAAATAAATTGCTTTTATTACACCAAACGTTAGGCTGCGTTTAGGTTTAAGTTAATCAATTAACAATGCCGTTAAAATATTCTAAGTACCATACAGAATTTTTTACTGACCATTGATAAATCCAACATAAGGCAACTTTTAAAACATTTACCCATATTTAAAACGACCACGATAAAATGGTGTTCAATGACACGACGTGGGCCTGTGGGTTCTAGAATATGATTAAAGGTTAGTTAAGAAAATTAACGACTCTACATCCTAATAGTCTGGTAAAATGCATAACATGTTGTTTAATCTTACTCAATATGGTGAAATTGGCCTTAACTCGATTAACGTGGAGGTGAAGTGAAACTGAATTGAAAAATCGACCCTTTGTTGTACGATCCAAGTTCATAATCATATAAGAACCAGTTTAGTAGGTTCACGACCAAATGGCATCGTAATGTCAAGACTCGGTACTGTGATTTATTCCATGTACTATACACATACTAGTGTCGATGGGCGGAAAGCTTATAATCCCATAACTTTACTTTCAGATCTCATGCTTAAAAGTACAGCCTGATAAAGATTCATCATACGCTTTTATTAGCTAAATTATAAGGTTTATATTTATATAATAATTTTTAAGAGTTGTCTCCGGGCTACCATGTCGCGACTTCTATTTCGTTGTATAGGTATTGTAACATATTATTTGTAAGTACCTACTTCGTTAAGGTTAAAAGTTGGAGTTTTATAATAGAAAAAACTAGAAAATGAGAAAATATGATTATTGTTTAAAATCCTATTTTCTCATATATATATATATATATATATATATATATATATGTGTAAATTAAAATTTTAGATTATTGAAATTAAAATCTTTTTGTAAATAACGAAAATCTGTTTTTGGATTAGTAATAAATAATAAAAACATTCATTATTGCTTTCAAAAAATAATATTTGAAGATTTCCTAATAAAGTATACGTAAATTCTATATTATAACAGCTGTAAATATAAAAGAATATCGTTTTGTTTGTATTTTAAGTGTAGCCTCTACTAAGATATGGTAGAGTTCGTAAGATTGAAGCCGAGTAAGAATCTTGTTTTTCAAATACCGATTGGAGCCGAAGCTTTCCGAATTTTACCGAGCGTTTCAAATATGGCGCGGGGCGAAGCTATCGCTTGTCAACAAACTTACTAGTTGACTCGCTCGCGTGCAAGGTGCGCGTTCTTGCCGCGAATTATATCCAATACATAATTTGTTATGAAACTTTTAAGTCACTGTGAATTTTATTTACAATACGGTGCATTTTGTGATGACAGTTTAAGTTATTTTATGTGAAAGTGAGTGAACGTTGTGTTGAATTTGTGTTTTTCGTTTAAGTAATGTTGAATGTTGGAATATTATCTCATAGATAAATTAAAAGTAATGTTCTGTTATGATATTGCTAGGTAGTTATTTAAGTATTTTTGATAGTTTAAGCAAATCTATATAAACAACTCAAACAAATATTTTTATAGGTTTGCATTGAAATACGTGGTCATTGGCCATTGCGTTGTACTGCAATAAAGTAAACTTGTTGGTTTCGATGCAAAGGTTATACGGAAACATAAGTTACAATCTCAACGTAGACGATATTACTATCTAATGTAAAATGTATTGGTGTCACTATCAAACAAAGACAATGTAAACAAACAAAATTTATTGAATATACATTAAATTCATTGATTATTACATACCGTTTATTGACATAGGGGTCGATAATAATTAAACCGTTTAGTCGAAAAATCTACAATGAAGAGCTTGCTAAACTCATTTTATAATACTTAGAAATTCACTTTGAGTGGTTTTATTAATAATATGATTCAAGTTCTAGCGAAGATTAATAAATCAATAATAACAGATTTTGTTATATTTCACATAAAATAATAACTACCACCCACTAGCTTAAATCTTGCACGTGTTGAAACTTGTTGCTTAGAATCTAGCACACGTTTGTCAAGGGAACAATGGCTATTTCTTCTAAAGACATCTTTGTGACAATGGTTACAACGTGTGATGAATATTTTTAGATATTAAATATTTTCGAAACTAAGAATTCGTTAAGCTACCTAGAAAAAGAAAATCCTCGTATAAGTGCCTTATTTAAATAGTATTTTGAATACGTTTTTCAAGTCAAATGACTTGGGGTTTATTATTAGGAACCTATAAATTATAATAACTTCAATATAACGTATTATTATTGAAATTTGTTACAAATGAATGAGTATTAGATCATTTTAATTGAAGAGAAGATATATCAAAAACTACATTATTATGGTACAAGAATTTCTGAGCTACCCTTCCAGGACACTGTATGACTGGCGCCCTAAGAATGTTACCGTCAACCTTGGATAAAGGACCCATTTGTAGAGTCTCGAGGCAACTAACATTTTACAAGTCAAAATGATATGAAATATGTACTTAGAAAACAAATTTAAAGTTAACTTTATATTACATTTATTACTAAAAAGGTCATCAAATATAATGGGCATGACAAAACAAAAATTTAATAATTCTAAAATCTTCAAAAATACGCAATAATATGTATGTAGAGCTTCTTTTACGGTATAATACAGAGCCTTGGCAAGACAAATTAACCAACCATTATAAATTTACGCTTGTAACGCTAACAATTTTGTTATATTTTTGTTTACAATGCGAGGATAAAATCACATTAATTCATCATACTTTATATTTATGATGTGGGCTGTATAAAAATATTCGTTACGTAGGAGGTATAATCCTGTTTATTTATCTATTCACCCACGCGAGCGAACTTTCTAAGTCATTGATTCGAATTTAAAAAGTACACTCATGTGATTCACTGGTTCGAGTCCCAGCGTGGGTCACATTCCAGACTTGCTCGAATGCCCGCTGTAAACCGGACCTAGCACGGCTCGCGCTCTTCCTTTTTTATTTGTCAACTTTATGGTTAAAGTACCGGTGCAATATTTTGTTTTGTTGTGTAATAATACACACGTATTAAAGCTTTTTGTTTCACAGTATTATTTAGTGCTTTGATAAATGTTGTTGGTGTAATTAGAAAAACTCCTCAGCAGATTATTATGATTCATTAACAGCACTACGTAAAACTGATAATGTTCATGGTCACTAAAACATACTAATGCCCGGAAGAAGACTTCAGAAATTGCTAAGTTTTGAACATTTAACATAATATACACATGTATTCTTTTACTTAAATGCAAAGAAGAGCGCTTTGAAGCTTTTTTTGATAAGAGATCTGTTTTGTAAATTGAAATTAGAATGTTTTTTTTTGTTTTGAAGGCATTTGTATTGTGTCGTAGGCACGCAATTAGAACATGTTTTACTTTGAGTTGAGCTTTTCGATAGTATTAACGCAGAGGGACCATATAAGCCAAGCTAAAACACATACATAAATGACATAATATGACGTATATTAAGTAGGAAAAAACTAAACAAAAAATAAATAGCTACTTAACATTTCAAAATTTTTATTTTATAAACTATGTTAAAAGTCATATAATTTTTAATTTAAATTCATAAGTCATTGCAAAACCGAAATCTCATAGGGTTGTTTCGATTCTCATACGCCAGCTTCCGGGCGAGTGATTTTTTTATATGCCATCTGTCGGCGCAGGTGTTGTTTTACATACTAATGATTTTAGCTTACCTTTCTACATCATATATTTTGTATACATTTACCGCATATGGCCTATAAATCCCAAATGCCAGATTCGACATGACTCTGATTGTAACAGGTGCAACGCTTTTAAAAGTAACCAGAACTAAATGGTGTGCAAAATTAAGCATTACGCTTTAAATTTTGTAATAGTTTTTATTAATTAGAATTGAATTAAATTTATCTCAGCTATAAAATAACAAAATATTACCTAAAGTAGGTAGCTATGATTAATCTATTATGTATAAGGCTATAAATACATTCAGACCAGACCAACAAAATATCATCTGTAATTTATACGTATAATAAAATTGTAACTAAGCCGAATCTGTACATTAAATATTTTTTGGAAAATCTTATTGAAATAAACATTATTATCCATAGATACAGAGACCGAATCTATAGTTTTTAGAATTTCTATCTGTCTGTTACCGCATCACAGAAAAATCACTGGAGGGATTTTGATGAAATTTGATATGGTAATAGCTGGTTATCCGGGTCAACATATAGGATAACTTTTACCGCGCGAAAACATCTCATTTCTGAGAAAAAAATACGAAAACTGCTATCTAAGAGTATACTAATATGTAAAACCTAAGAATTTCGTTTTTGGTCATCTGAACGCGGGCAGAGCCGCGGGCTATGCTAGTACGAAACATACGTTCAATTTATAAACATTTTTCATAATTATTTTAGTTTTGCCAATATTTTTACACGCTTATTATAATATAATGCAGCTGCTACGTGTAGTATATTTAAAATTGGTATTCCCATTTAACACTTAGTATTCTGAAATCAAGGCACATCACTATAGCAACATCTCTATTTTCTTGTGTATGTTAATTACATATAATCAGGCCACCTAATTAATATACGCACAACACCTATGCACCAAGTACTTGATATAATACTATATTATTTATGATATATATTATATATGCGATATACTACTTATTTTTAATTGAATTTTACTTAACTTCAATACTTATTTGTATTTTATGCTATGAATTGTATTAATTTTGGTACAAGTAATTAAATTTCTCGTTTTATGGTTTTATATCGTGATATAGGAGTGAAATCAGCAAAAACGTTAATTATATAATGACAATTTTTAATATTCAAGTTTTAAAGTTGTGTAATTATATAACATATATGTACATATAGTGCAAGTTGATTTATTATTATTTACTTTACTTTCAATGTATCTTATTATATTACAATGAACATAGAGTTATCTTCCTTAGTAAAGCATTAATTAAATTTTAAATAATAGGCATATTATATTAAAGGATTTGTAATATGTATAATATAACAAAAGCATTAGGAAATCAATGTGCACCAGTGCATATAACGGGAAAATTATTGCCCATTGTCTCTATTTTACGCCTCATTTGATGGTATTGCTCAGAAACGTATCCTTATAAGATAGGGTGATTTATGCCTGTAAAGAGAAAATTATTATAATTTATGGTTTCAATCACTGACTTAGATAATATACGTATTAAATAATTAATTATTGTAAACAAACTTTAAATATTAACTAATTTATCATCTGAATGACCAGCAGCAGGTCACCGTAACCTTTGACAGGATATGAGTTTATCTAAATGTCATCCAATATGTCACTAGCTTCCGTTTTATGATCATTTTATTTTATTAGTACTAATGACTTACTGCAGATTCGCTCGTCTCACAGTGACTATATACTATATAGTGTATAGCCATAGAACTAAACACGATCTCTGCTCTATATGGATTCGTGTTGAATAGTGACTTATTAGCTGAATTTTTGGACTGATTGTGAGACAAATTAAACGGACAGACAGCCTAAAACTGTAGCTTTTTCCATTTCATCAAAAACGTTCTCTCTAAACAATTGTTTATCGATAACAATTATCGTCACAACAAAAACGGTTAATCGAATACGGTACTCAATAAATACGATAATTAAAAATTATGTTGCTATAATTGTAGAGTTAAATAAGTACAGATTATATAGAAATTACATAAAAATATTTGAATTTATTTATATAATATATTTGCATTCAGAATTGAGGACATTGCACATAAAATAAATAAACAATACTCAATATAATATATGAATGTTACACGATCTTGTAAGGGAATGTTTACTTTCGAATCGTTCAATAATTTACATTATTGCTATCACTTGGTTTATGGGCCAATAAAATGTTTTCATATAAGTAATAAATATTTCTTTACTGTTTCCGAATAAAGAGGAAAGCAATTAACTTATACTTCATTTAAAATCGTTAGTGAAAATAATAATACGTAATCGCTGCTAATTTAAGTGAAATATTATGTAACTAATAACATAGTTAATAGTTTTTTACTGCCTTTGTTTATCTATTTAGTTTTAAATTAAAGTAACATTTAAAAATAAATAATACTTTCTTAGATTTACGCGAATATTTGACATTTTAAATAAAACTATGTTTTCGGATTTTTCGCGAATTTATATTGATTTTTGGCTCCCGACGTTTCGAATGCTTTACAGCAATCACGGTCACGGTAGAGTCTCTCCCGTGACTATTTGCAATATGATTCAATCGAATTATCATTGAACTCATCTGGTTTGTAAAATACATTATTGTACTACCAAATAATTTCTCATTAATAAATATGTTAAGTAAAAGTAAAACAAATGAAACATTTAGCCTTGAATGAATGTCCCATGCAAAAGGTGCATTAAATAACTTAGACTCTACAGATGCCTCAATTTACATATTGTTTACATTCCAATCTTATACATTGGAAACATGTTTTGAACCGATCTTACGAAACTGATACACGAAACCGATATTCTAAGATTACTTATAGTTCATAATAGTAATTAATGTTTATATGAAAAGCTACAATTATTTACTGCGTGATCGTGACCTTGCTAAAGTGAATGTACTTAGAAGTTGCAACTGCTACTGGAGTTGGATCTTAATTATCTTTGTGTACACATGAAATGTATAGGCATTGTAAACGCTTACAACACTTATTAAGATAATTCTCTACTAGTATTGCCCGCGGCTCCTCCCGCGTTCAGATGAACAAAAACCAAATTCTTAGGTTTTACATATTAGTATACTCTTACATTGCAGTTTTTGTATTTTTTCTTAGAAATGAGATATTTTCCCGCGGTAAAAAGTATCCTATATGTTGACCTGGATAACCAGCTATCACCATACTAAATTTCATCAAAATCCCTCCAGTGGGTTTTCTGTGATGCGGTAACAGACAGACAGACAAAAATTCTAAAAACTACAGATTCGGCCTCTGTATCGATAATAATGTTTATTTCAATAAGATTTTCCAAAAAATATTTAATGTACAGATTCGGCTTAGTTACAATTTTATTATAAGTATGTATAGATTTATTTTCTGAATACTTATAGATACAAAAAACTGAACAAATTTAAAAAATGGACCATATTACGTACACACACATTGTGTGTATGTGATATTGATTATAATCCATACTTCCATACTAATTATTATTAATATTATAAGAGCGAAAGTAACTTTAGTGTGTTTTCTTTGTTTTTTATCTTTTCACAACTAAACCGATTTTTTACCCCAGAAATCATTGCTTTAAGGGGTGAAAACGGAAAAAAAGTTTGTATTGGAAATCAATAATTTTTCAAGTACCTCACGGATATAAAACTTATTATACTATGAATGAATATAAAACTATGTATACTCTCTATCTATTCCATACTAATCGTTAAAACGTATCTATTACATAAAACGTCTTTCAAAAGATATTCACTTTAAACTGCCGACATTAATTCGTATGTTATATTTTAACTTTAGTTCAATAATTAATATTAAAAATAGTTTATTACATAAGTTCTATCATGAGTCACCAAATGTTTCAACCCTATCTACTACAACAATAGAAACTATGAAATTTGGGTATCTTATATATTTATAAGAATGTGAAAATTTGCAAGGTAAGTTAAATAAAAGGAATTTACAAAATCCACCAACTTATTATAGTTGAATCGTGTTTAAACATTTTGCTCCAATACTTTCCTTTGTCTGCTTAGTCTCCGTGTTGGAAATCGTTATTGCTCAAACCTATGGTTATCTCTGAACTGTTCTTGTGTAACTTTAAAACAAGTTATTTATTATATCAAGGTATTTTGGTGATATATTTTTTTATGTTTTTTTCTCAAAAATAAAAGTAAATTAGTATTTATGGTCAGTTGTCGTAAATACTGGGTGGATACTGAAATATTTTCTCTTTGTTTTAAAAACATGAATCCTCGGTATGCTTATCTGGCATTCCAGATTCACAAAAAAAAATCTCTTTGGTATTGCATCACATTATATTCTTAATCTTGATCGTAGCCGTCGTTTGAGATTATCAAAGAAACCGACAAACCGATTTAACTGGTACTATTTTGTTCTATAGAATGTATTCTAAGTACATAATATTGAATTTCAAATGTACATATATTGATCTAATTAAATTCTATGAATTATATATTATATTTCAATAAAATAATAAATTTGTTAATATTATAAAATGTTACATATTTAAATTTATATTAAAATTTAATTTCCCTCAATTCTGCACCCTACACGATGATATTGACGCCCATAAAGGACTAATAATAATTCATGCTGAAAATACCCATCGCCATTATCTCCACAATCTTTTTTAAATTTTATGTATCCATTTTGCGAAAATGATATTTTTAGACTAATATAGACCTCGCATGGTTTATTTATGTATAACTAATTGAGCCGCTCCTAATGTTCATAGCGTGGTATCAGATACCGTATCACCTTTCCCAATTAGTAGACTATTAAACGCAAAAAAATATATGAAATGAGACTTGTTCTAAAGATAATTTCATAGATTAGAAACAATTAAAAACAAACACTTTAGCTTAGAGATTTTGCTTAAATAACAATAGTGAAATTTGCTGAAATAAATATGTAATAAGTACAGAAGTCTTTAAATTATAATCTCAAAATATTAAACATGACTCGATAAGTGACTACGTTATACGGGTCATTCGTAGAACAGTATTTTACTCAACGGTACCTGATTAGTTTCTACATTATAGTAATCTGCAATTTTGTGTTACAGTTTTTTTTAAATTAATGTTGCAATAGATTATATTTTAACTACACTTGTTCATTTTATGCAGTGACACGACCTCCGTGTCGATGATTATCAACTTCTTCTATATATATAAAAATCAATTGCTTTTCGTTAGTCTCGCTAAAACTCAAACAAATCAAATCAAAATATTTTATTCAGCATTAAATTATTACAATTTTTTACTGAACGTCATGAGTCTACTACCAGTTCGGAAAGAAGAAGCCTCAGATCTGAGAAGAACTGGCGAAAGAAACTCAGCGGGACCAATATCTTTTCTTAAAGTATAATCTTTTTTTAAAGTAAAATTATAATTTGCAATATTTCTATCAAGTTGAAGTTGCCTGTATGCGATCATTTCATTCCTAAGGTGTGCCATCTTCTATAAAACCATTTATTGTATCTTTAGTACCAAAAACGTACTAATTTGAGTAATTCTTTTTTTTGTTTTGTTTGGGAGTATGTCAGGGGTGGTTGAAGTATAAATTTTTCTTGGGAAAACCCAAAAAAAACAACTGGAAAATCGTAAATTCAGAACTGTTTGTATGAGTATCACTAACGGTTAAATGATGATAATTTCGCGTACTTTGGGACGAACCCGAGCGAAGCGAGGGTGGGTCGCTAGTAAATTATACATAAGTATTCTATAATTTGACAGTAAATGACAAATGTCAAAAAAGTGTTAAGAGAAAACCCCTCTGACATACGATAGATTCCACTGTAATTAATTATCTTGCTAAGATTAGATTAGTCTTAGTGAGAAGATTCACTTAATAGACAATCCGGGGCTTTAGTTAACTGATTGCCTTCATTCGCGTGAACCCATTCTGACACATTGAGTAGTAGATCCCTCTGTACTGTCACTTGATTAATGTGTTTCCTTATAAATAAATACATATGTTTTTTACCGGAAATGCATATATTATATGAATTTATTAACTAAATATTTCATTGTTACAATTAATATTGTGCCATAAAAAAGGGTAACCGTTGCCTAATAATATGGATAAGTAATGTTGATATACGAATTTTGCATAGGTCTCTATGTAAAGTCTATGACCACGAAAATTGACACAAGTACTTTTTTTAGAATTAGACTATTTGTCTACATGTGATAAATGCTTCATATAAATTTTTATACTAAATTTGTTTTTCTTATCATAATAAATACGAGCAAATATATTTTTGTCTTCGTTGTCTTTTTACGTAGCGTGCGTTTGTTGTACCTTAAACAGAATATATTTTTTTGATCTTGTGTAAAGAAACTCATACAACATGCGGGTGTAGTAGAACCTGTCTAGCTAGGAAACTTGTCGGTCATTTGTTATTCTTTTGAGACGAGATTGTAGGTATGCCCGTGTACAAATACACTATTAAAAGTACTTCTTAATCTGCTGTTATATTATATCAATTGTTCATGCTGAAATAATTTTATTACAGAAATTTATCTAATTACAATAAATCAATAATTCAAATAAGGACTGATTTATGCCTCGTAATCAATTTACAGAGTGCGAGTACCATACGAATGGCATGTTTTTAATAATATGTTTAAATCAAAAAACATAGAGAGATAGAGCAGTTTATAAGAAAGTATATTTGATCTTAGAAGGTAATCCGTAGAGCTGCTGATACGATTTTGTTCATATTTATTTATACAGAAGTGATAAGTGTGTTTGTTACGACACGAAAAAAAAGAAAAATGTATAGAGAATAGGATTTGTACGATATTTCATGATATATATACATTTACTAGAACTAATTATTTTACAAACAAAAACAATTATTACTTTTCACTATGTAAAGAAGAAGTGCAAGTTTGCTACAATAACAGCAACAAACCTAACCGCAAACAAATGCTTCGAATACGACAAAGCAAACTCGTTCTATTTACTGAGAGTAGGTACATGTCATTTCTCTTTCATTTTAGTAATAACTGGTATACTTCGTTGGCAACATGTCGTGCTTACCATATGTACTATATTGTCGTGTGAAATTAAATAAAAATATTAACCCACTATACTTAACGAATAGCTTTGTTTCTCAATGTTTTTATTTTAATCTTTAGTAAAAACGTATTCAAATTTCAATAATTTTTGTTAGATTCTTATTTAAACGTAAAAATACAATTAATTTAAAAGCCTAATTAGATAAAGCATTTTTAAACCATTCGACGGATTGCGATAACTTCGGTGTACCACGGGAAGGTACTTTGACTTGATATTTTTGTTCGGCTTGCTTAGTTTAGGGTAAATTACTCTTGTCATAGTTAAAAATAATTTTTATTTTAAAAATATCCGTTTTCGTTTAACTTAAACTCAACGATCTTGTAGTATCATACAAAAGACAGTCCAATATTTATCATTAATAATATATGTATCGATAGTATCTGTTTTATTAGTGTATGTATTATGTAGGTATATTGTTTCAGTGCAAATTGTGCGGAATACAATAACAATAATAAAAAGTTCATATGATAAAATAAAAGTTGTATGAAGCTTCATAAAATTTTATAGGGCGTTAGGTTTTTCATCCTATTCTACGAGCAAGTTAGACTAAATAATTTGAGAGAATTGCGTATGAAAAGTATCTCCCTCGCCACAATATGTTGTTTATTTTTGTTGCCATGCCGCACACTTCCCGCCCTCTAAGGGATATGAGTATGAGATATTAGTTCATAATGTCAATTGAGAATTTATTAAAAAAATGCTGCTGTTGGTATTACAAAAGTTATTTAAGGACTTATGCCTCATAAAGTAGATCTCTATTTCTACTTTAATTTGTAATTTTCTTTCGTTTTTTTTTCTACAATTTGTTAAAAACTTTAAACATGAAAAAGTATTGTTAACTTATTATAATAATTTTAATAATTTATAAGTCCTTATTTTAACTTAAAAGAGAGTAAGTCAAGTTGAAAAACCTAGGCTATAGACCGAGCACAGTTGCGCTGTCGATCACTCGTGCTGCCTTGAAACGTGATTGCGCGCGTTAGTCACGCCGCCGACTGAGACCCTTGGAGGATCAAGTTTCTACTTCCATTTTTTTTAATTACACTTCATTACTTACATTTTAATATAATTATTATTCCTTGATAATATTACGTTCAGTAAAAACTTTGTAACCCAAATGTAATTTGCGTAAACGTATACTATCGAGTAGTTATACTAGATGCGTAAAAACACACACAAACATAGAACCTCCTCCATTTTGGAAGTCGGAAATATATTGCAATTCTGAAACGATGATCTGTTTATCAATTTAAAATCCTATAATAATTCTAACACATCAAGTAATAAGTTGTAATAGTAGTGTATATACAGCATTGTGAGTGAGAAAAAAATGAATATTTGTCTAATGCGCGAGAACGTGTTTTATAAATATTGCTCTCAGCAGTGGCGGGTTAATAACATTCGTTCTGCAAGCTTTATTTGCCCTGTTTCGTCTTGCACTCCATAACAACAACCTCATTCCTCTGTATCACGACATCCGGTGCTTTATTTCGTTCTCTGAATACACTACAAAGACGTTTTTAATCTACGCGAAATTATCGTGTTTTACACTTTTTGCTTTGTGTTCTCAAAACTCGAGCATCAAATTCAGACTTGCCTACTGGATCAAAGGATATAAGTTTATCGCAAAAACTTCTATTATGTTTTAAAATAAAATATATGAACTATTCCATTTATATGACGAGCAAGAACATCAATTACTTAACTACGCCCTGATAATATAATTGTGTGATGTATAATGCTAGGGACCAACGTGTGTAAAACTTATTATACATATAATTCGCATTTTGCACGAAAGCCACTCCCCATTTCAAACAAGCACATATGGTGCTCACTATTATAACTTTCCATTTGTATCTGCATTTACATCTACGAGTATAAACTAAAGTATCCTTAACTTAATTCACACGTGAATCATATCACGTGTGACGCTTAAATAGATTTTTAACTTTATGTACTCATTTAATTAATATATTACGAAATAATATATGCAAATTATTTACTTTAAATATTTTTATAATATTTGCTCAGTTGAAACCGATTCTTGGTTGGCAATACTGCATAATCTTATCAACTTGCGATAAAGTGAAACTGTTCGCGGTAGGTACTTGTTAAATCGATCAATGCGCAATTCTCGCTTAAAACAATTTTATGACTTAACAGTGATTAATCAGAGAGATTGTAAAAGAATATTTTTTATTAAAGCAGTTTTTATTCATAATTTATAAATATTCCAACATTCAATAATGTATAATTTATAATCCATTTTTATAGTATTGAGATGTTATAATGTAAAAAGTGTCAATGTTATTATAAATGTACTTTAATTAGTCAGTGAACATGAAATGAAATATAAAAAGGACAATTCATTAAGAAAAATTCTTAAGTGAGACGAATGGCGCCAGCGATGCGGCGAGAGAGTCGTAAGAAGGGCTAAAGGCATAATTTGGCGTGCTTCCGCCATTATTTTTTGTCAATCATGTCTAGAGCCCTATCACCGAATTCATCAATCACAGGCGACGACCAGATCAGGCGTCGTTCTGTGTTTTATATACCACTGTTCGAAAGCTTCGATAATTATTTACCGTTGACGCCGGAGGAAAAAGATGCTATAATATGTGGATTAAATATCGACGAAATTCCTACGAAACCGAAAAGAAAGAATGCATCTGAATCTGGTGGATTACAAATACATGGAGATGGGACATTCGTAGAGAGTGAAAATCACGTGAGCATTTTAAGCCCTGGAAGGCGATATGGGCGACCTTTGTCATCAAGAGTAAGTTCAAACGAAACCCTACCGAGAGAATGCCAGCGTGATCTCACGAGTCCGAAACTTGTCGCTGAAAGCAATATCATAAGGCATTCGAAGCCAAGGCTACGAAGTACAACATCATGTGAGCCTCGCTACGATAGAATATATTCACCTTTAGGAACTTCAGTGTCATCTAATAAATTGAATACGTCAACTTCAAGTATCAGCGCCAGATTACCTTCAAAACATCCTATACGTAATTCCAATTTATCGTTAATTCCCGATTCTCCTAAGCTTCTCTCACCAAACAAAGAAAAATCAAAAACATTGCCACAAAACCTAAATGCTCCATCACCGATACGAGGGAGTTCAAGTTCTACTTCTATTTTTAGAACACCTAAAATAACGGTTACTCCAGAAAGTCCAAACAAGAGTCCAGGGAAAATATCAGGCTTAAATTTTATTAGGCGATCCCGAAGTACAAAATTATCAAGAAGTAATTCATTGCTTCGAAGTATAACTGCGAGGCATATAGAAGAAGGTCTCGATGATAGTGCGACTATAGTGACTGACTTGTTCGACAATTATGATAAGTTCATCGATAATAATGGTGGCGAAAAAGAAGTGATTTGTGCTCTTATAAAGAAGAATGAAGAACAAGTTGCGAATAGTCCTCTTAGTTTACGTCGAGCTTATTTAGATGTAGAAGACGACGTTGCTGTCCACTCTGGTAAGAAAATTATGGAATATTGTCATAGTTTTTTAAATTGTGCAAAGAAATTAAGTGAAAAAATGCCAAAGTACTGCTAAGAAATAAAAAAAAACCTGTAATTTCCGAAATTTATTGAGTAAACAATAATATATGTTATATAACTCGACATATTTAAATTATATTAATGCAATGAGCCAACTACATATATTGGTGAAATGTTCGGATATAAAATACACAAGTCGAGAGTTGTTAATAATATTTGTTAATTTATTTATCTACTAACACTAACTTAAGCTTTTTATTTTTGTACTCATATTATTACATTATGAAGTATTACGTGCTAACTTAACGTTTAATGAACATTCAACCTTAAGGTAGTGGATTTCATATCAAGTGCAGCATTGTTTAAGACTTTGAATAACTGTTGGGCTCTTCCGATGTTATTATCCAACGAATGACTTGCCACTTTACCACTTTATCCACATCGTTTATTATCATGTACAGAGTAAATAATATACATAATGTAATACCTCATGCAATAAGTATCTATGTGACAAGCTATATCAGTCTCTGTACTAAGCACAAAAATATAAATAAAAGTACCTATTGATAATTACATAATAATAATAATAATAATAATGTTCTCCTAGCCGATTCCGGCCACGGCGGCCAATCTCAATGAGATTAGCCAACTGCGCAGGAGATATTATAGTGCTCAAGTGTACGCGCAGACACAAGTGCACTCTCTATTCCTATCACTCTCATACTCCGGTGGGACGACCACTCGACACGACCGGTGAGAGTTAAGGCGCAGGACCGACGGCTTTACGTGCTCTCCGAGGCACGGGGGTGAAACACCGCCAACTTCCCAACTCCGGGCTGTTACTGAGACTTACTATACAGGAAGACTCAATAACTAAACTTGGCCCGACCCGGGACTCGAACCCAGGACCTCCGGGTGTGCAGCCGTACATGCTAGCCACTATACCACCGAGGCAGTTCTACTTACAATTACAATTGCTTATAATTACATAAAAAGTACACGATATAGTAAAATACTATGTAGATCGTTATTAAAACACGTAAAATACATAGGAATTAGTGGTACTTTACCTTATTATTGATTACTAGCAGAACCCGCAACTTCATACAAAAAAATCTCTAAAAAGGCAGTTTCATACAAACTTTCATCCCCAATTTTACCCACTTATACGATGAATTTCGAAAAATGCTAAAACACATATTTAATTTTATTAAAGAGCATTAATACCAACTTTCAAGTAATTCTGATCATGTTTTTTTTATTGTATTATAACGTATTTTCCCGTTGGAATGAAATATTCTCCCGCGGTAAAAAGTAGCGTATGTCACTCTCCAACTATCTCCACACAAAAAAAACACGCCAATCCGTTGCTCCGTCTCGACGTGAAAGAAGGACAAACAAACAAACACACTTTTACATTTATAATATTAAGTATGGATTATTATTGCTTAAGCAATTGAAAGAAAAGGAAAGACGATATTTAGAATTTCCAAATGCAAACTTTCTCCGTTACGATTTTATAATTCGTGTTGCGTGGAGTCTTACAACGGTCCAATACTTGACTTTCAAAGTCCATAACTTGTTCCTGCTTTATATTTCGTTCTGTTTGAAAATTGAGCTTTGCATTTGCAAGCTCTGTAGTAAAAAAAACATTATGCAGCTTTAATGCACAAACATCGAAGACTGCTGGAAGTCAACACATCCGAAGATGCTAGTTTCAAGTTTATTTTAATAAGTTAAGGGTCCATTATCTGTACACACAGCACAGGCCCAGCGTAAAGATGGACAGATAATAATTATAATATTTTAATAAACTATACGCATTTAGCATATTTTGCAAGGTTATATTATAATTAAAGAATTATAATAAAAAATGCTAGAGGTTATTTCAATATTTATGTAGTCTAAAGTACGAGTGCTACACAATATACTTCCTCGTAGAACTACTATATATACGATACTAATACTGTACACAGCATATAGTTACTAGAATATATTATAAATTAATATTTGTAGAAAACATAAGTTCTTTAAAAAGTGTCATAATATGCATAATGTAAATATTTATTAAATTGAAATAATAAAAATATGTAAATCAAACTAATAAAAATGTTATCACCGTGGTACTTCCTTGTGACGGCTTATCAGTTATTATAGTAAAGACACGCTTGTTTTCAATAATGATGTCGAAAATCTAACACAAAACATGACATATTTATCAAACGATATGTAAGATATTGTAAAAAATAGACATAGTTTGTAGACTATTTAAATGACACACATATTTTATTCGTGAAGTTTGGATCGAAGCTTTAACCTATTGTTATGCGTAAAAAAATATTTCAAGGAATTTTTCAAAAATAGGTTCTTAAGTCATAAACAGAATTCAATTTCAAAGACTTTTCCCTAAACTCGTTGAGAACTACCTCATACACTTTGTAACGAAGCCAACTGCTATAATTTACGCTGCAGTGACTCACTACTGTCTAGCGATATAGATGTTTAATGGTTTTAGGTCATTCACCTTTAAGGGTGAAATAATACATTAAAACTACATGAAATATGTTACGTTATATTATACACGATACAAACTTAATAATTATATTGGTACGCCTATAGCTTTTGCTTACTCATTAAAAGCATTCGAGCCTCTACCTTCACTTGAGCAAAAACTTATAGCCTGTAGCACGATTTATGGATTAAAACGGGTTAGAGTTCCGTTGTGTCAGTTTATGTAAGTAGTATTTGTGCTTCAAGCTTTGACAACATTATAAAGAATGGTAATATACGTATGTAGAGACGGAAGTGTTCTTATTTTATAGTCCACTAGCGAGTCACCCTCGCTTCGCTCAGGTTCGTCCCTAGGTACGTTTGGACGCTTAGTATGGAATAGATTTTTTGTTAAAAAAAATTTTCGTGATTTTTCCGGTGTTTTAATAGTTATTTGGGGTGAAGATATATCCAACAAAACAAAGATCATAAAAATCGGTCTAGCAGTTCTCAAGTTATAAGTGTTGTAACAAACCTGACTTTGTTTTATATATGGGAATATATAATAGATATCCGTATTATGAAAATAAAAGGTAAGCATGGCTCGCTGTCTTGAGATTTATCTTTTTAGTTACCAAAATTCTGTTTTACCCAATTTTTGCGAAATTAATTTTTTATTTTTGAACTACTACGAGTAGTACGTACCCTAATTATGATAATATTTAATGAAAGTAGTTTAATTACTTTAAAGCAAATCCTAATTATAATTGAAAAAAAAACAATACAATATGTAAACGGAATTCTAAAAGTTTATTAAAAGTGAGAATGCATATATTTATATATATATATATATATATATATATATATATATATATTCATCCACATAAATATAATTTAAGTACGACCATAACTCGCACTGACAACACACTGAGCAATTGAAGCAATAACAGTAGTACGTTGGAAACATAATAGAACATCTGTTTAGTTCTCACATAATTATGTCATGTTATTGCATATATAATTTTATCTGAATCTTTAATCTACTGTTTAAAATTTAAATGTATGCAATATCTACATAGTAAATTCTTGAAGTATAGTAGTTATTTTTTTGGAAAGCAACATTAATTGGAAATATCTTTTTAGGTCTATTATTTATTAAGTCGTTTAGTTTTAGCGGGTTATTTTTTGTTTAATTTTTATTTCATTAAGTATATCAACTCATTAAGAGTTTAAATCATAAACTTTTTGACATATTATATTTAATTACAACGGTGCAATCGTAACGGTCATGGGCGGCGTGAGCGCAACGTCCGCCGGAAGCCACGACGTATCGCGGTACTAGTGATACAAAGTACATTTGGTTATATTATACATATTATATATTATGTATAGTGTGTACTTTAACTTCACGGAAAATTTTAAATAATACTTTATATTTGTATGTAAATAAAATTTTATATAGCTATGAAATAAAATACCTATGTATGTATAATGTTTAAGTAATATACAATTATATGTATTAGCATGGTTAAATTTTCAAACTTTTGTTATATTAACAATAAATCACTGTGACTTATACGGGTAAGATTAGATCTACCGCAACTAAAGTGCTTTGATTTACAGCAATTTACGACATATTGAATATCCTCTACTAAGTGATTGATATATTTATGTTTACTTCGATTGATGCGTTCGTTTTGTTAAACGATATGCATAGTGTAAACAAAAGACAGACTTATTTATGTTGCAAATAATTTACTTCATATTGAACTCTATTTTTTTAGCTTTTTATTTTTATTTTTTCATATTTTTTTGTAGTAAATTTCTCTACGAATATATAATAAATTAATTATTGTTTTTATTTTGCAGATACATCTTATGAAAAAGCATGTCGGCGTGGTTCGGCGCCCAGTACGCCGGTGCCCGGCGCTCAGGCGCAACACAGCCCCTCTCGCTTGGCTTCCTTTTTCTTCTCCAAGAGGTCGTTCAGAAGCAACCCTCTCAAACGGACAAAATCCAATACAAAGTTGGAGAGAGAGCGGGCGTTAGCGACGGTACAAACGCACCCAGCTTCACATGCATTACGGACGTCTAGGTGATTAAAATATTTAGTATTAGTGACCCACTCTTGCTTCGCTCGGGAAAGTCCTCTTCGCATTTATAATATTAGGAAAGTTCTCAAAATGGATGATTTTTTCCGGCTATAATTTCATAAATTATAGCCTTCTTAAATAATCCATCTTTCTATTGAGGAGGACCATCTGAAAATCTGTACAGTGTATTGTGAGCTTGAACCGATTAAGCACAAACTGAGTGCAGTGAGGGGCTCATTATTTTTAAAATATATAGTAATATATGTAGAGTTCACACACTTTGTTCAACTTAGTAGTTTTCCTCTCACGATAATTAGTTATGTTAGCATGGAACCATTAAAATGGATAGGAGCTTTATCTAAATTAAGTTGTTGATCATTTGTTTTTCGCGTACTTTATCTCTTATCGTAGCATTTATCTACGACAGTTAATACAATAAGGTGGGACCGAAAACAAGGACAAAATGTAATGATAGCGAGAATGGTTTGTCGTGGCAATACACTGTTTTATTATGTTATTTCGCTAGTAGTGTCGCCCCGCCCTGTATTTACCAAGCTCTAATTATTTCGTAGACAATAAACATGAAACTACTTCGATGTACAAATACATTAATTAGGAAAAGGAAACTAAAGTTTATGTAGTTTCACTTGCTTTTAAGTCCAATTACAAATAGTAATGTAAATTATAGTGTCTTGTCAACATTGCAATCTCTTTGTATTTTGTTATGGATAATATACTACATGTTTTAATAATAGGTATATAAATAACTAATGAGTAAGATGAAACGTCTTTTTATTTGCATAAAACAAAATACGAAAGAATTTTTTTATTTATTTTATGTATCTTTAAAATTACCAGCGGCTCACTCTCACTTCGCTCGGGTTTGCCTCTAGGAAAACAAAAACAAACCTATCCCACGGGAACCGTACATTTTTCAGGGATAAAAGTAGCCTATGTGTTATTCCAGACTATAATCTATCTCTGTGTCAAATTTCATCCAGATCCGTTCAGCTGTTCTGGCGTGAAAGAGTAACAAACGTCCATACTCACAAACTTTCTCATTTATAATGTTAGTGTAGATATAAATATATAATAGATACATTATAAAAAATATATATTTTCATTCCAGATCTCATGAAAGTCTTTTATCAGCACATTCACCGGCGGTGTCCACGATGGATCTCGGGCCCCCCAATCAGGTATTGAGAATTCATAGAATGCTAATGGTAAAATCTAGGAAATTATTTGAAACGTGTTTATAAGAATCAGTGTATGTTGCAGTGTGCAAATTGTGTTTAGGAGATATAGGTACTAAAATACACAGTGAACCTACGAATCTAATAATTGAACTTAAAATATAAAACAATGAAGTTAACTCTGGAAGTTTTAATTTAAGCACCTACACATTTTTGTATGAACATGTAAAATATGAAGAAATCTTCAACAAATAATATTAAGCTAGATATTTAATACAACTACTTTCGAACTGAATCATACTCGATTAAACCGTAGAGGTTTATATTGCAATGCTGTTGAGTGGTATCTTTAAATCTCAATATGATGCACAGTCATTTCGCAAAATGTTAATCAAAAAAGTCGTGAGTAAGCTGGCATATTAAGTTACAGAATGAAATTTGTTTGTTAGCATTTTGTCCTGTCTTTGTCTGCATTTATGGGAATTGTTTCTTTATTAGTTTAAACACCGCTTTTGTTTATATTTCTTAATAAAAAAATTTTATTTTGAATAATTTGTAGAAATTACTATGAAATAAATAGTTTAAAACTACATAATACATTGTACTCGAAACATCCATACTTAATATTATAAAGGTGGAAGTGTGTTTGTTTGTTTGTTTGTTTGTTTGTTTGTTTGTCTGTCCTTCTTTCACGTCGAAAAGGAGTGACGGATTGGCGTTATTTTTTGTGTGCAGATAGTCAGAGGGCTGGAGAGTGATATAGGCTTCTTTTTACCGTGGGAGATTATCTTATTCCCACGGGAAAACACGTTATAATACAACCCAAAAAATATTTATGATCAGAATCACTGGAAACTTAGTACGAGTATTAATGCTCTTCAATATAATGAAATACGTGTTTTAGCATTTTTCGAAATTCATACCATAAGGGGGTAAAATAGGGGATGAAAGTTTGTATGAAACCTACCTTTTCAGAGTTTTATGTAGTTTAGAAGCCGCGGGTTCTGCTAGTATATTCCCTCAACGACCGCGTTTTTTATTTTTTAGAAATTTAACATGAAAGAATTAACCACTTCGTCCATGCTTTTTAGATATGCGGTAAGTAACAGTCCCAAAAAGGCGAAATCGTTTCAGATAAAAAAGTATAACAAGAAGAATTGTGCATATTATAATTTTTTTCTGAATACTAATTATTTCATTGATAATTATTATTATAAAATTCAATAATATTTAAGCTGTGTTAATTTTTATTTTTTATAATTTCTAGGTAGAAATACGGTCACTACACTCGTCTGTTTTAGGCAGGCCACATTGTTTCGCTTTAAGTGCGGAGAACAGAGCGCCGCGGTATTTTGCGTGTGCTTCACGAAAAGAACGAGATCGCTGGATATACAGGTTAGAATGTACCTAAAATATATTTATCGGGAATAAATCGGGTCGGGCTGTGTCGGGGCACACTGCCGTTGGTTTAACGTGAATAGTCTATTTCAGCGAATCGCTTTTGGTGATTTTGTTAGTTATAAATATTTTACATATTTGAAAACAAAAATAGTATTCTTTGAAGATAGCAACAGAAAGAATATATATAATTTTTCAGACAATAACAGTGGTTACTATGGCAACCTAATGCAACCTATTTCGTTACGGTCCACTTTTCTGAAGTACCCGTATATTTCGGTGTGATTTTATACACGTTTCACGTCAAAAATATATGTAGAAGTATCGTCTATATGATTTTAATTGATAAAGCTACAAAAATATATGTAATATCTTCTCAAGTAAAGTTTTAAAACATTTTTGGAAGCTTAAGCTATAAAATTAAGTAACAAGAAAAAAATGGAAGTGAATTAAGTGAAAACTCTCGTTAATATTATTAAAGTAATATATTTTTTATTTTTACAGTTTACGGCAAGCGGCGCGACCAGATGAAATACGGACGCGGCGGTGTGAAAGGACAGTCAAATTGTGGTTATTAGAAGCTAAAGCCATCCCGCCTAAAAAACGATACTACTGCGAGATACTTCTTGATGATACATTATATGCGAGGTATGTTACGCTATTTCTTACGTATAGTGTGGTAAAGAAAATGTTACAAATGTAAGGTGGACTCAATTTTCCGCACTTTAACTCTAAGTTGTCGCGTAGTGCGTCCGTATAGTGTGGTATATAAACGACTAGAATGGCTAAACCAGGATAGTAGAATAAGGTAGCGATAATCAGTTTTAAATTTGAGCTTGCTTCTATATTTTTTTATAATAAATGCAGATCTAACATTTATATGATACACGTGTAAAATAGCATATATAAATAAGCATAATTAATATTTCTATTATTACATTACATAATGACGGTACTAGTTGTATTCATACTAATAACTCTCGAAGTTATTTAATAATAACTCACGCGTTCTAATATAATTAATGTAATTGTTTATTATATTATGTTTAAAAACAAAATACTTATAATCTAGTAAGTATATGGGTGTAGGATGACCGTATATTGGATCTTAGACTATAATTGTGGCGAGTGTGTAAATTCAACGGGAAAAAGAAAAAATTGAGAGCTTTACTACTTATTATTTTACTTTTGTGAGACAGTAAAATATTTAATTCTTCTTGACTACAAATTAACAATTTATGGTGTAAACACCGGATTCTCTTTTATATTATTCAGTCACGTATTTTATATGGTTATGAGATGTACTGATTGAGAATTTTTATAAATACCTAATGCGTTTCTACGAAAGGTATTTTTATTAATTTAGGTGCCTTACAAGTAAGTGGTCTATGTGTATTGTGTAGTGTTACTCCAGCTCATAGTCTATCTGTGTACTTAGTTTTACTTATTTAAACTCGTACATAGAACATATAACAGTAGTTCGAAATCGAGTAAAGATTTTTTAATTTGTTCTAAAAGATATGTAAATTGAAGGTTTTAATTAATTAATTATTTTCAAGACGATTAGTTATTCATGTTATTCTGGGGACTCGTAAATGAATCAGATTATGTAATTGGCAATAACATAATTAACTGGCAACATTTACATAATTAACGTGAATAATGCGTCAATATGATCTCCTCCTTGATCAGTTAATTTAATTATGAATTAATTATATATGTATCAATTAAGATCGTATCGTTTTAGTAAGTTTTCTGATAAGCAAATAATCGACCGACACCAAATAAGGATTTATTGTGTGTTTGATAAATAATTTTCTTATAACTCACCCTCGCTTCCCTCGCTTTCGTCCCTAGGTACGTTTTAACCAATAATATGGAATAGATAGACTATATACTCGTATTATGTATTTATGAGTTTTATATCTCTTACTTGAGAAATGATTGATTTCCCATACAAACTTTCATCGCTCTTTTCACCACCTTAAGGGATGATTTCCGAGATAAAATTTATCCTGTGTCCTTCCCAGGGTCTCAAACCATCTTGATACCAAATTTCATCTAAATCGATTTAGCGGGTTTTTAATTTATCCATTACAAATAAAACTACAATTTTTTCTCTTTATAATATATATTAGTATAGAATAAAATAATCAATATTCACTTCAATACGAGGAATTAGTCGAAATGATATGAAAGTTGATTAAACTTATTAAAAGTAACTTGGCTAGAGTAACTAAAATCACAATTTCATGTATTTAATTTTGAATTTAAGTCCAATTTTAAACATAAAAGTTAGACTTATATTTGCTAGAAATTTTATAAGAAATGACTAATAAATAATTTTTGGATTGGTTATGCTAACTAACATCCGTATCGAATCACATATTCCTGCATCAATTGACGTCTATTAAATAGTCTACCGCTAAATAAGGTCAATTTATGAGGTAACATTTACGAATAAAACTTTGTTTAGAAAAAGTAACATCCAATGGAAGTGGGTCATTTTGGTCTGGACTGCAGGTTTATGATTTGTTAATTGTAATTGTAGGCTTTTGACTTATAAATTGGAATAGCCATAAAGTTTCGCAAACTACCTTTTATTTGAAATTAATTTGAATAGATTCTCCATTTCCAAATCGAGTTTGAAACCAATTTTATTTGAAATCTTCAATGTTCATACTTCTTTGTATTGCTTCAATTTCTGCAGGTATAATTTCTACCGTTTCGTTAAACATAATAGATGATAGCCTAAAATTAGTTTTTGGATGAAATAAGTATATTTGATTGAAGTTGCTTCTATTTATTTCTAGATCGTCATCGAAACTTAAAACGGAGCTGTGTTTCTGGGGCGAAGTATACGAGTTCAGCGGTCTGCCGGCCGTCCGCGCCATACACGTCAACGTGTACCGCGAACCAGAGCGGCGCGCGCGAAAACGAGACAAACACGCCCTTGTTGGTAAGGACTTAACTAGTTCAAAAATAAATTTACAGGATAACGTCTGTGTTGTTTTCCTTATAAATTATTCTATGTGTATGGGGTTAATTATAGTTGATAATTATGTAGGATGAGTGCAATATTATTGTATTTCAATATTGTAAACAAAAATATAGGTAATTGTTAAGAGAACAGCTGTTGAGTTTCTTGCCGTCTCTTCTCATCAAAACTGGGTTCCGAGATGGAATAGTTTCATCATGGGCTTACGATACTCATATTTATTATAATTTTAATGTAATAATTGAAAAATCAAGATTGCTTTTAAATCTATTTGATTGAAATATAAGTATTTTGTTTTTTTTTATTAAATAAATTTTTCCTAAGGACTTATTAATATAACCGCTAAACATGTGTATACTTTACTCAAGAAGGAAATCAAGGCTGCACCAAACCAAGTATTCTTTTCTATACAGATTTCTGCATTTAAATTTTGCAGTTAGATACTCGACGTTTTATCGCGCTAATTGGACGCAACCTACTTCTATGTAACCTGGTAATCAATATACCATTTGTACCATGAAAGACAAAGGCCACATTATATGTTAGATGTAAGCCGTAACGGTGCCATTAATTTTTTGTCTGCCTTTCAAATTTTCTTGACTACTTGTCATTACAATAGGCATGATTCATGTCTAAACAATGCTGTTCCGCTAAGTTGTTGACCATAATAAGTAGTGACGATGCAATAAACAAACTGTTTTTCCTGGAAATGTTTGTGAACAACAGGAGTGATATCAATAATTTTCTATAAATATTTAACCTTAATTTTCAAACAATGTTTTGAGAACATTATCCTAAAGAATAATAGCAATTGTAACTGCTCTTAATAAGCTTACACGATATTAATTTAGATTGTATTTACCTGTTCAAAATATGGTATCCATTAATTTATGTACAGAATGGATAATAAATAGCAAATAGTTCTACGGAAATTCTCGTGTTTAACTAACTTCAAAGAAGAATATACTCAAGTTTGGTGTGTGTTTTATCTTATATAGCTATTAATAATTAGATTTTTCCTTGCCAATCATGGTCTCATATACATTTTAGGATAAAATACACCATAACTTATGTTATAATTGCTTTTAAAGTGACTTTAATTATACCTTTCAGTAAAAAAATACAATCTATGAAAATACATAACAAACAGTTATCGTAATAAATCATTTACAAAACAGGAACGGTACGTATCCCAGTCGACGACGTATCATCAAGATACCTCAACGAGCGATGGTACCCCATCAGCGAGGACAAGCCGCAGTCGCCGGGGCGCGCGCCCGCGCCGCAGCCCGCGCTGCGCATCAAGTGCAGGTACCAGTGTGTGGACGTGCTGCCCCTGGACAGCTACGCCAGGTTCCTGGACTACCTTAAGAAGAATTATAAACGGCTTTGTGAATATCTAGAGCCGGTTATTGGTAAGTAGTTGAAATTGTTTTTTTTGGTTCATTTTTTTTCAATTAGGATCGTGAGCTTCGGCATTGTTTTATATTATTATGATTTGACTTTATATTATAAATTGGTGGTATTACGTCATTAGTGTCTATGTATCTGTTCTGCGCAGTATTTCATCATGTAAATAGCAATTCGGCTTAGATAATAAAAGTACTTACAAACATGTATCTCAATTTTAAAGATCTATCCATGTCCAAATGGCATATTGTTATATACAACACAAATAGCTTATGTTCAGAATATGTAGTCACAATTATACATATGTGTATATGTGGTTATAATTATAAAACTTAAAAATTCGATTAGATCGATTACAAGTAATTTAACTGGTTTAAGGGCGATAGACGAAATAAACAAATACGTTCATTGATATAATGTAATTATGAATATTCATACAATATCTATATTATTTACAGGAGTAAAAGCAAAAGAAGACATCGGTTGTGCGCTAGTGCTATGCATGGCGGGCGCAGGGCTGGCGCCGCGGTACCTCGCGGACGTGGTGGCGCTGGACGTGCGCCGCACCGGCGACCACTCGCTCACTTTCCGTGGCAACTCCTTGGCAACTAAGAGCATGGAGGCCTATCTAAAGTTGGTCGGCGATCAGTATCTACAGGTTAGTTTATTGTGGATAAAACGTATATCAAATATAAATATGAATTGGTTGGCGATAAGTACTTTTCGAGTTAGTTTGAATGTTATTTATTACATTTTAATTTAAAAAAAAACATAGTAATAAGCCTAGCCAGCTAACGCTGATATCATCGAGCGTCATTGTATAAAATTATCATTTGAAATAAAAATATGGTCTAAGGATAGTTTGCAATGAATTTTCAGTGCACTCGCAGCCTGAATTATGTCGATAGATTATGACAGCGCCTCTATTCTAGGTATAAAGAACAACTGTTGAGTTTCTTGCCAGTTGTTCTCAAAAGAACTACCATAGAAGATAGCTTCTTTACAGACCTACATACGCTTAATTAAAATAAAATAAATGTGGTGATTGTGAAAGTACATTTGTTTTTCTCACGCAAAAGCTACTTAACAGGCTTTGATGAAATTTTTCAATATTATAGCTTATACAATATACATAAAAGTAATTTATTAATGAATTTACGAAGATATATTAAAACATAATTAAACTACGCAGGAAAACGTTCGTTAAGTATATTTTAATTTGAGACTCGATCTAAAACTAATGAACGTAATCGTCGCAGGACACGCTGGGCGAGGCGGTGGCGGCGGCGGCGGGCCCGGGCGCGGAGTGCGAGGTGGACCCGCAGCGCGCGGGTGGCGCGGCGGCGCTGAGGCGCCAGCAGGCCGCGCTGCGCGACGCCGTGGCTCTCGCCTGGCATGCCATCGCCGCCTCCGCGCCGCGCTTCCCGCCACCGCTCAGGGACTGCTTCGCTACCTTTAGAGAAAGGTTTGTGTTTAGTTTTATCTTTTTACTAGTTGTGCCCCGCGTTTTTGTTTGATTATAAACATCAGGTTTACAATAATGTATGGAAGTCTGCCCGATTTATTGACATTTATGATTACTTACTGCTCCGCTCCCTTGGGTAGTAGCATAATGATATATAGATTAAAGCCTTCCTCAATAAACGGGCTATCTAATGCAAAAATAATTTTTCAAATCGGATTAGTAGTTCCTGAGATTAGCGCGTTCAAACAAAATAAAATATACAAGAATTGCTCATTTAATATAATAAAATAAAGATAATATATTAAAATTTAATTATCATATTATATTGTTTCAGGCTATCGTCTATGGGGCGAGAAGATATATCAGACAACTTGATCAGCGCATCCATTTTCCTTCGTTTTCTTTGTCCTGCTATTCTCTCTCCAAGTCTTTTTGGAATAACTCATGGTAAGTTCGACCCACGTATTCATCAAAAAGTGTTTCGTAATTTATATAAACTAATGATTTGCTATTTAGTTTTAATTACAATTTTTTTTTAAAAATCCACCATATATAAACACAAATTTTTACTTCAATATATTTACCAGTAAGTAAATCTTTATATAAAAAACAAACTTCATAAATTATGTATACAAGAGTATTATAATCTTCAAATTAACTTATTAATAATAAAATATAAAGTATATTTCTTCAACTATGGTTCAACAAGAAACACATTAATTATTCTACCATAATGGGTATGGGCCAAATTGTTTAAAATTTCTTAAATCTCAAAATTACCGCTTAACAAACATACACCCCAAACTGTTCCTCTTTTTTTCAAAGTCGTTCAAAAAGAAAAATATTAAAATACAATTAATTAAAATAAGAATATTAAAATAAAATAGAATAATTTTAAATAAGAATATTAAAACAACTAGCGACTTACCTTCGCTCGGGTTTGTCCTTTGATTCCCCATACAAACTTTCATCCCCATTTTAACCCCGTTATGGGATGATTTTTATTTAATTTTTAAAAGTATCGTATGTCCTTCCCAGGGTCTCAAACTATCTTCTTGCCAAATTTCATCTAAATCGGTTCAGTAGTTCCAGAGATTGCTCCCTACAACGTCACAAACTCTTAATCTCACAAACTTTACCTCTTTATAATATTAGTATAGATTAAAATAAAGATATTAAAATTGTGAATTGGTCCCAGAATACCCGAACGAGCGTGCCGCGCGCAACCTGACGCTGGTGGCGAAGACGCTGCAGACGTTGGCCAACTTCACGCGCTTCCAGGGCAAGGAGGCCTTCATGGAGTTCCTCAACGACTTCCTCGAACAGGAGGCGCCTAATATGAAAGCCTTCCTTAGAGCTATCTCTGTGAGTTATCCCTTGTTATGTATTTTTGTTTAAAGGCTCTAATCTTTGTTACTATTATTTCCATATTTTGCGTTTAATGGCATGACCTATTTTAGTAAGAAATGCTCGCTAAAATCATGCACTATTAATAAAGCGATCAGCGCCGCGAGCAAGTGCTAGTTTGCGTATAATTTGCTAATGTAAAGTAAAATCTCTTAGGTGCAATATCAAATTGTAATTTTTATAGATTAAACCTTTTTATATTTCTCACCAAGGTAGTTTTTATACTATAACACATACTATCGTATTATTCGTACTATAACAAGCGAAGTCACAGGCAAGAAATTGTTAATAAAATAAACAACTAAAAACATTGTAATTATTAATTCCTTTACAGACCCGACCGCAAGAACAGCAACAACAACACATGCAAACCCAACAACAACAAGACAGCAAACGTAACTCTTCAACGTCACAGGCATCGGCCGCCGGCTCCGAAAGTTCTAGAAGCGAAGGCATAGAAGCGGACCAGGAGTGGGCGCCGCATGTCGACTTGGGGAAGCAGTTGGCAACATTACACACACTGTTGGCTGATAGCCTACCGAAGTTGCCTGCGGGGAAGATACAGGTTAGGGTTTTGCTTTATTTAAATAATATTTAAAAATGTGTTCGGATTAACTGTCGGTAGTCTAGTGGGTAGCGTGTTCGGCCGCTGTACTGGTACTGTACTGTACTGGGTACTGGCTTCGAGTACTGGTTCGGGCCGACTTCAGTTATTGAGTATTTCTGTCGAAAATTCTCAGTAACCGGAGTTTGTGCACTATAATACTTATCTGCCTTAAATGTATTTATTGTGTGTTTAATGTAAAATAAGGTCTATACCTTATTTTATATTTTCAAGGCCCTGTGGCCGTATTTAAAAAGGTGTGATTTACATACCTTAATATGCATAATATTTATATTTTTACATAACATAATAAATGATAGACCGTTGTCTCAAATGACAAAAAACAAACACGATATTTCTAGAAGCTTTATGACTAACACTGATATCTATCGTGAAAGGGGATCAAGAGTGTAGTCATTGAACCGCCATAACTTCAAAATCTAAAGTTCACGATCGTCACATATTTCCTTATTATTGCAGGAGTTGGATCCATTGTCCGACATATTAGACGATCTCAACAAAAGATTATTGAGTAACGACAACGGACCTCCAGCGCCGACAGGTGATAATATTTTCAGGTAAGCATTAAAATAAAATTTCACTTTAATACATATTACTAAAATGACTATCAAAAATTATAACAATTATTGATTTTTTTTTATTTAAAAGGGCTATAAAGATAAATTATTCCTTTTTAATGGTCATTTTTAATTTTTAGATTCAATGATCCCACGTGCAACACACCGAAAAAACAAAACGACGTTCCGACAAATGCTCCGATCAATAGCAACTTTGCTCACAGCTCACCTATCATGAACAAAAACGGCGTGCAATTCAACATAAGCCCATCCAAATCCAACGCAGAAGACTCAAAGTACAAGGGATCTTTCGTAACAGTTTCTAAATCACCTAGCTTCAATTTACGTTCAGCGACGCTCCCGAGAAATGGATACGGATCGAGTCCAGTCAATCAAAACGTGAACCCTGATAGATATAGCTCTCAGTACAACAACCAAGAACATTGTGTCAATCTAAAGGTCGTACAGATTGGCTTCGCCTCTGATCAGTATCCCAAAGGCATTAGTAATGGACTAAACGAAAGCTTGGAAAGACGGTTCCAGGAGAGATACAAGCCGAATAACTTCAATCAACAACAGCACTATCACAATTCAAATTATAATAGCACAGAGAGGTCACCTAGCAGCGATAGTATCAATCATAACTATTGCGCCAATGATTTGCAAAATATGAAAGAAACCGCTAATTTAGATGAGTTATCCGACTTATTTAAATATGCGGACGATTCTGATATAGTTGATGAGAAGATTATGAACAAAAAGAACATGTCCCAATCAAAAACGAATAACAACAACATAATAAATGGTAACAAAAATCCCTACACGAATAACGGTTCGAACGTATCAATCAGCGGATTGTCGAACGTCGCGAGCTCTGGATATCAGAGCATAGCGACGTACAGCCAAAGTTCTAGTCCTATAGAGAGTACTACGCACCATCACCAACCGTACGAAAATGGAGGACAGTCCATGACCCGTTACTCACAGCTGAATTACCAAAAACAGAGAGACAAGCAGTATTATGATAATAAAAACGAAAAATTCTACCCAAAGAGCCCAGTGCAACAAAAAATTGAATACGACATTCAAAAGTATGGTATACAAAATTTCACAACCGCCGATACTACGCAGAGCAACACAAATGCAAACACAAAAGTAGCTCCTCTAGTCTTTACAAATCCCGTCTACAATATGGAGGATAATCGACCACCACAAGAGGTTAAAGTTAATGAGAATAGGAACTCCAAGCGATGTCCTTGTGGCTCATCCAGTTCATCCATCGATGAGGAGGGTTTGAGCACAGACAACGTGGAGACTAATTCCGAAGAAGGTTCCACTAATTTTAACGACGACAGCCGGAATTATGACCAACAGAATCGCAACAATACCCACCGAAAACTTATCAGAGATAACTACGAAGATATATATCAGAGAAGTAATCACAGCCCTAGGATTAGAGACGACGAATCTTCTAGCAATTCGCCGAGCTTAAGGAAAAGCAAGACGCGTATGCCCCGAACCAACCCAATGCTCTCTTATTCAACAAATCAAAATCAACTTAACCTAAAACACTTTGGTCAAAGAGGAGAATCGTTGTATGAAAGCAAGCCGCATCATATTTCTACAGATTCCGGCTATCCGATGAGTCGGTCCGACTCGAATGTGGAAGAGGTTAATAAAGAAATGTACAGACTACAAATATCACGATCTCAAAAGGCATTCTACAATATGGAAAGTTCTAAGAACTCGCCGGATAAATGTTTAACAGAGAATACGATTCCGGAAACGAACTATCCCCTGGATAGGACATATTCCGGTGCCAAGGTCTCAAGCAGTCGGCTAAATGAGGATTTAGAGAGACATCAAGGTCACCAAGATTATTATAGTGGCCGAATGGACTCTCCTTCTCGAATGTTCGGTCGCGATACACATTCGAGTGAGACGAATGAGAGGGCAATAGTGAAGAGTGAGAGAGAGTTACCGGCTAGAGATAAGTTACAGCGGCGGCTCAGTCTCGAGTCCGCGCGGGAACTGACGGATAGCTCGGATGAAGTAGACGACACCTTGTACAGCACCACTGGGAGAAGACGCACCAAGCATCACAGAACTATTGAACAGGTTGGTTTAAAAAAATATATATCTTTAATATTGTTGGTTTTTATAATAATTCTGCTATTTATTTTTTAACTTTCTTTTGTTTTTTTGCAGTATGAACGTGAAATAGAGAGGCTAAAATGTTCCGTAGAGATGTTGCGAGGACGTCTAGGCCCTACCGAATCCGGACAGGACCACACTGATGCTAAAATGAAAGCTATCATATCAAGGTACACAAAATATTTTTCGCTACTAGTATTGAATGTCTAATGTACCATTTCTATACTTATCTTCTTTTTTATTATAATACTTCAACATTAATCCACAATCCGAAAAGATAGTTTTATTTAAAAAGTTCTCTTAGTACCATAATTTAAAGCGAAAGAAACGAATGATTTTATTCAACTTACATTATTTACACTTTAAGAAAATATCAACAAAATATTAATAAACTCCATACCACTTCCAGATTAATCTGCGTCGAAGAGGAGCTAAGGCGGGAACAACGCAAAATGGCGGCCGCGCTCTCCCACAAGCAACGCGTCATCGAAGCGCAAGAGCACCGTATCGCCGCACTAGATGAAGCCAACACTCGTCTCCTCTCCGCGCTAGTGCACTTACAACAGCGCGCCCCTCACCCCGCACCCGCACACAACCCCTCCCACTCACCCCACTCGCAACACTCGCACCAGGAACTTCAGATATAAGGAAACGGTAGTATGCCCTATGTAACTTGATCTAAGACAACTGGTTCATACTGTAACGTCTTACAGTAACCTCCTTGGCTTTTATTATACCCTAGTACATTAATCTGCATAGTGAAGATTTATTTCAAAAATTTTGCCATTTTAATTCTGAATCGGAACGGAAACAGAGTCGCCGTTAACTCTTTTATACCGTGAATATTTCGAAGAACTTAAGAAAAATTCATTCGCAATCTTTCACATTAATTATATCAGAGTTATAGTTTTTTTCATAATTTATTACAATCCCACCAATTGAAATAGTTTATTTTGACTGGTTTAAACTTTAATAGCGATACACCGTTGCTTTGCTAACTAATAATTCTCAAGAAACATAATATTTTCTTAGATTTACGCGAATGTTTGAAATTATTAAATAAAACTATCTTTTCGGATTATTTCGCGGATTTATTTTGATTTTTGGTTCCCGACGTTTCGAATGCTTTACAGCATCCATGGTCACGGGAGAGACTGAGGTGTTACATGTCTTGAATGTATAGTTGTTACAGACAGCCTACCCACAATTAACAAAATGAAAGTTGCACCAATTACATTACAATATTTTTTAACTTAAAACATTTTTATAATTTTATAATTTTAATTATAATTGAATATGGAAAATTATTTATTTAATTTTTGCTATTATTTAAGACAACTATATCTTTAACACATGTAACACCTCAGTCTCTCCCGTGACCATGGATGCTGTAAAGCATTCGAAACGTCGGGAAACAAAAATACAAATAAATCCGCGACAAAATCCGAAAAGATAGTTTTATTTAAAATGTCAAATATTCGCGTAAATCTAAGAAAGTACTAAATAAACTTTATCAGTGTATAATATTAGTATATCTTGGAGGACATATCAAAGGACTTACGAGGAAAATATTAGTTTTCTATAGTTTAGTCTTGATCAATTTATATATTGCAGGCTATGTAACTGTATTTGATAATACCTGCTTTAAAGTGTCTACTCGCTCTCGGTATATGCGTTTATTTTCTCATGACAATTCATATATATTATAAAAATTAAATTGTTATGTAATTAATGTCTGTCTAAAGCGGATATGATTTCTGATACGATTTTGTTGTTTGGAAGAACAGTTGCTGGGTTTTTGTGTAATTTTTAATGGAATTTTTATTACTATTCCTCTTTACTATTACTGCCATTTTACTCTCTCAGAAATATTTACTGTAATGAATGACGTAACGTTTGTAAGTCAACTGTAGAGTAGACCCTGTTTTATTAAAGCATATAATAAAGCCTTGTTATATTTAGGTCATTAATTACTCATTTCTTCAATACAATTTATTTATTAATGAGGCATTAAATATGTCTGCACAAATTATTCAATGGAATTTTTCAAGCATTTCATCTCAATAGAAATTTTTTACTTTTATTTATAAGCGTATATATTTTCGTGTATTTTTCAATGATTATAATAATATGTAATTTTTAATGTTTATCACAATTTTATTCCGCCAGTTAGAGCTAATGTACATCGCAGTTTTTTTGTTGTATATAAAATATTTTAATTAAAATCTTGACAGAATATTAATTAAATTAACATTTGCAATGAAACGCGGCCGATATGTATACTTTTTGTTGAATGTTGTTTCTTTAGTTTTAATGTAAAATGCTTTAAATAACATAAACATTTCGTTCTATATCAGTATTTTGTATAATTAATTCTGGTTTAATATTTTCACAAGTAGCAATGATTGTTTTGTTTTTATAACATGATACCAAAGACGTTGAATATCCACTGGACGCAAGAGTATTAGTTGAAACAATTCATAGTTTATATAAAAGTGAACTTTAAGATTTATGCAATAAGAACTACTACTCTCTAACTTCAGAATTGCTTGAGTAGTGGGGCTTAGAACAATTCAAAATTTCCAATTAATTTCAAGTACCAAAGTTTACATAAATAATAAAATATTTTTCCTTCCGATTCTTAAGTGGCATTTATACATAAGTTTCAACTTTCACCATACTTTGAGTTGTCTCAACTAGTAAATCTAATCGTTCATAAATTAGAGTAACAACGAGTTTGTCCCTCAAAAACTCTAATGTTTTAATTTAAAGTGTTATAGATTTTATATAATGTGTAAGACTTGTATCATAATATTGTAGCAAATATGCTTATTAGTAGTGCTCTACTTAATGGTAAAAGAGAAATATTTTTAATACCCTCGAGTATTAGTGTGAATGTAGACTAAATAAAGTAATAAGCGTGATCAATTTAGTGCATTTTGGAAATGCCTTGAACAAATACACGTTTTTTTTAAGGAATTCGATGTTTTGCATTGCAATTAATACGGAATCTACAACTTAGTTGTTTCAGTGGAAATTATTTATAAGCCATAACTTTGTAAAATACCTACATAGGTATATTATTATAATATACTTATCACATTAAATTATGGATTACGTACTTTTAGACTATCATTTTACTCCCCATTCACTATTGACTATTACTAATCATTCAATTTATATCAGGGACATACATATATAAATTCTATGTTAATAATATAATATGATTTTGAAGAGACTGTTTGAATGGAACTGGCACTTAGTACCAATTATAAAAAAATATTTTTCATATTGCCCATTTATTGAGAATGGCTATTGTTCCTTAGGTGCGAAAGAAATAAGCATAAATAAACTATGTGTTCGGGAAAGAGCTAGTGTTATTAGCATGATAATAAGCCCCAAAACTTCAAAAATATTGGCAAAAAGTTACCTTTAAAATAATTGAACGTTTTATTTTGATAGTTTCAATAACATGTATGTATTATATCTATAGGTAACTAATATGAGAAAGTCACTTTCAGTCAGTATGCTGTATTTTACCAGTATGATGTGTTTTATTGTAATATTAAAATTAACATACGAGTTTTGTCACATAAAGTATAACCTAGAATTGATTAATAATTCAAGAAACGATTATGATAAACAAATTAAAATATTATACAATAAAAATAATTTTTTATTACAAAAATGAATTCAAACAGCGTTTTTTATTATTAATTAGCAGGTTCGTATCCGTCTGGCGGGCAGCTGTACCTTTTCTTGCCTATCGTTAATTTCCGCTCCATTGTTTCTCTAGAACTATATGGATGCATTAGCTGCAAATCTTCTATACGTCCAAAAATATACGAAAAATATATTTCACGAAATTTTTTATCTGGGAACTCTGCTTGACACATTGTCGGCCATAAAAGGTTTGAAATATAAGCATACGACCTAAATAACTCCCTTTTATAATTTTGAGTAAACTTTCTAAATTTATCATTCAGGTTTTGTTTATGCACCCAAGTTGTGTGTCCAGCGAAAGCAGGATCTTTCTTTGGATATACGTGACCGAAACCTTTCTGTGCTAGTGTTAAAAATGTTTGCCAAAACGAGATGCTCTTTCTTAACATTTCTTTTTTCTCATAACTTGTAAAAGGCCCGTAAATGCGTCGTCTCATCCACTCTTTCAGCTCTGGTACTAAATGAACATCCGGAAGCTTAGCTGCAATATTTATCTTTCTCATTTGTCTTAAAGCACATTTGAGATAGTCTTCAGGCTTCGGACTCTGTCCTAAGCAAGTTGACGATGATTTTTTCACTATTTTCTTCTTTTTGTCTTTTTTTTCGAGAGCGGTATCGTCACCCACGTGCAGCGCACTATCTGTTTCCCAAATTTTTTTAAACTCTTTTTTGATATACAATTCCTTTTCATCTAAATTATATATAGTGTGGTAGTCGAAATGATAAGGTGTGAATTTCGTTGATTTTTGAAAGTAAGGGAGTTCGTCTGAAGGAAATGTTCCTTCATTTCCATAGTCGTAATGATGACCGCAGCGACATTTGTTTTCCTTTACATATTTGAACACTGCTTCTTGCCATTTCTTGACGCAATTACAGGGGTCGGGTTTCGGAGGTGGCGGTCGAGCACGGAAACCACAGTGTATATTGATGTATTGTCCACCGATATACCTATATCCACCATTAATTAGATCGCCATCTGGAGGTAATATAGAAACACTTCCTAACAAGAATACTGTTTTACCGTTTATTTTGCATACTCCATTGATGGTATACTGTGCGTTCCATAAGCCTGTACTGGGAGCTATGAGTTTTTTTCTCTTGGTACCTTTATTTGGGCGTGTCATACTGATACCGTATGTTTTTTTAACTTCAACGCACATCTTAGAGCTTCGAAGCTTATGTAGGCGACTTCTTCGTGTAACGGTTTTTACAGCGACGGCAGTGACTGAAGAATGCGGTTCTATATTCATGATACCTGCCAACTTTTCGCAATATGACCGCGGTAATCGTTTCCTTGGCGGCGGGGGCGGTGGTGGTGGAGGCGGAGGTTTTGGAATTGGCGGCTCTTCTTCATATGGTTCGTTGAGATCATCCAAATTAGGTAGAGGCGCTGCTTGAAAGGGTTTTCTTTTAGGTGGCAAGTAAAGTACAGCGACCATATCTTGGAGATAGGGTGATTTTAATGGAACCCTATTTTTTGCTTTTGGCTTACCCTCTTGTGGGTTTTCCTTAGGATCTGGTCTAAACCGTTTTTTCAGCAATTCCAACAAATTATTAAGTCCCAAATATAGAATACCGGAAAGTATTAGTCTAGCATTTAAGCAATAAGAAGATCGCTTGCCTTCGATTGGATGTCCATAAGTCATAAAAAACAGTTGAGCAAGCATCTCCTTTGGATCTTTGCGTCCGAGATAAACACAATTAAACAAGTCGATATTATTTGGTCTAGGATAAAGCCCAAGTTGGCGCATAATATTTGCTGTTCGAACTGGACGACCTTCAAGTAAATCCTGATAAATAGAGAATTCCAATGTATCTAATGCATTTCTCTGAGGTACACTAAGAGCTTGCAACCAGGTAGGGCCAATAAGGTTTTTAATAATTTTAAGCATATTCTTTTCTTTTCGCTTGCGAATTTCTTTAAGTTCTTGCATAAATACTTGCCGTTCTCGTGTTTGCCGCGAGTACACAAGTTGCAGACGGCGATGCGCCTGATTTTCGTAGCTGTTTTCCGGGCCATTTTCTTGTACCATCTTAACTTTTAACAAAGACTGTATACCTTAGGAAGTTAGATAAAAAATGTATTTTCAAAACCAAAAAGCTTTTTAATTTTGAAAAAAAAAATCATATAAAACTACGTTATAAATAAATTGTACAATAGACATAATATTTTTTTTTTTTTTTTATTATGCGCTGCCATTTGTCATATACAAGGAAAGAGGATATAATAAATAAAAATATTCAACAACTTTAAAAAATAATAATAAAATAAAAGAAACAAAAAATATGGAACATGAAAACATATTGTATAACTAACCCTAGAAATTATTTTGCTTCAGCTTTCATCACGTCCTGTTACATCATCTTGTACCTACGAGTATGTTGCTCAATGAAGTTCGACCGACTTCGGAAAAGCTACTGAATTCAGTTGTTTTTTTGTGTATGTTACATAATATGTATTTTCGTCAGTTTAGAACTTTCATAATACTTTTTGATGAATACCTTAAGTGAGAACCCATATAAAATAAAAGTACCTGGCCTACCGAGCTTCGCTCGGAGTTTTTGGCCTGAAGTAGAATATTTTTTTTTAACTTTAAACTTGAATAAATATTAAAAAATAAACAAAAGTAAAAACTTTGTATGCGACTGAGATTCGAACCTGGACACCTGTGATTGTTGATCTTACACCTTGGCCGCTTGACCGCGATGCTTATGCGCGAGCGTGCAAATAACCGACCATATTTTGCGTGGAATAATGCAAAAGAAAACTGCATGAAATTTGTAATAAAACTTAAATTTCTTAGTCTATGCGTTTGAAAATATTTTTAAAACCAAATATACCGATGGATATAAAATAGTTATTTCTGATTTCCTTGAATGGCCATAACTACATTTTGCTAAAATGATACCTACATCGATTTGAAAATCATTTAATCGTTATTATTCCAATCGTTATGATTTGAAACTCGATGAAACGAAAATGTGACACTAAAAAGAAACAAACACATAAATATTATATATGATTAAGCCGGTGACAGAATGACATAGAATATTGCCATGTCGCCATGGTAACCGTTGTTATTGTCTGACAAATCCATACATATGTATAATAAAATTGTAACTAAGCCGAATCTGTACATTAAATAGTTTTTGGAAAATCTTATTGAAATAAACGTTATTTTCGATACAGAGGCCGAATCTATATTTTTTAGAATTTTTGTCTGTCTGTTACCGCATCACAAAATAACCACTGGAGGGATTTTGACGATATTTGGTATGGTGATAGCTGGTTTTCCGGGTCAACATATATGATACTTTTTACCGCGGGAAAATATCTCATTTTTGAGAAAAAATACAAAAACTGCAATGTAAGAGTATACTAATATGTAAAACCTAAGAATTTGGTTTTTGGTCAGCTGAACGCGGGCGGAGCCGCGGGCAATGCTAGTATTATATACTCGTATATACATACATAGATGTGATGAGTTATTGTGGTTTGTATTATAAAATGTTAACAAAAAATCATGCCAATCGTCACTATGTTTCGATGTGAATGAAGAACAAACAAACAAAGTCAAAGTCAAACTGAATATCGTAGAAAGAGAAAGTGTCAATCTACAAAATATGCATTCAAGTAGTTTATATTAACTTTAAAGAAGCGTTCATAATTATAAAGTCGTACGTATAGTATTTATATGATCTGTGGTAGTAGTAAGGAAAACGAAAAACGTGATTTTTACATTTTCCGTGAAATGTTTCCTATTTTTCTCTTCATAAGAACCTTCCTCAGACTTCAACGAATAAGTATTTAAAAAAAAATATAATTAGGCGACTTGGTCCAGGCGTTCTCCAGTTTTGCGTTTAGCAACACATTTAGATACCTATTCTTTTTTATTTTTATAGATATAATATAGGTTAATCAGTTACTTTTTAAATAATTATTATAGAACTATTTAAATGATGATGATGATGATGTTCTCCCGACCGACTCCGGCCACGGCGGCAAATCTCATTGAGACTAGCCAACTGCGCAGGAGATATTATGGTGCACAAGTGTACGCGCACACACAACGTGCACTCTCTATAATTCCTGTCACTCTCATACTCCGGTGGGACGACCACTCGACACGACCAGTGAGGGTTAAGGCGCAGGACCGACGGCTTTACGTGCTCTCCGAGACACGGGGGTGAAACACCGCCAACTTCCCAACTCCGGGCTGTTACTGAGGCTTACTATACAGAAAGACTCAATAACTAAACTTGGCCCGACCCGGGACTCGAACCCAGGACCTCCGGGTGTGCAGCCGTACATGCTAGCCACTACACCACCGAGACAGTTACTATTTAAATATTACATATTTTACATAATATTTGACAGTTACATTAAAATTAGATTTTTTATTATTTATGAGTAAATACTCATACAGCTTTATTTATTTCTACTTTTAAACTATTAGCGGTAAGTGATACGTCTTAGACAATAAAATATAACGAAGTTAACATTAATATAAAAAAAAAACAAATTTATACATATAACCAAATTGAAATCAATTTCAATTCAATTATTGTGATTTAAATCGCATTCATACGTTATTGTTACGTCAATAAATCACGTATAAATTAATAAGTAACGGACGCTGATACGGAGCGTCGAAACTGTTTATTAGTCATACATGGCGGGTTGATGACGTGAGCGGCCGGCGCGCGATCAGCTGTCTGAAACTCGGCCGGTCCACGACCCGCGCGGGTGAACGCCCTGCCACCATCCATCCATCACCTGAATAATTCCTCACCTCATTCATATCTTCTGGCGAATCCATCTCAATATTTAAGTACCATACATTGATCCGGAAACCATCAATCACAGGACCGTCACGTCACGACACCTCAAATGTTAAACTGGACGACGGATGCCGACGTAAATATCGCTAGTCAATGAACGTTTCGCCATTTTGTGTTTTATCGTCACAGCAAGATTGGCGCTCGTTGGCAAACTGTGATACAATTTATACATGATAATCGGAGTGACATAGGTCGCAATACTAAAGAGTAGTAAATATATATTTGTATGTACATAGATATGTGAGAAACAATGTATATTATACAAAAAGTACATCAATGTATATTTAAATATTAAAACAACACATTACACCAAAAAAACAATAGCAAAATCTGAATGAAAATATTTTAAGTTTGCAATTCTATTGCGACCGTTACTAGAATAGTTTGGCTCCCAAGCTCCGTTGTGTGACCTTTCATTTCAATAGGTTCAATAGTTGTCTGTAAGAAAGCAATTTTAAACATAGCTTTGAGTGTCGCTTATTGTCTAAATTGTGACTTACAGCTTTGATCTTGATTCTGGAAGTATGAGGATTGGTTAATTATTACTAAGATTTAATTTGAACATTATTTTTGATGGTTTAATATTTCACGCTGCAATCATTTTATGGTATACTAGCATTGTCCGCGGCTCCGCCCGCGTTTAGATGACCAAAAACTAAATTCTTAGAGACTCAGAAATGAGACAAAAGACAAAAGTATCCAATATATACCCGGATAACCAGCTATCATCATTCCAAATTTCATCATAATCCCTCCAGTGGCTTTTCTGTGATGCGGTAACAGACAGACAGACAAAAATTCTAAAAACTATAGATTCGGCCTCTGTATCGATAATAAATAATAATGTTTATTTCAATAAGATTTTCCAAAAAATATTTAATGTACAGATTCGGCTTAGTTACAATATATTATATGTATAGATTTTAAACATTTCTTATCACATCAATATTATTATTCATACGAAATTTTGTAAGTCAATGAGCGTGTGTGCTTGTGACTTCTTTACGCTGTAAAGTTGAACCGTTTTTGGTGGAAATTCGGAATTTTTGGTTAAATAGCTTATATCTTATACGAGCGAAGATACTGTTACCGGTTTTTAATATTTTACACTGTGTTTTTAAAAATGTATATATTATTTATTATCTATAACAATGTAATATAAATGGGTGCCTACTTACTACCATTGATTATAATTATTAATGAACAAAGGGTACTACGAGTAAATATATAAATATTACAAGATGACGTTGTATTGCAAACTGCATTCATATTTCATACATCATACTGGAAATTCTAAAAATATATAACTATAAAAAATATATAATATATATGACATAACTTCTACTCATGTCCTTTATATAATTATAATAACTATGTTATATTTTCAGTTAGCTTCTGGAGTTATTAGGACTTGTTTGGTAAGCTTGGATGCGCGCACATAAAACCCGCCACTAACTTGGTTAAAGTCAGTTATTAAATTAATTCATAATCGTCATTCTTAAACTAAGGGAGTCATGTAAACAGAACAACAATTTATATATATTTTCAATAGTGCTTTTTATAGTTTTTCTTTAATTTCTTATTGGTTTTTTTATTATTTAACGTATATGATATTATTTTGAAAATATTAATAAAGAAAGTATAAAAAGAAATTTAGCCAAGTCTAAAGTGCTGTTATAAAACAAAAGCACTAAAAAGTAAAAAATAACTGATTGGTAGTTTTTATTTAATGTAATCAAATATTTTCGAAGTCGGTGTGCTTTGGCTAAGTAATTAAAGCCTACCTATTAAATACATACCTAATCAAATATTTTCGAAGTCGGTGCCAGCCCATACAAAGTAAAGCACACCAACTTCGAAAATATTTGATTAGGTATGTATAGTAAATGAAAACTACCAATCAGTTATTTTTTACTTTTTAGTGCTTTTGTTTGAAGTCGGTTTTTATTTTTTTGTTAAAAAGTTTTTATTTTTCCCTTTTTAGTGTAGATAGTAGTAGCAAAGTAAGAATTCTAAAATGTTAGGCTTGTCAAACCAAACAAAATAAGCCTAAACTCAAAGTATCTACTATTAGTCGTTGAAGAGTTTCACCTATCCACCTTCTGGCCTTACCATCAGATCAGGTCAACAATACCGAACCACTGTACTATCAACGGAAATAGAAACACTTGCAAAGTTTCAAGTCAATATGACAATTAGAAGTAGGTTAAATTCATTATTAGCTAATTTTCCACCCTTAGGGGTGGTATTTTTTTTTTGAAAATTAAATGGGACCAATCTGGAAGTATACCCTTTCAAACAAAATAAAAATTGTCCAAATCCGGTTAATAAATGACGAAGTTCTGAGGTAACAAACATAAAAAAAAATACAGTCGAATTGAGAACCTCCTCCTTTTTGAAGTCGGTTGAAAATGTATAAGTGAACCCCATAGAAACTTTATAAAATTTATTTAAAGAAAGAATCGCATTGGCGCAACTTATATAAAGACAGGTAAAAGTGAACAATCTAATACGACACATATTACATAAAAACATCGTAACATTTAACAAAATTTCCGAAAAAAATACACTTCAAAACTTTCAGAGAAATAGCAATATGTTGTGAATTTAAGTAACACGATGCCATTAGAGTGTTATTACGTACATATTATTTTTGCTACGGCATTATTTTTTCGGGTGCGTTGAACCCGACTTTCTTGGTTTTCTATTGAACAAGATACTATCTATTGCCTAGGCAGGGCTAATCGACGCATGCGACGTTCACTTTCCACGTGTCAGGAAGTATCTGCAGCCACTTTCACTCCATTCAAGATCATAGCGGCTCCACCAACCGTTGCTGTTCCTAAGTATAACTCGATACTATTGTTTACAATGTACCTTTCATCGTTCTTAGTTTTTGTAATAAAATACAAACGATGTAATGTATTGTTAGTTTATTATTAAACTAGCGGCTCACCCTCGCTTCGCTCGGGTTCACCTCTATGAAAACACAAACAAACCTATCCCACGGGAACCGTATATTTTTCCGGGATATAAAGTAGCCTATGTGTTATTCCAAATTATAATCTCTATATATCTCTGTACCAAATTTAATCCAGATCCGTGTAGCCGTTCTCCCGTGAAAGAGTAACAAACATCCATACTCACAAACTTTCACATTTATAATAATACTAGCGACTCACCCGGCGCTCCTCTCGGGTTCGTCCCTAGTTACGTTTTAACGTTAAGTATAGATTTCTCAGAGATAAGATATTTTCCCGCAATAAAAAGTATCCTACATGTTGACCCGGATATCTATCATCATACCAAATTTCATCAAAATCTATTCAGTTGTTTCCCGTGATGCGGTAACAGACAGACAGATAGATAGACAGACAGACAGACCAAAATTCTAAATTCTGTATCGAAAATAAAGTTTATTTTGTTAAGATTTTCCAAAAAATATTTAATTTCGAGTCCCCCTAGGATCATTCATTTGTGTGATGAGCACGAATATTTGTACTCTAGTAATGAGTGCTTATATTTATAATATGGATGTATTTAAAGTTACATATGTGTAGTGTATCAACTATCTATTATCCATAACCCAAGCCTCGTAGCTTACCATGGAACAAGATGGTTCTATGTGTTAATGTCCCAACATATTAAAATTTAAACACGAGCCGTATCACCCAGGTGTGCGTGGCGATGCAATATGCCCATGCGCATGCAGCAGTGAGTCTCTCACAGTTTGCGTGAGGCGAGCAGGGCGCGGGGGCTCGTCCGCTGGCCGCGGGGTGCTCTCCATGTCGGGACTCTCATATGGTGTCGTCAGAGTGGACGCTGAGAACTCCCTAACATCACTCACCCTGCAGGACTGTGGACAGGTTATGCCGTCTTGTGAGTATTATTTTTATTTATTTTTTCAGATACACAGTAGTAATTACAAAGAAAATTATATACATACACTAGCAGTACCCGCGGCTTGGCCCGCGTTCTCACTACTAAAAAAACAAACTCTTTGACACACCGACAGAAGCGCCACCTACCGGGTACAATTGTATTTTCAAACCATCCAAGAGTCCATTGAAATATACACACAAAATTTCAGCCAAACCGCTTCAGGCCTTTAGGAGGAGTAAGGTGACAAGCACACGTACAGAAAAAAAGATTAATTATTGTAAATATTTTGACATGTTACTGATATCACACGCAACTAATACATAGGCAATGTCATCTAGGGCAATAGTACGGGGCGCGCGACTGTCATACTTGCTGTTGACATCATATGCGTTGGAAAATGGCTTTAGGGTTAATAGATATTGGTACCATGAACATTTATATTTTTTGACAGCTCTTGTCTTGTAGTTATGATCCAAGGCTGCTCAACTGTTGTATGGACTTTTTACTGTGCTTGTACTATTTAATAGATATCATAAATCCATGTTATTGCGCGTATGTGTTAATATATAATAAAAATAGTTATTGCGAGTGTACTTTAGGAGACAGGTATATACTATTGTGGACTTTTCTGTAGACCTTTTTAAGACCTACAATTTTCGTGTACAATATTTTGATGTATCTCTTAGGGTTTAGCCAGCGTTAGCCATATAAATTTCTAAGGACGACTTGATAAAACCAGTTATTGTATTTTTCCGTGGGAAAGAAAGATTTTCCTGAATTAAAAGGTATCCTAATTGTTAACCTGAGTAATCGAGTAAAAAGTCGCCGAGTAAAGTTATCACTTCACCAAATTTCGTTGAAATCGATTAATTATTTTTGCGTAAAACGCGCTCACACAAACAGACATACAGACAAACATTTTTTTTAATAACAATCGTTTTGGGCTCCATATTATGTACATATTACGTTACAGTCATTGTTTTTAATGAAGGGAGATTCGGCTTAGTTTATTATAGATATATTTACTTAATATATCTATAATATTTAAGATCTTTTCTTTGTACCTATAATATATTTTGTTGAATAAACTTAATTAAGAATTAGATGACTGTAGTCTAAATAAACTACGTAGACTGTTTCAGCGATTGTTTTCATAGAACGATTTCAGGCGCCATTTCCTCAGGGTCAGTGACCGGGCTCTTATCTCATGTGCATGTGAGTGTACACGTGTGGCGCGCGCATGTGTGCGTGCTGCGCCTGCGTCTATTATGTATAAACATACACGCGTAAGCGCATTATTATGCAACTCTTAGGAGCGGATAAGCGCAACGAAGAGCGCATCAAAAAGTATTTATAGCGTTTAGGTTGTATTGTTTGATTTTTGCTGTCACGCTGCTATGCGTATAATATGAAAGAGGATAAAACGATGTACGTATATATACTTTCTTCATATGGTTACTACGGTACTGTGGTGTTGATAATATGATCGAGCTAACTAACATTGAGTGGACAATATTTTACTATCATGCCACGTGGTTTTTTATAATTTGCACAAGGGAAAAAAGGGAGAGAGAAAAGGTTATTATATAAACAGGAAATATATCAAGAATCTCTAACTTACATTAAATACTTTAGTGGGACATAATTAAGTATTATAAATTATCAATATTATAAACCTATATAATATATTTATTGGATAGAATTCTTGTTTTCAATGGCAATTTTTTTTTCACAGGAAAGTCCTCGAAAGTTTGAGGTAGCCGCATCCTTTGACAAATAGTCCTTTTAGTCATGAACGATGCCCAAATATTGGGTGAACAACCTCTTAATGCTTAGGAGACATTTTATTTTTAAACCAATGTATCTACGTTCGCTCTTGGATAGTAGAGTATTTAATTGTCGCGTGTTTTCTTTCGGGAAGTACTATACATTTATAACGTGTTTAGTTTGAATTACAGCACAATCAATATAACATTTAAAAAAATAGAGTTGACCCATTTTTTTATTATCATTTAATTACTAGCTTACATACCTGCGTTTTGTTCGAGTGCATCCCTATATGCCTAACAGTAGACTAGAAGCTACTCCAGTTCATAGTTTATCTGTGTCCATAAATGTGTAAATTTCATCCAAATCCGACCAGCCGTTTTATCATGAAGGTATTATACACACATATATAAACTTTCGCTTATATTATATAGACTTCCGATTAAGTAGAATGTACAAAACATGCATAAAATTTAAATGAAATTATAACATTTCATAGAACAATAGGCACAACATTCTCTTGTTTTATAATTTAAAAAATTGCTAATAATAATAATACGTATAAGTAAAAAATCCTTAAAAATATATAATATTCCCAAATATATTCATAAATTTCTAAGAAGTAATTAAAAAAATAATAATTAAAAAAATAAGTATATTTAATGAAATGTCAGTCGTTTATTTTGATCCCCTTCTGAGATACGATCCTTGTCTTTTATATGCGCCCGTCACCCCTTTACTTGGGTGACTAATATAAAATGAATAAAAATTAAAAAAAATATTACCTAATGTAATAAATGAAAATAAAGGGAACAAAGAAAGTTATGAAAGAGTTTTATTTATATTTTTTCCGCAGTCGATGGCCTAAGAAATCCTTACTGGTCAGGTAACATGAAGAAAATGACTTTGTTTTTTATACATATTAATATATTGAAAAAAAAACATGAAAAAAGTGTGTTATGTACGTACGTAAGAAGTTATAGGTACTTCTTTGGCGTAACAGAGCAAAAATAGCTAAAGATTTCATCCCGTATGTCACAACTCACTGTGTGTAAAAAGTGTGATAAATTAATAAAAAAATCGCAATTAAATTAAAAAAAAACAATAATTAAATAAGGCATATTAGGCATATTACTCGTACAATCATATATTTATATATTAACTAGCATTGCCCGCGGCTCCGCCCGCGTTCATATGACCAAAACCAAATTCTTAGGTTCTATATATTAGTATACTCGTATTAGTATATTAGTTAACCCGGATAACCAGCTATTACCATACCAAATTTCGTCAAAATCCCTCCAGTGATTTTTCTGTGATGCGGTCACAGACAGACAAACAGACAAAATTCTTTAAACTATAGGTTCGGCCTCTGTTAGCGATAATAATGTGTTTTTCAATAAAATTCTCCAAAAAATATTTAAAGCACAGATACTGCTTCATTAAATTTTGATGTATCTATAGATGTAACTAATTTATAAAGCCAAAAAGATTGTGTTTTGATCATTTAAACACGGGTGGGGCCGCGGGTAATTTAGTAGTAATTCTAATAAAATCATAGAAAGGTCAAATTTGTACATTCAATTTTTTGGAATTAAAACTACGTATTTTAAAGACACATAGCGACCTACATCTATTGACAAATATCTAAATAATACAAAAATAAACATTCATTAAAATATTTTTTTTAATGAATAAAATAGTGCTATTGATATACTTTTTCAAGATTAGCTATTTTTAATAGTTTTTGACATATTTGGTAAGTTAACTTGCTAAAATCTATATAGTATCATCGTTTTTTTATTCTAACAAGTTTTTGTATTTTTTATCAGAAATGAGATATTTTTCCCCGGTAAATCCTATATGTTGACCCGGATAATTAGCTATGACCATAACAAATTTCTTTAAAAATCCGTCCAGTAGTTTTTCTGTGATGCGGTAACAGACAGACAGAAAGACAGACAAAAATTTTAAAAACTATAGAGTCGGCCTCTGTATCGATAATAATGTCTGTTTCAATAAGATTTTCTAAAAAATATTTAATGTACAGATTTGACTTAGTTAGAATTTTATTATATGTATAGAGGAAAGAATAATATAATATTATATATCATTTGTGACAATAACAACGGTTGCCATGGCAACAAATAATTATCAGCTAACTTTATCATATAACTTTTAGCTAACTTTATCATGTCGCTTTTTGGCCGTCGATGTGCGCATCGTAAAAATTTACTGTCATATTTTTTTCCAAGCGTCTCGAAAGAAGTATAACTTAAAAAAAACTTAGTACCTTTGTTTTTTTTGTAATTTTGGTTTTTATTCAGAAAAAATCTATAGAAAAATAAAAGTTTTATCGAGGTACGTTTTACAGAATTACAGAATTAATGACCTTTAAATGTCAATAGAGGAAAAATCTCTACACTAAAGTACAACAAGTATTGTTCGTTTGAACAAATAAGTACTAAGGCCACGACTAGTATTGTCCTGTCAGTGTCGGCACTATTCAACCAAAAAAGTATGGAAGGTCTTTAAAAATAAACAGAAAACTCTAATATGAACCCTTAAGTATCTTTTTTTAACTTATATAGCTATACTGCCTATATATATAAAATTCTCAACTCTCAAAAACATACTGCCTATATATATAAAATTCTGAACTCTCAAAAACATGCTCCAGAAGAAAAACTTTTTTTTCATGTTTTTTTTTAAGTTTTTTGAAAAAAAGAAAACAGTTTTGGCAACACTAATCCTTACTTCATATTATAAATATGAAAGTAAGCCTCTGTCTGTTTTTTTGCTACCTTTTAATTTAAGTAAATTTACATGTTTGGCAAGGATATAGATTGCATCATGGGGACGGACATCCGCTACCTTTTTATTCCCACCACACGTACTGTGTGAGTGGAAACGCGAGCAAGAAAGTTAATTTGATAAAATTAATTTGAATTCAATAATATCATTTTCATATAAGAAATTGTAAAAGTAAAATGATAAAGAGACGTTTTTAAATTTCTTTATATTTTATCCTACTTTAATAGACTTTTTATTTTATACTCTTACTCTAACAAAAATCTTTATAATATGTATCTTTTTCTGAAATCTAGGAGAAAATCTCGACATGCGCATTACACAATAGTACGGTAATAGAACGAAGAACAAGACACTATAATGGTTTTTTGATAATATATTTATTACCAAAAAACTATGAAACGTACTCTTAAATAAAATATAGAATAATAATTTTTATTCCTTTATGCACTGCAGTGATACTATTATTTTATAAATATATGATACTACAATTTTATAAATTAGACTAATTTAAAATATGCTTTATAAAACATGAATTGGTTATGTAAAATTATAAATATGTACAAACTAAAGGAAATCAGAAAAATAATTCATATGGACAAAATTACTTCGACGTAAAATAAATATAAAAAAAATATGTTAAAAACGTTCACATTTGACATCGTACCGCTATTATCAGTTTAATTATAGCAGGGCAAGGACCTCTGCTCCAGTCAAGGGTACGTTCACTCCAGTTCTGAGGTCGGGTTCACGGCTGAAGGTTTTGGCAGACTGGCCTTGAACTGCGGATCGATGAAGGTCAACGCCTAGACATCCCTGACAGACGCGTTTTCTGCTAAAAGCTTAGCTTCCGATACTAAACTATGAAATTTAATATTAAGAAAACTTTTGTGTTGAGAAAAAATTATAAGCCTAAATATAAAAAAAAACGATTTTCATTGTTTCAGTTTATTTAATTTGTCGATTAAGTAAAGATGTATAATTTTATAGTAAGTAAAGTAGTGCCTTTATACTTACCGCCGTCTTGAACGAGTTCAAAAGACTTCCGCACAATCTCTTTACGAGCTAAGTAAATTCATTACAATACTACTTGTACTTAACAATAATAAAGAAAGTAATGTTATATTATATCATTTTCGATAATTATTATCTATTAATAGCATCTGTTTAACTTATGGTGTATTTTTAATAGCTTTATGGAAATTACTAATTTACATTGTTATACGAGTAGGTTGCAATGTCTGTTAATATGTAAACATGTAGTTCTTAAACAAAACCTATCAGAACATGGTGCAATGCTCCGCATGTCTCAATATATTCTGAATTAATGCATTTAGTTTTAAGTCACGTGAACGTTTTAAACACTCCGCCACTTGATTATTTATCGATACCAATGACGTTTCGACAATGGTTTTCCGGTTCCATACTATCGCGGTCTGTGCGCGTGTGTGAGTGGGCGTGTCAACACTCCGCCGTGCGCTTGAGTGCGTGCAGGATCGCATTACAGCTGAAACTCAGGGCGCCTGCCGAAATGTGCGGTCATCGACCCGGTCAGGAGCATGGCCATAGAGTGCGCGCGAAATGTTTTGATATTTTGTCTAACATTTATCGCTTTAAAGTTTTTACGTTATTTACTTAAATTTAATTTTAGATATAGCGTTATGTTACGTTGTTATCTCAGATTATTGTTAGTTAAAACTTAAATGTATAAAACATTACATTTGTATTTACAAATATTAAAATATAAAATCTTTATTTCTTTTATATATTATATTACAATTACGTTGATTTATATTATAATTTCATTAATCGCTTACATATACGTTTATTATATAAGTTTGCTTCTGATATAACATAACTGACTAAAAATAACCAAAAACAATAACCATACGTCCTAAATCATTATTAAAAAACAACACTACTTAGCAAAAACAATTGAAACGATCAAAACTACACACACCGATACATATCGTCATCCTTATCCAAGTATCAAAAGCGCACGCTCGGCGTGTACCGCTCGGTGATATATTTGGTGACATTGAACTGAGTCCATTGCCAACGACCTCTCCGGGGAAGCTCCGCGGTTTGCGTAATCGTTCCTGCGTATACATCGACCCCACGCGCACTAGTGCGCTGCCAATCAGTCAATCATCCTTGCTTGTGTGGAATGTGGAAGTGCATGCGCATGCACGGTTACGATATTAAAACATGGTGATATGTCCTTATTAAACACGTATGTTGCGTAGGGCTTTCTGAACATGTTTTTTTTTATTTAATAGCTGGTTCATTTATTTTATTGAGGTTGGGTAATGGAAAAGGTTGATAATTTCAATTTAAGGTTTTTTTTGTTACATTATAAAATATTGTTATTTGCCTTAAGATTTGCAGACGTAAATCCGTCTAATATTTCAAAGACAAAAATCTCAAGAAGCACCAATTAGAGGTAATATAATTGGTTTATTCGTGATCGTAAAAATAGACTAGATGTTGCTCTTTGTTCTAAAAATATTTACATTGTGTTATTCTTCTTATAAAATTTAATATTTTGAGGCGACGAAAGTTACTTAAATATATCTAGTAACTCGCGACTTACCGTCGCTCCGCTCGGGTTCGTCCCTAGTTCAGATGACCAAAAACCAAATTCTTAAGTTTTAGATACCTATCAGTATAGTCTTATATTGTAGTTTTTGTATTATTTCTCAGAAATGAGACATTTTCCCCCTGTAATAAGTATCCTATATGTTGACCCGGATAACTAGCTATCATCATATCAAATTTCATCGGAATCTGTCCAGGGATTTTCTCGTGACGCGGTCACAGACAGACAGACAAAAATTCTAAAAACTATGTATTCGACCTCGTATAAGATTTTCCAAAAAATATTTAATGTACAGATTCGACTCAGAATTTTATTATATGCATAGAAGATTAAAACAATAAAAAATTATGATACTGTCTAATATCTACAACCTTAAAATAATATGGCATAATTAGTATTATAAAACGTTGCAGTAACCAAAATCATTTAATTTTATAATATTTTAAAGATCTGTCTTCATATTGCTTCCTAATTATTGACATAGACTTGAAGTTATTGACATATGGGCAAAGACATTAGAGAATTAAAAGTCATAAAGAACTGCCCTCAAGATTAACGATTTTAATTCATCTAATTTAAACGTAATATATAATATGTAATAATAAATTATATATATTTTTTAGATAGGTGATTTAAAATAAGAAAGTAAAAATGTCAAAGAATAGAGCCACTGTCAAAATTTAACCGATACATGCATTCGGGCACTTTTAGTTTAGATCTACGATTGTACAGTAAGGTCATTTTTATACACAAGGTTATATTGACATAACGACACGCTAGTATAATTGTAAGAATAAAGGAAATGACTTAGACAATCAAAATTCTTAAATTTTTATTAATAATACTAGCATTGCCCGCGGCTCCGCCCGCGTTCAGATGACCAAAAACCAAATTCTTAGGTTTTACAGTTAGTATACTCTTACACTGCAGTGTTTGCATTTTTTTAATCAGAAATGAGATATTTTCCCGCGGTAAAAAGTATTTTATATGTTGACCCCGATAACCGGCTATATCATACCAAATTTCATCAAAATCCCTCCAGTGGTTTTTCTGTGATGCGGTAACAGACAAACAGACAGACAGACAGACAAAAATTCTAAAAACTATAGATTCGGCCTCTGTATCGATAATAATGTTTATTTCAATAAGATTTTCCAAAAAATATTTAATGTACAGATTCGGCTTGGTTCCAATCTTATTATATGTATAGATATTAGTCATTTAAGCGCCATACATATTAAATATAATTATATCTTAATGAGTCATGTAAGGTCAATGCGAGAACAAATTCACTGTTAAAATTTTCTGGATTTTGTTTCTAATAGTAGAGTTTTTGCATAATTTATTTATTGGGATTTTATAATTTTTTAAATTTAAATTCAATTAGAAAAAGTTTGTCAGTTGCAATAAATGTATTTTTTTATATTATTATTAATAAGATTAAAAATTTAATACTATTGTGTACTTTAAGAATAGAAATAAAGAATATCTTAAGTTTGCCAGATTATTATTGAATTGAAAATAAAATGATACCAAACGTCATATAATTATATTTTAAGATTGTCCTATTAATGTTATTATTAAGCGAATTCAGCGAATCGATTTTGATGACTTTACAAACATATTGTAAGAATACTTAAGTGATACTCTAAATACTTTTAGATTTTACATTTACTATCTTCATATAATTTGATTGTAAAAATACTAGACTAGTAAAGTGAATGAACCACACATACAGGAAATTAGAATTACATTGTAATTTACAATTCCAAGTACACGCATGTACTATACTGATAGCGGTAACAAGGCAACAATGAGTATAATTATGTACGATCCGTTAGAATCGAAACTATTTTTGTTGTGTTTTATATTAACGAAAACGTCTCTCTTATAAAGCCAAAAAAAACATTTAATTTTATAATATTTTAAAGATCTGTCTTCAAATTGCTTCCTACTTATTGACATAGACTTGGAATTATGGACATATGGGCAAAGACTCGACGATTATATTGTCTAGAGGTTTTTGTTTTTCCGATTATGTTATATTTATAATTTTATATCCCGTTTAAATAAACTGCGGAATTTTCCTTCTTACTGCCAAAATTAGTTTTAACAGTAAAACTTTCTATATTTATATAAGTAGAATTGCTAAAAATACTCCTTCGTAAACCTACTTCATATTTCAGACAATAGAAAGCTTACAAAAGGTAAGGTTTCTAACTACTAAGAAAATCTATCAAGACGCGCAACTGCTTGCAAAGTGCGCTCGCCTTAACGGCCACTTTCACTGTCATAGTCATCACTCCGTTAACTTGTGTACCTACTCTGTATTATTAAGTGTAATACTAAGAATTACATATATGTGTAGGTAATATATAATAGCAACCAATTCGTGATATTCGATCTACGTTTTGTTAATACTCATCTGTCCAAATTTTTCATACCTCAATTGGCTATATGATACATCATCATTGCCTCTTGCATACAATACGCCATTTTATGCACGTGGTTATATTGACGTTCAATACATTGTTTAAATGCGAGGTCTTTGACACTTAATTCGCGGAGATGAAGAAGAAGGTGCGAATCAGAACCTGTTGAGAGCATGAGTCGAGGGGAACACGTGTGGTAGTTAGTTAGCATGAGGAAAGCGGTTGAGGGTCCGGCTCCCGGCGGAAGGGTCCCGCAGGAGCGCTCCAGGCGGGGTGGTGCGGTAGTATGCCGGTCAGTCACCGCTCTGACGGCGCGCCGAGCGCTCGCCACTGTCGCTCGACGGTTAAACACCTCCCATGTTTATACGTACGCAACGAATGTCCTGTGAGCTAACGTGATCCCTCATTTTCATGGTAGTTTTTCAGTGGATTGTGAACGTTTATGTGTAGGATAGTGAGTGACTTGTTAGAAAGGATTGTCGAATGCGAAGATACGTTTGGTGATGTTGAGGATCTTGTGTTAAAGACTTCAGGTTAGGACATATTATTGCATGGAAATATTTTGGATTAAATTAAATGCAATGCATTTTCTTCATTTGCTTTTCTCTGTACCTTGACCGTGTACTGTCCCTTTATTATCTGTATGTGGGAATTAAAACCAAACAGACTAATGACGATATCGATGAGTATAATAAAATAATGATAAGGAGCTTTTTTTAATTAAAGTTGCATATATTTATCATTCTGAATTTTATTATTTTTACTTCTAATCATAATTTAATGTTTTAATTTCTATATCATTTATTGATGTTGAATGCAGTAGAGCGTTTACGAAGTGTATTAGGTATAGTCAACAAACACCATATAAGAAAACACCACCAAGGTTAAGTGGTTGTATTATTATCCTGTTTAAATAGTTTTGATAAAATATTTAAGTTTGAATAAATCCCTAATAAATTATTATATAATATTTGATTATTATTTAAAAATAATTGGGTAAAATTTGTAAATGAAATTGAACGAATCATTCAATGAAGTTCTATAAATTCTTAGTCGATCTATATTATTTAACTAAGTAGATAAATACATATATTCTTCAGAAGCTAGATTAAGCAAGGGTCAATAGTACGGTAACTGCATAATCGTTACGTAATAGCCCAATAGATATATGATCGACATTCAAAAGTAAGGTTTACCTAATATGGGTTGTGTAACTTATACTTGCATTAATTTTATATTTATTTCTGACAACAATAAATGAAAGAAAGTAAATTGTTAATATCTTAATACTATATCTATATATATATATATATTAATCTGTAATAAGGTATTTAATACATTTAAGATACGGCGATGTGATAAAAATATTATTCATAGATTTCTGCGAGTAAATAAGTTTTTTTATATTAATGGAGTATGAAACAAAAATCAGAAAATTGTACATACTATAAGTTTTTGTCTAATTGATCTATCTGCAATAAATTAAGTATCAACTAAATAAATAATTTAATATGCTTAAGAATATTGTAAATATTCTAGCCAACACATAGTGCAGTGATGTACTTGGATACTAAGTCAGATTTTATTGAGCATTTGATTGCTTCAGTCTGGGCGTTAATGCAAAAGCGGATAGGACTCTACGAGACGCGTCCACGCGTTTCACAACAGGCAACAAAGACCTGTTTTATACTCTCTTAGTAAATTTAATATATAGTTTAAATTAACAACAAATAATAATTGTCTAAATTAAGGATACATTGCTAACAATAGGGACTTATAGTTGATTTTTATATTTTATAATAAATATATTTCCGTTTTATTCAATGTACTGAAATTGAATTTAAGCAATGCAACACCTGGTATTTAAAAAAATATTTCTTTTTGTTTGATATGTAACAATTTTTATTTTGAATAATTCAAATAATTAAATAGTAATATTAATATATTTATGTTATATTTTCTCTGATTGTTTATGACTAAGTAGTATTTTTCGATTTTTGCAGCCGCAAGATTACTTGGTTTTCGCTACCATCCAGTAGAGATGAAGGAAAAAGGCTGAACGAGTAAAAACGTGGCCTAATAATAAAAATGTAAGTAATTACAATATATTTATATCATTATATAACATACAGTGCGATTGAAATATATTCTTACTTTAATATATAATAAATAGAAAGAATTTTCTTATTATTGATTAAAAAATATCAGTTTTTCCGCTATCGTTGGTACAAAAAAATGTAAAATTATGATTAAATTAAAATGTACATACACGTGTAAAATAAAGTAAAAGCTATTATGACATTTTTTTAGGCAACAAGTATGTTGACACCCGCCCCCTCGTATCGGCGGCCGTTACCCCGCGTAATCTATATTAAACGCGGAAACATTGACTCATTGCTACTTAAAAATTTCTCACTGGAAAATTTTCACATCTTATTACGTCGCATAGTTTCAATTCCGTTCAAATTTTGATGACATAGCTACCATATTGATACATATTTGCGCACAATACTGTTGATCTCAAAAACAGAACTAATGGGTTTGTCCGTGAAAAGTTTTTTAGGGTAACGTATGTATTTTAGATATACATACTTACTAGTTAAATCCATATCAAGAAAGCTTAAAATTTTATTGTTAATGGCTTAAGACAACAAAAATTAGAACCACGTAAAGTTGAGCTGGGAATATCTCACGATAGTAGGTACACATATTCGTACATATCTATTATCATATGAGATACGTAAAAAAAATCATCACCGCCACGTTTACACAATAGCTTAAATAATTTATTATTATTTCAATATTATAAATAATGCTATTTTAATGGGAAAACAACTTAAAAGTTCCGTCGTATTTATATGCAATTATCTTTATATGTATAATTCTCACTGAATTCCTCCTAAACAGTGGACCGATTTTAATGATCTTTTTGTGTGTGTGTGTGTTTTAGACGGTTTCTGGGCGGTTGAGATTTACAAATGGTCCCCGTAAATGGGGCTGCAGACGGGTTCTAGAGTTTTTGGGACGACCATATTCGGATTCGCAGAACAACGTTTGTCGGTTCCGCTAGTATAGGTATAAAACTTCTCAATAAATTGAGAGTGCAGTTTGCTTCCTGTTTTTGTTTATTTTTTGTTTTCTTCCTTTCCTATATTGAGTTACTCAATACTTGCGTGCAAAAATTGACTGTTCTCATTCATATAATTGCGTGTTTTCGTTTTAGATATTATTCGAGCTATAAATGAGCTTTAAACAAAATGATTCCGTGAAACGCATTAGTTGCGTACCTAGGTTGGAACAGGATATTGTATTCTATTCGCGTGTGTAATAAAGGCTGGAATGGCATGTCGTTAGTATCTTGAAGTATTGTAGCGGGAATAATGCACTGGCGGCAGTAGTTTACGAGGTCTTTCACCCACATTATATAGGTCAGTTAGATTAGCAACGTTCTCTGTAGCCGTAAATAACCAATTTATGAGTTTTAACGATTTTTCAATTGGACTTAACCGAAAAGTGCATCAAAAAATGTCAAAAAACCGAAACTAAATAACTTTACTAACGCCTAAGATATTTAAACAAAGTGAAAAGTTTGTCTCGGATAAAGGTTGGCACGTCCATTATCATTTTATTATGTGGTTTATAACTGTGTTTATATGAATATCGTAGAAATCAATAAGTGCAAAACACCGTCAATTTAAACGATGTCGGTTTTAAACATTGCAGAATGATTTGTTCATAAGAAAAAGGAGCATTAAATTGTGTACAAAGAGGTGACAGAATTAGTAGGTTAACGATTTCCTTGCGCGCGAAGGTACGGCCTGCAAGAATTTTTGATATGCTATCGCAATATTATGTTGGTTTAATTTACGACTTTCATGTCCTACATCTGCTGTTATAATCCATAATATTCCATAAGGCACATATTTTCTAAATAAGGATTAAGAAAACGTATTGAATGAAAGTCAAATATTATGAATATGGCTGGATAGGTAGGTTAATGTTAAATTACAATCTGTGCATTCTTCGTTTTTTTACGTAATCTATAATAATATTATAAAGAGGTAAAGTTTGTGAGTTTGTGAGATTGTGATTTTATGAGTTTGTGATTTTGTAGGGGCTAATCTCTGGATCTACTGAACTGATTTAGATGAAATTTATTGAGAAGGATATATGATACTTTTTTATCCCGGAAATCATCTCTTAAGGGGGTGAAAATGGGGATGAAAGTTGTATTTGGAATCAAGTTAGGCACGAACCCAAGCGAAGCGAGGGTGAGTCGCTAGTCCTTTAAAATATTGCATAAGTACTTAAATGTCATTATTTCATCATGAGCAATGGAATTAAAATAATATTAGTATAATAGGTATAAATGCTATCACAGGTTACGCGTTACATTTATGTCCAAAAGGATTTATAGTTTAAAAATGTCCGCAAAGCAGACTAGACCCGCCCCAGTTTTGGGGGTCACCGCCCGATCGTGAACTCTGCACTGCTCAATAGCCGCCATATTTTAACGGCCTTTTTGGAATTTTACTGAATTTTTTATGTTTCATAGAAAACATATGCTACCAATAGGGGAAATTTCCAAGAAATGTATTGTAAGATAAATAAGTGATGTCGCGCTGAAGAAATGTAATATGACAACATTTTTATACTCGATAGTTCCAGAATTATTTTCCTGTGTTTCTCTAAAAACTTTAAAGGAATTAGATTGAAAAGGCATATTTTATATAATAAAAAGAGTATTAGAAAAATGAAAATGGCTTATAACCTAAAATATAATATATGTTCTTTGTTAATATAATACTTTTAACCTATTAGGTACCACTTTTGACGATTCGCTTTATTCACTAAATTTTCTTCACCTATCATAATTAATATTGAATCTCCTAATTGTGAATTTTCATCCGGATGAGTTGCAAAAAGAGTTGGTATGAAAAGGTTTAAAAAGCTAATGATTTAATTCAAAGGCCTGCCACCCGGTTATGGCTGAACAGTCCACGCCATGGAGTCAATGTCCGTGAATGGTATATGGGTCAACTAAAGGCGCCTTGGCGTCTGTATTGTTCTGCTTTAGCAAATCACTTAAAAATCTATCAAACTTTTTAGCTGCACGCTCATTCAGGAGTTTTGTTCCATTCTACTATAATACTAGTAAACGCAACTGGTTTTTCTCAATCATAAATAATTCATAGCCAAAACGTGAAAGGGGTAAATTGAATATCATATGCAAATCAAAGAAAATTTTTATGAATTGAAATGGCAATAGCGACAAAATAACTGACATCTATTGTTATTTATGACAGGTCAACAACATTGGATACCTTTATGGTGACAATAGCTTTGATGACCAGGGAACCGATGTTAATTAAGGCTGCATTGATGTTCCTTCTTTCACTGTAAGCCATCATTTTAGATATATATTTAAATGCAGTTGCCACGCATCGCAAAGCAGCAAATACTTAACCTCATTAGTTAACTGCATTATAACGCGTCCATATTGGATGAACGGTTCACGCTTGCGCTGTAAAAGGTAGAAGGAGTCGTGTAGATCTAGCTGGGTTATAGTGATGCATAGTGCGGTGGGCTGCTGCGCACGGGCAAAAGGGAAAGTGTTCGCTTCCTGCTAGCACGCGGAAGCTATTAGTTGGTACTTATACGTAACTGCATTTCGCGTCGCGGCTTGCGCCCGCACCGTTCGCTCTGTTGCACTTACAACATCATCGCACTCGTATTGTTTGTTTTATTCAAATTACCCCATTTAGAACAGCTATCACAGCAAATCAGTGCAATTACTCAGCTGATTCAGTTCAAGTTTCATTGATGATCTCTGATTGATAACTATGTACCTACAAAAGACTAATAAAATAGTGTTTGTTGGTGTTCACTTAAAAGAACTGGACTAGCATGGCTCTTTTCAAAGAAATAAATAATGATGTGGAAAGATTATACTATAATGGCAGAGCTACATCGGTTAATCAAAATTAATAAAAATAATAATGTCCTCCCGACCGATTTCGAAAAACGCCGACTAATCTCATTGAGACTAGCCATCTGCGCAGAAGATATTATAGTGCAGCGCGTGTGCGCGCAGACACAAGTGCACTCTCAATTCCTATAACTCTCGTACTCCGGTGGGATGACTGCTCGACACGACCAGTGAGAGTTAAGTCGCAGGACCGACGGCTTTACGTGCTCTCCTAAACACGGGGATGAAACACCGCCAACTTACCTACTGGGGGCTGTTACTGAGACTTACTAAACAGAAAGACTCAATAACTAAACTTGGCCCTACCCGGGACTCGAATTCAGGACCTAAAATTGTGCAGCCGTACATGCTAGCCACTACACCACCGTGGCAGTTAATCAAGAAACGTAAACTATGAATCTCTAGAAGAGTCATCGTTCATTAACGTCAAAATTCAATACACATACATATACCTAATGTAATTATTGCAAATTATAATTATGTTGCTAAAATTAACTCTGGTAACAGAGTTAGGAACAATGATGTACATTAGAATTATTTTATTATAATTCTCTACTAAATAGCTTTAAATGTCAAAGTTTCAACTATAATGTATGTAAGAATTAAGTAATGAAATTAATATTGTTATTAAACTAAGTTTCTCAATTTCATAACAAACAGCAGATCTCAAGCAATTTCGACATACTGACAGATTTTTGATAGCTTTGAAGATAATTTTATATTTTTATTAAAATGTTGTCGTTTGTACTACTATACTAATTTCAATTTTAAATATAATATAACCAGAGTTTAAGTAATTAAAGTAGCTTATGTCTTTCCAATTTATTATATTTTCAATTTACGTATCTTACAAATGCATAAATAAATTAATCGTACTTCGGATATTTACCATCTAATTTAATGGTAGGTGCAGCAAAGAGTACCATTCACTAGTCGACATCTCTTCCGCGTTAGATGCACTTTCTCTGCCTCCGCTCTTCCAAGACGTAACCACACTAAAGGTCGACATTTGATCCGATCTTGACATTTGGTTGTAGTAACTGGTAAAATTCTATGATTTCAATAGAAATAAGTAGAGCTTATGGTTTTACTTTCATTAGGAACAATTCTAACGCCCTAAATGAAACCAAGTGAAGACAGTCGTAGCCCAGTGGTAACTCGCTCGCTTGGAAAACCGAGTGAAGCGGGTTCAAATCCTGGATCTCGGACCTCTGATATTTTCATGTGCGAATTATTTCCAACATGATTACCATTTGTCTTACGGTGAAGGAAAACATCGTTAGGAAACCTGCATGTCTGAGAGAATCTAGCAAGTTTTCGAAAGACATGTGAAGTCCGCCAACCCGCACTTGGCCAGCGTGGTGGACTATGACATGATCCCCATCGTATTGAAAGGGAGGCCCGTGCTGGGACGTTAAAAAGGGCTGGATACAAAACAAACCAAGTGTCTACAGTTACTACCGTTTATAGATAACTAAAATATGTATTATATATAGAAACTAGTGACTCTCCCTCTGCTCGGGTTCGTCTCTAAGTATGTTTTAACGGTTAGTAAAGATTTCTCAGCGATGAGATATATTCCCGTACTAAAAAATATCCTAAATGTTGACCCGGACATCATACCAAATTTCATCAAAATCTGTCCAATGGTTTCCTCGTAACGCGTTCCCAGATAGAAAGTCAGACAGACAGACATACAAAAATTCTAAAAACTATAGATTGCACCTCTGTATCGATAATAATGATAACTTCAATAAGATTCTCCAAAAAATATTTAATATACACATTCAACTCAGTTAGAACTTTATTAATTGTAGTAGCAACTAGCGACACACCCTTGTTCCGCTTGGGTACATCCCTAGTTACGTTTTAACCTTTAGTATAGATTTCTCAAAGATAAGATATTTTCTAGCGGTAAAAAGTAGAAATTAAGAAAGTAAAGATTTATATATTGACCCCGATAACCAGCTATCACCATACCAAATTTCATCAAAATCCGTCCAGGAGTTTTCTCGTGATACGTTCCCAGACAGACAAATATTCTTAAAATTTGGGCCTCTGTACCGATAATAATGACTATTTCAATAAGATTTTCCAAAAAATATATAATGTACAGATTCGGCTCAGTTACAATAGGTAAGTTGCATAATATAATTTAAATAATTTCAAAACAAAATATATAACCTGTATTATAGATCATTTGAATTTTCTTTTATTTTGGAAGCGTAAACATGTGTTTTATCATTTCATCATGCGGTTACTAAAGCAATATAATGACGTCACTGACGTATAAATTTACATTACAAAAAACAATTGTAAAATTACATGAAAAATCAATTGTTAAATATTTTTTTTAATTTTTCTTAACAATTTTCAGTAAGTTTTAATTTTTTTTTAAAACATGCAACTTCTCTATTTTATTATACGTATAGATAGATGATATTTTCTGACATAATTCGTAAATATCTTTAATTTCTTAGGTTTTATCTTCATAATGCAATGATTAAGTTTATTTCTGTCATTATTAAAGAGGACCTCCTGGATAAGGTCTATTGAGGCAGACCTTAGAAGGGTGGAAATCTCGTGGAACCATGTCCAAGCAGTAGCTGAATAGATATATAAAATAGAGTTTTTATATAATAGTAGATAGAATTAGACTTATGGAAAACTACTGCTGCAGCCCTAAGTTCCACGACGGAATAGTAGGACAACATCATTATTAAAAATATAAAACTTAAATTTTGAAATAAGTACACACAGGCCCCTTTTTTGGTACCATCATACGAAAAGCTTTTTTATTTAATATATTAAAATGATGATCAAAATCTTTATTTAATACTATAAATGCAAATGTGTCCAGTCATAGTCTCAATACTACTTTTTATCTCGATTTGTCAAGTAGATCCCGTGTAATGTGTCTTTTGGTAAAAGTTATAGTTTATATTTTATGTTATGTTTAGTAATAATTAGAGAATTGAATCTTATGAAATTATCCACACACTCGAAGTTCATAATAAGATACATATATCATTTGCTAGCGCGTTCGTCATTGCGTTCATATCAGGTACAATGCGGATATCGTCGGCTCGCCTTCCATAGATAGAACATACCTAAACTTAACACGACAAGTAACCTTTGTTAGAGTAAAATCACTAAATAAGATATTATTATTTTTTACTATTTTATTTAAAAAATAGTTTTATAGGAAATTTTACATTAAACTATCTTACACGTTTAAATAAGGGCAAAATGTGATTAATCAATTATTAAAAAAATAGTAATAAATACTTTTATTAGGTGTATTTGCATCAAAAATATGTACACGTGTACTTTTTAAATTGATTTAGAAATAATCGGTGCGGCAGCTTAAATGTAACTGGACTAAATATAAATTCTTTTGGCAATTTAAAAAAAGGAGTATTCATTTAACAGGATTGTCATCTTTTCTTTTTATTGTTACTAGCATTGCCCGCGGCTTTGGTCGCGTGCAAATGACTAAAAACCAAATTCTTAGGTTTTACATATTAGTATACTCTTACATTGCAGTTTTTGTATTTTTTCTCAGATATTAAATATTTTCCTAGGGTCAAAAGTATCCCATATGTTAACCCGGATAACCAGCTATCACCATACCAAATTTCATCAAAATTCCTCCAGTGGTTTTTCTGTGATGTGGTAACAGACAGACAGACAAAAATTCTAAAAACTATAGATTCGGCCTCTGTTCGATAATAATGTCTATTTCAATAAGATTTTCCAAAAAATATTTAATGTACAGATTTGACTCAGAATTTTATTATATGTATAGATTAATAAATGCTGTATTAAACTTATGTTACAAAAGTTGATAAGTAGTTTATTATTCTATAAATATCATTATAAATTTATTATAAAAACATAGTATACCATCAAGAACTCTACCTAAGATATCAACTAAAGCTCAGTAGGGCTTTACAACAAATTACTGTCATTTAGAATATTGGATTTCTATCACAAACTCCTGATGTCGCCCTTAAAAACATAATCACAGTCTCATTACGTTGGCGGTGCGGATCTCAGTGCAACGTACTAGAATAAAGCTCAGTTGACGCATAAACCCCACACATATTGAGCTAAGACGATAGAACTAGAAATGGTCTAAGCGAAACGCTTAAATGCTGCACATTTTTGATGATAACGTACTAGCTTTTAAACTATTATTTAATAATACTAGGGTAACGTAAACAATATAAAATTATAAGCATTTTTAGCAAATATAAATTGAGCTTTAATAGTTATGTTAAAAAAACATGAATATTGTTAGAAAATTGAATGTGAATGATAAATATAGTACAGTTCTATTTCACTTTTTGTAAGTCTATCTTAAATATTTAACGATATTATTCCCCGATCAACTTGGAATTCTGCTAGAGTAATGTAAACTTAAGACGCAATTGAACCCGATACTGTAGCGCAGGATAAATCGAACCTTTTGAAAGATACTAAAGTGCTCATCTGGCGCTAGGGTCCTTTATGGTAGTCTATTGCTGCTACTTCAGCAGCTTTTCAGCTTCTTACAGAGTTTTAAATTGTTTTATAATTATTAAAGAAATCTGAATTAGAAATATTATAGCTATCAAGAGAAGTTTGAATAATGTACCTAATAAATGTACTTACTTAATACTTTGGTACCTAAATTTAATAATTATATGCTACTAGAGGCTTACCCTCGCTTCGCTCAAGTGCGTTCTCAATGTTGAATGGTTTTGGAACACATAGGACAAACATTTTTATTTTTGGGCTAGAAACATTCGCGATCGTATGCAGAACAACTCACCAAAGTTCTATCATAATCGGATGAATGGTTTAGGAACGTATAGAGTACAAACATACAAAGAAACGCTCATATTTATTTATATAGATTATCCAGATAAAACTCTATTGTTGTGACACATTTGCACTTAAGTAGGATGTATAAAATGTTTCCTTGTAGCGTTTTTAGGTAACGATAAGTGATTCAAATTTTTAATCAGAATAAACAGTTTAATTGTTTATCGAAATTTAATTTTTCATAAAAATATACATTCTAATAATTAATAATAATAAATTAAATAGTATATGAAAGTACATAAAAGAATCAACGGCCACCGCCACATAGCGCCAGATGTATGTAGCTATGGTGTTGAAGTTTTTCAGCTTTCTGAACAACCCCTGCTCTAACAAGCTGTCGTAGTTATCGTTATCGAGCTGACGCGGCACCAGGTGCACGTCGCATGTTGTTAGAATTTTAGGATTTTGCCTTTAATATAGTCCGTGATTCTACTTACAGAAAATAATCGGAAATCTATGGTTTCATACATACTATCGACCGAAAACTTATCAGGTATTGCATACAATGAAGAAAGCACGTAATAGGCAGGAATTTTTAGTACCAAGATATTAAAATGGGGATCAAGATTGATGTAGGAAGCAATTTAAATGTGTTAAGTTATATTGAGGTACGTATAATTTTTAATTTCTTTATATACAAGAAATATCTTAAACATATAACAGTCAAACTAAAATTCTACCTAGTACTTAATATTTATATTTCATATATTTTTTCTCTTTCGTCTTCTTTTCTAATGATATAAAGAGTATTGTGTTTGTGTTAATATATTAATTAAAATGTTTACTTTGTTTTAAAAAAATCGCTTCTTTAATCTCATCTCAAAATTTAATTGAACAAATAAAGTTAGCAATACGCAACTACGACGGTTCAATAAAACGTTGCTCGACATCGGGGGTTCAATGCCTTAGCGCGACGCCAGGTGCACACCTTTCCTTGTTACGATTTTTCGGCTTTTCGGGGGACTGCTTGTCTTCCGGAAACTAATTAAGATGATACAAGCAAGTTGAATTTTAATAACATTGCAAAGTAGTTTCATATATATTTGTATCGATTAAGAGAAAATAATAAGGTCTTCATAAGAAACTGAATAAAAAACGAAGAGAGTTTTCAGGGATTATATTAATTGAAATTGTATTTAATTTGCAGTGTTTTCTTATTTAAATATTGTATCAACACATGCGTGTCATATTTAAAAAATGCGTTTTTTACCAATTTGGTTGTGAATTACATAATATTTTCAACCCTCTCGTTGTCGCGATACAAGGTAACATCATCTTGAAATTTCATTGTAAATTACAAAGACACATGCGATATATTTTCAAGACAGTAAAAAATGAAGTTTGAAAATTTATTATTCTTATAATATCTATACATATAATAAAACAGAAACTTGGCGAAATCTGTACATGAAATATTTTTAAAAAACAATCACTGTAACGTATTGTGTACAGAATATAGACCCCAAAATAACAGATATTTTTTTTGTCTGTTTATCCATATGTCTGTTTGTTTGGGTTTGCGCGTTTCACGCAAAAAGTATTGAAACGATTTTAGATAAGTTTTGTGTAGTGATAACTTATTATTCGGGTCACCATTGAGGATACCTTTTACTACAGGAAAATGATTCATTCCCACGGGAAAATACCTTAGAATGCTGAAGAAATACATAAAACAATGTACTAGAAAGTTGTAGGTTTTAAAAAGGCTTACAGAAAAGTCTACAATCATATTATGTCTATCTCCTAAGTCACTGACTGATTTATCCACGTTCAGCCCAAACCGATGATATCAGGTGTTTAAAATTTGGAGAGGATATGAAGTTTATACTCTAGGCATCAATGATGCCTACAGTATAAATCAAAGAATGCATCATCAAAGAAAGATTTTTTTAAAATTAATCCCCTAAGGAGGTAAAATAGGAGATGAAAGTTTGTCTGAAACTCTGTCATTTTTAATAGTTTAAAAATTGCTATTAATGCGTTCTGACGCGGAATTATCGAAACATTAAACATTTTTATAGACTAATCTTTTTTTTAAACTTTGACTGTCATAAAAACCAAATTCTTAGGTTTTATATACTCTTACCATTCAGTTTTTGTATTTTTTCTCAGAAATTAGATATTTTCCCGCGGTAAAAAGTATCATATATGTAGACTCGGATAACCAGCTATCATAATACCAAATTTCATCAAAATCTGTCCAGTAGTTTTCTCGTGATGCGGTAACAGACAGACAGACAGACAACAATTCTAAAAACTATAGATTCGGACTCTGTATCGATAATAATGTCTATTTCAATTAGATTTGCCAAAAAATATTCAATGTACAGATTCGATTCGACTTAGTTACAATTTTATTATATGTACCTATCATGAACGAATGTCTCTAATTCGTCCATGGTACCTATCTATATAAAATTCTCGGGTCACAGTGTTTGTAACAAAAGTCCTCCGCAACGGCTTGACCGATTCTTATGCAATTTTGTGTGTACATTCAGTAGGTCTGAGAATAGGACGTAAACTATTTTTCATGCCCCTACGTGATAAAGAAAAAATAAAAATTTGGGGTGGACCACCCAAATGTTTATTTTTCTTTTTTGGACAAAATTTTCTATTTTTTTTATGCTTCGGCATTAAAAATACACACACAACTAATTTCATCAAATTGATGTTTTTGAATAAAAACATCAATTTTATTGTAAAATTTTTAATAATAATAATAAAACGTTACGATACCTTTTAATACCGAACAACTAATTTAAATAGCGTAATATATGGGTAGTATTTATTGTTTTGTTCGTAAACTTGAATATATTAAAATATAGTTTTATTACAATCTCAAGTTGCTCGCTTGTATCTTATTTATGTACATCGCTCCGCTCCTCGCATACGGGTTACATAGACCTTTTTCCAGGCTATAATATCCAAGAAAGATTTTTCTAAATGCTGTCTGGTAGTTCCGGGGTAAAGCGAGTTCAAATAACCAATTAAAAAATCCAGATTTTGTATATCCATATTAATATTAAAAGCGAATATAACTCTGTGTGTCTATTAGTTTTTCACGCTTTATCTGCTGAACCGATTTAGATGAAATTTGGTATGCAGATAGTTTGAGACCGTGGAAAGGTCATCGTTGTCATCCCAGATATCATCCTTTAAGGGGGTTAAAAGGGGGGGGGGGGGGGTTGAAAGTTTAAATGGGGAATTAATCATTTCTACAGTAAGGGATATATATTTTTTATTTGTAAAACACTATTTTTTTGTACATTGTACATGCCTATACCTAAATAGTATATTCTATATATTTATTATACAATCATTATAACAGGAAATTCAAATAAATGCAAAATTGAAAATGATTACATTCTGTTTTAAAATAAGTTAAACCTACATTTAGCTATGTAAGTAATGCGCAACAATTTTGTTATAATTATTAAATCTTTAATTAGACCTTAAATATACCAAAAATTAATATTTTAACTTAATCAAAAAAGAGATTTTAATATTATGTAAGAAACCTTATTGCTATTTATAGCTAAATTCAGATCCAATTTATAATAATGAAAACAAATTACTTTAAATCGATATTTTTTATAACATTCGACGTGAGCCTATAAATATAACAAAAACATCAAGTATTCTTGAAGCTCGTAATACATTTTTCACAGCTGTTTCATAACTACTAGTCTTTAAGGATAGGAAAAAATAGATCGAGAGAATAATTTTATACCATATTTTTAGATTCCATAACTTTTTCAATATGAGTATAACGTTTGAAATATTCTCATAATATTCTTTTCTTTAACTGGTTTTCTTTTCATATCACTACACAGTACACGCCGATCAAACAATGTCGCGACGGCCCATTGCAAATACCAAGCGAGCGTATGTATGTATATGTACGTACGCATGTACGTATTTATTGTATATAGCTATCGATAGACGAACATTTATTTTGCCGCGCTTATTGATTTACGACAGACAAATTTAATTTCGACATCCAATAATCGCACAATGCTTCCGAGCCCACTGATGACTGAACAGTCCAATGACGCGTGAAGGAGCATTGAAATAATAAAAGGCAATATTAGCATAAAGTAAAATATCATATAAGTAAATAAATTAAAGTAATTGCGACAATATTGCATAGTTTTGAATAAATTATACAGTATTGAATAAAGTATTTGTTGTACGCGTCCGTTAGAAAGAGACGGACATACGTCTGTGAGCTCCGTAGCCGTGCTAAGGACGGTCGTTGGCCCCGCGGCCGGCGAGTGAACTCCGAATGTGCGTTTATTTACTCGCAGTACGATGTTTCGTAGATTAATTCGATCGGAGATTCGGCTTCCGTGATTTCCTTTAAACAATTATTACTGGATTAACGGTATGTATTACTCTCTTTAATTACTCATCAATTAAGAATGTTTTTGTACAAAAAATAATGCTGTTTGTCACTAATATTAACATTATAATTTTTCTTACCGATTTCTCTATGAAATAATGACATTTAGTCGTGAATAAATATAGAATAATTAAATTTGTGTTTCGTGATGCCGACACTGATTGCAATCTTCTCTGGATAGACTTAATTAAAAGATGGGGTGGCGCAGTGGACAGGGGCTCCTACACACGTATAATTGCCTCTCTACACACCCGTAAAACATATACTAGCGTGTAAATACTTCATTATTTATGTCTTCAAAGATTTATTTCATGTTATTTTAATAACTATACATATATATTTTGATGTTTTACCAATTGTTTTAATTACGGTTATGTTCACTTACAAAACAACTAGTGACACGCCCTCGCGTTGCTAGGTAAATTTTGCAATATATTAGTATACTATACATAATATTTTAAAGAAACCACTTGATGTAGATGGTCCCTATTGGTATTAAAAAGTTTTTTTAAAGAATAATTAATTTTCCTAGTAGTAACCTACGTTTATTTATGCTTATAAACCTTTGATTATGACATTATATAATCAAAGTTATAAACTAACTTTATGCTTAGTTGCTGGAGAAAAAATGATAAATCAAATAAAAATTAGAAAGTATTATATATTATATAATATGAAAAAAAATATATAAACATGCGTTTTCATTTAATAATAAATAAAAAATAACATCAATATTTTTATATGTACTAAGTATTTATAAATAAATATCTGCTTTGTAACTGTTCAATTGAAATACTAACAATGACTACAATTTTCATTATCAAAGGTACACTCATAGGTCTTCGAACTTGTTACGTTCTGATACGTCAGTTATATTCACAATTATCATTCTAATTTCACTGATTGATTTAATATCGTTATATTTTCATTCAAACATGTCATTTCTTATAAATTTTGAGAAAAATAACTATAGGTAATTTTCATAGTGTTGCTAATGTCATTTTAACGATAAAACATATAAATTCCATAGGTATAATATCAAACAGGCTCCAACGTTCAAAACTTTTATAATTAGGTACTATATCTATACCTACATATAATAAAATTCTGAATCCAATCTTGTAAATTAAATATTTTTTAGAAAATCTTATTTGAATGGTCATTATTATCGATACAGAGGCAAAATCTATAGTTTTTAGAATTTTTGTCTTTCTGTCTGTCAGTCTGGGAACGCGTCACGAGAAGACCACTGGAGATTTTGAAAAAATTTGGTATGATGATAGCTGGTTATCCGGGTTAACATATAGTATACTTTTTACTGCGAAAATATCTAATCTCTGAGAAATCTATACTAAACGTTCAAACGTAACTAGGGACGAATTCGAGCAGAGCGAGGGTGAGTCGCTAGTAATATATATTTCTTTAAAATATTTGTAGCGTTATTGAATAAAATTTTCATTATCAAACGATACACACTCATGCGTATCATGCTCGTAGGTCTTCGAACTTATTCGAAGTGTCATATTATACCTATTTTTGACGTAAGTACTAAGTACAATTGACAATTTATAATTTATATTATCGAATTTTGGGATATTAACATTCATTTTGATTATTTAGATTATTTAACAGTAATAAATACAATATTTACAAAAAATATAATAAAAAATCTTAACTATAGTATCGTATTTTAACTTTATGAAAAGCACTTATTAGGTGTAGTAAAGGACTTGTATTACTTTGAATTTTATACCCTCAAAACAAAATATTGCACGATTACACAATTAAAAATTCTATAAATTAAGCCAATGTAATAGTTTATTTAAAAAGTTGTAATTCGAGTATAAACCTAAAGAAAAATAAACAAACACATAAAATATTAATATACTTAGGTATAATTTACAGAAGACATAAGATAGTGTACGTGAAACCAATCCTAAACAATTAACTTTAGGAATATCTAAATTTTCATTGCAGTACAAACATTATCTCTGTCAAAATATCATAACCCATAAGTCGTACCTAAAACATCCAAGGTATATTTAAATAACAAAATTCACTTACACAAACATACATACAATGCAGACTCATTAAGAAGTAAACAATTGTCGACGCGAGCGCATGGAGTGTCACGTAGTCGCTGGACGATTGCGTTTGTTTACTGGCCTTATCAATAACATTGAAAGAGCTATGTGGTAGTGGATGCGATACTATAACTTGTATTTTTATTGCATTGCCCACGGCACCGCACGCGTTCAAATGACCAAAAACCAAATTCTTAGGTTTTACATATTAGTATACTCTTACATTACAGTTTTGGTATTTTTTCTCAGAATTGAGATATTTTCATACCAAATTTCATCAAAATCCCTCCAGTGGGTTTTCTGTGATGCGGTAACAGACAGACAGACAGACTGACTGACAAAAATTCTAAGATTAACTAAAAACTATAGATTCGGTCTCTGTATCGATATAATGTCTATTTCAATGAGATTTTTCAAAAAATATCTAATGTACAGATTCGACATTGTTACAATTTTATTATATCTTATCCTATATCTTTAAACGAGCAATTCTTGTATATATATAAATATATAATTTGTATCTCGGAAACGGCCCCAACGATTTTCATGAAATTTAGTGTACAGGAGATTTCGGGGGCGAATAATCGATCTAGAGTAGTCTTATGTCTGAGATAACGCGTGTTTTCAAGTTTTCATGCACTTTTTTTTTCCATTATTCCACGCAAAATATAGTCGGTAATTTCGCACATTCTGGCATAAACATCGTGGTCCAGCGGCCAAGGCGCAAGCTCGACAATCACAGGTACGAATCTGGGTCGGATACAAAGTTTTTACTTTTATTTTATTTATTTTTTGTTATTTTTATATTTATTCAAGTTTTTAGCTTTTTTTAAAATAATATGGACTGTAGGCCAAAAACTCCAAGCGAAGCTCGGTAGCCCAGGTACTGTATAGATTCAACAAATTCGTCTCATTTCATTGGTGGTTACGTGTTTGTCACGCACACATAACACAATGCTATGAACTGTTCTTTTAAGGAACTACATAAATTTTGAGTCACTGGTATTCAATTCACATTAATTTTAATTCTGTTAAAATTATTATTTAGGCAATATATTCTTTTATTAAATGTAAATGTTTCGTTTTATACCTAGCAACAGTATCTCGGTTCGCTCAGATACATCTATATAAAATATCGCTTCGCATAGTATTCGGTGTAATAATTGCCCAGTTAGCGGGTTCAAGTTCGGACGACAATGAACTTGGCCGGCCATGAGTCATCGCCGTCACGTTACGAAACCATAAGCAATGCAACTGCGAATGCATCGACATACCCTTCGCAACGGTAAATATGACGTGACGTAATAATAAAAGGATTTTAGGTTATATATGCGTTTCATGCAGCGGTACCCATATGTTAGTTTTTTTGTTTTTATTGCAAGCTTTTATTTGACTCAACAAGTTCATTGAACAATGCAACAACTACTACAACAGATATATTATGCATAGCATTGCCTGCGGCTTCGCCCGCGTTTAGATTACCAAAAACCAAATTCATATGTTTTACATATTATTATTGTTACATTGCATTTTTTGTATTTTTTCTCTAAAATGAGACATTTTCCCGAGGTAAAAAGTATCCTATATGTTGACCCGGATAACCAGCTATCACTATACCAAATTACATCAAAATCTCTCAAGTGGTTTTTCCGTGATGTGGTAATAGACAGACAGACAGACTTACAGACAAAAATTCTAAAAAACTATAGATTCGGCTTCTGTATCGATAATAATGTTTATTTCAATAAAAATATTTAATGTCCAGATTCGGCTTAGTTACAATTTTATTATATATATATATAGATATGTCTATCTTTCCCCTTATTTGTAATTCATTTAGTTGGTTGCATCTCATAGAAGAATTAAAATTTTGCTTAAATGTAGATTGGGTGACAGTCCAGTAAAATACTCTCGTTCTGTGGTGGCATTTTCAGTTCTTTACTTTTTAGTTCCTTTAGTTTCTTTTCATTCATTTCTCATTATCGTTAGTCAAAGTTAACTTTAAATTATAAATAGTAGTAAATATCTACAATAAATACCATCAGCAGCTGCACCTGCTATATTTTTATGCAATTTATCTGAGAGATTGACAGTGTAATCCGCGGACCTACATATATTTTTAGGTCCGTTAAAAAAATTAAATAAAAATGTGATGCTTTGTAAGTTCGGATTTTATATGTACAATAAAAATGCCATAATTAGAAGTAATGTGTGATAAAAAAAATTATATGACTTGTAAAACATCCCACACATCTCTTAAATATTATACAGATTTTGGCAAAGTGCAAAAGTTATAAGTTCCTCTACCAAAAGTTGCTACAATTTTTACGACAAGCTGATATAACTGTATTTGAAACACTTGTTTTTAAGTATTATTTAAGATTTCTTTTTCTTTTGAAGAATTTTAACTTAATAAATTTATTTTACCAACTTAAAATTTAACAACTTCATGTTTAATTTTTTTAAATAAAATAAAATATATGGAATTTGTGCTATCGTCATCCCATCTCATAACCCTGACTTTGAGCACGAAAGAGACACCGTCGTTCCGTAACACCAGGTCTGGTCTGAATCCTTCAGCTCCAATGTCACAATTTCAAATGTATTCATACCAAATTTATTCGTACCAAAGCTATAACGCAGATAGTAATCTTCTTTAAGTAGGTTTATTAGCATCAAGGTCGCACGAAATCGACATATGATCCTAATCTATAAATATTTATATGTGAATTTATATGTAGAAGGACAACTTTAAATGATGTTGCAATTGTCATTTTAGCCATTTGAATAAAATAAAAGTGGCAATAAAATTAGAAAAGGTTCTATCCATCAGATATAGAAACTTTGCTTTTTTTTTTAAAAAAGTATGAATATGAATTGGATACTCAATTACGTCAAAAATGTTTCTTTTTCTAGAATTTTTGATGCTTTGACTTAAGTTATTTTATATTACGTAATAATAATTTCTATAACACTCTGAACATAGATCCATAGTATGGTTAAAATTTAATATTTAAATTTAATTTCAATTCGTTTCAAAATGAAAAACCTTCACATAACATATAAAAATCTAAGTGTATACCTACATACATATTGGCTTCCAATGTCGAAGATACTTACATATTTTTCATTCTCCAATCGAAGAATACTTCCATTATTATTTTGTCTACCACTTCGTATTAGAAATATGATGACATTTAAGGATTATTTAACATCCGCCCTGACACAACTTAAAATGCAATTTTCGGCATCTTGCAAGAATATCCCAAATAAAACTGAAGACAGCCGAAGATTTCCGAAGGGACGACAAGCCGGTACTTTTCATGGAACGCGGAAAACGTCGGCACATGTTGAAAATACGAGTGGGCATTGACCCCGACCGCTCAGGCCGCCTGAATCTACAGCTGTTCTGAATCTAGCGCGGTGCATCGAGATGCGTTTATTTATATGGCACTTCTAAACACATTTATCTATTAGTAACTAGATTGTAACACCACTCAATATAATGATAGTTTTTTTTATAAACAATAATTAATTCAACTGTAGAAGGTAAGCCGTTTGATGATAGATACTCGCACTATGTGCGTGCTTTACATACTACCGTTCTTTTCCATTGGTAGGTTTCTAACGTTTAGTGTACCTATGTCTTACCTTAAATATTTTGTTTTCTTAGGCTATTGCACATTTAAATTAATGACATGACACTTCTTGAATATTATTTCGTAAAATACAATATTATAGTCGGCGGTAAGTAAACAGTGATTACACCCACATATATCTAAAACAGTTCTTATAGTAATAATGACACATTGCATTAAACTTAGATCATATTGAAGTGAATTGAAATTGCATATAACCGTGTCGCAATTTCCCAAAAGGCTATAAATACAATACGTAATATTTTTAAGGATAGGTACATCTTTTATTCATAAGCAATTAATTTCAATACTTAATATATATCAATACCTTAATTGACAAACCAGCTAATGATGGTATGAGCAAATTTTTCAGGAGACACTTAAAACTCATAATATTTTTTACGCTACTCATTAAAAAATTTAAAATACCGTTGGTAGATAATATCGTAGACTGTTATTTTTGATACTGTAAGATCCTACAAAATAATCCTATTGAATTACTGTTGCATACAATCTGAACCAAAAAATATTATTTGACGAAGTGTGGAGTAGGCTGGTTTGCCAATTAAGGTATCGATATATAGTATAATTTTACTTAGAATGTCGCCTAAGTCCAAATATGTCATTATAACATGCCTAAGTTAATTTTATAGCAGTTTTTGACTATCATCATCATCGAAAATAACGTAAAATTCACCTTCACTCAGAATTATTCCAGGAAGAGGAACTCTGAAACTGGAACGTTTTTCAGTTATCTGCGTCCGGGCATGGATTTATTTCGCAAGCACCAATTAAAGTTGACGCAACATGAATGAATATAGTCAGCTGACAAATATATTTTAAATGATTGCATTAAGAAAAATTTAATCTCTCATTGCCAAGGCAGAATTGGGACTTCCGCATTTGGAATTATATTTTAACATTTCTTATAAATGCATGCGCTAAATTATGTGATATATATACATACATGAACATAAACATTTGATATTTACGTAGTTTGGTATACAAGACGTTGTAACCTAGCGCAATTTTAATATCGTCTCGATTAATATAATCGACGAATAATGTTCTTTGCCATAAGTTTTTTCTCCCTTTTTTCTTCAAAATCACCTTAGAAATAATAATTATTTTTACCTTTAGAATCCAAATCTTTGTTAAAGTTTCTATGGCACCCCTCTTGAAGTACCTGTAACCTATTCATTAAATATTTATATAAAAACTTAATCATAGTAGGTGTAGATATCGCGTTAAGCCTGTCGCAGAGAAATAGTAAGATCCGTTAAACTATAATTTAACAGACGTTATATTATATCTCCCTGTGAAATATCACATATCCACTTCCAAAATTATAATCTGATACTATGACAGATAATAATTGTGGAAGTCCGAATTAAGTTTATTTAATGTATACTAATAATATAAAGAGGAAAGACTTGTTTTTTTGTTTGTTTGTACCGAATAGGCTCCGAAACTACTGAACTGATTTAGATGAAATTTGGTTAGAAGATGGCTTGAGAAACTAGAAAGGACATATGATAGTTTTTGTCCTGGAAATTATCCTTTAAGGTAGTGGAAATGGGGATAAAAGTTTGTATGGGGAAGCAAAATAACTTTCTTTATAAGCATTTATTATTTTAAATACTTTCTATAAAAATAAAATTTAAAACATTCCTACTTTATTACTTCCAGAAAACATTCTGGCAAAATCTAAATTAATTTTATTAAGCTTTTAAATTTTTCTTTGGATAAAATCATTAATGCTTTTAGTGAGAAATAAAACGATTTCAGGTTTCAACGACTATGTCACATTGTTCTGTAATTTATGTGGAACATCTTTATTTTTATATGAGCCATGATTCGTATTATTTAATGTGTTCTTGACAGCGTAACTTAATAATAGGCACTAAAAATAAACACTTTTAAAAAGGTACATGACAAATAAAGCATTCTCATAAGTGAAAACACGGATTTAAATAGTTGATTGTTATATTTATGATATGATGCTGTTATAATTAAAATATATTCATAATGTAAATGTTTTTACAAATACCAATTTATTCTTTTGCTTTTATAATAATCTAATCCCGTAATTTAATTCTCGAGTGGACAATGGATATGGAAATAGAATTTTGAATCACCTATAGCAGCCACTGAAACGGTACGCAATCACAAGTAATTAGCCAGGTTTAATTATGAATGGTACCTACCCTTCATCAAAAATTCTACAGTGCGACCAGAGAAGAGTTAAATCTACTGCAGTATAATTCCATCGACTGGATAGTGTGTGTGCTTCAACAAATATCAATATACAGGTCTAATGCCATTAAAATTGTTCTAACCATATAAAAATGGTTTAAATGAACTCAGAACTACCTATACATTATGTATACGTAAAAACACATGTTTTCTTTGCTAAGTGTTAGTCACTTTTTAAATTAAGGTAGTGCGTATTCGTTTTTGGTGCTTTTAACCTTTTAAGTACTATGACACAAATATACTGTACCTACTTATTACCCGGAAGCAGGCTTCAAAGGGCGAAACCGAATAATTAAATGTCTCGTCCACACGGTAGTTATAAGTGAGGATATCGTACAGGCTTAGCTCCAGTATATTGGGAAGAATAGCTATTAATAGGTATATATTTTTTATTATTTTTATATAAAATAAATAGAAACTTGATGTGTCATACAGGGAAACGGAAGTTCGTTGAACCCTGGAGTCAATGTCAGCTCAGGTCCAAGATTCGGCAGAGGGTGCTGGGGTAGCAGGGTGCATGCAGGGTAACGACCCGGCCGGGGTCGACGCCCGGCGCCACGCGGCCGCGACCGAGCCATCCGATTGATTTGAGTGAGACGGCGATATCATGCAAACCCCTTTGGAACTAATTACCCTCAGTCTAGATAGAAGAAATTGCACCTTGTTATTACACAAATAAGGTTCAATTTTAACAATTGTATAAAGGTAGATATGGCATTCGTCGACGGCAATCCAGAGGTCTAACTCACACTAAAGCGTTAAGGGAAGTAGTTTTGCTCAAAATATTGATTTTTCCGCGGGCCTCGCGACCGCGTGGTCCGTGCATGAGTGGATGTACGTGTGTGCGTGCGTGTCTATTTTCAGTATAGCACGTGGTCGTAGTTGTTGCTTGTTGACATGCGTTTTTATTTTTATGGCGGCACGCTCGTTTAATTGCGTTACGTAAGGTTTGGTTGGGATTGCGGATTAGAAATTCTTCAATTCGCACACCATTGGCAAAGTAAACGTTTAAACAATGGTAAAACTAACAATTGTATACTTGCCTCGCCTTTTATATCATCTAGTCCTTCTACATTATATAATCACAAACTATGTTACGTTTAAACTTTATTTTAATATCCTATTTAGTTATTTTCAAATAATAATCGCTAATAAAAGAGAAAATTGAATACCTTATTACACAACTACATATTAAGTATCGTTACTCACACACAGTCACAGGAGGTTCGACGCACACATTTGCAGAACTTTACCCTTGATTTTGCCTGCTCAAGGTCTCTACCCTCTGACAGCTCTCACTTCTACTTCCTGTTTTCCATATAAAGCCATCCCGTTCTAAAGTGCGGACAATGTCGAATTTCAACGATCGGGTAAAAGGGTCGACGACCGGGACAACATACGTATTAGTAAATAAACATTGGCATTACATAATGAACATAATATATCGAATGTTTTGATAGAGTATAAACTAAAATGATAGTTCTATTTTTAAAATATTTGTATTTTGATATATTTTTTACTGGGAGCAAACAAAAAATAGGCTAACCAAATAGTACCTACCTACCTAATAGCTTAAGTCATATTAAATAAGTTCTACGTGAATTAGCAATTTTGTATAAGGAATTACTACAAATATTAAAATAATAAATTCTTTATAGCTTTCTAGAATAATCGTAATCATAGTTAAGCATAAAAAATAATAAAAACAGCACTATTGAATTTCTTCTTTACCTTCCGATTCATTGAATTTCTTACCCTTTTCCTACTTTTTTCTATAGAAATTCTTTATGACTACTTTGTTCTATTCAAATACTAATGCACGCGTAAATAACAAAGACAATAGCTTGTGGTTGTATAGGCTACAATAGTGCACAACAGCCTACTTGACACCGGAGATTAGCTTCTGCCTGCTTAAGCTGAAGCCATGAGATAAATATACAGATATACTGAAATGAATGTATCTTTCTGTCTGTATTTTCAACCGACTTCAAAAAAGAAGGAAGTACCCAATTCGACTGTATATTCAATAAGTACGACACTAAAAGAAAAAAAAACTATTTTTTTATCGACCGCTTCTGTTTTTAGGCTCGAGATGGTTTAACCAACTTTAAAGGAACTTTAATTGGCGTGTAGAAATTTTGTCTGAGATAACACGAGTTTTTGTAATAAGCAGATTATTATTTCGTTTTTAAAAAATTAACATGGTCCCACGGGCCAGATTATCTTTTATTACAAAATTTACTGATAGGGCTGTTTAATTTAGATTTTTGTAATTTATTACATTCACTTATTATTAGGATCACAATTTATTGGAAATAAAAAAGAGTATATGAAATACCTATTTCATTTAAGTTTTCCCGTAGCTGATACAAAAACTAGCATGAAATATATGCAATACAATTGAAAACGCAAAAAAACATTGCAATACATAAAGGCAATTGACAGTGTTCTCTTACAGCTGATCAATAGGATATATTGCAAAAAAATAAATATTATACAATGACAATAAAGGTTTTAGCTATATATTTTTTCTGTAATTTATTACTATGCTTTTATTAGTATAAGTAAATATCTAGTTTTAACTTTTAATTACTCAAATTGCAACATTGAGTAACAGTTTTATTTGCATATAAAACGGAATCTATATTGATTAAATAAACACGATACTCTAAGGAATAAGCAATCAAAAAGCTTCATTATCATACAACATAAACTTGTACTTGAGTGTCAGCCATTTGATTACGTGATGGTTATTGGGGGTGGGGGCGCATCCCCCGACCTATCCCAACTGCAACGATGCATCCCTAGCCATCTAGACATCTAGACAGCTAGATAGATGTCTGGACGCACACAAGTCCGCTCGTGGCTCGGTGTAGGTGCAACGTGTCTGTGTGTTGGATTAATTGATAAATGTTTGTATTTTGCAGTGTTTACAAAACAAAGCTAAAAGTAGCTACTATAAGAGCCATATATAAGTTAATGGTTGGATTATTTTTTATTAGCCGCTTAAATGATAAGGCTATAAATATAACTGTAGATATTATAAATGATTTTTTTATTATTTTTTATGTTAATTTGAAATGATAGTGGTTGGTAAAGGTTGAAAATGATCTATTTTTTATCATCTAAATCTAATAAAAGCGTTTAATAAGAAAAATATATATTCTAATTATGCTTAATCACACGCACCTACCAATAAATACAATAATTTATAATATACTATAGTTTATTAAAAGGAGTACAACCATATTTAATATTGACAAAAATCTTGTTCCTAAAAATTTAATAAAATCAATTAATATCGTCTACTTAATATTTTAATAAATATAATTTCATATGTTTAATATGAAAAACACCCCACACATCAGAACAACCAAATCGATTTGCATATACCTATCGCGACCTACCCCAACGAATAAAAGCGTTGCACCGATCTAGACTTCAATGTGTTGCCTAGTACATTCAATGTGTGCTGCAATACCTGCCTACGCTGTGGCTGTGTGCTGTGGGTATACTCGCATAATATATAGTTAGCGCATCCAACACAAGGCTACGTGAACTTCAATTATACTATAGGTTGGGGAAGTTTCGTAAGGGTAGATATTGATAGATTTGTTAACGTTCAGACGGATGTTTACATATTAATATTTTCTATAGTTTTATCGTTCGTCTGCCTGTAAGCCCCTTTTTTAATTATTTTTAGACGCACTATATATTATTCGATTTAATATTAACACTTAGATTTGAAAGGGATACATTTTTTTATATATTTAGGTATACGCTTAAACTTACGCGCAGTAAATTAAATTTTAGAGTAAGGTACTCTACAATTTATTCTACCGTTATGCATACTTAAATATTAATTGTTTATAGTGTACTCTTCATACTTCAGTTTATAAGACTTAGATATATTACAACAGTGTACTTAAGCCCGTATTGACTATTTATTCAATGGTAATAAATTTAAGATCAAAGAGATTTCAGAGGTCAAATAGCTATCTTCTTTTGCTGCGAGATATACACATACGTACGAAGTCGATTTAACAAAGATTAATTCTTATAACAGTAACCTATAATAATTCTTACTTACGTAGTAAAAATAATTAAAATTGGAAAAATATATGTATCTATAAGTATAAATATATTTCTGTGGACAATTATAAGTATAAATATATCTATACATATAATAAAGTTGTAACTAAGCCAAATCTGTACATAAGATATTTTTTGGTAAATCTTATTGAAATAAACATTATTATCGATAAAGAGGCCGAATCTATAGTCTTTAGAATTTTTGTCTGTCTGTCTGTTACCGCATTAAAAAAAACCACTGGAGGGATTTTGATGAAATTTAATATGGTGATAGCTGGTTATCCGGGTCAACATGTAGGATACTTTTTACCGCGGGAAAATATCTCATTATTGAGAAAAAATACAAAAACTGCAATGTAAGAGTATGATGATGATGTTCTCCTAACCGATTCCGGCCACGGCGGCCAATCTCATTGAGACTAGCCAACTGCGCAGGAGATATTATAGTGCACAAGTGTACGCGCAGACACAAGTGCACTCTCTATTCCTGTCACTCTCATACTCCGGTGGGACGACTGCTCGACACGACCAGTGAGAGTTAAGGCGCAGGACCGACGGCTTTACGTGCTCTCCGAGGCACGGGGGTGAAACACCACCAACTTCCCAACTCCGGGCTGTTACTGAGACTTGCTATACAGAAAGACTCAATAACTAAACTTGGCCCGACCCCGGGACTCGAACCCAGGACCTCCGAGTGTGCAGCCGTACATGCTAGCCACTACACCACCGAGACAGTTAAAGTATGAGTATACTAATATGTAAAACCTAAGAATTTGGTTTATGGTCATCTGAAAGCAGGCGGAGTCGCGGGCAATGCTAGTGTATGTATAAATTTAGAATATATTATTCGTTAGGACTGGTGCGTCACTAATAAGTTTGTCACAAGTGTCAACACGAATTTTCATAATTTTAACTCAATTGGATGAACGATATTCGAACGCATATCGCATTTTATGGATAACTTAAATTTTAAATTTTTTGAAGCTTGCTGTGATTAATTATTGTGGTAATTATAAGCAACTTATTTTTATAAAAAAAACAAGCGACTCACCCTCGCTTCGCTCGGGTTCGTCCCTAGGTACGTTTTAATTTTTTTGAGCGGAATCCTAACTATTTTTCTAAAATAAAAGGAGCCTATGTTATTCACTATAAAATCAGCTATCTTCCAGTGAAAGTCCCATTAAAATCAGTCCAGCCGTTTCATAGATTATCCGGAACAAATAGACAGACAGACATAAATTTTAAAAATTGTGTTTTTCTTATAAATTACGTATATAATTTCATATGCATTTAGTAAAACGCTGTTATTTTAACATTACAAACAGACACTTCAATTTTATTTATCTCTATAGATTACAAATATACTTAATAACCTATATATACAAAACAAATACCCTTAATTATTACAATACAAGTCATGTCCGCTTGGAATAGTGGCAAGAATGCTAGCCGCATTCCCCCACTGAATGGCAATTTGGGCGAAAAATGAGCAAGCTCTTCTGTCACCAGTAGAGGCGATAAAAGTAACTTATTGTGTGAAACGTCACTTAAGTGTATGCATCCACTTAAGTGGATCAGAAAAATATTAAACCTCTTGTAGAAAATAATTTATTTGTAAATAAATATTAATATGATTATTGAAGTTTTCGAATTTGAGAGGAGACTTACTCAGAACTACTGAAAATTTATTCCTGACTGGCATAGGCTTCTTTTTATGAAGCTAGAAAGTCAAGTGGTCCTTATGGTTCAATTACAAAAAGGTTCTGAAAAACAACTGAAATATCACAATTTTGATAATTTAAATAGTTATTTTTACTATTACGAATACGAATTTAAAATATAAAGGAGTTATACTATAAAAGTTACAAAAGTTATATATTTCAAGTTTGAGACATGATATGTACGGTCTAGCTACAAAAAGTACAACATTTTCTCATTATAGTTTTTCGTGTAATATTTTTAAAAGCGAAAGTTTTTATTACTTTTGAAATGGGTTCAAACCGAGTAACTTTATGTAAGTTTTCTTATAATAACATTAGCTACGGCTTTATTGTTTTGTCAAAATCCTATAATTAAATGTTGTCTTTAAAATATGCAGATGCTCTCTGTCTCTATTTGTTTTTTTTTTAATTTGGCAAATTACGTCAAGTATAGTACTATATGATCTGTTGTTAAATACAAAATGTAAATATATGAAATATTCCATAGCTTTTTTATTCAGGGTCAAGTGAATTGAACTTACATCCATAAAAGTTTTTAATAATATGAGATTTTTTTATTTAATATTATCCTAACAAATAAAATAATATTTAATAGTATTTATTTCTTGTTGAGCATTCGTAAAATATATCCTACGTTTCATATAGTTTTTATAATATGTGCCATCTAGTGGTGAGCGGCCGAAAACTTGGTTCAGCTTAACGTCAACAGATGGACGTAGTGTAGGTGTTGTGCGAATAAAACAGTTTTTTTCTATATTTTAATTGTATATTATTAATATAAAAATTTTTATTTAATTATTATTTATGATTATTATGACTACATTTCAAAGAAATTATTTATCACTTTAGATGTTCATGTGTTTTGTATCAGTTATTTATGTTTACTTTAACATTTTTATTGCAATAAAGTGAATCTTAATTTTTATTGAATTTATACGCTATTTTAATGATTTTTATAAAAATATTGTTTTTTTTTTGGTTCGTTTACCTGGTAATTGGTATACCATCGTATATTTAACGTCTGGGTGGGTGGTGCAGCAAAACTGTTTTGTGAAGCGACTTATCCTAGATTTACAACTCTTAGAAAGATGACTAATTATTTTTGGGCATTATGCCAGATCCACAGTATACAGTGAATATAGGACGGACGCCGTAGATTTGAGTGGACAGCGTGGTCGTTAAAAGCCCTATGCTTATAAAATTTTTTTCTTAATGCTTTGTAATCATTTTTCAGTTAACAGGAAAAATTAAAAAATTAATCATGTTTAAATGGATCAGACAATTACGTATTTTATTGAAAACAACATACCGAATATATGACAGTTGGTTTGTATTATGACATAGATTTTGATTATAAAACACAATGGGTATAATAATCTTATAAAGTTTAGATTATGGATTTTTTTTCAGATTTTGCAGTTTGCACCTGATTGATTTATTCTTATCGAGTTCCTGGGCGTGTTGTAAATGTGATACATCAAGATAACCCAATTCTATGGGAGCACACTGCTCTAGAATGCGAACTGACAATAAAGATTTCTTAATATTATTCATCTAATATTTAGACCTTTTAACTTTCCTATAAAAAGAATTAATTAACGCATATTAACGCATATTAGAAATTAATAATATAATGATTATACTATTATATATTATAACTCTTGCTCCTATAGACAGAAAGGGTTTTTTCAAATACATATTTAAAATATTTAGTTTGTGTTGGTTCAGTAAAGTATTTACATATGAACAAAACATGGTTCTATACTGAAATATATTGAGATTCTCAGGTTCTAGGACAAGTAGGATTGTATCGTAATCAAAGACTCACCTAGTTTGTGTATAACCTGCTTAACTATTAGTCTAGACACCTTTCTTGTACACTGATTACCTAAATTGTTATGATAGCTCAACTTCATAAAAACAAACACTTTGTTTTAATTTAAAATTATCAAATAAATTATACTAATGTAAATTATTATTCTGATAAGCGATAATACGCTGTCGCTGATACTCTTTAACGCTATTTTTAAACTACATTTTCTTTAAATGCTGTATATTAAATGTACTTATCCTTTTTCGTATATATTTTCCTAAAATGAAATAATGCTCCTCGCTATTTTACAGTATACTAGCGACCACCCTACTACTACTAGCTTCGCTCGGGTTCGTCCCTGGCTTGATTCCCCATACAAACTTTCATCCCCATTTTAACCCTCTTAAGGAATGATTTCTGGATTAAAAAGTATCCTATGTCCTTTCCAGGGTCTCAAACTATCTTTTTACTAAGTTTCATCTAAATCGGTTCAGTAGATCCAGAGATTACCCCCTACAACGTCACAAACTCACAAACTTTAGCTTTTTATAATATGATATAGTATAGACAATGAAAAATACAATAATGATATTTTTATCGAATTTTGACATTACTATTATATATATCGTATAGTAACTAATAACAATGTATATGTAAATAGTAATATGTATTGGGTAAAGTAATAGGTATCTTCGCCAAACTTAATACCTGTACAGTGTACAATGTACAATGTACATATATAGTCATTCAAATAGTTAAATAACATGATAAAAGACAGTTATTAAAATGATCGCCACTAGCTGAGAATGTTTTGCACACATGCAACACCAACTGTTTTTATTATCACCAGTTCTAGCAACCCTAGTCTAGGTAATAGAAATAGAAAACGTGTATGAGTGTGCGTAGATTGCATTAGTGTTGTTATGTGTGCAATAAATAGTTTATGTAGCCCTCTCTTTCCTTCTCGACATTTCACTGATAGCTATGGCCTTGTCTAGTCGCATCTAATGCTGGCGTTAGTCTGTTTACTTTGTGTTTGGGGCAATCGTTTTTCAAGTAACTAGAACGAACTTGTTGGAAACTATTATTTATATACTTAAACAATTTGATTATAGCTAAAACTGATAAAATATGGTTAAAACTTTTATTTTCTAATAAAAATTATTTGTTAATAATAACATTTTTGCATAAGAGTATTTAGATATAGTCAGTTTCATTAGTAAATATAATTGTTTTAAAAGGAAACAATCCAAAATCTGTCCAAAGATCCGTACCGTTAAAGTAAATAATAAGTAGAGACCGGTAAGACTTAGAAATCTAAAATAAAGAATTTTTAAAGCTTATTATTCTAATGCAGATCAATTCAAAGAAGCTCTAAAAAGTTATAATAGTAAAGAACAGGCAGGAAAAATTAACAAAGAATATTTAATTTTTGATATCTATATAATTGCTTAATTTTGCGAACAGTACCTACCGGTAGCCTTTGATTGTTTTATAAAAATAGAATGTATATCTACTAAAAGGTTGAATTCAGTTTTGTAGGTTAAACAGTATTTCATGTGTTACAATTAATCGATGTATAAACAGATGGTCGACACTTCATAATATTGCGGCCATTGACATGGTTTATTAGGTTTTTGTGACAAAAATTAACTAATTAGAGCATTAATTTTTTCTTTTGTTATTCCAGGTGAGTGTGATTTGCGATTTAATTGGATTCGTCACATCTAAAAGGTGCTTGAGGTAAGTTATATACATTATAGTAAGGGACAATATTTTTACGCATTATTAGAAAAAAAAATTGATTAACTAAACATACTCGTTGCCATGATCCACTCAATATCGTATTACGTTGTCTTTCAATGCGTTCAATAAATTTTATAGAAAACTCACGTTTCTGCTAGTTTCAGGCGCATTTTCCAACGAACTCGTACGAGTGCGCTAGCTGACTGAATGCGCCTAACGTCCCTGTAGCGAGTGTTGACTGAGCCGGAGTGTTGACCGGTATGTAGGTTACCGGTCCCCCGCCCCACGCAACCACCTCTATGATCCGTGCAGTTTTCAACAAGAAAATGTCAAATGCACTCTTCAGTGCAATGCATAGAAATAGGTTAATAGGAACGCTGAATGCTTTCCTGTCGCGAATATATTTGCTAGGATGCGAATTCGTGGATTTCACAAAATATTACAAAAGAATCTCACATGATTACGTAACAAAGTATATCTATTGTCCATAAATTTGTATTATTCTTCAAAAAATTGTTAAATAAGTCAATATATATGCGTTAACCATCGCTTTAATTCCATTTTCAATGTTTCAATTGGACCATCCTGTAACAAGCACACGCAAAGAATTGCTAGTGCGTCTGAACGGCAATCTGCCACAATTCTATTAGTGGACGTAGGCTATTATATTTATATCAACCGCCACTGTGGTCAGTGGGGCAAGTTCGCTTGCTTCTTCAAACTCGCAATAAAAATCGGACAAGTTCGAGCCGACCGTGGCCTGTGCAAATTGCCGACGCTTCCTAATTCGGCTAAATCTTTTGCGGCAATCGAGTTCAATCATTTGACTTTAGTAAATTTTAACAAATACACAAATACTGTAAATAGTTATGTTTTATATTAAGGTTATTATACATGTATTATAATCACCTAATCTTCAAATTTCATTCTTTTTTGTTTTGCGGCCTTTAAATATTATTTTGTTGCCTTGTACTCCGCTATCTAACTGTGTATAACGATAGTGTCTAAAATAATGCCGATAACGACGTGACCATAATTTTAGGAGATCGACAACCGGCCGTGACTCCGTTTATGATACACATTGACATAAAATTTTGAAGGATTTTTGCGATAACGTGACACAGAATTTTGACAAACAATTTCCTATTAACTAATAAGTACCTACTTACAACTAGATAACTATTTATCGCTCCAAGTGCAAAAGCTGGTATGTGGTTATATTAGACTGTATTCAAGTAAAAGTGAATTTGCGATAGTCAAGGCTTCAACACCTGCATTCAGCTCTGGTACAGAATGGATGCGTAAACACGAACGCATTTCATTCGCCAGTTTATCGTATCAATTAGAATCTCGTTTTATAATTCTATAAAATTTCAGAAAAAAAAACACCTGGAAACTGGCCAGACTCGGTGAGACGGTCTTTAGTCAAGTAATTTACAAAACGCCGTACAATGATCTCTCCTCATTACTATAAATTACCGCTACGCTACGGAGTGAAAACAAAGACTCACTTTCTAAAATGTAAACGAAATGTAGTTCGGCGATGGATCTAGCCTTCGGCTGCGCCTGCGCCTATACATAATGTATGGAGAAAATTAATAATAGCTGATATTGCCTAACGTTCGTAGAATATAATAATTGTATTTTAACGATAATTTCCATGTCTTCTCTAATCTACTTAAGTGGTATAACCACTTAAATGGTACGCTTAAAAGTCAAAAATTATAAACAAAGTCAATGCGAACATGTTTCTATGTTCATTTGTTTGTTACCTCTACCGCTTCAATAAATCGCGCAAAATCCTGCAAGCTAATAGATGTAGCATAAGGTATTCTATACCCTGTTCATCACATTTTCATTTAATATTAAAACGTTTCAATGGTCACGATAGATACCACCATAACGATACTAATTAAATGAATACGTAATGTACCAGAGAAGTAAAAGTTATTGAAGGACATCTAAGGTGCAGCTATGACCTGAGCAAAGCAAATTCGCGCCACAAATTATATTGAAATCTCATCTCTAAGTATAATATAAATTAATAGGCAAAAACAAAACAGTTTTCTGAACTTTTTATCAACGTTGTTTTTCGCATCAATAAAAAAATTTGGAAATTCTTTTTTTTAAATAATTATAATGGTCGAATTTCGACCAGTTGGCGAACATTATTAATATACATAAAAAGGATTTTTGTAGTTCGGAAACTCAAATAATGACTATGCATTTATAACATTAATAAAAGGAAAATAAAATAAAATGACGATCAATCTTTGACTTAAATGCCTAATAACTGATGATACTATACTGCAAAAAGTAAACACAATATAAATTTCAATATTTTAATATACTTAACTTTAATTACAACGTTAGTTTAAATTGCATACTGTTTGAACCAATACGCTGCCTCATTTTAGTCTATAAAATGTCACGATACTTTTAACACGAGTTCATGTGAATTAAGGACCGGATATAGGCATTGTGCACGTTTTACTGTAACGAACGGTTATCATTATGAGCGTGTGTGTTAAACTGTTTCGTATTTTCTGTTTTGTATTTATAAAATACTAGTGGCTTATGACCCTGGAACAGGCGATTTTTCTAACTTAATTCAAAATTATCTTTATACTGGTAGATTATCTTTTTCATTTTACAGTCTATAAAACCATCTTTAATTCATTTTTCTGTTGGTACATATTTGGTTTCTGTTGATTATCTCAAGCAAACACAAACTTGACTCTTGTTTACAATACATATGTGGTGATTTCATTGGACTTTACAAATGAAATGCTAAAATAATACGCACGAGTATAGTATAATAAATAATATCGTATTGCTATTGACTGAGGTTATTAAATGTTAATCAACAGTAAAAATCAAATTGACATAATAAAATAAAAGATTAAAACAAGTATCAATATTCTTTATACACAGTATTGGAATAATAGAACCAGAAAGTAGAGCTATAAATGGACCACTTATCTCTTAGGTGTATGAAACGCAACTCTAACAAAAGCTTAACTAACAAGTATATTAGGAGGCAGTCTGAAATTTAACGCCGTATAAGTGTAGGCAAATCTTGAACCTTTGTTCTAAGAAATAATTTTTCTTTGGCACCGTCACGCGTCCGGAGTCGACACGGTGTGGTTTAAGGATAGTAAAATCGCCATTTGCTCATAGAAACATATAAAAAATATTAAAATTAAATAAAGAATGAAAAATAAAATAAAATTCAAACAACATGTGCAATATATATATATATATATATATATATATATATATATATATATATATATATATATATATATCAATAAAAATGTAACTCGGCATTTACAAAGACCGTTGAGTTTCTTGCGTGATCTTCTTAGCAGAATTGTATACCAAGCCGATAGCTTCCTCGCAGACGCACGCTGTGTTTCAATTAAATTGACGATTCAAAAGTGCTTGTAATGTCTAATTGAATAAAATAAAATTTTATATCATCTCCATTATTCATTAATTATTCTAACTTTGATCAATATCCAATTAATCTGTAGTCCGGTTAAGCTTATTACTTGTGGCAAGTCCCGCGGTCGGCGGCCGGCCTAGTTTTACGCTAGGAATAGGCGCCGCCCCCGCCGCGCGCCCTGCACCAGCTGTGAAGTACCACTCGTTAAAGGACTCACATATAAACTACACCACTATACATACGAGTATACGCCTCACTAGAACCCTTTGAAATGTCCCCTAAGAGGGTTTATGGTAAAGAGGATTTCAATACACACACTAAGATTCGTAGAACTATGCGTTGGAATCATAGATAAATAGTACATATAATTTTGCCTAGATTATATATATAGATTATAAAAGAAAGAAAATAACCTTTATCAACCGACTTCAAAAAGGAGGAGGTTCTCAATTCGACTGTAATTTTTGTTGTTATTTTTATTTTTTTATGTTTGTTACCTCAGAACTTCGTCATTTATAAACCGATTTGGACAATTTTTATTTTGTTTGAAAGGGTATACTTCCAGATTGGTCCCATTTAAATTTCAAAAAAAAAATACCACCCCTAAGGGTGGAAAATTAGCTAATAATGAATTTAACCTACTTCTAATTGTCATATTGACTTGAAACTTTGCAAGTGTTTCTATTTCCTTTGATAGTACAGCGGTTCGGTATTGTTAACCTGATCTGATGGTAAGGTCAGAAGGTGGATAGGTGGAACTCTTCAACGACTATACTTTGAGTTTGGGCTTATTTTGTTTGGTTTAACAAGCCTAACACTTTAGAATTCTTACTTTGCCACTACTGTCTACACTAAAAAGGGAAAAATAAAAACTTTTTAACAAAAAAATAAAAACCGACTTCAAACAAAGGCACTAAAAAGTAAAAATTAACTGATTGGTAGTTTTCATTAACTATAGATACCTAATCAAATATTTTCGAAGTCGGTGTGCTTTGCTTTGTATGGGCTGGCACCGATTTCGAAAATATTTGGTTAGGTATGTATTTAATAGGTAGGTTTTAATTACTTAGCTAAAGCACACCGACATCAAAAATATTTGATTAGGTATCTATAGTTAATGAAAACTACCAATCAGTTATTTTTTACTTTTTAGTGCTTTTGTTTGAAGTCGGTTTTTATTTTTTTGTTAAAAAGTTTTTTGTATTCATATATTATTTAAAAATAATAAAAACATATTGCCTTACAATAGGCACTATAGCTTTACTGTAGTAAAGATCTATATATCCGTATTAATTTATAATATTATAGATGTGGAAGTTTGTGAGAATATATAGATGTTTGTTACAATTTTACGCCAGAACGGCTAAACGAATCTGGGTGAAATTTGGCACAGAGATAGATTATAGTCGGGAATGACACATAGGTTACTTTTTATCCCGGAAATATGTATGGTTCCCGTAGGATAGGTTTGTTTTTGTTTTCCTAGATGCGAACCCGAGCGAAACGAGGATGAGCCGCTAGTTTATAATAATCTAGCAACTTACCCTTACTTTGCTCGGGTGCGTCCCATAGTTTGAATGGTTAAAGAACGCATAAAAGACAAACGTCCTAAGAAAAAAAATTTTTTGCACCAAAAACCTTTGCAGGCTACAGGATAACCCATCAGAGTTTCATTACAATCGGATGAATGGTTTAGGGACGCATAGAGAAAAAACATACGCACATTCATTTTTATTAATACAAGTAGAAAAAAAAACTATTTATTATATATTTCTATTTAAAACTAAGATAAATATTCAAGTCTAGTTTTATGGTTGTCCTGTGGTATGCTCCGCTCAGTGCATGCGACAGTCCTTCGTATACATGTGCATGTGTGTGCGTCCTGTCACTTATCTTTCCATGTGCTTGCGTAGATTATGTATATACACAACTCACACATTCTCACGCCTAGATGCAGTTGACTACGCGCTAAAAATATTTGCAATTTCCTTTCGGTTGCCTGTGGCATGTATATGCATAAAATATCTTAATATATATTATTCCCGTGTTACAATGTTCGTCCGGAATGAACTCCGAAATTACTAATCCGATCTTAACGTATTTTTTTCAAAATGTCTGATTTATTCCAACTTAAAAGATAGGATAGTTTTTATCCTGATTATTTTCTTGTTTTATTGCAAAATTAACGATTTTCATATGTGTGCCACAGCAACGCGTGCCGTTTCGTAAAACATTTCTTTTGGAAAATAATACAATTATTTTATAGTTATTGTTCTATACAATAAATTAGTATTGCACTTCAAGATATAGATCTATCATAGACTAGTGACTTACCTTCGCTTCGCTCGGGTGCGTCCCTAGGTGCGCGGATTTTATTCACAATTTCATGGGTTTTAATTTTTTTGCGCGGAATCCTAACTCTTTTTCTAAAATAGAAGTAGCCTAAGTTCCTCCTTAAAGCATCAGCTATCTGCCAGGTAAAGTCCCGTCAAAAATCGGTCCAGAAGTTTCGGAATGTAACCGGATCAAACAGGCAAACAAACAAAAATTTCAAAAATTGTTCAAGTGAAAAATTCTATAAGCAGGTTTGGATGGGGAGTAAATTCATGTAAGTCGTCATCGATATGGTCACGTGACGTGCTAACGCTAACACTCAAGAGTGTAGATGACAAAGCCAGATAAATGTACCTAATCAGTTTTAATTTACAAAAATTTTATTTAAGATCAAATAATTATTTTGAATATCCAAAAAGTAAAAGTATTAAGTATCTGTTTGTAATATCAAAATAATAGATTTTGATATTACAAACAGTTACTTTAGTTTTATTTTTTGTATGTATAGATATGTCATAATAATATAAGTAACAATTTCATAAGAGAAAATCTAATTTATAATTATTTTCGAGGACTACTTGTATTACGATATTGTTTATTATATTCAATTTTAATTAGGTATATTTAAGCATACATAAATTTCGTTACTATATTAGAAACATAAAGGTTGGAAAGGGAACACAAATTCATCACTAATGCAGAACGCGAAGCACTAATCGATACACATTAGTACTTCAAGGAAATTATCGATTCTAGTATATTTATTGTCCATACAATATATACCTTATATAATACGTTTTCTTGTTTGATTCAAAACAATAAAAATTGTATAAACGAAAGAAAAAAAACAACAAAAAGAGAAAAGAGTATGTAGAGTTAATAAAAATAATAAGCAAATGATCCAAAAGAATAAGCCCATTAACAATTTATTGAAATATGTAAAAATAAAGCTTTCTTTTTAATCAATTTTGAATTTTTATCTATTATATTTAAAATATATCTATAAGAAGAACAAAACATAAAAGTAAATTCTAGTTATATTGTTTTATTTTAGGTAGGATTAAAATCTTAAAACTCTCTCACTAGAGGACTTTACCTTAGTAGAACATAAAGTAATACTCTGTTAAGCCTAATCCAACGTTTTATATAAGATCAAATCAAATGAAAAGTTGTGATGTAAGAGTAGAGAATCTATTATTAGAAAATCAAAAGGGCTACGTGACCGAAACGGGTAGTATAACACAGAAACCTTCCAAACAAAATTACCCTGGATCAATACGGGTGACCCGAGTCTATAGCAGCATAGATGGGGTATAGATAATCTCTTCCTCGTGTAGCGTGAACTTCGACCTGGGTTTTGGAGGTCATTAACATTTGGGCGGGCGGGAACTAGGTCGGTGCGTCAAATGCAGCGTTGGCATGGAAACGCGCCCCAGACGCGTCCACCATGGCGTTATCAGGATTGTTTGTAAGCTTCTAGAATTTTCAGTAGGAAATTGCGGTTTTGTTTTTCTATATTTGTCTTAAATTGTAACCGATTGTTCAAGCTATATAAGTAATTATTGATAGTTAATAATATCAAGCCTGTGTGGTACAGGTATAAAGTGTCATTTGGAATTATGTTATTTTTAGAAGATAAAAATAATTTTTATTTCCTTCCTTTTATATCTAAGTGGTAAGTACTATAAGTATTAATTATGTACAATGCTATATTAAAAAAATATTTGGTATCTCATATACTACTAAATCTATTTTGTTCATCATCAATCCAATTAATAGTTTTTGAGAAATATTTGGACAAACCTACATTTTACATTAAAATTTATACGTTTATGTAGGAGTTTGATACATAATATATCAAATATACGTGACGTTATTTTATAATTTGGCTATAAAATAACGACCTATACTAAAAGAAAGTACACAAAATATAGAAGAAGGTACAAGAGGCGGCCTTATCGCCAAAAGAGCAATTTCTTCCAGGCAACCTTTAGGTGTAGGAAATAGTACTAAGATAGAAGGGGCGCGAATAATAAATAAAGATACAGTAGAAGTAAGAGTAATAAATAGTGTGTGTTTGTTTGTCTTTCTTTCACGTCGAAGTGGCTTGGCAGATTGGCGTGATTTTTTGTGTAGAGATAGTTGGAGGGGTGGAGAGTGACATAGGCTACTTTTTACCGCAATTTTTATTATTATTTTTATAACTTCTATCTATATATATCTATACAACCCAAAAAAATATTTATGATCAGAATTACTTGAAACTCGGTATAAATGCTCTTAAATACAATTAATTAAATATTTATTTTAGCATTTTTCGAAATTCATCCCATAAGGGAGTAAAATACCGAATGAAAGTTTGTATGAAACCTCCCATTTTAGAGTTTTTTTGTACTTTTAGCGCAAGCGAAGCCGCGGGTTCTGCTAGTATAAATATAAAATATATTAAGATATAAAAGATTTTTGTTTATTCATAGAGTGCTACTATAGAAATAAGCGCTTGTAGCTGTCTCAGCCCTAAATTAATAAAGAGAACCTTGGATGATATTTTAAACAAACCAATGTATCATTCACATCTAAACTCTAATGGAGATTTGGTGAATCAAGTACTTAGATCAATAGAAACAATTTGGCCGTTGTGATTGTTCAATGAATTGATATTGTACTTACGATTTACATTATTTATTTCAGTGAATGACCCAATTATTATGAATAAAATATTATAAAATTCTAGGCCTTCACTAACTAATAAAATTTTTTTTTTGTATATTTTAATCAATATTTGGACATAAATAAAAAAGAGTTTCGTTTAAAATTAAATATTTATTTCCGCCATATAATAATAAATTAACTGCAGCGCCATCTATAGTGCCACAGTTTTGAGATTTTCCTATTTGTCATTAAACCATTATATACTACGAGTATTAATATGAGTCATTTTTATATCTAAATTTGGAATTTATTACTAACTTGGTAACAACGCCACCTACGTAATCCTTACAAAGCTATGATCCATCGTCTCTGCCAAATAAATATATTTAATGAATTTAACCTCAAATTGTAGTTCAGAAGTTTCACGATCACTAAAATGTTCAAAAGCATGTATGACTGAAATATATTTTATAAGACGTCTTCTATAGATTATTCACTTAATCCGTAAATATCCATATAACCCACACGTGAGCCACAATAATACAAAGAATATCTGATTCACATATGCTTTAATGAATATGTTTAGTATCTTTTTTGCACTGTAATAGTTTAAGAATGATGCTTAAAATATCTTACCAAAAGGAAATACTAAAATTCCTGAAGGATAAATGTTGCACTCAATTTAGTTCTAAAATTATTCATAACATGATACTAATTAATAAAATATTATACAAGTGTTTGAAATACTTTTGAAATAGAAGTTTTTTTTACCTTAATGAACTTTGCGAAGTAGAGATAGCGATGTACATAATAGATAATTTGGTGATTATTTTAAAAATAAAAAAAAAGAGTATTTACCATCGTAAAAATACGTTTCCAACTTATTTGTTATTATATATATATATATATATATATATATATATATATATATATATATATATATATATATATATATATATATATATAATTTTACTAAATAAATAATACTAAATTTGTAGTTTAACTATCGATATATCTGTATACGCGTGCGTCACCTTCCCTCTGGATGGGTCTGGAAATTAGGTCAAAAAGGGGTCAACCGTTGTCACTGCTATGTTATACTATGCTTATATACAATTTCACTTCATTATCTTGGTCTATCTATATGTATGCACATTCATATAGCATGTTATTGTGTTAGTGCGAAGTTTCATAAGTCAATTAAGAAGCTTCAGTGTTAACACCTCCAGATAAATTTCTAAGAAATTAATTAAAATTCTAAGAAATCTATTGTTAACTGACACACCGGCGTGTCCGCGGTTGTGGAGGAATTAATCGTTTTTGCTCTGAAAATATTATAATAATAGTAACATATATCAATAATTTAGCCCTTTTAACGTCCTACAGCTTGACATGGCTTGACATAAAAGTGATCAAGCCATAGTCCATCCCACTGGCCAATGCGGGTTGACGGACTTCACGTCTTTCAAAAACTAGTTAAGTTCTCTTAGCAGGTTCCTCGAGATGTTTTTCTTCATCGTAATGCAAGTTATAATCATGTTGAATATGATTCGTATATGAAAACTCGGAGGTAAGAGACCCGTGGTTTGAACTTCAAACACGCTTTTTTAATTTTCCAAGCGATTTTTTGGCCTACCACTATGTATCTACTCGTATATATTTTCTGTTCGTTTTTGTGATTGTTTGCTTGTAATGTTGGATCTATGTATAGGTATAATTAAGTCTATTACGATGAAACTGTGGAGAGTTCTTTTGCGCACGCTGGCGAATTCTTCTAAACGTTACAAAACAAGATGAATAGAATGCGCACAAGTTTATCGGATAATAAATTGAGTCACAACAACTTGTATTGCTAAAACCAGTAAGTAGTTTCACGTTTATGTATGTATGTAAATAAATATGTCATTTTACACGGTATATTTTTACCTTTGAACTTTTATATTTATTTATTAACACCTCGCGGTTAAATTCTAAGAAATTCATTGTTAACCGAGCCACCTGTGGCTCCGCGTGCTTTGAAAGGTTAAAAAAAAATATTTTTTACATTCATTCATATACGCATACTAGCGACTCACCCTCGCTCCGCTCGGGTTTCTCTATTAAGGTTATTCTTTAACTGGACGTAACGTTTTTATTTATGAACCGATTGAAATAAAACAAATACTAAATGTTAAGTGATACTTACCACAATATATTAGTGAAAACCGCATCCGAATCAGCTAACCATTTCTGAGAGTAGCGCGCACAAACGCACAGACAAACCGACAAACAGACGAACAGACAAAAAATCTAAAAATCATTGTTTTGGGTTCTATTGCGGAAATAAAGACCCCCAATGACAGTTTTTCTCGAAATATCTTCCATGTACAGACAGCGATCAGTTACACTTTTATTATTTATGTATAGATAATAAACGTGTAAATGATGTCATGTGTACATTTAAGGTATTTGAGAAAAACTACTATATACTTTACTAATGCAATAGAACCCAAATGATTTTTAGAATTTTTCTCTGTTTGTCTGTGCGTTTGTGTGCGCTAATCTCAGAAACGGATTAAGCTATTTAGATGCGGTTTTCATTAATTTATAGTGGTAGGCTTCACTTAACATTTACTATTTGTCTTAATTCAATCTGTTCATAAATAAAAAAAATATGTCAATTTAAAGAATCACATCAAACATTTATTAGAAAAAAGTGTATGTGTGCTTTTGCACGTAAGAAGTTATACTTCCTTGGTTTTTAAAGCATTTTAATAAAAACTTTTTTAATGTTTGAACGTTTTATGTTTTTGACTTTTTTTCGTATTCATCTCAGTAAACACTTTCATTTGATATTCATGTCATGGCGGTGCATGAAAAAACAGTCCGTCATCTTTGGGAGTCCGACATTTTAGATTTAAAAAGACGTCACTTTGCTTTTTGTGTTTCGCTCACAAGCCTTTTCATTTGATGCCCATATAATAAGGGGCACTATGGAAATGATAAATCGGCATTTTGTAACGTCCGCCATATTGGATTAATAATGGTGGCAGTCAGGTAATCATGCAGTCACGAGAACCAAACGTTGTTGTGTGTGTACCAGAATATATATCTTGGATATCTATATCCAAGATATATTGTCTACATCACAGAAATTAAAGGGAGATTTAACGACTAACTTCACACTGTAGCCAATAACGACTAACTTTATCCTATAGTCTAAAGGATAAATCTGTAGGTAGCATCGTAAAAAATTCACTCTCATCATTCATTTTAGAAGTGTAACTTCAAAATGGTATAAAATATTGTTCAGTTGATTTGGCTGAAACTTTGGTTAAGTATATAATAGTTTGTGAAACGATGATGATTGAAACTTTATATGAACACAACAAATTTAAAAAATTAATAGTTTCGGAAATTTAGAAGCTAACAATGTTAGTTGAGCTCACATCTATATGGTCGAGCATATTAAATAGCGTTCAGCTTAGACTGGGCGCGCGTCGGTCGGACCCCTTAGCACCATGGTAACAACTAAACTCGGTAATGAAGAGTTTAGGTGGCCATTCTTTTGTATAAAATATGTACAGAATACACAACAGACAGAGCCAACACTTATAGGTGATCTATATCTATATCATACAGATAAATAAAATTGAAAGGTCTGTAATGTCAAAATAACAGCTTTTTACTTAATGCATATAAAATTATATACAGCGCTTATAAGAAAAACACAATTTTAATTTTTCTGTCTGCCTGTCTGTCTGCCTGTCTGTCTGTTAGTTCCGGTTAATCAGCGAAACGGCTGAACTAAATTCGACGAGACATTAGGAATTTAGTCTACTTGAATGTAAAAAAAAAAATGGGTTCGGCGTAAAAAAGTTAAAACCCATGAAGTTGTGAATAAAATCCACGTACCTAGGGATACACCTGAGCGAAGCGATGGTAAGTCACTAGTTCTTAAACATTTATAGTATCAATTAAATAGATTAATAATAGTAGTCTAAGGTCCATAAATTCAAATTCTTATGGCCCCTGACATTGGTTTCTGACCTCACGCATTTGGCAGTCGCCTTGGCATTGCAACGAGCTCAGTATATGAGTACTCAAAATTTTATACAAAGTAATTACTTTGTTACATTCGGACGACCTTTACCTTCGCCTTTTTGTCTTGTCCGTTTATTTTTAAACCATTGTTTTTACGAAACATTTTTTCGAAACAATTTGTGCAACATCAATAACAATATTTTATCCGGCATCAAATGTACGGTCTGTACAGTCATTTTTTCGAGTGACTAACAATTTTACAGTTGGTACTTACTACATTAATTTATCACTCAAAATTATTGGTTACAAAATAAGGAAAACAGACAGTTTTTGGACAGAATATTTTATTTCGATTTAATAATCTAAGTATCTTATATTTAAAAAAGTGTGTGTGTACGCACATAAGATGTTATACTTTTTTGGCGTAACAGAACAAAAATAGCTAAAGATTTCACCCCGTATGTCACAACTCTGTGTGTGTAAAAGGGATGCAGCTAACTTCATCATGTCGCTTTTTGATGATATGCGCGCGCATCGTAAAAAATTTACTCTCATATTTCTTTTTCAAATATACCAAAAGAAGTATAACTTCTAAAGGGAATTACGGGGGTTATTTACAGTAATTTATTATAAGTGCAAAAATTTGTATTTGTGTACATACTCCTTTACGCTGAAATCCCTGCATGGATTCAGATGAAAATCAGTGTACAGATACACTATGATCTACACAGACTGTTCACTGTACAGATAAATCTTTAACACAAAGTTTTATCGAAAATAGCACTACTTGTATGGATATACTATTAAGAAAGTAATATTTAACCTGAAACTCGGTATTGATGCCCGTTAATAGAATTAAATAAACACGTGTTTTAATATTTTCGTAATTCATAGGGTAGGGGGTAAAAATTGGTGATAAAAATGTTAAGAAATTCCACCATTTTTCTTGTTAGAATTTCCCTGATATTGTCAGTCAATCGTCCCCTGAGAGGGTAAAAATATTATCAGGGTCGATTTACTTAAAAATCAGCATTAATTATATTGACGCTTAATTAACGAAACATATACTTAAAATTACTTGTTTTAAAAATAAAAATTTCTTATGACCAAATTAAAAAGCAATAGGGGGATTGCATTATCTGTGGCCTCATCTGGAAATGTTACTACACTTTTAGAAGGCGGACAAACGTCTTACGCTGCGCTTATACTTACTTTGTGGGATACAAAAGTAGAGAACTGAGATTATTTCAAATCCAAAGGAAAATAATGTATAACTTCTCGGTTGGCCACAGCAGTGACATGACAACTACAACAGACCTAGAGTGTGCGAGAGAGAACCTAGCTAGAGAGTATCGTGCTATCTATATCCTCCTTCTGAAGGTTGGCAACTGTAAAGAAATTGTGTGTAGATTTAAGAGAGGATAGCTTCTCATAGGGAAATTTTAGCAGAACCCAGAACTAATCTTAAACAGAACATCCATCAGTGTGGTATATTTGTGGTTGGTTTTTTTAGTAGACTAAGTTAAGTGAATCTAGAGTTTTACTCTAGACATAATATTAAAAATTCGATATGACATATAAATTCAATAAAAATTAAAACAAATTAGAAAAACAAACAGAAAGTAAAAAAAAAAATTGTGTGTAAATATGTTATTAAAAACAACCCAATATTCGGCGGTACGCAACCCTCGATGCGCGAGTCAAAATCATACTCATTCATAATCATACACATTTGAAAATTGTTACAGCCATCAAATTCTTACTAATAGCATACAGCCAAAGAGTTTTTTTTGTAGTTTTAACGCGAGCGAAGCCACGGGGTCTGCTAGAGTATGCCGATAAATAAAATTGAAGTGTCTGTTTGTAATGTCAAAATAACAGCGTTTTTACTAAATGCATATGAAATTATATACAGGTTAATTTTTTTAAATTTTTGTCTGTCTGTCTGTTTGTTCCCAATAATCTCTGAAACGGCTGGGCTGATTTTGACGTGACTTTCTCTGAAAGATAGCTGATGGTATAGAGAGTCACATAGGCTACTTTTATTTTAGAAAAAGAATTAGGCTTCCGCTCAACAAAATTAAAACGTACCTAGGGACGAACCCGGGCGAAGCGAGGATGACTCGCTATTAGTATTATAAATACAAGAGGCACCTAAGTCCCCACCGAAGCAAGAATAAGTGGCTAGTTTGCTTATTATGTTATAGCAGTGCTATTAGGTAAAACAAAATTATGTAATACCACTCAAAACATCTAATATGAAAGATAGGCAACATGGAGTGTCGTAATATGCTCGTAAATTTATACACTTCAAGTACATTATTTAATTATATTTTCTAATTAACAAGCTATAAAATTATTTAAGACTATTTTATATTTTGAAATAATTAAATATTTGCATAAAAAATACGTTAACCACTACAACTATTGTTGTCGTTGCCTCTTTTGCAACGGATTGCAACGCAAGCGTCATTAATAGATAAAAATTAGCAATTCAAAATGGCAAAATGCACCGTCATGACGCCTGCGCCGTGGCCCACTTTTGCCCGAGGTCACGGGTTCGTTCCCCGGGTGCTATTGATCGTTACGTCCGGAAGTTGGACCGGTGCAGCGGTCGTTAATGTTCATAGACTTTTCTTTGAAAAATATTTATTTCTAGTAATTATTTAAAAAATATGCTTCAAAGATATATTTTGTAGCACATTTATGTGAATAATTCGTTCTATAAAGTGCAGTTTTGTATTATTTATATAGTGTATAGATTAAAAAATCTGTACTTCGTCGTAAATTAAATTAGAAAAGTAATTATAGGAAAAGTTTTTTTCTCTATATAAATAATGGACATGCCCTTGTTGAGAGCCTTTTTCAGACTGTTCTTTAAAGTAAATGAACGTAACATTAAAGCGAGATTAAATGCAATAATCTAGTTACACTTGACATTGACACAAAATAATATTAGAAGGAAAATCTATTTAATTGGTAAAGATCAAATATGACGTTATTGATAATGTTTTCCCAACTTACGTATTTTACTAAAATAATTTAGGTGCGGGAGCACAATAAATAAGGGTTTCTTTAATAAAATGTAGTTCTGATTTCGAAAACAAAACCATCAGTTTCAATACGATTCTCATATCAGATTCAATATATTTAACACAATCAGACAAACACTGGAAGCGTTATCGTTGGGGTTGTTATCGACATCATAAGTAGGCCTCGAAGGTGGGTCAATGACGGTCGTTCACCGCTGCAGCCGCACGTGCTGACCTAGCACCCTCCACCCCCGCGTGCCTCGATTCGCTCCACCCTAAGAAGTTACTTCTCTATTGATATCATTATATAATAAATAACGACGCAATCAGTTTATTTTGATATACTGTTCGTGGAGGGACTATAATATGTTTATGATTTGATGAAATGTTGAGTTTATATAATAATTAATAGTGTTTAGAATATAAAAAATAATGATTTAAATAATGAAGAAAAAAAATAATTTATTATAAGGTTTGTAAAAGTACATTAAGAAATTACAAATTTCGAATGGTCATTTAGTACCTGATGAATATAATTATTGGTACACTTTATCAATCTTATCAGTCTTAATGAAAAAAAATGTGAATATCTTTTTGTATAATAAAAATGTTTACAAAATATCTATTACTATTAATGCTATAATTTCATTAGTTTCATATTGATTTTCAACAAGTATCTATATTTGAGCGTGGAGCGTTTCAATGCCATATTCCCGGTCCGCTATATTTATCGTAGGTAGGTCAATGACGTACGTTCACCCATGCAGCCTGCGCCCTGAATCTGGGGCGGGCACCCTATGTGCTGTATCTATGTGTAAAGCTCTTTTATGTTTGTTTGGTCCTTTGATTTAGTGGGTACTTGTTCACTGCAATCGGGGTTGTTTTCAGAAGTGCAATATGGGGTATGAAGGTTTTCCCTTTAGTAATTGTTGTTTATATAAGCTTTTATTTTAATATATTCTAGATGCATTAAGCTGGTTTTATTTTAATTTATATTTTTATCTCGTCTTTTGAATTATGAATAATTTAGGGTAGAAATAATATTAAATATTTTAGATTATTGTTTAAATACACGGTCTTATTATATATTTATTCCTCGTTAAAATTAATTTATTAAAAGTATACCCTTTGAATATATATGAGTTACATACATATATGTAAAATGTATCAAAAATATTTTTTTATTTAATTTTTACGCAATCTACAGAATAAGAATAGTTTATATATTCAGAATATGAAAAAAAAGTTATAAGAAGACATAACTTATTGATTGACAGCTCAGTGTGTAATCGAATTGAGAACCATTCAACAACAGTCACCACATAAAGTCAAGTCGTGCTTAGTTTAGTATACAAGTACACTGAAAGTGCCGCTGCAAATGAGAACATTACGTTACTATGTGCAATATTCTATATAGTTGCATCGACTAAGTACAGAGTACACCCAAGTACCAAAGTACTGGAGCCTTCGCCCATGTACTCGTAAAAGTAGATAGAATGTCTAAGTCAGCCAGGCCAGTAGGAGCCAAGGCTAGATTGTGCAATCACGTCATTCCAATTTCGACTCTATTCTCACGGTATTAAAGTATAATAAACGGTAATGTGAGCTTTCAATGACGTTCGTTGACTCGAGCGTTCGATGCCGGCGTATTGCTGTTTTCCTTCTCCGTTTTCATACATTGATATTAGAAACTGTTGACTTTGTTTATTCCATAATACCACACTTGTTTACAAGATATGATAGTAATATATTTAATATTTTCACTGAAAGAATCAAATTAAATAAACTTATGGAAAATTTATTAGACGCAAGTTGTGTAAAATTATTTTAAATTCAATTTTATAGGTAAATTTTAAAATATTTTTTCATTAACCTTGACGACAATAATTGTTTTATAAATAAATAAACGTTTACGTCGATACAAATTTAATATTAGTAATCGTCTCAACTAAAGTTTTAAAATGGCAGGTTTATTTCACTCATCGTATGTAGCGCCAGTTTCATTTGAGCTCGGTTACTTGTGACGGCGGTGGCGAGGCGGTAACATTACTCTTGAACTCGGGGGTCTCTGTTTACTGGTTGGTTAGACGAGAGGCGGTGTAGCTCGTGACCCAATTTCGCAGCTGCTGGTTTCAGCAGCGACACGGGACGTCGCGGGGGGCGGGCGGGGCGCGGGCGGCGGGCGGCCGCGTGTCAATGCCGTACGTTGACTCCAAGCATCGACGCGGCCTCTGCCTTACATAACCATCGACAATGAGCACTCCGCGAATGCGTGTGTACCCCGTCGCATTCGACGATACGATCGATGCGGTTCAAGTCATCAAATATTTAAATTGAATCTAATGCACCGAATGGAATATCAAAATAATTACCGTAGCTAAAATCATTAAGCAATCTAAAGCACGCAGCGTTGTTTTGTTTTTGTTAGAGCATTAATTTTGACATTTCAATACTTTATCTCGTTTCAATCTAGATGAATTTCTAATTGAAAACCATCATTTACAATTCAAGAATAATAAAATTGTTTTATAAAGTGTTTGATTAAATCACGTAATTATTATCTACTGCATATGGACTATGGTCGAACGCGCTTATATGTTAGGTATATTTATCTATACTTATTCATTCAGACAGAACCTAGGCTAACAAAGAGCTTAATAAACCTGCGAGTTTAATCAATAAACTACACGTGTAACGTGAGAACATTTTATACTTACGAGCATATACCTACTACTTACATACACGTTAATTGTTACGAAAAATAATAAATGTATAAATATATCAAGACAAAATACCAAAATAGTTTTGATAATTACTACAATATTTTAGGTAAATCATGGCAGTTTGTTAAGGGCGCGAATCAACTACGAGTACAATAGGGGCGGGCGGTGAAGCCCGAAAGTGAAAGATGCGCGAGCGCGAGGGACGAAGTGCGAGGGGGCGGGCGGGCGGAGAAGGTTGGCGAGAGACGCCGCGGGGCGTCGCTAGCGAGCGAGTGCAGCGCGCCGCAGCCTCACGCAAACAAAACTTTAGTTACTAACCTACTTCCGTGCGGGCGCCAACCGCAAGCGCGGCTGTTGCACGCTCGCTTACCGCCTAGTACCTACTTACTGATTACTACGGTTAAGTAACGTATGAGTGATGGACTTTTTTATGAGAGAGCTTGCTGCGGCGATACTCTGAATGGACTGTATAAAGCTGAGCGGACAGCGGCCTATGAGCAAAATGTTTTACGGTGAGATGACTACTTGTTCGGCTTTTGTTATTATGTATTCACATGAGCATGCACTTGTCTCGTTTTCTTCTCTTCAATGTTTTTGATAAAGGCGCCACGCACATACCACTCGCATTCGTCAGTTTATTGATGTATGGAAAAAAACAATGAAATTCTTAGATATACCTAGTTATAAATAAACAAAAACTATACACAACTTATTTTTAAAACTAACGTAAATTCGGAACGAATAACAAGAAAAAAAATTATTTTATCATACGCATGTAAGTGAAGTTAATTATTATTTATTAATTAATAGAGTAAACATTTTTAATTAACTTCGTTCATACATTTTTACAGTTAACTTTATAAAATACAAAAATAATAACTCTAAAATAGGAAAATTCTTTAGATACAAATAAATACTATTGTTCAAACCGAGGGTTAATCGTATATTTCTCAAATTTATATACATAATACTATTATTATTTAATTAAATCAATTCTTTTGCGTATATAACTAATAAAACGACGCCATATTGGAATTGGTCTTGTGACGCCATCTACTGGCAGAGCATAAACATTAAATCATCTCTAGGAGATATAATAATAGAACATTATATATGTAAGTACTATGTAGGTAACATAAGATTAGGCCCCCATTGAATAAAGGATCATAACGACACAGTACTATGTTTTGATTCCATTTTTCCTAATATAATGGATTTTAATATTAAAACACTATTTTTCAATTTAGAATTTAAAATAAGAACAGTAAGTAAGCACATGGCAATAGGTAACATATGGCTAAAGTATTTTTAAAGTATTTACTTTTAAAATGATGACATCATGACGATATATATTTAGCGCTAGCTAGAAATGTTAAACATTAATTGCACATACACTAAGAATAATTGAATTTCAATCTGTAACATATATTTATTTAAGCAATTATTTGCATTTGCGAAAAAACTCATTCTTTTAATTCCAATAATAAAATATTATAGTTATAAACAAGTATTTAAAGAAAAATCTATATGTTCAAAAAGTACACAAGCAGTAAGACCGAACTGGAAACGCGTCCATGTGTGCGCACTTACTACATTACGTTGATTGAAGCGTTAGTGCGTAGATTTTTTTTGACTAAAACGTGCACGGGTTCGTCAGAAAGTGGGTCGGTTCAGTGACCTATATGTTTATCTAGCGATTGTAGCAACGTCCGTAACTCTTTATCATATCGCTGTTCGCGTTTTAGTTTGGGTTATCTGTGGGCAACCTGTCTCTTGCACTACTCCTATAGATAGCGCTATACAAATAACTGAGTTGCCGAAGTCTTTCTACGCAAATAACCTTTCTTTCTGTTAATGTACCAAAATGTTGTCTAAGTACTTCCTTGTTTGATGCTTTTTTTATGTTGTTTATTACTGTTTGTGTTATTTTGCATCGATTTATGTATGTGGATTTGTATTTTGTATATAATACTAGCATTGCCCGCGGCTCCGCCCGCGTTCAGATGACAAAAAAGCAAATTCTTAGGTTTTATATATTAGTATACTCTTACACTGCAGTTTTTGTATTTTTTCTCAAAAATGAGATATTTTCCCGTGGTAAAAAGTATCCTATATGATGACCCGGATAACCAGCTATCACCATATTAAATTTCATCAAAATCCCTCCAGTGGTTTTTCTGTGATGCGGTAACAGACAGACAGACAGAGAGACAGACAAAAATTCTAAAAACTATAGATTCGGCCTCTGCATCGATATTAACGTTTATTTCAATAAGATATTCCAAAAAATATCTAATGTACAGATTCGGCTTAGTTGCCTAGATTTACTTATAATAACATATTATCAATAAAAAAATAAAAATCTACGTAATAAGTCGCTAATATTATAAAGTAATTTATTTGCAATTATAATAATAATTATAAACAAGAAGAGATAAAAATCATGGGCAAAGAAGAAATACATAACGATAACCTTTTTACCGTATAGGTACTTATTAATTTTGTTCTGTTAGTAATTTTATTTTATTTTTTTATTTAATCATTTATTTCAGGCAATATTTACATAAGGATCTTAAATATGTAAATAGAAGCCCATAGCATAATATATACCTTAAAACTAACATATATATTAATTTTAAAAACTTAAAAACTATTTAACACGTAGTGCAGACGTGTAAACTGTGTATAAAACCTTTAACTTAGCTTTTGCTTACTTTCTTTTGAATTAAGCTCTCTAATCTAAATTCGTTTATGTTACATAGTACTGATACGAGTAAATAAAACTTAACGTGTACAAAAGCTTCGCAGGTCAATCGTTCTCATTTAGCATTTAAAAGGAACTTTCTCTTCAATATCATACAATGGTGTCAGCATCATTGCTCTCACGGATAATATCCTACCGACAGCGTGTGATAAAAATGATACGAATTTTGCAAATAAAAAAGCATAGTGCAAATAAATAGATAGATAGTGCAAATAAAATTTCTGCTATATGCCAAGATTAGAAAAAATATTATTTTCAAAATGTTCATACAAATTTTAATATTTGTATTAATTATTTGTATTCATTAAATTATCAAAAATACCCAAGTTGTAACAAAAATGATTTATTAATAAAAATATACTAATGAAAATTCTTCCAATATGATTTTCATTGGATTATTTACAATATTTCTTTTTATGACTTTTATAGGATGTTTGGATGAGTACCTTTAAGAAAAACCTATGTAATTTTTCTGAAGTACATATGTAAATATAGGATATAAAGTAATATTTGATAAAAAATATTTTAACATATTTATAACTAACAAAATTGTTCCCTTTTGTTAACCATTTAGAGCCGCCAAATATTTTTTTTTCTTCTTTAATGGCTAAGAGTTGCCAAATATATTATATTATGTATTAGAATTTGACTATAACATGTAACGATATGGTGTAAATATTTTCCTATTCAATAATCCGTGCAGTTCACGCGCTCAAGGACAGTGAAAGTTAGAGAAAGGATATGCAAAGCAGATGACGTCATGCCTGTACCACTCGTACCGTGCAAATTGTAGTTTAGACGAGACTTACTGCAGTGATACACAATATTACTGAGTTTCAAAATGCATTGTGCAAAAGTGCCACTTTTACATTTCACCAAATATTCTATTTTTAAACACTTTAAAAGTATCAATTTTGATTCATCTGATTGAATCTTGAAATTATACATTTTTTAACTTTAACTAATAAATAATTTTAAAGTTTCTCTTAATATAGTCTTTGGTGAAATTATTAATTACAACAGAACATTACTGTCTTAAAATATATACATACATACATATGTACATATATATACAGAGATAATTTTGAGTTGATACTGCGAGCCTCTTGTAAATAGTCTCTTAATTGATGATATCTAATATTTATCACAGACTATATTGAGAGGCAAGTTAACATTATTTCTTAGTTAAAAGTTGAAAAAAGTATAATTTCAAGATTGAATCAAATGTGCTTCAAAAGTTCGTTAAGTTGCTGAAAGGTTATTGTAAGTTATTTTTAATGCATTTTGCAATTATAGATACATCTTCAACATCATGTATTCACCCCTGCCCTACACCTTTTTTGTATTTTATTTATGAAATAAATATTTTTGTCTTATTTTTTTCATCATTCAAGTAGGATTTTAATAAAAAACACATAATTTTGCAAAATAAAGAATATCATCTTTCATTTGTTTTTAAAACGTGGGTCAATCGTTATTAATAACCTATACTGATTACCTTCAAACGTTCAAAGCAACTGAGCCCTTCATTTTTGTTAGCGCTGCTATCCGTACTTTACCTTTATGAAGGTGAACACACACAGACGGACTAATAATTTTCTTATCTCAGTCACGCTTGGCGTCTTCGCGATTAGAGTGAGCAGGACAACTAGAACTAGATGTAGTTATTAGTTAGTCTAACACGCAATAACCATAAGGTCACTTGGACAAAACGTAGATGCGTCAACAACCGCTCGCAAGGTGACGCATTGTCACTAGGAATGTATTATTGTAATACTATTGATGCTAGATGCGTAATAGCGCTGCACGTTGAAAAATTCATTCTATTCATAAACGTAACGGATACATATATGTAACGGGTTTCTAACACTTATATATTCAAATTCTAACAAATAATACAAGTGAAATTGTACTCGTGTTATCTCGTATGTACTTAATCATTTTGACATCGACAAGAAACTATGAAAATATTAGTATTGCAATTTATCAAATGTTGCTTACAATTTGGATACGCAGTACAGCTTTGATTTGAATAAAAACAATTTTACATAAAGATTTATACTATCAAATGTCAACTTATATTTAAATATGTATACATTAAGACAATACGTTCAAATTCCTAAAATATCTTCCAATCAGTATCTCATAAATTGACGCGATTACATAACGTACACGGGATGACAGGCGCCCCAGTTTCGAGCTACAATGCATTACAATACATACGCACACGCACAATCGCCGGCTACGCTTTATAAACGCGCTGTCATAGATAAAATTATACAACTATTGACTGATTATGAAATTTACTAGTTATATCTATATCTGACTACTAGCATTGCACGTGGCTCCGCCCGCGTTCAGATGACCAAAAACCAAATTCTTAGATTTTATATACATATTAGTATACTCTTACATTGAAGTTTTTGTATTTTTTTTTACAAAAATGAGATATTTTTCCGCTGTAAAAAGTATCCTGTATGTTGATCCGGATAACCAGCTATCACCATACCAAATTTCATCAAAATCCCTCCAGTGGGTTTTCTGTGATGCGGTAACAGACAGACAGACATACAGACTGACAAAAATTCTAAAAACTATAGATTCGGCGTGTGTATCGATAATAATGTTTAGTTCAATAAGATTCTCCAAAAAATATTTAATGTACAGATTCAGCTTAGTTACAATTTTATTATATATATGGATTAGTAGAGCTTAGACTAATGAAAAAAAAAAGATATATAAAGTAAGCCCGCCAAAAGAAATGTCAAAAATAGTAGCATGTTTTGCTGTATACGCTACTATTTTCGATTTGGCCATAAATATTGCTTACTTTCTTCAAAGGATATGGAAAATTTTAGGTAGGTATTAGTCGTTAATTTACAAATTTTGAGAAGAAAATATGAATAATAAAAATAAAATAATAGTATTTTGTATTTTTAAAGCATTAATTCTTTTTCCATTGAAAGAGAGATATCATAATATGAGCTTCTTTAATATTTTTTTCTTTATTATTATAAAAACAATTAGCAATTCTAATTTATTAACAGCTATTTACTTATCACAGCAATGATTATTCTATTAATATTTGTATATAAATATTATTTTAAATAATTAATCATTATTGTTTAGATTCATGCTTAGTTCTATGACACTCTATATTATTTCTTAGTCTGAGTAATAGAGATAAACATTATATTAATATCTTGTGAAAATTATTACATGGCATTGAGATCCATCACACTCTCTAATATTTACCCAAATTTTAATAGGCCAAATGCTGAGAAGTGGTGTCTCCGTAGTATTACATCTAACCCATTAGCGGTAGGCACTAGAAATTTTATTTGCGAAGTGTACATATTGTATTGTAGTAAATTTTGTTTAATTATATATTTAATAATAATGTAATCTTATTTCTGAATAGTATAATGCCTTCTTCTTACCTCATTAGGCAAAATAATCATAGACAAACAATATTTTTAATGGCAACACAAACTAATATACCTAGTGCATTTTGTTATTTTCGTAATTAATTAAAACTAAATTTTATTTAAATATTACCAAGTATCCAAATAACAACATATGTTTACGTTGAACGTCTTTCCTGTAGGCATAAGTTTAGTTCGGTTTACATCAGTGCGGGAGGCAACTTTAAATTAGGGTCAATGATGATATAGTCGTAAAATCGTCATCTAGCATCGTACTGACTCATATGAAGTACGGCTTAGCTCTATTTTGTGGAGATTTTTAAATAAATTCAACATTAACTTGTAATGTTTTATAAAACACAATATTCGGGACATTAACAAAATTCTTAGCAATTAAATCGAGCGCACTCTTCTCCCCTTAATCTCGCCTTAAGCGCCTCTTTTGAAATATAATATACTTTCAATTCGACATTTTGTATGAATTATAATAATTTGATTTTTTAAATTATTTTTATTTAATTTATTTAATTTTTATATATTAATTTATAAAGCTCTTAGTAGTTAAAAATCGTGAAATCAAAACATTAAATATAGTAAATATAATAAATGATTGATGTGATTGGAATTGGTTGTAGGTTTACATTTGTAGTGGCCTTTTAGAAGGCTTTCCTCGAATCGTTGACTGACAGGAGAGGTAAATTTAAAAGATAAGAATCTTTTTAAATCGAAAAATCGTGTTTAGTTTTCAAAAGCTTTTTGTTTCATAATTATATTAATTTTGAGCTTAATGAAATACTAAAAATTAGGTTACAAAGTGCAAGCTACATTTAATTCCTTGCTTAGAATTAAATAAATTACTATTAATTTCAATATATAACCTCAAATGCTTAACTTAAAATTATTCAAATTTATTTAAAATTATGCATAAAATATGTGTTTTTATGCGAATGTTTAGATAATTCTAGAAAATATTATTAGCTAAGTTTTTAGTAATAATGTTTGTAAGGGCGATGGGTTTCCCACGCAGCGCGCGGCGCGGGCGCTGCGGCCTTGCTTCTGAACCTTTACGACAATGTACTGGAGTCACGGACATTAATCTATTACAAGTTTTCCTCTCGTTTACAAGGATCTACTGGTTATAATGCGATAACTGTTTAATCTGTTTACGTTTTATATTACAATTAATAAATATTTCTGTTATTTTGCTTAATGTAACAATGGCTTAGAGATGCCATAAATATTAAATTTCATATTATACATAATACATATATGTACTATTGATAATTGAGCTTCATAAAAGTAATGTTTCATATATGTATAATATTTTTATTTAACTGTTTTATCTTCGACTTAAAAATATCCTTTCGTATTCTGATTACATTGATTTCGAAATTGAAAGTTTGCATTGAACTTAAAAATAAAGTAATTATATTTTCGAAATAAAATTATATAACAATTCTTAAATATTATATTTAAATACTTTTATTATTTTACATTTTATTAACAGTACTTTATTACATTGGAAGTTATTGCCTTTACTTAATTTAACATAACATTAAAACACAGGTACAGATGTTTATATTAGATGTACCTTAAAAAAACGTAACTCATAAACTTGATTTAAATTTAATCAAACCACACTTAAACGAGTTCGAATAAAAACGAAACCTTAATGCATTACCTAAATTGTAGGCGCGTGCAATGAAAGGTGAACGCTCTTGAAACCGAATCCATCTTAAAGCAAAGATATTCTTATGGAAAGTGAACGCAAATACTACAAATAGAATGACCTTTCGCTCGATGGATGCGTCAGCCAAACTTAAGTGATGTAACTGAACACTCACATGAACACGTTTATATCGTACCTGTTGCATGTGTGAAGTCCATATAAGCCCCAATCAACAGCAATCGAAAGAGAAAGTAGAAGCTATGGTTCCTCATTTGATGAGAAACGAGCAATGGTATACACTATTTATATAGAATGGAAGCAATTGATGATACAACTGGTTTTTTATCGATAAAGTATGGCCGCTTTTTAAAAAAACGATTATATTAATAAAAGATAATAATCATCATCGCTTTCACAGATGTTTCTTTTTTTAGATAAACTGCTTTTTATGTTAACTTATTTTATAAATATTATTAAAAATACATAGTTCTATATGTAACTTAAAAGTTTATAAGAAGTTCTAATTCTTAATCATAAAAAAATTAAATAAGTATAAGACGTAACATAATTATTCTTACTGTTTAAGCAATATAATAGTTGATTTTATAAAAAAAAATTAGATACATATTCCATATCAAACACAACTTTATTTTCGGCTCATAAGAAACCCCAGCATTATATTACTGTTTATGTACACATTAATAACAGGAAATAAAATTAAGAAAAACAACTGTTACTGGTTTCAATTGAATTATTACGCTACATCGTTATATTATAACTCGTCTTACGACGAGTACCATTGACTTGCTCGTACGTCCCGTTTACATAGTAATTTGCCTCAAGCTTAGCAAGTCATCACTCTCACTTTCCTAAACAAATTTTCTGGCCATGACTTTTTATGTATACATTTGTTGATTACTTTTTATAGCATATTTTATACCTTTTTATAATTACTTATTTTTCTTCAACATGTTCCAGATCACGACATCTTTATTCCTATAATTATTATATAAAAATAAACTATAAGCAATTATTCAATATAAAATATTTAGTTTTACATTGCAACTTTTTCTAGCTTTTTCTTTAATATTTATATATAGACTATGGTTTTTTTTAAACTAGCGACTTACTCTAGCTTCACTGAGGTGCGTCTGAGTGGGGAAAATAAACCCAAAGAAAATACCTTTTTTTTCGCGGGCATACGCATAATAAATCACCAAAGTTTCATCACAATCAGATGCATTGTTTAAGAACGCATAGAGTACAAACATTAACGAAACATCCATTTTCATTTATATCTAGTATATAGTTGGTATAATCTATTAATAATAAAGATAATTAAAAATTCCCGGTCATAGCACATTCCTCACTTACAAAGAGTACCGTAAGCTTTACACGTAGTACCGTTGCGCTCGCGCCGCCCGTCTCGCTTGCACCGTTCCTCACCTAGACCGGCAAATGCTTTCGCTTTCCATTAAAGCTTTTTATCTCCTCGCTACGCTATTACTGTGATATGTGTTTTATTTCAATATAACTTTCTCTATGTGATGATTTGTTTTCTTATATAACTTTATGTGAATCAAGGCTAATATGTAATTTACTACGTTTAAATACATTTAAAAGTATAAAATTTGCATGTCTATTTAAATTAAAAGATTTAAAAATGTCTGTGAATGCTAAATGTCAGGTTCAATTCGTTACTTAGTATATTTTATATTTGTACATACAAAAATCGCTCGTATGAAGCAAGAAGTCAAAACATAAAACCTTGACCACGGTGTCTGAGAAACGCGTGTGCCTTTCACGACTCAGATGGACGTTGTATAACTAACTTTCCATTATCTTTCACTGCTTTTGGATAAAAAGTATTAAATTGAAATTAAATATAGTAAATTAATTACAATAATATAAATAATAATAATATAAAATAATTACTTATTTTTCTTGAAGATTTTCCAGATCACGACATCTTTATTCCTATGATTATTATATAAAAATAAACCATAAGCAATTATTCAATGTAAAATATTTAGTTTTATATTGCAACTTTTTCTAGTGGCACGTAAAATTCATATATAGACTATGGTTTTAAAAAAAACACTTCCTCATTTAAAACAAGTGGTTTGAAGACATATGAGTAACGAAATTTAAAAGATTCCCCTCTCTGCTGGAAAAAAAACGTGTTCAGAATGTCGGTTATTATAGAATACCGCTTATATCGCTTACGTTGCGAAACACGCAGACTTGCCGCACTACAACTTACAAGTTAAGGTCGCTGATATGTGGCAATTTTCCCATTTGGAAGAGAAGTTAAACCTTGACCTAGGAATTAAATTCCATTTCGTCAACTCTACATTGTAAAAAATTAAAATTTCGATATCTTAATATCAAAATATATTGTACTTCTAATTATTTTATCATATTACTTTTATTAAAAACATGCCGTTTATATTATTATGTTTTGATATTAACATATTATTATACTTATATATTTATTATTTTATTGTATTTCAAGGAAGCTTTTTTTGGACAATTTCTAATGCTAACAATAAAAAATTATTACCTGGATATAAGTAAGATATTTATAATTTAAGAATCTTCTGTACCAAGAGTCGTAATAAGGCCGTATAAATAACCCTTACAAGTAACGATTCAACTAGATTTCAGTGGTGGCGCGCGCGCACATGTTGCGCCACCTTTTACGCAACGAGGCCGTTCACCCCGGAAGGCGTTTTCCTCGGTTTCTTTACCAATATGTTACTGTGGCGGTCGCGTGACGCGTACATATAAAGTACCTACGCCCTCTTAAAAGATTTCCATTCAAGCCTTAAATACACTTCGCCTCTAAATATCTTAAGAGTCACAGCTATAGTGATGTATGAGTTTAATTAGATACTTTTTTATGTTGAACGCTCTTTATGTATAATTGGTAAACTCGATTGTACATTTCTTTAAGCTTACATAATTTTTTTATAAATAATTGAGAATGTATGTTAAAAATGACAACACTTGCTTATAAGTGCAACAAAATATACTTAATAATAAAAAGTATTTGGAGTGAAAGCTATTAACATGGCTCCACATTTGTTATCACAGTCGACATTATGAGAAAATAATGTTCCTATGCGTGGTTTTATTTTTACGACTTGCGTATTCATTTGCAGTTTTTTTTGTTGCGTGATGGTGGACTAAGTAGTAATCTATAACCCTTTTTAACCAAATATCCAGTGTGGACTCGGTTAATTCAGTTTAAACACAAATTTACCTATATATTAAACGAGCGACTAACCCACGCTTCGCTCGGGTGCGTCTGTAGGTATGTTTTAAATAAATTAAAATAGTTATTGAAAGTGTCCGTACATGCTATCGCCGATTTTACTGTAAGGCCTTAAAAAATCTAGTACTTTATTTTAATATAATTTAATATATGTATAAGTTTCCTTAATAACGTCTATTTTTTTCCAAAAAATCTAATAAATACAAAAAATTGCTACTTTTACATCCTCCGTAACTCTAGATCCATTCAGTTTAGCAAGATTATGCACGGCACCATTTTTGTTTACAATTTATTGTAGATTATTTTCGTGTGTAACACTTATTGCGCTAAACCGAATAATTTTCTGAATTTTTAAGAAAAACTGATGAAAACTACTAACTTACCAACTTATAACCCTCTCCCACCAAACCCAACGCTCAAAATGGTGTAACTTTTTACCAAATAATATGGAGGACTGTATAGATTTGGTGCTGGAGGGAAACTTTACTTAGAATGTTGAGGTTAGACTGTTTTTTAGACTAATTGCACTTTACTATTATGAGAATTGCGTGATGTCCGATGACATATTATAATTACTTGATATTGCTTGGTATGTCTTATGTAATACTTTATCTTTGCATAGTCTTATTTCTTAATAATTATTATTTAGATGTAAAACAGAGATTATTTGTGAAAAAGTAAGATAAATACTGCAGTTTCATCAAGAAGATTTAATACAGCGTGAATTATATAAATGTAGCACAAATATGGACTGAATATTAAACCATTAGTGGAGAGGAAAATCCCCAATTTGGCTGTCAAAGCTCGACATTTACATAACTGTGACATTGTCACGCTTACGCAAGGATGCACCGCCAGCTTGCGAAAGTTACACCGCACAACACATAAAAGTGCACACCACATATTTGATACAAGTAAGAGCCTCGTACATAGATAGTAGATATATCCTACTAGCAGAACCCGCGGTTACGCCCGCGTTTAATCTTCAAAAAAATGTCTTTGGCTTTATGTTATACTACCAGAACCCGCGGCTTCGCTCGCGCTAGAACTACGAAAAATCTTTAAAAAGGTAGTGTCATGCAAACTTTCATCCCCTATTTGCCCCTCTTATAGGATGAATTTCGAAAAATGCTAAAACACGTATTTATTTAATTTCATTGAAGAGCATTAATACCAAGTTGCAATATTTTTTTGGATTGTATTATAACGTGTTTTTCCGTGGGAATCAGAAAATCTCCCGCGGAAAAGTAACCTATGTTACTCTCCAGCCCTCCAACTATCTCCAGACAAAAAATCACGTCAATCCATCACTCTGTTTCGACGTGAAAGAAAGACAAAGTAACAAACCAACAAACACACTTTCTCATTTATAATATTAGTATGGGTTGTCTTTATGTATTAATATAATATACATAATATTGTTTATACAAAAACACTAAAATCACGATAAAAAATGGGGGGTGAGGGTAGGAGGATGAAATATACGTTACAACCTATTTTCATACCTAGCAAATATACAATAAAAATATCATTAAAGTCAGTCGAGCCGTTTCGGAGGAGTGCGACCAAACACCGTGGCATGAGTTTTTGATATCTATACTTATTATAAAAATAAGTCCCCCGGCCGCGTCTTTCTGTCCTCCTGTCTGTCCTCCTGTCTGTCTGAACGCGATAAACTCGAAAACTACTGAACGGATTTTTATACGGTTTTCAACAATAGAAAGAGTAATTCTTGAGGAAGGTTTAGGTATATAATTTATTATGCTTTTATGTAAATTAGCTGAAATACGGCGACAAATGTTGAAGAGGTCGCAAAAAATCTCGCCAAATGGGAACTTTCCACGCGAACGCCGCGTAAACTAGCAAAGATACAGTTAAGTAATGTACTAGAGAATTCAAAATCTATAAAAATGCTACAAAAAAGTCCGCGATAGCATATCTCTATCTCTTACGGTTGACTTACAATAACCACTTTTATGTTAACATTTTTAATTAAAAACATTACGTTATTTTCAAAGTTATTTTCTTTAGTTCGGTATTAATCCTTATCCAAATGAATATTTTAGTTAGCTTAGTCATTTAATGCAGATTAAAATTGCTCTTTACACTAAATCAATCAGATGAATAGTTTTTGAGATATCGTTGTTAGAAGTAATTAGTAGCGAAACATTTTTAATGCTTGGCGAGCATTGAGATGCCTACGGCGAGTCCATCCCCTCTGCCCCGCATCGCTCGACCGCCTGCTCAAGCTATATAAACCGGGCGATGTAGCGCGCGATCCTAGGATACTTTTTACCGCGGGAAAATATCTTATTTCTGAGGAAAAATACAAAAACTGCAATGTAAGAGTATACTAATATGTAACACCTAAGAATTTAGTTTTTGGTCATCTGAACGCGGGCGGAGCCGCGGGCAATGCTAGTATTTGATAAAAGAATGGATTTAAACAGGATGACATTCCACAATCGCTAATAGAAAACTTAATATTGTAGGAAGTTCAATCACCTAAGGTGAGTTATATTTTATTAAATATCTAGGTCATAGGTATGTTATAAAATAAGCGAAACCACAATGTGTCCCGTTTAATTAAAAGCCATTTCATGACATGGCTGAATTATAATGACCATATCATTAAATTGTCAACGTTTAATGATACGGCTATCCACATTTTGGCTATATCATTATTTAGAGTAGGTATAGAAAATTCTGCTTATAAAAAAACATTGAATATTCTTCATATCAATATAATCTATTTAAAAAAATAATTATACCTTGCTTTAGACAAACAGAAAATTACAATATACGAGTATGTTTCAATTAATTTCTGAAGTGTGAAATAAAAATTAAGTTTTATTTGTATTTTTATAATTTAACAAATCTTTTACAGTAGTATATTCATATATATTATTTAAAAAGGACATTCGCTATCTCTTATTTTACTTATAAATATTATACTCTTTATTATTATTCTTCTTCTAAATGTATTTGCAAATAATATGTCGACATCTGTTAATTCTGTACACAGCTGTTAAAAGCTTTGACAGGTTACTCAAACGAAAATCACTTGTCGATTAGGTGAATAAAAGGTACTATTTTGCGCATAGAATTACGTTACTGAGCACGAGCTTGTATTAAATTAATTTATTTTAAAGTAGTTGTCCCAAAAAGCAAGGGTAAAGACCTTTTGCGTAACTATATGTTACGTGTGCCAGTGAGAGGCAATGTCAGCCTTTGCAACCGCTATTATTATGACAAGCAAGCAGTTCTTCCAAAACAATGCCACCGCTTTAACGATTTCGCTGAATAGACACCGTGGGCATTAAAATCTTTCACAAACTGGAAATCATGCAATAACTTAGCTATATAATTATAAGTCTTCATATAATACGGATGCGGTTTAAATGCATATTTTTGGACACTAGTTGATTTTGTAAGCTAACAGTAAAAACATAATAGTTTTTGTGACACCATTCTACACTATATTTTACGATTTATTGTGAAATATAAGAATCGTAACGAATGGAAATAATAATTAAATTATAGTTCAGCACTAAGAAATGTTTTCATCATTTCAATTGCAATACATAACAATTGCATATCAAGGTTCTAATGTCTCTATTAAAATTAAGTCTTTTGTTTCGTTAGCATATGTGCCAAAAAAGGTCAATGACCAGCCTCGACGTTTCTACAACCGCATTTGGTACATGATAAAAGCGATAATAGCCATCCTAACTATTTTAATTGCAATAGTAATACCTTTACATACGGTTGAATTTACAACATACAGTCTGCGAATAGACAACCTTCTGCCTCTATAGTAACTGCAAATTATATAAAGAGCTTCATCATAGATAAAGGATCAAATGCTAACGAAAAATGGGCTTTAAAACAATCAATTTAAGCTCTATTATGTATTGATATGGTATGGTAGTTATACCCTATTAGGACTAGATTAAAAATGACGGCCAAAATGTTGGTTTGTTTATCGTTCGCGCGTTCTTGACAGCGAAAAAGTGAAAACGACTGTGGTGGATGAGCATTGTGAAACTAGGCAACTGACGCGGGCTATGCGAAGGTACACTTTAGATACCGGCCATTCTGGGTTATATAATAAGAAATATGCCGTGTCGGCCATACTGTTAGCTCTACACACATAATAAAAACGATTGCTGAATAACAATCTATTATGCATTTATACAGTTATTTATATATGTATAATGTTTTTGACACTCGATTTTCAAGTTTTTTTTAATCGTGTATCTTATATTGTTTGTATCGTTTATTATTGGTTAGAGCTATATATATTTTATACATTATAGTATAAAAACTATCAAAGAACATAATTTATGGTTTTATCTTCAATTATATTAAGATATGATTGTAGTAAATATATAGATTACCAGCGTTTTTCGCGGCTCCAGCCACGTTCAGATGACCAAAAACCAAATTCTTGGGTTTTACATATTAGTATACTCTAACATTTCAGTTTTTGTATGTTTTTCATAAATGATATATTTTCCAGAAAAGTATCCTATATGTTGACCCGGATAACCAGCTATCACCATACAAAATTTCATCAAAATCCCTCCAGTGGTTTTTCTGTGATGCGGTAACAGACAGACAGGCAGACAGACAGATAGATAGACAAAAAATCTAAAAACTATAGATTCGGTCTCTGTATCTATAATAAAATTCTTTATTTCAATAAGATTTTCCAAAAAATATCTAATGTACAGATGGGGCTTAGTTACAATTTTATTATATGTATAGATATTTTTTCCAAGAAAGCTCACTTAATATAGATAATCTATCTAATAAAAAGTTAAGGAATTCTTATTCAGAATATACAGTAAGTTTCTGAATAAATGACATTGACCATACTGATATTGTTTCAAAAAATGTCAACTTTCCATTAACAATCGTCGCGCTCCATATAACTTTACCTTTCCATTAGTTTTATATCTTTAAGATGTATCGTCGTATTGTTTTTTATTATTATCTAAACGTCAAATATTACTTCATATTTGTACAAGGCTTGTTTCTTGGACGTGAACTTCCAGTACATAATATATTAAATGCTATTCCTTACAAAGTCACTTATATAAACTTCTGCCACTTATGTAAACGATACTCGTACATTTTACTTTTTAGGCTACCTTCATATTTCTCAATTTAGTTCACACCAGACTAATATGGAGTATTTTACCTCTAATTAAGATAAATTAAAAATAAGGAAAAAAAGATAGAATTTTACAATACTTTATTCCGTTGCTATGTTAATTTTTGATTAATGTTTTATATCATATCGAATTTCGGCAGAATGAATCACTGCCCGCAATATTCTGTATATAAAATATAACAGTTTTACAATAGTGCTTAATGCGTGTCATTGACATCCAACTATTGTTTATTGTTGGTTGTGCTGGCATTCTTTCACTTTCAAACTTTGACACATTGGCTTATGGATAAGCAAATATCCATTAGGTCTCACTACTAAATTGTTTGAAACGAAGTAAATTGTGCCCAACTGGCACTCCTAGAAGTCACGAAATAAAAGAATTGAATTAAATTGAAATACTTATTCAGAAAATTAATATTCAATTATTTATTTTATAAACTTACTAACATTGCCCGCGGCTCCGCCCGCGTTCAGATGACCAAAAACCAAATTCTTAGGTTTTACATATTAGTATACGCTTATATTGCAGTTTTTGTATTTTTTTCATAAATTATATATTTTCCAGAAAAGTATCCTATATGTTGACCCGGATAACCAGCTATCACCATACCAAATTTTATCAAAATCCCTCCAGTGGTTTTTCTGTGATGCGGTAACCGAAAGACAGACAGACAAAAATTCTAAAAACTGTAGATTCGGCCTCTCTATCAATAATAATGTTTATTTCAATAAGATTTTCCAAAAAATATTTAATGTACATATTCGGCTTAGTTAGAATTTTATTATATGTATAGATAAAAATAAATCTATATACCTACTATTTGATAATATATACCTGTGGGCCAATATCACAATATAACTTTTAAATATTACGTTGTTTAAACGTCTAGATTAAACTAAATTGTTATTTCAAAAATTAATTAAATTACCATTTTAAAAAAATGTCAATATTTATACAGCACGTAGTTTTCCCAAACACTATTTCATGTTCTGCGTTCTTATCATATACACTATACATATATTCTTCTTCTTCTTCTTCTCCCTGCCCATTTCCCAAATCACTTGGGGTCGGCGCAGTACATCTTCAGTGTACTGCTGATAGGATTTGGCAAAAGTTTTACGACCGGCCGCCTGCCTGACGTCAACCCTCCTTGGGAAACTATACATATATTATTTTAGATTATAATTAGTGTAATATGTAATGTGCTACTGTATGTATTTATTTCGTTATTTATTCGTGTACGAGTTTGGGAGGTCGTTCACACTATTATCGCGAAATTCGGATTATCGCTAGCAGACGTCAAGTCTGAATGTTTTTGTCAAAACAAGTACTTTCTTTGTAGTCTTAAGATTTCAAGTTGATATTTAGTATGCTTCAGTCGATATCTATACATATAATAAAATTGTAATTAAGCCGAATCTGTACATTAGATATTTTTTGGAAAATCTTATTGAAATAAACATTATTATCAATACAGAGGTCGAATCTATAGTTTTTAGAATTTTTGTTTGTCTGTCTGTCTGTCTGTTACCGCATCACAGACAAACCACTGGAGGGATTTTGATGAAGTTTGGTATAGTGATAGCTGGTTATCCGGGTCAATATAAGATACTTTTTACAGCGGGAAATATCTCATTTTTGAGAAAAAATACAAAAACTGTAATATAAGAGTATACTAATATGTAAAACCTAAGAATTTGGTTTTTGATCATATGAACGCGGACGGAGCCGCGGGCAATACTTGTCAATAATAATGCAGTCAAAGGTGTACCTACATAGTTATTTTTTTTATTAAATCAAATAATTTTTTTATTAGCTGTATAGATGCGCATCACATTCACACGAGAAAAAATAGTTATAATTTATTTTAATCTGTTCCATTAACGAAACATACAAGTTGAGATCTCTGTTCTTTGTGCTCTTATAAAAGCAGGGGTCATATTTAAAGGTAAACAGAAATAGTTGTTGGAGCCACACCCAATTGCTAGTTACTGAATAAATAACATATAAATTATGTACACATATGTATATTTTTATTTTAAGTAAAAATAATGCGATATTTCTCGATTTACACCTCCATGTAAATTTCTAAGAAATTAATTAAATTTCTAAGAAATCTCTTGTTAACTGTAACGTCTAACCTAATAATAGGTAAAAAGAACCTAAACTATATATGACATACATAATTTTATATTTTATTTAAACAATGCACTTTTTAAAAACTTTGCGTCGTTATCACCTACTATCAGACAATGACTTAGTTATTTTGGATATCTTGAAATTTAGTACATAAAAATTTATGTAAGGTAGGTCGTTCAACTTGATTAAAATTATATATACCTAAAATTTAATTAATTTATACATAACTAGCACTGCCCGCGGCTTCGCGCGCGTTCAAATGACCATTAACCAAATTCTTAGGTTTTACATATGAGTATACTCTTACTTTACAGTTTTTGTATTTTTTCTCAGAAATGATATATTTTCCCGCGGTAAGAAGTATCCTATATGTTGACCCGGATAACCAGCTATCACCATAGCAAATTTCATCAAAATCCCTCCAGTGGTTTTTTGTGATGCGGTAACAGACAGACAGACAGGCAGACAAACATACAGACAAAAGTTCTAAAAACTATAGATTCGGCCTCCGTATCGATAATAATGTTATTTCGATAAGATTTTTCAAAAAATATTTAATGTACAGATTCGGCTTAGTTACAATTTTATTATATGTATGTATAGATGATAAAATGTATGTAAATGTCGTATTGCTCACATCAATAACTGGTATGATTTTTAGATTTTGTTTATTTGCAATTATAAAAATGTATCGTCCTTAATTGACTCTCAAAATCATATTTACTGGAATATAAAATAACTCAAATTAAAAGAAATCTTAGCACCGTGAACCGAAATAAACTGAAACAGGATCGCGTTTAAGACGTTATATTAAATAATGTACTCATACATCGCTTCCTGTTTGTGAATATTCGAATGGGGTTAGTCCGATCGCTTTCACCTATTATTTAAACAGGCCGATACAGTACGTCAATACTTGTTTTTGTACAGAAGAATAGTTAACCCAGTTTCCATGAGACGTTCCTGTCTAAATATAATTTACCTGACTGGCGGCGCACGCGACGAATATCATCGATGCCCACATTGGTCTTTGTTATTTATAATAACAACCTTTAGAAAAACGTAGCTCCAATAAATCATATAGAATCTGATAAATGAATTACACAATTTAGTATCAAATAAGACCGTGAACAATGACTATATACTTAACTTACCTATTGACTTAAAAATACAAAAACAAATCAAAATATAAATAGTAAAGCAATTAATATTAAATTAATATATGAATATTTGTTATACAGTACAGCACACCTGTTTATTGCCTGTTCTTTGTTAACACAATGAATCAGTAATCTAGATATTCACATATAGCGACCGATGCGAATGAACTCTGTTTTAATGTAATCCAACACCGAACTGTGCCATCGGCCAGCCTAACCTTTAGACAAAAAGCGTTGGTTTATGTAGGTTGTGTACATTTTTATGCTATACCTAATGAATATTTATAGCTTTCGTTTAATTAATTAATTTAAATAAATATAATGAACTAAATAATAAAGAAACTAAACATAGACTTGAAGAAGTAAATTTTACTATTAATACACAAGTCGGCGATTTAAAATATAAATTATAGATACATATGAACTTTCAAATAGAAATAAAAAATCTTTTAATAAATATCAAAAGCAAATTAAAAGAATTTTGAGTTAGGCCATAATGAGTGACTCCTGTCATGTCATAAAAATTCGTTTAACAAATCACGCGAACATATTTGTGTGAAGCGGTCATGAAGAACCGCGCGTGCGCATGCGGCTGACCTACTTTTGAGCCTGCGATGACTAGTTCCCCTCCATTGGACCACACACGCCACAGTGTGCTTCACCCGGACCATTACTGCAACTCATCCTAACTCTGAAACATTACTGCTAACTTTTAACGAAATCCTTTTCGGCAGTTCATCGACCCCGCTATCGAAATCCGCACACTCACACGCGTGTCCTCGAACCGAGCTGTCAGATAAAAAAATGAAACAAAAAACATTTCGAGTAACGGTGAATGAGTACACGACAGAGATAACTATATTTCGGTGGTGTACTCGACAAACGTAACGTCGACGACGAAAAACACTGACGCAATTTTTACAGCGTACGTAATTGAGTGCTGGCAGAGACGACGGTGTGTGCGTGAGTGCCGAGAGCGACGCCCGCGTCCGCCGAAACGGAGGCGGAATATTTAGGTGAAAGTGTTTCGAATTTCGACATGACAACATTCGCGCGCAGTCGTTATCGTGATTTTGCCGAATCGAGAGGTTCAGAGAACGCGTACGCGACCGCAACACGATTCGAAGCTGCGCGCGCGCTATCCTTATGTGCTCGTTCCGCAGGAAGTGCGCCGTACCTCGCATGCTGACCGTGTCAAGTGCTGCGTTCGAAAAGTATGCTGAAAGTCCGTGTTTCAAAAAATTTTCGAAGACGTAAATTAAAAAAGTGATCGGTGCATTTAAAAGCCGTGGAACTTCAAGTGATGTGCGTGCTGCAGCGCTAGACAAACTGTCGGCTGGCGACAATTTGGGGTCCGGGGCGCTAGACGCTTCCGCACATGCACTGCAACTACAGACGATGACCTCAACAATGGGTAAGTATTTTGTAATAAGTTGAGATAAAAAGACTTTAAATTTATTCAAATTAAATTCATCCATTAAAAATGACGGACTAGAATGAATGACGAAAATGAAATACAAGAAAATATTATTATAACTTTTTTTAAGCTTCGCTTGCTAAGAAGCTCTTTACTATTAACTTAAACATTACCTTTGTAGAGAACTCGTAGCAGAGCTACGCGCGCTACGGATACGACTTTTAGAGTTTTTCATGCTTAGAGCTTTTGTCCCAATTATTTTAGTTAAAATGTAACCCTATTGAAAATGATAATTTTAGAATTCTGTAACATAGGAAACTTTTTTTTATTCTGTAAGTTTAAGAGTACATTATATATTGTGAGCTTAAGAATAAAATTTTATTTCGTACAATAAATAAATTATTTTAACATAATCGCAATACTTAAATCTATACTATTAATATACGTATAATAGAAAATAGAAATTCAAAAGTATTAAGGATTCTCACTTTAAAGTCTAAGTAAAAGTGAGTTGGCAACGAATATAACTTTCATATTACAGTAAGATTATGCCTACTAATGCTATTCAAAAGAACGATTTAATTTTTCGTTTAAACATAAATTTATTAAAATTAGTACCTCTATAGATTTTAAAACGTACGTAGTTCTTCTTTCGTAGACTTAAGAACTTTTTTATTTGCTTATATCGAAATTGAAATGCAATGACATTTATTCACATAAACATTACATAATCCACACTAATATTATAAATGTGAAAGGGTGTTTGTTTGTTTGTCCTTCTTTCACATCGAAACAGAGTGACGGATTGGTTTAATTTTTTGTGTGGATATAGTTGGAGAGCTGGAGAGTGACATAGGCAACTTTTTACCGCGGGAGATTATCTAATTTCCACGGGAAAACACGTTATAATACAATTTAAAAAAATATTTATGATCAGAATTACTTGAAACTTGGTATAATTGTTCTACAATAAAATTAAATAAATACGTGTTTTAGCTTTTCCGAAATTCATCCCATAGGGGGGTAAAATAGGGGATGAAAGTTTGTACAAAACTACCTTTTTAAAGATTTTTTTGTAGTTTTAGCGCGAGCGAAGCCGCGGGTTCTGCTAGTATTATTATATAATATTAAAAAACATTTATTTGATAGTTTTTACCAATAAAAATATCGGTAGACCTTCAGGTAATGATTCAGCTCTTGAGTGAAATAAGGAATGCAGAAAAACTTTAACTTTACTACAATACAGTTTGGAATATATATTCAGTTTTCTCTTTCAATTACATCGTTATTTTATTTAACATATTCCATTATATACACATTGCAACGAGATCTTTTATTTGCTGCAAACGTTGCATCGAGACAAAGGCCACACAATGCAGATCTACATAGACATCACGAGAGATAGCTAGTACATAATTTGAATTAAGCAATTCTCTCAATGTCTTATTGTGCAAACAGATTTATTCTGAAATTATTTCAATATTTAACTTGCACATATTGCAAAACAAAAGACCAACACTATTTTGTGTTAACCATGACATTCCCGAATCATCTCGTGAATCACGAACGTGACTGAATAAGCTCTTGTGCATACGTAACTTTAAAGCTTAGTAAATAAATTCACCCCAAAAATACTTAAAAATAACTATGCTATAAAAGTAGCACCTATATGTAAAATTGAAAAGCATCAAGACCAATAAAGCCTATTCAAAATTTCAAAATTGGACCCAGTTATGCAAAAAACAGCCATGTGCGTAAAAGTACCAACAGAGTTATAAGCATTTAATTATAAAAAATAAAATAATTATAAAAAATAAACAATACTTATATAAATATTGTTCAATTTTAAAATAACCAGAAAAACAAAATATAACCCAAGTGCAACTATTGACAGAAAAATGCTTATAACTAACTCTGTTGGTACTTTTACGCACATGGCTGTTTATTGCACAACTGGGTCCAATTGTACTATGAAGTTTAGCCAGTACATTAAACCCGGTTCTATAACTCTATGGCACTCTTACTTTCGTTATATGGTTACCCTTTGTTTATGGTCTATGACTCGTTGGGGTCGATGGACTCACGCCATTTTGCTGTTGCCAAAATACGTTTTTTACGCTCACTTTCCAATGCGGTGAAAGCGAAAAGGTACCGAATGTCACTGCTTCCTTTCAAAACATTGTAGTGGGAGGAAGCCTGTTGTATTCAAATAATAGATACATAAATCTATTGATAATAAAATGTATTGTTAGGTGTATGGTACAGTTGATTATAGTTTAAATATTATAAGCATGCGATCAATATTGTCATGAAAATATCCTGTAAATGAATTGAAAGTAAATTTAATGCCTTTGAACAGTAAGTATGTTTAGTAATTTTCTACATTATATTAAATAGGAAGTCAATAGATCGGAAGTGTATAGGTTAAAATAGAATGGTTGAGCAATCGTGATCTCTGAATGTCAAGGCATTAAGCCGAAGGCTAAGTTGCAACCGCCACCAAAATCCTGCTCAAGATCATTACACGCGCTTGTATGTGTAAACATCCTTTTCTTAGGAATTCTGGTTAAAATAAACCATAAACAATAATTGAAAATAACCACAGAATTATCTCTGTACTTATACCTACATGTACCAGTAAATTTATAATTTGTAATATACAAGCATTGCCTGCGGCTCCGCCCGCGTTCAGATGACCAAAAACCAAATTCTTAGGTTTTACATATTAGTATACTCTTACATTGCAGTTTTTGTATTTTTTCTCAGAAATGAGATATTTTCCCACGGTAAAAAGTATCCTATATGTTGACCCGGATAACCAGCTATCACCATACCAAATTTCATTAATATCCCTCCAGTGGTTTTTCTGTGATGCGGTAACAGCCAGATAGACAGACAGACAGACAAAAATTCTAAAAACTATAGATTCGGCCTTTGTATCGATAATAATGTTTATTTCATTTTTTAAGATTTTCCAAAAAATATTTAATGTACAGATTCTGCTTAGTTACAATTTTATTATATGTATAGATTTAGTTAATTTATAATATATTTTTGAAGTTATACTTCTTTTGGCGCATTAGGGAAAAAATTATGAGAATGAATTTTTAAGATGCGACAGAATTTCACTACAGCATGAAGTTAGTCGTTAAATCTCCCTTTAGTACAGTGGTATGCGTAAATATATTTCCCAACATTAAAAAAAGGAGTTGACTGGTATAGTAACTTTTATCAATTGTATTATATCTTTATTTTATCGTCGTTTCTACAAATGTAGGTATACTCAACCTGCGGCCCGTTATTGGCCCTTTTAAGTCTCAGAGTTGGCTTCCGTTTTAAATTGTAATTACTCAGAGTTGTTTGATGAGTTCATCGATTTTGAAAACGATACCAATCTAGAAGTTCTGTTTAAAGAAAAAAGGGAAAACAGACCATGACTAAAACGTGTTTGTGGCCCCTATAAAAAAAAGGTTGAGTATGGCTGGTATAGAGAATATAAATATGTATGTATTTAGTATTAGCACAAAGGATAAAATTTTTGAAGTTAATTTTGTTTTATTATGCCAAAGAAGTAAAACTTCTTATGTTCGTTCGTACATAAGTACACACACACAATTTTTTAAAAGGATTTGTCAAAACTTACCCGTTATTGTGTATGATCAACTTGTTGCAGCGCCAATACTTCTCATCTAGTTATTATGAAATGTTGATGTACTTTAAATAATACGTTTTCAAGTATGTTATATGTAATTGTGTGTGCGCATAAAAAATTATAATAGTAAATTCGATAAAAAATAAGCTAATAATTTGCACGATTCTTAAATTTTATGTTGGAGAAGAAAAATAATGTTTTTTGGCAAAAAATATTAAAAAAAATGTAGACTGCACTATAATTTAACTTATTCAGTAATAATTAAAATATTACACGCATAAAGAAAATATTATTATTTTGTTATTTTTAAGTGATTTATTACTTTTATATTGTTATAAGTATTTATTATATTAACATATTCAGGTAGTACTCGTATGTTGGTAGGTATGTTTATTGCTTAAGTAAGACGGATCATGGCTATTAAATCAAGCGGACGACCTCGCATCGACACTGACATTGCAACCGGAACAACTCACACTTCCTACTGCCCATTTAGGATTACTTCAGTTTAGCCAGAAAAATTATACACATGGTCTCTTGAAACACTTGAACATTTTAAAATAACTTTAAAACTTTACTCAAGGTTGCATATCCGATACTTTGATTATTTTGATATTTATATTTTCTTATATTTTTTTTGTTTGCAAACAAAACCAAGAACATATGTACGCTATTACACATAAAAAGTAACCTTCAAAACAAACGTAAACTTAAAAAATATTGAATTTATCTCTTTTTGCATGCAATTTATAATATAATAGAGAAAGTTTAATTATTTAATTTTATGTAACAGCATTTAAATATGACAGGAATATGTACAACATTAGTTTTTCAATTCTGCATATATCATATTGTGACGAATGGTCGGCGATTTATTGTATCATCAGAGTCTGTATGGCTTTTACTAAAAATGTCCAATCTTATAGTAAAGATAATTAAAAAAATGCTTGATCAGTCATTGGGCAGAAAGAGATGGAGATAAGCGGAAGACCATGGTAGAGGACGCAAGACTTCCTAGTGCCGGGTATTTAAAATCTACGAAACTAAAAATATACTTAAATATGCATTTAATAAAAATTTTACAAGTCATCTCCTTATGGAATTGTAGCAAGAACGTTGCTGATTTCACCCACTTAATCACAATGCCGATTCTTTAGCTGTAAATGGGTCACCGGTAGAGGCGATGGAACGACATCTTCAAGAGCCGTGTCTTGAGGCCCCTAAAGGCCGGGAACGCATTCGCAACTCCTCTTGTGTTGCAGATGTCTATGAACGGCGATAACCACTTACCATCAGGTGGATAGTTTGCTCGTTAGCGCCTTTTTTTCTATAAAAAAAGACGATGGATATTTTCTAATTTATCTAACAATAACTAATGCTTGCCTATTATTTTATAAAGCCTTTGTATTAGAATATTGAAATAATTATCCTCCGCTTACCTCTTAGGTACAAGTTCAACCATTCCTTTGTTACAAACAGAAACAGATATAATATGATCCTGTCATTATAATAATTAATATACATACCTTTGTTTGTTTTTTTTTGCGGAATCAACAAAGTTTTAGTAGTGAAACAGATTTTTTAAATTATCCTTTAAAAACTAAGTCCTTTCTGTCTTAATCTATGCAATAATATTTAAATTAGTATAGGTTATATATAAATATAGGGAAAAATCTTTTAATTAAAGCAACGGGGACCAAAAATCTAAATAAAAATGAAACCACAAGAAATCCAGAAATATAGTTTTAATTGAAAATATACAAATATTTACATTTTATTTTTTTATTTAAATACGATTATGCGTCAAAGAATATATATAGCCTGATTATTACAAAAAAAATTATACATTATTATAAACATTTCCTTTAATCATTACGGAAGTTTCACATCGACCTCGTATTGCGGCGCAAAAGAAGCGACACACAGACGCGAATTATTTTATTCGATTCATTTAAAAATTAAAACATGTCATTATCAAGGTCTTTGACACGTTTACGTTATTCTAGCGCTAGTTTATCTTTGTTGTGGCGAAATAGAATTGCCGATGTAGATCTTACATTAACATTTCACGGCATATAAATAGCTAGTGTTTCCTAATGGCTTCGCCCGCCTCGTTTAATTTAGTAGAATTACTTTGCTCTCGTTAATCGTAGTGTGATGTAAACTATTTATTACCTTCCTCAATAAATAGGCTATATTTAGCTTACGCAAAATGAATCTTTCAAATCGGATCACTAGTTCCATAGATTAGCGCGTTCAAACAAACTCTTCAGTTTATATAATAAAGTATAGAATTGAAATCCGCTTGACTTTCGTTTTAAAATAAATGAAGAAATTGGTACAACAAAATACTCTATCTTTCTACGTTTTTATCATAAGGGGTCGACAAAAAATATTACAAAAATACATAGGTATATAAAATGGAAACATTTTCTCGTTTTAAGTTATCAATCAATGAAAAATAAATGTGTATACTCAAAGAAATAAAAGTACAGCTTACACGATGGAAATAGGTACATATATAGGTTACCTATCTACTTTAATTACTGTTACTCTACAAGACATTATCGCCATGATATAGTAGGAAAGACAGTTGTATACCTCCATTGGATCAAAAAATCTACTTATTTTGCGAAAAACAAGTCGAATGGTATTCGTAACAACAAGTCGTATGTATTTTATGAAGTATTTAGCACTTCTCCAATTTCTAAGGGATCTACTCCATATAGAAAACATATTTTTCGGAATCAAAATGATAGTCACTTATAGGCACCATAGTAATTTAATAAGTGTCATATAGTAATAAGATGGTTGTATTAGTCATTCTTATCATATTCACGCTAAAACTGCATTTCGCGCCGTTGAAATTTTATGCCAAGCATTACGTATCGCGTACGTAAATCACCACAATGAAAAATATATAACAGCTAGCTACTGATAAACTCTTGGGTAGGTATGGCAACAGCATAGTGACACTTAGGTTGGTACCTACATATAATTAATAAAAAAAGTGATAGCTGTTCCTTGTAGCAACTAGTCAGCAAATAAAATAAATATATATTTAATGCAAAGCTTTATCTTAAATACCCTATTGGTATCCAAAGGTTGTATGAACTAGAAATGAATATTCTCATATATGACTAGCGACTCACTCTCTCTCCGCTCGGGTTCGTTCCTAGTTATGTTTCAGTGCTTAGTATAGATATCTTAGAGATGATATATTTTCAGGAAAAAGTATCTTATATATTGATCGTACCAAATTTTATCATAATCTATCCAGTGGTTTCTCGTGATGCGGTCACAGATAGATTCGGTCTCTGTATCGATAGTAATGTATATTTCAATAAGATTTTCCAAAAAAATATTTCATGTACAGATTCGACTCAGAATTTTATTATATGTATAGATGTAACAATAAATGCACTTTAATTATAGTTACAAATTTCCAAGTTTGCTTGGAATAATATAGATTTTTCATAAAAGAATTGAACATATTAGTGTAAAAATCATATTATAGTAGGGGAGCCCAAGAGGGGATTTTCTGTAGTTACTCGAGCGCGGCAGATTAACATAAAAGAGGTTACCTTGCACTCTATTGAGTACTTTCACCATAATATAAGTCTTCTATATAAGCGTCTAGGGAAGCCGATTAAAATATTTAAAAAATGTTTTGATAAGGTAGAAAAATCATCATAAACTTTATAGTCGATTTTTGCCTCTTCGGCTTGTGCAAATCGGCAGATTATTAAATTGGACACTTTTTAGGATGTGACTAGCCTACCACACCTTAATCTGACGGTTTCAAGTATTTTTACCTAATCAAAACATTTTTTAAATATTTTAATCGGCTTCCCTAGACGCGCCCCTTTATATAGAAGACTTATATTGTGGTGAAAGTACTCAATAGAGTGCAAGGTAACCTCTTTTATGTTAATCTGCCGCGCTCGAGTAACTACAGAAAATCCCCTCTTGGGCTCCCCTACTATTAATGATGTACTTGAACTTGTCATAAGTATACTATGTTATTTTAATTTACAATGTAGCTACAATGCATTGTTGGCATATCTTGTAATAAATAAAAAAAGCAGTCATGAGGACTGCCGTCAGCTATGAAAACGTAAAACTATAAACAAACAGTTGTTATTTTTGTATATCCAAATTAATTGTTTGATCTTAAATTAAAATTTGTACATTAAAACTCTTTACATTTATCTGGTTTTGACATCTATCGGCACTCTGAGTGTTAGCGTTAACACGTCACGTGACCATGTCGATGACAACTTACATGAATTCACTTCCCATCTTAACTTGCCTAAAGAAGTTTTCACTTCAAAAAAATAAAATTAAATAAAAAGTGTAGACGGATGTGTTGGTTCTTCAATTAATTAACCAGTACAATTTAAAAATAATCCTTATCTTAAATATTAATGCTATTAAAGATAGCTCATTTAAATACGATGGCATGTATACATATATGTACATACAAAGTGAATAACGTTTAGCACTTCATAAATAAATCGCAGAGGTATTAATTCGCTGCACGACATACATTTATAAATGTCTCAAGTTCACTAGTACAAAGAGACAAGAAAACAAAACGGACGCCAAGGTCAAGGACCTGTAGTAATTATTGGTCATTATGACGGAAACCACATATTGAAATTAAATGACGTGTTTACTGACAATATTCACGCACACGTACAAGCTTTCACGGAGTGTGAAACTGTATACGCAATAGTTTCAGGTATCCTATAACGAGTAGGCAACTTGAATTGCATAATATAAAATAACGTCACATAATATAAAATTGTAACGAAGCCGAATCTGTACATTAGAAATTTTTTGGAAAATCTTATTGAAATAAACATTATTATCGATACAGAGGCCGAATCTATAGTTTTTAGAATTTTTATCTGTCTGTCTGTTACCGTATGAAAGAAATACCACTGGAGGGATTTTGATGAAATTTTGTATGGCGATAACTGGTTATCCGTGTCAACATATAGGATACTTTTACCGCGGGAAAATGTCTCATTTTTGAGAAAAAAAACTGCAATGTAACAATATACTAATATGTAAAACCTAAGAATTTGGTTTTTGGTCATCTGAACGCGAGCGGAGCCGCGGACAATACTAGTAAATAATATTTATATATATAGGAAATAAATAAAAACAATCGTCACATACACATGTTATATTGCTATTGAGACATCAAATAACATTACGAAAAGACGGAAAATTGATATATACCATTTATCTTAAGGTATCTACGAAAATCTTCCTAATTAGTAACAAATCATAATATGTATCTACTTGACTTTAGACCGATATTTATTCCCAGTTCAATACGCAAGTTGACTTACAAAACTTCTAATTTAATTTCTTATCAAGTTTTTTTTAAATCAAACTTGTTGCGTCATCATTATTTATTAGATGGATTCCATTTAATAATAGCGCAAAATAGAGCGCAATATAACTTGCCCATGCAATAGTAACTGTGCAATACTTAATCGATTCGAAATCTAAATAAACTTTGACCTTTATGTTTCTGATGGGTAATAACTTATTTCTACTTAACATCTATAAAAGGCATTTTGTATATTATAAAAAACTGGCGGCTCACCCTCGCTTCGCTCGAGTTTGCCTCTAAAAAAACTGAAACAAATATCCCACGGAAACTGTATATTTTTACGCCATAAAAAGTAGCTTATATGCTATTTCAAACTATAATCTATATCTGTGTCAAACTTCATCCAAATCCGTTCAGCGGTTCTGGCGTGATTGAGTAACAAACATTCAAACATCCATCTAAACTTTCAAATGTGTTTTATATTAATAAGATGAATACAAAACCTTATTTGTATTCATTAAAATTTATTAAATGCAACTAAAATTTTATTTTTTACATGCCTACTGAAATATGAAAATGTCAATGACTTCGTTGACTAATACTTATTTTGATTTGATAAAATTGTTTGGCATGTATTGTCGTATTAAAATAGTGATCGCTATTTTTAGTCATCTTAGGAATTTATAATGCTTTATAATCTTATCGTACGTATAGTTAGGTACTACGTGCATATATACATTTTACGTCACAGTCACGCTATGATCCCTGCGTAGTGTTTAGTCATAAAGAACCCACGTATTATTTATGCACAAGACGTTATACTTCAGGATAATTAACTGTTATCACTATCGTAAAAATCCATTTTGTCAATTGATAAGAGAATAAATAGGCTTTCTATTAACTTTTCAAGTTAGGTGTTTGCGACATACACTAAGGACTGACGTAGTAGATACATGTGTTGAAAAATATTTTTGATGTCAGTCTGTTTATGCAATTATATCGTTATCGTCAACATATTATTATTCCAAAAAGCATACTATATGGATGATGCTTATTATCCTCGAATTTCCGGACCGTTCTATATACCTCAACCTAATATGCCTCCGGAATGCCGTGAGTAGGATACCAATATATATAATCAATTAAACTTGTATCACCATCTCCTTGAAAAAATTATAAAGTACAAATTAATTATTTTTTTATACACTTACTCCTCCACCTCAAGGTTGCTTTTAGCGATAAGACCCAGTTCTACACATATGTACATCTTTTCTTTGTGTATTATTTTTCGTTGTGTTTGTTTCGTTCTAATATTGTGTATAATAAAGAGTATATGTATCTATCTATCTAAACTAATTCCCAGTTTAAGATTGACTTAAATTGTTATAATAATATAAAACTTACACTATTTCATGTCTGAATTTGATAGCAAAAATATGTGTTTACTTTATCTACATTTTATTAATAAGAATTTTCTTTGTCCGCAGGAATAATGACACTCAGCCGCGGCCCGTGTGACCTGGACAACATGAGTCTGTTCCAAGACCTCAAATTAAAGAGGCGGAAAGTTGACTCCCGATGTAGTAGCGATGGTGAGTTGAATTTTACAATAATTTTGTTCTTTTATAACTTTTTGTAATCCCCGCATATATATTACTCTCAGAGATAAAAACGAGATTATAAAAACTCCACACGCTGTTTTTCTATTCCGACAAATTCTGAGAGAATTTTAGATGGCGTGAAAATGTGCAAGAATCGAACCCGTACCTCCAAAAAATATTCCATTAAAAATACACTTCTTGGGCACTTGGCACTACACGACTTGGGCATTAAAATACATTCTATAATACAATTATATAATTTAGTTAATCATTCGCTATTTAAAGATTTACATAATGAGATATTAATGTGAAATTTTGTGATTGCATTATTATTTTCAACTTAATTCTATATTTTATTATTGTTTTAGAACGCACATGTTTATCAGGCATTTTATAAAATATACAATATTCAATTTTTATATAATTGTTAATTTTACTCTTAACAATAATTTAATAGTTTCAAAGTAAGGTCAAGTCCGTTAATATTCCAAACGAGTCGCTTGACGATCCGATTACGGAGTGCTTATCACTTTCGAATACGATAGTGAACTCGAATGGTAACTCGTAATCACGTTCCGAATCGTTATTACATCTACCTTATTCTAAAAGAATCCACGAATGTAGTGACATTTTTTTTAAGTTTTTTAACGTCAACCGCTCGCTTATACCTACTCCGCATGTTAACTTACTTTTTAGATAACACACGGGAATTAATATGTATTCAGCCCTTTTTAACGTCCCACTGCTGGGCGCGGGCCTCCCTTTAATACATCAAGAATTAATATATCAAGAACTAACCTCTGGTAATATTTGGCTCAAAACTATAGTTTTATATTATGTAAAGCATCACGTTGTGAAAAAAGGCAAAAACCTACGAACATACATCAAAACATTATTATATAACATTATTTTTCTTAACTCTAAAATTATATCACAACAGGTGCTTACGAGGGACAGATACCGATCATACAGTTATTCAGCTTAAATAATAAATAATACTCGTACAATAAATATATAATGTCGCTTTTTATTACAATGATTTTAAATAATGATTTGTAAGAGTCAAAGTTTATCGATATAATCGATTCATAGAGATGTAATGTCATTAATGATTATACAACATTAATGTTATAATCTACTTCAATCGAAAGTTAAATAACAAACCGAGTATAATCCAAACAAGTCACATAAAAGTCGTCAACTTTCACTCAATATAAATTTATTCAAAATACCGGTTCAACAAGTCCAATGCCATTGTAAGAATATGTAAAGTCATAATATTTTTTAATGTTTTTTCTATATATAACTGGTGTCTGGAAATAAAAAATAAGGCTTTTTTCTCACTGAAATTTTGCCGCCAAACGTACCGTGTGAATTTAGCTAAATTTATGCGTACAACTATAAAATGATACTAAAAGTTTTAAGGCTTGTATTGTCGCTTTAGAATTACGACATTGTTGATCATATTTTCTTTCAGTACGTATAAAGCGCCTAACATATAGCTTTAATAAATATTTAACTTTTAAATGTTTCACATTAAAGTGTCAGTTCGAATAAACTTCGTAAATCACAGTGTCACTTTCGACAAACAATGTTTATTTAATATATGGAGTAAAGCCGACTATTTTAATTCAAAAATATTTTTGTCTTAGCTTCGGTAGATGTTTTTTTTTATATTGCAAGAATGTAAACATTTGAGATTAGTAACTACTACTATACTTTGTTTTATTATTATCAAGGTATTAGATTCATTTAGACTTTACTTAATAACTGTTAATGTATATGGTCGTTAATCTATGCAGTTCTGATCTTTACTTACTTTATACATGTAATAAAATCCTGAGTCGAATCTGTACATTAAATATTTTTTTGAAAATATTATTGAAATAGTCATTATTATCGATATAGAGGCTGAATCTTTGTGTAGTTTTTAGAATGTTTGTCTGTCTATCTGGGAACGCATCACGAAAAAACCACTGGACAGACTTTGATGAAATTGGGTATGACGATAGCTTGTTATCCAGATCAATATATAGGATTCTTTTTACTGCGGGAAAACATCAAATCTCTGAGAACTCTATACTAAACGTTAAAACTTAACTAGGGATGAACCCGAGCGGAGCGACATTGAGTCGCTAGTGTGTCATAAAATAATGATATATTGAAAGAAAAGGTTTATTTTTACTATACTTGAAATGGATATATAAAAGTCGAAATTGAAAGTAATTAGTCGACTCTGTGAAAAATTACATGAAAGATGTCCATTGTGATCTCACACATCGCCGGAGTGCTACAATTAATGTGTTTAAGATATGATAAATTAATACACATATGTTATTTTAATAATTCTTCATTGATATAAATAAATAAATTTAAAATACATTTTTAAGTCTGGTAACATTAGTATTTACGATTAAAATTATTTGTTTATTTACACACATTAATTTTAAAATAAATTGCTCAAAAATCTTATAGCAATGAAATTATATAATCATAAAACAATGTTTGAAGCGTTTAATTACTATTTCCAACTTAGCGTGAATCTCGATAACGATGGAGTGACGTGAAGCGACGCGTCGGGGGTGTGACGCGACGCTGTGACGAACGCACCCGGTGTGACGCACCCTCTACTGCGCGTGTTCTACGTACATTTTGCAAGACATAACGTACATGTAACAAAAATTAAGAAAAATGAGATTTCAAACAGAGTCGCTCGAGTTAGAATTGATTGCACTTCTTACGTAGAGTTTTACATAACCGTTATGCAAATTAATGCATGAATATACATATAAATAGCTAAGAATACTTAATTCTTATTAATATTTTAACTGGGAAATGGTAATTATGCTGTAAAAATAATAATATATTAGATATTCTTTTTTTTCTTTCGAATTCATTAATAAATAATAATTTCTAAGAATATTTCTATCGCGAAAATAAAGTTTTGGATTGTATCGAACGTTTATTTAATAGTAATATTTATTAGCATCAGACTGCAAATAATTAATAAACTGATATATATTTTATGACTAGTTCAATTATATGAAACATTGTATATTATACATACATATGATATGTGATATAAGTTCTATTACTAGTAGCATTTCAATGAAAATAATAGATGTGTACAAATTAAATCATCATAAGATACTACAAACTGAAATAATATCATCGGGCTAGGTAAAATCAATATTGTTTCTCTATATAATATGTTTATAGAGACTTAGAGTGGAGAATATTAGATATATGCGATCCGCAGGCCGGCGCACTGACACGTGGCGTTCTGGCGGCGCGGAGCCGGGGGCGGCGGGATGGGTGAGGGTGTGACCTAGTTTCACTCGGTCGCTGACCGCGCGCGACCTTCGCTTGCAACGATCGAAAAAGATACGGCCTATTGAAAGAATTAAAAATTGCGTAATGGCTTTTATTGTTGTTTGTCTACTCGTAAAGCTTCCGCTTACACTTTACTTGTACAAACGACGGTTACGCCGATGCGTTTAAGGTTCAATGATATTCTATTTCAAATCACAGTAGGTACCAAGAATATTATACAATATCTGTCGGTACGTAATAAGCGGCATTCAAAACTAGTACTTATATGAAACGAACTTTCCTAGGACCTCAGCAGCCGATTGCATCACTAGGCTAGAAAGATCGGTCCCCACCAATGATGTGGCAAAGGACGCGGAGTGAAATAGAGATCGTCCTCGAAGCGAGAGCGGTGCACGCGTTGCACTAGTCATTGTGCGGTTGCACTTCGCACGCACGGCCGTCGGAGTGACCTAATAGTGGCTGGAGGGAGGGACCGGGAAGGCGCGGGGAGCGGCCCGCGCTGCCGCTCGTGCGGTAGGTCGGGCTCACTGCGCGCGCCCGCCGCCCGTCGCTGACAGTGGAAAACTTTCTTCGCAACTTTTCCTCGCGTAAACAAAACCCGCGTTAAGATTTTCGCCGTGCTCATACGCTAATATCGCTCCAAATGATCATCGAAATTCAATTTTTCCTTATTATTCAAGTGAGAACGTTTATGATGTTATAGTTTTGAGTTCAATGGACCGAGTGCTTTTGGGATGTAAGATTCGGCACTGGAGCGGGTAATCTACGCATATGGATTTAGTAATAAAAAGTCGGTAATTTTTCTGATTGATTGTTTACGGTGAAAGGAATTGTTAGTAATGTTCAACAAATGGATAAAACTAATTTTAACAATTTATAATATTTATATTACGTCGTAAACATATTGATGGAAATCAACACAATTCTATAAAAGTATGCGAAATTTATATATAACCTGACCGTAGAACCCTTTGTGATGTTGTTGTAGCGCTGTGGGCACAGGCGCAACGCTTCCGGGCGCCGCATCTGCGCTCGCGCCGCTTTCACTTTCTCCTCGCTCGTAGCACCGCATCTCGCGTTCACCCGTTACAACGTGCGATCGTACTTCCTACATTTTCCATATATTTTACTTTCCGTGTTCCGTGTGTTGCATAAATAATTAAAGTAATATAGCTATCTATATTGTTATAATATTTTATTAACTAATATATTATATTCAGCAAATATTTTTATAGAGTTTAATGAATAACATTTGTATTGCGGGCATAATAGCCTTTCTAAACGTTTTGCAATTGTATCCGTGAATTAAATTAGTTTTCTATCTAGTTGGAGCCTCGCTCACATCGTGACGCAACCGGCTAATCTAGTCGGTGGCGGGAAGTGCAGTGTCGCGTCCCTGCGTCGCACCCCGCGCTTCTAACTACGACCACGCCATGCGGTCGTTGACATTTCACCTAGTTTCTATTTGTCACTTATTAAAAGCCCGCCGTGCTCTTATTCTTCTCGAAGATACGGAAGTCTACGAGTGTTGTTAAACGTGCTTTTGTATTCCCACAGGCGAGTCGGCAGCCGACACTAGCACGTCGTCACCAGACCCGGGCCCGCCGTCACCGCGCATGGCCGAGGCCGGATGCAGCACGCCGCCGCACCCACCGCCTGTGTTCGACGGCGGCGGATCGCCTACGCCTTCACCATCGTGCCATCCCACCGTCATCCGCTCTGCACCACCTTATTCAGTTATCAAGTTCGAGGGCGCTCCTGCTGTTAAATTGGAAAGCTCCTCGGCTGGGAAACACGAATCTGCCCCCTCATCTCAACTTTCTTCTGTTAAACTAGAAGCTAACCAAGCAGAGCCTCCTCAACCCTACAGACCCCGTGCTCTTGCACCCCCATCGCATAGTCCCCATACATCGCTTTCACCAGGACATTGGCCACCTGCTGCTTGCATTAATGGTGTCAAACCTGAACTTATTGGTGGAAATTTCCCACCACAACCCTTAGAACCGAAAGGAGGATCTCGAAGCTCTACACAATGGCGAGGAGCACCAGCTGTAATTATGGGCGAATCAGGAGGTGTGCGGACTATGTTTTGGACGTTACCAGCTCCTGCTGCTAGCGGTGAACCGGCAGCGAGTGCTTCACATACTCCGACTCCACCAACGCCAGATCCAGGGACGTGTAGCGAAGAATCAGCGGCACGTCTGTTGCTTAACCTAGGTGGAGAATTGAGGAGACCTAGAGGACCTCGATTAGACATGGAGCTTCTCTGGGCAGGAGATGTCTCGCAATTGCCAGCCCATCAACAAATACATGCGCTAAATTTAAGTGCAGCGGCAGGAAATGTGTCAGGCGTCACTGGTGTACCAAGTGCAAGTCCCTTAGCGAGCCGGTCTGAACTAAGAACGTATGCTCCTGAAGCAGACCGTGATGAAGATGAACAACCAATGATCTGTATGATTTGTGAAGATAAGGCTACTGGTCTACATTACGGTATTATTACATGTGAAGGGTGTAAAGGATTTTTTAAAAGAACTGTACAAAATCGGCGAGTTTATACATGTGTTGCCGATGGTGGCTGTGAAATCACAAAGGCACAACGGAATAGATGTCAATATTGTCGATTTAAAAAATGTATAGAGCAAGGAATGGTTTTACAGGGTACGTACAAAAACTTAAGAATATATCATAATAATTCATGTACCAGTAGATATAGAATATTAAGACTTAATATTAAACCTCATTTTATCTTTATAGCTGTTCGAGAGGATCGTATGCCAGGCGGTCGAAATAGTGGCGCTGTGTACAATCTGTATAAAGTAAAATATAAGAAGCACAAGAAGCCAAATACCAAGGCAGCGACAACAGCCAGTCGCGCGTCTCCACCTGAAAAACCTAAAGAACCTTTACCACCACTCCCACCGAACCTAGTTAATGGGACTATTTTAAAGACTGCATTAACTAATCCTAGCGAGGTAATAATTATTTTTTATTTATAATTAAAATATATACACACTTTATCGACAAGTTTTAAATATATTTGATTTATTCGTAGGTAGTACATTTAAGAGCAAGATTGGAAAGTGCGGTATCGTCCTCTCGAGATCGAGCGGTACCTTTAGAAAGAGCGTTACACATGATTCGAGCGCTTATCGACTGTGACGCGATGGAAGACATTGCAACCGTCCGTCATTTACCTGATCTCCTTCATGACACGTCCGAAATAAGCGATAAACTTTGTAGAATCGGCGATTCTATTGTACATAAAATGGTCGCGTGGACAAAAAAGTTACCTTTCATAATGGAAATACCAATGGAGATCCACTCGAAGTTGTTAATGGAGAAATGGCACGAGATCTCAGTCCTAACTACAGCAGCATACCAGGCCATGCACGGGAAACTCGCCCATGCACCGCCTTCCTCAGATCATGAACACGACTTCATGCAAGAGGTAATTATTTTGCTTACTCTCAATTAAATAAAATAAATAAATATGTTGGGACATTAACACACAGCGCCATCTAGTTCCATGGTAAGCTCCGAGGCTTGTGTTATGGATACCAGATAGTTGATACACTAAATATATATATATATATATATATATATATATATATATATATATATATATATATATATATATATAACTTTAAATACATACATATTATAAATATAAACACCCATGACTAGAGTACACACATTCATGCCCATCACACAAATGAATGCCCTCAGCGGGACTCGAACCCGCGACCGCTGGCACAGCATGTAGGGTCACTACAAACTGAGCCAAACGTGTCGTCAATTGAATTGCTTTAAAACATTCATAAAATAACTGTTTAAAAAATTATAGGGTTAAACCGTTTTCGATCAAATGCTACATCAATCATTTTACTTTTTTTAACTTCAAAAATGTGAAGCCTAAAAATTCCTTTACTTTTATTATGTCAGCTCTTATTATGTAGGTTTCTAATGAATTGGTTCAAATATCTTGTTAGTGGGCCCTCGATTTAAGGTACTCAAATGATCACATTCGCTCCTAAGACTTCCGCCACATGCGCTAGCGCAGTTACGTGATCTGCATCGTTGCGTAACCAATAGAAAGTCGCCTCAGACTGCACTCGGACGTTTGCGCTGCATGGCCCACTCTATTAGAATCGTAAAATGCAATAGTTTCTATTAGTTAAATGATAAAACGAATAATAATGTGCAACCAACGCTCTAAGTGATATCGCCATTGTTTTTCGGGTTACGCCACAGAATTAAGATCATTCAACTTAACCTAATTAGAAAGTTGTTGTATAAATATCTTAATATATAAAACTATCAACATTTTGGCAGAATTTCTATGAATTCTTGCAAGTAAATAGGAAATTGTAAGCTTAATGTTACATATATAACATAAGCGAGGCAGTAGTGCCGGCAGTTACACAAAAAGTGTTTTCATTGTCTAGTGCATTTCCTTCATACTTATATATTGCAATATTACGTAAATCTCTATTCATATTCCGTGCTGCGTTTTCATAATTCTAGATAGATTCATACATCAATGAACTTGGATATATGCATATTAACTATTTTAATTATAATAAATAATTAATTAGAACATTTAATGGAAGCGTGAATTCCGCAATTGTAATTTATTGTACAGAATATTTTTTTTTATGTTTGAAAATTATATTCGTCATTTTTTTTACTTTTTTCGTGTTTCTTTATTTGTTGTCTATTAATATGGCAATTGTTTAACCAAATTAAATTTATTACAGGTAAACGCCAACCTAAGAACATTACAGAATTGCCTAACGTCGCTAATGGGCAGGCCCATAACGTTGGAACAGTTACGGCTAGATGTCGGGCTGGTGGTGGAAAAAATGACTCAGATTACCTGTGTATTCCGGCGTATACAACTTAGAATGGAAGAATACGTATGCTTGAAGGTGTACATACTTCTTAATCAAGGTAAGCTTATGACCTCAGTTCATACAACTTTGACTTATAGGTAAATTGTTGATAAATATATATTCAGCAGGTCATTTTAAAACCTCTAAATAAATAATAATATAAAAATAAATAAGTTTTATATCAATTTTCATATTACATGGCAATGTATACTGTACTAAAATAATAACTTAAATTAAGCTCATTCATGATTCTTATTAATAATAGCAGATAACTTTTGACCTTTTTATACTATTGTAGATAACTTTATACATTTTTCATACAAAACTTCTCAATTTCATTATTATTTTAAACTACTGACCTCTTAATTAACTACCATAAATAATATAGTTTGTTATTGTTACTGGTTTTATTGTATAGTGTTTTATTTACTTCCTTGTTACAAGTACCTACTAAAGCCACCATTTTGCTATTTCGGAGTGTATGAAAAATGTAGTAACATCGATTGATTTCGCTTGACAACGCACGCGGTAATCCACTTATAGACTAGGGTGCATCGCCCCATTATGTAGGTCAGTTACAACGGGCTATTACATAAACTATGCAATTTTATACTTTAAAACTTAGGTATATAGTGACTATTCGTGTTTACCAGATAAATAATGTATTTATGGAGCTGAAGACTTATTGCGCCATATAGAATTTGTAAATAAATCAAGTTATAAGTAATGATTGATAATGCCTACCATACAGTTCAGATCAATGTCGGCGTTGACAGTTCCTTAATATTATTTCATTCCTACAAAAATTATTAAGGTAAACTTTATTCATCTTATAACGTTCAGCGTTTAATAAAATATCCATAGGTACTCCATACTAATATTATAAATGTGTTTGTGTGTTTGTTTATCCTTCTTTCACGTCAAAACGGATTGACCGATTGGCGTAATTTTTTCTGAGGATATAGTTGGATAGCTGGAGAGTGGCCGCAGGAGATTATCTCATTACCACGGGAAAACACGTTATAATGCTACCCAAAAATTATTTATGATTAGAATTACTTGAAACTAGGTATTAATGCTCTTCAATACAATTAAATAAATACGTGTTTTAACATTTTTTTGAAATTCATCCTATAAGAGGGTAAAATAGAGGATGAAAGTTTGTAAGAAACTTACCTCTTTAGAGTTTTTTGTAGTTTTACAGAGGACGAAGCTGCGGGTTTAGCTAGTATTTATATATATTGATTTACTGTAATCAAATTACTATACACTTCATTAGGTCGAAATATACATACCTACTTACCTGAAGTCCTTATAGATAGCAATTTTATTATCTGTCTCTAGTTTTATTTCAATCGGTGCAAAGTTACAGCTTGAACTTCTACGTAATATACAATTCCATATAAAGTAGGCAATACTAAATAGTACAGAGATAAAAAAAATACATTAAAAGCCTCTGATAGAAGCAAGTAGATGTTAAAAATAATTAACTAATCTGTGTTTGTAAGAATTTTAAATATTTATTTTGGTTTATTTTTATTTGGGTATTATTAACATATAGGTTGTATATGTAACATGATGCTGTAATGCAAAATAAACTAATCTTCTTATTTTTAAAACAAATATGTATTGCCATTGTTAAAATATGTTTTGAAAATACAAGAAACAAGCTTTTAACGTTATTAACTAGAAGCTAGTGCAGGAAAAATGACATCTGCCTTATCGATACTGTATGTAGGTCACACGCACACGCTTGAAAATTATTTTCACTGCGTTATAATTACACTGTTTACAAAACGAGACGTATTTCTACGCATTTCGTTTGGAAACAAATTTTAACATGCTTGGATTGAGTTTTAGATTACAATATGGAAAAATTTAATAACTCGCCACGTTTTAATTCTAACAATAATAAGTGTGAACAAATTCAAAAACATATAAACTATTCAAGATTCTTCTACTTTAACACCTCGAGGTAAATTTCTAAGAAATTAATTAAAATTCTAAGTAAATTTCTAAGAAATTAATTAAAATTCTAAAAAATCTATTGTCAACTGACACGCCGGCGCGGTGTCCGCGGTCGTGGAGGGATTAAGATGATGTATAATCCAGTTTATTAGGTATAGTCCAATCAAAAAATAATATAAATTAATAATAAAACTTAAATATAAAATACAGTTTTCCTTTCATGGAGTAGTAAACGTGTAATAGATCTGATTTAACAACGAAAGTAGTATTACAAGCGAGATAGCTATAACGTTCGCCGCGGTGAAATGGAAAGCGCTTGCGCAACGGTTCCGCGGTTGCACGTGTGTGTGTGAAGACAATAAGCTATAAGTTGGGCAACACATTGGAATGCTATAGGAGTTTAATTTTAATGTAATACTGATTTTTATATTCAAAAGACATATAAAAACAACTTACATAGTTATTTGTTTCAAATATATATAAATATAGTTCAATTCATACATAAATTTTCGTAATAAAGCAATAATGTATGTAAATTTTATTATAATTACATATAATATTATGAACAATAGGTATTTTTTTGAATTTGATATTACATCAATGTTTTATATTCCATCAATTTAACAATACGAAATATGAGTATGAATAAATAACGGTTTCCGTAATTCTCTTCTTTATTTATAAAAAAAAAATATTAGAAAAAATGACCAAACCATATTGCAGCAAAGTGTGAACCTGTTAAGCCTATATATTTCCTGGGAGGTGTTAAGGGCCGAACAAACGGATTGTAGCTGTACTCGTATAATAGTTGCGTTACGTCAGTACTAACGGGACTGCATTTCACTCTCGACGAAAAGCAGGCGGAAGCGAACTTTCTCTTTTGCCCCGCGCTCGAAAAAAGCGGATTAACCGCTCGTCTCGCTCAGGCTTGCGTAACCCATGCACGTGACTTAAACGATCACACTAGTGGAATTAGATAATAAAGTCATTATAAATATTAACAATAATTCATTGCCAAATTGCATTGCAATATGAAATTGTATTAATAATGCTAACAAAATCGAATGTTAATATTTAGAAATTTTAATATTCGAACTTGTTAGCATTATTATTAAAATTCGAAGGAACTACCTGTAAAAAGATACAAATACTACAAGACAATAACTTACAATAATATAATATTTACTTTTAATAAGTAATAAAATAAAGATATTATTTACCAAGAACGTCAACTTCTAATTGGTGTGGAACATGTAACGTACAATATCGTAAAGCGCGTGCGAGAGAGATAGCTGCAGCTTGAGGACGCGAGCTCGCTCAAGCGGAGGTCAACGGCTAGCCGCGGTCGTTGCCCCGCTATCGGAGTGACCTACTGAGCGTGTGACGTCATCGCCGCACCGCGCGCTTTGGCATTGCTCGCTCGCGGCTCGACGCAATGTACCGCCATCTTGTAGCGAGTGGAAGAACTAAGGAAATAGTACATTCCAATTCATGTGATGTACTTGGGCGATAATATTTAAAAGAGAATTCTGTTTTATGGCAGATTTAATCCAAATTTATCTTTGCAGAAGTGGAGTTAGAGAGTATCCAAGATAGGTATGTGCAAGTATTGCGGAGTTACTTAGAGCATGCCGCACCCCACCATCCTGGCAGGCTTCAGGAACTTTTCGCTCGGATACCTGAGGTAAAATATAATTTATAATTTAGAAATAGAAATTCAAAGTAATTCGACAGTTCAATAAGCATTTTTGTATTGTTAGTTATCTTATAAAAGCCGTATAGAGAGCAGAGTACTAAATCACTTTCCACAATAGAAAGTAAGCAACAAGAAACCGAAAGCTTGAAACGTAAAATATTGACTCATTATATTCGTGCACTTTCAGATCCAAGCGGCGGCGAACCTGTTGCTGGAGAGTAAAATGTTCTACGTACCGTTCGTGCTTAACTCAGCGGAGATCAGATAGTACATGGCCGAGCAGGGCGTCTAGTTCTCGATGTACGAGCGGCCGACTCCACGCCCTCACGCGCGCCCCCGCCCGCCCCGCACCCTCGTCACCTAGACGTAGACATACCGCCCTGTGTTCACTGTTCACCTTTCTAGCAGTTCGGCCAAAATTCGGACGAACATTCGCACTCGTTTATGACACTCGACACCGAATGCGACAGTGCGTAGACTCTTATAGAGATACTTCTTTGCAATTAGTGGAGTGCGAGGTTAGTGCGTACACTTTTGTTGGATCTATGTGTGGTATTGGCTTATTGTTTAGTAGAGGAAATAAAACGTCCCAATCGACAGACTGATTTATGATTAAATAGCTATTATTTAAGTACCAGGGACTCGGATGCGTGTTTTATACGTGGTAGTGTATACTACTTAGTGTTAAATAGAGTTAAATATATAATTATGTTATTTAATACGTCAATCGAAGAATTGCATAATATATTATTTCTGTAAATATAGATATAGTTTACGTAGATTGTAAGTAATGTCGTTGTTTATAGATAATTGTTTCTTGTAAATGAAATATTGCTGTTTTAGTTTGCATTTTATATCGTCTAGGATTAAACCAGTAGATCACTGGGTGTGTAATATCGAAGATTTTTTATTTTATTTTATATGACTCGTTCATAATGTAAGTAGCACTAAGTACCTATTCTCAGTGTTTACCAAGACTGCTTGTATACAACTGTACTGTTTTTACGCTAACATATTATAGCGCGGTTTCGCGCTCTCTGTAGTCACAATTTATGCATTTTTATTGCCAATATTTTGCAAGACACCTGTGCATATATTGTTGTTCTAAAACTTTTACTTTACTCTGGTCTAACTAGGTATAAGAATCCATAAGACGCGTATGTCAACTTCGCGTGTTTTTGTGGGCGTACTGAAGTGGACGTGGGCGGCTTTCAGTAATAAATCCCCTGGCAACGTTTGAAAAGTTTATAATCGATTTTTTGGTTTAAAAGTATTTCATGATATTACAATACTAAGTATAAAAATAATTGCCGACGTCCACTGTAAATGCTTGAACCGTCTACCCAAATGTCTTGGAAGACGATTCAAGATTTACTTAAGTATTATACTTTGCTTCCTTTGATGTGTTCAAGTGTAATTTATGCTCAATACCATTAATTTTCATCAGACGTCTGCATGATATCATTACCTGTAGAGCTGCTATTAGTATTGTTTGTACCGGTTAAAAGTAAAAATTATGATTATTAAAAAATGGACAATATCAAGAAATATCCGTCATCTGATTGACAAAGACTGCGTGGCCATTAAATAATTTTATACTGTGGCGTATATCAATATTTCTTTTTCATTTCTCATAAAAACTATACCTAATTAAATAGTACAGGCAAAACAATAAAACATTCTTACTTTCACTTTATTATCTAACATCTAGCCATATGAAGAAGGTATCTTTGTAGTAGTTCCACCAAATGATAATAATAATCTACATCCATTGTTGATACAAATTCCAAACATGCACCATGTACCATTCCTTCGTCTATTTACTATGACGCTTTTTTTTTTTTAATCATTTTAACTCATCGTCTTGACCAAAAGTAAAGTTTTCAATGAGCCATCCATTCACATCAAGATAACATACCATTATAACATTAATCATTTAGTCATAAATATACCTATAGCCATTATTTGTAAGAAACAAACTGATTTTCTAACTTCAATATTAGTAATCACTGCCTATTTAATATAAGCTGTTATCAGTGATAACGGTCGAAGTACAGACTGTATACACGTTCGCCACGTGCACTGCTCTTTTAAAAAAAAACTTTTAAAACTTATTAACATGTACACGCACTGTATCGAAATAATCATATTATATAAATTAGGTAGAACTTGATAGTAAATATTTTAATTATAAAATTTTTATGAAGAACCAGTATTTTTCTATGTTTTGCTTGGAAGGAATGTTAAGTTTAGCAAATTTCGATACGTGTATACAGACTTACTGTTTAATGTTAAACATTTTGTTATAGACGTTCCAGCAACGGTGAACAGTTACCATTAGGTTAGGAATGGCGATAAGCGTCGTATTAAAAAAATAAGTAATTACAGCCAAAAAGTTCGTTCTAAGGACTTAGGTTCTAGATATTAAATAATTCATGCCTTAGATCTATAGAGATCGATGTCAGCATACATATACTTAATCAAATATACATACTTTTTCCTTTTCGTTAATAGAAACAAAAAAGTTTAGCCTTTACAACACCCACATTACCTAAATATGTCTCCAGTGACTTAAATCATATATCTGAAGGGTAATATTTGTGATATATATGTATATATTCATACTTGCACTGACTATATTTCAACATTTCGTTATTTATACACATTTGAATAATATTTGTAATAGAACTATAAAGCAAGAACACAGCGCTACATTTAATTCAGGTTTTACTCAAAGACTTACAATTTTTAATATTAAATACTAGTTTTTCTACAATAAAAACCTTTATGGTCTAGTTACATACATTAGATTTGGTAATAATATGTGTAATATCACAAACACCAAACTTTACGTCCGTAATACCTTTACATCAATAGTTTGAACCCGATGTAGAGACGAATTATACTTACGTTTTACGTTTACGGTTTTCTTATTGAAATAAGACAAAAAAATAAGAAAACAAAAAGCGTAACTATAATGTTCTTTCCAAGAATATTTAATTAGCGAATCCTGTTACCTGAATGAGCGAGATGTGTCCGTTCCTCATTGTGTTACCATTATGTAAGTTAGTGGATAGTGTTTTGTACATTGTAATTAGATTCAATACAACCGGTTACAACACTGCCATCAAATGCCTAAATAGATTCTTAATTAATTTTGTTCTACATATGTATACTAAGTTAGTGACATTCGTGAAATTATTAGTTAATTGTGATAAACAGTGATAGATTGCGTGCGCATGAGCTTCAAATTGACAGATGCGTTCCCTATTTTTCTCAATACGATTCGCAGGCGTAAAGTCCGCACCTATTGACAATTGGTTTACACTACACATATTTATTTATATCTAACTTAAATTATAATTAGTCGATATGAGCACCAGCACGACGGTGTTAAATCTAAAGTCTGAGGTAAAGATGCCTTCATAGATTTTTAATTGTGTATGACGGAAATCGTAAGTTTAACTATAGCCGCGACTTGTGCATCGTTCTACTAATACGTTAACGATTAATGTATGTAAGTAATATTGACACTTATTTTGTTAATAGCGTAGGATATTGTTAAGGCGAAACTAAGGGCAGAGTATCAAAGGAAATTTAGATTGTAAGAATGTTATTGGCATTGTACAAAGGATAGTATTGTTAGTGAATTACGATAATGAATTGGCGCATTACTGGCGAGTACCTAATTAGAATAGTACACGAAAAGCCCACTGAGGCTATACAATTATTTGTACATAAAATTTCATGTAAAATAGCCATTCGTTTTTCGTTGCTCTCCTAATGTAATAGCTGGTCTTTTAACAAATTTTAAGTTGCCTCTCTGTATTATCACGTCTTCTGTAATGCTTGTTATTGGGAAGTAATTGAGTAGGTTTGGTATCTCAAAAGTATAATTCAGCTTAAGTAAATCTTTCGATATATTTATAGTAGTTGGTCTCAACGTTCTAGCAGCCGGAACTAGGAGTGGACTCGACTTCAGAATTACTTGTTTCATTTAGAATACTGACAGAAATAACATTCATTTCAGAACTGATTTTGTAATTTAATTGACTAAAACTTAAATAACAGCTCGAGTGATTCAGGAGTCGACCATTTGATTAATATCGCGAAAATATTTTGACTGATATGTAATAGTAATAAACATTATGATGTTAATATATTTGTAAGAGTGTAACAAGAACTTAATGCATTTCACACTTTCTTTAAGGTCCATAAGACGATAAGTAAGTACATCTAAGATATTGTGAAGAACTATTTTCACATTCTTAACTTAAGATTTGTTGTGTATAATAAAAACTAGCGTTTCATGTACTCGGGATGAAAAGAGGGTTGACTTGTGTACATTAGACTTTGTATTAAAATAATTATGAAATAAATCGAGTGTAAAGTCGTAAGAAAATATATATTTGGAAACGTTGACGAGTATTTGTTGTATGTAATTACGTGTCACAGATGGATATTCGAACTCTAAGTATATAAATATACATATATATTATATATCTATTCGACAAGTTATACTTGGTGTTTTATTCAAATATCATTAATCATTTCTGTTACGACTTCACAAACACGTTTCGCTTGTCTTGATAATTTCATGTTAAACATTTTTGTAAGTGAATCTAAAGCCACACCTTACCACGCAGTCTCACAACAAGTGCCTCAAGATCTAAACACATAGATTATGTAGATTTCATAGCGTTCAGAGTGGTTGAGTGTGTCGCATTTTGTAGTTGAGTTCGCTCACAATCAAGACTCGTCGCTTTCAGTACTAGAATACGTTAAGTATATTAGGACTATATTCACGCATACATAGCCGATCACTTAGTTACTGGTTGTTGTACTGTTCTCGGCGGATGAAGGCTGTTGTTATACATTTTCGACCAAGTTAGAATACAAAACTGTTACTTAGTAATTCTGATATTTGTATCGATTTATATGTCTCGTTCGAGTGGTGCGCCGGGTGTTATGTTAGTCAATGGATGAACTGGTTTGCCAAGAGAAGTTACCTACAGTTGTGTTTAGTTAGCGATGCATAACGTGTTTGTACTTTAATTTGTTTTTTAGTTGTACTCTTGGAAATCAATGGTTAATAACTTAAGAGAATAAAATGTATGTGAAATATTTCAGTCTCTTCTTTACCTTATCCCCATTGTTAATAAATTCAAAGACAAAATATTCTCTATAGAAAAATATATTCCGGACAAGTGCGGGTCGGACTCGCCCACCGAGGCCCGAGGGTTCCGTACATTCTAGGAAATCTGTTTATCTTTAAAAAAATTTAAACAAATTTCGTGATTCTAGGTCAACGGGAACTACCATATAGGTTTTCGACCCAAAACCTATGGGGTACTTCCGGTTGACCTAGTTATCAATTTTGGTTAAAAGCAAGGTCTTACAACACAACTAAAGAAAAGGAAAATACCGAAAAAAAAAAAGTTAAAATTTAAGGTAAATGTTGGTACTTACAAGTTTTCGCAAAAATCTAAATTTGCCTATATCTTTTTATTGTGTTGACTCAGGACCTTGATTTTTATACATCTAATAAGAACTATAGACCTCAGTATAAATTTCAACTTGCTAGGTCCACCCGTTCCTCAGAAAATCGGTGGTGACACACGGATGGACAGACGGACAAGAGAGTGATCTTATAAGGGTTCCTTTTTACCTTTATTTAAACTAGCAAAATAGTATCTATAATAGCCTATATGTTACCGACCATATTCTGTGTACTAAATTTCATCTAAACCGTCGAGCTGCGAAGTAACAAACATACAAACACAAATAACTTACTATGTATTATTAATGCGAAAGCATATGTAGTCCAATAGAATTTCAGCCTTCTAAGTCCGTGAGTACCACCGGTTCGGAAGACTTCTGCGGAGTATCACCAAGAATCTTTTGCTTTTGTTTAAATAATATTTACTTAAAAGGTCTTAAATTAAAATTTTGTACTAATATTGCACAATCCGCTAATACCACCATATATACCACCCGTGATATACCACCCATATAATAATAAAATGCTCTACATATCCAATAGTATATTTCAAATTTAAGATTTTAACTGTTCTAGCGCTAAACTTAGTGTTCTTGTGGGATTTTAATAAGTACATAATATGTAAGCTGGGTCTATAAAAACTTATAAAAAACCGACTTCCAGGCACTAAATGTAAAAAATAACTAAACGGGGGTTTTCATTTAGAATAAATAGATACCTGATCAGATATTTTCGAAGTCGGTGATTAAGCAATTTATTTTAAAAAATAATTTTAAAAACAGTCGACCGATTTCGATAAAATTTAAAGGTACCACCTGGGAAGTATACCCTTCGAAACAAAAAAAAATCTCAATCGGTTCAGGCGTCTTCGAGTACTCCGTGAACATACACAAAAAAAAAAAAACAAAAAGAAAGATTCCAACGAATTAAGAACCTTTCTTTTTGGAAGTCGGTTAATAAGTAAACGACTATTCAACGATGTTTTCTGAATTGAACTGAAATGAATTAACAAATATAAAATGGAACATTTACAATTTACATAATAATGTACATGTCAAATTAAAGTAAGTCTAATCTATACTAATACTAAAGAGGTAAACTTTGTGAGTTTGTGAGGTTGTAGGGGTTATATCTGGATCTACTGAATCGATTTAGATGAAATTTGGCAATAAGGATAAGGAAGGATATAGGATACTTTTTATCACGGAAATCATCCCTTAAGAGGGTGAAAATGGGGACGACAGTTTGTATGGGAATCAAGCTATATAGAATAAAGGTAATTTTTATTGTATCATTTTGTGCAACAGACAACGTGTTTGACCGTCTAAGGTCTCGATCCATAGCAGAAGACATAATTAAATATAGATGCCTCATTAGTCTATCACAAATTGAAAATGGTGAAAAACAGAGTTCTACAAATCATGGACATGGATGACAAATAAAAATCATGGATGACAATGCTTCAAATATTGTGCGACAGCTCATTGGATCGGGAATGACGTCTAGAAACATGTATTTAAACCATTTTTCAGCATGTAAAAACTTTGCAAAAATTATAAACAAATAAAGATGAAACAAAAGATGATATTTAGTTTTTCCTGAATCCTTAAAGAGGAGGAAATAGGGAAGAATTTTGTCTTTTTCTGCCGCCAGATGTCACAATCACTATGGCCCTACGTATATTGTAAAACTCTAGTAGACGGATTTCTTTCACTTTATTTAAATTTTAATTAAAACGACGACAACGAAAAAAAATGTATATCATTTGTTACCAAAAGACAAAAACCGAAGAAGTTGTGGGCTAAAGCAATAAGACGACCAAAATTGGCGAAATCTTTATATTTAAGGCTATGTAGACATAATTTTAAAGAAAGTGATTTTAAACTCTTAAATTGTGCACAGGATTTTAAACTCTTAAATTTTTTCTTTTTTTTTCTATTTTACATATTAATTATAGAGTTTCATACAACCTTTTATTCCCGATTTTACCCCCATATGGTATTTAATTTCGAAAAATGCTAAAACAGGTACTTATTTTGTACTAATGTATTGAAGAGCATTGTAATACTACGTTTCAAGTAATTCTGATCATAAATAACTCTTTGCCCATATAAACTTTTTTACTCCCTTTTCATTCAATTCATTTAAGGGATGAATTTCAAAAAAAAAAAAGAATGCATTTCTTATCTTAAAGCTAAACACCACTTTCTGTGTATTTTACCTTAGGAATGACAAAGTTTCATACAATCTTTAATTCTCTATTTTAGCCAGTTAGGAGATGAATTTCAAAAAATGCTTTCTTATCGGATGCCTACATCATATAAGGAATACATTCTCGAAATTTCACGTTTCTACGACCAGCGGTTTAGGCTATGTGTTGATCCATCAGTCAATTAGGACCACCGCAGGATGCAACTCTCCTCAATGCTTTCTTCACTTGGTAGACCAAGTGAAGGTACTTCCAGGTACAATACATTGCACAGATAAAATGCGAACACAATAGAAGCAAAAAAAAAACAGGTTTAAAAGAGTTATCACAATAAATTGCTTAACCTCCGACTGAATGTAAATAGGCAATACGTGTAACACCCTCCTTTCGAGAAATCTTCGTCATTAATTTTCTTTATAATTAGGAGCAAAATAAAATAAAATATAAAGCTATTGATAACGCCATCTATTATGAATAATTAAAAATAAATTGAATGAGTGAAATAAGAGAATATGTAATATAAATCTCTTTTTTTACATTAAATTATTATCTAAATTAAAGAAAAAAAAATAGCTATTAGCTAATAACCGTAATGAAAACAATATTTCTAAACGAATACATAACTGTCTTCGACGCTCTCATGTAATCTTTCTTCTATCAAAAGCTGTACCGCCACATGTCACTGTTCAGCATTTTGTGATTAATCCCTAAATTTTCATTTTAAAAACAAGAAAATGGTAAGTTATTCGTCTATTCTATCTATTGAAATTTTACATTTTTATAAAAGAAAATACAGTCATATCAGTACAATATATACAACCTCGAAAATATTTAATTATGATGTATTTTGCAGAAACCTCTTATGTTGCAAGGGCACGAACGTGCCATCACTCAAATTAAATACAACCGCGAAGGAGATCTTTTGTTCTCTGCGGCGAAGGATTCTAAGCCTAACGTGTGGTGGTCATTAAACGGAGAGCGTCTTGGCACTTTTAATGGGCACGGTGGTGTTGTTTGGTGTCTTGACGTTGACTGGCAATCCATTAACCTGATCACTGGTGGTGGTGACAGTTCCTGCAGGTAATTAAAAATTGGGGTATTATTATAATTTTACTCTATTATTATATTTCTAATACAGAAAATAAATAAAGCACTTCTTATGAAATTTATCATATAATATTTTTGTTTTTATAGGTTGTGGGATCTAGAGACTGGCAAAAATATAGCTACAATAAAAACTAATTCATCAGTAAGAACATGTAACTTCAGCTACAGCGCAAACCAAGCTGCTTACACAACTGACAAGGCTATGGGGCACCCTTGTGAAGTTAGTTTTGCTCTCTTTATTTCTTCATTTTCTCTTTTTTGCACCCTTGTCTATTATTAATTTCTTCTATGTGACCAAAATTTGTGTACTTTTTTTATTATGTTATTTATTCATCATTGAATATAAAACCAAATATATCCTAAACTGTATAACCAATTTTTAATACATAATGATTAAATTGGATCACATAGTCAAGTCATAATACTTCTATACAGAAGAATCAATCCTTATATGGTTTAATTTTACTTTTATATATTTGTACATAATATAGTAATAATATTTATATTTTCAGGTCTTTGTTATTGATACAAGAACAATTGACGAATCTTTATCAACCCAAGGGCCAACATTGAAGTGGGAGATTACAGACTCTAAAGTTACTTCAATGGTATGGGGTGTTCTCGATGAGACTATCATCACTGGTCATGAAGCTGGTGATCTCATTCAGTGGGATTTAAGAGTAAGTATATTTTTATTTTATTGTATGATTTTCATTTCATTTTTAATTTGTAATTATCTTTTTATAAAAAAATCTAATCTATTTTATTTATAACCAGTGAATAGCCCTCGCTCCACTTCGGGTTTGTCTCTAGGTAGAAACGACTTTATCCCATGGGAACCATACACTTTTCTGGGATAAAAGTAACCTATGTGCTATTCCACACTATAATCTATCTGTGTGCCAAATTTCATTCAGATTTGTTCTGCTGTTCTGGCGTAAACGAGTAAATACAAGACAAACAACAACAAACTTTCACATCTATAATATTAGTATGAATGCAAAATTTAAGAAATTACATTGCAAAATTTGAGAAATGTTCTTCCAATCAATCTTAATAATTTTATAAATAGTTTTTAATGTTTACATTTTTGTAACAGACTGGCAAGAAGATACATTCAATTAAAGAACACACGCACCAAGTTAATGACATGCAACTATCGCGGGATGGGACCATGTTCATTACGGCTTCCAAGGATCAAACTGCCAAGCTATTTGACACCAACTCCCTAGAACTTCTCAAGGAGTATAAAACTGAACGTCCAGTCAATTCAGCAGCTCTGAGCCCTATCCTAGACCATGTAGTACTTGGTGGAGGTCAAGATGCTATGGAAGTAACAACTACTTCAACCAGATCTGGAAAATTCGACGCTCGTTTCTTCCATTTAGTATTCGAAGAGGAATTTGGCCGTGTCAAGGGTCACTTTGGACCTATTAACAGTTTGTCTTTCCATCCAGATGGTAAAAGCTTTGCATCAGGTGGTGAAGATGGTTATGTACGTGTACAGAATTTCGATCAATCGTACTTTGACTATACATTTGATTATAACAGAGATTAAGTTACAAGTCGTTTTAGGTCACAATATTGTAAAACAAATTAACAATAAATCAAAACTGAACAGATTTGTAAGTGTTTATTGTTCACATAAAAATATATACAACTGATTGTAAATTAATTACCCAATCTGATCACAGTTTTTCACAAAATAAATTACTTTTCACAAAAATAATTGTTTTATTAGTATATAATAATCATTTTATTGTATGACTTTGAACTAGCTTTTCTTCTTGGCTGTGGTTGCAACAAAAGAAATATTCTTGTGCCTATATAACTCTCACCCAACTTTACTATATACATACCTGTCTTGCTGCTGTTTTGTACTATGCTTTGTCTTAATGTGATATAGACATTTACATCTATGGTTCATTTATACATTGGCCTCGGGCAGGCAAAATTTACTTCTGGCGTCATAGTGATTGCCAGTCTAAGAAGTACACCCTAGAGATAAGACACTGGGACAATCTTTGAAAAGAATTTACTTAAGAGTATACTAATATTATAAAGCAGATGTTGCTTTCAGTTTTAATGCTTATTCTTACAGAATGACCAGTCAAATTTTACAAATTCTTTTTGTATATTATATACTTTAAAGGCAGGTTAAAGACCATTTCACATGCAACCCTTAGGATTATAATTCAATAAACTATGTGAGTGGACCAGGGAGCAAGATCTAGTTGACATATAGGTACATTTGATAAAATGATGCAAAATTTATATATTCGATAAAATGATCAAAACTAAAATACTAGGTCAATAATATGGACTGTTAATGAATGAAAGTTCTTTCATACACTACTGTTTTAAATGTATAAAAAGATTAGGGAAAAAACAATATGAAAGGAAAACTCAATAGACAATTAAGAAATGGTAAAAACCTCTTAATATACAACAATTTATTATACAAAATTTCTATAATGGAATACTTATATAATATTAACATTGAACATAATAGTTATGCTTATAGAAAATATGGTGTTGTGTGTTGTGGAGGAACTTCTCTCTCACTATCAGGCACTGCATGAAAAATCTTGGCATTCCTTTCATTAACTGTTTTAAATTCCATTATCGAAGCTACATTACCACATCTATAGCAATAGTTTGGTGCAGACCAAACGGTAACTAGTCTTTTATCAAACATGTATTTATAACCTGAAATAGACAAACACATTGATTTAATTCTGAATACATATAACAAAAAAAAAGCCGAATGAGAACTTCCTCCTATGATATAATGATGCATTTTAATTAATTAGTATATACAATATATTAAATTAATAATATACCTTCATTCACAAGTTGATGTGCTCGACATATCAAGCTTAAATTATTGTAACTCATAAACAGATTTGTTACATAACTTCCAAATAGCCATCCAGCTCCTCTTGGACTGACAGACCTGTAAATCCAATACATAATATTAATTATAAAAAGCGGTATATAAATAAAACCAGATCATAGAAAGAGGTATATAATATAAAATTAGGAAAACAACAGTTGTAGCTCATTGGTAACACGCTGACTACCATAAATAGGTAGTAAGTAAAACTTTAGATCTCACACCTCTTGAGATGTTTACTTGTAATATTTAGTTTTCATATATGCATTATCGAAAGATGCAAAAAATTTAGAAACCCACATTTAAATGTGTGGTGGACTATAATCAAATTGGCTTGGCATTAAAGGCTCATATTCAAGGAGTAGGTAGGACACTAAGTACAAAGTCGGACACTAAGTGCAAAATCATTTTTATCTTATAAGAACTTAAGCTAATTTGTAATTACCACATCTTGACATCTGCTGGATCAGACCATAATAAATCACAGAAGGCACCCTTGTGTGGAATTTGCTGATTTCTGTCTATACATCTTATTTGATCTAACATAGATATCTCTGGAGATAATCCACCATGAACACAAAGAACTGTCTCATCTATTAACTGTTTTAAAATACAAAGCCATAAGTTAGTTAAAATAGTATTATTTTCTTGAAATATAAATAAATAAATTTTAGAATATTTTTCCAAAAACTTTTTATAATTGTGTTTTAGTTTTCTTATAAGGTATATAACACAAAGGTAAAGTGTAAAAACAAAACAATACCGCTGCAACTGTGAGCAGGTCAAACACTCTACAGCAATCCTTCCAGGCATTTGCATTTCCATATTTGTTTAGACACTCATCATAGAAACCATAAACTTTAGTTATTTGACATGTTTCATGGTTACCTCTAAGTAAAATTATCCTGAAAAATAATGTAAAGGTTAGTTTGTAATTTATTCAGTATATTTAATTATAAAAAAATTACTGGCAAATCTGTTTCATTTAAAATGTATATAGGCTCTTTTGGGGCTCACCTTTCAGGGTATCTAGCTTTTAGTGCCATAAGAAGTGTAAGTGTTTCAAGACTATAATATCCACGATCTACATAGTCTCCCATAAATATATATTTAGTGTCTGGTACTTGTCCTCCTATGTGAAAAAGTTCTTCTAAATCATAAAACTGGAAGTTTTGGGAACAAAAAATATTAATATTAATGGTTAGAAGTTTGTTTTAGCAATAATTTAAGAATATAATTATTAGGTAGTTAAATTGTATTAAGCTCATTTTTCTAAAAAAATCTTGTTTTAAAAAGTTCCAACTAATAATGTTATTATCCTATTGGATAATAGTTATAGGTTTAAAAGATTCATATCCATAAAATATCAGACTTGGGCATAGTAAAAGTTCAAACATAGAAACAAATAGAACCAACCCAGCAAAAATATTACCTGACCATGAATATCTCCACACACCGTTACAGGTGTTTGTACCGGTTGAACATTCGGTTCTTCAAGCAATAAGTCACAAACAATATTACACAGTTCACGGAGATCGTCTTCAGGTAGATATTTACACCTTTTCGCTATTTCTATCCATTTATCGACGTCCCCCATCATTTTGTCAATTAATTTGAATTAAAACTTAAACTTTACAAGTAACTAGTAAGCTCCTCAACAGTTTTTCTTTGATCTAAAGTCTAAACTCTAAAGACAAAATCGTCATTGTCAATGAATGACAATTTATGATAAGTTCAGAAGTCAGACCACAGATATTAAGCGTAGTCCGTAATCACAAAAATGGATGTATTACGCACATGTATTATGAATATGACGACAAGCTGAGCTTTCATGTTCATGTTTTGAATTGAATATAAATTACGTTTTTTGGGGATCATCATTGACCAGATTTTTCATTTCATGAAAACTTCTGGCAGGTTTGGATGGGGAGTAAATTCATGTACAATAAGTCGTCATCAACATGGTCACGTGACGTGTTAACGCTAATACTCAGAGACCAGAATGTAAACAGTTTTAATTTACAAATTTTAATTTAAAGTCAAACAATTAATTTCAATATCCAAAAATAACAACTGTTTGCTTATTGTTTTAAGTTTTCACTTCTGTCGGCAGTCCTCATTACTGCTTTTTTATAGCCATTATTTTATTAGTCAAAATTTAATTAATAAAATTGTCTATAATTTAAAAGTTAGTTAATCTGCTTGTTTGTAATACTTGCATTTATAAAAAAATGATAAAGCAACAAACGATAATATTTAAAAAAATCGGTTCATCAACCGATTAAACTTTATTTAGCTAATACAATATTCATTAAATTTTAAAATATTAAATATCGGGCTAACTTTATAACGAATCTTGATTTCGATGTTGGAAAAACTTTTAAGCCAACATTCGGCCAAGATGATATGTAAGTGACCAATTTATGCTCTTTCCTCAGAATATTCTCTCTTCTTCATTCATCGCTCTTCCTCAACTTTTTTTGAACACTAAAATTTATATTATAATATCACGTTAGTTCCGTGATTACTAAAGAGGAATCTTCCCGAAAATAATAAAATGAACTATGAATGAGTCTTTCTGATTTAGCTTTGTTTAACTTAATATATAAATTTTAAAAACACTCCGATCGTCTTCAGTTTTATTATGGAGCTACTGTAAAATATCGAAGTCCAAATTATATTTTATTTACAATTTTTGAGAAATAATATAGGATAATAGTTAATATTTCTTTTTTATTAATTATTAAACTAAGGATTCAATAATAAATAAAACTTTTACAGATTAATTTAGAAGTTTATTTAACGAGAAAACAAACATGCAAGTACATTTTTTAAATGTTATTACATTTTTATTATTCTTATTTTAAAGTGCTGTTGATATGCCGCTGTGAATGGTTAAACAAAAATATGTATTATGCATTAGAAGTTATATAGGTCTTACATGTATAATTTAAACTGAAAGATTTTTTCAATTGGGACGGATTGGTTTTTAGCAAGTTGAAAAAAGTTTGCGGTATGTTTTCATAAAAGCGTATAATTTAATTTAAAAGACATGTTATTAATAATAATTGATAAGTGACAATTTCAAAAATAGTTATTTTATTTATTTTTTTACGTTTCGTCGCGTGTTTATGAAAACAACCTGAATAATATTCACCTTCCCATCGAAAAAAACCTGTAAGAATCAGACTTCGAAAAATTTAAAACTGTACGTTTTAGGCATTCTTAATTCTTGCAAATAGTTATGTACCCTTTAGAATGTTATCTAAGATGAAAAAAAAAACAACAATTGCGTTTGTAATGTAAACAGATAAGTATTTTAGGTATTAATTAGTTTGCAACGTTAAAACTATTTCCTAAATTGGCCGTTTTCCTTTTTCGATGTCAATTTAATTTCATAAAGAAAAACCAGCCTTTTAGCTACAATATCACTAAGTTCTGGAGTTGCCAAGGCATCTTTAATCACAGAATGCTATTTTTGATAAGCTTTAGGTAAACAAATACGTTTCAACATTATTAAGTGACAAGGATAATAAATTCATGACTCATGAATAAAAATTACATCAAAACTCTTTAAATCAAAATTTAGAGTCACTCAAAACATTGAAACCTACCAAAAGCTCGATAAATAAATAGTGTTGGTCATTTATAATACTAAGGAATTGGTTATCTAAAACATTTCACAACAAAAACTAACGTACGTAATAAAAAGCGTATATCCTAGCAATTTCGAGTTTTAGGTTTTGATTTTCAACATTCAGATATAAAAAATTACTTAAACCCGAGAGAGTACCAAGTGATCACAGATTCTGAAAATTCCGCTCATATCAGTACAAAAGTAACTAACATTTTGAAACGGATTCCCTTATATTACTACGAACAGTGAGAAATTTGATACATGCCCATCGAATTGGAAATCAAAATTTCGTTATAAAAGTTACCTACTTCTACATTAACGTAAACTTTGATTTCTATACCAATGGCTGTAAAAATTATAATTAATTATTAATATTTTTAATGATGATTTTTGTTTAAAGTAAACAAATGGTATCTGTTTGAATGTCAAAAGGCACTGATCAATTCTTCTTATCATAGTAATATTATTAAAAATTGTAGTTTCTCAAAAAAAAAAAACAGTTATCAAACTTTCTGATCTGTGATCAAAATTAAAAATTATACATTTGTATAAAACAATGAGCATGTATCAGTTTTCAGATATTCTATAATACGAAAGATATGCTTAATTATACTGCTAATAATAAAATGTCTGCCAGCCAGTACTTTTAGAATAAAATTACAAATGCATATTTTACTTTGGCAAATAGGATAGATTAACGCACAACCACACTAACCACCATTTAAATACATTTTAAAACAGTAATAAATATTTTATTTTTTTAAAAACACAATAACTACCAAAGTACTGGCGTTCAAACATCGGAATTTGCGGTAGTTTTTGAAATATTCTTTTATAGATTAAAAATAAAAGTGATTTCATTTCTTTTTTTTAATCACCGCATTCTCTTATTATTGTAAGAATGAACACTATCTGTGAATACAGTGAGCATCAGGTGCCAAATTTTTGTATGACCAAAAAGACCCTGTTACAAACCACAAGCTGTATAAAAAATAAGCCTACGATTACTTACCTAACCTCAGTTTTGTTAATATCGAACACCTTTATAGAACAAAACCATATCCATAAGGTTAGGTTTTAAGATTAAATAACTACAAATACAAGTTTCTTATCGTATAAGAACATTATGCATGAAGCCTAACATTAACCTTATACAGAATGATTAAAAAAATAAAAAACAAAATATCTATTAGTCTGTTTCGACATCACTACCAGAAATTTGATATAACTTAAAAACTGTGAAGCGAATAGATCCATAATACAATACCTAAGCGAAAAAACTAATTAAACATAACAGACTTGCCCTTACAAGGCTCAGACAGAGATCCAAGTTCACTATCAGAATGATACAAAAATATCATTTCCAGATAAAAAATAACATGTAATAGTCTTCAATGGTTTAAGATTGATAAAAATTTACCATTAGGTTGTACAATTGTAAATATTTTTGATAATAATTAAAAAAAAGTATAATCTATTGTGTAGATAAACAACAACAATCAAACATTATAACTTCAAAAGATCAGCAATATTTTGCGATGCTACTTATATATTACCCTTTTCCCTACAATTAAGCACAAAGCTAAGAGTAAGGTTAAAAAGTAGCTCAAAGGTAGCATACATTATAAGGCTTCCTTCGAACTACGAAAAGAAAAAAATATATACAAACAAAAAAAAGAAATTAGTAGTGACCGAACCACTCAACGCCTATTTTTAAAAAAAAGGCAAATAATTCAAACTGTCACAACGAAAAATAATTCAAAATGGAAATAAATTCTTAAAACTTTTATGACTTTTAGTGGACCAGCCACATTGCAATGCATTTTATATTATTTTGGCAGGTGAGATGTAAAAAAAAACAGTTATTTAATATTTTTTAAACATCGACTTAAAATGTAATTGGTCTCGCTGTTTTATATAAATAAAAAAAACACTAATAAAAAGCGATGATTGTCGAAAATGCAAATAGTAAGAATCTCAAGATTTGCAGACTGATTCTTAGAATACCGGTTACCGATTGAGTTATAAAGCCTATGGAGTTTTATTGAGATGAGGAAAAATTATAAATCTTATGAATTTATACACATAAAACATAACTAAAATATATGATGTATTAATGTTTTAATTATGCATTAGACCCCTATTTAACAGATACTTTGTAGTTAGATAAGAAACATTACATCATTTATCTATAAATTAATGTGAATATAATTAAATAGACGAAAAAGTGAACAACAGTTTTTATGTATTTTTCTATTTTTGCTACATAAGTTACACAATTTTTATACACTCAATCATCATAGAAATAAAAAAAATGCATTGTCGTGTGACTCAAATATTTTAGGGTTCGGAACACATTGTGGTGTTTAAAACAAATACTGAGGAAGATTACATGACATCGTCGTTAATTTGAATTGACGCCAATAGTAAAGTCCATATTCATAAACGTTTCCTTACAATTATTATATAAATACTAATGTTATGTATTTATTTTAAATTTGGAAGTTTTTTTGCAAAATCAAAAATAAAAAAAAAGTGACAGAGAGACCATCGTAATTATATACATTAATTGAATTTAAGGATTTGTATACACTTTTTTTTAATTTTTATTGTTATTATATCAATTAATTATCAGTAACAAAAAATAATTGTTTGTTTTTGCTATTCTGGAACGTTTATGAATATGAATATGTAAGTCCAAGTTTACTTGAACTGGCCAAGGACAAATGCGTCCATTACTTTGGGGACATGTTCGTCTATTCCAACGATGTCGAGAACGCCCTCGTGGCTGCCATCGGTTGTTGATACTCGGAGAGAAGCCAGTGACATTACAATCAATCTGAAATTAAAACCGATTTTGATTTTTTAAATATTATTTTGAAAACCGGTACAAGATGATCGTTTTTTTTGAATATTTCATGTATTTTCTTATTATTATTATTATTCTTGTTATTATTCTTGGGTAGATATGTGTAATTTTAAACGTGAAGATATTGTGATGGCTTTGAGACTGCGCTCCGAACACATTCCATTAAATAAGTTTGGGTATTTAATGAAGAAAGTTCTTTCTCTTAATTGTCCTGATTGTGGAGTTATAGAGGATGTGTACCATATTTTAATGGAATGTACTCGAAGCGAACCCCTTTTATCACAATATAGCAGATAGGTCAATTGGAATATCTAATATATATCTTGCAAATCCTACTTCAGAGTTAGCCAAAATTATGTATAATATAGGTAAACATAACATACTCGTAAGTAAGCGAAACTAAATAATATTATAACTAATATATAGATAAGAATATTTGTTTAACCTACCAGAGCAACATAGTCGCCCAAGTGACTCAGCTCTTTAAATGAAAATAAAAAAAAAACTTAAGACTATGAAATAATAATGATCGTTGACTACTTGCTATCTTTTGGGCCACTCTTATATCGTAAAAAAATGCCTTGTTAGTATAACATATAGAGTTGTAGATTATGATGTCCTATTTTCGAAAACCCCACTAGGTAAAAATAGTCATTAGTTCATTGACCTGTTTTATCAACCATCATATTGCATATAAAGATTACATTTGCGTTTCCCGCCCATAATTTACTGTACTAAAATATCTTCCAAGTAAATGGTCTCAGTGAGATAAAAATTGAATTGAAAATCGGTTAGTAGCAGTTTTATTCTAAAAACTCCTATAATTTGGTATACTCACTTAGCATCACGCACGGCTTTTTTCCTGTAACGCTCAAGAGCCCTTACAGGGCAATGGTCGGGGATATCCTTGGACGGTGAAGGCGGCGGTCCATACCTGCCGCCTGGTCCACGGCCGCCGCGGGCCGATATGTCCAGCTCCATGTAACGAGTGGTCCGGTCCACCATATTTATGAAAACATCGAACTTCTGATTCTTCTTTGAGGCCCATTCGATCGGTGCGTCCAGTTGCACACGGCCTAGATTTGCTTTCTGACGGAGAAATAAATTATACTATAACAAATGCGCAAGTATGTTTGTTGAGGCATCAAAATTATTATTTTTTTTGATCAACTTATTGTCCAAAAATTGACCTCAATTAATTCAATTGTGTCTTTTTTTGCGTATGTTTCGATACTTTCCTCAATTGTGAGACGATTTTAATAGATTATACTCAAAGCGTTTTCCCATACAAATTTCAAGAAAAATGTCTACTTTAAGAGTGGAATAATAAGGAATATGCGATTTTTTTTATTTTTATTTGATCTATAAGAAAAATCAGTGAGAAAATCAGTTTTAGTTTAAGATTCAACTAACCCTTAAAACAAATTCTGCTTCATCAATGTTGCTGAAATTGCGCTCAATGGAGACAAGGTCTATTCCCTCCTCGGTAAAAACAGCCAGCTTCACATTATTCTCACGTTTCAACAGTTGTAGTGCCAGAATTATAGCTGGAAAAAATTTAGTAAATGTTATTGAATTTCATAAAGAGAATCGATAACCTACAGAAGTTTTACTTCTTGCGCGTGCACACATTCATACACACACTCTTTAATTTCTTATATAAAAATACTTTACCACATCAATATTGGCCTGAGAATGGACTGTGATCAGCACCATAGTGTGGAGCGGCCCTAAAGGTAATAATTAAGCAGTGCAGTGCGGCTCATATTATTTCTAGTACAATTTAATTACCAGCATGGCCAGGAGTGACATTTTTGTTATAAAAGCACTCGGCCAGTAGGTGTTTCTTGCTCTCTTGTTTCTCAGTGTCTGCGTCGCCGCCGGCTCCGGGCGAACTTTTCGCTGTAGTCTTTTTGCCCTTCTTTGGAATCACGTAGTTTTTGCAGAAATGACGACCTATGGAGATTTTCATGGGTTAATTTTTGAAGTTTTGCAGAAAATAATTTTCATGTAGTAGTCGCAAGTTTTTTTTTGTTAATATGTATTTCGTTCTACGATTTTACAGACTGCATAGGGTTTTCTCATAATCGTGCACAGAATTTAAGGACGTAAATAATATATTGTTACTAAAAAAATTCCAACTAGCGAAAATTATTATAGTAAAATATTGACTAAACGACGATAAAAAGACGATATTTTGTTTCAGTAACGATCTTAAACACCTGAACTTGTTTTATATACAATTTTTAGACTAAGGAATATACCTCTTAATTTAACTCAAAATTAAAACTTAGGTATTTTATGGCCAGTCAGTGAAAACAGACATGTTATATTCTCATATAAATTTTTTTTTCTAATTCTTGCAATGCAAAAGCTGTAAAATCGATGTTCGGTATTATTTGTCGTATCGGTCTCGGCATTTGAGAAATAAAGAATTTAAGAAATTTTACCCTTGAACATATGGTGTCTCATATCCAAAGTGATGAGATAACGGGCGTTAGTAGGCGGAGTAAGCAGCCATGTTTGATCAATCAGCTTACTGAGAGCGGCTATCACGGCGGCGTTTGGGGGTTGATCGATACCTATATACAATTTTTAATAATTGACCTATTATAAGTATTTAATTTAACACAAGAAAATTATTTCTGTAAACATAAAAAAAAATTGTTCATGTTTTGATGACTGGAGATTGAAGTTCATTGTTTCAATTTTTGTAATATATTTATCTACTAGCGACTTAGCCTCGCTTCGCTCTAGATACGTTTTAATTTTTTCAAGCCCCACCAGCCCCCAAGAACCCAAATTTTTTTTCAAACTACATACTAACTTACTCCTTATAACATCAATTATCTGCCAGTGAAAGTCCCGTCAAAATTCGTCCAGCCGTTTCAGAGATTAACCGGAACAAACAGACAGACAAAAATTTTAAATATTGTGTTTTTCTTATAAATACCGTACCTATATAATTTCATATGTATTTTGTAAAAAAGCTGTTATTTTCACATTACAAACAGACACTACAATTTTATTTATATATGTACGAAAAAATTATTTGTCACTGCTATCTATTTAAGTAGCATACTTTCTTTAATGGTATAGCGGTTCTGTTACCTTAAAATAGTACTGCATACAAGTCAATAATAATTTTCATAATCATATTTTTTAACCACTCATTTCAAGTAAATGTAATGAGAAATAATAATTATCATAAATATTTGAAGACATTCTTTACACTGACCCCAATACTTAATCTCTTTAGGATGACGTCTGGTGACGGTCCATTCCCACTGACCGGTCTTCGTGTCGAGGATCTGTCGAGTGCGACGGCGCGTTTGTTTCTCTAGAGCTACTTTAGCTTTCTCGTATTTCAACGGTCTGTGGATTAATCCGTATTAATATTATAAATGTGAAAGTTTGAGTATTTATGGATGTTTGTTACTCTTTCACGCCAGAACGGCTGGACGGATCCGGATGAAATTTGGCACCAAGATAGATTATAGTCTGGAATAACTCATAGGCCAGAAAAATTTACGATTCCCGTGGGATAGGTTTGTTTTTGTTTTTGTATTTATATAAATTACAATTATGGAATTGAAATTTATTTACATTTGAAATTAAAATTTAGATACTTATAAATATAAGATATACATATTTTAAATTTGTATATCAATAAATAATTAAATCTATGTTATATAATTTTTGTTTTCATTGAAGTGTTCAAAAAAAGGTTATATATTTTTCTGAGCTCATAAAAATATATGTTGTAATCTAAATATATGTGGTATTCTATTTTTTTATACAATTTTATCAAAACCGGTTACATCATTCATTCAGGTATGAAAACCGAGCTAAGAGACAACCACCCGCAATATACTTTAACTATAGATACAGGATGTATCTATAGCAAAAATCAGTCCTGTTAACCACACTATTAAATTAAAGAATTAAATTATAAAATAATAACTTAAAAATGTTACCTTGTCTTTTTATTATAATTGCACAAAGTGATATAAACTTCAATCGGAGTAACTTTGGACTTTTTGATCAATTCTTGGCTGTTTAGAAGGGAGATTATTATATCTGCGGTGATAGAATCGGCATTTAGGAAACCCATGTTGTGAATACGCTGGATATTGTACAACAGTTGTCCTAAAGAGAATTGTGGTAGTATGGCATTCCATACCTGTAAAAGTATCAAATTATATAACTAAAACACTGCACTATCTGTTTGTCCGTCCATGCAATGAAGAGTTGTTTAATTATTGTTGTTAAAAGATGATGATAGATTATCTTTTAATCCAAAATAAGTAGCTAGTAATAATGTATATAGTCAACTAGCGATACATCCTCGCTCCGCTCGGGTTCTGGTCCCTACTTACGTTTTAACTTTTAGTATAAATTTCTCAGAGACGAGATATTTTCACGTAGTAAAAGGTATTCTATATGTTAGCCCGGATATCATCATACTAAATTTCTTCAAAATCCCTGCAGTGGTTTTTCCGTGATGCGGTCACAGACAAAAATTCTAAAAACTATAGATTCGGCCTCTGTATCGATAATAATGACTATTTCAATAAGAGTTTCCAATGTACAGATTCAACTCACAATGTTATTATATGTGTAGACTAGCAACCTCACTCAAAAAAATAAATATATTTTTATTTGGGGAGGACCACCCTTTTCACCCCTAAGGGGTATGAAACATAGTTAACGTCCTATTCTCAGACCTACTGAATATACACACAAAATTTCATAAGAATCCATCGAACCGTTTCAGAGGAGTTTCGTTACAAACACTGTGACACGAGAATTTTATATATTAGATTGAAATAAAAGTTATGCTGTTTTTAATATAATTTATTACTCATAGTACAATAAAAAGTAAGTGTGCCTTCTAAAATAAAACAATTCATTTTTTTAATTAGCATAATAAAACCATTATCAATATATAGCATGGTACCAAATTAGATTAGAAACTTGTAAAAAATTTGATTTACCTATTTAATATAAATCTTAAATTAATTCACCAAGTGATTGACAGAAATTTTCTTTGAGTTCTTTGTGAGTAGTTTCGTTTTAGTTAATATAAAGAAATTTCACAAAACTATAAAGAATTTTGTTCATATAATGTCTAATGCCTCCTGAAGTATTTTGGCCACAATAGCCAATCTCATAAGATTAGTCTGTACAGGAGAATTTATAGTGCACAAGTATATGCATAAACACAATTGCACTCTATTCATTTTAAACTCTCAAACACCAGTAAGGCGACAACCCATATGAGCCGTGAGAAATCCGGCGCAGGACCAACGGTTTTAAGTGTTCTCCGAGGCACGGGGGTGAAACACCGCCACTTTTCTAACTCTGGGCTATTACTGATAGGGTCCTAATAGAAAAACTCAATAACTTGGCTCAACCTGGGTCTTGAACCCGGGAATTTCAAATCTGCAGCCATACATACTAACCACTGGACCACTGAAGCTGTTATATACTGTTCATATGGATAGATAATAGAGGTTTAAAATATTATTTTTTTAGGGAGAATCTATTGAGATTATAGTTTTTGCTCTATCATAATACAAGTGTTATAGTGCAATCTTACAGCTTTTATAAAATATATAAACTTACCTCCTGCGCTGTCAACAAATGCCCAGGCACATGATCTATTGTGAATTGATTCTGAGTTGCAATAGCTGCGGCTGCTACTGGATCTTCACAATGGCGTAAGTCCTCGACCTTCTGAATGTAATTGAATATATCTTCTGTTCCTGCCGCATTTCCTAATAATTGCTTAGCGCGTTTCAATCCAAATATAGCATACTTGATCACCGCATCCCTAGCTAAAATAAATATTTTAAAATTAAAAAAAAAGTAATCTTCTCTTAAATATTTCGAGCAGAAGAGTAAATACCATTATAAAGTATTATAAATGTGAAAGTTTAAATGGATTTTTACTTATTCACGACAGAACACAGGTACCGAGATATTAGTCTGGAATAGCACATAGGTTACTTTTATCCCGGAAAAATGTATGGTTCCCGTGGGATAGATTTGTTTTCATTTATTACTAGGGACCAAAGCTAAACAAGGGTGCAATAAAGGTACAAGGGTGCAAGGCAGCAAAGCAAGGGTGCGTTGCTAGTTTATACATAAAAAGACTGAATAAAAAGACAATGTGACACCAAATGTTGATGACAAATTAATTCACTTTGCCGATTGCAGTGAAGCAAAAAAATTATTTAATGGCACAATAATAATATTTCATTAACCGACCGATTCCGGCCACGGCAGCCAATCTCATTGAGACTAGCCAACTGTGCAGGAGATATTATAGTGCACAAGTGCACTCTCTATTCCTGTCACTCTCATACTCTGGTGGGAGGAAAATATAAAAATAATAGTTAAGCAAGTGGGATATAATTATCCATAAAGTAAATTAACATTCGCAGAAAATTACAAAAAAATGTAACCTGATAGAGCCCTACACATATTTACCATAGTCATTTTCTGCAATTTTCACATGTGACTTCCGCAAAAGTGTCTTATGAGAACGTCCATGCCTTGCTTTCACTCTTGACATTTCTTTTGCCAATTCCATTGGATCTTTACTAGTATACCATTCCTTTACATGCTTACACCAACCACGGCCATTACCTAGTAATAATTAATTATATTTTTTTGTGAAAAATAGCTTTAAATGTTTTTCTATATTATGCTGTTCAAAAATATAAATGCATTATACTTTTTAATAAAAAAAATCAAGAATTCCTCAAAAATGTGCATGATCTAAATTGTTATAAATGATGCTAAATTTAAGAAATATTAAAGCTTGCACATAATAAAAAAAACTAAACATACCAGTTTGTAAAAGTCTCGTGAATTTATTGAATAGCATCATCTCTTCAGGAGTATTACATATTTCAGTAGCAGCTTTATATGTTGCTTCTTTGACAGCAGGAGAGCTATTAAGGAGACATTTTGTCAATGCGAATGCAATAGTTTCAAATCTTGTATACCATCCATCTTTATATGCCTAAAATTAATGCATATTAAATCATGACATTAGTATAAAAACTACTAATATTACTAAATATGAGTATTTCACAAAATATAAAATTAAAATTACCTTTAAAATGATTTCGACAACCTCAATATTATTCTGTCCATTTTCTAGGGCTTCGTCGATAGCTTTCAATTTATCTGCCTCAAAATAATGAGAGGTCCAGCAACCAGGATAGTACTTTGGAACTTCATTTCCAGTATGTAAATATCTTGTTATACGGTTTCGAAGTTTCGGATCGAGCGATGGTGACGCCGTCATTGTTAAATGTTACTCGCCGGTGTTACTTATGAAGTCTTTGGCGATTCAATGGGTAAATAAGAAATACCAACATGCAAATGCTGTATCATCTAATTCGGTTGTTGAAATTAGGTATGTTTAAACACAATGTTCACCTAAAAAAATTAGATTGTAAGATCATTGAACGAATAGAATATACTTTTTTGTCGGTACTCGAGCGAAACATGTGCCACAATTATTGTGGATGTGGCCAGAAAAAAATGGACAATGGAGGTTGACCTATAGTTTTTCAAATGTAAAGTTTATATATACAATATAGTTCATAAGCTGAAGAATAAAAAGAAGAGATAATAATAAATCAAGTTCAATAGGAACATTAATGATCTAATATCCAAAAATATACAAAATTTTGTCAATCTTACCTTGGTAGTTTCCCTAGCTCATTATTTGACAAATGAATTAAGTATTGCTAGTTTTATTTGACAACAACATATAAAGCCGGTCTACATTTATGCCGAGAGCATAAGCTTCTGTCTTCGTAATCTGTGCTGGGAGCTAGTCTATTGTCTGTCTTCGCCAATACTTTACCAGGTTTCCTTTTTTTTTGTTTATATCGACATGGAAAATAGATAAGATCCAATATCTTTTGAGCGAATTATGTTTCTTTTTTGGTTATTTTATCAAGGGCGAGAATAATAATTATACACATACATTACATAAAGGTTCTTCCACCTGTACCGATTGTACAGGTGGAAGAACCTTTATGTAAATAGGATTAAGGACAGTCGGGAAACAGCTTATGGATTTATGCACGGAAGATAAAATTTCTTTTCCGTGGGTTTATGAGTATAACCTATAAATTCCCAACAAACGATATACTTAATATTAGTGAATTTCTATGGTAATTTATACAGCTCTTGCATTCGGCGGGAGTTTTGCTGTAATTTAAAGTCAATCACCTAAGGTACCCTACCCCAGCCTGCAAATTTATGATATTCGCAATGAAAAAAATACTAATCGATAGATTTTTAATAGCTCAATTCAACTACGTAGCCCTTCCAAATTGCTCACCATTAATTATAAAATTAAAAATCAACAAAGTCCTTGAAAAAAAATTCATTTATCCGTATATTCAAAGTTCTATATCTTTTGATATATACAATATTTTAAATTGCTCAAAGTTCTAAAATACTGCTCAAGTTGCATTTGTAATTGCTCAAGTAGAGTTTTCACTAGCTCCACTTTCCTTAATTATTAAATAAATATAAATAGTTTGAATAAATTTAACGTATAGATAGGTGAGTGCTGGCCTTTATATTAAAGGCAGTTTATATTCATGCAGTTTGTTTCTTTGAAATAAAAATGTCATTAAACTATATGTATATTTAAAAATAAAAAAAGTTCCGTCTTGTATTGATGTTAATAACATTTTACTAATGATCCCTGTCATGGCTATTACCTTAATAGAATAAGCATTTGAACATAAGATTTTGTCTTAATTTATCTGTTGGTATTAATTTTCATTTATTGGTAGATTCCAGATCTGTTCTTTATGTTATAATATCTGAAGTGGAATCACGTAATGTGAACAATTCATAAATTCAATAAATTTAAAGAAATCCACCGAGAAACAGAATTAAGACGTTGAATTGGAACGATTGTCCAAGCCCGCCGAGGCCGACCGACAATGCGCGGTGCGCATGCGCACGCTCACTTAACCTACGTTACATTTATTACAACTATACTTTTAATTATTTAATAATCAGCGAAAATGGAGCTGGTAAAAACTCTACTTGAGCAATTACAAATGCAACTTGAGCAGTGTTTTAGAACTTTGAGCAATTTGAAATATTGTATACATCAAAAGATATAGGAGTTTGAATATACAGATAAATTAATTTTTTTTCAAAGACTTTATTGATTTTTAATTAAATAATTAAAGGTGTGCAATTTGAAAGGGCTACGTAGTTAAATTGAGCTATTGAAAATCTATCGATTAGTATTTTTTTCATTGCAAATATCATAAATTTGCAGGCTGGGGTAGGGTAGGTAATCACCTACTGTATGGATTTTTACACTGTGATAATATACTACGTTTATCACTATCCTATTTAGTCTGTGCTAGGGGTGTCCATTTTGAAAAAAAATCGATGTTTTTTTCGATTCGATAAATCAGAACTGTACATCGATGTCTTTCGATGTATCGGGTGAAAACATCGATATTTTGTACGCAATGAGTACTTTTTCAGGGTTTCGTACCCAAAGGGTAAAAACGGAACCCTGTTACTAAGATTTCGCTGTCCGGCTGTCACCAAGTTGTATCTCATGAACCGTGATATTTAGACAGTTGAAATTTTTACAGGTTATATATTTCTGATGCCGCTATAACAACAAAAACTAGGAAATACAATTCACGGGACACAGACCAGATATGCTACTTCAACACAATTTTTCATGCAAACCATCAATAATTCAAACATTGTTATATTTAAAAAAAAATATAAATTTGAAATTTTTTTATAAAAAAAATAAAAACTTTTTAACAAAAAAATAAAAACCGACTTCAAACAAAAGCACTAAAAAGTAAAAAATAACTGATTGGTAGTTTTCATTTACTATACATACCTAATCAAATATATTCGAAGTCGGTGTGCTTTGCTTTATATGGCCTGGCACTGATTTCGAAAATATTTGATTAGGTATGTATTTAATAGGTAGGCTTTAATTACTTAGCCAAAGCATACCGACTTGGAATATATTTGATTAGGTATGTATAGTAAATGAAAACTACCAATCAGTTATTTTTTACTTTTTAGTGCTTTTGTTTAAAGTCGGTTTTTATTTTTTTGTTAAAAAGTTTTTATTTTTTCCCTGTTTAGTGTAGACAGTAGTAGCAAAGTAAGAATTCTAACGTATTAGGCTTGTCAAATCAAACAAAACAAGCCCAAACTCAAAGTATCTACTATTAGCCGTTGAAGAGTTCCACCTATCCACCTTCTGGCCTTACCATCAGATCAGGTCAACAATACCGAACCACTGTACTATCAACGGAAATAGAAACACTTGCAAAGTTTCAAGTCAATATGACAATTAGAAGTAGGTTAAATTCATCATTAGCCATTTTTCCAGCCTTAGGGGTGGTATTTTTTTTTGAAATTTAAATGGGACCAATCTGGAAGTATACACTTTCAAACAACACAAAAATTGTTCAAATCGGTTAATAAATGACGGAGTTCTGAGGTAACAAACATAAAAAAAAAACATACAGTCGAATTGAGAACCTCCTCCTTTTTGAAGTCGGTTGAAAAATTAGAAAAATCTTTATTGTTATTTACGTAAGAACAATAAAAACATCCGCAATAATTTTGCTTAGTCTGCCATGTCCTATTCCCAGTGTTCTTTTGAAAGACTTTGCAAAAACAACAGTTTATTTAAACGTTTGCCTTTCAGTCTGTTTCGTTGTTGATTGACGATTTGTGCCGCTTTAGAAAACAAACGTTCAGATGGGACTGAAGTTTCTACCATGGTGTTTGTATGCAATTGTATGAAGTTTAGGGTGCTGAATCTTGAGATCATTCCAAATTTCTAAAGGGTTCTCATTTAATTTGCCTACTGGGCTCCGTAAGTAAATAGATAGTTCATCTGAAATTGAATCATCAGATTTCACCGTTTTCCAGCTCTTTTGGACTAATTTGTAGTGATCTTCTCACAGAGAATATTTTTACATAGAAGCTCGCTGGCCGACATGACATGAGCAGTTTTTTTTTGGCACTGACTCGTGCGCAGTGCTGCCAACATATTTTTTTAGTACACGTTGGCCGCAACGACATTATATTCTCAGTCCACTATTGAATAATAAACTTTTCTTTTTTAAATAAAGAAATAGGAAAAATTTTTTTAGGTAAAATTTTAGTGGTCGAACTTGAGTTTTTATGAAATTAATTGGTTATAATCGATTCGATGTTTTTCTACTAAAAACTGAAAAAACATCGATACAAAAACTGAAAAAATATCGAAAGCATTTCAAAACATCGGATCGATTCGATGTATCGCATTGTAAATATCGATGTTTTCAATGCATCGATGTATATCGAATATCCCTAGTCTGTGCTGATTGCCTCAACTGTTTATTTTGATTTTTGATCATGGATGACAAATAAAAATTTTAATTGACAGCTATCAATTATTATTATTATCTAAATAAATACATATTTAATATATTTCTGAAGCGTTCCTAGAAGCCTCGAAATAAAAGAATTGAATTATATTTCTGAAAAAGCAATTATGAATGATGAAAAGCTTCTGAAGACACAAAATTAACCTAGATTTCATTTATTCATTGCTGTAAACTGACAATTATTGTCTTGTGTTGTAAAGAAATTAAAGAATAAAGTTTCTTTATCAATTATTTATATATGAAATTATACACATGAGTTTAGACTTGGAAGAAGCTAACGAAACGCAGCAGCTAATGCAGAATGAAGGGGAAGAAGAGGAACATAAAGTTTCTCAACCTGCAACATCTCCAGTTACGAGTAATAAGATGTCTAGTGGTGCAGCGAGCTTCACATCAAAAAATCCGCACACATTTACAAGTACAGGAAATAATAGTATAAATGATTCTGCTAAAGTGTCCTATGTTAATGAAAGACGGTTGCATCGAGACTTTATGCGCACCAATACAAGCAGACCTAAGAATATGCCTAAAGAAACACCTGATGTAAAGCATATGGAAAAAGCTTTACTAGAGCTCCTTGATGATTTTCACACTGGCAAACTTAGTGCTTTTGGGACTGGGTGCAGTATGGAACAAATGATTAGTATAAGAGACCAGCAAGAACATTTAGCAAGACTTCACTTTCGATTATATGGAGATGCTGAAAAAGCTACTGAGGACAGTTTTGAAAATTCTGCTTCTAAAGATAAAATGGCACAATTAGTGCATAGTTTAGAACAGCTTTCTACATCAATAGAGTTATTACAGTCAGATAGTGGACCTGCTTCAAGTAGTAGTAGTAAAGACTAATTAATAAATGTCTCTATAAAGAATACATGTTTGTAGTTGATAAAATAGATATGAATTTTGAATATTAAAAACAATTATAGTTAATAAAAGTAATTTATGTTGTAATTAAAATAATGTATTTAAAGAAAATTGAACTTGTTATTTAATAAAATTATCATTATATATGTAGTAACAAATGTATCCATATTAATATACTTTTGCTTATATAATGATATATAACTAATAGAGATAACATTCTTATTGTTTTAGTTAGTGGTGTGAGGTTGTTAATTAAAAGAAGTTTTGGTAGAAAATTGCATAGGTTAAATTAAATATTTATTTATATTTATCATATTTGTGTTCAATATTGAGCTTATGTGTTAATTTGTATTTTGTAGTGTAAATTGTAAAGCATATGACAATATATTATGGGGTTATTTTTTGTTTGCTTAGTTACATGATAGATGGCGTTGATATGAAAAATATGTTAAATATGACAAAAATCATTTTACCTTTAATAAAACTAGTTTTGGAGACTTTATCTGGTTTAAATACACATCTCATAAAATGTAAACAACCATCTTAAAAGGACAGTCCGAATTCATTTCTTATTCATTTGTCAAATAAATTAGGTACTTTTTGAAAATGCATTAAGTATTTCATTTTCCTTTATGTACTGTATTTCTTAAGTATTTTTTAAATAAAATCTAATTTTTATTATTCTTACTTTTTGCTACCATTACCCCTGTGGGCTATATTTGACTAAAACTAGTGCTAGGACTTAATATCCGACCTTACGTTATTTTGTTGTAATTACCTTCAAAACATTTAAACTCTCTTGTAGTATTTTTTTATCACAGTATAAATATCCACACAATATGAGATCGTATATTGATAATAAAGGAAATCCGGTCAAATGCAAGGGTTGTCAAAAATACCAATTTTCATAGGGGTTTTTAGTTTCACGCTTCATTTTCGGTTTGCACGAAGTTGCACTTATACCATCTCGTCGCAAGCTACAGGCCTTAGGCGGGTTTTCTTCTCACCCTGACGGTCACCGCTGATGGTCAGCGCTGACTGTACATACATTTGTTCTTACCGCTCGCCGCCCCGCGCTAAGCTGTTGCTGATAGCGGCGAAGTCTTGGCCAGGCTGTAAGGCCATGGCGGTCACAGCTAAGTTCTTAGCGGCGTCGACGCGCGGCATGTACAGCAGAGCAGTGACGTTCGTCAGCCTCAACCGGTCAGCGTTATATGAAACGCTTCATATTAATACATACATATATTGACCTATCAGCGCTGACCGTCAATGTGAGAAGTAAACCAGCCTTAGGCCTTTTCTCAGCTGTCATATAAAAGTAATTATGACAGACAGGTGCGCCTCACCCGCGTCTCACGTCGGACACTCCGTACGACTGCCTTGTCTAGATTTCGTTAGAAGACTGCATAGATTAGCAGATTGTGGTATTTTATTGTTATTTATTTAATTAATGACTTAAATCATGTAACTATTTCAAAATAATGTATGAAATACATAATTACACGATACTTTGATACTGATGTCCATATATTTTCGTTTTCTTTTATGGGTAGACTTTTTTGTACAGAAAATGTTTACCACAAAATCGGTGAGCGGTCTCCATAATAATTTTGTCAAAATACTTAGGTAATAATAAATGTATAAGTAGGTTTGTTAGTTCTTTTGTCTATCATATAATGACAAACGGCGGCGTACGGGCGGAGTGCTATATTAGGGTAGTTTTTACTCCGGTACACCTAGTAGTTCATGGGCATTTATTTTCACGATATAGTCCTACTAATATTATAAATGAAAAGTTTGTGAGGATCGTAAGATTGATGGCTCCAAGTCTTTCACGCAAAATCTACTGAAAGGATTTTGATGAAATTTTTCGATAATAATAGCTATATATTTATACAATTAGAGTAATATACAGGCTATAATTTATAAAGATATATCTAATAATAAAATAATGTAATTTGTACCTACTTCATATTTTAAGTAGCAATAACTGAAGAAATAATTGTTTAATTTAGTGCTCAGATAGATTTTTATTAATTTTGTTTCAGGCAAATAATAAATGTTATTCTTCTTTCTCAAAAACAGAAAATTCTTTTACTTATATTAATTATGTATTCTTTAATAATCCCTCCACGACCGCGGACACGCTGGCGTTACAGGTAACTATAGATTTCTTAGAAATTTACCTGGAGGTTTAATATAGTATTTATTTTAACACCTCCGAGTAAATTTATAAGAAATTAATTAAATTTCTAAGAAATCTATTGTTAACTGTAACGCCGGCGTGTCCGCGGTCGTAGATGGAATATTATACTAATAAATTATGTGTAACTGTAATATATTTCAATGCTTAAATACGCGTAAATTGTCAATCATAAATCATGACATTAATAAAAGCCATTTATACCTTTTATCTGGAATAAAATTTTTCATGAAATGTCATAATCATTAATAATACTTATAATGGAACCATCCGGTAACCGTTCGGCAAAATTGAATAAAGTAAACATTCGTTAATTAAAAGAATATTCTAGAGCTAGAGATATTTCCATATTATACCGGTCTAGGGGATTTAATGTGACAAATATATTTGTATTAAGCGCTGAATTCGGAAAATACCCTATAATATTTGAAGTATTTAAATTATATAGTGAAATTGATAAGAGAAATATTATTTAATGTAATGTATGGATAGATTGAAAAATTTGGGCATGCTGGTTTACTCAAAGTTTAATGACAGTGGTAGTCGATAGCATAAAGTGCTTACATAAGGTCAAAGAGAGCGTGTAGCGTGGAAGTTGCCACGGCAGTACTCAGTCGCTTTGTAAGACTCCGTCAGTGCGAGCGTGCGAGCGGTAATGTAACGCACCCCACCCTTCCAAAAAACGAAACACTTTTCTGTCAAAGAATTTTTAGTATATTTTTTTTCCAATATTCCATCTTAAAATGAAGAATATATAATTTTTTTGGTTCTATAAAAATCAGCAAAATCAAGGCTACGAAAAAAGTTTTTAGTAATAAAGCGGGAAATTTAGTTTCTTTAATCAATTATTCTTTAGTTTATTATTATTGCAAGTGCTATATGAGTGCTCTGTGAAGAGTTTGTGATAGTATTTTTTAAATAATTAATTACTCTCAAATTCCTTTTTATTTTAAGGTTATACGTTAGTTATAAAATAAAAACAGCATTAATATAATATTTAAAAATAATAAGATTGAAATAATATTAGAACAATAAATATTACTACACCGTAACATGGGGTATTTATCCCCTATATAAAATTAAAAACTGACTGTTAAGCTTACAAACGTGATGATCGTGATAATAAATGTATATGTATACATATATAATAGTTGTTCTTATCAACAATTAATCTTAACGATCAAATGTTTCCTTTTACTTGTATGTAAGCTGGAAAAATAATTTATGTGTCAGCTAATTTACCATTCGTATACCATAATTGCTACGTACGAGTTGCGTGTTTGTACGTCTCGTAGCAAGGTCTACGAATATCGTAGCGCTTTACAGAGAAAAAGCTTAATCATGAAATATTAATCATTTCTCTCGTAGTATATAATTTGGGAATCTCTGTGATGGTATTTTTATACAATTATAGTAAAATATCCTAATAAAATTAATATTTAGGATTGAGTCCTTGTTAATTTTCAAGATAAAGAATAATAACACTAACCAAAAATTTGTTTTATGACTATGTACTTAGGTTTGATAAATTAAAGTATCTAATTTATATCACATTATTCGCAAATTATGTTCGAAATGTAAACTACAGTGTATGATAAATATAAGTGTGCGATGGAGAGACGAGAAGACAGAAGAGCACCCCCCCTGCAGGAGCAAGGCAAGTTTTTTTCAACTTTATTGTGATTTGTATTTTTTCAGCCTTTATAGTAATTACATATAACTAACTGCACGATTTTAAAATATTTTTTGAGGCTTACTAGGTTATAATATTAGGTTAGGTAGGTAGAGTAGGCACCCCTCCAACGTGCGTTCACCTTGTCGTGCTGGGGGGGCTCAGTAGTGCCCGGCAATCCAACCGGGCGCGAAGCTAAGAAACGCACAGGGAGGTTGCCCACTTCGGTGGGCGGTGGGAGGTGGCCCTCTTCGGGGGGCGGTGTACCATGCGGGTTGCTCCTGGTACTTCTCTGATAGCAGAGTGGACCTTGGAGCAACCCCATGGTTGTGGTGGTCTGCTTCGGCAGACCTGCCGTCGGGGCGTCGTAGTTGAATGCGTAAGCTATCCTGCGACGCCCCATTAAGACGGGGGAAGGTTTTGTTGGGTTTTAGTGGGTAGTACTGGCTGTATTACGCCGGTGAGCCCCACACGTCATGCGTAAATGCATTTCCCAACGTTAAAAAAAAGGTAGAGTAGGTAGGTGGTAGAGTATGTATTTAAAAAGAACCTACTAGATAATTATACGCAATATTTTATTAAATTGGATATTTGATACAATATAAGCAAAGAAACTTACATTGCTTTTGCAAAATAAAAAATAAATTTTATTTAACGTAAAAGTAGGTATATCGTTAATAAAATTATAATCATTTACTTTTTTCATTGTTATAACTTCCTTTAACTTAAATGATGTATATGATCTTTTGTTTGTTCTAACATTTTACACGGTTAACAAGATTTGTATGAAATATACACAATATTATAAACGTAAATAGTCCGAGCAAGTACAAAGTCTAATAAATAATCTGATTGGGGACTGAAAGATTACTCGTATGTACATTGTACCATATTCAACAGTAAAAGTCGTATTAGATTAAACTAGATTAAAAAAATAAACTTCTTCTAATTTTAAAATAATTCCTATGATGGCTCAATTCATTAATACCTAGAAAAAATACTACGGCAATCTTCAAAGGAAATCGTTTTCTAAAATGGATATTCGACCTAATTTGATAACTTAACTAAATTAGCACGTTACCGTGTGCCAATGTTTAATCTATGAAAAGGAATCTATTGGATAAAAATAAGAAACCCCTTAAAAATAGATTGTTGTCATAAACATATAATTAGTCTTAGTTACATAATACTTTCTTAGATTTATGCGAATATTTGACATTTTAAATAAAACCATCTTTTCGGATTATTTCGCGGTTTTATTTTGATTTTTGGTGCCTTCGAGACATGTAACACCTCAGTCTTTCCTGTGACCATGAATGCTGTAAAGCATTCGAAACGTCAGGAACCAAAAATCAAAATAAATCCGCGAAATAATCCGAAAAGATAGTTTTATTTAATATAGTCTTAGTTACCTTTATAATTACTCTTAGTCCTGTAGCCCGTAGAAACAATTTCTATAAATGTTATTTAACCTTAGTCTATTGACATTGATAAACTATCAAGGGTCTGAGCGTTTCTTTATTGAAATAGAGTTCGTGAAAACTTTATTTTTTACGTTATACGACAATTTTGTGGTTTTATCCATTAGCGAGTTTTTTCTGATAACTTTTCTCCTTGACTTTTCAAATGTATACTGCAGCACCCTAGCTAGCAATCACTACGCCTTTCGTTAGAATATCGTATTAGATGAAATGAAACACGCATACACCTAAATCTATATTCTTATAATAACTTGGAAAAATATATCAAAATTCTTACCAGTTCTCTTCAGCAAAACTGCAATTCGAGTAGATAGTAGGTTTCTGAGTGACGACGTTGACTTACTAATGAAGTATATAATCAATTCCATTATTTACGAAAATTTAATAGTGCCAGTGTGAATTAGACAAGGTAAATATTTACATGCAATTAGTAGGTACATACATATATTTGGCAGTAATCGAACTCGTAACTTCCATAGTATGTTGCTAATCAGACAAACTAATATTGACCAATCCATGATCGTGGTAAGTTATTATATGCAATGTTTGTGTTTATTGTTATTAAAAAAATAATATAGGTAATTTCACTATTTATTAAATTAAGAAAGTTTTAAAATTCATTCAATCCAGTTATTTTTATTATACATTACTATTATTATACGTTAGTATAATATGGCTTAAAAAATTTAGAAACATTTTACCAAAATATCATGTGAGTAAATTCATATACATACATATATAAGTACATAGTATGTATATAACAAAGGCCTAGCACCGACCACAATTAGAAGGCATACCATGCTGAGGTTGGGTTGATACCTTTGGTGTAAATTCCACCATGAGTTTTATGGATATTATATTATTTATTTTTGTTTTATATACTTAATTATATACATATACAGAACAAATGTATTTAAATTTAATTTTTTGTCTTTACGTCAATGTCATTTTTAATTTAAGTAGTATAGGCACATAACTACATTTTCAAATTGGTTTAACATTTTAATATTAAGTTCTGTTATAATTCATTCCCGTTTTTTCATAAGCCAGAAATACCACCTACATATTTGAATTATAAGAGCAGATTAGTATAAGAGCTTGTAGTACTCTCATTAATATACTCGTAATTTTGCATTAAACATTTAATTTATATAATGTTTTAATTTTAAAAATATTTGCGTTTTATGGTATGTTTCCAATTATAAACAGAGGGGCCATTGTAATATATATAAGACCATGAGCGTAGGTATGATTTGCTTACTAACTAGATTATAACTGACAAATTTTTACAACACGGGTGATGTTACAACAAAAGTTGACCTGCATATCCAAATCCATACATAGATTAAACAGTTTCCAAGCTCTGCTCATTCACGCGTTTACCAAGACCGTGCTGCATTTCCAGTTTTTAATTAATTTTGTACAGTAAAGTACTTGAGATAAAGGAAAGCTTCATGGATATTAAAGTTTAAAGTCGCTTTATTATTAACTATGCCAACGAATTCGTTTGCGGAAAACGTTGAAGTGGCCTACATTCTTTTTTATATTTTCCAAATATTGAATTTGAGCTTAATTATAAGGGCGTTTCCATACGTTTTATATATTTATCCATATAAATGTTTTTTATTACAATTACAAACTATAAACACCCGTACTCTGTTTATCTATCCACAAGCGACTCATCCTCTCTTCGCTCGGGTTCGTCCCTATGTATATGTATAGCTTTACAATAACGTATGGAAGTCTGCCCGATTTGTTGACACTTATGATTAATTTGTTGATACTTCCGCTCATTTATAATGCAAAAATAATTTTTCAAATCGGATTAGTAGTTCCTGAGATTAGTGCTTTTAAACAAACTAACAAAAAACAATCAAACTCTGCCTCTTTATAATATTATTATAGAATATTTTGTACACTCACAGCTAGCGGACCCGTGATATAAAACAATATTTTAGTATGGAAATACGTTGCCAGATTTTAGTATACATTATTTTAGTATTAAGGATTCTGCCCACTACACCGTCTCATACCATGACCGTGCTAGGACCGTGTCAGACAAAAAAATATTTTTTGTATTCAATTGTCAATTGTTTGTATTCAATTGGCATCGTCACGTGCCTGGCATGGAGCGGTAAGAATTGTCGGCGAGAATATTTTGCCGGCTCCAGTACACTCCGTGCCTGGCACGCGACGTTGCGGGACCGGTGCGCGCAGGCGGCGCAAAGGTGAGCATAAGCAGCACTAAAACCGTTATGTACGGGTATGATACGCTATAGTATATACGATATAGTAGGCCGTGCAATGCTCGTTTCCGTGCTTGATACGTTCATAGCACGGTCATGGTATGAGACTATGCAGTGGGCACCTTTCATATAAAATTCTTTTATATTTCATTCTTGAAACCACATGGGAACTAACTAGTAACAGTTATATATGTAGGTCTCAATTGTTGTGAAGTAGGTTAGAATATTCGCAACAAAACAATTGTTTCGTAGTTATAATTTTCTCACTGATAAAAAATATTTTTGATCCGTGACGTCGTTGAATTTTCTGTTATACTTTGGTCATGTCATTTGTAAGATAGTATCTTTTAAAAAATATGGAATCAATTGTGACACTGAAAGACTTATAAATTTAATTATCCTGTGTCTTAATCAATAAAATTACAATAAGTAGGAGTAGTATTCAGCCCTTTTTAATGTCCCATTGCTGGGCACGGGCCTCCCTTCAATACGAAGTGGATCAGGCCGTAGTCCACAACACCGGCCTAGTGCGGGTTGGCGGAAAAATTACAATAAACATAAAATAAATGTTTTCTTTGTTAATACAAACATAGTCTAAGATTCAAAATTCAAAATATTTTATTCAGCATTAAATTATTACAATTTTTTACTGAACGTCATGAGTCTACTACCAGTTCGGAAAGAAGAACCCTCAGACCTGAGAAGAACTGGCGAAAGAAACTCAGCGGGACTAATATTATTTCATTATCTTTTTTTTATAAAGTTAAATTATAATTTACAATATTTCTATCAAGTTGAAGTAGCCTGGAGGCGATCATTTCATTCCCAGGGTGTGCCATCTTCTATAAAATCATTTATTGTATAATAGCCTTTAGCACACAAACGTTCTTTAATTTTTTTTATAAATATGGCGACAGAAGCCTTTTGAACTTTTTCTGGAATCCTGTTGTACAAGCGTATACATTGTCTGTTGATAAAACAACCAAATTGAACTTCAAAATTTCCGAGGACACGAACTCGTTTTATAAATTCAAAACACGCTTACTGGCTCGTTATTTTACATTGAACATTTACCTGATAATAAATGAAACACAGGATCTTTGGCAAGGGTTGTATTATGGGTCGTTCAAGATACCTTTTTGATATAATTTTTTAAACGAAATAATGTAAGTCTTTAAGCTTTTATGGTCACTAATAGGTAATAATTATATTATGATGTTGAACGGGGTATTTACCTTGTTTTTGTGGGTTTACCTGTGACTTTGGCACTTTTAACAGTGCCGAAATATCGGGAACTCTCAAAAGTAAGTGAAGATAAGTGAAAAACTTGATAAATATCCCTTTTTATATTATACATAATTGTAATTATTTATTTATTAATTTAATTTGAGAAAATAAAATTTTTGTGTATCTTGCTTTACACAAATATTCATCACACAAACCGATTTCAATGGAACTGTTTATTTTTTACTAGCGGCTCACACTCGCTTCGCTCGGGTTTACCTCTACAAATACAAAACAAATCTATCCCTCGGGAACCGTATATTTTTCCGGCATAAAGAGTAGCTTGTGTTACTCCACCAAATTTCATCCACATCCGATTTGCATTTCACCATTCTGGTTTGAAAGGGTAACAAACATCCTTACATACTCACAAACTTTCACATTTATAATATTTATACAGATTATGGTATAAGTTAATAAATAAAAAATATAGCTTTATTTTAATATATTATTTAACATTTTTATTAATATTATAAATAATTTATTTTAACAGGTCGTGTTTAGTCGTTTAAAACTAATAGGTACAAATAGAATCGTGAGTGGAACCGCTCGTAATAAAATATCAACACGATGTGACGACAGCAGATTTAAAAAAAATATTCTGCAACGTAGTCAAAGCGACCAAGTCAGACATGATTTTTAATAAATAAAAACATAAATATATAGTTTTATTTTAAACTAGCATTGCTCGCGGCTCCGCCCGCGCTCAGATTAACAAAAACCAAATTCTTAGGTTTTATATATTAGTATACTCTTAAAATGCAGTTTTTGTATTTTTTCTCAGAAATGAGATATTTTCCGCGGTAAAATCCTATATGTTGACCCGGATAACCAGCTATCACCATACCAAATTTCATGAAATTCCCTCCAGTGGTTTTTTCGTGATGCGGTAAAGACAGACAGACAGACAGACGAAAATTATAAAAACTATAGATTCGGCCTCTGTATTGATAATAATGTCTATTTCAATAAGATTTTCCAAAAAATATTTAATGTACAGATTCGGCTTAGTTACAATTTTATTATACGAGTATGTATAGATTATCAAATCCTTATTGGGTCTTGTATTTGCGTCGAGGCGTTCTTAGTTTTTTCAAAACATCGCACGGTACATTCTGATGCTTTAATAGCCAATGCAGTAACCGAAACTTACGTTGAACTCGGTGAATATTACACTATAAAGTCAGCATACACTACCATTAAAGATTAATTAATACACCTAGATTTTACTACGAGTAGCATTTGTAGTACAAAATGTGACAGTGACAAGAGGTTAATCTCTTCGGTGGTTTAAGTTGCCATTGGTATTAGGGGCCTTATCCTTGAATGAATCATGTTACTCGTTGGATCACCCTTTATATAGTGCAAATTATACAGTGCGTGCGTGCGTGCGTGCGTGCGTGCGTGCGTGCGTGTGCGTGTGCGTGTGCGTGTTCGTGTGCGTGTGCGTGTGTGTGTATGTTTGTTACTCTTTTACGCTGAACCGTTTGGACTGGATGAATTTTAGTACTCTGGTAGACTGTAACCTTTTTTTTAACCTGGAGTAGCCCATGGCAACTAGGGAGGCATCCGAGTGAAGCGCAGGTCATGTCATTTCTATGTATATTTTTTACATTGATAATCTGATAGAGAAAGACGTTATATTATACAAGATTTTTTTGACAAAAAAACTGTACTTCAAATACTCATTTACTATACTTGTTTTTATTATATTCCCTCAACGTTCGCGGGCACACCGGTGTTACATTTCTTGGAAATTTGATTAATTTCTTAGAAATTTACCTGGATTAATCGTTTTTGTCCGTGTTCCGAATATTCACAGCTGCTTAACGATTTTGGTCTGGCTTCTATTTTTTGCAATATTTATATGATGAAAAGTCTATATTATTTTAAGATTAAAATAGCTAGAATGGTTTAAAGAAATTAATTAAATTGGAGTTCTTGGCACTGTTTAGTTAAGACAAAGAGCATTGAAGATAGGTAAAACTGTTGATTAGTAATTGGTTTGTATGTACTTATAAAACTTGAAGAGTTGCTGTTCATTGCCGTTTCAACAGAGTTTTCTGCTTGCGAAGTTTCTAATTAATTTTGCACTGTTAAGTTTGATAAACAGCTCGATGGGAATATTATAATTTCAGTTTAAAATATATATTCTTTATACTATTTATTTGTCACTTTTAAGTTTTAACCGTCTTCAAGTTACCTCATTATTTCCAAAAAAATTAGTACATACTTAATGTTAGTCTATTAATCTACATACTTTAAATTATCATATAGATTTTGTGTATGATTTCCGATGATAGTACGACACTTTGGTATCGTCAGGCTGATCTGAAGAGTCAAATCAAGAGTTGAATAGTAGAATTCTTTAATGATTATAATAATTATATATTAGTTCATCCTTACAATTTTAGCTTATGTAATTTCAACAAATTTCAATCTAATATGTAAGACTTGAATTTGGGAGTTTGATCCTTAGAGTGCAGAAAAAAACGTGTTCCTTGATATTTAATTACAGTAAAAAATGAAAATCTGAAAATTAAAATATTTAGAGCCTATTTAAGGCGTACCCTTATTCAAAAAAAGTAATTGAGTAGAATGCAAAGGCGATATTAGAATCTCACATGTACATAAATTACGTTTACGTATGTAGTAATGCACATATACTCGTATGTGAATATGATAAAATAATTAGTTATTTCATTTTAATTTCACATTTTCAACACTTAACTTTTGCTCGGGCAAAGCAACAGTCTGCGTAAATACAAATGTTTTATAATAGGTAGAGAAATTATTTATAATATTATATACATTTATTTTTGCACTATATAAATGCTCGAACGTTTAGTAGGTAAGGTAGTAATTAATAGAGCATTGACCTATTTTTATAACATAATGGGTATTTTATAAATTGTAAAATATTTCCCATCAAAAACTTTATAAAGAATCCGAGTCGTACAAAGAATAAGCAATGGCGAAGAACTTGTTTCATTTTGTCTGTGGTAAAACTCTGCTTAAAGTCTTCAATACAATGAATACTTGTTGCATTTAATACTGAGATTCTGATTGAAGTTAACAAACAAAAGAATAATCAGACGTTTTCTATTACCAACATGAATAATTCATTACGTGTATAGCTACAAAAAAGTAATAAATAGTGATAAGTAATTAGGTATATTGACCTATACATGTATTTATATTTTATAGTCTATACTGTATGATATATAAGTATTTTTAACTGCCTCGGTGGTGTAGTGGCTAGCATGTACGGCTGCATACCCGGAGGTCCTGGGTTCCATTGCCACCGGAGTATGAGAGTGATAGGAATAGAGAGTGCACTTGTGTCTGCGCGTACACTTGTGCACTATAATATCTCCTGCGCAGTTGGCTAGTCTCAATGAGATTGGCCGCCGTAGCCGGAATCGGCTAGGAGAACATCATTTATATTTTATATTGATTATGGGATTTAGCGTACACAGCAAGTTATATTTAAGTATATGAGCTTAAAAGTTATTTTTATTTTGTGTAAACTAAAGAGATTACGAGTAGCTTCTTTAATTTAATTTTATTTAAAGTTCTTTAGTATATCAAGTATCAACCATACCTAATGGTTTCAAGTTCCTTTGTTAACGATAACCCATTCAATAGTGTAGGGTAAGGTCTCAAAAGACCAGTTTACCTATGTTACATTCTCTATTTGAAATTTATTATTTATATTCTAAATTATTTTCTCAATATGAAGTTACATTTTAAAAGTGAAATAGATTATTACACATATACATAATTTTTTTTTATTGATATAATTTCTAATTACAGTTTAATATTGATGTATGAAGTATGACGACACGTTTGGCTTAGTTCGTAGTGACCCTACTTGCTGTGCCAACGGTCGCGGGTTCGAGTTCCATTGGAGCCATACATTTGAGTGTGATGAACACGAATGTTTGTACTTCAGTCATGGGTGTTTATATTTATAATATGTATGTATTTAAAGTTATATATGTGTAGTGTGTCGACTATCTGGTATCCATAACACAAGCATCGTAGCTTACCATGGAACCAGATAGTGCTGTATGTTAATGTCCCAACATGTGAACACAAATATTACAGTATAAATATAAAGGCATATATACCTATTACTAGCAGACCCAAAACGTGTTGCTGTGGCTCACTTAAATGAGTTGGGCCAAATTACACACTGAGCGCTAAATTTCATCTAAATCGGCATAGTAGTTTCGGAGTTCATTACATCACATATTTAGGATGGGTTGAAAAACAAAAAAAGAGCTTGGGGGTAGATTTTGTAGCTTAGGGTAGCCGTTTGTCAGGTTCTTTCTCCGGAATCCCTCTTCGGATATGAAAATCGTTAATTTTGCAATAAAAACAAGAAAATAATCGGGATAAAAACTATCCTATCTTTTAAGTTCTAACAAATCACACATCTAAGTAAAGTTTGTTAAGATCGGATAAGTAGTTATGGAGTTCATCGCCGACTAACATTGTGACACGGGAATTTATATATTAAGATTTAAAATATTTGATTTATTATGTGTATGTATAGAAGCTAGAATGCCAACATTCATGAATACAAATTACTATTCTGTGAATGTTGTTTTAGGATTTGAATAACGGATATTATTAAAAGAATGTTTACTTACTGTAAAACAGATTTTCATTTTTAAAATGTTTGAATAAAAGGGTCGTAGCTATGACATATTAAAGCTCTCGGCAGAAATTTTTTGTGTGTACATTATACATATACCTAATTAAAATTGGTATTAAAAACTAAGCCAATAGGCGTATAATCTATACATATAATAAATTTGTAACCAAGCCGAATCTGTACATTAAATATTTTTTGGAAAATCTTATTGAAATATACATTATTATCGATACAGATGCGAAATCTATAGTTAATTAAATATTTCTGGAACTCTCACTATCCCCAACACTTTCTATTGAAAATCGTTTCGGAGAATATTACTAACTAGCGCTGACCCATCCCTGTTTCGCGACAAATTAATATAAAGAAAAGTTATTATTATGTAATTTAAATAATCAGCTAAATATAAATTAATCAAGCTATCTATTAGTAAAAAATGGTAAAAATTAATTCAGTAGTTTGAGAATTTATCGCCCAAAACTAAACAAATAAACAAACAAAACAGAAGTATAGACATACTATAAATTTAATTGTTAAAACAAAAAAAGCAATATTAGTAAATCAAATAACGGGGGAACCTTTGTGCCATTGTCAATCATCGCAATTATTTATCAATCATGCTGTACGCAATGAAATTAGTATATGTAGAGTATACTAATCATAATAATATAAAACCTAAGAATTTGGTTTTTAGTCATTTGAACGCCGGCAGAGCCGCGGAAATTGCTAGTCAATAATATTAGTAATGTCTGTGCCATATATTCGAAAAAAACATCCCATTTTTTTCTTTGTTGTTTCACGTAAACACGCGCGCTAAACCTAACTAGATAATAGTTCGATTTGAAAAATTCTTTTTGCATTTCATCTAAAATTACTATGACTGTTAGGAGCAGAGCAATGTATACGTCAATAAACTATCTTCATAGTTTATTATTAACTCGAATTTGCCCGCGGCTAAAGAGCCACGGGCAAATTCTAGTTTTGGATATTTGTTTTGCACACGAAAAAATGGAATAACTTCTGAGTCAACAGCGTTTGCAATTATAATATATATTGGAAAAGGGACAAGTAATATTCTATCGGGCTATTAAATCGCCCATATACCGTAGGATAGGCTGATGTCAACAAAAACAACACTAGCCAGCAAGTGTTCTTGCTGAGAGGAACAAACACCACTGTGTACGGACACGTTGACCTAAATTACCCCACTTTAAATGTAAATTCTGCACATAACGACCGCTTACACGTGGGCTCTTTATTGAACTTTTTGTATTTTATACATCGTGATTTTATTTAACTTTAGTCTGTAAATTATATTTGCATTGTTTTTAATATAAATGTTTTGATGCTATGCTTTGTACGTTTATCCTCTATGAGATGCTAAACCATTTATCCTTGGGGATGCACCTGATCAATGTGAGGATAAGTCGCTAGTAATACAAAATTATGTGCGCGAATTCCAAATAAAGATATGGAAATGACCAAGGAAAGTTATCACTTAAAATAAGATGGACGAACGGAAGTAAAACATGGTGGCTGATATAATTCATCTTTTGAACCGTACGACGTGTCACAAATGGGCACGAGAAAAAGGCGCCCTACAAAATTTATATTTACCAGACGGTCCGTACCTATCACTCAAACCTATTATCGTTATTATCTGAGAAGGGATCGACGTTATGTCTGCTTATTCATTGCCAAACATCCCTTCCGTTCCCCACATTTGTAGGCTTTATCTAGAGACATCCTGATATCTCTTATCTCTTGTTATTCAAGTTTACATTCTTTCGCAAACTATTTTCATGCAAATAATGAATGCTTTATTGTTATTTATTAAATACTAGCGGCTCACCCTCGCTTCGCTCGGGTTCACCTCTAGAAAAGTACAAACAGATCTATCCCACGGGAACCGTTCATTTTTCCGGGATAAAAATAAGTAACCTGTTGTTCGACCGGCAATATAAGGTATCAGCATGCCTATATTACTCAATTAGGTGCATAAGTTGTTGTGTACTGAGCTGTATAAGTTCTTATAGTTTTTTAACTATCCCAGGGGGACTCTTTAATTTTCCGGGATGAAAAGTATCTAATATGTTGCCCGGGGATATAAGGTACCACCATGCAAAATTTTATTCAAATAGGTCCAATAGATCCGGAGATTAGCCCATACAAAGAGAAAAACAGACAAACAGCTCGCTCGGGTTCGTCCATACCTACGAATATGTTGTATTATCTCTTTAACCATTTGTCCAAATTATATGCAGTAAAAGGGAAAAGTCTTTTGTTTTAAACATTTTAGACGATTAATTTGCTTATTTTGATAAGAATTCATAAGTGTTGATAATATGACCAATAAACATGACCTACCGATTTAAATTGTTTTTTTAAGATAAAAAACTACTTTTTGTGACTTAAATATAAAAGTTAGACATATGCTGTCGCTGACTTTTTTGTAGGCATTATTAAGCTCTACCACTTTTCTCTAGAACATAATCATATATCTCTCATAGCTAAGGCAGCGTTCGTAAGAAACGTTTTCGTTCGACCGTTTTTTCTCCGACTTACTTTGCAAATCCGACTACCACGAAAAAGCTTTTTCATTTTTCGGGTTAATATATAGCCTATGACACTCAGAAAGAACGTGGCTTTCTATTGGTAAAAGAATTTTGAAAATCGGTTCAATAGATCCAGAGATTACCCCCTACAACATCACAAACTCACAAACTCACAAACTCACAAGATCACAAACTTTACCTTTTTATAATATTAGTATAGATAATATGAATATAATACAGGATAAAATACAATAAACAATAACAATAAAAATACATTAACATTGTATCATTTATGTACTTACCATATTAAATATCAACATATTTCGATAATTTTTAGGCGTATATACTATATAAGCCTTAATAAAAAGTATTATCATAAGGTTTTTTTTAATATACATACAAGTAGCACAAATATGCAAACGTGGATTGATGTAGTAAAATAACAACATGTATAAACATGTTTGTGTTGATTATAGTTTATTAAAATGGTTTCTTTGTATTTGAGAAATTAAAATATTAATCTATACATATAATAAAATTTTAACTGAGTTGAATCTGTACATTAAATATTTTTTGGAAAATTTTATTGAAATAGTCATTATTATCGATACAGAGGCTGAATCTATAGTTTTTAGGATTTTTGTTTATCTGTCTGTCTGTGACCGCATCAAGAGAAAATCATGGGGCAGATTTTGGTAAATTTTGGTATGATGATAGGTAAGTGTCCGGGTCAGCAATCAACATATAGGATACTATTACTACGGGAAAATATCTCATCTCTGAGAAATCTGCACTAACCGTTAAAACGTATCTAGGGACGAACCCGAGCGCAGCGAGGGTGAGTCGCTAGTTTTATATAAAATATGTTCTGAACTGAAGCCAAATGTTTCATTAAAAGATCAATTTGATAAGATTCAGGCGAATTAATAAATCTAAGCCAATGTTCTAGAATTTTATTGAAAGTCGATTTATGTTAACGACGATAGAACTAAGGAAAAAGGTTTATTGACCTTTTTTAGCATACAAGTTATTTCCCGTCTTGGCCCATTAATATTTATGTACTTAGATGTCTTGAATTTCATTTCGTTTAAATGATGATATTTTTATAATTTAAATGTTGCATTTTTTTAATAATTCGAAATTTTTCTATATTATTTTTGGCTATTTTTGGACGATGTGCTTTAGTTAGCGAAACAACTATATACCTACTGTATGTCTTAACTTATTGAAATATAAATTAAACATTAAGAAAACCCACGACATTCCACCGTCTATTCAGCCGTCGTGATTGAACCTATTAAATTTGTAGTACTAGCAGAACCCGCGGCTTCGCTCGCGCTAAAACTACAAAAACATCTTTAAAAAGGTAGTTTCATTCAAACTTTCATCCCCAACTTTATCCCCTTATAGGATGAATTTCGAATAATGCTAAAATACGTATTTATTTAATTTTATTGAAGAGCATTAATACGAAGTTTCAAGTAGTTCTGGTCACAAATATTTTTTTGGATTTTGTTATAACATGTTTTCCCGTGGGAATTAGATGATCTCCCGCGGTAAAAAGTAGCCTGTGTCACTCTACAGCCCTCAAACTATCTCCACACAAAAAATCGCGCCAGTCCGTCACTCCATTTCGATGTGATAGAAGGACAAACAAACGAACACACTTTCACATTTATAATATTAAATATGGATGTGCCAGTAGCTTTATTGCTAATTTTCTATAACACAGGATATGCACGACGGCTGAATGGTCAGCGGAATGTGGTGGGATTTTGAATATTTTTTATTTGAAGTTTTATTAATGTCACAATAATTTATGCTTTATTTGTGGCTTTTTAAATGTTAATAATAAATATATTTAATTAAATATTGAACTGCCTTATTTTTACTTGAGTAGTATAACAAAAATAACCGTTTTGTAGAAACATATTCTGTATACTGTAGCGCCCCCTGGCGGTCTGTAACATTATAAAATTTAGCTAAGAACATGCTCAGCAATGATACTTATACAAAGCAAACAAACTGTTTCAGAATCGGCCTAGCCGTTTTCAAGTAAAATGGTAACAGACACACATACACCTCTTAAGTCTTACCCCCAGCGCATATACCGTCTTCGTGGCCGTCGCGCGTACAAAGGGAATTATGTTTATAGAATAATTATGTATAACCTATGATAACTAGACATGATATATTAGAAACATACTGAACATTATTAGCTATAAAAATGTACATATATTCTACAAACGATTTCTCCCATTTAAACAAAATTGTTTCAATTCTTCTCACAGAAACGTCCTTTGAGCGTAGCTTCAGTACGTTATGAGATTTTTAGGAAATCATGCCGAACATAATTGAATATAAATTGGTATGCATTTTTAAATAAGATGTTCACTTACAAATAAATTACTTATAAAATATACTTAAATAAAATACATAAAAATTAAAATCATATTTTTTTACGTATTTACCTTTTTTATCATAGATGTCATTTACAGGTTTGTATTCGACTGCTCAACAATAAAGAGACGGTTGTGCTGTTTATTAGGAGCATCTACCTATATTCTTTATACCCTCAAACCAGTCAGCGACCTATAAAACCCCATTGTTTAAAATCCACCCAGATCGTAATCAATAGTGTTTATGAGTTCGTATGTCATAATTATTATTTGTAATATTTGATTAGGTGTTTTATTTACAGATTTCACGATTTTATCGTATAAGACAGATAAAACAATGACTTTAATCCCCATACAAATTTACATCCCCATTTTCAACCCCCCCCCTAAGGGATGATTTCCGGGATAAAAACTATCCTATGTCCTTCCCAGGGTCTCAAAATATCTTCTTACCAAATTTCATCTAAATCGGTCTAGTAGTTTCGGAGCTTATTCGGTACAAAGAAACAAACAAAAAAATCTTTCCTCTTTATAATATTAGTGTAGAAGAATAGATTGACTTATAAAGAACATAATATTATTATTCTAGGCTCAAAATATTGAATATCTTTGACAAGTTTGAGAGACATACTAAAAACAACCATGGTAGATATAATAAATTTACTTTTCGAAGCATTTCTCAGGTCAAGGTTTTGTTTGAATAATAACCAGATTGAGCTTGAAAGTTTCAAACTCCAGCTAAAATTGATTTTTTTTCGAGTTTTTACTGACATTGTAATAACTCGTTAGCAACGCTAAGGAGAGTTTTTAAACTTAATGGAACATAATCGACTAGGTTTACAACGGTTTGGTGAGGCTAAAGTTGCACATTTAAAAGTTACACACACAACTGAAAAGTGACTTGATCGAGTGTTCAGTGATAAATTAAGAAAATCCGTTCAACCGCTTGGATGCTATCAGCTCTTTTCTAGACGGTAAAAGGCTATGAGCAACTTCCATAGATCTAATCCATTTGAAATTTTGTATCCTATTACTTCATATCAGCTCTCAACAGTCTGACATTGCAACAATATGCTAACTTTGCCTGATGCTGCAGCATTACTTGGAATCTGCAAAATACTCAACTCCTCACTAAAATACTGCAGAAATATTTGACTACTGAGAGATATTTGTGTTTAGGCTCATTGAAATGGCCACAGTCAATAGGTTATTGTAGTGGTCTTTTTTATATCATTTAATCTCTTGTATATGTATAACCCTCAGACTAAAGAATAAGTCTATTGGCATTCTCTCACTCACGGCAATTGACGATTTTTCTTGTCGTTTATTGTTATAAGTCGAAACTGTCTGCTATTCTTAAGAATAGTTTACCTGGGTGCTATTTACGTGTAAAGACGTTCTACACTCTCAACTATACAACAGTTGTTCATTGTGCATCGCAAAAAATACTTGCAGAAAATTCAAACTTTAAAAATATTTTGTATATAACGCGGGGGTAGTTAGTAATTGTGGTTTAAATAGGTCGTGTAATTAGTCGGATACAGTAGTTAATTAATTATAAAATATCGAAGTATTCTCGCGACAAATAAAATATATGAGTTACGCCACATAGGAACAAATAGGTATATGTACATACATACATAGACTAATAAACACATTACCCTCCTTTGCGTCGCGCAGTCGGTTAACAAAATAAGCAGTCAACTAAATTTGGCTTGTCAAACTAGGAGCTTATAAATCATAAAAAAAGTAAGCCATAATATTACTTATAAAAATTTTCTAAGTTATTGTGTAAAATAAAAAAAGAAAAAGGTATAGTATAAAAACAATCATAAATATTAAACATGAGGTTTGTATACTCGCTCTTCAATGTTTGGATATGAAATTCAAATCCCAATATTGATAGTCTGTTATCGATTTACGCCTAGAGCTATCGGTAAGTGTTACAGCGTCAAATGGTTTGAAATTTTTTAAGCTTAAAATATATGTAGCTTTTTAAATTTAGCATTTTTCAATAAATTATACTTGTCTCTCTAATTTTTTGGGTTTATTTACTGAATGGCTAAATCAAATTCAATAAAACGTTCACTATCTGTTATGACATCAGGGTCTTTCCAGAAAGATTTTTAGAGGATAAATGAATAATGTAAGGCATGATTGTTGGAAATAGCAGATACGATTAATGTTAAAAACTTGTAATTCAGTTGCTTAGATGCCATTATCCAAATATACTACATACATATAGAAAAAAACTATGAAATGAAACATAAGCGTGGGAAGCGGGAACATCTAGTAGGTATATTGATGACATAATATGCTAGTGGGTAGGTTCTACAAAATTTTGTAATTTAATAAATTTTCCGTCTTTTTCAAAATTTTCAAAATTGGATCCATTTCTTTAAACTATGTCTAATTAATTTTGTTTATCTATTTACAAAAAATAATTGTTATCTATATTATGTGACTTAATTTGTAAAGAACCATGCTCAAGTAATGATGAGCTAGATATATAAATAATATTGAATGTAGAGTAACATTAATCATAATAAATACATTTATAAGAATTTTTGTTAGTATATTTCATATAAATGGTTTTGTAAGAAATTTTATTTAAATTTAATTAAGATGAATGAAACAACTGGTACATTATTTGTCACTTCGTCTTAAAAGCTTTTTAATAAGTTATTAATGCTTTATTAATTTTCTTTACAGACAAACTTTAGCGAATTCTGATATTCATTAAATTTTACAATATGCAAATAATCAATATTACTAATAATTTGACCTTAAACTAAAATATAAAAAAAAGAGCTCACCAAGGTATACATTTATTTTAGTGTTACGAAGTGGAAAGTGTATAACGTCATTACACAAAACAATAATATATAATTAATAATATTTACATGTCTATTAACAGACAAGAACTAAACAGTTAATCATAAGTTGCCGTGTGTATGGAAGAAACAAAACATTTTCCAGAAAGGAATTGAAATTACTAGAAAAGTTTAGAATTTTCAAATATTACAATGTTCTTTGTTCATGCATATAAAAAAACGGCAGTGTGTCGAGAGATCAGTTGAAGTTCGGAGCTAAGAGAAGACAGAAGAAATACAAAAAAGTGAAGAAAAGTGGAGTAAAATCAAAGTGAAAGTGTAACTAGTGGTGGCAAATAGTGTTCGGAGACTGAATTAAGCCAGAAACTGTATACTTATGTACTGCGTGTGTTAGTAAACCACCATAAGTGACTGTTGCAAACCAGAAGTAATAAAATAGCTGCAGTGCAGAAGATGTACTTTAATTTTCGATCTCAGAACTCATAGTTCGTATAGTAATAATATTTTTAAATAGTTTTCGAGCTTTCTCCATTTCTTTGATTTTATACTACTTACTATGGCTACTTTTTACCGCGGGAGATTATCTCTTTCCCACGAGAAAATACGTTATAATACAATCCAAAAAAATATTTATGATCAGAATTACTTGAAAATTGGTATTAATGCTCTTCAATACAATTAAATAAATACGTATTTTAGCATTTTTTGAAATTCATCCATGACGGGGTAAAAAAGGGGATGAAAGTTTGCATGAAACTTAACTTTTTGGAGTTTCTTTGTGTACTTTTAGCGCGAGCGAAGCCGCGGGTTCTGCTTGTTATATTATTTAAATACAAAAGGCATCTAGAGACATATTCAAGCGTAACCAGAGTAAGCCGCTAGTTATTTACATAAAAAATAGCTGTACTGTTTCTTTCTGGGAAACATAAATGTGGAAACAGATGATAAGTAGCGTGTAATGGTTTATTGGAGTAAGATAGATCTGTTATAGTGTACATGAGACAAAAGATTCATATATAATGTCATCCTGATGAATAGCGCGAAAATGGCTCGGTTTAGAAGTAGATCTAGTTTTCTCTAAACTGATTTCTAATTACCCATGATTATTAAAACCTATATTTTAAACATTAAGTAGATCCACTCAGTCTTATGGCCGATTTCACCAACGTCACCTAAGTTTAAGGGATCCCCTAAGGATGGTTAGGGGGCTGTTAGGGGACAGTTTCTATTTCACCGAAGTTAGGGGTCACCTAAAAATTAAAAATAATAATAAAATGCCACTTAACTGTACTGTGTAACTTAAATTGTTATGTATATGGAGTCTATTATCGAAACGAAATAAGTGTAATATTTTAATTCACTTATATTTCTTAAAAATTAAAAGCATCATAGTCAAAGATATCCTTTGTTGACTTTGTTTCTGCCAACTTTGTTTTGACTTACAACAATCTGACCTACTGAATACTGAGAATAATTAACAGTATTTTATAGTAGTTTGTTTGTTGGTTATACTAAAAGCAATTAATTTATTAGTTTCGTATTTTCTCTTATAATTTGACTTTAACAAGAATAATTATTGATTATTAATTATTCAATCAATTCTAGTTAGCACATAAATAATAATTTTAATATTGCTACTCCTATCATTGATTAATACAGACATTTTTATTAAACAAATACGTAATAGGCAATAGAAATCGGTAAATCATGTAAGTATTGAGTCCATCAATATATCCATTGGTAAAGTAAAAAAATATCTGAAAACACTTAAAGTTGATAAAGGTTCTAGTCCTGATAATTTACCTCCCATATTTTTAAAATCTTGTTGTGAGTCCTTGTCCTACCCTATTTACATTCTATTTAACGAGTCCCTTAAGTCAGGTATTTTACCTTCGATATGGAAACGTTCTTACGTTGTCCCTGTATTTAAATCTGGCAATAAATGTGATGTACGGAATTACAGACCTATTTCCAAATTATGTATCTTGGCCAAAGTTTTTGAAAAATTATTTATGATGAGCTATTCCCTCTAGTTAGACCAATTATAATTGATAATCAGCATGGCTTTATTAGTAAAAGATCCACTGAAACCAATGTATGTGAACTGATACATCGTGTTTCTTCGTTTATGGATGCAGGATATCAGGTAGACGTTGTTTATACCGATTACTCGAAAGCGTTCGATAAAATATCGCACAAGATTCTACTTCGTAAGCTGGAAGTCTTTGGTATACATGGCGATCTGCTCCGCTGGCTTAGTTCATATCTGCATAATCGAAGTCAGGCAGTTACTGTAAAGGGGCACTGTTCAACTTTTCTCCCCGTTTCATCAGGTGTGCCTCAAGGCTCCCATCTTGGTCCCCTCTTATTCAACATGTACATCAATGATATTTGTGAAGTTATAAGGCATTCTACGGTTCTTTTATTTGCAGATGATATGAAACTATGCAGAAAAATCTCTTCTATTGCTGATTGCTCCCTTTTGCAGGAAGACCTAGATAGACTCTGTGAATATTGTAAGGATAACTCTCTACAGTTGAATGTGGAAAAATGCAGTGTTATGTCTTTCACTAGAAAAACCCACAGCGTCCTTTATGAATACCATTTGGGTGGCGATACTGTTTCCCGAGTTACTGAAGTTAGAGATTTGGGTATTTACTTGGACAGTAAGTTGACTTTTGTACCCCATATGAACCGATCTGTTGCTAAGGCTTATAAGATGCTTGGCTTCATCATGCGAATCGGGAAAGACTTTAAAAGTCCCGCTACGCTAGTTCTTCTTTATAACTCATTTGTACTTCCCATACTTGACTACGGGTCATTAGTGTGGAACCCCCATTACAAGGTCCATAGTGAAAACCTTGAGAGAGTTCAAAAGAAATTCATAAAATACTTAAACTATAGGTGCTATTCATTAGCCAACAGTCAGACACATTTTGAGTATAAATATCTATCATTGGCCAACCGTCGGTTACTGAGAGAACAGTTATTTTTGTTTAAATTAGTCAATAATATTATTGATTCCCCTTACCTATTGAGTCAAATTAATTTTAGATGTCCTAGATTATCTTCTCGAAGTAAGTTGTTTTTTGATCCACAATTAACACGTACGAAATCTGCTCAAAATTCGTTTATTAATCGAGCATGTTATAATTATAATCATAAATTTAGTAACATAGATTTATTTAATTATAAAGATGTTTACATTGTTAAGAAAGTGTTTTTAAAATCTTTAATATTCTCTATCATAACCTTAAGTCATTTTTAAAATTGCCTATTCATATTATGTTTTTTTATTATTGTTTTATTATGTTCTGTTAGAGTTTGAGTTTTGCTTTTTGTGTTTTTTTTTATTTTATAATTTGTTTTTTATTTTATTTTTTTGTAATTCTAACTTAGTCATTTTTATTGTTGTCATTTGTAGTGTTTTTGCAGTAACTTTTGTTAAAATTTTATTATATAGTTTTAATGTTTAAATTATTTATGTTTACTCTACCTGTGACATATTTATAGGTGGAAACTTTGCTGGTGTGTGGACTTTTTAGTTTTTTAATTAATTTTAAGAATTTTGTCACTGTTTGTTTCCCAAAAATAAATAAATAAATAAATAAAATAAATAAATAGCTTGAATATTATATATTTATTATATAAGCGTATGCCTAAGCGTTTGATAAAGGATTTTTCTTAAGGCATTCTCTTTTTCAACGAAAATTAATTCAATGGATACAGAAAATTTACCAAATTAAACAGAAGAAGATGTTTTCACTTAATTTTTTTCAATTCTATTTTATTTTTTATGATTAAAGTAGCTCGTCTTTCACAGAATTAGTTGCTTTAGAATTGGATTACAACACAATATGGCTTGAGAAATGCTTTCTCTGTGTTATCTCCAAATTAAATACTCAAATGGATCTATTTTATCTGAAATGCTTATTAAATAGAGAAATCTTCAAAGTGAAAATTTACTTAATGGTAAATAAAAATGTTTTATTTATATGAATATTTACGTTTTGAAATCGACAAACAGATTTTGTATAAGTCTATCATGATTTAAGATATGACTACGCTAAACATAAAAATTAATATTTACTTACATTTTCGCATGAATATGTATTTTATATTTGTACTATATTTAAGTATTTTTTTATATTTAGTTTATACCTTATAGTAAAGTACAAGTATGTATTTCTTTTTTTTTATGGTATTCAGTGACAAACGAGCAGACAGCCCACCTGATGGAAAGCGGATCCTGTCGCCCATAACACCTACGGTTCATGCAATTATGTTTTATGTTACAAAACTGCAGAACCGCAAGTGCGTTGTCACTGTGAGGACTAAGATGATATGCCTCTTGCCAGTAATTGCGTTGGCTACCTTATCCTTCAAACCGGAACACAACAATGTAATCATTGTTGCTTGGCGGGAGAAATAGATAAGGGGGTGGTACCCATCCAGTGGGACTCCTCAGGCTTGACAGAGTCCTACCACCGGTAAAAATTTCCCTTCAAACAATTTTATAATTAAAGACAAGAGATTAACTTTAATCAGGAATAGATTTCCCGAAGTGAATGTTTTTCAGTACTAAATGAAAGGACCTTAAAAACGATGAACAATCATGGATACGTTTTCATACAATCTTAGCCTGATACCTATAAGTTGTGTCATTTTATAAGTTATAATATAATAAGTTCATTACTGAAAGTCCTTAGGATATTGGCGATAAATTTTACATAACTTATTCTTTAGTTTTGTTTTAAAAATAAGAAATAAATACGTTTGATAAGTTTATTAAGTGCCAAGCCATTTCGGATTCGGCCATCTGTAAAAGTTTTTTTGGAATTTGGCAATGCATGCACACCTGTTTACCTAACGAAGATCAGAGTAAGGGATAATTTTCTGTGCGAATATAGCCTTGAAGAAGGTATGCCTTCTTAAACCTATCCTTTTCAGCTCTCCTAGACTCCCTCCATCCTATTAATGAATTTGTTCCCCGCGAGTCTCCCATCCCATTAAAGTTAATTGTTTATTAATGGTCCTCTCTGTATTTTTTATGAAAATATATTAACAGTAATGGAATTAGATTACAGACTAATATACTTTTTTAAATAAATAGAATTTCCATCACCATTATCATCTTGTGGAATATACTTTGCACGTTCTTTCAATATTTATATACAAAGTCTTATTTTCTAAACCATATACTTTAAATCTGTGCGCGTTTCAGCACGTATTCGATATATCGACAACAAATCGACGAGTCATGGACCAACATTGTATTGAGTCGGATCGATTTTGTCGTCAAATATAATGACTATTATCCCTCCTTCATCGACAGCTGTATCGGTGTGTTATGAAATGCTTAAGATTGACATTGTATGTTATGCCGAGTATCGTAAGTTTGTTTATAGTGGTTAAATATTAAATTTGATTAAGACACTGGTATAGATAACCGCATGTACATATCCAATACTAGTGACCCCGCTGGGAAGTGCCCCCCCTTGCACCCTGCCATGAAGGAAAATATATTATAGAGAAAGTTAAAGAAATAAAATTATATGAGTAAATTCCCTGTTTATATTTAAATATCTTCAAAGAAAAGACGGTAAATAAGATATGAATAAAAATTATAAAGTTAATCATTTAAAGATTATTTAGATGTATAATGTGAAGAAGCAGATAATAATGGAAATTATTCTGCCGCCGCCCATGCCTCTAGGTACCAAATACTAATATCTTACAGAAACAATGTGATGTACCGTAATAATGGTAACCTTTGTCATTCTCCGGCTCATAAACTCTTTCTATGGAAAAACTTTTAACAAAAAAATAAAAACCGACTTCAAACAAAAGCACTAAAAAGTAAAAAATAACTGATTGGTAGTTTACATTTACTATACATACCTAATCAAATATTTTCGAAGTCGGTGTGCTTTGCTTTGTATGGGCTTGCACCGATTTCGAAAATATTTGATTAGGTATGTATTTAATAGGTAGGCTTTAATTACTTAGCCAAAGCAAACCGACTTCGAAAATATTTGATTAGGTATGTATAGTAAATGAAAACTACCAATCAGTTATTTTTTACTTTTTAGTGCTTTTGTTTGAAGTCGGTTTTTATTTTTTTGTTAAAAAGTTTTTATTTTTCCCTTTTTAGTGTACACAGTAGTAGCGAAGTAAGAATTCTAACGTGTTAGGCTTGTCAAATCAAACAAAATAAGCCCAAACTCAAAGTATCTACTATTAGCCGTTGAAGAGTTCTACCTATACACCTTCTGGCCTTACCATCAGATCAGGTCAATAATACCGTACCACTGTACTATCAACGAAAGTAGAAACACTTGCAAATTTAAAGTTAATATGACAATTAGAAGTAGGTTAAATTCATCATTAGCTGTTTTTCCACCCTTAGGGTGGTATTTTTTTTTGAAATTTACATAGAACCAATCTGAAAGTATACCCTTTCAAACAAAACAAAAATTGTCCAAATCGGTTAATAAATGACGGAGTTCTGAGGTAACAAACATAAAAAAAAACACACACAGTCGAATTGAGAACCTCCTCCTTTTTGAAGTCGGTTGAAAAATTACGTTGATTCATCGGTGCGGGAAAGGAAGACAACAAGCTCAACAAAATACACTTTCACATTTGTAGAAATTTTATAAATTACCTATATAAATAATTCCTTTAAAAGCAACTTTTAAAAATTTCGTTTCACTTTTAAAAATTCTTTTTTAAAATTCATTTTTCGTCTGTAGCAGCAGCAGTGTCATTTAAAAGCAAGATCTTATATTATTCATAGTTACTAAAACATATTTATATCAATATCTATAGTTCTTACATTTTCGCTAAACATTTTACTTTTAAAAAAATATTTATAATAAAAGGAATAAAGTCGGATACCTTACAAATTTTTTCACAAGGCAGTTCTACTTTCATTTTAAAAATATTATAAAGAAAACTTTAGAAATTATTTCTTTAAAACTGGCAAAGGTAAATTTAGTGATAGGTAATTAAAATATTATAATAGAGTCTAAGCCTCTTGTGACTTAGACTAATTAATAATCATTTCACTTACACAGTTTACCGAATATCGCCCTTTGACCATGATATTTATTGTTTTGCTCGTTTTAGTGACGGAATGTAGGACATGATGTGCATAATATTAAATATAACAATACTTTTACACATACATATGTATATATTTCTTACATATGTATATATTATAGTTATCTATACTAATATTATAAAGAGATAAAGTTTGTGAGTTTGTGACGTTGTAGGGATCTATGGATCTACTGAACCGATTTAGATGAAATTTAGTAAGAAGATAGTTTGAAACCCTGGAAAGGACATAGGATACTTTTTATTCCGGAAATTATCCCTTAAGGTGATGAAAATGGGGATGAAAGTTTGTATTGGGAAGCAAGCTAGGGACGAACTAGAGCGAAACGAGGGCTAGTATATAATACAGATTAAAGAGAGCATCTGAAATTGCATGTGACCGTACATATCTTTTCCCACGTTGATAATACGCTTAGAGAAGCATTTCTACCAAACGATTTTAATTTCCTGTGATCAGTGACAGCTTGCTAACAGCTTACTGGATTTGTTGCATTTTGAATTTTCGAAATAAAATGATGTATCTAGTTTCTAACTTGGTTTTCTTTTTTGTAAAAATATTACTACTACGATACGTAATATTACGAAAGTTATGTAAAATTTTCTACTTTTCTCACAATAACTAGTTTTATAATGTTATAATCTATACATATACTCGTAATTAAATTCTGAGTCGAATCTGTACATAAAATATTTTTTGGAAAATTTTATTGAAATAGTCATTATTATCGATACAAAGGGCGAATCTATAGTCTTTAGAATTTTTGTCTGTCTGTCTATTTGGGAACGCATCACGAGAAAACTACTGGACAGATTTTGATGAAATTTGGTTGATGATAGTTGGTTATCCGGGTCAACAGGATACTTTTTATTATACTGAACGTTAAAACGTAACTAGGGGCGAACCCGAACGGAACGAGAGTGAGTCACTAGTATTATATTATTTTTCATTTGTGTACTCAATTTTACGTAAGATTAGACAGACATATTTCTTTATTGTATTCTTTTGAAATCCTTTAATTTAGTACACTCGAAGACTATACTCAGGGACAGAAAATAAAACAATGATTGGAAAAAAGTTTTTTTTTATATTCATATATAATATTGTTTGTTTCTTCATACACATACAATACTGGCAAATATTTTTTCTACAAAAAAATCTTCATTAATAATCAATATCGTAAATTAGTATATGATCTGTTATTAGAACCTTATAAATGGCTGTAAGTAGTAGCATTTTTGGTAGTGTTTAATTAACACCAACTAATTCGCCTTGTATGTAACCTACTAATACTTTCTTAGATTTATGCTAATATTGAACCATTTAAAATAAAACTATCTTTGCTGACGGGAGAGAACCCGTGATCATGGTTGCTATAAAGCATTCGAAACGTCGGGAACCAAAAATCAAAATAAATCCGCGAAAAATCCGAAAAAAATGTTTTATTTAAAATGACTAAAATATAATTGAAAATCTATAATCTTCAATATGCAGATAGACACTGACCTAGATGAAAGCAAGAACTCAAGAACTGAATATAAATAGATGTAACAAAAGCGGTAGCAAGCGGAACTCTTTTTCATGCATCCATGATAGCTAAGAACGTTATTTACTCGGGTTGCGCTGGAATTTTATAAAACTCCGGTAACTTCTATCGATTTTACTTTTGTAAAAAACTCAACAGCACTATTGAAGCTGAACAGGAAATATGTTCTCATCTTCGCGATGATTTTTTGATAGGAAGTACAATACATATATTTTTGTTCAGTAGCAGAAATTTTACGGGTATAAGTACATTTTAAGAAGAGTTATGAATTTGTGTAATAAATTTCGTCCTAATACGTCCCGCCGTTAAAACGTAAAGATGTAACAAACACACACGCATACAGTACATACAATTATAATAGTAGTCTTATTCGCTTTCCTTATTCATTCTCTAATTGTCTCATTTTTCTAGTGCTAACAACGTGTAGGTACCTTAATGAGCTCGAAAAGCAAATTACATATGGTTTGACCTATGTTTGTGGAAATATTTATATAATAATTTATAGATCTTTATTCTTACAATATAAATATGACTCTTGAAACGATGTCTGTAGCAGCAGCAGTATCATTTACTAGGTCTTGTAGTTCAATAGGAAAGCAATCCAACACGACAGGAAAGAAATTAAGTCTAGGATTGGCGGCTTTAAGTCTGAAAATACCTTTTAGTATTACTAACTCACAATGGTACTTCTTTATTAAAATAATTGAAATTGGATTAATGGTTCTAGAGATACGATGATTTTATTCTATTAATTCAATTTACGAGTATCACTGTAAAACTTATTTATGAATAGATTTTAAATTTTCAATAAGGACTCGTCTGTTTGAATGCTTTCACAAAATCTAATGTTTCCCTATACTCCACTCAATTTTGTAACGAAGTTATTATGAACTCCGAAATTGCAAAAGTATTTTGAAAAGATTGCCAAATCGATAGGTGCTTAGTGCATCTAAAATATTTATAGGACGAGTCACTTTGAGCTTTTAGAAGCTGTAAGACTTTAAACAATATTTTGAAATAAAACATATATTTATTAATTTTTAGATTTATTTCACTCATTTATAACAGACTAACAGCTCGCTTTGCTGGTACTACTCATTCGTTTTAAATACATAAACAGGTAGACAACGTTATCGCGGACTTTTTTATAAGCCTTTTTAAGACCTACAATTTTCTAGTACATTGTTTTGATGTATCTCTAAGGATTTAGCCAGGATTATCGATATAAGCAAACATGTACGAAAACAGTACTTTCGCCATTGTTCAGCCATATTGTACAAAATGGTTTAAATTTCGTTTATCACTAATAATAGAAATATTAGTGAAAATTGAATCAAAGAATGTTGCCTGGTTTAGAAGACGGAGACAGCAACTTCGTTTTATACTATGTATCTATATATAAACAATATTTTTCTTTATATAAACAATATTTAGTTGCATCGTAACGCACCGCTTCACTGCTGTGCAGTTTCTCACTGCGGTCTTACCTTATGACGAAGTGAAGTTATACGAGTATACTATATGGATTTTTCTCAAAAGCAGGCAAAAACGGTTCAGTTATATTTATTTGTATATATCTTAACAAGACTTGTATTTGTTTCTTACACGTTTTATTTGAATTAGCATTTATGTTAACACTAATTTCAATAATATTGTGTTGTAATACTGTTTTATTATAGTGAGTTAGTTTAAACTATAATTTAACCCTATATATAAACAAACTTCGTAGCAATTTTATTATATTATGTAAGAGTAAGTATACCATAAAATATCATATGACTATAGGTTAGGTTATAGACGTTGTTCCCTACGGAATGAACGTTTTTATACGACTTGAAAGCATCTAACGGTAACGATGAAACATCCTCTGTCTCATGGAATTACCATACGAGGTCTATGTAAAAAACTGAAAAGGTAAAAAGAAATCTACACAATATAGATATTTATATTATAAGGATTTGTTTTGACTTTTTGTACTGATCATAAAATATTTTTTTTTGTATATTCAAGTATTAATTGGTTAAGATATTTCTTATTTTACATCTTTAGCCTCTTAGCCTTTTAGCTGCGGGTAGTAAGTAGTTGAGTCCAGCTGCAAAGACGATGTAAAATAATATTAGCCAACAATAAAATCTAAATTCGTATAGGATATAATGCTTAAACTGAAGATTAATTTAGTAAAACACCAAACGACTTATTTATGTAAGGGCTACATCGTATATTGAAATATTTTTGTATTTTGTCTGTTACATAATCTTCTTACTTATATTTATTACTAGAAGAACCCGCGGCTTCGCTCTAAAACTGCAAAAAGTCTCTAAAAAGGTAGTTTCATCCCCTATTCAACGCTCTTATACGATGAATTTCGAAAAATGCTAAAACACGTATTTATTTAATTTTATTGAAGAGCACTAATACCAAGTTTCATGTAATTCTGATTATGAATATTTTTTTGGATTGTGTTATAACGTGTTTTCGCGTGGGAATTAGATAATATCCCGCGGTAAAAAGTACGTCACTCTTCAGCCCTCCAACTATCTCCACACAAAAAATTACGTCAATCAGTCACTCCGTTTCGACGTGAAAGAAGGACAAACAAACAAACACACTTTCACATTTATAATGTTAAGTATGGAAGTATATATTTATTTATTTATTAGGCTTATTTACAATCACTTACAATAATACACAAGTATGGATAGTGAGTTTATAATTATTTAGATTACGTATGTATAAGACATCGTAAGGACGTTACTCTGCTTCAAGTTATATTCTACAATGATGAATTTCAGCGGTCGAGATTGAGCGAGACTGGCAAATATTTGGCCCTTAGAAACTATTATACAACGTGCATCCGGAAATTACTATTGAAAGAGTAAAAGTAAGACAACATACAATAGAAAAATGCAAGTTAAAAAATAAGCGTAATCTTAAAATGTCTGTAAATCTTTTATTTTTTTATTTATTATCTTTAATACCTACATGTAAATGTTCTGTGAAGACGGGTAAAATTTGTAATTAATTCTCGTGCTAGTACTTAAACATTTTCAGAGCCCTTAATCCTAATGCTTAAGTACAAGATCCGCATACAAATTGTGTAATTAAGTAATTTTAGCTACATTAAAGTTGAATATTTAAGAAAATATTTTCAGAAAAAAAATGAAGAATTCTTATATTTTACCTGATAAAATTTACATTTTTTTTCTGAAAACCTTATATTATTTGTTGACATTGAAAAAGCTGAACACATTCTCTACAAAGCATTAATTTGACAAAAAAGGTAAGCTTTAACGCTGGGATAATTTCCACATATTCAGAAAGTTGAACCTTGCGTTTTTGACGAGGTCTCTTAATGAACGTGAAATGACAGCGAGGTTAACTAGATTTGCATGAAATATCGGGCTATAATGTACTAAAGGTATCTTATCTCTTTGATGGAAATAAAAATTGAAACAAATTTGTATTAAATTGGATACGTGAAATATTTTCTGTAAATGAAGGAATGAACTTCACATCTGAGTGACATAAAATTGAAGTGTTAAAACTTGGAACATAATTTCACCGCCATCATAATAATCATTTCTTTAATACTGAATAATGCCTTGAGATTAGGTGTCATGTGAAAATGGCTAGCGAAATCGCAGATAAAAGTAGTAAATACATATTATAAAATAGTGTTTACAATATCATCACAAACTTGCACCATCACTGATTCGCATGTACTTCTGGTTAGATCAAATAATTAAACCGGAAAAGGTTGTGTAGAATGTAGAGCTGAAACATGTACTAGGTATTTTAGACCTTTGATGTTATGGTTATATTATTATATTATAACTGCCTCGGTGGTGTAGTGGCTAGTATGTGCGGCTGCACACCCGGAGGTTCTGGGTTCGAGTCCCGGGTCGGGCCAAGTTTAGTTATTAAGCCTTTCGGTATAGTAAGCCTCAGTAACAGCCCGGAGTTGGGAAGTTGGCGGTGTTTCACCATCGTGTCTCGGAGAGCACGTAAAGCCGTCGGCTATGCGCCTTAATTCTCACCGATTGTGTCGAGTAGTCGTCCCACCGGAGTATGAGAGTGACAGGAATAGAGAGTGCACGTTGTGTCGGCGCGTACACTTGTGCACTATAATATCTCCTGTGCAGTTGGCTGGTCTCAATGAGATTGGCTGCCATAGCCGGAATCGGTCAGGAGAAGATTATCATATTGATACTTTTTTTTTTTTTTTTTTATCGTCGGGAAATGCATTTACGCATACCACCTGATCCCCCAGGTGGTGATGTGGGGCTCACCGGCTAGAAGAGCCGGTACTACCCACTAAAACCCGACATCCCTTCCCCCCGCCTTAGTGGGACGCCGCAGGATCGCTTGCGCATAACTACTACGGCGCCCCGGCGGCAGGTCACCAAACCAATGGAGCTGCTCCACAGTCAACTCTGCTACGTCAGAGAGGTACCCGGAGCAGCCCCATAAAACCTAAACACCGCCCACCGAAGTGGGCCACCTCCAATCGGCTGCAGAGGACAGGGAGAGCGGCAACGAAACACCGACACTCCTCTTCCCCTGCAGCCCCACCGCGTCCGCCATCAAACGGTGGCGGCCCCGTCTAGGCCGCGGAAGGTAGGGAGAACGGCGCACCGAAATACCGGCACTCCTCTCCCGCCGCGGCCTACCCCTCCGCCGAATGCGGGCCTGCGACCACAGTCCCGCAACCGGCACCCATCATCCGGTTGTGGGACCAAGCGGTCCCACCACCGGTGGCCGCAACATCTTCGGCTCGAGGCCTAGACGAGCGGCCCCATCCAAGCCATTTGGTCCGCGCCGGATTTCTCCGGTACCACCCGCCCCTCTAAGCGGGTGGCATGCCCCTATCCGCCACCTGGGGACGCGCCCGGTAGGAGTTGGCTTCTCCCCCGGGAAATCATATTGATACTGCCCTAACCCGTATAATAAAAAAAAGGGCGATCCGGCCAAAATGATCAGTGTAATAATGTAAATCTCTAACATTCCTAAATTTTAATTTTCATGAACAGTGTACAATGTTAATAATATAGTATAGTGTTATGACCGCGTTACAAATCGTTATATTATGTAACTATTGATTACTGGCTTGGTGGCGTTTTAAATATTTCCTCTGTACCTATATACAGCACAGAGAACAACAAACCGTTAAAATTTTATTATCGTTTCGGTTCTGCCTACAGGAGATTAGAGTTAGGATGGATATTAAATAACATTGGAGCGGAGATTTCATTTTACTTTATTTAAGAAATTAGAAAACCAGTTACAACTACAGGAGACATTTATGATATAGGATTCCTATCATGATATTTTTGTATTAAAACTACATTGTGTTATAAAGAAGTTAAATTTATTAAACACTTTTCTCGCAAAATCAAATTACTTTCATTGCTTTGTTTGCGGGATCTATTAATATAAGATAATATTACATTTTTAACATTTAAAAAATAATACGATATATTGTAATACAATATGTAATACATATTGTATAATAATATTCATAATATTGATTAGTAAATTGTTAATTTCAATAAACATAAATAAATAAACATGTTGGGATATTAACACGCAACACCATCTACTTCCATGGTAAACTACGAGGTATGTGTTATAGATACCAGATAGTTGATACACTTCACATATATAACTTTAAATACATACATGTTTAAGGACAAGTTTGGCTCAGTTTGTAGTGACCCTACTTGCTGTGCCAGTGGTCGCGGGTTCGAGTCCCACTGGGGGCATCCATTTGTGTGATGAGCACGAATGTTTGTATTTCAGTCATGGGTGTTTATATATATAATGTGTATGTATTTAAAGTTATATATATGTGGTGTATCAACCATCTGGTATCCATAACACAAGCTTTGTGCTTACTATGGAACTAGATGGTGCTGTGTGTTAATGTCCCAACATATTTATTTACTTAAATGTATAAATATTCATTTTATATCATAATGTAATATGAAATTTATTCGAAACTCGCCAATAATATATTAGGTATAATCCGAGCACCAGTTAACTTACATTAACAACAGTAATTTGGACATGTTTAAAGTGAGAAAACTTAAAATGTAATTTACGATGAAGCGAGCCAGTGTAGTACGTCATAAACCCATATAAGTTTGAGTTCTGTATCAAATTAATAGCTACGTTTATACAATTTCCTTACAGAATTGTTAGTGTAACGTGTAATATATTCTCCTCTAGTTTAACAAGATTAGTGATGACTAAGCTTCTGTCTTTGTGACTTACGAGTATACTATGAACATTGTACATATATGAAGTGTCAAGTTATTAGGATTACATTCAAAGGCTTTGAGTGAATGATTGTAAGATATTATTATATATTTATTAACACCTGTATACACTTCAAAGTATTTAACCTTCTCCCGTGACCATGATGGCTGTAAAGCATTCGAAACGTCGGGAACCAAAAATCAAAATAAATTCGCGAAAAAATCCGAAAAGATAGTTTTATTTAAAATGTCAAGTATTCGCGTAAATCTAAGAAAGTATTATTTAACCTTCTTTCCATTTTTTTTCTATAATAAACCAGTATTTTAAGTAAGGTATAAAATTTTCATAGTATCATATATGTGTATTATAAATAATTTTAGCTAAGTTTTATTGTTGTTATTGATTTCCTAACCACACAAACACAAACAGACTATAACAGTCGACCGCTGTAATTTGTTAAGTTGAATAATGTTGTTTGTACCTTCTACAAACTTATTATGACCTTCATGCTAAAGTGTGAAGGTCATAAGAGTTACTGTCAAAATCTATATATATCTATATTTTTCCCTTTTTAGTGTAGCAAAGTAAGGATTCTAACGTGTTAGGCTTGTCAAATCAAACATAATAAGCCCAAACTCAAAGTATCTACTATTAGCCGTTGAAGAGTTCCACCTATCCACCTTTTGGCCTTACCATCAGATCAGGTCAACAATACCGAACCACTGTACTATCAACGGAAATAGAAACACTTGTTAAATATGTGCCTGCGTATGTACGTATGTAATTTTATTTTTTTAGAATTGGTTACCAGAGTAACATAAAAAAACATAACATGACTACTATCTTTTGATTAACATTTAATTCATTTGTAATATCTCTTTTTTTCTATAAAGAATGGGAAATATAAGTGATTATGTATTCATCTCTATTGTGAGTATCAAAAGTGAAAAAAAAGATTATAATAAAAATATGGATATTCTATCTTTAGAAAAATGCTTACATTATTTTTGTATAATAAATCTAAAGTTACCGTGTCCGAGTTTTATCACTAGTCATTGTAGTAGTTAAAATTAGTTAAGATACGAGTATTCTTCTGAACAAAACTCTAGAAGAATACTTTTTCTAGGATAATAATATACTTTATGCCTCTTATACTGAAATATTATTTCATTTGACCGTTTGAGATTTTAACGTCTATAAATTATATATTGATCATCATATAAGCTCAATTTGAACTTTCTAAAGATATTAGGGTAGGAATCTATGTTATAAATATTATCAAAAATCCCTCAACTCTTTTATTCGAAAGATGTTAGCGAAAAGAAATTTATGGGATTACATTAACAGTTTTTAGCTATTCTCTACGGGACCATAAAAGGTACAAGGAGATGTAGTTGCACGTTTGAGTAATTTGCCAATTCAGCGGGCGGTAATAAAAATTCCCGGCACTAACTCAATAAACTTCCACCAGATGTCTCTTTTGTTATATTTATGGGCTTCTAACATTTTGCAGACAACATTCACTTACTAGGTAAAATTGAAAGCAAAATGTTGCACAATATATAATATGTTATGTTACCAGATAAGAAAATAAAAATTGTAACGAAACGCTTGCTACATGTCACGTTATTAGATAAAAAATATAAAATTTAAACTTTTTTATTGCAAATGAGAAAACTTTTTACGTAATGTCTTGTTTATATAAAAATAAAAATATTAAAATCATTTTAGTGAGCAAGTATTGCTTCGCGTGAATTTTCTGAAATTCAGTCTTCTAGAAACGTTGCTAACGTTGAGAATATACACACATGTACTGTGTATAACTAACTTATTTCTGATTTCCAGTAACTAAAAATATATGTCTGTTGAAAAAAATGTAGTCACGAGAGTAAAGTTGATTTCAATAATCTCTCATTGTTTGGTAAATTATAAATCGACTAACTCACGTTTTATATAATACTAGCAAAACCCGCGGCTTCGCTCGTGCTAAAACTCAAAAAATCTCTTAAAAAGTAGTTTCATACAAACTTTCATCCCTTATTTTACCAACTTATGGGATGAATTTGGAAAAATGGTAAAACAAATATTTATTTAATTTTATTGAATAGCATTAATACCAAGTTTCAATTCTGATCATAAATATTTTTTTGGATTGTATTATAAAGTGTTTTCCCGTGGGAATTAGGTAATCTTTAGCGCTAAAAAATAGCCTATGTCACTCGCCAGCCCTCCAACTATCTCCACACAAAAAATCACGCCAATCCGTCACTCCGTTTCGACGTGAAAGAAAGACAAACAAACAAATACATTTTTACATTTATAATATTAGTATTAATGTCTATATGAATTATTATTTACAAAGATAATTAAAGTGTTTTAATTGATCTAATAAAATATTATCAATAGAATTGATATTAAGTGCGATCCATCTCTATAAGTAGTATTATGTCCTTTGTTTTTAAACTTAAGTATTAATTCTATTTTAGTAGTAAAGTGACAGGTAGTATAAAAACATCGTTAAGTAAGATAAACGGCATGGTTGTAAAATGTAGGTATTAGCTACCATGTACCATTATACAGTTTTTCTTCATTTTTCACCACTTTGTTATTTTACTTTATCTGAGTACTGTTATTACTTAGAGCTATGTTATACATAAAATTAAATCTGACCTATTTTATAATAATAGATACTACATACTTTTATTATTATGAATCTGTAAATGATTTTCACAATAAATGTACTTATCATATTAAAATTATTCTTATGTAAAAAAAAAACACTTGTAGGTATTTCGTAAATAGTTTAACTGTGTTTAGTGTAACAACCTTACAATAACAATTTAGGACTGTGTTAATGAAATTATTCTTCTATTAAGGATAAAGGATCAAATATTTTTTTACTTTATTTAGATTTGCTGGCGGTTAATACGAGCCGTCATACATGATATGAAATCCAATCAGTAGTTTTGTGTATTAAACTGTATAAGTTACTATAGTTTTTTAACTATCCCACGGGAACTCTTTAGTTTTCCGAGATGAAAAGTATCTAAAATGTTGACCGGGGGTATAAGATACCACTATGCAAAATTTCATTTAAATCGGTCCAATAGTTTCGGAGATTAGCCCATACAAACAGACAATCAGATAAAGATACAATTTTTTTTTAAAACTGGATTTGTCCTATTTCTCTTCTTACATCCTCCTGACTCGGATTTTAGCTTTTTTTCTATGTACAGAAATTCAACCTCTACAGTTTTATTATACGTATAGATATATGTATTATGTGTAGACTAACAGAACCCGCGGCTTCGCTCGTTCAAAAAACCTCTAAAGAGGTAGGTTTCTTACAAGCTTTCATCCTCTATTTTACCCCCTTATAGGATGCATTTTGAAAAATGCTAAATCAGGTATTTATTTAATTGTATTGATTGAGCATTTATACTAAGTTTGAAGTAATTCTGATCATAAATATTTTCAGGGATTTAATTTAAAAAAAATCACTCACAAGTATGGATTGTGATTTTTTGGCAAAAATCGAAGTGTCGTCTTCGTGGATGTATTCGTATGATAAATTGTTTATTTCAGAATGGCGACCGTATATCATTACTCAATTCTGATTACGCATCAATCACTTACCATGGTTAGGCTAGACTGATGTATAATACACTATACAATGGGGCAATACATGTCACTTCTTTTCCGAATCTTTACTGACCTGACATTGTGTCTTCTTGTTATAAATATAAATTACGAGTAGTAATGAATAAAATAAAGATAAACAATGAAAATTCAAAGATGCGATCATTAACAAACAGAAAAACATTAATAAACAGAAAAAATATTATTATAGATGATTGAACCATATTTTACTCGAGCTTTTCTCGATGTCGGTGACAACTTTATTTTTTAATTTTTAATTCATTTATAGATTGTAAAATACAAATTCATTAATAAAATATTGTGAAGATAAATTTATTAAGCTACTAGCTACTACTAGTTTTGTATAAACTGATACCACGATTATCATTTACTGTATTAGCATAAAAATTGCCACTGCCACTCTCTGTCCCATAAATTATTTCTACGTTGCTACGTGCAAGGCAAATATTCAACTCATATAAAAATATTTGCAAACACCCCCTAAAAACCACATACGTGTTTGGAATAAAATTAAATCCCGTTTTGTCAAAATTTTCATACTTCTTTACGAAAAGAATCATGTAATAGATTTTTTACTGTAAGAAAAAGAAAACATAAAAATTAAATTATACATTAAACGTAAAAGAGGTACGTTTTCACATGTGATATACTTACTAGCGACTCACCCTCGCTTTGCTCGGGATCGTCCCTACATACGTTTTGACGGTTAGTATGGAATAGACAGTCGTGCTCTGTGAAAAACAAAAACAAATCTATCCCACGGGACTGTAACGTACCGGAAAAAATCCGGGATAAAAAGTAACCTATGTGCTATTCCAGGCTATAATCTATCTCTGTGACAAATTTCAATTAGATACGTTCAGCCGTTCTGGCGTAAATGAGTAACAAACATCCATCCAAACTTGCAATTCGCATTTATCTATATTACGAGTATATTATTACGAGTATAAAAAGGAAAGATTTTTTATTTCTTTGTTTGTACCGAATAAGCTCTGAAACTACTGAACCGATTTAGATGAAATTTGGTAAGAAGATAGTTGGAGACCTCGGAAAGAATGTAGAATAGTTTTTATCCCTAAAGGGGGTGAAAATGGAGTTGAAAGTTTGAATGAGGAAGCAACCTAGGGACGAACCTGAGCGAAGCTACGGTGAGTGTGAGTCGTTAGTAAGAAAATAAATATACATACAGTACTCTACAATATTAGACTAGTACGTATATAGCTCATTAGAACACGTGTCTAACATTATACAGAGAATTTACAAGTAGGTTAACTTAAATATAATATCTAGATGTAGAGTGCGGCTGATGAACAATTAATATACAATCCCGCGCAACCGCGTAGATGTTGGTTGCGGTGAGAACTGCGGTTTTAAAATTGGTTGTAGAATGCTTGAGAATAAGTTGATACTACGAGTAAATGCTTGTTCTACGATGTTATGAACAATCGAACTACAAGGAATGTACAGATATATTTTTTAAACATAATGCCGCTTGCGGGTATAAATATTATTTAAACCTGTGAGGATTATAGATAAAAAAAAATCTTTAAAAATATCTACTTTGTGACTGATCTTGCTAAAGGGCATCCATTAATTACGGACAATTTTGGCGATTTTTCGACCCCCTCTCTCCTTCTTGGTAAGATTTCGTGAGATTTTGCACGACCCCCTCCCCTAATCTCACGTGAGATTTTTTAAAATGCGTATTTACAATGTAAATTAGTTAATCTGTGCTTCGATTACATTAGATTTATTTAAAAAAAATCAATTTTCTTATATTCCTTTTATTTAAATAAATAAACTAAACTTTAAATAAAATAGACTTTTAATAAATGTTTTTTTTTTAATTCAACATTTTAATAAATACCTGTTTATTAACAGTTAATAAATATTGATTAATAGTTAACAAATCATCATAAAAAAATTACTTTAACATTTTTTATTCCGCCATAACTTCGATAGAAAATTCTGTACGATCAGGTAAATTAATCATATTTTATAAAAATAATAAAACAATGGTTGTAATAAGTTATACAGATTTTTCTTTACTAAAAATTATTAGTGCATCGTATGTTTATTACTAAAGATTGTGGCATTATTTTTTTATGAGTGTTCTCACTGGTATAAAAAGAAGAAATATTCACTTAAAAATTTTTTTACTATTAATAAATATTTATTTATTAACAGTACTTATTATTAACGAAAATTTATTGAATGTTAAGATATATTTCTTCATATTTAATAAATGAATAAATTGTTTCTAAAAAAAATTAATTTATTAATAGTTAATAAATTCTTCTATCAGTGTATAATTAAACCGCAATGAATATTATTATATATGATTTAGCCTTATTTTCCTCCAAAGTTTGGGCCCATGGTATTGGTCAAGTCTTATAACGTTAAAAAATTGTTCATACACCCTAATCCTTTGTTTAATACTTCAATGAATTTAAACTTGGTTATTTGCATTTTGTAATTATAAATTATTTTAAATAAAACTGTTTTAATATGGACTCTATGTGAAGATCTTAAATTAAAGAAATGTAATAAATAAATTTCGGGCCCTAAAAGCCGTGGAGAAAACTTACTGCAAAAACCAAAATATTGTAAAATTGTGTATTTAAATGAAAACAAACCTATAGAAATATATTTTTTATTATTCAAAGTATAAAACGATTAAAAATGTCTTAATAATATTGCCGATGAAGGGGATGTGGGAGAGCGGAAGGGGCCTACCGGAACCATTGTGTCGATCCATGGATTCAGAGCCCTCTTCCTCAGATACATTGACAATATTGTTTGCCAATGAAAGAGGAAAAGTAACAAATTAAGGAAATATCTGTTTTATATTTCTACTAGCATTGCCCGCGGCTCCGCCCGCGTTCAGATGACCAAAAACTAAATTCTTAGGTGTTACATATTAGTATACTCTTACATTGCAGTTTTTGTATTTTTCCTCAGAAATAAGATATTTTCCCGCGGTAAAAAGTATCCTAGGATCGCGCGCTACATCGCCCGGTTTATATAGCTTGAGCAGGCGGTCGAGCGATGCGGGGCAGAGGGGATGGACTCGCCGTAGGCATCTCAATGCTCGCCAAGCATTAAAAATGTTTCGCTACTAATTACTTCTAACAACGATATCTCAAAAACTATTCATCTGATTGATTTAGTGTAAAGAGCAATTTTAATCTGCATTAAATGACTAAGCTAACTAAAATATTCATTTGGATAAGGATTAATACCGAACTAAAGAAAATAACTTTGAAAATAACGTAATGTTTTTAATTAAAAATGTTAACATAAAAGTGGTTATTGTAAGTCAACCGTAAGAGATAGAGATATGCTATCGCGGACTTTTTTGTAGCATTTTTATAGATTTTGAATTCTCTAGTACATTACTTAACTGTATCTTTGCTAGTTTACGCGGCGTTCGCGTGGAAAGTTCCCATTTGGCGAGATTTTTTGCGACCTCTTCAACATTTGTCGCCGTATTTCAGCTAATTTACATAAAAGCATAATAAATTATATACCTAAACCTTCCTCAAGAATTACTCTTTCTATTGTTGAAAACCGTATAAAAATCCGTTCAGTAGTTTTCGAGTTTATCGCGTACAGACAGACAGGAGGACAGACAGGAGGACAGAAAGACGCGGCCGGGGGACTTATTTTTATAATAAGTATAGATAAAAGCTTTGTATTTAAAATAAGGTTAAACATTGTTCGGAATAATGATTTTTACAATACCTATTATATTCGTAAATTACAGCGATGAAAACGCTCCTTAAATAGATAATTTACATTTTAAGTTAGGTAATTTATTCTTGTATTTATGGTTTTTTAACAAACAAAAATATTCAATATTTCTCAATATATAGACCTAGGTTACGTAGTATATGTACAATGTATCGTGTGTGGGTGTTGTTGCGATAGTATTACAAGCGAGATTTTAATTTTCAGTATTCTCGATAGTAGAAATATTCGTAGGTATCTTTGAAATCTGTAATTTCTCAATTTTTATTAAAGTTGACAGCACAGAAAGTGAGCTAGATGCACAAGGGCGTAACGTGAGTGCTTTATATAAAGGCTTCTTTTTTTAAATATTAAACTGCAACTTTCTAGTGCTACTTTTGAATAAAACTAATAAAAATGTGGGCACAAGTTTAGAATTGGGGACATGGCCCCTGGCGGAGTGGGTGGTATTTCTGGATAAGGGACGTGATAGGGAGTCGAAATGTTAAATAAATTTTTTAATACAACAAAAGATTCAAAAGTTATTGAGACTTAAAGTTACAACATTTCCATACATTTTCATATATTTCTTTACCACCATTCGGAGTGGGTGGTATTTTTAGATAGGGGAGGTGACAGAGAGTCAAAATATATTAAAAATATTTGGAGGAAACGTACGACTAAAAAGTTATTGAGACTTAAAGTTATAACATATCTAACACATTTCCATACATTTCTTTACCTAAATCAGTGATTACAACAGATAAACATACCTTTAACGAATAGTACGCATCCTTTTTTATGTACATTACACATTTTCACAACAATTAATGCTTTATTGTATTTAATATTTTAATAATTTCACAACACAAACAAAATGATCTTACATTTTGACAAAAGCAAAACTGACACTTTGTTTTATATTACCGCTTAAATGACAACAGATTATATTTGATTATTTTTGCTTTTTCTGTTGGTAAAATATTACTATTAATAAATAAATAAATAAAAAGAAAAATATTATTTTCACTTTATAAATACATTTATGACTTTTTATTTGATTTATGTAAAATATATTGTTTTACAATTGTACATTTAGTAAAAAAAAATCATTTTTTTATTTGTGAATATTTTTAATTATTTATTTATTATTCGTCATATCTGGGTTAGGTTAGGTTAGAACATTTAAGATCCCGGGGGAGAAGCCAACTCCTACCGGGCGCGTCCCCAGGTGGCGGATAGGGGCATGCCACCCGCTTAGAGGGGCGGGTGGTACCGGAGAAATCCGGCGCGGACCAAATGGCTTGGATGGGGCCGCTCGTCTAGGCCTCGAGCCGAAGACGTTGCGGCCACCGGTGGTGGGACCGCTTGGTCCCACAACCGGATGATGGGTGCCGATTGCGGGACTGTGGTCGCAGGCCCGCATCCGGCGGAGGGGTAGGCCGCGGCGGGAGAGGAGTGCCGGTATTTCGGTGCGCCGTTCTCCCTACCTTCCGCGGCCTTGACGGGGCCGCCACCGTTTGATGGCGGACGCGGTGGGGCTGCAGGGGAAGAGGAGTGTCGGTGTTTCGTTGCCGCTCTCCCTGTCCTCTGCAGCCGATTGGAGGTGGCCCACTTCGGTGGGCGGCGTTTGGTTTAATGGGGCTGCTCCGGGTACCTCTCTGGCGTAGCAGAGTTGACTGTGGAGCAGCCCCATTGGTTTGGTGGTCTGCGTTTAGGCAGACCTGCCGCCGGGGCGCCGTAGTAGTTATGCGCAAGCGATCCTGCGGCGTCCCACTAAGGCGGGGGGAAGGGATGTCGGGTTTTAGTGGGTAGTACCGGCTCTTCTAGCCGGTGAGCCCCACATCACCACCTGGGGGATCAGGTGGTATGCGTAAATGCATTTCCCGACGATAAAAAAAAAAAAAAAAAAAAAGGTTAGAACAGTTGCCACAACGCACGAGCCGAGCGAGCGAAGCGAGCGTGCCGCGGTAGCGGCCGGCGAGTGCCATAAATGACTAGAAAACTAGAAAATTCGAATTTCACGCAAAGTACAAATAAAGACAATCATCTGGAGATCATTTTGACAATTGAAAGTGACGTTTTGACTCCAAGTGTCTAAATGGTAGTAATGTTAAAATAATGTATGGAAATGTTATAACTTTAAGTCTCAATAACTTTTGACTCTTTTGTTGTATTAAAAAATTTTATTTAACATTTCGACTCCCTATCACGTCCCCTATCCAGAAATACCACCCACTCCGCCAGGGGCCATGTCCCCAATTCTAAACCGCAGCCAAAATGTGTGCATGTGTTCGAGCCATTATTTTGAAACGTATAACGTATGTTTAGGTATTATCTCTAGTAGGCTATTTACTCCCGTGACTTCGCGTATTTTAAATTTACTTCCCTTCTCAGGATTTCATCTTTGTAAGGATCTCTGAACTGAGTTGAAGTTTCGTGTTAATATATGCAGCATTTTGCGTATTCTCATAAATGTTTACGCTACCTTTCATTTCACATCCTGCAAAAATCTTTCCTTTATCTGGAAATTAATGGTTGTCTAGTGGTTTTCATGAGATTTACCTACAGCGAGGTAACTCGAATAGACCTAGAGGAAAATTAGCTGTGACATACGAACAGATGAACATGGTGCTAAAAATTTGTTCGATTACTAATTTTCGATATATTTTTATTATGTTATGACTTAGGATTTCTTTGACAGCTATCAAAAGTTAGAAAAGCATATAAGTTTTCGATTGTCTCTGATACGTAATACAGATGTTTAATTGGTTTGATAGAAAAAAAAATGTTTTAGTGTACGTAGCAACCCAAGCAACCTTTTTGTGTACTCTCCAGATACATAATCCACCAATATTATTTACAGAGTAGCATTTTCTTTAAGGCAAGCGAGCCTAAGTCCTCTCTTTTCAATGAAGGAGTTGGACATTTTCTGCGCGATACTTTCGTTTTCCTAACATCTACGCGAAGTCGGGGACACAGCAAGTAGATAAATATTTTTACAAGCCACATGTGCCAGATATGAACATACATTTCATATGAACATATAATGATGGCCACTGTTGTGTACTAAGCATTGATTTAATTCATGTAATAATTAAATAACTTCCATAGATAGTAGATATTAGTAATAATTCATTATAGTTATCTGAGTGTGTACATTAAATATGCAAAATGACAAATCAAATCAATGAATATTATATCATATTTTAACAAATTATACTTAATGCTAAAATTATTTATATTGAGATGGGAGCTCTGTAAGCTTTCATTCAATGTACATTAAAAAATTGAGTTAAAATATTACGTGACTTAAATAAAATTTACTTATAAAATAAACTTTACTTACTCCTCTCCTTTTTGATCTATTATGATTAAAAAACCTACATTTAATTATAAAAAATACAACTATTTTTATTATTTTTTCTTTATCTTAGCTTTTGTTGCCACCTACAATGAAATAGGTGTGTAGAACTCTTGTAAAAATTAGTTCTCATATTATCATTATGAATGGTGAAGCAAATAGAAAACTGGTCAAGTGTGAGCTTAAAGATAACAATTATACTATATCTTAAATAGATTGAATTTTTTATTAAATTAATAAAAATTCCAATTTTAAGGTATAAAAAATCTTTGTGTCTTCTACATTTATAACATAAGTACTTAAGTCAAAATGTTTTACTCTAATAATATACAGTCCAACTTTGGTATAGTGCTGGAACACTATTGTGAATATTAAAACTAAGTAGAAACTCAACTAGGCTTTTAAACGAGGAGCAATGTTCTCTCAACACGAATATTTTTAAGTATTTTTATATCATTTCATTTTTTTATATCATTTCAGTGATATCAATATCACCTCCAGGTAAATTTCTAAGAAATTAATTAATTTTCTAAGAAATCTATTGTTAACTGTAACGCCGGCGTGTCCGCGGTCGTGAAGGGAATATAGTCTATGTACATACAAGTAGCAAGACCCGCAGCAAGGAGTTTCCGATTGCATAATACTATGTTACTTCGTCAACTTGTTTACACTCTTTAGTTCACTTTTTGCAGAGTCGTGTTTTTTTTTTGTAAATTTTTTTTGTCAAACATTTTGTATGTTTTTTTTAATAATTTAAAATATGCTAAAAATTACGCAATGAGTTCTGTTGATTAATAAATATCCTTTCTCATATTGCTTTAATTTTATTTCTTAATATAGTTATTAATTCTAGTTATTTGAAAGTAATAAATTTTTATTTTGTATACTAGCGACTCACCCTCGCTTCGCTCCGGTTCGCTCCTAGGGTATGTATACAGCTTCCCTATTTGAATCGGATATTATTAAATTTTTCATTGGTTTTAATTGTTTTTCGTGGTGACCCTATTTTTTTTTTGAAATAAAAGTAGCCTAAGTTATTCCTTTTTACATCAACTATCTGCCAGCGTAAGTCCCGTCAAAATCGGTTTAGAAATTTCAGAGATTAGCTGGAACAAACAGACATACAGACAAAAATTGTAAAAAATGTTGTTTTAGTATATGTATGTATCGTGTATACATCCATATGTATTAAGTAAAAATCTGTTATTTTGACATTTCAAACAGACACTTCAATTTAATTTATCTTTATAGATTTTTTTTGAGTAATGTTACCATCGTATAAATATTGACAAATATTGACATTAATATTTACGATACTAACGTCACTCAATTGTTTTGCCTTCCCCGAACCTCTCCACTAACACTTAAACTTTATCGTATGATATTAAAGTTTAAATTGACTTTTAAGTATTATTTATTACGAATTTTTTGTATGGGAGTATAGAAAAGTGTTGTTTTTAGACTTTTTCAGACAATTTTTTTTAATTTTTCTCTCCGTAAGAACCATCCTCGTACTTCAAGGAATATTCTAAAAAAAGAATTAGTGAAATCGGTTCAGCTGCTCTCGAGATTTGCGCTTACCATTCAGCGATTCATTTTTATATTATAGAATAATCAACTGTTTTCATGAATAATATTAGTATGTATTAGTATTGTAAAGATTAGAAAAACGACAACAGTAAATGAGAATTTCTCATTCACTTTTATACTTTGAATTCGAAAACCAATTTCTTTTGATAGGGACTATTTGAAGTTGTTTAACATGAAAATCTAATTTTCATTCTTATCACATACACCTAGAGCTAGTTGGATAAAATTGGTTGTAATTATGGTAGAGCTGTGTCGCAGTCACAATCACACTTCTAAGCGCCACACTTATTACAATGAACTTTAGGGGCAGTAAAATAAAGTTAATGGGTATCTCTCTCGTAAAAGGTTTTCTCTAAAAGCATTAGATATTTTGTAGTCTTGTACTGATTTTAATATGTTTGCTTAATGTATCTTTTAAGTATTGCGTATTATTATCGGAGATGAAACAATAATATTCTATTATATTCTTTATTGCACTTAAAATATGATACAGAAAAAATAAAAAAAAAATTAACATAGTTCACAAAGGTGGTAATAGTTTATTATTAAGATTTAAAATATAAAATCATGTTCATTTTAAATAAATAAAAACTAATATAAAATATGTATGTATTTTTAGATATACATAAGATTATGATATACATATATAATGATATAAATTATTATACAATAATCAACATATGAATGTAATATATACACTTGTGCACTATAATATCTCCTGCGCAATTGGCTAGGTCTCAATGATTTTGGCCGCCGTAGCCGGAATCGGTCAGGAGAACATCACATGTATATTTATTTAAAACCTTACTTATTAACTTAAAGATTGTATTTAAAATTAGACTAATAGAGTTTAAGTAATCCGGTACAAAATAACAAGCCGTAGAAGCTTAATGGGACTATAAATCTTTAACTATCAAAAATAATTATAAATATATCTAATTTTAGCATTAAAATAGTATTAAAAATCATGTGCATATTGTATTATGTTCCTTAAAATGCCATATTTTTTAAACCTACGTATAAAAGCTTTTTGAATATTTTCTGTGAAACTGTTGTGATAATCTAAACTAATATTATCTAAGTAATATTATAAAGAGAAAAGTATGATTTTTTGTATGTTAGTTTCTAATGGATAAACATATAAAATACTAAAGCAATTTGAAAATTCTTTCACCTATAGAAAGCTATATATCAACAAGTAACATGGGCTGTATCTTATTTTGAAAAAAATAGAGATCTCTACGAAAATTGCAATAATGTATCGAAGGTATCAAAAATTTGCCTATAAAAGTCATTACTTGGCGTTTGTTTTGAAAGCTATGGTATGGTATGGTATGGTATGGTATGTTCGGGCTGTTTTCCGCAACTCGACGACTATGCGCCTATTTTGCGTGTGTGGGAAATTAACTTCTCGTTACTCTTGCCACCCCAGTTCCTCCAGGAACTTCAGCAACCTCTTCGTCTTGCCGAAAATTTCCGGGAGTGACCCAGGAGTGCCAAGATGTTGAGCCCGGTACGTCGCTACACCTGGACAATACAAGATCACATGTGCAGCCGTTTCATCTGCCCCCATGCACGCCCTGCAAAGTGGACTGTCAGTTATACCTATATTAAATAGATGTTTATTATATGGTCCGTGGCCGGTTAAGGCCGCGGTAATTTGCCTGAGTTGAGGTCTGTTAAGTTTGATGATACGGTTCGATATTTTGGCATCAATGTTTGGAAGCGATTCTTTCGCCTGTCTACAGTCTACAACTTCACGCCATACATTGTTGTGTTGGCGTTTAGTTCGTTGTCGGATTTGGCCTTTGAGCCAGCAAGAAGGTAACGAGACGATGGGCTCTGGTCCTATCGCCGTCATGTCCGAACCCCTTCTTGCTAGCTCATCTGCCTTATCGTTCCCCCACGAGTTACTGTGGCCTTTGATCCATTGTAAGGTGATCTCATTCCGGTCACTTACCTGTGTCAAGGCCTTATGACATTCATAGATCATACCTGATGTGGTAGAATTACTATTTAATGCCTGTAGTGCTGACATGCTGTCTGATAATATGCGGATGGAGCAGTCTTCCACCTTCTTTGCCGCAATTGTTCTGGCTGCCTCAAGGATACCTAGACTTTCAGCTTGAAACACCGTGTTGTAGGTACCTAGAGGTATTGAGGTTTTAATGTTTAAATCATCGGAGAAAATGCCACAGCCAGTCCCCGATTTGGTTTTCGAGCCGTCGGTGTAGATTCTTAGGTCCTTACTGTCGCGACCTTCATGTGTATCTTCCTCCAGCTGTATTTTATATTTTTTGTCAAAAATGTATTTTATTTGTATTCCGTCATTGGGTGCTCCCATAAGAGGAATGTCTTTGGCTACGTCCATTAGGATTTTTGTATGTGGAGTGCCTGTTTTCCTTAGCAGTTTTTGACCATCTAGTCTTATCGCGGTAGACGCAGCCTCTTGTTGTATAAACAAGTGAAGCGGTAAAAGGTTTAGCATGGCTTCGAGAGCTGCGGTTGGTGTTGTTCTCATGCAGCCCGTCACTGCCATGCACACCAGCCTTTGCCAGCTTTGTAGCTTGGTTTGTGCTGTGGTCAAAAGTGTTCTACGCCACCACACTAAGGCACCATAGCTGATCATAGGTCGTATTACCGATGTATATAGCCATAGAGTTATTTTGGGATTAAGGCCCCATTTTTTACCTATCATCCTTCGGCATTGCCAGAAGGTGATACTGGCTTTGTTTAGTAAATTGTCTAGGTGTTTAGACCAATTTAGTTTGCTATCTAAGGTAATTCCAAGGTATTTTACCTCTGTGGTTAATGTTAAGGTGGAGTTAAAGAGTTTCGGCAGGGTGTAGCTTCCTAGAGCTCTTTTGTTTGTGAACATTATTAGTTCTGTTTTGCGTGGGTTAACACTCAGATTATAGTCATAGCACCATTTTTCGACTATATTTAGGGCTGTCTGAGTTAATTCACAGACTGTACTTGTGAATTTGCCCGTTACGAGGATGGCTAGGTCATCTGCATAGCCTATCGTATAATATCTGTTGTTGTTGAGCAGGGTTATTAGGTCGTTGACTACTAGGTTCCATAAGAGAGGTGAGAGTACTCCTCCTTAAGGACATCCTTTGGCCACGATGGCACCTTGTTTGTTGCTGTTACCTAGCCTGACCACTCTGTTCGCTAACATGTATTGAATCCAGTCAGTTATTACTGGATTTACCTTATGTCTACTGAGTGCGGCTTTGATACTAGTGAAGTTGGTTTTGTCAAAAGCACCTTCAATGTCAATAAAGGTGCCTAGACAAGTGTCTTTGGTATCTAGTGCCTCTTCGATTTTGTTTACTACTGCATGAAGCGCTGATTCCGTTGATTTGCCTGAACTATAGGCATGTTGATTCCTGTGTAAGGGTGTTTTAGCTAAAGCGTTATCTCTCAGGTGTCTATCACATAATCTTTCCATAGTCTTAAGTAAGAAAGATGTGAGACTGATTGGTCTGTAGGATTTTGCATCCGAGTAATCTGTTCTACCTGGTTTCGGTATGAAGATTACTTTAACTTCTCTCCAGGTTTTAGGCACGTAGCTATACGCCAAACATGCCTGGTATATTTTGTTAAGTGTGTGGTGCAGTCTCGGGCCTCCCCATTGTATAAAGGCAGGGTAGATTCCATCTAGACCCGGCGCCTTGAATGGTTGGAAGCTTTTGATGGCCCACGCTATTTTCTTGGTGTTTATGACCTCTGACGCAACTTGCCAGGAGGTATCTGTTGCATTGTGGTTTACGTCTAACCACTTGTGTTCATTAATCATTGAGCAGTCGGGAAAATGCGTCTGCAGAAGCACTTGGTGTGATTCTTCTAATGATTTGGTATAAGTGTTATCTGGTTTCCTTAGTGAACCCAGTTCTCGTTGTGATTGTCCGGTGAGGATTTTCCGGATTCTGTTAGCCTGTATAAACGATTCTATGGAATCACAGTATTTCCGCCATGCACGGTTCCTCCAATATCTTATACGTTTTTTGTACATGGCCTTAACGTTTTTGTACTGGTCCCAATCTTGATCGTTATATGTATTCATAGCCCTGTTGAAGGCTTTCCTAACCTTGGTTCTAAGGCGTTTTAACTCTGGACCCCACCATGACCGTTTGTCTGCTGGGTTTTCCGGAGGGTATATTAATGGGCAGGTTGCCTCATAGCATGTTTTCATTAACAGCGTTAATTTGTTGACTAGTTGTTCAATGTTGTCAGTGTCTGTTATCTTTTCCGGATAATCAAGCTCTCGCAAGCCCTCTATGAGTAGTCTGCGAAAAGCTACTTTATCTGTTTTCCGGACGTTCCTGAAGGGTTGTGGGGGTATAGGGGTAAGTCCTAAGTCAAAGCATATCCATCTGTGGTCCGAGCAGGAAGCCTCGTCGGACACATGCCAGTTGGATATCAGTTTGGCCCCACCTTCGTTTGCTAGCGTGAGGTCAATAATGGTACTGGCACGCCTTGTTACAAATGTAGGTTTATTACCTGTGTTAATAACGTCTAAGGTAGTGGTTGATAAATATTCAATTAAGGTCTTACCTCTGTTGTTTGTGTTTTCGTTACCCCAGATTGTGTGGTGGCAGTTTGAATCCGTGGCAACGATGATATCTAGCCCTTCTGCTTCGCAGTAGTTGACGAGTCGCACCAGGTCTTGGGGGGGAGGGTCCTCTCCATCCGGCATATATACCGAAGAGAGGACTACTTCCCGTGACGTCGTCGTAGTCTTGGCTGTTTTAATTGTGCAGATGTCTCTAGAACAGAAATCTGTTAGGATCTGCACAGGAATGTTATTTGTAATGTAAATAGCGGCCCTTGTTTGGGGTTCATTGCTTGTTATTATCTTACCTTTGATGTTGTTTAATCCTTGTATGGACCCTGATCGGGATAACCAGGGTTCCTGGATGAACGCTACGGCTGTGTTATTTACCTCCAACCACTTGCGTAGCTGCGCTGTAGCGGTGAGACTGTGGTGGAGGTTGATCTGGAGGGCTCGACTATTTGGTAAAAGGGACTCCGTCATCCGAGTCATCCCCTGTACCAAGGTCGAGTTCCTCTATCCCCTGGGCGGCCCAATCCCCGATGCTCTCCGCCTCATCACTGACGTTCGCCATTTCGACGTTCGCCTGATCGTGCGGTGCATCGGCCGGATCCGCTGATGGGAGGTTATTGTCTCCGTCGTCAGTGCTGGGGTGTTGAGCTTGCTCGGTGGTGTCCATTTCGATGGATGTATCTTTATCCACGGTTTGATCCGGTGGTGTTTCCGAAAACCTGCCCTTCCTTACTTCAAATTTAACGTAGACGGCGCCCAGTAAGTAACAGAGCTGCCGTCCTCGTTCCAGTATGGCGTTGGTCAGGTCCTCTGGTATGCTGACCACAATAAAAGTTCCTGCTGTTTGTTCGCGGGCGGAGTGCAGTAACCACCGTTCGACTCCTGCCCACGGGTTAAAGTAGCGGAGGGCCTCACCTATTTGTTTAGGTTCGACTTTCCCCGGTATTAATATTCCGCAACGGATTTTCTTTGGGAGGTCCGACTGCTTTTTGACCTCGACCTTAACTCCGGATGTTAGAGTGTGGCCATGGATTGCTGTTTTCAGCCAGTTCATAGCTTCCATGTTCATACACCAAATTTGTAGTGATCCGCCGAAATAGGTGGGTCTGCCTTGGAAGGTTGGTGGGTCTTTAGCTTTGGCCTGAACTAAGGCCCAAAGTTTGTTATTTAGCAACTCTTGGGTTTCCTCCGCCTGTTCTCTGGTTAGGTGCCCTGAGTTGCTTGCTGTAATGGCTGCTATTAAGTCTGATTTCGCAGCCTCTGCGTAGCTTCGTGGAGTTGCGCCTGTGCGGGCTTTTTTGTTCTCTCCGCTAGGCGTTATTGACTCATCTGGTCTGTGTCGCTTGTTGGTCCCGCTACCTCCGCTGGCGGAACCGGAGGTTTCCGCCTTTTGGGGCTGCATACCACTTGCGCACTGTTTTGGGTCGGCAGCATCTGCCGAGGTGTTGGCTGTAGGCGCCACCGTGGTTATTCCGGCTCGCCTCTTACGCTTCCACCTGGCGACTGCGTTCGGTCTCTTTCTTAGCCTCTTCGCTGTTGTGGTTCCTGCTTCGTTGCCGGTGTTCTGGTTAGGTTCCCCTTGCGGGGGGTGCCTGTTTGTTTTACGGAAGGTTACCACAGTCCATGGTCCTCCTGTTTCTTCCGTACTCAAGTGAGTGGTTGTGGATGCAGCCGTGGCCGCCTCCTTTCCAGCCTTCGCGATAGCCGTTGCTTCGGCGGACGGGGGCAGTTCCAATTTCTTGGATGCCTCCACGTCTACTTCAGCGTTGGCCTTCGCTGAGCCGGTTCGGGGTGCCGATGGAGCATTTCCAACCTCCCTCTTCCCCTTGTCGGTTGCTTCAGCTGCAGTCGAAATTGGGGGGGCCTCCAGTCGCCTGGTTGCCTCCTCGCCTCTAACGCTTGCAGTTGCTGCAACCGGTTTGGGGTGGCCCGGAAGTGATGAGGAAAGGGGGCCTGGTGTGGCCTCCACTGACCTCATTGGTTTATTAGGGCCCGGTAGGGCGGGCTTAGGGACTTTGGGTTGCCCCTTAGTTCCTTTGCCAGCCTTCCCTTTGCTGCCCTGTTGGGGAGTGGCGTGGGAACCTCCTACAGGAAAACCTGTGCTCGGCTCACCGGACGCGTTCGTGTTTAGTGTTTTTGTAGGGGCTTCTTTGGGGTTTCCCTCCGATGCCACCTTTGTTTTTGTTTTAATGAATCCTGTTAAATCCATAGTTGTTTTGTTTTGTTTTCATCTGCCTGGCTTCCCACCCTCCTCGGAGCCCGCAACTGGGAGTGCTCTATGAGCACTAGGACTACCAAGCAGATATAGGTAAGAAGGGATGGCGTACAGTGCGACATCTGGAGCTCAGACGCACGTGCCCGAAGGCCGCGTGCTATGTGTGGCTGGAGGACCGGATTCTGATCTACCAGTTGTTCCACACACCCTTACTCCATCAGCATGACCTTCCGCTTCCCCCCCCCGTACCTCACCTACGGCCCTCTGACGGGACGTATAGCCGTTTCCCCCGGGCTGGTTAGGCTCGGGGGTACTGTTTAGCACGAACTCGGGACCAAAGGGGCGTGTTGTCGGCTGGTCTGGCTCGACTCAACCTCCCAGGACTCCGTCATCCGCGCGTACAGCGCTCAACTGCGCAGGCTCTAGCGCAGGTAGGTGTATCAATATATTTGAAAGCTATTGATGGTACATAAAATAATGTACTACAGATGTTTATAGTACTCATCATTACCCAAAAAAAATGAAAATAAGTCTCTAGTATCATATATTGCCTATATGGGATTTCAAGATTATATTATTTACTGTGGATCGCTTTCCGAGAAAATACATTAATATTTTTGCGAATACCATTTTCGTAAACAAACACGAAAAGGTATGCATTCAATAAAAAGGAACATGTATTATTACGACTTAGTCAAAATTTGTTACTTAGACAAAAATAATATCATATTTTACACATACATAGGTACAATATAAAATATGTATAACTTCTTTTTCTCATGTTTTTCTAACGCAACTTTTCCAAACTTATTGATTGATTTTTTACTTTTATGCCTTTGTTCGATCAAGGTAAAGTTTTCCTTACATAACAACAACAAAGTAATAGGATTACATCATAATATTGAATTGTTATTGGAAGGGAGTCAAGTTCAGCAATTTTTTACAATTCAAATAAATTTAATTCAAATAAACACGAATTACCATTTTTTACTCATTTCTGCGTTATCATAAGGTAAAGGGCGCATTTTTATTATATGGTATCCAGGTTCTTCGATGCCCCAAATGGGCCAGGTGCACTTGAATTAATAATATCTCTTTTAGAATTTAGTTTTTTCTTAGTTTATATTTTTTAAGTTTTAAACTTCGTAACATTATTGGTCAATAATTTCAGAACTATTAGGTTTTCAATTTCGTCGTATTGTCTTTTTCTTCTCTCGTGTAAATAACACAGCACTTCAAGCTTGTATTTCTGTTGTGGTTGCAAAAATTTGATTAAGCTTGATTTCGCTGTAACTCGTGAAATTACAAAATTTCAAACAAAAGTTGTAGGGAATTTTATGTTTTATAACTTTCAACGTAATGTGAACAAAATGGCTTAAGAGAAATAATATTCACGAAAAACTGGTTTGGTACCATTTTTCCAATATGGCGGCGTGAGTGGCAGTTGTTCAAGGATTGGACTTGGATTATTAATTAGGACACCAAACTGTAACAATCTACCGAATTAAAACTCTCCTTGTTAGTAGTACCTAAGCTTCAGCAAAGTAAACTTTTTTTTTCGCGTAATTTGAGAATTATACAAATATTTGCTTTATCCTTAAAATGAATATTGGATGTGTAAATATTTTATTTCCCTACTAATCTAACAAATTACGTAAGCTAGCCAAAACACAAGTTTTATTCGAGTTACGAGTTTTTTTATAATATTATATTCTAGTATGTTACATGTTGTTACACCTAAAGGCTAAGAATTTAACTTAACTGTCAGTTTATCTCCTTTGAAAGACGGGGAATGTTATTGTGCTTTGCATTAGCACTTTCTGGCAGCTCGATGTAACGAAACAGTTTATATTTTATAATATATTTAGTGGTAGGTAAGACATTTAGTAGGTAAAGGTGACAGGCATGCTAAATGATGAAAGTTGTCATTATTCTAAAAATATTTAAATCATTATGTTTAGAATTTATATTTTTAGCTTATTTTTAAAACGAATTGCATCTGTCGTGGTTATTAATTAGCAAGACACATAGCATCAGTTTTATTTTTTTATAGTTTCTTTTTACATGATCAAAATATATTAATTCATCGAATTATCATATTTTTTTATTATAACATAATCAGTTGACATTCATTACTAATATGTAATAAATAAAATATTTATGTTTAATTTTTATTCGCATTTTTTTTAATTCGCTTGTTTTTAATTATTATTATTGTTAAATATTAAGTATAATATACCATTTATAGTAGGGGAGCCCAAGAGGGGATTTTTGTAGTTACTCAAGCGCGGCAGATTAACATAAAAGAGGATAAGCTGATGTTATAAGGAGTAACTCAGGACAATTTTATTTTAGAAAAAGAATTAGGGTTCAGCACAAAAATGTGTATCTAGGGATGCACCCGAGCGAAGCGAGGGTAAGTAGCTAGCTAGCCATTAATTATCATAATATTTCTTTTATACTGAGCGTATATATTGAGCATATAATTGCATATTAATACATATCATTGTGTAGTGTAATAATGTGTAAAACATAATAACATCTGTTCTTCTTCTATGGCTTGCTTTCATTAGTTGTCCAGAGGGGAATGCCCGAGAAATCAATCGGCATAATAACAGGGTAACCTGCTCACCAGCTGGTGCACTTACGGCTATAAAACCGGTGCACATGTCCTACAATGACCTTGTCGAAACTCTTAGACTAACCACTACAATGCTGCGCTTGAGGCTTTTCGCTATTTTAGGGAGAGGCGGGTCACCGTCGATATAAGCTTCAATGTTGATAGAAGGGAGGGATCCTAGTCTTATCGAAGTTTTGTAACCCATTCATACTCTATATTATATACAATGGCCGGTAACGGTCTTTGGACAATTCCATATTTATTTATTATCTGTTGACGCAAATATGAGCTGCCTGGTGAAGTGTGACATCAAACAAATTTTAATGCCATAACACGTAAGCCGTTAGGAGTATAAAATTGTTCTGAGCGTAAGCCTTACCAATGAGCAAAAAGGAGTGAAATTCAAAGTTGTAAATATTATTTATTGTTTATTAAAGATTGAAATTAAATTAACGCATCATTAATTATCATTAATTTTAACGATTTAAGAATGTCAAGTACAACCTGTTTCTTATTAATAATATAATCACCGACTTCCGATTAAATGGCTTGTGAAAGGACGAAATTATAAGGATTCTGTTTATGACAGTCGCTAAATCTTACCTAAAAATAGAAAAAAATGAGTTTAGTTAGGTATTTAAAACTTAGGCAATAATATCTCACTAACCTTATTTATACATATATGTTTGTACTATGCACCTGTAAATCTCGAACAAAGGTCATTCTTATGTCCCGTCAAGACACTTGGGAAGAAGCTTTCAAGCCGTGTCAAGAATTTCTGTCTCGTTAGTAACAAAGTTATTCTAAAAAAAAATCTCTAGAAAAAAATCTATATATTAAAATAGAGTATTTGTATTTAGAATTTTTGTGCATCTCTAAATATTTCTTTTTTTAATTTCGGTATTTTGTATAATTTTAAAGCTAATCGAGGCAGAATAATTTAAACTTTATGGGTTTATATTTACTTCAAAGAAATCTGTGTCACAATAAATAATATTTAAAAAGTTTATGGAAATGGTATTATAAATATGCTTTAATAAAATCGTTTTACCGGAAGTATTTCATTTTAATGAACGTTCAATGCAAATAAAGATTTAACGATCTAATAGAAATGTGTATTATTTATATAAAACGATTGAGACTCCGCTATAAAAGAATATATCATAGCTGATACAATAAAATGCGCTATTGTTATGATTATTGGCATTGAATTTTATTCACTGGATGTCAATAACGTATATTTTACTGGTGCTTGTAAGATTTTATATTATGTATAGAAAAGGAAGCTTCCGGTAGGCATTGGTTTTATGAATATTAGTCTATTGAGTCGTTGCAGTACCAAACTATAAATAACAAATGGTTTAGTAACTAATATAAGTAGATTAATTTACTTTTTGTTAGATATTACTTCTCCCCAAAAGAAAATAAAAACTTGAAAATTGAATTAAAAAAATCAGCAAATGTTCAAGTTTAAAATTATAAAATATCATTGATCAATATATCAATATATAATATATTCTGTACTATTTTGTTAATGTCAATAAAAATCTACAGGTATAGTGTTGTATCAAAAACATAGACGCTTTGAAGTTTTTGGTTTGTTATGTAACTACATGTCAAACTTGACAAACCATGTCGATCGTACATAAAAACAGAATAAAAGTTCAACGTGGAGCTGCAACTACGCGAACATATTGTGCGGAACAAAAACAAAGCGCTTTGCGTTAGAAAGTTTAAAATTTATTTAATAGTTCTTTCATTTTATAAGCTTACTGTTAAACTATGTGCATATCGTATTAGTAGTATTCTATAAAATATTTTTAAAGTTTTTATCTTCATTGTTTCATAGTTATTACCAGATTTACAGTAATGACCTAACCTCAATTTAGATTAAGCTTTCAAAACAAAAAAAGCTAAATATTGTTGAAAATATGAGTAGATTTTGTGGACATTTAGTCCTAGCCATACGGCTGGGTGGTAAACTCAAGATCTTTAGAGTAGTAGTCAATGTGAGGCAAACTCATACAATCGAACGCACATACATACATATTATGTATTGATGTTAATGCATATAAAATAAATAAATGTGCATCTACATAAATGCAATTTAAATATTTACAATCACACTGAAATTGCATACCGAGAATGAAATTTGTTTGCTTTATACTCCAAATAATGCAAAAATAATATTTTAACTTAAGTACTTACTGCGTTCATTTTCAACCGACTTCAAAAAGGAGGAGGTTCTCAATTCGACTGTATGTTTTTTTTAAAAGTAGACGTGAAATTAATGTTGAATGCTAAAAATAGTTAATATAATTTCCTTCTTCACGTATTTACATATTCTAGTCCGTTGTGTATAAAAACTTAAAAGAGCATCTACTACGCTGGGGAATAAAGATGATAAACGAGGTAAGAAAGATACTTTCTGAAGAATATCGTTTGATGTGTACTTTCGTTTCTTTCGTTCTGACGTTCTTATTTACTGGCAAGCGTGTTTGCGACATTGATATGTAAGGATCATACTCACCTATATATATTTGAATTAAAGTACCTGTCTGAAATTTTAAAAGTAATACTTAAAATATATATTAATCATAAGTGAAAAAGGACTTTGTTATGTAAATCTAATATTGTACTATAAATCCATAAACTATTTCCATTCGATAAACCACGTCAATTTGTAATGCTGTTCCTGTGATAAAAGTACGCAGAAAGAGTGAAAGAAGGACAAACTTATAAAAACACTTTCGTATTTGTAATATTATTTGGTAAATAGTTAAATGATATTATATTTATTATTCTATATTTTTTATACACTATACGTGTTGTGGCGTAGACACAAAGAAAACGGTCACATCATATTACGTTTTACGCATTCCGCCATGCCGGGATGTTATCTAGAGCGCAGATAATCTTAATTGGATATAACTATACATTGTCAAAATGCTGCCCTCTTCTCCAGTGTGCAATTGCAGTAGATAATATGAAAACTAAACAATAAATATATTTTTAAAATATAATTAGATAAAGTACTGACTATATATGAGGTAGTGGTGGCCCAGTGGTAACGCGCTCGCTTGGAAAACCGAATGAAGCGGGTTCAAATTCCGGGTATCGCATCTCTGATATTTTCATGTGCGCATAAGTTCCAACATTATTACAACATTTAATAATTTATATATTTATATGTACTTGTCATAACCATGAAGGAAAATATCGTGAAAAAAACATCTTTCATTTAAGTTGCAGTAGAACAACCAAGCAAGTTGACGCTTGAAAACTAAAATTAAGGGGATTGAGAATTTGAGTCACCTATGAGATTTTCATGTGCGATTCATTTTAACCACTTGTTAATACTGTGATGGAAAAAATCGTGCGCAAAATATCCATATCTAAGAAAAAAAACTTATATTTAAAGTCCGCCAACCCACATAATATGGCCAAATATAGAATAAGACAAGTCTATATGCAATTCTTACTACGGGAAAACAAGATATAGAGCCAAGCTCTTATGTTTCATCTGACTCTAATTAACCCATCTTTATTACCATCGCTGCTTATCAAACTTTTCAGACCAAATTATAAGCGCACACAGACCAAATTACACAAAAGGACAGACAAACATCCTTATCACCGGATTTCTTGTTGCAAATTGATATACCACATTGTGTTTCTTTTTCGGTTTTATTGTGTGTTATATATATTAGGAAACGACCCCTAAGATTGTTACTATTGATGTCCACCAGGGTATATATATTAAGGACGCTAAGAAGTTGAGGAAATGGGTCAGAATCACAAAACAGATACATTAGGAGAGTGTTAAGTCCTTTCTTTGGCGAATAAGTTAGTAAGCTAGTAACGTCGATGGCTCGTAGAAATAAGTTAGAAAAATAAATTATGAAAATATGTAGAACATAATGAATTTAATAGATATTCTTTATATTAATTCGCCAATATACTGGTGGGTTTTATAAAATTAGTTGATATAATCTTCAACTTCATAAATATTTTTTTCATCAATCACTCTCGCTGTTAATGCTCGCGGCTTCATCTATGTAATTAGAGTTTTAGTTTTGTTTTAGAATAAAACTAGTTTTTTATCTACAAAGGAGTGTGCGTTATTACAAGTGAGAGTGAGAGATATTCATGATGGAGCTTATATCATGGATTAGCTTATAGGCTTATATGAATGTACTAAGGAGGCAGGGACAAAAACTATTGTAAAATAAAATATAAATCATATCTTTTGTTCAGAAATGCAATATTGAAATATAATTTACGTCGCGTCAGTATTTTACGCGGGGTTGTGGTAAGGCTTAATATGTATTTTATAATGAGATATCTCAATAACTGGAAATATTAAATTGAAAGATAAAAAGTATATTGTCTGAAAAAAACAATTATAGTACTGAGCAAGAGCAAAGTTGAATAAAAACTGTATCAATTTAATTTTTTGACAAAGATAATATAATGTTTACGATCTATACCTGTAATACATCTTTCTAAATGTTCTTTGTTGTTGTTTATAAGCGGTATGTTTGTGTATATATTGCTACTCCTTCACGGTAAGACGGCTGGAATCATTTGGATGTTTAGTACACATATATTTATTGAAATTCAGGACAAAATAGACTAAACACATAAGCATAACCAGATAAAGACAAGTTATTTTATTATTCAAATTTTATTACATACTAGCAATACCAAACACAACGCAACAAACTTCCGATCGCTAACAAAATTCACAGGATCACGCGTTGGGCTAATCTGAAGATTACCTGAAAATTTCATTAAAATCGCTCCAGCTGTTTTTTAGTCTATAGGAAACATGTGTATGTAACACACATCGATTTTTATTTTATTTAATCAACAATTTAAATTTATTTATTGCTCGGAAAATGGAGTCTTTTATGAAAATTTAGTGACACACCAACTGCAGCGCCACCGGATCCATTTTTGAATTCAAACCTTGCAGGAACCCACTCAAAAATACACAAAAAATATCATTAAAATCGTCCCTGCCGTTTAGGAGCTGATCAGTGGCACACCCACTCCATCGCCACTTACTGGGTCCATTTGTGTTTTGAAGATTTGCAGGGCCCACTTAAACATACACAAAATATACCATTAAAATCGTCCCTGCCGTTTAGGAGATCATCAGTGGCACAGCGACTGCAACACCATCTACTGGGTCCACTTGTGTTTTCAAACCTTGCAGGTGCCCATTGAAATATACACACAAAAATTCATCCAAATCGGTCTAGCCCTTTAGGAGGAGTAGGTTAATAAACACACGTACAGAAGAATTATATTAAGATATATTTTAAAGATATAAATATTTCCTTACAAATTAACGCATTCATTTATTTATTTAAGCGAAAAGTAACCTCATAAAATATTTAAGCTATCGAATCTCTAAGGGGCATTAAAAGAACCACTTTTATAAATCTGCTGTAATAAAGTACAAGTCGCAATCTCACAACATATAAAATATTCATGAAGTTGCGATACAGCTGTATGAATAAACATCGTTATTGGGATTTATACCTCGTATGCTGAAATTCTTTTGCTGATACTTCAGGAAGTGGGCGAGTATTTTGTTTAAGTTAGCTTATTTTGACAACAATGTTTACGTAGACAGCTCACAGCGCACGTTAAAACAATTAAAAAAATGTCATTGTTATTACTAATTCCATTTCATTGCATATGAGCACGTTGCATTACAAATAAATCGATTACAATAAAACTTATATATAACATGTGTATAACTTATAGTCGACCTAATTTATATTACGTCTGGTGTTCCAATAGAAGAATGGCGATGGTGGAGCTCGTGGGCACACTCCCCGAAGTACAGTCTGTAGAAAACCGACAGACAAGCAACTTGGCGACGGTGTGCTAAGCTGTGAACCTCAAAGAAATATCGTTATATTTTAGCCAATGTATACAAAAACTTAACAAATTATATACTTAAACCTTCCTCTTGAATCACTCTATATCTATTTAAAAAAACCGCATCAAAGTCCGTTGCGTAGTTTTAAAGATCTAAGCATACATAGGGACAGACAGACAGCGGGAAATGACTTTGTTTTATACTACATGTAGTGATCATTTTTCATTTTTCATAAATAGAGAAAAGTTTTCAACTAAAAACCACAGCAACTACGCTTATATGATAATTACATTTTTATTTGAAATTATTTCTAGTTCAATTGCAAAGTAATTATAGTTACTGTTGACTGAATATTGAATAACCTTAGTTTGTAATGAAATTTTGAAAGTTGTTTATTAACTCCACACACGCCAATTCTGTAGAAAATACTCGTAACATTTCAAATTCAGATTACAGAGTTGGAGTAATGATATAATATTATATTACACTCGTTGTTCGCTTTTCATCCTATACTTTAGCTTGAGTCATGAATAAAATAACATTCGAGAGATGGCTAGTATTACAAATAAGGAATATTTCATAGGTGCATTTTAAAAACACGATGACATAGACAAACGAATTTTCAATTCAGTTCTTGGGCATAATTTACTTCGCCAATGTCGCGTAGAATGGAGAAGGCACGTTATATATAAAATGACCGGTAAAAAAGGAGAAAAAAAAACACAGTAACAAGTAAAAAAAAAACAGTAGAAACAGAGCGGTTCCAAACGAATTTTTCAAAGCCGGTTAGTAATTCTTAAAATCTTAAGTACAAACATATCTTCTCATACATTTCAGCTTTATAATAAGAGCTTAAATTAAACGCGATGCTAAAATAAAGACAAATACTGTTTCTTAGCTGCATATATATTTATTTTCCTAGTAATCAATTACCCTTAAGACATTTCTTTGTTAATATCAACAGAAGAAAACGTTAATAATCTCTAATGTATCTTTCACATCTGCGCCTTAGCTATCATCACATAGGGGAAAGAGCTGGCTTAAGGCCAGCTTGGTATCACGGACTGAAAGTTTCTAACATTTTCAAAGAGGATAAGGGAACTTTGGAAATTGTTTAGCGTGTCCCTCTCATTGTATACACATAGCTGCACATGTATTACTATACCCATGTAACATCGAGCTATTACATAATGTACTGTAATTTAACTTTACGCTAACATTTCATTGCTTATCATTTTGTATTTGTGTAGTAAATTTAAATTAAATTTAAGAAAACTGCTTCACACGAAAGCAGGTGCTTTAGAAAGATAAATCTCTATCTCCAAATAGAGTATCTTTAACAGAATTATAAATAGAGCTACTTATATAATATGAATTATATAACTTGAGTAAAGTGAATCATAAGTAATTTACATAAATTGGATTAAGTGCTTTTAGAGTAAAAGTAAATATAATTAAACAAAAATTACTTATTTACACATATAGGTGGAAATCAGAAGTTGAAATGAAACTTATAACAAATAAAAATATTCCCATCAATGAATTCACAACGATTAGATACATATCGTTATCTAAGTGTCCTAAAATAAAAAATAAAATAAGGAGATAAAAATTTAGATGGTAATTGGCTCTTTGTGTAATTTGTATTATCTATGATACTCGTAGCTACATGTCAATTACGTATTATAGCTATTTCCTTTAGCGTACACTTTATAGGTTCCAGGTTCACTTTGGTTCACTTCCAATTTAACAAATCCGTTTCTCTAATTCTTTGCTAAAAAAACATTTTTTTCCTCTTAGCGCTATAATATGGGCTGTTTAAGAGTCGTGTCCTTAGGTCCTTTAAAGGCCCGCTACGCATTCTCAACTCCTCTTATCTTGCAGATGCCTATGCGCCACGATAGTCACTTTCCATCAGGTGGATCGTTTGCTTGTTTCTCTTTTACTATAAAAAAAATATATTATCGTTTATATAGAAACCAATTTTTTCCCGCGGCTTCGCTCGCGCGGTAAGTGGATATCAAAGGCATCGCATATCTATCCCCAGGATGCAATATATGTCCTTACCAAATTTTATCATAATCTGTTCAGCGTGTTAAGCTTGAAAGTTAACGGACAGAGTTACTTTTACATTTATAATATTGATATGGATTGTAAGTAGTTTATATAAAATAATCCGCAAAAATTCAACGGTCTTCAATCAAATCCTAAAACCGATATGACCGAATTATCTAAGGTAAAGCTGCTCGTTATTTCAACGAAAAATTGGAAAATTTTCAAACTTTCATGAAATAGATTAGCCAAGGCTTGTTAAGCTAAAAAGAAAATTCTCTAGTAAAATTATTGGATTCTTTATGGATAGATTAGTATTGAACAATTTTTACTTAGAAAAAGGATCAAAGTAAAAACAAATCTATATTACCATTATAAATGTGAAAGTTTGTGAGAATGGATGGATGGATATTTGTTACTCTTTCACGCCAGAACGGTTGAACGTATCTGGATGAAATTTGGCACAGAGATAATTTATAGTCTGGAATAACACATCGGTTACTTTTTATCTCGGAAATATGCACAGTTCCCGTGGGATAGATTTGTTTTTGTGTAGGGACGAACCCGAAACGAAGCAATAATAAGGTTTTACTCTTTTTTATAACTTCTTATCTTACCGATTATACAACTATTATACAACTATCTTAGATTATACAATTATACAACTATCTTTATGCATTGAATAGTTGTAATGTAGTCTTAAGGAAAAGATTTTTAAAAGTAAACATTTAAGAATTTATTTGCTGATATAAGGCTCTAGATATTTGATAGGTACTTGCTTAAAATTTCGTTAACGACGAAACCTTATCCACTATCCCCCACTATCTAGTTAGTTCATCCGTAACGTGGGTTATAAAAGGTATTGTAGAAAGTTACATTACCCTATTTTGATACTTCGATACATAACAATAGTTGTGTAAACTTTGCTTTAGGAAGTTGCGGTAAAATTCGCCAAACAAAGCCAAGTTTTTATTTTAGACACAGAAAATATATGTGTTTATTTGAATTAATTAGGGTCGACGCAGATCGTCTTTGATATCTCGGGATAAATGATAACAAAGTCTTGACAGTTGTTTGAAAACAAGGGTTATTTTCATTTTAAATTATTATTTTAATTATAATATAAGCAAGGAATATACTCATTTGTCATGTGTGATGTCTGAAAACCAAAAATAATACAAAGAAGGCATGTCTGAAGCAGATGTCAACGTATGACAATTAACAACAAGGACAGTTAGTTAATCGTTATTTGCGTTGAGTGAGAGGAGAAGAAAACTCCTGAAAGGAATTATGAGATAACTAGAAAACATTCGAAATTTCGAATACTAGAATATTCTTTGTTTATGCATTTAAAAAAAATTGTAACCATAAAAAAACTTACTGCTTATAATGTGAGTAAAAACTTTCTGGATGTAAAATTTGTGTTTTTATGTAAGTCAATAGTGTGTTTATTGATTTCTTACCGTAAATAAGTTGCAGAAAAATCTGGAAAATATAAGTTTTTTGATAAAATCCTGTTAACAGTTATACATATTCCTACGTGGATTTATTTACAATAGCATAGTAACGTCTATGGTGTTCCGGTCTTTGATGACATAAATGGTGGAATTTGCATTGGCGCATGTAACTCAATCGTGTATAATGAAACGTGGTTTGCCAATAGTTATTAACAATAGTTATGTTGTTAGCTAACAATATATCTGCTTATCAATTTGTCTAGTGACATGTAGGAGGGAATGCCAGGGTGAACAAAGAGCTGATTATTGAACAAATTGTAAAGGAAGTAGTAACCCAGTGGTAACACGTTCGCTTGGGAAATCGAGTGAAACGAGTTCGAATCCGGGACTTGCATTTCTAATATATTCATGTGCGAATCGTCATCATCCAACATGATTACCAGTTCTTACGTTGAAGGAAAACATCGTTAGTAAACCTGCATGTCTAATAAAACCTAGCAAGTTTTTGAAATAAATTTGAAGTCCGCCAACCCGCTCTTGACGTTTTGATCATGGTGGACTACGGCTTGATGCCTCTCGTGCCCAGCAGTGGGCCGTTAAAAAGTACTGAATATGTGTAGTATACACATAACTGTGAAATTTTTATGAGTAAAATAGCTTACAATTAAATGACCTGATAGCCTGAATGTATCTTTTTATCATTTATGCTTATGTCCATTGTCTAGTAACTCCCATCAATTATGTTTGATTGATGTTGACATCAACACTACTTTTTTTTTTAACGTTGGGAAATGCATTTACGCATGAGGTGTGGGATTCACCGGCAAAGCCATTACTACCCACTAAAACCCAACAAAGCCTTCCACCGTCTTAATGGGGCGTCGCAGGATCGCTTACGCATTCAACTATGACGCCCCGACGGCAGGTCTGCCAAAGCAGACCACAACAACCACGGGGTTCCTCCAAGGTCCACTCTGCTATCAGAGAAGTACCAGGAGCAACCCGCATGGTACACCGCCCTCCGAAGAGGGCCACCTCCCACCGCCCACCGAAGTGGGCCACCTTCCTGTGCGTTTCTTGGCTTCGAGCCCGGTTGGGTTGCCGGGCACTACTGAGCCCCCCACCACAACAAGGTGAACGCACGTTGGGGGGGTGACATCAACACTACTGCCCAAAGATCTACTACTATAAGATCATTACAGAGAAAGATCACTGATCAATTTCCCTTCATTTCCACTTACGAAATAACTGTAATATAAGTAATATAACGCGGAGGCTACGAAAAATCGGTTTGGAATGTATAAGATAAATAATTTAAAATGTAATTTTAACCAGTTAACTGTATTTTTATTTTTCAGGGTTTTTAGATATGCGTAAACTAATTAATTAATATATAAGGATATCATAATATTTTTGTCATATATTGCATTCTTATTAGCGATGTGTGGGTGTTGTTATAGGAATTGGCTCATTTAAGCTCTTCAGGTTTGGCCTGGACGTTAATGAATCAGACTTTATGCAAGGATTTTATGCAAGGATCTAATTTCAAAAATCTGTAGTAATCCTTAACCATTTACATAATACAAAAAAATGATTTAAATTGTAGGTTACAAAAATCTACGCTGTAGAAATAAAATTCAACGATAAATATTTCTCTGGACAGGAAATTTATTTGAACATTAGATTTTACTTTTATACAATAAATGTTTTCAGTTTTATACTAGCGCCAAAATAAATTGCTAGCATGAACAACAAAAGACGTACAATTCTAACATATTATTGCGGAAAAATGGCATACAACAAAGTATTAAATATATTTAATATATATCATCAAAACTAAATCAAAAAAGGTAGTGGTAGTACACTCGTTCGGAAATCCACGTGAAGCGGGTTCGAATCCCGGTACTCGCAACTCTTCATTCTCATTTGGGAATCATTTACAATGCGAATTACTACTGGCCTTACGGTAAAGGAAAACATCGTAAGGAACCTTATGCAGTTTTCCTCACAACGAAAGAACCTAGCAAGATTTCGAAAGACTTAATCTCCCTCGTACTTAAGGGAGGCCTGTGCCTAGCAGTGGGACGTTTGAAAGGGCTGAATACATACATAAATCAAAACGCCGCAAATAAATCGAAGCATTTATTTTTCTTCATTTATGAAGTGCACACGTCATGATGTTATCTCTTTAGGTCATTGATTGCAGAAACTGTACTAGTATAGATACCCAATCCCTTGCAAGGAAATTAGACAACCTTAATTCGGGCAGCTACTTTTGCTTTTTTTCATAATCAATCCATCATCAAGGTATATAGACGACGAATGATGTTGGTAATCTATCTAATAATATAATCTTTACATAGGTAGTACTAAAGTATTAAAATTAGCACCTCGTGCCTCGGATAGCACGTAAAGCTGTCGGTCCTGCATCTGATCACTCACTGGTCGTTTCAAATTGTCGTCCCACAGGAGTATGAGAACGATAAGAATAGAAAGTTCACTTGTCTGCTCGTATATTATAATATAAAGTCACATTGGTGCCGTGGCCGAGATAGGACATCACTGAAACAATCATGTTAAATTTTTGTTTTAAATGGTTCCTCCGGAATCCTTTAAAACTGAACTCAAACTGAAAATTTATTTTTCGTTATTAAGGTACAACATAAATAAAGGATAACTGTGTCGAAGTTAAAATAATTATTTATACCAAAAATTCACAGTCCACTTAGCAATGCAAAGATATATGAAAAATAAATTTCAATATGGATAAAACAAAAAACCCTATACCCTTAGGAAATCTTTTGAACAACATTCCCCGTTTATCCTCTGTTGTTTCAAGTTTAAGATTTATCGACAAAATATAAACATAACATATCGGATACCGTTAAATCAGTCTTGTAATAATATAAATCGATAAAACCTCAAGATACTCTATACGATTTTAGTAGAACATACAGTCGAGGAACAATAAAAGTACATATATATTATTTTAAGACTAAAAGCATTTGGTATTACTCATACAAAAGTTTTTAACATGCCAGCTGAGTGTTAGTCCAAGGGTGGTAATTATTGAATGGAGGTCAAGCATTCGACACGAACATTCCAATAATCGACTAATATTCACGTTACGATATTCCACATTCAAGTTTGTAACGTAATCATAGAACTAACACTAACAATGCCTAAGCACAAGCCCACATGACCATATGGCCTAAGAGCCTGTGAACGCCAGACCTTCGTCATTTTATAAAAGCTGAAAGTTTGTCAGCGCATGCTCCTAACACAGAACGATGGACCATTATGAAGTTCAGGCTATGGTGGCTTTGGCAGGTACACGGTACTAAAGGTGTGTAAAATACCGATCTAAATTCGTCAAATAATAAAGTGGGATTTTTTGGTATTACCTTCAGAATATTATTAAAAATCACGTCATTCAATGCCAGACACTTAACATCGTGGCAAACCCTTGCCAGACACCCTTTTCATGAAATCATAATTCTACTTACGTTATAGTATAAAAGCTGATTTTTATATATAATACTTGGGTAATAATTAGATGATTTATAAGACTGCTAGCATAGCATTTATTACACACCATGAAAAATGTTCCAAACAAGTTGGGAGGCATTTCTAAGAAAATGTTGCAAATGGTCACCAAATTTGAAGCGCTAAGAATTGACTTTATTTTTGATAATCGTTCTTATCTGTGTTGGGAGCATGTGCTGACAAACTTTCAGCCTTTATAAAATGACGAAGGCCTGGCGTTCACGGGCTCTTCCTCTAATAGAAGCGCTATATGATTTCTTTGTTTACTCAAAAGTATTACGTATAGTAGTTGTAGTAAGATATTAAAAATACTTTTAGAGCTTTATAATTTCTTTCTATATTTTAGCATTATACCTTGTACAAAATGATTGATTATCTTTTACTGATATAAAATACGTCGGCAACCTAATATCCTTGCTGTTTTGAGCTAAGCTTAAAAACTTTTTGCTATATAAAGTAACTTTGACATTATATTAATATTGCCAAACCGAAAGTATGGAGAACAGGCATTAAAAATAATTTGTTTAGGTTTTTTTAAAAGTTAATTTATTATTATACTTCGTTTTCTACTTATAGTAAATTGGATTTGAAGTATTTTTGTTTATATCTGCTTTAGCCCATTTATAGTTTAATATTTTATGGATATTTGACGTTTAAAGAATACTATGTTTTCAATTTTTTTACGGATTTATGTTGATTTTTGGTTACCAACGTTTCGAATGCAATCATGGTCACGGGAAAGCCTAAGACTATACCTTACAACCCTGTAAGAGGAGTGGGGAAACGGTATCATGGATGGAGCATATACCGTAGGCCACGTTCAAGTTTGGCACAGGAACAACCAGCTCAGAAATTGCAAAGATTGTCTTTTTTGGGTTGACTTTTCAATTAGTTGAAAACGTTTTGAATTACTCTCTCGTGACCGTAATTGCTGTATTCGAGTTGTCGGAAACCAAAAAATATCCGTTAGCTATTTTTATTTCTCAAGAAGTATTTACTTATAACAGTAATGAGTGTTCTATTAATATTTGTATACTGTTTTAAAATTATATTTTATTTTTAAACATTACTGTTTAACTTCATATTTAGTTTTTTGATACTCTTTCTATGTTATTCCTTAGCCTAACATACACCATCTCTTGAAATGTATTTGAAATGATTTCTTTTTCCTAATGAGACCCCAAGATTTAAATAAAACAACTGCATAACCGTTCGTTCAGAAAACATAGTATACTAGTAGAACCCGCGGCTTCTCTTGCCTCCCTAACTACAAAAAACAAGTTTGGCTTTATGTTACTTATATCATGGTGGGGGAGTTATAAGTAATTAATACAGAAACACCCATGCTCCCCCGCAAGGCCTGAGCCATCCTTGCGCCGTATATTCTTTTTTACTAAGGAGTATGTGTACCAATTTTCGAGTCAATCGACCTAGAGAATAAAAAGTTTTACAGAAAATTCAACCCTAGCTTTGATTTCCCTTTTGACCTTTTCAGGGGTAGAATTTCAAAAAAGCCTTTCTCAGTGGATAGACGGACACTTCACAAAGAACACACCCTCTAAATTTCATGTCTTTAGGACCAGCGGTTTAGACTGTGCTTTGATATATCAGTCAGTCAGGACTTTGAATTTTATATTATAATGCTAGCGGAACCCGCGGCCACGCCCGCATTCAATCTACAAAAAAACCTCTTTGGATTTATGTTTTCTTAAAAAAAAGGGCGTTGGGTGGGTAGAAGGGTGAAAAATACTTTACGACCTATTCCCATACCTACCAGATATAAAAAAAATCATTAAAATCGGTCGAGCCGTTTCGCAGGAGTGCGACCACAAACACCGTGACACGAGATTTTTATACATTAGATATCTAATGTAAACTTTAAATATTTTAAAACAACCCGTTAATTTAAAATATACGCTCAGATCTTAAAAGATCAAATAATTATTTAATCTCATATTATTACCATAATATATACAGGTATATAAAATTCAAAATCTATATATATATAAAAGAAAGTCGTGTTAGTTACTTCGCTTATAACTCAAGAACGGCTGAACCGATTTAGCTGAAAATTGGCAGGGAGGTAGTTTAGAGCCAGGAGAAGGACATAGGATACTTTTTATCCCGTTCGACCGCGTTCCAATTTTTATGATATTTTAATTTTTGGATTTCTCTTAGTCCGGAATAGGTAAGTATTAAAACATATAATTAAAATGTGAGAAAGAAAGATTTTTTCTTTTTATATCTATTTAAAACGTACCTAGCGACGAACCCGAGCGAAGCGAGGGTGAGCCGCTAGTCTATATATATAAAAGAAAGTCGTGTTAGTTACTTCGCTTATAACTCAAGAACGGCTGAACCGATTTAGCTGAAAATTGGCAGGGAGGTAGTTTAGAGCCAGGAGAAGGACATAGGATACTTTTTATCCCGTTCGACCGCGTTCCAATTTTTATGATATTTTAATTTTTGGATTTCTCTTAGTCCGGAATAGGTAAGTATTAAAACATATAATTAAAATGTGAGAAAGAAAGATTTTTTCTTTTTATATCTATTTAAAACGTACCTAGCGACGAACCCGAGCGAAGCGAGGGTGAGCCGCTAGTATATACATAAAATTCAAAATAGACTTCATTAAAAATCAACGCAATTATAATAAAAACTGTATTACTGAGCCAAATAGCGAGTACGATTTTTTAAATTAAACGTATGTACAAATATATGCTGAACAATGATAAAATTATTTTGATACTTTATATTATTTTCATTAAAACCTTTCTTTTTCAATAATATATTGCTAATTTAAAGGACGTATAGGGCCGGTACGTATAAGTGCGGTTAATAAAAAACATAATTAAGTATTTTAAATGAAACAAACTCATTTTGGGTAAATTCTCGGCTTCGTAAGGACTTTTTTTTTATTTTGCCTTTTTCTGGCTGTTACCATATAGGTTTCAAATTTTACTATTTTATTCCATGATTAAGATACTTTCTAACAACAACGACTATCCAATTAAATAAATTCAGATTATCATTATGTTTTTGTATGTTAATTGATAAACTTTTAATATCTTATTGCCCTTATTGCAGCCAATGGCGACAAAATGCTGGTACCGCTACTTGTAACTGCCTCGGTGGTGTAGTGGCTAGCATGTACGGCTGCACACCCGGAGGTCCTGGGTTCGAGTCCCGGCTCGGGCCAAGTTTAGTTATTGAGTCTTTCTGTATATTAAGCCTCAGTAACAGCCCGGAGTTGGGAAGTTGGCGGTGTTTCACCCCCGTGCCTCGGAGAGCACGTAAAGCCGTCGGTCCTGCGCCTTAACTCTCACTGGTCGTGTCGAATGGTCGTCCCACCAGAGTATGAGAGTGACAGGAATAGAGAGTGCACGTTGTGTCTGCGCGTACACTTGTGCACTATAATATCTCCTGCGCAGTTGGCTAGTCTCAATGAGATTGGCCGCCGTGGCCGGAATCGGTCAGGAGAACATCATCATCACTGCTACTTTTGAAGGACCTGCTTAAGATTACAAAGCTCAACAATAAATTAAATTTATTACTGAGTATATCGGCATTTTAAAAGCTCAATAGTATTAAACGTTAGATTCGACTGATCCTCAGGTTTTTTTTCACTTTCATTACGAACTATACAACTCATCAGTTGATTTATAAGAACAAAATGTTGACCTTATATTTATTTTAGAACATTATTCAGCCAAATCTCGCATTTACAGAGCGAAAAGGGGAAATTAATTCTTTCCGGTACAAACAGAATGATTTAAGGAAACAAATATTTCACGAGATTAAATCGTATAGAGTAGCAAGCCCGCACGAGATGGCAAACTACATTATGTTTTATTTGCTCATGATTCTATTCAAAGCGAACCAATTTAAGTTTTTAATACGATACACGAAACGCTAGCTTTGCATAAAATGGGTAAGTTAACATTCTCCAGATTTTTGTGAGAACTAATTTTGGAGCGGATATTTGGAGTGGAGCTTACAGGTTACAAAAAGATTGTAATATTTTTAATAGCCTGCCTGTCGTAGAATGTCGGCGCACCTAATTCCGAGACATAATATAATTTTACTACTGTAAATATTTTTTACTATATTTATATTATTATACTAGCGGCTCAACCTCGCTTCGCTCGGGTTCACCTCTAGGAAAACAAAAACAAACCTTGCCCACGGGAACTGCACATTTTTCCATGATAAAAAGTAGCCCATGTGTTATTCCAGACTATAATTTATCTCTGTGCCAAATTTCATCCAGATCCATTTAGCCATTCTGGCGTGAAAAAGTAACAAACATCATACATACTCACAAACTTTCACATTTATAATATTAATAATACGGATTTTTATATATTTTTTTTAAATGCGTTAATTTTTATATCTATTATTGGTTAAATATAAAGAATATTTCAGTAATTTTATTTTTTATAGGTACGCGCCATTGATTAACATAGAAACAAAGAAATATGTATGTTAAGTTAGATTTAGTTTATAAATTAAAAACACCAATTGTAGGTACTAATAGATACTTTAGTGGACTTATTATAGTGACATTTTATTTAACGATATTAATGATCTGTGTATTAAGGAAAGTGTTTGTCATCGCTCTACCAATTGTAATTGCAGCACGATCGCGTGAGTTTAGCAAATGATTCCACACAATTACTTTGATTTTCTACGACACGGTAAAAGGACATTAAAGTAAGAAAATTAACCGACTTCTTAAACAGTAGTTCTTACCTAAGTATCAGTAATAAATGTCAAGAACACTATATAAGATTATAATTTAATTTGTAACAAGCATGTACTCATCACCTTTGACAACGATTAATTTGAATAACGAGTATTAAAAATATTAATTAGGTGACAAGTTCGTTTTTGGGATAAAATGATAATATTAATTTAATCCACTTTCTGTATATATTCCTCGTCCGGCTTAATCATTCCTCGTCCGGCTTAATCATTCCTCGTCCGGCTTAATTGCCGTGTAGACGTGTACTCAATATTGTTGCTTATTTGTGTTTAATAAAAGTGCGAGCAATCAAATATCAATCTTAAAGCATAGTAATAAAATCCATTTTTTTATAACTCTGTTATAATCTAAGATAAGACCACTAGCGATTCATTGCGTCTACGCATCATTAGTGTACAGTATAGGCAAAATAGTGTGATGCTACGATCTCCAACAAACAAAGATGGTAAATATTCTTCTCAACCTGACTTGGCGAGCACCAATAAAACCGACTCGGAGTCATCGTCGAGTTTTGTTGCAGTTCGAAAACGTAAAGAACGGAGCGAATTTGAGGAATTGCGAGAGGAAATACAAATTTTAATAACAACAATAAAAACAGGTCAAGAAGCAAAGTTTGAAAAAATCTTTAAAAGTATTGAGGAACTAAAGTTACAGAATAATACTTTAAAAATTCAAAATGAGAAAATTTTAAGTTCTAATGAAATAATAGAGAAGAAATTAATGCAAACGGCTGAACTATACAATGATGTAAAAAAACGATGGCTATCCTTCAAGATGATCATAATAAGGCAATCAATTAAATTACAGCTCTAGAAGAAGAAGTAGAAGAAATCCAACGTCACCAACGCTATTCCTTTATTGAAATAACTACACCAATAAACGAAAATGAGAATATCCTAGAAATGGTAACAAACATTCATGAGACCATTGGTTTTAAGCCTATGGAAGAGAGTATCAGACAATGTTATAGAATGAAACAAGGAACTAAAAAACCTATATTAGTTGAATATCGAAATGGGCAGAAAAGAAACGAAGTATTAAAACTAGCAAAAATATACAACAAGAATAACAAAGAGAAATTAAATACGGATATATTCGCTAAGCAAAAAATAAAGGAACGTATTTACATCAATGAATTTCTTACACCTAATACAAGAAAATTGTACTACCATGCCCGCCAACTACAGAAATTATACGGATTTAAATACTACTGGATATCAAGAGGAAGAGTCTATATTAGAAAAAATGACGGTGATCCGGCTATACTTGTCAAATCTTTGGAGCAAATTGAAAGTGGAAGCCACCATATGACTAGCATGTCATTTTACATGGTATACTACTAAATTTATTATAGTTTTAGTGTTTGTTTTTGGATTTTACTTTATTGTACTTTTAGATTTTAAGTCTTGCTTGCATTGTTTGTTACAAAATGTTACGTTAGTTTATTTTAGAAATTTACAAATTTATGTTATACACACACAACAAAATTACACATTGACATTCTTTTACAGACATATAATATACATATTACACAAATCTCTGGTATTATATCTATGGAAACTGTCTTCAAAATAATTTTCCTAAATCTGCCCACATCATCATATCATTACTGCATGAAATCTGTTTTTGATAATGGTTAACATTCTGAAACTACAAGCTGATTTTTTTATTAATTTATTTTTTATTTATTTATTAGGTTTATTTACAATCACTTACAATAATACACACAATATAAAAAAAAATACAACTAAAAATTAGGAACTAAATGTAGTGATTACTTACAAATAAACACAGCATGCACAGAAATAAAGTTTCTTAAAATATTATACAGAATAGATATATTTTAGAAGTAAATAGTTTTTTTTTTATTAATCAATGAGCAGATACACAGTTACATTAATTTAGCAATTATAACATTATTTAAGACTATCAATGCATTTATTTAGGAATTTGTTGCTAATGGTTTTGCGGAAATTGGCTAAGGAATCAGCAAATATGTCGACATCTATGCTATAAGAATTTAGAGTCTTACATAACCGTGGGACTGGGGAATTGGCACCTAGGATCGTTCGGCGAAGTGGAGGACAAAGTGGAGCAATAGGCTTACGTGGTATTCTTACTGGAACTCTTAGGCTAAATTTATTTAGCAATTTGGGGCAATCAATAAAGCCGTTCAGTAATTTATGAGTAAACAAAATATCCAGAAGTTCCCGGCGTTCATACAATGCAGTCATTCGGAAGAAGGCCAACCTTTCTTTGTAAGAAGAAATTTTCTTGGCTTTACCAGCACTGAAAACCAGATGCCACAGAAATCGTTTCTGAATACGTTCCAGTCTTAGGATATGCGTAGCGTAGTGAGGACGCCAGACAACTGAACCATACTCCAAGATACTCCTAACCAAACTAAAATAAAGGAGCTTTTTAATTTGTAAACTTTTAAAAATTTTAGTGTTACGTGTAACAAATCCGAGCATTTTAGAAGCACGTTTTACTATATTTTCTATATGGGGAAGAAAAGTCATTTTTTTATCGAAAGTTACCCCCAGATCCTTAATAACTTCCAACGTCTCTAAAGCATGTTCTTTTATATAGTATTTATACGTAACGTAACTTGATTTTCGAGTAAATTTTACTTGATAACATTTTTCCTTATTTAAGTTCACACCGTTAATTTCACACCATTGCATAAGTCTTTTTAAATCATCTTGAAGAATCTTACAATCACTCGGGGAATCAATAGTTTTTGCAAATTTTAAATCATCAGCATATATAAACACAGAAGATGCCAGAAAACAATTGGATATGTCGTTAATAAAAATGTTAAACAATACGGGACCTAGATGTGAGCCCTGAGGCACACCAGATGTAATCTGACGTACGTCAGATTGAAAACCATTAACAGCAACAAAGAACGAGCGAGCCTCTAAATATGATTTCAGCCAGATAAGGAGAGATCCAGTAAATCCATATGCTTGTAATTTACATAAAAGAATATCGTGTGGGACAGTATCAAAAGCCTTACTAAAGTCAGTATATATGACATCTACTTCCTTATTTTTATCTATTGCATTGACTATAGTTTCAGTAAAAGATACCAGATTAGTGCATGTGGATCTGGAACCAGAAAATCCATGTTGGTCGGAGGAAAGATCTGATCTTGATGATAATACTAATATAGGCACAGCAGTCGTGATTGATGATATTGGGCAATGCAAAGGGATATTAAACTCTGGCAGTTACTTACGCATTTTAACACAAAATATACGTAGTATTAATAAGAATTTTGATGGGCTTACGGTTCTTCTCCAACAACTAGAAATTGAACAAGATATAATTATATTAACAGAATGTTGGCTATCTAAAGTTAACTTACTACCTACATTACCAAATTATAATCGATTTAATACAAAGCGGAACCTTAATAAAAATGATAGAGTTGTTATGTTTATAAGAAAATCTCTTCAGGTTAAGGTAATAGAACCACAAAATACGAAAGATCTGACGTGTCTGGTGGCTTGTCTTAAAGATACAAACATCATAGGCATTTATAGACCTCCTGAATTTACAAATTTAGATAATTTTACACATTCTTTGGAATTTATTCTTCAAGATTTTACACAAAACAATTTAATTTTAATGGGAGATTTAAATATTGACATCAAGGATGGATGTAATGCAGCAAGAAGCGATAGTTATCTAGAAATTACAGCTATGTATGGATTAACGGCTACACATAACTTCCTTACCACGGACAAAAGTTGTTTAGATCACTGTTTAGTTAAAACAAAATTACCGATTAGCACTATCGTCTGTCAAACAACTCTAACAGATCATGCATGCGTTATAGTCTCATTATCACAAAAGAATATTATAAGAAAATCAACAATAACATTTAATAAAAAGATAGATTATGATACTGTCATTAAACAATTAAAAAGTATTGAATGGAATATATTACTTAAGGATTTAAATGCTAATGATGCTACCGATACCTTTCTTGCTATAGTTATGACTGCATTATACTCAAATACTACTTATATAAAATTTTTGGCTAGGAAAAGAAATATTAAACCGTGGATTACCCCTGGTTTAATTAGGTGTATGAAACATAGAGATAGACTTCACAGTAAATTACGTAAAGACCCGAATAATGTTATACTTAAAATAAGTTACGTTCGATATCGTAATACATGTAGGAAAGTTCTAAATACTGTGAAACAGTTGTATTATAGAAACAAACTGAATCACAACAAATCTAAACCCAAAATTCAATGGGATTGTGTTAGGGAAATATGTTATCTAAATAAAGACAAACAAACTTCAGCGGAAATACTTACATTGAAAACCAGCCCTAAAGAATCACTTGATTATGCAAACGAATATTTTGCTGGCATTGGTGCAGAGCTAGCAAATAATATTATACAAAGAACGCAAACGACAGAAGACAAACTACTGCGCATGATACAAAATAGTCGGAACTGTTGTGGTTCGTTTTATCTGAATCCAACTGATAAATATGAGGTTGGAAGAATTATAAAATCACTTAAAAATACCCATTCGTGTGGATGGGATGGCATTACTTCGAAATTCCTCAAATTATCCATCAATGTTTTAGCTGAACCTATTGCTACTATTTCTAATATGTGTTTCGAACAAGGTATATTCCCTAGAGCGCTAAAAAAACAATTATTGTACCAATCTTCAAAACCGGAATAAAAGAAGACTTAAGTAATTATAGACCTATTTCTTTGCTACCAACACTATCTAAAATAATAGAAAAAAATAATAAACGTTCGATTAAAGACGTACTTGAAGAATAATAATTAATAATTAAGATTAATTAGCTAATAATCAATACGGATTTCAAAATAATAAATCAACTTCTGATGCATTAAAAAAAATAATATCGGTTATAGTAAACAATTTAGATAAGCGTATTAAATGTTTGGGCTTGTTTTTGGATCTAAAAAAGGCTTTCGATACGGTGTCTGTTCCTTTGTTGTTAAAAAAACTTGAAAATGTAGGAATTCGTGGTCTACCACATCAACTTTTGACAAACTATTTGACAGACAGAAAACAAATACTTAAAATAGAAAATCTGGTTAGTGAAGAAACTGATGTTAAATATGGAGTCCCCCAGGGGAGTACCTTGGGTCCTACACTTTTTTTGGTGTACATAAATGAACTTTGCTTACTTAAACTTAAGAATAGTGAAATAATAACATTTGCAGATGATACAGTATTAATTTCTCATGGCAAGTCAAATGAACAAGTGTATGAAGATGCTACCAACGATTTTAGACTAGTTACAACATGGCTAGACCAAAATTTATTATCATTAAATATTTCTAAAACAAAATACTTAAATTTTAGTATTCGTTCCTATCAATGTCCCAACCTAAAAAAACTAGAATTAAAGGCACATTATTGTGAACCTAATCTTACTCCAAAATGTATCTGCCAAAAATTAACTCTAACTACCAATATTAAGTACTTAGGTATAACTGTTGACCAACATCTTGCCTGGAAAAATCATATAGAAGCACTAAATGGCCGTCTTAGGCGACTAATTTTTGTATTTAAAACTATAAAATATATATGCGATGAAAAACTTTTGAATTCGATATATTTCGCCTTATGTCATACTATACTATCATACGGCATCGCTGTCTGGGGTGGAGTGAATAAAACTACCTTATTAAGAGTAGAAAGAACTCAGCGTGCGATACTAAAAGTAATACATTCCAAAGATTTTAAATACCCAACTGATCTACTATATAATGAATTACCAGTACTTAATGTAAGACAAACGTATATAATGGAAATATTAAGAGATCTACATCGAATTCCCTCTGATAAACATAATCAAAAAAGACGTCAGGATATCGTATACGATTTACCCACCACAAAAACAGCTTTTGCCCATTGTTTTTATCCATTTTTGGCTCCCTATTTATATAACAGAGTATCTAAATTTATGTCACTAAAAGATCTTAATAATTATACATTTAAAAAAACTCTTTATAAGTACCTAAAAACATTAACATATAATGAAACAGAAAATTTGATAAAAACTGAATAAAAAAAAAATATTTTTTTTTCCTTTGGGACGTTAAAAAGGGCTGAATACATACATACAAAACATATACATACTTAATTCTTATCATAAAATTTTAGGTCAATAGGTCTTTTCTCTGAGTTCGCCATAACGAGTATATAGAGAAGTTTATACAACAGCAATTATAAAGCTATAGTTAAGTCAATATTAAACAATTCACAATCAAGAAATCAACTCCTAATAAAAGTCTATGAAAGGCTACAGGAAATAATATTTTAACTAACATTATCATAGATTTTGTTGTTAAATATTTATGAGCAGTTTGGAAAAAAATAATATCAAAGAATGAAAAGAATCCAATAAAAGTAGAAACCGTATGTAATAAACCTTACCCTGTGATAAACCTTAATATAAGTGAATATAAACTGAATAAAACTTAATATTCAATTCAATTACACTTTATTGTACACCAAGATAAATATACAAATAAAATACATAAAAACACAAAGAAAAAATGTACAAAAGGCGGCCTTATTGCTAAAAGCGATCTCTTCCAAGCAACTTTGAGGTGGAGAAGTAAATTTAATATTTAACCGAATATTTATAATATTTAACCGAAAATTCTACAATAATACCAAATTCCTTATTATATATTCGACCAGAAATGCTTAGCAAATAAATAAATAATTTTATGGATGACTACATTACACATAATTATGTACATATTAGTACAGTGATTCTATATTCATTCATAATAAATTTATTGATTTAATACGTAATGATGTAGACATGTATATAAGAATTGCTCTATAATGGCTTTATCCTATGTCAAATTCCTTGGTCAAATATATTTAAGGGATCAGGGTTTTATATGGGGTCACATAAAACGATGAGCTTAAGTTAATCTGCTACTTCGAGACCTCTTGAAATATATATCGTTTATGGTTTTAATTACTAACGACTATAATAATTTTGCTATTAAAATCCATCGAGTCTTTGTCGCGTAATCTACAAATTTTTAAGGATTATTGTGTATGTAGCCCTTTTCGACGTCCCACTGCTGGGCACGGGCCTCCCTTTAATACGAGGGTGATCAGGCCATAGTCCACTACACTGGCCAAGTGCGGGTTGGCGGACTTTACATGTCTTTCGAAAACTTGCTAGGTTTTCTCAGACTGAAGGTTCCCTCACGATGTTTTCCTTCACCATAAGACAATTGGTAATCTTGTTGAAAATGATTTGCACATGAAAATATTAGAGGTGCGAGACCCGGGATTTGAACCCGTTCACTCGGTTATCCAAGCGAGCGCGTTACCACTGGTCTACCACTGCTTAAGGATTATTGATATAGCTTATATTACTTTTTAAATTTGCTTAAACGTGTATTTTCAAAGAATGTATTTAAATATTTGTTCGACTCACCCAAGGGGATCATTCTTATAATTTTATCTTATGGGGCTACAGAAACGTAATTAGCCATGACATTATCTAAGCAATAGTATCAAGTCTCTAAAATATTTTACACAAATGCTAACAAACTTAAAATCTTTTTAAATACAACTCGAAAAGTGTTAACAATCTTGAGCATACTTTATCTTATCCTAAGCTGTTTATCGAGAGTTTTCTTATTAGATTTAGGTTCTGAACAACTCCGAAACATAAATCAATGTCAATACTCTTTGTAACGGAGTTAAAGTTAGATTGTAACAATAAAAGACATTTTTTGAAGTTGTAAGCGAGTAGGTACTCATACCAACGTAGATAATTACTTTTTTATGGATATGTAATTGTAAATAGTTCAGGATGCCTTACTCAAGGGGGTTAAGTCAAAACCCTATTATTATTCCTAGGCTAAAATTATTTTAATTAAATTTTTAAATATCTCCTTGTAAGTTATTATGTAAAATTATCTATCCATAGGTATAATACAATTATAAGTGAGTCGAATCTGTACATTAAATATTTTTTAGAAAATCTTATTGAAATAGTCATTATTATCGATACAGATGCCAAATCTATAGTTTTTAGAATTTTTGTCTGTATGTCTGTCTGGGAACGCATCACAAGAAAACTACTAGACATATTTTGATGAAATTTAGTATAATGATAACTGGTTCTCCGGGTTAACCGAACAACGGAAAACGGGTATGTAGGATACTTTTTACTGCGGGAAAATATTATCTAATCTCCACAACGTAACGCTAGTATCACCTAATTTACATACATAATAAATATTATACTGTGGTAGAACAGAGCCCTCGGAGCGCGAGTTCAACTTCTACTAGACAAATGACCATCAAAATAATTTTACACGCCCCATGGTGATCTAGGTCCTAATTTTTTCTTAAAATTTAAGGGAGTCACTGTCTACAGATGAAATTTCGTTTGACAATATACATACAACATCTCATGCCCGACGGATATCCTCTTTTTGAATTCGGTTAAAAACATAAAAACATTGATGTAATTAGGGCATTCATATAAAACATTTTGTAATAACAACCATTCGGTACATAATATTATCAAATATTATTATTATTGGAGTAAGATTTTTGTCCTTAAAGCTTTGTGTATATTTAATGATTTAGAAGAATGTTTTTTCATTGTATTTATCATATATTTAATATTTTTGTATTTATTTTAATATATTTTATTTCTTTAGTGTAAAAAAGTTGAATTTTAAATTAGTATAAGTAATGAATGTACGTATGTAGTATCAAGTTTTCTTAGTCTCAAGATAGTATTATGTTCAAAGGGCAGCTTGAGGTCAGGCTGAAAGGATGGCCAAGTCTAGGATCATTAAGTGGTAGCAATATTGTGGAAAATAGATAGATTTATGTATGTGAGTAAATCAACGAGTAAGTGAGAAAATAAGCGAAGAAAGGAAATAAAACAAGATGTAACCATAGAAAAACCCGTTTGCGAATATAAAAGAAATATAATGATTTCACTATACATTTAGTGGTACCCCTTTATATAGTGTACATAAAGTAAAAGAAAAATATTTTATTATTACAACTTATCAATTTAATAATTAATTAATAGTATTATTTTTAGGTGCCTACCTAATTTTGATAATGTATATTAATTTTGGTAATGATTGCTATTCGCCAACGTATTTCAGGCACACACCGCTCGCATTAAAAGCTGTTGGGTACAAAGGTATTTAACTAGATTAGCTGTAAAATTGGCCTCTCGGTTACACTGCAGCTCGTACATAATTCTACGTGTCAAGGCTTCTAGCTCAGGCACAAATGCAGTCTAAATTAATCAGGCAGAAACTCAAGGACAGCTAAAACTTACAGTTGTACTATTTAGGCGGCAAGTAAAATAATACATAAACATATTTAAAGAGTTTCCGATTGGAAATTGTATATAAAAATAAAAGTTGGGGCTAGGTCATTTAGAAATGTGGTTAGATCTAATAAAATAAGATAGGACAGGTCATATTTATATTCACATTTATATTCTATGACTGCTAAGATATATATCCCTACATTTATTTTTTCTGAAACGATTATAGTATAATCTCACCGGTCGTGCCGAGTGGTCGTCTCACCGGAGTATGAGAGTGATAGGAATAGAGAGTGCACTTGTGTCTGCGCGTACACTTGAGCACTATAATATCTCCTGCGCAGTTGGCTAATCTCATTGAGATTGGCCGCCGTGGCCGGAATCGGCTAGGAGAACATCATCATCATCATCATCATCATTTATTAACTTAATTTACTTTGTTAAAAATAAATCGATAAAATCCGACAAAAGGGGTAACAACCAATAGTAGAAAAATTCTCTCAATAATTTAAAAGTAGATACCCCATATTGTGTTCATATGCTTATTTTTACGACACCAAAGCTTACCTCTATCCGCTTCTTCGCTTATCTCCGATACAACTGGACTGATAACTAAACTTCCATTAGTGAACAAAAGACTCGCACGAGGTATATATTATCCTAATATTTATTTAGGGAGGCAATTTTTTATCTTTGTGTAACAATGGTTTTGGAAAGATAGATAGATAGATAAATTCTTTATTGCACACACAAAGGTGGTAAAAATTATACGTCGTATAAGAACGTCCCACCCATCAATTGTAAGTAATATGAATTCAAATATATCTAATCATCAGGATAACTTGAATACGATTTATATTCTATGACTGCTAAGATATATATCCCTACATTTATTTTTTCTGAAACGATTATAGTATAATTTGGTTGGTGAAAATTCCGCGCACGTCTCACATAACTGAATAAACCTTGAAGATATGATTAAGGATCAATTGGTCCTTTACCTATCCTTTATTGTGTGGACGAATTATTTTAATTTTTAAGGAAGATACGTTAATAATGTCGTATTTTATTATATTAAAGTGCAATTCTTGTATATTTATATATACATTTTGTATTTAGGTTAGGTTTTGCTTTTTAAGTTTCTCAACAGAGGTGTTCTGAAAAAATGCATTTTTTATATCTTTTCAGAAGAAACGCTGAGCTAGGCTCGTTCGTCTGGGTACTAAGTTATAAAAGAAATAATACACATAATACCATTTTTTATTTTTTTCCCATTTAAATTGAATAGAAAGAAAATAAATTTATGTTTCATATTAGCTACTATACCTCGTACAGTAAAGTAATAAACTTGGCCTTTGTCAAACTGAAATAGACTTTTATGTTATAAAAAAATTAAAAAAGTTTTTACAAATTTTCTTACATTGACTCTTTTATCCTTAAAGTTGACTATTTTGTAATAAAAACTCTTGCTTTTCACAAACTGTCGAAATTACTCTGATATTATAATTTAATTGTTTCAATAAATTAATGAAATTAATTTATAGCGTTATCAATCTGTACGGAAGCTAGTTTACTGTTAAACAAATAAAGATAATTATTGAGTCTCTATAATAATATAATGAGTATAATTGATTGAGTCTCTATAATAATATAATGAGTATAATAATGATGTTTTTTTATATTTATACCATGTGAAAATTTGAATAGATATCTATACATATAATAAAATTGTAACTAAGCCGAATCTGTACATTAAATATTTTTTGGAAAATCTTATTGCAATAGACAGTATTATCGATACAGAGGCCGAATCTATAGTTTTTAGAATTTTTGTCTGTCTCTCTGTTACCGCATCACGGAAAAACCACTGGAGGGATTTTGATGAAATTTGGTATGATGGTAGCTGGTTATTCGGGTCAACATATAGGATACTTTTTTACTGCGGGAAAATATCTCATTTCTGAGAAAAATACAAATATAGTTTTTTTTACAATATAACAGTATTCTTATACTGGTGACTTTTTGCAATATACTTTATTATAATGATAAAAAGTAACATATGGCACTCTCCCACTTTCATTAATTTAGTACGTTGCTGTATGAAAGAAAAAGTAATCAAAATGTAAAACATTATGGAATTATTGTTTTTTCTTTATATTAAACAACCAAGACATTAGGTAAAAGTGTAAATATCTTAATTTTATTAATAAATACGTATGTTTTGTTACAGGAACGTCACCTTCTTGGGAACAGTTTGTTAGAGAGTCGTTAGTCCAAGCAGCGTGGCCTGTTGCACTAGTGCCACCGCCCCGACGTGCCTTGACCGTCGACAGTCAGTAAGTTTGTATTATAAATGTTTTTATGAAATGTAATTTTTACTTTTATAAATATTAAAACTTCAAGTAACTGTAAAGTAAATTATAACTTAATAGAAGTTTTCTTTCATTTAGTGAAAAAAATCAGATATTTTTGATTTAAATTATAAGTTAAACAACGAAAGGTACGTATTATAATTATGTATAGTTAAATATTAGAATATTTTATTGCTTACAAAAATGTATATAAGTCCCTTATCTTCAAAATTGCCGAAACGTTTTGATTGAAGCGGTTACGTTACACGTTAAACAAGTTAATCCCACATACATTATGAGCATAATATGAAAATGTATTTGTTTGAAAATTCCCAAAAAGAGTTATGTTTTAGCGTATACACCAATTTATAATAAAAGGTTCCCACCATATCAGTATGATTTAACGTACTTAATTACTAAAAATTAAAATAATATGTAAAATTTAAATAATATCTAATGTTACATGTTTTTTAAATATTCCATTTTTTAAATGTTTTTAGTAATATTAAGATTTAAGGTACATTACTCGTATATCTGAATAGTATAATATATAGGCTATTTGCTATTCTAATAAGCATTTACTAAGAAAACATAATTATAATTAATACGTAATTTTAAATTCGTTTGGGTCGGACCGAAACTAGCGCGAATTGTTAATGATAACTAAAGGTATTAGAAACTTTTTTAAATACACTTTTTTAATTAAAGCTTTTAACGACTGCACTACGTATTTTCCAAATAAAGATAAATACAGCCCGCTAGGGGAAATTTCGGTAGAGCCCCAGAGACAAAATGAAATATGCCGCTTAAAGATCGTTAAATTCACAAAGGGGTTAACGAGTTTGAAGCTCCGGTAAGTAGCTATACATATGAAATATTAATATAATAGGTTTCTTATTCCCGTAGGTATTACTTGTACATATTCTTTGTAAATTGAAACTTATGCTATCCATATTCTATATATTTTAGGTCTGCTTTTATCTAAAGAATACATTTTTTTCTTAAATTATTTTTGTTAAAAGGAGAAAAGAGTACTGACTTTAAAAAAAAACATTTAAAAATGATTTTATTTAAAATTGCTCTTAGGGATGATAAAGGTATAAATTAATGTGCCCAGGGTTCAAAAAAGCAATATATCGACAAGTACGAGAATATTCTCAAACGCTAAATGAACACCCCTTTTCATTAAAATCACGAAATCCTCTTAAATAAAATACAATATATTAAAACCTGTTAGGGACTTTCTGCCTTCATCAATATTCGTTAAGCGTTTTAGATATTATAATTCGAGATCAAGTTTTAATTGTGCGCCGGAGTTAGTAAAGGGAAGTAAAGTTACCTTCATCATTCAATAATAGTAGGAAGCCAGCAATTAATATTATACGATGAAGTTTTTTCAAAAGTTTTTCTATTAGTCTGTAAGGTATTATCCTGTTCGGTACGAAGTTCTGAGTGTCTTTAATCGTATCGATACGATATTATTTAGATTGAAACTAAAAAAATGCTCTAAAAAAATATTGAGTCCTGCAGAAGCAACCACGTAAAAATATTTATTTGGTAGCTACTTTTAGGTAAGGTAGATACCAAAACAAAGCTAACTTTTGTAGCCTTTTACAGGTTACAATAGTAACCTGTAAACCTGTTGTAATAACAAATAGGGGCTCTATCTTAATTTTGCGAGTACAAAAATATGACGATTAATGAAAATGATGATTCATATGTAAAAATGGTTTGTTTTAATCAATCAGCCTTTTAGATTGTGTTAGTCTAGCAAACACCGCACTAACGTTCAACAACACGTTGCACTTCGTACACGAACACACAAAGGAAATTAAGCTTCACGCACGTTCCATACGTGACCATTCTAAACATTGAAGAGCATTGGATTGGTTGCATTGTCATGCAACAGCTACTGGATTGAGGTATCAAAAAATTATAAAAGCTCGAGTGCATTTTGATAAATAGCTACTTAGGAGTTAGGTGTTCTCTAAACATCTTTTATGTATGACTTTTAAGTTTTTATTTTTCGTATTCAAAGGGTCCAATCGAGAAACTATTATTACAGCGCGCTAATCCATATACTCGTCTAACGGAGGCAGGCCTCTGGACAGGACAATCGTGCTGGACGCGCCAGGTGAGACGCGAATGACGCGTACCTATCAACTGTTATACATACTTCAATCCTTATATATTGCCCATCTCATATTCAATCCTTCTTTTAAATCGTGACACGTTATACAGCTGTTACATATGTGCACATATTAGTTATAACGACAAATTTCCTAACAGGATATAAATCTTACAGAAGTTAATTAGATAATTTGTAAAAAGAAACATTTTAAATAATTACAGCTAATTTCACTAAAACTATGGTTTATAAAGGAAGATATGAATGAATAATATAATCAATTTTGTCTTTTCGGCCTACAAACTTTGATAATTAAGTTTAGTAATAAGTAACTTTTAAAATTTGTCAACTTAATTCTCTCAGTAATGAAAGCTATTGTAATTATACTTAATCACAATTTATTCCAATATTTCATTATTCTTATACATACATATTTATCGAAGATAGTATTATTGTTACAGTCAATTTTATTTTTTTACACTAATAGTATAAAAACATTATGAAAATTACAAGTAAAAAATGTACGTGAAAATTTTGACAGTATAAAGTATTTCGACATCAAACGAATATTCCGACAAATAAAAACCTCTACCTGAACGACTCAGTGATCACTGACAACGGGAACCGTAGGTACACCTAATTGATTATCGCGATTTAAAAAGGCTGATGCAACCACCAAAAAACGACCACCATCGCCGTATCAATATGATATTATTATTTAAAAAGAGTCCAGATGTTTTTTTTTGTTTAGCTAGACAAAGGTACTTTCAAATTAAGTTAAGGACAGTCTTATAAAGAAATATGCCAATAATGTTGTGGCTACTGTTCTATTGTTTATGAATTTTCGTACTAAATATTTTTAATTCTTATACAGTAGCATTGCCCGCGACTTCGCCCGCGTTCAGATGACCAAAAAGCAAATTCTTAGGTTTTACATATTAGTATACTCTTACAATGCAGTCTTTGTATTTTTTCTAAGAAATGAGATATTTTCCCGCGGTAAAAAGTATCAACGGAAAATCAGCTATCACCATACCAAATTTCATCAAAATCCCTCCAGGGGTTTTCCGTGATGCGGTAACTGACAGACAGGCAAAAAAACTATAGATTTAGCCTCTGTATCGATAATAATATTTTCCAAAAAATATTTAATGTACAGATTCGGCTTAGTTACAATTTTATTATATGTATAGATATATAGATTTTAAATATTCAAATGATTGAAACTATATTTTTGGAGCTGAAAATTTGACCTATATCTAGCTTTCATATATCCAGACTAAGCTTTTCACCGTCAGTCGTCCGTTACGTTTTACGTGCCACGCGTATGAATCAGTGATAAGCTTGTACGTGATAGACATAAATTAAAATTTCGTTTTAAGAATTTATCATTCATAATTTACTTAAAAATGTTTTGCATATCTATTTTGAAATATTTATTTTATAACAGATATAAAAAACATTTTTTTAAATTAATTCATCGTTACGTTGTTGCAAAAGAAGCCTCTAACAAGGTACAGAGCACTATAAATTTTATTAAAGCTTAAATAAATATCATAAATATTTGTTTCAGATGTATTGAACAACTGTACCATTTTGAAAAAGATAATAAAAATTACCTACTACTGAATTCCTCACAAAAAAACTTTATTATGATTATTTAGTTAAATACATATTTATCTTAGTAAAAATAATGATATAAAATTTAGATCGCAATCTGAGTGTCGTTTAAAATACATACCAAAAAATATAGATGCTTTCTTCTCATATGTTCGGTAATTATTATATATATTCAGTAGTAACCGTTTGAAGCTTCGTTTTCGTTTGGCCATTTTCGACCAAAAAACGACCATATTTTCGTTTTCGGCGGCTATAAACCAACCGAAAGCTTCGGCCAAGCTAAAACTCAGATCTTATTGGTAGTTAATCATAATATATAGTAAATTATATTGATTGTATTATATTATATTGTAATGAATGATTATATTATATACTAGGTACGTTTTAACGGTTAGTGATTATCATAAAAAATAAACAGTTCTAAACTTTTCGATTTTCCAGCTGTTTTTTTTTGTTTTCCCCCCTTTTTTACCCTTGACAAAATATAAAATAAAATAGGGACAAAATCCGAAGAAATAGTTTCATTTAGGTAGTCAGTATTTGCTAAAAATAAAATTATTCGCAACCGCATAATACCTATATGCATATAAAAATTCATTTTGTGTAAAATAACAAATGACAAGACTTTTTTTATTTTTTATACTATCTTTCATTTAAACGTAGTAGTGCCTACTAAAAACTTTGTAAGGTCATAGAATAAATTGTTTTATTCTATGAGTACCTGGACGACCGAGCTTCACTCGAAGTTTTGGCCAAAAATACAATTTACTTTTTTTAAAATAAATAAAAACTGGAATAAATACAAAAAAAAACAAAAGTGAAATCTTTGTATCCGATCGGAATTCAAACCCGGACACCTATGATCGTCAATCTTTGGCTTTGGCCGGTTGACCATGATGCTTATGTCCAAGTGTGCAAAATTTTCGACCATATTTTGCGTGGAATAATGCGAAAGAAAACACGCGTTTTCCCAGACATAAGACTAATCTAGATCGATTTTTCGCCCCAGAAAAGCCCCACATACCAAATTTCAGCAAAATCGTTAGAGCCGTTTCCGAGATCGCCAGTATAAATAAATAAATATACAAGAATTGCTCGTTTAAAGGTATTAAGATATCTTAATCTCGTAATAATAAACAAAGATTGCCCAAGGGGCAATAGTAAATAATTACGGATTAACTCGATTCACCATAGGATTACTCAAGGTTAAATCGCCGCAAGGTAAGATTTGAAGATGAGATTAGAAAATTGGTATTTATATTTATTCGAGTAAAACGTTAAATATTTTCAATTACTTTTTTCATGTAATTTTATGAAAATGCCATGTACAGTTACTGGATTTAAAGCGTGAACTATATTAATTTAAGTTTGAGTTTCTATTTCATAATGTTTCTTGATAATAATAGATACTACCAGCATATATATTTTCTAATTGGGTAGTGTAGCAAAATTTCAAAAAGAATTCCTAACGTCACCGATTAAATTTATATTACGTATTTACTTACATTATGTTGGAAATCAATATTTAATACTAGTGTTAGTACAGGTAGGTGCGTTTTAATTAGATATAAGGTGGTTGGACCATGAAAGGCCGTGCTCTTTGTAAGGCCGATTATTAAAAAGTCGTAGTTAGTGCCATGCGATGACACATTCCTTCTACTCAGACTGGCACCCATCGAACTCAAGCACTCAGACGCAGCGGCGAGTCGCTGGCGCTGCTGGATTGTCCCTCGCTTTGTTGACTTCTTTCGTCAACGTTAAAATTATAATACGCGCTCACAGCAAAAATTTAGTTTTCAAAAAAATAAACTATTATTTACTTTATTTTTTTGATCTAAATTGATATATAAGGATTTGCTATTGTACTTAAGAAAAATTCTATGATTTTATTTCAATTTTAGTTAAAATATTGGTTGTGTTCTTAGGAAAGCCAATAGTTCCTTGTAAAGCCGAAAAAAGATCATCAAGATGATAGTTGGCCTTTTGCAAGGCCATTTTGGAAGATTTCAATAATACTTAAATTTAAGAAATCATCATTAACTCTGAAATAAAATAAAATGATTTAAAAGTTACATAATAGAACAAAGTGTTACTTAATATTTTGTTTGTTTCATTTATCCAATAAATAAAAGAATTATAACTGTTTATTTGTTAAGGTGGCCTTCCAAGGTCGACGCACTTTACGTAAATAGTCAGCGTTAGTCATTTTTTCTTGTTGTGATTTTTTCAGATGTTCTATTAGTTATTCTGCTATTCGGGGTGGAGACAAATCTAACAAATCAAAGATCATAAAAATCGGTCTAGCTGTTTTTGAGTTATAAATGGTATAACTAATAAAGTATTTGTTTTATATGTATTTTTTAAGATTTAGATTTTCGCAAGTACTGAGTGACAATAAGTTGCTTTTAGCGCTCGATTACACAAATAAATAGGCAGAGCCACAGTTGTTTTGCAACTATTTGTATAGTGAGCTCTCTCTTTTAATCATTATATCATTATCTTGACAACAAAACGTTTCCATGAAAAATGTATTGTGGACGCGGGATCTTAGACTTCCATTATGTTTATCTTACATTAAGCCAAGTTTTGATTAGAAAGTTACGCACTGACAATTTTATTGCTATATTAATATTATTTTCTGAATTAAATTCTTTAATATTTACTATGCTGCAGGGTGAAGCTATAACGTCGCAGCACTTTTTTCTTAACCTACTGTCTACCCGACTGCACGACGCAAAGGAGGGTAGTGTGTTTATCAGTCTATGTATGCATGTTTGTTTGTTTGGTAATATGTGGTGTTCTAGAAAACAAACGCGTGAACCGATTTTGATTATTCATACGTCGTTAGACACGTTTTGATAACGCTAGTGTCATAGGTTATACATATATAAAAATAGTTAAAAACGAAAATGGCGGATTTCAGGTGCCAATTTGTGTCTTTAAAAATAATCTTTCAAACCAATCGAGTAGGATTTTGCTATCCCACTGTTTTTAAGAGGCGATCACAAAAATATATACAACTTATATGTTTAAAAGTTATTTAGGCTAAAAAACTGCATAGCACCGATATGCATAATGCTTTATTCCTTAGTCAACTTGTTTTCATCTTTTTAGTTAGCTTTTATGCAGTCGGATTTTTTATTTTTAATATATATTATTTTATTTTACAATTTACAATTATAAATGACTATATAATATACTCGAATCGACACAAGAAGCGCACCGAACGAGGAATCATATTCATCTTTGGATGCTAATAACGTGAAATGTACTTCTATTCACACTGAAATCTGTTTAGTAAATAACAAAATTAGACTGGTTAACAAACATTTTAAAAACTGTTCTTGGTTTTTAAAGTGAAAATTTCTTTAGCCGCGTTGAGGGATTTTTGATGGACGCAAAACTTATGGATTCGCGTCACCGACATGCTACGTGCGACATGTGTCGTGTCAACGCAGTCTGGGGACGCACAGCGTCATGTTTTAATTATTACATAATAAACTATATCAAAAAGGAAATAATTATTGCTCGGAGTGTGGATGTGAAAACTAGACTAATAATAATTTCAATTTAACATATATTAAATTTTAATTATTTATACTATAATTAATTTAGAAATTGGAAAAAACACAGTTATTTCAAAGTTATAAGTTTTTAACTTCAATCAGCAGTCTCCATGGCAGCCTATTTTAATTTTTTTTTGTGTCTCAATAGGTAAGTACATGCTTTTTAAAATAGAATTATTTAATTAAATGTACATCTTTGGTCTAGTTTTTAAAAGCTTGTGAAACACATATTTCCACAGACATTTTTTTTTAAATTTACGTTTATAAAGTTTAGATAAACTCGCCCAGTTTTATCTAGCTGAAGGCAGATATTCGCTTTGTCAATATTAAACATTTGATTTTATTATAACTTTTTACTTGCTTCTTATTGGATTGTTTTTATTGGTCCGTTATCGGTATTTCTCGTTCTTATTGGTCGTACGTAACAAAACTTTTATATTTTAGTTTTAGATATTTAATATATAATTTAAAGTAAAAGATACCAAAATTATAGAATAAATTAAATATTTATTTAATTTATTTTACTTAATCAGCAATACCTAAAAAGAAATGAAAATAAATTATGTAATATTCAATAATTAGATGTTTATTAATGAAGTACAATTTTGTAAGTAGATTGTTTCAATGAAAGTCTCTACTTCAAAAATAAAACCCACGTAGTGTTATTTTCTATTTATTGTTAAACAGATATGAATAGAAGCCAATTTATTAAACATATTTAGAGTACCTAGTTGTTTTAAATTTTTCAATAAACTCAATGATTCATAATGTATGTACATATATTGTTTGAAATACAATTGTTTTGCTGTACACACAACCTCATTAATTCATTGTCCTAGGCATAAATAGAATACGCCCTTGCTACTAAACCTATTTAATGAAAAAAGAAAAATATAATATTTTTGTTTTATAATTAGCTAACTACACAAAAATGTAAATGATTAATAAATCTTATATATTTAAACGAGCAATTCTTGTATATATAATCTGAATTTCGCAAACGGCTCCAACGATTTTCATGAAATTTAGTATACAGGCGGTTTCGGAGGCTATAAATCGATCTAGAAATTAGTCTTATGTCTGAGAAAACGCGTGTTTTCGAGTTTTCATGCAGTTTTCTTTTGCAATATTCCATGCAAAATATGGTCGGTAATTTGCACGAGCGGGCTAAAGCATCGTGGTTAAGCGGCCAAGGTGCAAGGTCAACAATCACAGGTGTCCAGGTTCAAATCCCGGTCGCATACAAAGTTTTTACTTTTATTTATTTTTTAATATTATTCAAGTTTTTAGTCTTTTAAAAAAAAGAAAGAAAATGTACTTCAAGCCAAAAACTCCAAGCGAAGCTCGGTAGCCCTGGTACTGTTTACTTACACAACTACCGCTATCATACTATAATTCGTGTAATCTATAGTTAGTTATACTAATCGATAAAAAGTTAACGAAAATATCACGTAACATAAAAACATACTAAGTTGAGCACCTCCTCCTTTTTTAAGTTAGTCAAATTCCTGTAATGACGATGGAAATTTCAAGAAAATTAAGCTTATTCAAAATATGCAGTGCTGTATTGCATTTGCACTAAACTATACACAATGTTGAGTGGAAACAGCAATAATTCCTGACAACTAGAGTAGAAATACTCTACTTTCTTTATTCGTCACTGAGAAATTGCTAAGCGTATAAAGGAACTATCATTAACATTTTTCCATAGAGTTTTAAAAGGTATAGAGCATAATAATTTGAATCCGGGATTTTTAAACCATGTACATGGTACCATGTACATGTACTTCTGATAATTGCTTATTTTTGTTTATTGTCAATTTGCAATTTATAATAATTAAAAAATGTTACATACATACATATGTACTATATCTATAGACCAAATTCATAAATGAAAGTATTTTGGCTTATGTGTTATACTTATAGTATTTCAATGTACATAGGTTTTTAGGATTTTGTACGCCAAATTTTCAATTTTTACTATTTATATTTATTTTTCGACCAATCTTATTGGGTTTTGAATTAGAAACATATTTTAAATTTAAATATCCAGGGGGTTTCGCGATTTTGAATTAGTTTTGGTTCCCGACGCGACTTTTCGAATGCTTTACAGTAAACAAATACGTGTGGTTACAGGAGAGACTAAGATTTTTGACATCTAAGCTATAGCTTTACGACGAAATTAATCTATATTACATATAATAAAAGTATAACTGATTGCTGTCTGTTTCTACATGGAAGATATTTGAGAAAAACAATTATTGGGGATATAAATATATCAATCAAATCAATAGAACCCAAAACAATGTTTTACAGAATTTTCGTCTGTTTGTCTGTGCGTTTGTGCGCGCTAATTTCAGAAACGAATTAACCGATTTTTGTGCGGTTTTCACTAACGAATTGTGGTAAGCTTCACTTAACATTTAGTATTTGTTTCATTTCAATCGGTTCATAAATAAAAAAGTTATGTTAATTTAAAGAAATTTGAATACGAGTAAGTCGCTTGTGTATTAATAACATTTAAAGAAATTTAAGCAAATCTCTTGTGTATTAATTACATCTATAAAAATAGATTAAATTAACATGCCAAATATTTGCATAAATCTAAGAAAATAAAAAAAAAACAAGTATATATTCTGATTTATATACACATCTAAGTTTCCAAAGACAGGTGAAGCCATAGGCACTGCCAAGTGAATAAAATCTTACTTTTATGTAATTTTATTTTCATATTATCTTTCTTATGCTAATAGTACCTTACCTTATTTTATGCACATACGTATTATGCTGGGGTCAAGGAAAAATAAAAGAAAGCGCCTAAACGTGCTTTTTTCGTCTTTGGGCCTTATACGTAGGTATACATTGTATTTAAAAATATTGTGTAAAAAGAGACTAGAAAAGCGTACCTACCTAATGTTTTTTTACTAATACTTTCTTAGATTTACGCGAATATTTGACATTTTCAAAAAACTATCTTTTCGGATTTTTTCGCGAATTTATTTTGATTTTTAGTTTCCGACGTTTCGAATACTTTACAGTAATCATGGTCACGGGAGAGACTGAGGTGTTAGATGTCTCAAAGGTATTATATAGTTGTTACAGACAGCCTACCCACAAATAACAAAATGAATTCAAAAAATTGAAGAATGCCACCAAAATACCTTAGAATATTTTTTTACTTTAAACATTTTTATAATTTTAATTAGTTTTATAATTGAATATTCAATATTATTTATTTAATTTTAGCGGTTATTATTATAATTATTACAATTTTAAAAATATTAATTAGTAAGCCATTATTATATTTATAACCATAAAGAAAAAATAATAAAATATTAATTATTTAAGCCACAATTAAAGAGATATGTTTTTTTTGGATTGTATTATAACGTGTTTTTCCGTGGGAATTAAATAAACTTTCGCGGTAAAAAATAGTCTATGTCACTCTCAAGTCTTCCAACTATCTCCACACAAAAAATCACGCCAATCGGTCACCCCGTTTCGACGTGAAAGAAGGACAAATAAACAAACACACTTTAACATTTATAATATTAAGTATGGATTTATATAGTCAAGTACAACTTCAAATGTCTAATTGGCAAAAACTTAAAAGCTGTAAATAAAATAGATTATATAATAACAAAAAACCCGATTGTATTGTATTCAGCCCTTTTTAACGTCCCACTGCTGGGCACGGGCCTCCCTTCAATACGAGGGGCATCAGGCCATAGTCCACCACGCTGGCCAAGTGCGGGTTGGCGGACTTCACATGTCTTTCGAAAACTTGCTGGGTTCTCTCAGACATGCAGGTTTCCTCATCATGTTTTGCTTCACCGTAAGGCAAGTGGTCATCATGTTAGAAATGATTCGCCCATGAAAATATCAGAGGTGCGAGACCCGGGACTTGAACCCGCCTCACTCGGTTTTCCAAGCGAGCGCATTACCACTGGGCTACCACTGCCTATCAAACCCGATTAATAAATAATAAATAAGCATTAACTGTGTTATATGCATATTGCAATAATTTAATTAGTGTTTGAATGCCTAGTAGCCATGTAATTCGATTGAATGGGAATCCAAGCCTTATTTTCGAACCATTCACCCATTTGCATTCATTATAAAGAACTGTTTATTATCTATATATATAAAAGAAAGTCGTGTTAGTTACTTCGCTTATAACTCAAGAACGGCTGAACCGATTTAGCTGAAAATTGGCAGGGAGGTAGTTTAGAGCCAGGAGAAGGACATAGGATACTTTTTATCCCGTTCGACCGCGTTCCAATTTTTATGATATTTTAATTTTTGGATTTCTCTTAGTCCGGAATAGGTAAGTATTAAAACATATAATTAAAATGTGAGAAAGAAAGATTTTTTCTTTTTATATCTATTTAAAACGTACCTAGCGACGAACCCGAGCGAAGCGAGGGTGAGCCGCTAGTAATAAATATGTTGAATGAGCAAGTTAAAAACTAAATAGATTAGGTATAATCTTCTAAATTGTGAGCAAACCAAAAAGACAAATGGTAAGGAAAATGAACCGCAGCGCTATCAATATTTTACAGGAATGGTTTTCTTCGGGAACTTTCATTTTTACAAGACAAATCTTACCTAATCCTCTTGTAAATGACATCTTACGGAATTCGCTTATTTTCTTTAAAAATTCAATACTTTAATTATGTAAGCTTAAGTGTAGCTTAATACTCGTATATGTACCTACAATACGGATGTCTGTGATCTTTATCATAAGCAAAACCTAATAATGACGACACGTTTGGCTCAGTTTGTAGTGACCCTACTTGCTCTGCCAGCGGTCGCGGGTTCGAGTCCCGCTGGGGGCATTCATTTGTGTGTTGATCATAAATGTTTGTATTCCAGTCATGGGCGTTTATATTTATAATATGTATGTATTTAAAGTTACATATGTGTAGTGTATCAACTATCTGGTATACATAATACAAGCCTCGCAGCTTACCATGGAACTAAATGGTGCTGTGTGTTAATGTCCCAAGATATAAAATATTAATAATAAAATCTATGACCATTATGTATGTTTAATTAAACTACTGAGTAATTCAAATGAATCATTTTATTAGACTCATTTGCATGTCCTATTCGGAAAATTAATAAGACAACTTCTTCTTTTTTTTATTTATCTTGAAAATAGTAGGTATAGAGAGCAGAATTACCTACAATTGCATAAAGATTTATAGGAAGTAGGATTGTTCTTACTTCCTCCTGTTGTAAATCCAAACCTCCTGGTTCCTACAAGGTCCCTGTAAAACCAAAGAGTAATTGGTATAATATTAATAGTACAGACACAACATACCTACTACCGAACAGACGGACATGACGAAATTTTAATGGTTCCATTATAGCGATTGTCTACAGAATCCTAATAATACAATGAACATCATACATTCTCATTGGTATTCCCCAATCAACATACCAATCGAATTGTTCGTTTTCGAATATCTGATCGATTGGTTAAACAGTACAAGGATTTAATCAAACTGTAAATGGGGCTTAAAATGTTCTGAATTTTATAGCTTTCGTTAATATCCATAGTAAAAATCTTCTATCGAAACGTCCTGTATATACATGTATATAGCCCTGTAAACCACATAGATATTATTCTTGAGTGGCAATATACTCTTTACGTCAGTTTTACGACATTGCTCACAGAAGCGTAGGTACATCTACTTTCTTGCAAACTACGTACAATATTTACACAGCAATTTTATTTTACCAAAAGTACATACATTAATATTCAACTCACATACAGATTTTCAAGAAAGTTTTAACTGAAAAATTTTCAACTGAGTACACAAAGTATTTAAAAAGAATCTCGAAGCAAAAATAAAAAGAAAAACTCTTTGGACACTCAACTTCTTAATGCATTTATTTATTTATTTATGAAACTTTTATTCGTATTGAAATGTTTTAGTACGTACCTATACTTTTATTAATCCCTCCACGACCGCGGACACGCCGGCGTGTCAGTTCACAATAGATTTCGTAGAATTTTAATTAATTTCTTAGAAATTTACCTGGAAGTGTTAAGAGTTCAATTTTATAAAAACGTAAGTTTTTAATATAAACTTTGCGTTCATTATAAATAGAGAAAAACCAAGCAACCAAGTTTGTTTCAGTTTGGACTGAAAATCTAAATCTTATTTGACCTGGCTCAAAGTTAGTTCAAAAGTTAATAAACAAGTAGAACAAAACGGCCTATTTTGCAGTTGAGTAGCGAATCTCCCAAGGAAAACATGCCAGAATACTTTATTAAGTAAAGCTACCAGTTTAATGTCGCATAAACTGGGATATATACCTAAATAGAAATTAGGGCGTGTAATAAATCAAATATTACATTAAGGTATATTTGAACCGATATAATATAGTTAAGTATTATTGCTAACACACTCACATTATAAACTCGTGTAAAGTTTTCTCATAATGAGAAATTAAACCTTATAATAAAGTTTATAAGCTACAGCTACATATTGCGTACGTAGCTGGATATGTAGGTACATATCCTACATATCCTGCTATATACCTATATGTATATATATATATATATATATATATATAAATAGTTGTTATCAGTAACACTGAGTACACTACACTGAGCTTTTGTCCTCTATGATAAAAACCTATTTAGTGTTAGTAGAACCTTTGTCTCATTTAATAATATCTTTTTAATAGGAATTATGTAAAAGCTTTTTACTAAATTAAATACACTGTACGAATTGTATGAAATATGGAAAACGGATAGAATATTTCTTCTAGAACTATATTACACAAATGATACTATTATATGCGTTATTCGTTCCCGTTAAATAATAGTTCATTTTTTTACTATTTCAACAATTACAGTTTAGTAATAAAATTATCAACAAAGGTACAACCCAAGAGAGTTGAAAAAGAAAACTCTTTTTTATAGAAGCCACGCCCCTTCATCCACGTGTTTTTTTTTATATTATAAACTTTATCTATTTTTCGTATATATCCTTTTACAAAATCTATAAACTATGCATTATCAATAAGTAATAAATAAAATCAGTTTTATTTGTATCTTAATAAAAGCTGTTTAATTTACCGGAGAACACCGCTGGTAATCTCACGGGATGAATGCCTTATTGATCGTGCTAATGACAGACAAGCGGGGTTTGATAAAATGATATTCTACAATCGCTCGTTATCTAGCTAAAAGATATATCGTTTTCGTATAAGTATTCCCTGTTTTCTATTTTGTTGCGTAATGTGGCCAGGATATGAGATTGTACTCAATATGGCTGTATTTTGTAACCGTATGATGTTTCGCTATATCTTAATTTATTGCGAATCGATTACGTTTGAGAAATTTTGGAGTCAGTGTACTTTTTTTTGTATAAAAGTTATTATTAGGTTATTGTTAACAATATTGATAGTAAGAAATTTAATTGTCTAAGAACCACAAAACGGAGACAAAAAAAATTGAATGACGTTTATTCATCGGTATATTTTATAAGTGAATGATCGTAAAGAAATAAATACCAAAATGGCTGATGAGGCAAAAGTGTAAGCCCTAGCTTTGCCTTTGTGTCCCAGACAAAAGCTTAGGTATGAAATGATAATAAAGGGATTTTAGAATCTGAAGCATAGTGTTACATAAATCACAAGGTGCCTTTGATGTTTGTTTATAGTCTAAGAGGTGTCGAAAACAGTGACAACTAATTATTTACACAAACCCTTATTCCTACATAAATACTTAAATTACATGAAAGTACGTTTATTATTATTATATATGTTTTAACGGTTAGTAAGGAATAGTTAGACTATATTGTATTAGTATATAATATTATATATATATGTACCTATGTATGTATACGTATGATGAGTTTTATATATCTTACTTGATTGAGAAATGATTGATTCTCCATACAAACTTTCATCGCTCTTTTCATCCAACGTTCTTTCCAGGGTCTCAAACTTTCTTCGTACTCGGTTCAGTGAAGTTATTGTTTAGCTGTTACTAGCAAAAAAAATTTTTTCTCTTTATAATATTGGTATAGATAGACAAAGACAATGCAGTTCGTACCTTTTTCTCTGTTTGTCAACCGATTTGTTTTTTTTTTAGTTAGTAGCAATTAAAGATCTATAGTGTTTATAATACTTACTTTCCTTTTTTTTTTGTTGTCGCTGGGGAAACCTATCATGAGGACCCTGCCCGCCGTCATAACGGACAAGGTACAGCGGAACCCTTCGCCGCAGTGCAATGGAGCGTGCAGGATCGCTTGCGCACTCAATGCAACACCCCTGCGGAATACTTACTTTCCTAGATTTACGCGAATATTTGACATTTTATATAAAAGTATGTTTTCGGATTTATTCGCGGATTTATTTTGATTTTTGGTTGGTAGGGAACCAAAAATAAAAGAAAAAAACCCGCAAAAAAAGATAGCTTTAGTGTTATCAATTTTGGAATCAGTTCTTTTTGATATCGATTATAAATAGGTAAATTCTATTCATAATATATATTTTCCTCAAAATTTCATTAATGATTACGATCAAATTTCGTCCACTAGAAAGAACACTAGTTTGAATAAGTAAATGTAATAAAAAATCTAATTCGTACATGTTGCTGTGGACATTTTAAAAATAACATATGAGTTACGTGAAAATTACGAGAAACGAAATACGACGGCAAAACTTGATTAATGTTAAGTTACAATTATAAAATACTAGCAGAACCCGCGGCTTCGCTCGCGCTAAAACTACAATATCTAAAAAATCTAAAAAATATCTAAAAAGATAGTTTCATACAAACTTTCATCCCCTATTTTACCTAATTTCGAAAAATGCTAAAACACGTATTTGTTTAATTTTATTGAAGGGTATTAATACCAAATTTGAAGTAATTCTGATCATAAATATTTTTTGGATCGTATTATAACGTGTTTTCCCGTGGAAATTAGATAATCTCCGGCGGTAAAAAGTAGCCTATGTCACTCTCCAGCCCTCCAACTATCTCCACACAAAAAATATGTCAATCCGTCACTCCATTCCGACGTGAAAAGAAGACAAACAAACAAACACACTTTCGCATTTATAATATTAGTACCTATGGATTAAACTTTTTGAACATATTTCTAAGTATTATTGTAGGTTCATTACTCTCAACGGGATCTCGCACAACTACAGAAACTCGTACCTTAAACAATGAAACGATGATTAATCCAGAGTGTGCTAATGAGCTGAGTATAAATAATGGTTGCTTTTTCTGAGAATTCTCATATAAAGTTCTGCTTACTTGTTATTACTTTTCCTTTATCACGAGTACGTATTACTAAAGTTTTATATGTAAAAATGTATTTAATTAAAATATTAGATTAGTTATTTTTATATGTAATTTTAACATATTTAGTAGGTAAATACCTACTTACATTTATATTTTATAACTACTAGTCTCCCTACAGTCGTCGAACTTCGATGATTACACTAAAGTTCGTCCAATAGCTATTAAACAAAAAAAAAAGAAAATTGTTGGACAGAGGAGAAAAAGGTTCTAGGTTGTTTTCTATATCTATTTATGTATAGATTAGGTAAGTACATTTATAGCTATAATACTTTTACACAGTACGAACCTGTTGGTTATACGCAGGCTTTGGAAACAGAATGAATCTCTGACACCTCTAAGATTTTCATGTCCCGATCTTACTTAGTCATCTTGAAGTAAAATCGGGACTTATAAATCTAATTATTATTACTTACTAGGTACAAGTTATTAATTAAGTAGGTATTCCTTATTCAATTATAAACATTATACAATATATACCTATTCCTTATATCGTTACTATAAGTAATAACACAGTACGCAATACATGTTTTCATGAAAGATAATTGCCAACAAATCGTCCTGAAAAATACATATTATAATCTATACATATAATAAAATTGTAACTAAGCCGAATCTGTACATTAAATATTTTTTGAAAAATCTTATTGAAATAAACATTATTATTGATACAGAGGTCGAATCTATAGTTTTTAGAATATTTTCTGTCTGTCTGTCAGTCTGTCTTCTGCTACCGCATCACAGAAAAACCACTGGAGGGATTTTGATGAAATTTGATATGGTGATAGCTGGTTATCCGGGTCAACATATAGGATACTTTTTAACGCGGGAAAATGTCTCATGTCTGAGAAAAAAATCAAAAACTGCATTGTAAGAGTATACTAATGTGTAAAACCTAAGAATTTGGTTTTTGGTCATCCTAACGCGGGCGGAGCCGCGGGCAATGGTAGTGTATGTATAATAGTGAAATTTTAAAGTATAAAGATTAACAGAATGAATATTATTTCAGTGTACCACAGCAAAAGCGGCGCTAGGTAAGTTTAGGTTTGCATAGTAGATATGGCGTGAAATATATATGCTGTAGATTGCTTTGGCTAGGGAGTTACTAAGTTAAATCGACAGCCTGATAACTTTAAAATCACTAAGTGCACGAATTTTAAAGGCAAATTGAACACTTTAGAACATAATAGCGTTTACACAAAAGTCTTTACAACAATTACTTGTTCTCGTATATTACATTCACCCGCATCGTAAATTAAATACATACTTAATAAGTTTATTTTCACTAATTCTTTTATAATTTGTACATAGGTAATATAATAATATTGACTTGTGATCACTACATAAATGTTATTATACTACTACTATGAGTTTGTTACTTTAAAAATTATAACTATATTAGTATATATATATATATATATATATATATATATATATATATATATATATATATCCATTTTATGAAATGCACCAGGTACCTATAAATTTACTCTACAGATTGAGATTTCAGGTTTGGTTAACGACTGTCTGGCACAGAGTTTAAGTCTAGTGGGTTTACTAAGAGTATAAATGTTGGCTCGATTCCCACAAGAACAAAAATATTTAGAATAACTGCTGTTTCTTTTTTTCCTGAGAAGTGTTAAAATCCATCCATTTTGCACTTCTCCCTCAAAGAGAATAATAGTCACTTTTAAATGAGCAATAATAACTAAGCATTAAAAGGGGTTTATTATAATTGTTTTGAAACCAAATCTGTCAGAGTGCATGTAGGTTCAATGTTCAATTATTATGAAAGCTCTGCCTAATCACGTTATTTTAATGAAATTGTATTGGTTGAACATAGATGCGTGCGAGGTGTTAGCTGTCATGAAATTAGATTGACGTTTTAAGCTAAAACTTCTGGTCGCAATTATTCTCTACATAATACTTAGCACATTTAGAATACCTAATCTTACCTACGTAGAAACAATTTTTAAACAGGTTTTAAGGAAGCCAAATTTTATGTAGGGAATATTCAATATATAATTAGCTTTCTTCTTTCCAAAATATATTTGAAATTAAAAAATACACGTAACTTTGATATGGTTAATACTGATAGGTTCAATGTGCTTGTAATGTTTTTAATACTTGAATATTTATTTACTAATTACATTGCAATTATATTGACATTGTTATACTGCCTTAGGAAGGTAAGACCAGTAAGTTTTTTATAGATAGTTAAGCAAAATAAAATTATTCATAACCAGCTTTCGCCCAAAGCTTCGCTTGCATGAAATCGCCTTGAAAATAAAACATTATCTAATTAGAAGTAAAAGGTGTAAAGGTATATCAAATGGTGTTAAGCAGATAAAGCTCCCAGTAAACTAACTTAATTAAAGTTGTGTAAATTTTGAGTAGGGCGACTATAATGACGCAGAAAAAGTTTGGAGTTGCGTATTCTACTTGCATCTACTTACGTTCAGATCAGAGCCGGATTAAGCAAGCGCGGGGCCCGTAGCAAATTCTTTTGAAGAGCCCTTGATCTGCTATGGGTTTTAAGTATAAAGTGGTAAAGAAAACAATTCAATACTCAATACCTCAGGCCTCAATACGTTTATTTGCCATCTATAGGTTACACTTTTGTGAGTGATTAATAGTACAGTAGATTCCTATAGGCTCTGTTAGGCTCTGACAAGTACAAAAAGCCAGAGATGAGAATTCCTGGCAATTTAGGATGATTTTGATAAGAAACTAACAATTGAAAAGTGACGATACTGCACAATTTTTTTTAATAGATATTTCTAAATTCTAATACCTTTAAACGACCAATATTTGTATATTTATACTGGCGATCTCGGAAACGGCTCTAACGATTTTGCTGAAATTTGGCATGTGGGGTTTTTTTCTATCAGTAAGATTAACTGTCAGTTTTATGAACGGCTAGTAAGTTTAACTGTCAGTTAATTAAACTGCCAGCAAGTTAAACTGTCAGTTAGCATGACTTTCAGTTAGTTTTACTGTCAGTTTGTTTAACCGTCAGTTTGTTTTCCTGTCAGTTTGTTTAACTATCAGTATGGGTAACTGTCTGTAAGATTAACTGTCAGTTTTATGAACGGCTAGTAAGTTTAACTGTCAGTTTGTTTAACTATCAGTAAGATTAACTGTCAGTTTTATGAATAGCTAATAAGTTTAACTGTCAGTTAGCTTGACTGTCAATTAGTTTAACTGTCAGTTTGTTTGACTGTCTGTAAGATTAACTGTCAGTAAGATTAACGGTCAGTTTTATGAACGGCTAGTAAGTTTAACTGTCAGTTAGCTTGACTGTCAGTTAGTTTAACTGTCAGGTTGTTTAACTGTCAGTAATATTAACTGTCAGTAAGTTTAACTGTCAGTTAGCTTGACTGTCAGTTACTTTAACTGTCAGTTTGTTTGACTGTCAGTTTTATGAACGGCTAGTAAGTTTAACTGTCAGTTAGCTTGACTGTCAGTTAGTTTAACTGTCAGTGAGATTAACTGTCAGTAAGATTAACTGTCAGTAAGATTAACTGTCAGTTTTATGAACGGCTATTAAGTTTTACTGTTAGATAGCTTGACTGTCAGTTAGTTTAACTGTCAGTGAGATTAACTGTCAGTAAGATTAACTGTCAGTTTTATGTACGGCTATTAAGTTTTACTGTCAGATAGCTTGACTGTCAGTTAGTTTAACTGTCAGTAAGATTAACTGTCAGTAAGATTAACTGTCTGTTTTATGAACGGCTAGTAAGATTAACTGTCAGTAAGATTAACTATCAGTTTTATGAACGGCTAGTAAGCTTAACTGTCAGTTAGCTTGACTGTCAGTTAGTTTAACTGTCAATTTCTTTATCTGTCAGTAAGGGTAACTCAACATATAGGATACTTTTTATTGCGGGAAAATATCTCATCTCTGAGAAACTACTAAACGTTAAAACGTAAGTAGGGACGAACCCGAGCGAAGCGAGGGTGAGTCACTAGTATTCACTAAGAACACCGAACGAAATATGATATACATATGTACATATTTAAGACATGTACTTACAACGAGTGCTACTCATTTAGGTACAGGTATCGGGAACATTCATCTTTTTCCATCGACCAAGATTCATAAGAATAATTATGTAAGTGTATTGAATGAGCTATTACATTTTTAAGTCGATTAGTACGCTGATTTCAGTGATGTAAATAAAACCTGTACAGTGGACTATTTTTGCGTAGGTATTATTCTCACGTTCGTCAATGTAATATTGACTGACAAGGGTCGACTATACAAGATCTACTTTGCAGACTATGTGTTCTTTTGTGTCAGTCATCATATGGGCTTTAAATAATTCATAGAAGCGTTAGTAAAACTAGATACACATTTATATAACACTAGCGACTCACCCTCCCTCCGCTCGGGTTCGTCCCTTGTTACGTTTTAACGTTTAGTAGGTATAGATTTCTCAGAGATGAGACATTTTCCCGCGGTAAAAAGTATTCTATATGTTGATCCGAATAACCAACTGTCATCATACCAAATTTCGTCAAAATCCCTTCAGTGGTTTTTCTGCAATGCGGTAACAGACAGACAGACAAAAATTCTAAAAACTATAGATTCAGCCTCTGTATCGAACATAATGTCTATTTAATTAAGATTTTCCAAAAACTATTTAATGTACAGATTCGGCTTAGTTACAATTTTATTATATGTATAGATATAAAGTGCTTACTTGACTAATTCATGAATGCCCAGATAGAACAGCTGTACTTGAAGGGTTGTAATTTTGACGTCTATCCAAATATCAATGAATCCCTTATTCAGGGTAACTCAAGATAAGCTTAAGAAGATTAGTATCTAGAAGTGTTAAAAGAAAAAGTATGTAGTTGCTAGTTTAAAATGCACTTAACGAAGAGAACGGGATAGGGAGCCAAGGTCCAACCAGATATAGTGACACAGTCTTACAAACAAACGCATAGATCTATATTACCTACTGACAGTTTGTACAATTGTTTTAGCTTTACCTCGAATTCTTCCTCATATTTCAGGAGTTAACTGTAAAGTTTACTACTTTACAAGTATATAACTCATTACTCACGTAACCATAGATATTTCACACGCTTATGCACAATCACATTCAACCTGCAATTATATTGAGTGACACCCAAATTTTATGTAATTTGATTTCACTACTCCCTTCCTAGCGGTTCACATCATATCTTTTTTTGTCAGCAATAGGTATAGAACCAGTAATCCAGCCATATAATAGGTACAAATATATGACTGTGACATATGGACAGACAGACAATTGGACATAACGAAATTGAAGGGTAAAAAAGACAAAATATTTAACGCCCTAGAAAACGCAAGCGACATTTAAAAATTAACACTGACAAAAACATTAAACATATTTTTTATATTTACCTACTTACAAAGAAATTTATTTTCAACTAGTGTTACGTTTTAAGTTTTAACTTTTAGTATGATGAGATATTTTCCCGCGGTAAAAAGTATTCTATATGTTGACACGGATAACCAGCTATCATTATACCAAATTTTATCAAAATCCCTCTTCTAGTTTTTCCATGATGCGGTAACAGACAGACAGGTAGATAGACAAAAATTCTAAAAACTATAGATTCGGCCTTTGTATCGATAATAATGTCTATTTCAATAAGATTTTCCAAGAAATATTTAATGTACAGATTCGGTTTAGTATAATAGTATATAGATAGACTAGCAGAATCCGCGGCCTCGCTCGCGCTACCCTTATTATTACACTAACTCAATTTTATCCCCTTATGGGATGAATTTCGAAAAATGCTAAATCACGTATTTATTTAATTGAAGAGTATTAATAGTTAGTTTCGAGTAATTCTGATCATAAATATTTTTTTGGTTTTTATTATAACGTGTTTTCCTGTAGGAATGAAATAATCTCCCGGGTTAAAAGGTAACCTATGGGCTATGTCACTCTCCAACCCTCCAACTATCTTCACACAAAAAATCACGCCAATCCGTTTCAACGTGCAAAAAGGACAAACAAACAAACTTTCACATTTATAATATTAGTATAGATATAAACTATATAGATATATCTATTTGTATATATGCATGGCTGACAGAGCTGTGTGTCTATCTAAAGGGAACGGCAGTTGCGGGCCGTGTTCAGTGTTCCAGGCCAGTGGTTCATCACTCGCGTCGAATACCCAACATTGCGGTCTGCGCGATCGCTCTATAAAACTACGTTTTTCAATCAGTTTTCAGATTTACATCAGCTATATCACACGTGTGATGTAGCTGGGGAGATAAAGTGAAATGATCAATTACCATGCGAATATGGGGTAGTTACGGAACACTGCATACACGAAGTTAAGTTTATTTGAAATGTGAAGTCTAAACATAAATAAATTCTTTGTTAATCTTTTATAATCAAAAACTAAGTTTTCGCTATGAGTATGAGCATTTTGAGCGTTCAGATATTAACTAATTAATTAAATCTTATTCTCTAAAATTTTATGTAAAGCTTATTTGTGCGTGAATATCTAAGTCTGTAAAACTGAAAAAAGTCCATTGTGCATAATAAATAATAATAGAAATATCATGGACAATATAAAATCGATTCGGTTGTATTAAATACGCAACATTTAGTATATACATTTCCAGTGTTTACAAGAAAGTAAAGTGTTAATCAACACATTCATTCGACTGTGTAGATTAATCCTTTAAGGGAAATTCTCCACTAAGATTAGATTGAGGTTGTATTAGAATAGTCTCCGACACACAATAGATGTTTCTTTTTCATGAAGCTTTCAATTTAGTTTTTACACTACTTTAATGTTATATAGTATATACATATTACAATATTTTGGATGTCTTTAATATTTTCTTCGAACACTCAAATTGTAAATATAATATAATGAATAATATAAACAAAATTGATTTTTTTTCTTTATTGTTTTTAATTTGGTATTTCCCTTTTATACATTTAAAAGTAGATTTTTTATTACAATAATGTTATTTTATAATATGTGTTTTTCTTATGAAAAATTATTAACAGAAATAATTATGACTGTATGCACAAAATTCAAAATGCTAGTTATATAAAGATGATAAATAATATTTTATTTCACATAAAATTCTTGACATCAATCAGACATTCTAACAGGTGTAAGCTTTTCATTTGGTAAAAGTTTTACTACGCAATCTGTACAGTAGTCTGTCCCAGCATTATCTGTCCATCTTGCTCCAAGAAAACCAATCTTTTGACACCCAACACACATAGTTTTTGTTTGATAAACTGGGGAGTTTTCATCTAACATTCTTTGTTCCTTTGCTGCTTTTAATAATTCTAGTGAACTTTTACTACATATTTTCAAATCTGGCATATTTACTTGAGTTCCACTATCATATGGATCTTCCATTTTAACAGGCACATGAAGTTGTGGGAAAAATGTTGATTTCTTATAAAATAAAGACCGACTTCTATCTTTAGCTACTTTTTTTGGTGCTCGACCTGGTATAGGTAATCCTGCTTTAGCCAATTTTGCAAAGTACTTCTGCAATCTACTCATAACTTGAATAGGAGTGCGTGTACCTAGGGCATCTGCAATCTTTTTGTATCGCCTTGCTTCTACTGGTTCCTCTGGATAGATTTCTAACAATTCTTCTAATCTCTTTTGTTCTTCACAAGACCATAATTGGTTAAACGTTTCAGGTTTACTATCAGTAAATTTTCTCCCTCTGACTTTTATGCTTGATTCTAATTCTGTAATTTGGTTTATGTCCTCATTTTTCAAAGATGTATCTATTCCATATTTATTCCAGTCAATAGCAGGCAAATCACCTATAGTTTGTCGCGGGGGGAAGTTTATTTTGCCCGATTTTAAGTCTTCAACAAATGCCAATGGATCTTCTAATGCTTTTCTTTCAGCATCTGCCAAATTTTCTATATCTTTCAGTGCATTAATTTTTTGTGCTTCTAAATGGACAATGTATTTTAATAGTTCTGAATAATCACTATTACCTCGTAGGGCCAAGTGATCAGTTTCAAAAGCAAATTCGCCATCCGTATCTGAACTATCAAAATCCAATTCCTCCATATCTAAAAATGATAGAAAATAGATACAATGTGAAGTAGAGGGATGAATACGATAAAAATACCTGGTAGTCCAAAGAAATTAACTGCTCATATAAAAAATAAATTAAATAGTGTACATAGCAAAAAATGCAAACCTGAATTTAGAAGCACATCATTAGAAGGATGGACGAATCGGTAAGTATGAAATATTGTTTATTATGCCAAATTTCTTAAAATATATATTTACAATTGCTTTTTTATATATAATATAACCACAATTATTCAATTTTTAAAAATCATATGCGGCTCTCAAATCTCAATTAGTAAACAATAAACATTAATTCGTTCAAATTCAGTATTGATTCAAATCGCAAGACGTCATGTGTCAAAATGTTTGCCATATTTAGCAGTTTGCATTCAGAAACGATTTTTTTGATTCATTGTATGCAAATATAAAAAATATTAATCAACTAATGTATTTGTATAAATATAGTAAATAAAAAAATAACTCATTAAATTATTCATATTATAAGAGCAATAAAAAATATTTTTATATACGACACTATTGCCATCTAGCGTTCAATAGCTGAAGCTTTACAGCAGTCGGAGAACACTTTGAGTGTTGGTCTAAGTTTACTTAATGTTGATTCTAGATGTCGCTTTTCCATTTTATAAATATAAAATTATTTTTATAATTAAGTACCTATGTATATTATTACATAATGGTTTTCAATTTATTTTATTTAAGCAAAAACCCTGATATATATTATTAGTATGTAAATACTTATAACAATAAATTATTAACACTACAATAAAAACACATAAAATTTTATTTTAAATAAATAATATATTTTATAAAAAAAACATTTAAAAAAATTAGGTAAATGAAATCAATTAAATATTAATTATTGAATATTCGTTCCACTATAGATGACATTATATCTACTGTACTATAATAATGTAGTTTTATTATCGATGCATCTTGTTATATTGTGTCAGAATACACAAAAGGCAGAGTAAGTTGGACTGATGACAATATCTAAAGCCTTATTACATAAAAGTTTAAACACAGGCGTCAAATATAGTTCAAGTCGTCAATCTCAGAAGCAATAAATATTGAAATATCTAATATAAGTTAGGATGATATATCAGTATCGGCATGACACAGGCCACTGATTCTCCTTTATGACGCCTTATTTACATTTATAGTGCAATCGGACATCAAAAGAAAACCGTAACTAGGGAAAATATTTGATACATAACTAAATAATACACTGTTATGAAAAATAATTTGATATTATGACGTAACAAGATATATTTGTTGTTGTTGTTGTTGTAAATAACAATGTTCCATAGTCAATCTATATTAGACTAGCAGAATCCGCAGCTTTGCTCGCGCTTTAACTGCAAAAAAATGTCTAAAAGGGTAGTTTCATACAAACTTTCATCCCCTATTTTACCCCATTATAGGACGAATTTCGAAAAATGCTAAAACACGTATTTGTTTTATTTTATTAAAGAGCATTAATATCAAGTTTCGAGTAATTCTGATATCTGATAGGAATAAGATAATCTTGCGCGGTAAAAAGTAGCCTATGTCACTCTCCAGCCCTCCAACAATCTCCACATAAAAAATAACACCAATTAGTCACTCCGTTTCGATGTGAAAGAAGGACAGACAAACAAACAAACAAATAAACAAACACGTTTTCACATTTATAATATTAGTATGGATACCTACACTGTTCAAGCAATTCTTATATAAAGCGCCATTTTGAATACATCCAATTACATAATATTAGATAAGTAATAAGTAAGTATACAAATTTAAGTAGGATCCGGGGATATTAATAAAAGCGTTCATAACACACTTATCTATATATTCTATTAAAACTAGACAAAATAGTGTTTACACGTATCGTCGTGCCTCCATTATGACAAAACATCCTTCTTTTCTTTTACTCATCTTTCATTCCATTCCATTCTTAAAATTATATCATACATCTCCTTTTAATCTTAAAATATCATTTCACGTATACTCATCTCGCAAATCGTACATTTACCTATCTTATTTTTTTCTACTACTACTACTACTACTAAATACTACTACTAAATACTATAAATAGTAATTTTATATTTAGTAAAAGCTATTTTAGTTAATAGTCAAGAGGTTAAGGAAAGCCGAGATTCTCACGGCACGTGCCTTCAGAATGGTCAAAGTTGCTAGGTTCATGTACATAATATAATAATATTATGTAAGAATATCCTCTATGAATATTAGAACAGTTGTTTGGTCTAGGTTCTACTAGAAATTGCTTCGAACCGACATTTACTGCTTCACTTCTTCATCACGAGAAATAATAAAGAAAGTATTTCTTAGAGAATTATTTACAAACTTCAAGAGAACTTACGTGCTGTTGAAATATACGTTCGCCATCTAATTAAATTACATTGTTGGAGATTCATTAGAGAATAGAGATTGATGTTAGATATTATAGTATAGGTATATATAATAAAAATCTGTAAATAAAAAAAAACTTTTTAAGTAAAAGTTAGAAAGAGGTTTGAAATACTATATTCTGCGAAAATCATAATATATTGCACTCTTAATAAGTCCTCGCTGACCAAGACCAAGTATGTTGGACAGCACTAGCGAAGGACTTAAGCCTGATGAAAACTACACAACGTCTGAGCGCTACGTACCAGATGGCATCGTAACACTGATAAAATTTATAGTTTTTACTCGTTTTGAGTTTATAACATAGATTTAATTATATTTTATCTGATAGAGGTTTAAATCATTACTGTATTCATTTAATAAAGTATGTATGAGTATATCGTAGGGTGAGATTAAAAATAAAAGATAGAAGCTACAAAGGCAAGATGATTAAAATGATGAGATATTTTCCCATAGGAAAAAGTATTCTATATGATGACCCGGACAACCAACTATCATCATACCAAGTTTCATCAAAATCTGACCAGTGGTTTATTCGTGATGCATTCACAGACAGACAGAAAGTCAGACAAAAATTCTAACAACTATAGATTCAGCCTCTGTATCGATAATAATGTCTATTTCAATAAGATTTTCCAAAAAATATTTAATGTACAGATTCGGCTTAGATACAATTTTATTATACGAGTATGTATAGATAGATATCCGGCACGCCACCGTTTACCGTAATAACATGAATCAGTTTTACTGCCAAGGCGCGCCTATATATGTTTCACATAAAAAAAACTACATTTTATTTCATTATAACCATTTTTGTTTATTTATAGTAACGACATAGTAATATTTAATTACCAATTGAAATAATTACTTATAAGCTAGATATCCTTTCAGTTACGTAACAGAACACCTACAAAACACTGTTTGTGGCATTTGTATTGTGGTTTCCACGCGGTCGAAGTCAGGTTACTGACGGCTTCAGTTACTATTGTTCAAGAAATAGAGTTATTTTATTATTACAACTAGGAAGCTTGGAACAAGCAAAATTATTATAAATAACTTGTAATTAAAAGGTTTTTTATCCGACATAAAAAAGGACGAAATGTACAGTTGTATGCTTTTTCAATTTAGATTTCAAATTTATGGAAATAAATCACGGCTGAGAGTGAAAAAGTTTCTTTTGAGTGTGATCTTTTCAAAGTAGATATAAGTTTTACAGTAAATTATATTCCATTTTTTTGTACTTATAAAACTTATGTATATATGTATGTATAGGTATAGGGTAAGAGCCGGATAGTTGCCCTACTTTTTTTAAAACTCCAATTACATAAAAAATAAGTATCTACTTACAATATGCCCCGTGTATAATAAAACATTGGTCCTTAATCTTTCATTGTGACCTATTTTTTTAAACACAATGAATATTGTTTTCCAGTAAATCCTGTTTTATTTGACCTCTACTAAAGGGGATAGTTGCCCTCTGTGGCGGATAGTTACCTTATGTTAAAAATGCTTTGGAGGATACTTGCCTTATGCGGGGATAGAAGACTCATTATGAAATTGTTGCATTTTTTTTGGATTAAAACAAATTAAATTAAATTTAATCAACCATTATTAATTATTAACATCAATTAATTAAGTAGTAGGTATTTACTAATCGACTTAATACAACTTTTAAACTATAAATAAAATCTCCACAATTTAAGTTATAAATAATAATTAACTTTAAAGATAAAAACAATATGGTAATCAACTTTGACACTAATATTAAAATTAGTCGGTAGGTTATCATTATATATCATCAAAAACAGTTTAAAAATCATCATCAATTACGAAGTCATAACTTTTAATTTTCCACATCTCAAACAATATTCTTTGAATGATGAACGAGTTTCCTGGAAATACAATAAAGTATGATTTGGATTTAGTATTATTGTAATTTTTAAAACATTTACAATAATCATCAACTAAAACTTTATCATTCGCTTTTTCTATTTTTGTATTAATGTTAATAACTTTTACTGTCTTTTCAGTCTCTCTTATCGTCTTTAATTTCTTACTTCTTTTTTTGTACTCTTTTAGTAGCGTTTTCTTTGGCTATTTTTGTATTTAATATGCTTTTTTCATTTTCACTCTCGGAACTATAAGTTTGTTATTTGTCATCCTTAAAGCTATTTTTCCGCTCAGTTTAATTAAATCTATGTTTTCAAATTCAGTTTCACTGCGAAAGAAATCGTCATAACCTTTGATCTTTTACTTTCGTTTCGACCTCTTTTCTTCATAATTATTGTCTCTATATCAACTGATTTACTTTCTACTGTCTTAAAATCTTTTTATTTCGTTGTCTCCATTCTATTTCTTTTTGTAATGTTTGTTTCTTCTTCTTTATTCTGTTTTTCGCCTACCTACAACTCTAATTGTCCTTAGGGCAACTATCCGCAAAATTATATGGGGCGACTATCCTTTTCGGTACGGATACATGCCCTTATATTTTGAAAAATAAATAAATGTTATTCGACAGTTTAAGGTAATAGGTAGTGTAACTTAAACTTCAGTACACGCGTAGAAGCAAAAAGTTGACTGAATCGACAATTTTAAAAAAAAATTCAATATATAAAAATACACACGAATATAATTTCAACGCTCGTCAACGTCCTGCCGCGGAAGATTTTCGCTCACACGGATAAAACACGTTTACCTAGTCCCACTTCTGGCGTCGTCCTAAGGTCTGTGGAAGAGGCGCTTCAAATTACAGAAGAACACTAACATCAGGGACATCTCTAATATAGCGTATTGAAAACCGGGGCATGTATCCCACTGGGGCGACTATCCGGGTTTTACCCTATACATAACACATCGCTTCTTTCTTCTCTTCGCTGTTCGGTTAGCTCGGAATAAAATAAGGTTAGAAATATGTAAGTTATCGTCAAAAAATAAAAACGTAAAATTATTATTAAACTATAATTTGCGTAACTTATAATATTCCCGTAAATTATACATAATAATAGTACAATTAACGCAATTAATATAGGGCTACAAAATTTCTTAAAAATGGTGCTTACAATTTGAATTTCATCGAAAGGGGCTTTCTTGTTTCGTTCTGTTAGGCTTCGATAAGGGCGGTATCGAAGCCGTATAGAAACGTAATTAATTTTCTACATATATGTAATCGAATCTCCCAATAAATAAATAAGTAAGGACTCATCCTCGCTTTGCTCGCGTCCCTAAGTACGTTTAAATAGATAAAAATAGTAATTTTATATATGTACAGTTAATATAAAAATAACAAATGTAAGAATTTACGAAATTTCTTGCCCTGTTTTTATTTTGTTGAACGTTTTATTTTAAGGTTTATTCAAACAGCACGCGCGTCAGTATTCTAATTTACTTAGTCATGAATTGATGTAGCACTTAGCACCAGATGTTGAAAATAGCGTGATACTACGAATTGGGAGTCACGTATTTCATTTACAAGCTCAAGTTACAAGCGCTAAGCCTTTCGTTTATTTGTCTAAGTAATGTAGTACCTACTAATAAATCCTATTTTAACACTAGCATTGCCCGCGGCTCCACCCGCGTTCAGATGACCAAAAATCAAATACTTAGGTTTTACAGATTAGTATACTCTTACATTGCAGTTTTTGCATTTTTTCTCAGAAATGAGATATTTTCCTGAGATAAAAAGTAAGGATACTTTTACCCGGATAACCAGCTATCACCATACCGAATTTCATCAAAATCCTTTCAGTGGTTTTTCTGTAATTCGTTAACAGACAGACAGACTAAAATTATAAAAACTATAGATTCGGCCTCTGTATCGATAATAATGTCTAATTCAATAAGATTTTCCAAAAAATATTTAATGTACAGATTCGGCTTAGTTACGATTTTATTATATGTATAGATAATAAATTATTTCAATATTTAGTTTGTTAAACAAGAAATTAACTCTTCCATTTGGTACAGTGTTAGCGTTAGCATTAACTGAATTAATTAGTTGTATTACAGCAGTTATAATATTTTAGGTAAGAAACGCGTGATTTAGGATGATAAGACTCAAGACACATTCTAAATTTAATCAGGCAATGTAAAATGTTAACTTCCAAAACACATATTCGGGCGTTAACTCTTAAGATTATATTCACCATAACCCGTAAGAAAGATCACACGAACCTTAAGCAGAAGATAAACTAATGAAATAAATTTATTTTGTACTAAAAATGTAGAGTATAGTATAAGAAAATATCTAAATATATGACAAGCAAAATTTACTCACATTAATATTAAGTGTACAAACAAACTTGGTTCTATTTGCTTTTTTTGTTTTTGTTTTGGGAAAGTGTCAAATCGTTCAAAAACATTATTTATCTAAAAATTATATAACTTTCATAAACTATGATGTAATGTTACTTGCTGATAATGGAAAATGTTATAGCAAAACTTTTCTTACAAGGTTTAGTTGACCATCCATCATAGAGAAATTCAAAGAAGGTCGACATTGACATAAAAAATGCGCGCACAATAAGACGCGTTAGTAAGGGCAACGTAAAGGGTGTCATAAGGTTAGATGTTCGTAGCGCCAGCGGCACGCGAGTTTTCAGTCGTGAAGCAACACCCGGTCGAGTCGCATCTCGCCTCCCACCCACGGAAACTTGCAAACGCGGGAAATTTTAACTACAAAAACTAATATTCTGCTTTTTTTCGACAGCTCTATATAAGAACATAACACAAATTAATGTGTATAACATTGCTGGTTTTTACCGGTCGTGATGTAACAAGTGTTAACCATTTTCGAGTAAGGTATATTCGTTTCTCCACACTCCGATTAAACAAACTTAACTCGTTACCAAAGTGACGCATATTTTAGTGATATGTGAAATTTATATATTTAGGTACATTATGATCTAGGTGCGATTGAATATTATACCTAATAATTCCAAAATAAAAAATATGAAAATGCACGGGTCATATTAAAATAAATTAACTAAGTGACTTTTAAAATTATTCAAAATAAGCTATAAGCTGTTAAAGTTAGCTTAAAATAAATATTTACAAAACAATAAAGCATATCACTCTCTAAGAACATTTGTGACCTAAAGAGCAAACTACGGAAATATTAAGGATAAACTATGTAAAATATATTGGATATCGAAGTGAGTGGTTGATTAGAAATAGTTACAGCAACAGTTTGTAATCACAGCGTTAGTTTAGTAGAGTAAAGAGTTAAGTAGAGCGAATGGTGTGCGATGGTGGCGCCATGCTTTGCTTGGAGTCTCTGATGACGCGGTGGCGAGAGAGAGGGGAGCGCGACGGCCGGCGTACGCGCTCCCGGAGCTTGTGCTCATCTGCAGCTGATGGCAGCCTCTTGCAACTGCTGCATCGAAGAGCTAGTAGCGCGATGTAAGTATCGAGCATACTTCTAAATCTTAAAATTACGCAATGCATAATCAAAACGTTTATCTTAAGATAAAATAAAATCTTTTTTGTAATACTGTATGCGACATCAAAGGTTACAAATGTTACGATTCTTACGATTAAGCTCACTTTACCTAAGTTAGTAGTATTAATACTAATCTTCGTAATCCAGTTTCTGCTGATACTATGATATTTTGCCGTATATTTTTAAATAACTCTTACCTATTAAGATGATTACTTTGAGTAACCGTTTAAAAAAATCCTTTTTTAAACAAATATATATATAAGTAAGGATACAATGAACATAAAAAGCTTTTGCATTGTTATCATATATATAAATAACATGTATGTAAAAATACATAAGTAGAAAGTTTAAATTTTAGGAGAATAATATTCTCTTAAAAACAAAATTATATAAAACGCTACATTATCTATTTTACTGTACATCTTATAGTTTACTTTATATAATTCAATTTCATAAGAGATTTTTAACTTTTTGAAGATATAGTTCATTTACAATTACCTATATTAAACATTCTGAAAATTAATAAATATTAAACTAGCAAATAAAAGATATAGATAATTTACAAATAAATCTAAATCATTTGATTATCTTTTCACAATATATGTATAATATAGAATCACACAGTAGTGTTATTGTTTCTTATATTTACCAATTCATAAAGAAATACCCATTACTAATAATATTTGAAAACAACTTGAGGTCGTGTGCTTCAGCCGCATTTTGGATCGATTCGTTCGCTGCATCGCATCCGTCTTTGCCACTTTATGTGCCTGTGAAAAGATAGGATACGTAAAGCAGTTGTTAAAAATATTAGGACGAATCTGTTTTTGTAGATCTAGTTTTATATGAGTTCGATTATGTAACAAAGTCGACTTTGTTACATAATAGGGTTGACCGATTTGTGTATTTACAATTGACTTATAGCGTACTGTGGGTGTTTTTCTTACAACTGGTTTCGTCGTAACCTTGATATTAAGAGTAAATAAATTGAGAGTTACATCAAAAGTTCCAACTGAATGAGTAACAATTTATTACTATATGAAAGCAAACTAATCTGATATTTTCTTGTAGATAAGTACGAGTATATATGTTAACTTTGACACAAACAAAATATTTGACTTCGTAATCTATTTTTTTTGTTATTCCAATAGTTGGTAGAATACGCAAGAATACGCAAAAATGCTGATTTTATTCTCTCTACCAATTGAAATAATCCTTGGCTTAATCTATACATATATATGTACGTATAAGGCAAAGACAAAACAGTTCAGTACTTCTCCTTTGTTTGTCAACCGATTTTTGTTTTTTTTTATGTTAAGTAGCTTTTGACGAGCTTTAGTACTATCAATAAAAAAAGCTAACGATCGAATTTCGATCATTGGGAGAACACTAGTATTAATGAACATTTAATACTGAAAATTCAACCTAATAATGATATCGAACAACACAAATATCCTTTTGTTCTCACCATCATCATCACTCAGCCTATCGCCGTCCACTGCTGAACAAAGGCCTCCCCCAATGAGCTCCAACCATCCCGGTCTTGGGCAGCCTGCATCCATCCACTGCCAGCCACCTTTCTTAGGTCATCTGTCCATCGTGCTGCAGGGCGTCCTACACTACGCTGGCCTAAACGCGGTCTCGAGTAATGTGCAATTATGCTCTCGAGCATCTCATCATTTTTATTTTTTTAAATATACATTATATTATCTAAGTTACAATGGCATTACCGAGAAGTTTATAATGAAAACCTATATCAAGATACTAAGTCAGTTGGTAATACTCTCTATACTATCAATATATTAGTATAAAGCAAAATCGTTGTTTTTGTCTGTCTGTTTCTCCGCTATCTCCTTCTACGCAACAGATTAAGGTAGGGGTGTCACTATCATTTAGAGAATTTCTTCCGAAAGGTTTATATGTATATATATTATTATAGTAGAAAAAGCCAAGGATTTCAAAGATTTGTAATGATGTTGTAAAAACATATTTTTGGGCGCTTACATTGCTAACGCTAGCTATCCTTTACGAGATAGATTAAAATAACGTACTACGGAATTGTATATGTTAAAAAGGTCTACAGAAAAGTCCGCGATGTTATATATATATATATATATATATATATATAATATATATATATATATATATATATCCTAAGGATAACCCACAGTAGCCATTTTTATACTTTACACGTTATTAAATAATAATGCGGTTTTACGAAGCTATTTTAAACAATACAATATGAATCCTTATCCAATTAAATAGATCTAGATACGTTTTCCATTTATTTACATCAAATTTGCCTTTTACAGCATATCATTAAAATGAATATCTTAGAAGATACCACAAAAATTAGTAATCGTTCGCAGCGAAACGGGTAACATTTCATCAAAACAACGTACTAGAAAATTATAGGCCTTAATTATCCTACAGAAAAGTCCCCGATAGCATGTGTCCATCTCTAAAACTTAACACTATGAATATTTTTATCTATTCAAAACGTATCTAGGGACGCACCCGAGCGAAACGATGGCAAGTCGCTAGTAACTTATAATCTAATAAAACTATAATATAATATCTAAGTGTTCTGACTAAGAAATGCCTAACTTTTTAAATTGCATTAGCTTCCTCTGTTCAATACGAAAATAGAAAACAATATGATAAAATGTTCTAGACAATTCTCTCGATATTCCACTTCACATTTTATTTCGTTTAAATATTCAAAAGTTCGGTTATTTCAGCATATGAATCTGTTTTGAATTGTTTCAACAAATGTTGTGTATTGTATTTGGTATTTCTATTTAATAAAATAAAAATATCAGTCAAAAATTTTAACCGCATGCTGGTACATGAAACTGTCCGGTTACACAGCTAACGAAGATTATCTATCTGACCTCACTTAAATTTTAATATATTATTTCAAAAGTTTAAACATTCACAATTTTACATTTTTTGTGCAATATCTGACTGCACGTAGATTTTTAGCCCGTACTCAACTAGAACCTACATTTTGGAAAAATATATTTTATAATTATTTTTATATACGTACCAACTTAATGCTTTTTATTTCATGATGCATAACATGTCACAATTGTCTGGTTTCGAATATTAAAACTCTAGATGCATAAATGTTAATTAAAAGATATTTGCTACAGAGAGTGGAATGCGAGATACTATTCTTAATAAAGATGGACGCTACAATTTCGAATTGGTACTTGGCCTGGAAATGACTATCATTTCAATTCTATCTAAGTAGCTATACCATAATTGCATTCAAACGCACTCAGCCATTTTCAAGTGACTATTTTTGTTAGTACAAATATATCTCGGGTATTTGAATGTCATAATCTATATATAAATGTTCTTTACCGGAACCTTTATAATTTCATTATGCCCATTCAACCGTCCTTTCGTGTTAATGTGTATTAATGAATTTTTCCATACCGATGATCAGGTGGAAATTCATCATTTGCTTACTAAACATTTTCAAAATATTCCCATTTTATCAATATAAGTGATCTATTTCTTTCAACATTTTAATTAATTATTATATACTGGCATTGCCCGCGGCTCCGCCCGCGTTTAAATGACCAAAAATCAAATTCTTAGGTTTTACATATTAGTATACTCTTACATTGCAGTTTTTGTATTTTTTCTCAAAAATGAGATATTTTCCCGCGGTAAAAAGTACCCCATATGTTGACCCGAATAACTAGCTATTATCATACCAAATTTCATCAAAATCTCTCCAGTGGTATTTCCGTGATGCGGTAACAGACAGACGGACGGACAGACAGACAAACAAAAATTCTAATCACTATAGATTCGGCCTCTGTATCGATAATAATGTCTATTTCAATAAGATTTTCCAAAAAATATTTAACGTACATATTCGGCTAAGTTACAATTTTATTATATGTATAGATTTTTATGTTTTCTACTTATATGCTATTCTTTTTTTTTAAATCCAATGCAGTGAACGAAAAAAACAAATGAACGTTGAAAAGACGCGTCACGGTTTTGGCCTACTTTTGAATAAGGACAAATTAGGTCATTTCAAGATGGGCAATAAGATGCATAGGACGACAAACTGATTCAAATCTGTAAGCTTCTTCATCTCGTATTTTTAAGAATATACGTAAAATATACAGAATTTTGAAGTAACGTATTTTTTTAAGCTTTTTATATTTATTCTTAGATTGTAAACAATACAGTCTTAAAGAAATTGGATTGGTAGTTAATGGCTGCGCCTATTTGGTTATTTGAATAAAAATAAATAAGTGTATTAAGTTTGATTACAGAAATTGCTTTGCAGCCTTTTTACCAATTTATACTGAAATATACTTATTTTTTTCATGACCTGAATTCTGTTTCTCTACTCACGAGTTCGATTACTGTTTTAGTTATATTGGAAATGTAGTGTTCCAAGCATCGTAAACATCTATTGAACCAATGATGTTTTGGTAGATACCTAAATGTTAGTTGATAGACATTAATAGCTCTAAGTTAGTTTTGAGTAATAAGCATTTCACTAAAACTATTCTATTTGAAAGGCACTTTGTAGGTACTTTATGGAGCCATTATTAAGCTTCATCGAAGATTTATTAATTTTTGTTGGAATTGTGACCTACTTACACCTCTGCACGCTAATGTTGAAATGACGTTGAGGGTAGTGTAAATTACATAGTGGATAAGTCGAACAAATCAAGATAGGAAGTTCAAACATTTTAGTTATTTATTACTTTACTTGAAAGTAGTTTTTTTATGTTTATACAAGTTTTAAATAATTTTACGTGATCTTATAACTATTATTGTTGGAATGAGAATTTGACTTGTTCACTATAATAGATTTTTTATTGCTTTTACGTAAATAAATAAAAAAGCTAATTTAAATACTGAACTTTTCATTCCATAGAATTATCACTGCATTAAACTTTATTTCAATTTTTAATCCTGTAGGAAAAATATTTATATAATTTTCACTCGCAAAATTCTTTATGACATATATGTTGTATTACTCTAAAGGCTTAGGTACAAATTAGGTAAAATATGACTATTTTTACTGTAACATTCAGTTATTTTATGTGCCATTTTGTGGATTTGACAGTAGATTTTTGATGTGTCAAGTGGACAGTCGGTGTAAAATGAGTATTCAGAGAAAGCAATAAATATAATTGTTAATTCCAAAATATTTGTTTTCCTGGAAAATCCTTCTAAGCTGTTTCATTACAAGCTTTTATTTAACTTGCAATGTTTGTATGTATCTCTGTTAGGTTCAAATATTGCTACTGAATTTTAAAGCAGTTATCCTAAACTAAACCGACAGAGCTAAAATTTTTCATAGACGTTTACTTTAGATAACAATCATGGTTAAATTAGTGACGTCATTTGAAAAATGTTTGTTCTGATTTTAAAAATATTTTTTGAAGTGAATCTTCTTTAGAACCGTTGTGATTTGAAACTCGATGAAACGGAAATGCGGCACGAGAAAGAGACAAGCACATAAATATATAGGATTAAGCCGGCGAGATAATGAAATAGAATATATTACACAGGAAGTCAAAAGTAATACTGAAAAATATGTTGTTATGTATATGTGTTAAATAAAATATAAAATAACTTTTAAACTTGGTAAAAAAAACTAAACTTATTAGTTATAATAAAATTACGGACAAGTGCGTGTCGGGCTCGACCACTGAGGGTTTGAGAATAGAATTTGTATGGCAAATATAGTTATACTCTTATGTAAGTTGTTAGTTATTGAAGAATATATAATATTTATTTCATATAAAATTCGAACCTACATGCCCGCCATATGGATACGAGCTTAGACGCTAATCGGCTAGCTCACACTATCTACTTGTTTATTTACTTTAACTTTTACATGATTAAAAATGTAATTTAAACTAAATGCTTAGCTTCTTGGAAGAGCACAATAATTCACAGTTGGTGTTGCAAGTCTACTGCGGCAGATGAGAGTTGTCACGTACAGAGTAAAACAATGTTTTATTAAAACGAGTAATTGGCCTCACTTTCATTGGGTTAAATTTAACGTACGACGAGTCCTTCGTTGTGTTCTTGTACGTTTATTATAGAGATGTGCGTGACCGCGTATTGTACCAATTTTCTTTCATTAGTACAATTAACAATTCATATCTTTTGTTGGCCGAAATATGATTGATAAAGGGTACGTAAATCTTTATATTTCAAGTTAACATAACTTTTAATGTTTCAAATAAATTGAAATTTACTGTAAATATGAAAATATATATTTTTTATAATATAGGTAGATCCATACATTGAAAAATATTCAAAGGCTTGAACCTGAATTCATTTTTGTTAGAAATATATGAGATGGAGCCGTCCATCAATAAGTAATAACTTATTATGTAATATATCACTCTTAAATACTATATACATGTATGTGTACCACCAATATTTTTTATAATATTTTTTTTAATTACATAATGAATTTTGTTGTACTATCTTGTAGATGTGAGAAACACAAAATATTTTTATCTTAAACATTTTTAACTTTATTAAAGACATATTAACTAAAATAATAACTAAGTTAAATTTCATAATATTTTTGGCAACATAAGTTTGAAATAATTTGCCTTCATATAATCTATTTGATTCAATTTACTAATGGCCCGCACTCCTGAGCTTTTATAGATAAAAGCTTGTATTAAATCTAGTTCCAATCATTGAGACCCGGTGCTATTCTAGCAGAGTGCTGATTTATTGAATTAAGAACTACTTGAAGTTAGTTTAACTCGTATACTAACACCGTATATGTACTGCAGGAAATGACGAACACGATGTCATAAATAGCTTTGACCCCCGGCTTTACTCGCTTCGCTTAGTTTATGTAACATTGCTCCATACCTAAGGGACGTAGCGTAATGCTAAAAATAAGCTTTTTTAATAAACAAGATACTTAATACAAAATTAATTTATACACTTTGACTGGTCATAACAGAGATTAACGCGTTCAATTTCGTAATATTACTATGGCTTGATTGAGAGTGCGTCTATGAGTTACTGCAGTCATGGTGTATCTGAATAGTAAATTTCTAATCCGTCCAGACGTCTCAGTGTGAAAGAGTAACAACTATACAAACACACATACACACAAACAAACGTTCATATTTGTAATTCTAGTCCGGTTGTATAAATAACATTAGAGGTTTCATCCAAACTCGCAAAATATTTAAAAGAAATGCGCAACTTGCTTTAAAATGTAAAAAAATCTTTTGAAAAACTTACCTTTTTAACATTTAAAAACAATCTGGCACTAAGGGATAATATATCTTTAGCTAATCATAAAAATAATTACAGAATCTAAAAAATAGTTCCCAAAATACCTTATATGCAGATGCTTAGTCTGAGTGGCGAGTCGAGTCTGAGTCAGGAGGAAGTATATTCCACAATTTACAACAGATTTCACAATATAAAAATTGGCGTATCACTGTGCTCAGCAAGTTGGTATGTCTGTGGGTTTAGATTAAAGGAAGCAAAATCTTTCTTTCGTTTAAGCAGGGTAAGCGGGATTATACAGGGTGGAATAAAGAAGGGAAAGGGCGTGCAAATTGCGACAATATCTTATGGTAAGTTGGAAGCAGAAGAGAATATAAAGATATTTTTTTTGTTATACAAGGAAGAAGGTCCTTCCACCGTCTTAAACATTTGATAATAGCAAATATTTTCCTGTTCATCTCAGCAATGTGCCCCATCCAGGAAAAGAAAATATCCAATAGTAGACCAAGATCTCTAACAGTAGTCTAGCACTAAAAACTAATTTAGCGTCGCCAAGTTGTACGAGAGATAAGCTATGATAATCGACTTTACTGAGCAGCTTGGAACTCCCAACCAAAATCACCTGTGGCTAGTAGCATTGAAGCTAATACCGAATGATTTACTCCAAGTGTAAATTTTTTCCAGGTTACGGTTTAACTCATCAAAAACCGCCAATACCGTGTATATAAGCCTAAAATAAAAATATTAATTTTAAAACTTTTCCAATTTAACCGACCTACTACACCAACATGACGTTGTCCATCCTACTTTGCTTATGGATTATTCATGCTATTAGAGGGGAACGAATCCCTATCGGCAAGTAGTAAAACTAACTTCGACCGATATAATTACTGATTCTGTTATATTAGTTACTATTTAAACTAACTAGGTATGAGTACTTCTGAATGTTAGTCTATGTGTGATTGTTTCTATTTTGACCACAACCGTACAAGTGATCATTTAAAATGTATATAGTGAAACGTAAAAGGGGAGTTTAAGTGTGTTTGTAATTTGCATTAAAAAAAATTATTATTTGGACTTCATATGAACATAATGGTGTTGAAGACCTGTTAAATATCTACTATTCATTACTTAATAGGTCACAATAGTATCAACTGTAAAAAATTTAAATATCGCTTCGCTCGGGCTCGTCCATGGGTTGATTCCCCATACAATCTTTCATCCCCATTTTCATCCCCTTAAGGGATGATTTCTGGAATAAAAAGTATCTTATTTCCTTCCCAGGGTCTCAAGCTATCTTTTTACCGAATTTCATCTAAATCGGTTCAGTAAATCCAGATATTACCCTCTACAACGTCACAAACTCACAATTCACAAACTTTACCTCTTTATAATATTAGTATAGATATCATACATTTAACACATTTTTACCTACGATGAATTAAATTTAAAGTAAAAACGTCAATGTTGAAAGAGTCTGATAAAAGATTTAAATATCTGGCAAAGTTATAACAAGTTTAGATTGAATTGCCAGTTTGTCTTTGGCCTTTTCTGTAGTTGCTCAAGCACAAAGTCACTTGGAAAACTGTCACGTGCAGTTTTAATCACGACGTGGGTCTTCGTGTTATAACATAGTTTATAAACAGAGGGGGATCTTCAAACTAATTGTATCAAACTATTTCAAAAGGGCATTTTGATTGTAATAGCTATTATATATATGTTAACCGAATTATTAAAAAAATCATATACAACCAATTTCGTGTTACTGTGTGCATACATAATATTTTAAATTGCTATATTACCTAATTATTGCTTTTAATTAGGTATTGCTACTTTTACGGACATTTTACTTTACTTTTCAAACCATTTCAAAATCTACGTAATATACTTTACTATTAAATGCTAGTACTATTTAATAATTTTTGCATGTCTAAAAATTGTACATTATATAAAAATATATGTATGTAGTATGTACATATATATGTATGATAAGTTTTGTATACCTTGCTTGAGAACTGATTGATTCCCCATACAAACCCTTTTCACCCCTTCCCCCTATTCACTACTTTTAAGGGATGAGTTCCGCGATAAGAACTATCCTATACCATTTCCAGAATCTCAAATTATCTTCATACCTATCTCATTTAAATTGGTTTAGCGAATTTTTTAGTTTTTCCATCACAAACAAACTCACAAACTTATAAACTTTACCTCTTTATAATATTAGTGTAGATTTATAATTGATATAAACAAACTTAGATTAATAAATTAAACCTATCGAAGCAAGTGCTTATAATATGCAACCGACATATCAAAGCACTCAATCAGTGCAGCATTCAAGACAGATGTATGCAATGATAGTTTTCGATTCCAGCCATCCATTGCTTGTTTTCGTTTTTCCATTCGGAATAAAATAAACATGAGTTTATTTTTCCCTAGACTCACATAACCTATGTTGGATTGGTTAAAATGGATGAGTTATTCTGGGAGTAACTGACATGCAGCATAAATAAAACTACACAAAACCATTTGACAAATGAAAAAGCAGTATATCGATTCTCGATAGACTTTTTTTTATTCATAGTAAATGTTACAATAAACGAATCAAAACTATAAATAAAATTAACAGATCATTGTTTTATTTATATACATAATTCGTATTACGATTGTTTTGCCGTAAATAATATTGATAATTGAGATGAGTACGTGGGCGACCGAGCTTGACTCGGAGTTTTGGCCAAAAGTACAATTTAAAAAAAAAAAAAAACTTGAATAAATACGAAAAAAAGAACCTAAAAAAACTTTGTCTCGAACCGGGACTCGAACCCGAACTCCTATGCGTACCTATGTGCACCTTGCGCCTAGGCCAGTTGACCATAATGCCTATGCCACAGCGTGCGAAATTATTGACCATATTTTGCGTGGCATAATGCGAAAGAAAACCGTATGAAAACTTGAAAACACGCGTTTTCCCAAACATAAGACTAACCTAAGACTACCCCCAGAAAATTCCCACATAAAAAATTTCAGCGAAATCGTTAGAGCCATTTCAGAGATCGCCAGTAAAAATAAATAAATATACAACAATTGCTGGTTTAAAGGTATTAGATTCAAAAAACAATGACCACCATTTCATGTATCAATTTCAATGATACATAGCTATCATGTACATAAATTCCAATGATTATCATTAGAGTTGCCTTCAAAATCTTATTTATCTGAAATAATAATATTCTCGAAACATATTAAAATCTTGAGAATATTTTAAATTATTTTTGACGAACGTCTCAATGTAACAAGTCCTTAAATAAACTCCGCAACGAAGGTTTTCTACGTAATTGTTTGTGCGGATTTAATTGCACTAGGAACAACTATACTTTTCTCCATTATTGTATTTTAAAAGAAATCATTAAAAAAACTAAGAATGTAGATTCATAAGAATTCTTTCTTAAGTTGCAATTAATTTCAGCGTAATCGGTCGATATATTCAGTTTATAACTATGAGCTTTTACTTACTAACTTCTGCTTTCGACAAGCTTTTTCTTTAGTGTGTGTAGTCCTTAGAAAATGTTTGATACATTATTACAATTAAGGATATGTACATGTATATGTACACAAATTCAAGTTTTAGAGGGTTCATTTATTCTTTTTACATTTTTCATTTCTTTTTAAAATTAGTTTTTTGTAGCAACCGCTTTTGATATATATATTGTTAATTTTACATTTTATTTTAGAAATTAAACTGTGAAAGTCACCTATTAAATAAAAATTAATTATGGTATTTCAAGATATTATTTTAAGCATACTAATTGTATATAAGAATTTATCTAGAATCAAAGATAGTATTATATTATGATCTGTGGTAGAATTAAATAGCTCTCACCTGTCATTAATTTGATTGAAAATTCATTTATTTTAAAGCCAATACCTATCGTATGAACTTTTTAAAATAGACTAGCGACTTACACTTGCTTCGCTCGGGTGCGTCCCTAGATACTTTTTGATTTTTTTGGGCGAAATACTAATTCTTTTTCTAAAATAAAAGTAGCCTAAGTTACTCCTTAAAACATCAGCTATGTGTCAGTGAAAGTTCTGTCAAAATCAGTCCAGTCCTTTCGGAGATAGGCCAGAACAAACAGACAGACACACAGACGAAAATCTAAAGAAATGTGTTTTTGTTATACATAAGTACCGTGTTATATTTTTATTCCACATTACGAACTGACACTTCAATTTTCATTATCTGTATGGATTAAAATGTACCAAAAATTGCCTAGGAAAAGTGTTGTTACCTAACTGAAATACATTTATCGCACCAAATTGAAAATCATATAAAATCCATACATAAATTGGATTAGAATCGCGTTCGTTGAATATCAAAACTCCACAAAAATATACGTTCTTTTATATATACATACTTTTATATATCCTCATGTGACCTATATTTTCGACCTCAAGTGAAGAGAATAAAGTTTATGTCTATATGCGAATAACAATGCTTTACATTGTAATAAATGGCGAGATATAATTTAACGACTTGGTTGTAGAGATTTAAAAAATATTAAAAGACTTATTTTATAATATTATATAAAAAAATATTACAAAATTAGAACATAATGTACCCAATATGTATGTATGTATGTAATCAGCCCTTTTTGACATGGGCCACCCTTCAATGTGAATCTAAAAGCCATAGTCTACCACGCTAGCTAAGTGCGAGTTGGCGGACTTCACATGTCTTTCAAAATCTTGCTAGTTTCTCTCAGACATACAGGTTTCCTCACGATGTTTTCCTCCACCGTAAGACAAGTGGTAATAATAAATGTTGGAAATGATTCACACATGAAAATATCAGAGATACAAGACCCGTTTGACTCGCTTCACTCGGTTTTACAAGCGAGCACTTTACTACTGGGCTACCACTGCCTCGATACCTCGGTACCTAATAATATTATATGTATATCTTAACATTTTTTAATGTTACCACAATAACATAAACGTAAAAGTTGTATGCGTAAAAGAGGTAATGTGTTTATTACTTCTTTATCCCACAATAGACTAAGATGAAATATGACTCTATATAGAGGTCATGTTCTGGGCAACACATAAAATACTTACTTTTTTAGAAAACACTTTTTACGCGACTGTATTTGTGGGTAAAGACTAATTATTCATATTTTACGTTTGAAATATATTAAATGTAAAATCATTTTGTTAATTAATCACTCATTAAAATATTGCTGAAATAATTAGAGACCTAATTAGGGATGTCGTTTATGTTAATTTGCTGTAGAGCTCACAATATATAAGCTATAAGTACTTTTGATACCGTTATAATAATATTTTTGATGCCACTAGTTTAATGAATAAAATCGTTACATTAATTACAATATAAGATTATAAATAATACAAAAATTAAACTATGTTACTATTATTTTTTAACTCTAGAAAATGATGAAAAACTAAGAACGAAAGCTATTAGAAATATTATATTACTTTTAATATATTAGTAAAATCCAATGTTTCATACAAGCTAAAAAAAATTACCATCCTTTTATATCTATCTATTGAATAACTCAAGAACGACTCTACATTCAATAGCGCAATTCTTTCATAGACTCTAATTTCAATTTATTTTGTCTTCTTAAAAAAAACAAGCTGTAGTTTCTTACATTATATAATACCTAAAAGCATTATTCCTGTAATCTAAGGACTATTCGCCATCTCTATTTTACTTATCTTTGTAAAGCCAATCGTTTCTATGTGAGATGGAGCCAGTGTGTCTCCACGAATAACAACTTATACAAAAGCACGGAAGGAAAGTTTTACACTTTCCTCGATAGAAGTTACACAGCGGTTTTATTGAACGTTGCAATTACAGATAAGTATTTTGTCGCAAATAATACATAATGTCTTAAACCAAATATCTAGTATGTTAAAAGTCGACGCTCCAGTGTCAATTATGACCATGGAACTCCTTGCAATATTAGAAGCAATTAACTATATGATTAGGAATTTTGATTATGGAAATTTTGTTATACTCACCGATAGCAAAAGCGCTTTAGAGCATTTGGCTCGGTGCACCTCTGGTTATAGCAGAGGTATACTGATAGCCTACAATGTGTTAAAAAGGATACACATGCTGAATGACTCTCGAATAAATCTAAGATTGCAATGGGTTCCATCTCATATAGGCTTAAGTGGTAACGAGGACGCTGACAGGCTAGCTAAGCTAGCCATTTCGGAAGAATTGATTTTAATATTTTGCCTTATTACACTGAAATACTTGTGTATGTGTATTCAGTCCTTTTTATCGTCCCACTGCTGGGCACGGGCCTCCCTTCAGTACGAGGGGAATCAGGCCATAGTCCACCACGCTGGCCAAGTGCGAGTTGGCGGACTTCACATGCCTTTCGAAAACTTGCTGAGTTCTCTCAGACATGCAGGTTTCCTCACGATGTTTTCCTTCACCGTAAGGCAAGTGGTAATCATGTTAGAAATAATTCGCACATGAAAATATCAGAAAATATCTGAAATACTTAATAAATTTAAAATTATCTGTTGTAAAAAATTTAAAGAATATTTCGACGAAAGAAGCACAGAAAAAAGGTATTTGGTACAAAACTATACAGTGTGAGCCTCCTCGAGTACCATGGTTTTTTAACACTAAACTAAACCGAAAATATATTGTTGTTTTACATAGACTGCGTTCTGGACATTATCCTTCAAATAAATTTGCGTACCTTATGAAAAAGGTAAATTCACCCTTATGTAGTGGTTGTAACATGATAGACGATGTTCAACACATCCTTGTAGAATGTGTTAAACATCAAAGTTAGAGGGAATCAATAATGCAAAAACTTAATATTAATAGATATGATATTGGACCATACTTAAGTATATTAGCGAACCCATTAAGTATTGATGTTGTTAAAATTTTGGTGGATATGGTTTTGCAACATTGAATCTATTTCCCTTTTTCCATAATATATATATGTGATGCTGTACTTAGGTTAAGATACGATGGGACTGACATGTCCGAAAAGGATAAAAGTCCCTAAATAAAAATAGAGATAAAAAAAAATTACATAATGTCCATTTCTTTCTAAAAAAAGTTTCTTATAATGCAGCTAGGTAAATAATAGTAATTGGAACTAGAATGAACTATAAGATTATTTATGGATAAATATTTGTATAAAATTAATATTGCCAACACTCTTCTCTTATAAATAAAATTGTAGAAACGTACAAAAATTTACATGTGTGTCACTCGGTTTACTTTGAAACGGCTCGAGGGGTTTGGATGAAATTTAATACACGGCAAGACTATGCTTTTTTTCTAATGTTGGGAAATGTATTTATGCATACCACTTGCGGCAGTGGTAGCACAGTAGTAACGCGCTCGCTTGGGAAGCTGAGTGAAGCGTTTTAATGGGGCGCCACAGCACCATTTACATACTCAACTACAACACCTGACGGCTGGCCTACCGAAGCAGAACATAAGAGCTCCACTCCCCTCCACTCTGCTAGCATGGGAGTAGCAGGAGCAACCCGCTAGGTACAACACTCACCGAGGTTGGCCACATCCCGGTGTATTTTTTGGCTTCAACCCGGCTGGATTGCCGGACGCTAATGACCCCACGACAATAAGATGAACACATATCGGGGGAGATAGGATATAACCTTTTTTTATTAGAAATGGGCTTACTCTTGACCTTCATCTTAGCTCGAAGGCACAGATAAGGTCTATGATCTAGCGAGTTTTGCCCAGGAGAAGCCTGTTTAAATAGATTCAGGTTATACGCTCTCGGAAAAACAAATAGGCTATTGTAAGTTTGTAAGGACAAATGAGCGAAGCGAGGTTAGCGTTAGCGAGGTTAGGTAGCAAGTGCTAGTTATATATGTATAGTAATTATTAAATGTAAGTTACTTTACATAAATAACCAGTAGGTATCAACAGTAACCAGACGCACCTACCACAAATTAATTATGCCAATTCAGTGAGCCGCAGTAATAAAACTAAATGAGTATAACAAAAAACAAAGCAGCGCCAAATATTTTACCTATATAAGTTACTATTAACCTAATTTAGAATCCACAACGCTAGTGTTAATTGGCTTTTTACATAATGATTGCAAAACTAAGACCAAGCAAAATGCTGTTCTTTAAATTCAGTTTATATTCACTATTAGCGACTCCGGTGAATCCTTAGGTGCTTTTTGTATTTAAAGAAACATACACAGGCTGTGCCATCTTTTGACAAATTTTATTAATATGATTTGCATGCACCGTCTAGCAGGTTATGAGTCACCGATTCGACTCCCAAATGAAGCAAATATTTTATGCGCATTTATGGCGGTGGTATTTATAATTGAAAAAATGAAACCTATATTTATGGGTCCAAAAGTTAATTTTTCTCTAATTCATGACATTACTAAAAATAACTATCAACAAACCTAAAACCTACCTAGTTCTAAGAAAACTTGGGAATTTAGATATAAAAACGAAAGAACGGATAAGCTTAAGTATAATGGTTTTTTCAAAGAAAGTAAATCAAAATTAAGACTTACGTAAACTGGAACTGGATACCTACATTGTACAAATAATTTTAGACGTTTTAATAAGAATTACATAGGTATATTTAATAAGAAATATAAAAATATTCTACGTAGTTACGTACGTAGGTAGCGTACGGTTACTCGAATGAAAGGCTTAGTATGTACATATATAGTTTCACCTTTGTTATCTTGCGACCTAACTCGCTAAACATTTGGGTCAACGATTCGTGCTACGGGTCTCTTAGATTTAACCGTGTGACAAAGCCAGCTACCCTGAAACTTAAACCTTGAAGGTACAATGTGGATGTCATTTTACACTACTCTAGCAAAAACTACGAGATGGTCTGCTTTAAATTATAGAAAGATAAATACAAGATAATTTTAGTTATATTATTTACGAACAGAACCCGCGGCTTCGCTCGCGCTAAAACTACAAATAAAACTCTAAAATTTTGATTGTATTATAACGTGTTTTCCCGTGGGAAACAGATAATCTCCCACGATAAAAAGTAGCCTATGTCACTCTCCAGCCTCCAACTATCTCAACACAAAAAACACGCCAATCCGCCAAGCCGTTTCGACGTGAAAGAAAGACAAACAAACAAACACACTTTCACATTTATAATAATTTAAATACAACACATCAAAATCCATGCAGGATACTCAATTTAGTGAAGCAGTTTCGATACAATGTTACATTGGCTATTCCCCGTATAAACTTTTTGATTTCCCGCGACAGGTATCACAAATGTTAACGCAAGTTCTAAATGCAAATCGTAACAAGGTATATTTAAATCCAACATTTGTTTTCCAGAACTAAAAGTACTCTATTTCCGACTCCAAAATGGAAATTACATTAACATAAGTTTTACTATAGTTAACTAATAGCTATTAGTCAACTAACATTAAGTATTTTTTACATATAAGCTGACTACTATTGCAATTGCAGAATCTTGCGTGTATGGAAATGCTTATCTCATACAAACATGTTTGGATGTTTATTTTTTCCCCTACATATTACTCTAGAGCACTCAAAATTTTCCACAAAATCTATTTACTGGCGCCATATTCCTAAGATTTTTTCCATATTTTTTGTTATTTTAAGAATTGTGAACGTTCAAAGACCTAATAATACCTAGTTTTATCGCCGTAATAAAATATTCATAAGCACAAGACGCAAAAATATAAAAGCAAAATAACTCTATATAGCACAATTACTGGAACTTACTTTAGTAATAGAAAAAATGTTTTTGAAGTGAAAACAAAAGACTGCGAATAATTATTTTGTTTATTTCTCTTAGGTACTATCGGTCCGAACTATAGTTGTTTCTTTCGCTCTCTACAGGAGAAAGTAGAAAAATACCATCAGATTTGATAAATACTTGCTTTTCAAAATTCTGACATCTATTCATACCTATAAAAGTGTACACAATACAATTACATTAATACCTAAATTTTTCCATAACAAAAATACATTTTTTTAGATAACTTTTGAATACCAATTAAATAAATTGGTAATAAATAGTTCAGTTTTATTAAATATTTGGGGTTTATATACTAGTATATTATTACAATATATATTAGAATATTAATATGTAAATATTTTTTTGATAAAACGAAGACTATATAAAATTATTCTATATATTCTATACATATTATAAAATTCTAACTGAGTCAAATCTGTACATTAAATATTTTTTGAAAAATCTTATTGAAATAGACATTATTATCGATACAGATGCCGAATCTATAGTTTTTAGAATTTTTGTCTGTCTGTCTGTCTGTTACCGCATCACAGAAAAACCACTGGAGGTATTTTGATGAAATTTGGTATGGTGATAGCTGATTATCCAGGTCAACATATAGGATACTTTTTACCGCGAGAAAATGTCTCATTTCTGAGAAAAAATACAAAATCTGCATTGTAACAGTATACTAATATGTAAAACCTAATAATTTGGTTTTTGGTAATCTGAACGCGGGCGGAGCAGCGGGAATTGCTAGTATACTATATTATACTATATCTATACTAATATTATAAAGAGGTAAAGTTTGTGATCTTGTGAGTTTGTGAGTTTGTGAGTTTGTGGGTTTGTGAGTTTGTGAGTTTGTGACGTTGTAGGGGGTAATCTCTGGATCTACTGAACCGATATTCAAAATTCTTTTACCAATAGAAAGCCACGTTCTTTCTGAGTGTCATAGGCTATATATTAACCCAAAAAATGAAAAGGCTTTTTCGTGGTAGTCGGATTTGCAAAGTAAGTCGGAGAAAAAACGGTTGAACGAAAACGTTTCTTACGAACGCTGCCTTAACGATGAGAGATATATGATTATGTTCTAGAGAAAAGTTGTAGAGCTTAATAATGCCTACAAAAAAGTCAGCGACAGCATATGTCTAACTTTTATATTTATGTCACAAAAAGTAGTTTTTTATATTAAAAAGATAATTTAAATCGGTAGGTCATGTTTATTGGTCATATTATCAACACTTATGAATTCTTATCAAAATAAGTAAATTTATCGTCTAAAATGTTTAAAACAAAAGACTTTTCCCTTTGACTGCATATAATTTGGACAAATGGTTAAAGAGATAATACAACATATTCGTAGGTATGGACGAACCCGACGGAGCTGTTCGTCTGTTTTTCTCTTTGCACGGGCTAATCTCCGAATCTATTGGACCTATTTAAATGAAACTTTGCATGGTGGTACCTTATATCCCCGGGCAACATCTTTGATACTTTTTATCCCGGAAAATTAAAGAGTTCCCGTGGGATTGTTAAAAAACTATAACGACTTATGCAGCTTCGTACACAAAAACTACTGATTGGATTTTAATGAAACTTTACAATAATATAGTTCATACATGACAAAAACAAATCAGCTACTTTTCATTCCGGTAAATCAAATAGTTTCCGTGGGATAGTCAAAAAACTATAGTAACTTATACAGCTTAGTACACAAAAACTACTGATTGGATTTTGATGAAACTTTACATTAATATAGTTCATACATCAGAATAACAAATAGGTAACTTTTTATCCCGGAAAAATGTACTTTTCCCGTGGGATAGATGTTTTTATTTATCTATAACGTATTATGTACACAACATAGACCCCAAAACAAAAGTTATTAAAAAAATGTCTATTTGTCTGTTTGCCTGTATGTCTGTTTGTCTGTTTTTGTGTGCGCGTTTCACGCGAAATAGAAAAGTTCTACATAATATATGTCTATCTCCTAAGGTACACTCGCTATAACTATTTTCATTATTATATATTAATGTTTTATTATACGTTATTTATTCTATCTATACATATAATAAAGTAGAGGTTAGAAAAAAATGCCTAAAAACCGAGTCAGTTCTCTTCTTACATCCCGAGAGAAGAGAAATAGAACAAATCCAGTTTTTTTCATTTTTTTTGTTTCTCTGTCTGTCTGTCTGTCTGTTTGTACGGCCTAATCTCCGAAACTATTGAACCGATTTAAATGAAATTTTATATGGTAGTGTTTTATATCCCTGGTCAACATCTAAGATAATTTTCATTCCAGAAAATTAAAGAGTTCCCGTGTGATAGTTATAAAACTGTAGTAACTTATACAGCTTAGTACACAACAACTTACGCACCTAATTTAGTAAAATTTGGCATGCTGATACCTTATATTGCCGGTCAAACAACAGGTTACTTTTCATCCCGGAAAAATGAACGGTTCCCGTGGGATAGATCTGTTTGTGCTTTTCTAGAGGTGAACCCGAGCGAAGCGAGGGTGAGCCGCTAGTAATATATAAAATTCATCATAATCATAAAAATAAAAAAAATCTATATATAATTTTATATTATTAGGATATTCGTGTTTGGGTGACCTAATAAATCTGTTAGCCTATATAGAATGATTGCTTCATGACCTCAGAAACGATAGACAGCCGTTCGGTTTTACTAGTAACACATTCGACAAGATTAATTAACCGTAGCCGCATTAATTTTCTATAGTGGCAAGGATCTCATCATGAAAGTTCTTGAGTGTCAATTTTTTAACTCCCGACGCAAAAAGAGGGGTCTTATAAGTTTGACGTCGATGTTTGTCTCTCTGTGTGTGTGTGTGTGTGTGTGTCTGTGGCATCGTAGCTCTCAAACGGATGGACCGATTTCAATGCGGTTTTTTTCATTTGAAAGCCAGTTTCCTTACGGTGGTTCTTAGCTATGTTTGGTTAATATCGGTCCAGCAGCGTAAGAGTATCAGCTCTTTTCCAAAATGATGTAAGGCATTTTGGCGTATGATTACTCGTTTAAGTAAGATCCTACTAATATTATAAGTGCGAAACTTTGTGTCTGGATGTATAGATGTATGGATGTTTGTTACTCTTTCAAGCAATCAGAATAATACATAGGCTATTTTTTATCCCGGGAATGTGTACGGTTTCCGTGGGATAGATTTGTTTTTGTCTTTTTAAATAAATTATTGTTTTCAATTAACCCTATTTCGTATAATAACTGAAAAATTTAAGTAGTACCTATATTGTTTAACTAAATTAATAAATTACAATTTTTCTTTTTTACTATAATTAATAATACGACTTAAAAAAACACAGAATGAAATTATGGACTCGTTGAACTGAAACTCCAACGAAGATACTTACATAAGGCTTAGTTTGTAATTATGAACGCTGCAGCGTAAACTAGAATTTTAGCTGCACGAGAAGGCCAAAAACAGTGGTAACGTGAATTCCGTTCTAATAATATGGATGTAACAGTTCACTAACCATGTTTATTATATGTCACTTAGTAGAAATTAAACTTAAACATACAAAAATTGGTGCAATTTCATTATATAAAATAATTTATCTTACAGTTATCTTTATAAACCACTAAACCCGTGTACAAAAAAAAAGTAATTTAATTCTATGTTATAATATGATTATATACCACTTCTGCACCTCTAATAATCATTATGCCCCTAAATTGTATTATTGGTAAATTACTAGTTCAAGCCGTAATATGCAAATATGCTCATTTGTAAGTCTAATGAAATGCCAGGAATAAAAAAATGTGACGGTCTGTGATGAATGTCCTAGCAATTTTGTAGTCGTGGAAGCGAAGGCCATAATTAACTCTAGCATTCTAAATTCTAAGGCTTAAATTGGGTTAATGACAGCAATATACACAAAGTTTGTGACATCATTTTGTTTTGTTGGGGTACAGCTTAGCTTAATAGAAGGTAGTTAGATAAGATATTCCTGACATTAAAATATTCATGTGATACTAAGGATTTTCACGTTTTGAAGCCTTTATCAAGGATGTTTGGAATTTTACCCTTTGGAAGGATAAAATTTCTAAAATTCTTACTTAAAGGGCATATTTGCATTTATTTATTCATTTAGGTTCAGGAAAATAGTATGTGTAAGTCTAGTGTAATAAATTTTTAAATATAAAATGAGCGAGTTTAATAATTATGTTCTAAAAAGAGAACGTAAATTTTATTATAATAATAAGCATGTTAGGGCATATGTATATTTTTTATTATAAAAGTTCATTATACTTACAATAAATAGCAAAATAAAAATGAAAATTTGCTTTTGCTGGCGTTTGTAAATGCTGTATAATCGCCTTAAAATACGTACTTAAAAATCTAGAATACGCCGCAAAGTTATTAAAACAGTGCCGCAGGAAATAAAATAAATCCAACTTTTTCACTTATTTATGTCACTGGCAAATTATACATACACGAATCAACATGTCCTTTAAGCTGAAAACATACTTACCTAACTACAAAGGAAAACATCCTCTAAAAAGCTTAGAGACCTTAACTGATGATGAAGTTTATCCAGTCTGCTAGTGTGCAAGCTTTGCCTGTTTAGTGTTAAAAGTTTTGTGTGAACTGGCTTACGTTAAATTGAAAGACAAAACAAAGTTATGACGTCATCATATTTGTTTATTTTCTTAATCTTTGCTTTTTGTATATGTTTCGAATAAAGAAAGAGCTGAAAAAACAAGATTCTCTGTATGTTGTGTGTTAACAGATTTTGATACAACTTTGATTATTATATACTAGCATTGCCCGCGGCTCCGCCGCGCCGTTCAGATGGCCAAAAACCAAATTCTTAGGTTTTACATATTAGTATATTCTTACAATGCACTTTTTGTAATGTTTCTTAGAAATGAGATATTTTCCCGCGGTAAAAAGTATCCTATATATTGATCCGGATAACCAGCTATAACCATATGAAATTTCATGAAAATCCTTCCAGTGGTTTTTCCGTAATGCGATAACAGACAGACAGAGAGAAAGACAGACAAAAATTCTAAAAACTATAGATTCGGCCTCTATATCGATAATAATGTCTTTTCCAATAAGATTTTCCAAAAAATATTTAATGTTTTATTATATGTAGTATAGATTATTCAATAATGTATCCTCTGACTCTAAAATGTTGTTATCATTCAATGTAATACATAGAGGAAAACTATAAATGTATCCTGAGCCTATCGCGTAATCTATTAAAGATATAATATGGTTATATAAATTGATATTACGACAAGTGGTTTGATACTAAATTGAAATATATGCGATTGCCAAACCGTAGACAAAGCTACTTATATATTAATAAAGCTACTTATATACCTATACAAAGTAATATCATACATTTATAAATGTATCTATGTATTTTGTAGAATATTATTAAAATACAGATGTAGATTAAGGTGGAGATAGAAGTGAAACTTAAAATTATATATTTGTCAAACAATAACAACGATTACCATAGCAACATGGCAATGTATTCTATCTCGTTCTCTCGCCGCCTTAATCCTATATATTTATGTGTTTGTCTCTTTTTATTGTCGCATTCCGTTTTATCGAGTTTCATATCACAACGATTCTAAAGAAGTTTCACTTCAAAAGCCAAAAATATATGACAATCTATATACAAGTTGCTTTTTATAAAAATAATCAAGAACTTGATTTTCAATGCTACTTACTAGCAGCCATGTCCTGTTAGCCAATGTTAAGAAAATAAAACGAACCTTTTGCTGGTTTGCTCTATCTTTATTAAGTAAAGTCTATAAGCTATTTGAAAATCGCTTTAACTTTTATATTCAATTTAACATTGATGTCTTTAGCCGCAGCGAAACAATTGCCCAACAAATATCTAAACGTCTAAGACCCAAACGGATTAGGTTAAGCTATACTCGTAGACCAAGGCAATTATTATTCAAGTCTAATGCTCGTCTTCGCAATAGGTGCTTACTACTGTTTTACTTAATAACTAGCGTTTCCCACGTCTCTCAGACACAGTTTATTTAAAAAGACTTTTACAGTCTAAGATCCAACGTACCGTACCAAATGAATAGAATTTTATAAAACATATAATAATGGGTAAATTGTAATGTTGACCTTACTTCATTACAACCTGCAAAATACGATAATTTAAGATAGTTTTATTTAATAATTATAATTGTAATAGTATTTTTTGCAATAACTTGGAACTTAAGTAATTATTTTAAACCAGTCTATTCCAACTTAAATGACTGATTAACGTCTTTTAATTTCTTTCTAAAAGTAATTTTGCGAAAGCATATTTTTAATACTTCTTGTATTGTATTATAATATAATACTATCCGAAATTAAAACTTTAGTGCTCTATTATGTAAGAAGATCCACAACTTATATTTCTTCTTTTAAAATTTCATGTTTTTAAAGGACCAGGAATTTTTATTTATATCAGATTGAAATTCTGGTATGACTAAATAAGTATCACTTTTCATAAGATTAGGCATTATTCTTGAAAGCACAAACGAAATTGTTCGACGTATTTTAATAGAATAGTGCGGACTTTGTAGTATCAAATGATGCAATTTATGAAGCCATAATTTATCTATATAACATAAGATCAGATCATTCCTATTGTTCACATTGAAGGGTATAATGGTGACAACGCCTGTGCAAAGCCGCCAATTTGACGCCAAAATGACAAATTTGATCGGCTCTTTTGTTGCATACTGCTATACCAGTAGACTCGTTCACGGTACATACATAAATATTATTCACAGCACTCTCATTCCACTGATACACAAAGTTGACTAATATTTTTTTTATATTTTTTGCGAGTATCGGTTTTCTATGGACATTTTATATTAATCTGCATATTTTTAAAAGCAATTTTTATTGCATTTCGACGCCAAGTTTTGCAGTTTAATGATTTTTAAATTAGTGTTTGGAGGATCAATAACAAAACATTTCCGCGGCTCCGGAACTATATATTACCTTCTTGGCCATATTTTTATGTATGTTTTTAACAAAACTGCTTATTGCTGCTTGACAAAATGTTGCAATATCTTATCATAAGCATTTATAGATATAAATCACCGTGAGTCTCCATAATTATTTCAGTTAAGACGTTTTTGTATTTGTTCTATAATCCTAACCAGAGTACCTAGGCTATACGTGTCTATGTAGTTGCACGTAAAATATTCTTATATATTGGTATTAAATAGCTTAACTAAATAATAGAATGTGAGAACAAAATATTGTATCTTACTATATAATACACAGTTTATCATATATTATAATTGTTTTAAAACATAGTTACTAGTTACCTATGTACGCCGTAAAACTTGTAAACTACACAGGGGTCAGGCATGTAGGTCAGTCGAGGAAATACAATCAAACTCGTCAGTGACGATGTTTTGGTGTAGTTCCATAGAGTACTTCGAACACGATTTTAATCAAATTCATATGTACAATACAGCCTTACACGCTTACAACTGAGTCTTAAATGGCTCTCTGAATGTTTTTTTAAACTATACGTTGAAACTGTATCGCAGCCTCTTTTTAAATGTTGATTTAGTTATTGTCATATTTTTATGTAAATCAGTTGTTAATTAAAATTAAATTAAAGCCAAGCCAGGCTTGGGCAACTTTTTATATCAATAAATTATCAACAATGGGTTGTTTTTATGATAATTTCCACTTTAATTAAATCAACAATCTATATTGTACAATGATTTGCCTCGTAGAACCTGTGACCTCTAGCGTATTACATTATTACAATTCAGGTAAATATACGTATATCCCACTATACTATAAACGGAGAATGTTATAGTTATTACTTATTAGTATACACTATACACTTACCTACTTACTGAGTCAATATTTCTAAAAATATTTAGATATTTTCCTATCAATTTAAATTATTTCCACTTAAATTTATGTAAATATTTTTAATATCGTGCCAAATGATATTTTTAGCAAAGTACTACTTAAAATATTTCTAACTCTTGTTTGGTTTTGTTTCTGCGGTTTGCGTGTTGGCAATTTTACAGAAGTTGCAACAATGTAAACAGTGAGTGCTGTTATATTGTTATAAATACTTTTGTATTTTGGTACATACCTATTATTTTTTTAGCTGTCACATTTATATTTTTTGACTTTTATTTAATAAGTTCATAAACAAGGTAAATAAACGAACGAGACATAGAAGAAAAGTACTTTGAATATTGAAAATAGCAAATTTCACTCAAGGGAATAATTCTTTTATTCAAAGACTGCATTTGTTTTAAAACAGCTAATACCTTAGCCGGTAATAAAATCAGCTAAAATGCAAACAATACGCTGTCACTATTTTATGGAATTAATCGATAGGATCTATGGTAAGGATTAAGTCTCTCGAATAATCGTCATCTACAATTATTAATTATGAAAAATTCGTCGCATCGTGCTCTACTTGAGGCTTTTCGTGATATGTCGCTATTTATTTATTTATTTATTTATTTATTTATTTATTCATTCATTCATTCATTCATTCATTCATTCATTCATTCATTCATTCATTCATTCATTCATTCATTCATTCATTCATTCATTCATTCATTCATTCATTCATTCATTCATTTATTTATTTATTTATTTATTTATGTTTAGTGTTTCACAAAACAAATGACAATCAAATACATATAAAATAAGAATAGCTTGCAAAATTAATGCACAAGATTGCATTTTTCTAGATGCAGACACAGCATGCATATACAACAAAACTTAATATTACAAAAAACAAGATTTAAACTACGGTAACAATGAGGAACGGCTTTTATCTACTAACAATAACGAAAAATCTTAAAAAAATATATGAATTACAGCTATTAAACTAAACAATTTGCTTTAATTTTTTACGTAAATAGGCTATAGAGGTACTATTAAAAATATCTAATTTAAAACGAATAGTATCATACGCTGAACACATGCGGAATAAGGGCGAGTGGCTTATTACATTAGTTCTCGCGTTGGGAAGACAAAATGTCTTACGATTCTGTAGACGACTACTAGGACGTATTAATGGAATATAACCCTACAAATAAAGTACTCATGAGACATAATTTCTTACCTACTTTAAAAATATAGATAAACCGATTTATTTTAAGTATTTTATATTTTAAGATAAAATTATGTATTATTGAAATCTTTACTGAATTCAAGATAATGAAAACTATATACATATATCTACAGCCAGTTACATCCAGTACAGAATAATTAAGCCGGCGTCGTTAACAAATGCAAAATAGCTCGCTTCGATAAAACATGTTTAACATAATATGCTGGCTTTACATGCGGGTACTTTTGCACTACTGCCAATAATAATAAGACTTTAGATAGTATCGCTACAAACATGACCATTTATCCATATATTTAACGCTGAGCTAAGAATAATTAGGTACTTTCTACTAAAAAAAGTACATCACCATCATAATGACTTAGAGAATTTATTTCATCCTTAGGGAAGGATTTTTTTTAATTTATATAAAACCACCCTTGGGACTGTATTGCTATTCATGATAAGATTCAATAAATTAAAGGAAGAAAAATATTTTGAATACTAAGCTTTTATTATCTTCCGACTCCATCTTCAGATCCCTATCATCATATGTAATGGAAAGTACTCATAATACGTATAACAAAACATTCTAGTCAAATTCGACCGTCCTACCATATGCCATCAGGGAGTTTCAGCCCCTACATCTCGGCTCCATCATCAGTTCAGCTCGATGGTACCGTATTATTTCATTGTCACCTTATGTCACACTACATAAGTACTAAATTTCGGCTCAATTGGAAACCAAAAAGTGGTTAAAAATTGTTTGCATATTTTGAAATGGACAATATACGAATATTGCAAATTAATAAAAAAATATAAAAGGTCATGAGGACTGCCGACAGAAGTGAAAACTTAAAACTATAAACAAACAGTTGTCATTTTTGGATATTCAAATTAACTGTTTGATCTTAAATTAAAATTTGTAAATTAAAACTGTTTACATTCAGCTATCTGGTTTTGATATCTATCGGCAGTCTGAGTGTGGTGTCAATACGTCACGTGACCATGTCGATGACGACTTACATGAATTTACTCCCCATCCAAACCTGCCTACAGAAATTTTCACTTCAAAAAGCTTGTAAAAAGATTATAAAAACTTTTTTACAATAAGCAAAGATAACGGGTAACATCATAATTTTTGACCTCCTCATTTTTCGAGTCTGTCAAAAATTAGGCTCGTAATATGGGATACTTTTTATCTTACCTTCTTCCTTAAATCCCTATTTTCCTTTTATCCTTATTGTTATGAGCGCGTAAGCGATACTGCGATGCCCCATTAAGACTGGAACGGTTCAGTTGGGTTTTAGTATGTTTTACGGTAGGATTTCTAGCCTGTGACTCATATGTATATACATATTCAAATGGTATGCGTAAATGCATTGTCTAACGTTAAAAAAGGCTACTTTTACTACAATCTTTTATGTTAGGAAAACATTGTCCCACAACATAAATAATGAAAATTGTAAGATTTGGATTTTATATGGGAAATTCCTTGATACATTTATATTAAGGTCACTACGACACAGAACAACAAAGGATTCTCGTAGAATACCGGATAAGAGGGGTTTTATGCTCTGGATACTAACTGATGTATAGATGATATTATTGTGTATTTAATATTCGCACCGTATTTCAGGACCAAAAAAGAAAGAATCCTTGTGGCAAAAGGACAAGATAGTTTTGATTAATAATACTTGTAAAATTATAGCATGAATATAAATTAAACTTTTAAGAAGAGAAAAAGAATGTTGTATAAAAATTTATAAAGAAACTTTTCGTCTTATTATTTTCATCAGCTCACTTCTTATTAATTGTGATAATAATTTATGTTGGGCAAAGTTTCGATAGACCTTCGTTAATAATTAATGTATTAAGTATAACTTTTCGCTTATTTCTCGAGTTTAAATATCTATTTTTAAAGGTTCAACAGTTAAAAAACTGTTTTTTTTTAATTGAATTCAAATCAAAACATATTCCTGTTTTGATGACGCGGTTAGTTCGTATAGGTATATTTTGTCGTCCTCGACTTTAGTTAATCTGAAAAATAGTATTATATTAAGTTATGCACTTGTACGTGTATGTATGTACTTTCATGTAGATAATACAACTCTTCAATGGCACTTCTGGTACTTTTGTAGTACGAGATGCTAATTAATATAGACTAATCTCTTAATTTTTAATGTTCTAAATTCAATTTATATCTTGTAGTATGTTTTCATGCCATCTATACATATAATAAAATTGTAACTAAGCCGAACCTGTACATTAAATATTTTTTGGAAAATCTTATTGAAATAAACATTATTATCGATACAGAGGAAAAATCTGTAGTTTTTAGAATTTTTGTCTGTCTGTCTGTTACCGCATCACAGAAAAACCACTGGAGGTATTTTGGTGAAATTTGGCATGGTGATAGCTGGTTGTCCGGGTCAACATATAGAATACTTTTTACCGCGGGAAAATGTCTCATTTCTGAGAAAAAATACAAAAACTGCAATGTAAGAGTATACTAAAACGTAAAAGCTTAGAATTGGGTTTTTGGTCATCTGAACGCGGGCGGAGCCGCGGGCAATGCTAGTTTAACCATATAATTATATAGTATCTCGTACTATAAAACGAAAATTTTATACATTTTCGGATAAAGATGCCTTTAGCTCAAAGTCCGCGGCAAGTTTGTTAATTTTACAAACATTTTAACAACTTATTTATATACATGCGGCAGTACAAATTTTTATGATTCACAAGCACTAAACATTTGCATGGCAGACGCTCATACTGACATACAAATCGCTGTATTATTTAGAATGACCTCAATTTGTGGCACTAATATGTAGTCCCTTCGCATATAGATGATAATAACTTCTTAGTAACAGTTGAGTATCAGCAATTCTTGCAACATAAATTTTCAGTGGGTCGAACCCTTGTTTGCTAGTCCTGGAAACGAATTATCATATAAGATTATAGAGGAGCCATAGTAAGTCTTTCTCTAAGGTAGACTTAGGTATTACAAATAAAATATATCTCAAAACGATATCTCAAAGATGGTGATTCTTAGGAAAAATAGTATAGAAACAATTATTGTTAATAATAATAATATAAAACGGATCTGGATGGAATATGCCACAGATAGATTATAGTCTAGAATAGCACATAGGTTAAATTTTATCTCGAAAAAAATGTACGGTTCCCGTGGGATAGATTTGTTTTTGACTAGGGACAAACCCGAAGCGAAGCAGGGGTACCCTATAAACCTCATAATAAATTTCCTTTTTACGTTATGCTTTCTCAAGTTTAAGTATCTAAATTGAAATTTACGTGGAAATGTAATTCAAAATTGACTATCTGTAAGAACTTCTTGCCATATATTTTTTTAAAACAATATTCATGATTCAAGCCCTCGCCGAAACTAAATAAAATGAAAAAATACTTTCCTTTGTGTAAAATTTGAAAACTCAGACAGTATTCCGTTCCCAAATAAAATCTAGTAATTGCTAGTTTATTTTTTCACCTGTTACTCTTATGAAAAAATGTTTTAACTAACTTCAAAAAAGAAAGAAGGTTATTAGTTCGACACGTAGGTATACATAACATTATAGGAACTGCAAAATATTCACATGTAATAATTTATTAGGGCTTCTAAACAAATATTAAAAAAATATTTTATGTATGTATGCTAGTATATTTATATATGTTTGTATGTATGTACCTATGTATGTCCACGCATTTCTCCGAAACTAGTTCTCAGATCGAGATCATTCTTTTTTTATTTGCTTACATTTATTTCAACTTCGGGAATAGTAAAAATTTCATCAAAATCGGTTCAGTAATTTTTATGATATGGACTAAAAAGTTTAATGACTCGACCTATTTATAGCTAGGGGTATGGTGTCAAAGGAATAATATCTTAAAACCTTGGTCATTACTTAAAACTCAAAATTACGAAATTAAAAATTAATTTAAAAAAAAAATTTAACCGACTATAAAAAAACGACTTCCAAGCATTAAAAAGTAATAAATAACTGAACAAGGTTTTCATTTACTATAGATACCTAATAAGATATTTTCGAAGTTGGTTTCAGTCGACAATGCTTTAAGATATGAATATCTAATAGGTAAATTTAACAAGGTTCTTGAAGGTGAACTCTTGTTATTGTTAAAATATACATCGATTTGTTATGTGGTTATACTCTTACGTATCAAACTAGTTGGCGTTTGACGTATCCATTTACATGGAAAAGTTTTTGCTGGTTATAAATCGTAATAAGCAAACTTTACAGGCGTACCGAAAGTTACCGTTTAAAACGACCTATGTATATTCAAATGAGCATATACAGTTAAAACAACTCTTGACGTGTACTATATTTTTTTTTAATTTTATATTTAAGAACAATATGCGGTAACAAATATAAATAAAAGAAAAAACTAAGCTTATTTCTCGTTCATTCTATTCTATAATATTCTTTATTGCACTTAAAACAAAATACAGTTTATTTACAAAAAAAAAATAGATTAAAACTTTCATTTTAAATTTTAGGATTGAAATAGGATCGATCAATAAACTACTAAACGGACTTTTATTTTATGAAATGTCTGTTTATGCATCTATAACTTGAAAAGAATAAAAAATTAAATAAAAAATAAACTGCCACGTGTCTTATTGAAAATTACGTTTTTAATGAAAACCGTCTTTGGATATACGAGTACATCTGTTTTAAAACGAAATTGCTTCCACTTGTTGTTAAAACTTTCATTTTTATTATTGGGGTATTGTGTAAGCACTAAGCGCCTACGCTTAAGTAAGGACATATTTAATTTGATATTTATTGTTTTTGATATGAGTAGCTAGTAGTAGGTATGCTAGAAACAAGATATAATATTCGTGTTCTTTTATTAGTAAAATTTCAGTTTTCCTTTAAACTTAGCTCTGTCTGTGAGTTTTGTCAAGTTTAGAATAGAGACTCAAGGGCGGGATAAAGTGGAGCAAATATTAGTATTTAATAACATTAAAATCATAATAAATTACATATTATTATTAATTACGTGCTATAATATAGAAACAATGTAGGTTACATATGTATACATAGTTAATAATGTCCTCCTATCAAATAATGTCCAACCCGGGACTCGAACCCAGGTCCGGGTCTGCAGCTGTACATGCTAGCCACTAGATTACGGAGGCAATTACAAACTTATGATAATATGCTTATTAATTGTTTTATTAGAACTGATTAAATTCATTTATAAGTTCTTGATTGTGTCGCATTATACAAACATGATTCGGACGGGGTTCAAACAATGCGGTTGTACGCACCAACTATTTCAATAGCGAATTACGAAAGCAAATGAACCCTATTGTTACCCAGTGCCATAAAGGAAATTAAAACTAAATAGCTGATAGATACATGTATATAAATTAAACTAGCGGCTCACCCTCGCTTCGCTCGGGTTCACCTCTAGAAAAGCACAAACAGATCTATCCTACGGGAACCGTTCATTTTTCCGAGATAAAAATAAAATAAATAAAATAAAATAAGTAACCTGTTGTTTGACCTGCAATATAAGGTATCAGCATGCCAAATTTTACTAAATTAGGTGCATAAGTTGTTGTGTACTGAGCTGTATAAGTTACTATAATTTTTTAACTATCCCACGGGAACTCTTTAATTTTCCGGAATAAAAAGTAGCTGATTTGTTTTTGTCATGTATGAACTATATTATTGTAAAGTTTCATTAAAATCCAATCAGTAGTTTTTGTGTACTAAGCTGTATAAATTGTTATAGTTTTTTAACTATCCCACGGGAACTCTTTAATTTTCCGGGATGAAAAGTATCTAAGATGTTACCCGGGGATATAAGGTACCACCATGCAAAATTTCATTTAAATAGGTCCAATAGATTCGGAGATTAGCCCGTGCAAAGAGAAAAACAGACGAACAGCTCCGTCGGGTTCGTCCATACCTACGAATATGTTGTATTATCTCTTTAACCATTTGTCCAAATTATATGCAGTCAAAGGGAAAAGTCTTTTGTTTTAAACATTTTAGACGATAAATTTACTTATTTTGATAAGAATTCATAAGTGTTGATAATATGACCAATAAACATGACCTACCGATTTAAATTATCTTTTTAATATAAAAAACTACTTTTTGTGACATAAATATAAAAGTTAGACATATGCTGTCGCTGACTTTTTTGTAGGCATTATTAAGCTCTACAACTTTTCTCTAGAACATAATCATATATCTCTCATCGTTAAGGCAGCGTTCGTAAGAAACGTTTTCGTTCAACCGTTTTTTCTCCGACTTACTTTGCAAATCCGACTACCACGAAAAAGCCTTTTCATTTTTTGGGTTAATATATAGCCTATGACACTCAGAAAGAACGTGGCTTTCTATTGGTAAAAGAATTTTGAAAATCGGTTCAGTAGGTCCAGAGATTACCCCCTACAATGTCACAAATTCACAAACTCACAAACTTTACCTCTTTATAATATTAGTATAGATAAAAGTTATTGTTTCATTTTAAAAACGCTTTTATAAGATTACTTATAACTATGTTTTTTATAACGTTGGGATATACGTTTACGATTACCAAACGACAGAGGGTTATGAAATGACTTACCAGCTAGAAGGGCCTAATATGTATTCAGCCCTTTTTAAGGTCCCACAGCTGAGCGCGGGCCTCCCAGGTCAAGTCATAGTCCACCACGCCTGCAGAAGTACGGGTTGGCGGACTTTACCTGTCTTTCGAAAACTTACTTAGTTCTCTGAGATATGCAGGTTTTCTCATGATGTTTGCCTTCACCGAACACAAGTGGTAATCATGTTGGAAATGATTCGCACATAAAAATATCACATGTTCGAGTCCCGCGAATTGAATCCGCTTCATTCGGTTTCCTAAGCGAGCGCCTTACCACTGGGCTACCACTGCACAAAAAGCCTAGTACTGTCAACTGAAACCCAACAAAGCCTGTCATTTATTGGGCGCCACATGATCACTTACGCACTGAACCAAACTCCTAACGACTAGCCTACCAAAACAAACGAAATAATAATTAAACAGGTGGCTCTCACGGTCCAGTCTTCGTCAGAAAATGCCAGGGGCCACCAATATAGTACACCTCTCAAGGCCCACCGAGACGGGTCTCCTTTCAAATGCATATCTTAAGCTTCATGCCTAGATGAATTACCAGATTCGCGGAAATATAACTACGTATTTTAAATATATCTAATCCAATCAAAGGGAATATATAGATAATCCAATCTTCAAAGTCGAATTTAACTTACTTTTAACTTTCGTAACTTTATATGAAATCCGGATAACAATATGTGATCATTTGATATCATTTATAAATGATGGAGATCGATGGTAGAATTTTTCAAAAACCACTAGTAAAATCACAGAGTGTAGACTCATTTGGCTCGTTTAGACCTACAAAACAAACCTACAAAAATGAGGGCTATATCGATTGACGGTTCTTTCGCTAAAAGTTAAGAGGATTCAGGTTAAATAGATAGACATATTATTAGTATAATATATATATATATATATATATATATATATATATATATATATATATTATAACATAAATCTACATTATTATTAATAGTAAACATATCATACAGCAAAACTTCCCTACATTCAAAACTTCACAACAAAATGTCATTTTCACCTAAACCATTTCTGAAACTCCGTTATGAGGACAAAATCATTAAACTTGTGGGTAACTTTAAGTTAATTATGAAGTAGCTTAATTCTCTATTATTTCCGTACGTTGTGGGCATAACGTGACACATGGGTTCTAAGAATTCTAATTAAATGTATAACATAAGCATTTTTTTTTATTAAAAATTAAATTATAATAAAAAGTGAAATAACGTAACTGAAAATTAATAAATGTAAGATACGGGTATGTATTGTTTTCATAATCTTGTTTGCTCCCTGAAAGTAATACCTAAATTAATATTCATTTACTACATATTTGACATTTGATCACCGAACTCTATATACAAAATTTCAACTATTACTCTTATCCAGAGCTCGAAAACCCATTCAATTTTTATACCGATTTTGGTTATTGACACTAAACCTAAAAAAAAGTTAAACCCAAAAGGCTTTTCGGTTTAAGCATTTTATTCATACTGGTTATATTTTTAACCGGTTAAGACACAGAAAACGAAATTACCCGCTTAAAATGAGTTTTTATACGTTTTCGTTGGGCGTATCTTTGCTAATGGTGAATTCCTTAGTAGAAGCATACGTTTTTTATTAATGAATGAATTAACCGGCTTATTACGGTATCAAAACTAAGTCTGACCTTTCTCTAAGAATAACCGTTAACCATTATTATTTCGGTTTATCAAACCGTTCATTTTTATTAAATTTTATCATGAATCATTCATATCATCAATCATCAAATCATTACTGGAATTAACCGTTTTTTTATACTAGATCCGAGCCCTGCTTGTACCTACCTCCGAAAACAAAAATTGCTTAAGTAAAAATTACACCAATGAAAAATTAACTGAAAATCGAAAATAAAAATTAACAAATAAGCTTCTAGTAAGTTGTAGTTTTTGTACTATTGTAATAAAAGAAAATTAACTAACTAAACCGTAAAAATGATGGAAGCACGATGCGCAATGAGGGTTGGCGGTACGGCGCGTCCCTTCCCCCGGAAATTGCCGAACGTTCTCGAAGTTTAATACCATCATGGGGAACACATTTTCGGAATGTTAATGTTTATAGCTGGAAATTCTGTGTGACATTATTCTATTATTTTTTTTACTTTTTTTTTTCAAAAAAAATAATAATCTCTTATAACAGAATAGCAATACCTGGGAGTTAGTCCGACTTAAATTTTAAAAAAACCGACTTCAAAAAAAAGCACTAAAAAGTAAAAAATAACTGATTGGTAGTTTTCATTTACTATACATACCTAATCAAATATTTTCGAAGTCGGTGTGCTTTGCTTTGTATGGGCTGGCACCGATTTCGAAAATATTTGATTAGATATGTATTTAATAGGTAGGCTCTAATTACTTAGCCAAAGAACGGCTTGTCAAATCAAACAAAATAAGCCCAAACTCAAAGTATCTACTATTAGCCGTTAAAGAGTTCCACCTATCCACTTTCTGGCCTTGCCATCAGATCAGGTCAACAACACCGAACCACTGTACTATCAACGGAAATAGAAATACTTGCAAAGTTTCAAGTCAATATGACAATTAGAAGTAGGTTAAATTCGCCATTAGTCGTTTTATCCACCCTTAGGGGTGGTATTTTTTTTTTGAAATTTAAATGGGACCAATCTGGAAGTATACCCTTTCAAACAAAACAAAAATTGTCCAAATCGGTTTAGAAATGACGGAGTTCTGAGGTAACAAACATAAAAAAAAAAACATACAGTCGAATTGAGAACCTCCTCCTTTTTGAAGTCGGTTGAAAAACAAAGTCCACCCCTAAGGCAAATGAATGAATAGGTATTTATTAACCAATACTACTGTTTTGTAAAAATTTATAACAGGCAAAGATGAGTTATGAATTTTCGTCAAAATAAATAAAATGTCAATAATAAATGTAATAAACCTGGGTGGAGATGTGTCACACGCATGCACACCGCCTTTGTTTTAACGTGAAACGTCTATTTCAGCAAGTCGCTTTTAATGTTAAAGATTGAGATGAAAACAAAATTGACTTCGTTCTAATTGTTTTAATAAGTTCTATACTGACACTGAATAGGTAGTGCCTATAAAGTATTTTCGATTAATATTGGAAAACAATTTAGTGAAAAAATAATTATCTTGGAAGATAACAGCGGAAAGAATATCATATATTATATCATTTTTCAGACAATAACAACGGTTAAACTATGGCAACCTATCGGGATGTTTCGGTGTGATTTTAAAGACGTTTCACGTCAAAATAGCTTTTGGCTTTTATTATTATCGGACAGACAAACAGACACACGAGTGATGTTATAAAGAAGTCTGTAAACAGAAATCTATTTTTAATTAGGTAGACACTTTATAAACAGGTATAATAGTCTTTGAATAAGATATTACTCACTTCAAAAAGGGTAGACAGTAAGTCTCCGGAGTAAGTTTCTCACTAAAAGTTGAAGTTCTTTTTTGTGTTACTTTATTCGCAGAAACTGTTAAAATCTAAAAATAAAGTCTAACCAAAGATATGCGTAGGTACATTTTCCCAGCTTTTTTATACTAGAGTAATCAATAATCATTGACATGATAATAGGGTGGCTTTGTTCAAAAAGGCAAAGGCGAAATAAAACCTGAAAAATAATAATTCAGGCTCACTGAAGGATATGGACTATAGTCGTCTAATGGCCAAATGAATGGTCTTTCAGAACCTAGTAAGTTTTCTCAAATAAGCAGTTTTACACAAATGTTTTCCTAGACCGTTTAACGTCATTTAATGATAATCATGTTAGGTATGAGATTTCCACATGAAATGTTCCTACTCGGCCAATACTATTATCTATACATGTAATAAAATTCTAAATAAGTCGAATCTGTACATTAAATATTTTTTGGAAAATCTTATTGAAATAGACATTATTATCGATACAGAGGCCGAATCTATAGTTTTTAGAATTTTTGTCTGTCTGTCTGTCTGTTACCGCATCACAGAAAACTCACTAGAGGGATTTTGACGAAATTTGGTATGGTGATAGCTGGTTATCCAAGTCATCATATAGGATACTTTTTATCGCGGGAAAATGTCTTATTTCTGAGAAAAAATACAAAAACTGCAATATACTTGTAAGAGTATACTTATATGTAAAACCTAAGAATTTGGTTTTTGGTCATCTAAACGCAGGCGGACCCGCGGGCAATGCTAGTAAGATATAAATGATGTAATATATAGGTATCTTTATTACTTATTTTTTACCAGTTCTTTCAGATTACCGCGCTCGCGTAGTTTATTTAAGAATAATTATTATTGCTCCGCTCTGAGTCGTGCAGTGACGATAGCCTGTAATGTTTCTTAATAAACCTATACTAATATCATAAATGTGAAAGTTTGTGAGTATGGATGGATGTTGGGATATTTGTTACTGTTTCACTCAAAAACTACTGAATGGATTTCAATGAAACTTTACAATAATATAACTTATACATCAGAATAACACATAGGCTAATATTTATCCCGAAAAAATATACGATTCCCGTGAGATAGATTTGTTTTTGTTTTTCTATAGGCGAACCCGAGCGTAGCGATGGTGGATGGTGAGCCGCTAGTAGGCTATAAAGTGCTAAATATTTTAGTACTTCCAAATATTAGCACGATCAGAAAAAAGCTAATAATGTCTTCAGTTTTCAAACTTTAAAGTAGACATTACTTGACATTTGATACTATAGTTACTTGTTTTTTCTCTGCAAAATAGGAATACGTGTTTATATTGTGAATATTCCAAACAAACATGTTCAATATGTATCCTTACGTGTAAAGTTTATAAGTAGTACAACATACGATAACTATGTGCTCTGAGTAGAAATGCAAGCAAATATGCAATTTGTACACAGATTAATAAATAAACATTAGGTATGAAAACGAAAAAGAGTTGTATATTTTCAGTCCTTTTTCCTGCTCTATACCTACTTACAATACTAATATTCGCCTAGTGAAATCGCTATAATGCTTATTGAAGGGAAACTTATATGAATAGAATTTATCTATTTCTATAAAAACAGTTTCTATATTTTTTTTTTTATGATAACACTAAAACTCGTCCACAGCTACAAAATAACAAAGGAAAAGATATCGATTGACTAACAGGAGAAAAAAGGTACTGAAGTGGTTTTGTCTTTACCCGTTTATATATAGAAGATTGTATAATTTCAATGAAACAAAAAATATATTAGAAAATTTAATTTTGCCGCATTATCTTTTTGAAACTAAAGCACTTGCCGTACTTCTGCATAATATATTATGACATGACATATCTTGCGGACGAGAGTATCCCTGATGTTCATTGTTCCAGGCCTATTTATAGCAAATATACGGCAAGAGTAAATAAAACGAAACAGCTAAGTCACCCTAATGATCCTCTTGGATCGTGACCCAGAAGCAATCCCTGGATATATAGTAGGTAAAGCTTACGATTAAATTTTTCAAATTTATACGAAAACTGCGAGCGAGCACTGGCACTTGACTATATAAGACTATGCACTAAACATAATATCATTAATACTAGGAGCAAACACAAACTTGTAATGCCTGTGGCTCGTCTACACAGAGTCAGTAAATCTTTTTATGGACAATGTATATGCTTGTACAACAGGATCATGTTCAAAAGGCTTCTATCGCCAAATTAAAAAAAATTGTTAAAGAACGTTTGTGTGCTAAAAGCTATTATCTATACTTATAATAAATCTGTAGAGAGGTCAATTCTGTACATGAAATATATTTCCAAAATAACTATCAGGGGGTGATTAGGGATCGATACTGATGCCAAAAATGCAATCAGTAAAATTTTTGTCTGTCTGTCTGTATAACTGTTATAGAAACAAAAACTACTCGACGAATTTTAACGAAACTTGGTACAATTATTTTTCATACTCCTGATCTGGTTAAAGTATACTTTTCATCACGCTACAATCAATAGGAGCAGAGCAGTGAAGGGAAATGTTGGGAAAACGGGAGAAGTTACTCCATTTTTTAAACTTCCGTCGCGTGTGCAACCTTAATGGTTAAAGCTACACAGAAATCATGTATGACGGAAATGTTCTCCTTAAAATTATATAAAAAATATCCCACGACAACATATGTCTATCTTTTATGGTTGACTCACAATAACATGTGTAACTCCCGATAGCTTAGCAGTTCAAAGCTTTCTGATTTATATTTGTCTACTCTTACGTTTATAACACTCTCAGTCATACCTAATTAAAAAAGATAACATTATTAACTATTCCATAAAAAAGAATCATTGAAATCGGTATAGAAACACCAAAGTTATACATGAAATACGCTAATAATAAGCCATCGCGAGTCAGGGGGATGTAAGAAGACAAATAGAACAAATCCAGATTTTTTTCAATTTTTTTGTTTCTCTGTCTGTTTGTCTGTTTGTATGGGCTAATCTCCGAATCTATTGGACCGATTTAAATGAAATTTTGCATGGTGGTACCTTATATCCCCGGACAACGTCTTAGATATTTTTTATCCCGGAAAATTAAATGGTTCCCGTGGGATAGTTAAAAAACTATTATAACTTATACAACTTACGCACCTAATGTAGTAAAATTTAACATTCTGATACCTTATATTGCCGGTCAAACAACAGGTTACTTTTCATCCGGGAAAAATGAACGGTTCCCGTGAGAACTAATAGATTTCTATTAGTATTTTTCTAGAGGCGAACCCGAGCGAAGCGAGGGTGAGCCGCTAGTACAATAAATGATTTTATAGAAGGGAATGAAATGATCGCCTCCAGGCTACTTCAAATTGATAGAAATATTGTAAATTATAATTTTACTTTAAAAAAAGATTATACTTTAAGAAAAGATATTGGTCCCGCTGAGTTTCTTTCGCCAGTTCTTCTCAGGTCTGAGGCTTCTTCTTTCCGAACTGGTAGTAGACTCATGACGTTCAGTAAAAAAATGTAATAATTTAATGCTGAATAAAATATTTTGAATAATAATTTTTTGAATCAATATTTTTTTAAAAGCTCATTTAACTTTGTGTTATTTGGCTAAAGATGTCTTATGAAATCCACATATATTAAACATACTAGATTCTGGCCGCGGCTGCGTTCGCATAGGTTTATTTGCATACATACATATATGTACGATTATTCCGCTCCTGAGAATTGTAGTGTGATTTCAGAAAACATAGAACCTTATTCATTATATATATATGGGCAATAAAACAAAACGATTTGTAACAATTCCTATTAAAATAAATACTAACTCTTCAGGTTTCTAATTTAGTCTATTCAAATAATAAGCTGGTAATTGCGTATCAATTTCACTTTCTACTAACGATGATACGTGGTGAAATTTTATCATACATATTAATTTGTGTGCCTTACCACTTAGAAAAACTTATCAAGAACATTAAGTTTATAAATGTTTTCAAAATATAAGCTAAACAAAATAATCTACAAAAGTGTTCTTTAATAAACTGGTTAGTTTAATAATTTGAAAATTCAATTATAGACATTTTCAGCAGAATTATTCTCAAGGCAAAAATCAGATGGTGAACGTTTCGAACGCGTCCATATTGAGTTCGAGTAGTCTTTAGAACTCCGCTGTGATATCTCAAAAGTGCCACTCTCTGAAAGGTCACTTGGGACTTACCTTTGAAATTTTCAATCATGATTAAAAACTGTAAAAATGAAATAATAATTCTACAATACGAACAGTTGCGTGGTTTTGTCTTGCAAGTTGCGCGTCCAATTCCAGTACGAGGTGAAATATTGACGTACATATATAACGAACTGAGTAAGACAAAGCGTAACTTTAGAAAGCACAACCCAGCAAGCACAGCTTTAGTAGAGACAAGGAGTACAGAATACAACCAGAATTCACTTAATATTAAAAATATTTTAATGATAAAATAGATTTACGCGAATATTTGACATTTTAAATAAAACTATCTTTTCGGATTTTTTCCCGGATTTATTTTGATTTTAGAGAGATGTTCTCTTCCGTGACCATGATCGCTGTAAAGGTTCGAAACGTAAAAGATAGAAGATATAACCAATATAAGATATTCCCAAAGATATAACCAATTATTTAAAATGATAAATTACCCTTAACAATCATTTCCAAGACGATTCCTATAAGTCGATGTTCCTATAATAAATATGTAGTAAGTTTTTTTTTTGTTTTAGCTGCAAAAGCAACAACAAATTAATTATTCGAACAAAAATATCCAAAAACTTTTAATATTATTCATAGTTGAACAATTACATTATTCTCACATTCCTTACCTTGTAAAAGAAAAAGTTACTTATAACTTACGTGATGACGTGACTCTCTTAGTTCCTAAGTGCGTAATCCCTCCACGACCGCGGACACGCCGGCATTACAGTTAACAATAGATTTCTTAGAAATTTAATTATATATATATATATATATATATATATATATATATATATATATATACTCTATGCATAGATGAAGTTATGCATTACTTTAAACAGTTATTTTACTCATTTCATACATATTACTCTTTCCATCAATATACCTAAATCTAGAGGATCGTTAGTACAAAATAAAATGCAATGTTACCAGTGGCAATCTAATATGTAATTCGCTAACAGCATAAAAATAAATAACCATACGAACATACATACATGTCTTCTTCTCCCTGCGCATTTCCCAAGTTACTTGGGGTCAGCGCAGTAAGTCTTCCTCTTCCACTCTCCCCTATTACTCGTCATCTCATCATTCACCTCTTTCTGATCTCCATCCATCTACATTCATTTCCATCACTCTTCTCGTCACATGCGTTTCATTACTCCTCTTCACAAGTCCATACCAAATTAGACGATTTCTTAACTTCTCAGTCACTGGTGCTACTTTTAGGCATCCTCTTAAGTCCATTCTCGTCACTCCACACAAACATTCTATCTTAACATTCTGATTTCTGCAGCATGCAATCTTCTTTCATCAGTTTTCTTCGTAGCCCAGCATTACAGGTCTTGTTACGGACGAACATACATACATATACTAGACTCAACTAAAATTTACTACCTACAAACAAAAAATGTTTCAAGAGTCATTCATATTGAATTTAAAAAGTGTTAAGTAGTCTGAGCCACAGTAAGCCATATCTGGCTACAGTACTTCCTAAAGGTCATTTGGGGCCCTCTTTTATATGATACATATTTTAATTATTTTTTATGTTAAGTATATTCAAATATGGAATAATACTGTAGAAATATTTTGTAACTATTTGATAACTATTAACGTTTTGTAACTACATTAAATAAAACGACACAGTTTAGTCGATACATTAGTCGTAACAAAAACTGAATGGTAGTACTCAACCAGAGAAATAAAATTGAAGTGTTTGTTAGTAATGTCAAAATAAGAGTTTTTTACTAAATGCATATGAAATTACATACAATACTTATGAGAGAAACACAATTTAAAAAAGAATTCTGTCTGTATTTCTGTTTGTCTGAATGTCTGTCCTGTATCTGTATCTTTTCGTCATTCTGTCTGTCTGTTTGTTCCTGCTAATCTCCTAAAATGCTAGACTGATTTTGACAGGACCTTCACTGGTAGGTAGCTGATGTTATAAGGAGTAACGTAGGCTAATTTTATTTTACAAAAAGAATTAGGGTTCCGCTCGAAAAATAAAACGTACCTAGTTTACGACAGTTGCTAGTTTACAATAAAGTTGCTTGACTTGACTGATTCACAAACCTCTATACCTAAAGGATAGAATGGATAATAATTCAATAATCTACCCATATAAATAACTGAGGTGACCGTTAAGATAAGATTTTTTGGAAACTCAATTCTTAAAGGAGCAATAAGGGGTTTAATGGAAAAAGTAGTACGGCGAAGCTAGACTGACTGCTAGTTAGTTATAGCTTCAGACAAACGTATTGATTTTTTAGTATGGTGAACTGAAACAAAAATAACAACACAAACCTTGAAACTTAAACACCTATTATACTCATTTTTGACCGACTTCAGAAAAGGAAGAAGTATATAATTCAAGTGTATTTTTTGTGTGTATGCTACACGATTAGTACTTTGTCAATTCTCTACTGATGTTAATGATTATTTTATGAACATATTATATCTGAAGGCTGGCCCGGCCCTATTTTGTGTTTAAAATTCGTAACCTTATGATGAAATTTAAAATTATTTTGCATTCAATATGCCGTTTTAGTTAAAATATAATAACTAACCAAAGCAGATTTTAGAACCTACATTACCTACGATTGACTTCCATTATGTAAATTAGTACCTAATTAACATTAACACCACCTCCATTAATTTTAACACTTTTCAGGCGAAACAATTAATTTTTGAAATGGTCAACCATAGTTTTATTAAGCCCTTAATTTGCATAGTATTATATTTAAATATTCGACTATTTGACACTATATAATATTTTCTAGTTAACGACGTTAATGTAAAAAATGTTATATATTATTGTATATATAATTCCATTCAAACTTAAGCGGCACCCTTTTATAACAATAATTATACCTCGGTATTTTCGTGGCCTTGTTTATGTATAGTCATTTGTTTCGATACATTTCCTCTTTAAATGTTAAAGCTCTACGGTGCATTGTAGCCACCGATACTACAAAAATATTTTTAAATATTTCTAATAATAACTACTTATCCAATCATTTTTATCTAAATATTGTTATCTGAAGTCATATAAACTATCTTAATAATAAAATATAGCCTTTTAGTTGCGCCAACTTTTATCTTCTATACATACAAGAAAAATTTGTACCTGAATCGAATCTGTACATTAAATATTTTTTAGAAAATCTTATTGAAATAGACATTATTATCGATAAAGAGGCCGAATCTATAGTTTTTAGAATTTTTGTCTGTCTGTATAGGAACATATAGGAGACTTTTTACTATGGGAAAATATCTCATGTGAGAAAAATATACTTAACAGTAAAACGTTACGATGTTTATATATAAACGATAGGTATATATAAAAATAAACCAATTGTACGGGCTGAGACGAAAACCCCTACAGTCTTCGGTTGATAGTGATTAATGCTGATAGGAATTATTGATATAGTAAATGATAGTCCAAAATTAACTTAATTGTATATTAACCGTACTTTTATGATAGAATGATAGAATGATATTATTGATAGAACGACCCGTGAGCGCGCACGACGGCGACCGCGACAACTCGTGCGACACTGCTTTCGGATTCATTAATTGAAATATATATAGCCTCTATCCACGTAGTATGGCGTAATGTGCTTATGCGACAAATATTATGTACTGGCCCGTACATGCTCCCGGGCCGAAAGATAGGAACGTTGATGAGGTGCACTTAATCTAATACAAGATGATGGGCATTTTCACTTAATCTTATATGATAATAAAATATAGATAACAATTAAATCTTAAACTAAACCCCGGTGTCAGTTATAGAGAAAACTGACTGACGCACTGGCGAAGTGCCCCTATTTTTACGGAACACACGCTCACTGATAGCTTGATCACTCACTTCACTTTTTACTAAATTGCTCTTACATTGCCCTACGTCACTTAATACTTTTAACTTTACACTGTTCACTTCACTGTCACACGGCTCTTCTACTCGAGCGCTAGGCGCTAGTCGGCGACGCGCGCGTCTGACGCGCCGCCATCCATATACCGCCGCGACCGCTGCGGCTACCGCCACAACCAGGTAGGTCACGGTGTAATGATGAATATGATGGTATGATACTCCTTCTATACTTGGTTCACTTCTTTTTATGGTATCCAATTGCTCTTGGATTGCAAGTAACTGTTTCTGATCGACTACAGTCTCTAAACTAGTACTGGAGGGCGAATCGGGTACCGAAATATTAATTAAGTAGTTAATCGGTGCAATTTCTGGTAATTTAAAATCGAGTTTCGTGTTCATTTTACTAAAATATTGATTTTGAGAATAAAAAGAGAAATCAGCTGATTTTATATGACAGCCCGGATCCACTGTCAGCAGTCCAGTATTGTTTAATTGTATGGCTGTAACATGATCCATGCATAGTAATCGGACGTAGCATTTATTACAGCAGAAATAAAGATATGTATTTAGTTTGTTTGTTTGAGTAAAAATATTTTTGCAGGGACTAATAATAGTTTTACATGTATTTGAATTTTGTCCCTTCTCACACAAACTTTGGTCATTTCTCATATGGTAAATCGGTTTCTTAACCGAACACAAAACAGTATCAATCTCTTGTTCAATACATAAGTTTAAATCAGTTTCCGTTAAAGATAAAAATAAATCCTTGTTTAAGTTTAAAGCCAGCATTTCACTTATAGGTAAAATGCTGACCATGTTCTTTACTGCCTGTTTTGGAATAGAAAAAAGAAACTTTAAATATTTCGAAAGAATCTCTTGTGATTAATGGAATCCGAATTTCAAATATGAGGAACTCTTTTGATAGGTGTGCTTTAACCTTTAATATTTTGTATAATTTAGATAGGTCCGCGTGGTCATTTGGTAAGCACAGATCTCTGGGCAGATTTGTAGATATGATACTCAATTCTTGTTGTAATTGCTCGGGATGGAGAAGATGTACACTGAATTTTCCGTGAAACACGTCGGTGATAGTGTCCAGGAGATAATCTTGAATGCTCCTAAGATCATGTAATATGTTATTTGTGATCATTGCTGATAAAGTAAAATCTGTAATATACGAATTATTTTGAAGCTCAGATCTGAGAATATTCACAGAGGAATTTAGCTCCATAATCTTTTTGTTAATTGTTTTATGATACTTGTTCATGATAAATTCAGCCCTTTTGATAAGGTTAAATTCCGCTTCAATGATCGACGTTTGATTTTTCCATAGCTTAATCAGATGTTTTTCATTCTCTCTAATTAAACCAATGTCTTGTTCGTATTTATTTGCAAAATTACTATCCAATATTCCAAACAATGAATTTGCTATATTACCTATACCGTTAATAAGACCCCGGCGTCGCCGGCGCTGACGCATGTTTACGTCAAATTGCTGACCTAGCCACTTGCTATTGTATTGTTGTAGGTCGGAATACTGGTGATTTAATTGATACATGACACCGTCGCAAGGTGAATGATCCTTTATCGTAGCGCATATGGTTTGTAGATATTGTATGTACTTATTTGCCGCCTTAGTGCCTTCCCAGTATGGATTGATGTCGTAATAGACGACCAGTCGCCAATCATCTTGAATTAAATGCATGTTTGCAATTTTATCAAAAAACAGACCGCAATTATTTTGTAAAGACGTGTTATTATATAACCCATAGGCGTTTGTCATTAAAGTCATAAAAAATAATATTATAGTAGTAGCAACCGTCGCAAAATTTAGTTTTTTCTTAATACATCTCGGATTTCTTTCACGTATACATTTTTTATCTTCCACTGCGGGTTTTTCTTGTTGTACGGGCAGAATTGACAGTTTTATAACAGGCCTCTTCATAAGTCCATTTTTAGTTTTTAATGTTACTACTCGTACACGACCGTCCTTTCCGGGATGTAACGCCAGTACGCGGCCGAGCGCCCATTTTCCCGGGGGAAGACTCGCGTCATTTATGATGACGATGTCATTTAATTTGATATTTTCTTGCGGTTGTTGCCACTTGCTTCGCGCTGATAGGTTGGTGAGGTACTCTTGCTGCCATCTCTTCCAGATGTCCTGGAATATTTTTTGTTTGAGGTGCCACCTAGTCCTTAGGTCCCATTCAGTTTCATAAATTGATAGTATTGGTCCACTTGATAAAAAATGAGATGGAGTTAAATAATTTAAATCTTCAGGGTCCTCAGTGAGCGGACACAATGGTCTAGAATTTAAGCATGCTTCTAGTTGAGCCAGGAGAGTAGTGAATTCCTCATATCTAAGCCTTTGTTCCCCAACTACTCTCTTCAAATGGAATTTCAGGCTCTTAACAGCTGCTTCACAAAGACCATTCGCTGATGGCCAGGAAGGGGCATTGAAATGCCATTCGATTCCCATGTCGGCAACTTCTGAATGAAACTCTGGGGTAAATATTTTCATTAGATCCTCATATTCATGTTGTAATATCTTGTTTGCTCCGATGAAATTGGTACCATTGTCACTGTAAATATGACGCGGGGTCCCACGGCGAGCTGACATTCGCCGTAAGGCTGCTATAAATGCGGTACTCGTCAAGTCTGATACCAGCTCTAGATGTACAGCCTTGGTTGCCATACATGTAAATACTGCTACATACCCCTTAGTGGTTTTAATACCACGACCTGAGTTTGCCTTTAAATATAAGTGACCGGTATAATCCACTGCTACATGATAGAAAGGTCTAGAAGGATTTGTTCTAGCACTGGGAAGGTCACCCATAATCTGATAGTGTTTGCTAGGTCCTTGCTTCCTACACTGGATACAAAGGCGTAGTCTCTTCTTGGTAGCTCTGTTGCCACCTACAACCCAATATTTCCGTCGTAAATATGCTGATGTTAATCGAGGACCTCCATGATAAGTTAGCTTATGTGATTGATCAATTAGTAACTCCGCAATACGATTTTTGCCAGGTATAATGATAGGATTTTTCATGTCCGGGTCCAAGTTCGCGTTCCTCAACCTACCGCCGACTCTAAGTATCTCATTTTTATCTAGATATGGATTTAACTCACAAATTTTGCTTCTGCTATTTATCTTATTACCGCTTTGTAAATCCGTAATTTCTTGATAATACTCAATTTGTTGAATTTTCTTAATAATTAACGAAGTTGCTTGTTTGAGTTCTTCTACGGACAAGAAACTACCGTATTGTTTTTTCTTGATATAAATAAATCGCCGTACCCATGCTATTATTCGAACTAATTTATTAAATGAACTACAATTTGATAAACATTTTTCTATGATATCGTCGCGTTTTTGCGTAACTGAAACAACTTGTTTTGATAATTTAAGTTCTTGATCCGTTGAATACATAATATTATTATCATCCTCTTTAAAAACTGCTAGCCAAGTTGGACCCTGCCACCACAAATGATGTTCTTTTAATTCTGATGCTGTGATACCGCGGCTAGCGCAGTCCGCCGGGTTCTCTTTTGATTTGACGTATCTCCAACATTCGGATGGTACTGAGTTTGTAATAGTTTTAACTCGATTGGCAACGAATGGCTTCCATTTTTCTGCTTCTCCATTGAGCCACCCTAACACAACTTGAGAGTCAACCCAACAATAAGTTTTTATTTCATAATAGTTTAGGCATTGTTTTAATTTTAAAATTAATTTAGACAGTAACAGTGCCCCACTTAATTCAAGTCGAGGTAAAGTAAGTTTTTTGCTGATGGGCGCTAATTTTGTTTTCGCGGCGACTAACACGATTGTAGGTGATTGACCCGTTGTTTTGCAATACACAACGCAAGCGTAGGCTTTCGTACTTGCGTCACAAAATCCATGCAATTCTATTTCTTGATTTTCTTTTGTACGGAGCCACCTTGGCACACGACATTGATTTATATCTTGAATACAGTTTTTAGCCAAATTCCACTCTCTGAAAATAGTATCTGTAATAGGGTCATCCCAATGCAACTTTGTTTCCCAAACCATTTGAAAAATAATTTTAAACTTTGTAGTAACTGGTGACAACCAACCCAAAGGGTCGAATATTTGAGAAATTTCCGAGAGTAAATTTCTTTTAGTAGGCCGTGTTGAAGAAAAAGTTGTTTGTATTTGAAAAGTAAAATCATCATTTTCTGGGTCCCACCGAAGTCCCAAAGTTTTCGTTGATTCTGTATGTTTAAATTCGAATTTTTCTTGATTATTGTCATTGCTCTCTGTGGCGCTCTCCACCAAGTGTGGCAAGTTTGATTTCCATTTACGCAGATTAAAACCTCCGGAATGCAATAAATGGATTAAATCCTCTTTTAATTGTTTCGCAGTTGTTTCCGAGTGGGCGCCGTGAAGCAAATCATCCATATAAAATGACTGCTCTATGACTTCTGGTGCGCAACTATTTTTATAATTAATTTTTTCGTCATAAGCTAGCTGTCGCAATGTCATCATCGCGAGGAATGGAGCCGCCTTTGTACCGTATGTGACGGTGGTTAACTGATATTCCTGCAAGGGCTCGCAGGGGCTTTTTCGCCAAATGATTTTTTGCAGAACTTGATCATCTGGGTGTATCCAGATTTGCCGGAACATTTTCTCAATGTCGGCTGTGAACGCGAATTCAAACTGTCTCCACTTGATAAGAAGGTTTTGCAGGTCCTTTTGTAAAGTAGGCCCTTTACACATAACGTCATTCAAACTGTGACCGCTCGATGTTTTATTCGAAGCATTGAAAACTGTTCTTAGTTTCGTTGTAGTAGAGTCGTTTCGAATCACACAGTGGTGAGGTAGATAACAATGGGGTTTCGAATTACCGTTTGTCAATATCATATGATTGAGTGACTTATATTCCTCCATAAATGCTATATACATGTTCGCCATATCTGCTTGTCTACATAATTTTTTTTCCAAATTATAAAACTGCGCTATACATTTATTTTTTGACTCTCCTAATTTTTCTTGATAATTTGATTTCATCGGCAGCCTCACTTCGTATCGTCCGTCGCTTCGTCGTATTGTGGTAGATTTATAAAAATTGACGCATTCCTGATCTTCTAATGATAAATTTGGTGTTTCTGATATATCCTCGATCTCCCAAAATGTTTGTATTTCTTGTAAATTATTAATAACAACGTTACACTGTAAAGTTTTCACGTTGCCCGTTAATATCCAGCCCAAACGTGTATTTTGTGCTATTGGTATATGATTATCGGCCTTACGAATTCCTTTTAATAAAATTAACGAATAAATATCCGCACCTAAAAGTAGATCAATCGGACGACTTACGTAGAACTCGGGGTCTGCTAAGGTAATGTTCTCTAATAAATGCCACGATGGTTTGGAAAATGTATAATTAGGTAGATTCTTGATAAGGCTTTTCATGATATAAACTTCGGTCTTAAATTCAAAATGGTTATTCTTCGATGCACATTTAATAGATATGACGCCCTTACAGTTGCTCTCTTTCGCACCTACCCCTGATATCACCCCTTGACATCTTGATCTAGGTTGACCGAGTACTTGAGCTGCATTTTCGGTGATAAGCGAAGTTTGGGAGCCCTGGTCTATAAGAGCTCGCATGTTAACGAAAGTTCCATCATATTTTTGTACTTTAATAATGGCTGTAGCCAAAAGTACCTCAGGCATGCCGCGTTGCAACGACACGTGCGAGTTGCTTTGAATTTGCTGAGGAGACTCTAAACTATTTGTTTGACCTGATTGCGTAAATGATTCGTGTAAAATCGTATTATGAGTTTCGTTACATTTAATACATCGTTTTTCGGAAATACATGGTTTGCCGTTATGCGAATAAAGACAGTTTTCACATACATTAAGTTTTGATACAGTTCGGCGTTTTAGCTGCGGTGTCATATTTAAAAATTGGCGACAATAAAATAATGAATGTTCGTTGGTTTTGCATACTCCGCACTTGTAAAATTTCAATGAACTGTTGTTTTTGATATTAGCTTGTTGCGAAATTAGCCTACTGTGTACCGGAAATGCTTGCTTGTTAAAACTTTTATTATATTTATTAAATTGTTGCGGCGCCAAATTATTCGTCTTATGCATTTTATTCATATATTGATATTCTGGTTTCTTACGAGCTGACTCTAAACTAGTAAATTTACTCTCTAAAAATGACAAAAATTCCTGCAAATTAGGTATCTCCCTTGGTTGTTTTACGATTGATAGGTATTCATGGTATGTGTCTGTATCCAATTTTTGAGAAAGAATATGAACAAGTAGCGGATCCCAGGATTCCACGTCGACACCCAAGTTCTTTATAGCGTTTAATGTCTCTAAAGTTGTATCGTGAATACGCTTAATATGATTTAATGAAGTTTGTTGTACTACAGGGATGTTTAACAATATTTCAATGTGCGAACGGAAAATTAAACGCTTATTGCTATACCTGTTATTTAAGATATCCCAACTGATTGTATAGTTATCAGAGGTAATAGGCAAGTGCTGTATGAGCCTTTCTGCTTCTCCCTTTACTTTTGTTTTTAGAAATTGCATCTTTTGTGCATTAGATAATGACGGACTTCTATGAATTGTTTCGGTGAACAAGTCTTTAAATGAGCTCCACTTATGGTAACTACCGCTGAAAGTTGGTATCTCTACGTGTGGCGTCTACTGGTCCCTATGTGATACGGACCACAGCTTCCGGTTGATAGATTTTACTATATCATTATACGTTTTTTCGTATTTAAAAAATAATGATTCGTACTCTGGGTTTCTATTCCCAATTTCGCTGTCTAATTCCCAGTGTAAGGTGTCAATTAAGGACCACCGCGATTGTACTGCTCGTAATAAATGATCGAACTCCCATTTCTCTGATACCGATTGTAAGTCAATATTTGATACTGTGTGCTCTAATGCTTTAAAATTGCTGCTCTGTTTACGTAACATTTCGTCAGTCTTGCTGTTCGTCCCCTGAGACTGAGATGACAACTGACGAGACGGACCGGGTACAGTTAATGGACTAGCTGATTTTTGAATAAATTTTTCGGGCTTCTCTTCCTTACTTTGATAGTTAGAAATTGCTAATCTAATATTATCGTACCTTTGTTTAATAATCTCAAATTGATTGCCCGTAAAATAGGAATGAGACTTGGCGTATTCCATTCCGCCTAATAAAAAATGGTTTCATTGTAGTTCCTGCCAGTACTTATCTAAGGTATCCAACCTCCGCCTGATGTAGTCAGGCGTCTTTCGGTCGGCACCATCCTTTTTAAAGTTCGTGTAAACTTGCTCGATTGCCTCAAATAGCTGTTGCTGATTAGCTAATATGTCTTCCATACTCGACATGCTGATAGTAATGATAGTGATAATTTAATAAGGAAAGATCTTATTTGATAAATCTGGATAGCTGCACACGTTGCGTTACGATGTGTTGGTGAGCCGTTTATACCCACCAAATCCAAAGTGATAGGCAATGGTTATAAATCCACGCGCCGGAACTGTTGTTAATTCACGTTATTCGTCTCCTGATACGTATGTCCTCACTTGTGATACACAGAACTAATAAAACTAGCTATGAACACACGCGAGGTCCACTCGAAGGATTGATTACAAAGTCATATAAAATAAGTTCTCGGTTCTCGAAGGACCACAAAGATGTACGGGCTGAGACGAAAACCCCTACAGTCTTCGGTTGATAGTGATTAATGCTGATAGGAATTATTGATATAGTAAATGATAGTCCAAAATTAACTTAATTGTATATTAACCGTACTTTTATGATAGAATGATAGAATGATATTATTGATAGAACGACCCGTGAGCGCGCACGACGGCGACCGCGACAACTCGTGCGACACTGCTTTCGGATTCATTAATTGAAATATATATAGCCTCTATCCACGTAGTATGGCGTAATGTGCTTATGCGACAAATATTATGTACTGGCCCGTACACCAATAATTGTCGATTAAACCTAGACAATCAAATATGTTTTATCGACAGGAAGTCTTTAAATTGTTTTTCTTTTTGTTTTGTTCGCAGCTCTTCAGCGAGTGAGCTTATCTCGAGGCGGGGCGTGTTCTCGCGCAGACAGTATGGCTCCGTTGAACAGGTAAACCGTTATGCTTTATATCGAACTTATGTATAACATGAATGTAAAATTTTCTATGTTTATTTTGTTGTGTTTGTTACTTCTTCGTGCTGAAACGGCTGCACGGATTTGGATGAAATTTACTTTACTCAAATAGATTATGACCGGGAGTAATAAATAGGCTTAGGCACATAGAGAAAGTCGCTAGTAATATTATATGTATTGATGATTTTTTTTAACGTAAGATATTTAAGGTTAGGGAGATGTTTAAATTAGATGATTTTCTGGTTTGGTTAAGATGCAATAAAAGCAAGCAAGAAGAATAATATGCCAAATTCTAAATTATTGATATAATCATATAAGCGGAAATTACGAAACGTCGTGACTCGTAAAGAATTTGTTCCTGTTACTCCTCAGGAAAAAGTTATAAAATTATATATTATATATATTATAATAAAATGTTATAGTTATATATTATATTTTCCCTTATTTGTAATCTTTAATTTATAATATAGTGTTATGTGTGTTATAATTAAAGGGTTTGCTTTTATTATTATTAAGCTGTTTACGTATTATAATCTTTATTATCTAATAACAGAAAAGTTATTGTTACATAAGTAAGTTAACTGTTTAAAATATATATTTTTGTTTTTTTCAGTTAACTAAGTTAACTTTCATACACATAAAGTCGCATTACATACATCTATATAAAGTATAACAATTATTTTCTAATAGCTTTTGCCTCCTTACTTTTAAGCTAGACGTTGCCGGTGATAAATTAAATTAAGAACGGGAAAATTTCGTTGTAAAGGTGTCTTTCATAGGAAACAATGGAATGAACTAGTGAAGGTCTTTGTTAGAAGACATAATTTATAGATGATAAGCTAAAAGATAAGACGTGTACATTGGTACAAACATACCTATGAAAGCTACTTAAGTAAGCTACGTATTAAATTAATTTTAGTTATGTAAGGAAAAGAAAACGTATTTTCAACATTATTATTAGTATTTTAATTATAAATAGACTGAAAATATCATTCGTTTGAATATTCTATAAAATATAGAATTCAAACAATTGAAAATTAAAGTATAAGTTGAATATTTTTTCATATTTTTGTCTCTAAATATAAGTAAGTAAAATGAGTATAATAAAAATCAAAATGAAATTCTGTAAATATATTTTCTCCATTTTTTACAAACTTTGCATGTACATATAATATTTACGTTTATATTTAACAACAGTTAAAGCTCCTAGCGCGAGTGCAAGTCACATTTGGTCGGTTTTTATTAGTTTGATGCTTTCATGTACAGCGTTTACGATTTTTTGGCAAGAAAAAGAAAAATACCTCAACTTCAATCTAATCTCAATCCACTTTTTAAAGGCAACGACCCTTATTTTATATGCGAGTAGCACGAAAAACCCATGATTCACCTTTAAATATATAATAAATGCGAAAAGTGTGTGTATGTGCGTGTGTGTGTACATATACATACATTATAATGCATTTACGCATACTACCTGTACCTGCTATGGGTTATTAATTAATAGGTAGTGATTCACAGACTGGAAAAGCCAGTACTACTCCCTAAAATACAACCTAAAATACGATTTCAAGGTCTCAACCCATGCTTCCCAGTGCGTCCCTTAGTTTCACACCCTCATACTACCTGTATAGTCTATATGTATGTATTTGGTCTACCGGAAAGTTCTATCCGTTTTTTGAATAAAATAAAATACTTTTTTTCTTACTATTACTAGAGTTTAATAATAAATATAATTGTCATTATTACTAATGACTTTATGCCAGCGTGAAGGCAATTTGTATATTGCTTTTTTTTTAATTTCATTTTTTGATGCGAAAAATTGAACCAGTGCTTATTTAATATCTTTTTTATTTTTGAATTTTTTGCCCTTCAAAAAATTTTGTAAGGACAAAAACAAGTGATAGTCGGAGGGTGCTAAGTCCGGGGAATACGATGGATGCGACAGAATTTCCCAGCCTAGTTCTATAATTTTTTGCCGAGTCCGCAAAGTAGCATGTGGTCTGGCATTATCATGGTGCAGTATGATGCCCTTGCTGTTGAACATCACCGGCCTCTTTTCTTGGACGGCTGTCTTTAAATTATTCAGTTGTGGACAGTATTTCTCCGAAATGAGCTTCCGGTTTTAAAAGCTCATAATGTATTGGTCCTCGAATGTCCTACCATATACACAACATTCTCTTATTCAAAGTCAAATTCGGTTTAGAGTTGGAAGGGCTAGGTTTTCCTTGCAAAGTTTTCGTAGGTAATTCACTTTTAACCTCCAGTTATTATCCGGCTTAAGAAGGGCACGATTTTGTTCCGACAGAGATGTGTATTATGTATATGACGACTCGATCATCCAAATTCTTCTCACTTAATTCATGTGACTCCCGTCTTGAATATTTTCACACCAATCCTATCTTCCGAATATGGTTCGAAATGGTTTGATGAGCTAAATTAAGCCTTTCTGCAATCGCTGATGTTTTTAGAAAAGGATCTTGCTCCAACATGTTCTTAATTACAGCATCGTCGATTAGAGATGATCGTCCATAACGTAGCTTATCGGAAAGGTCAAAATCACCTGTTTTAAATTTTTCGAACCATCTTTTGCATGAAACTATACCTTCACCGAATACTTTCAATTAATTTCTACATGCTTCTGTAGCATTTTTTCCTCGTTGAAATTCGTATAAAATACAGTGGCGTAAATGAACTTTATCAGTAGCCAAGGATACACTCTCGCTTCACACTTAAGAATAATGCGAATTTAGTCTATTTTACTTTATTTGCTACGTTAGTATGTATACAACAAGCGATTAAAATTTAGAGCCGAACTTGCGCCAAATAAACATGTGCTTACATGTCGAAAATTATTGTCATAGAAACGGACAAAATTTTCCGGTAGACCTATTATATACAGAGTTATGTGAAAACTTATTGGCTAAAAATGTGAGTATTACCCACCAAAGTCTAATGGAACCTTCACCATCCAAATACGACGCCCCGACGGCTGTTCGTTCGAGGCAGACCACAAAAACCACGAGGTTGCAACCATAGTCGACTCTGCTGACGGTGATGTACCAGAAGCAACCCACATGATACACCGCCTACCAAGATGGGTGGGGTGCCTCCCAAGTGCGTTTCTTAGCTTAACGCCCGGCCGAATCGTCGGCGCTAATGAGCATCAATACCATGACATGGTATGACAAGATAAATACGTATGGGGGAACCTAGAGACGCATCTTAACGAAGCAAGAGTCAGTTGCTAGTAAGTTATATTTTTAAAATTCTTATATAAATCAAAATGCTTTATTTAAAGATTATTTTTAATCCGTATCAAAATTGTTGTTTAAATTTAATAAACATTTCTTTTTCATAGAAGCCTAAGAAGCTTTTCATCAAATTAGATTATATCATTATACCTTTCCACACGTTGACGCGCCTTGCTACGGGTTTTGATATATTTTACTGAACCTTTAAATACCCAGTAGGGTATATTATATATTATCAAGTAGTTAGAAAAAAATACTATGCAAGTAGTAACATAGTATTTTTTTCTTAAATTCGTGTTTTCGAGAGTTACTGATTTTATTCTCTATCAAAGTCATAGTTTAGGTATCTTATTCGGTAAAAATCTTTGATAGGTATCATGAAATTGATTTACAATTTTAGAGGAATTGTCGCAGAAATTGTTCGATACTGTCGAACCTTAGAGAGGAAGACCCTAGAAACTAACTTAAAGGGAATAATCCGCAAGTACTGTTAAAGTTTGTAGCCTAAAAGGTTTGCAATCCCTGAAAGATTAAAATGAGCGTTTAAATTGGTTTGGAGCGCTTAAATAAGTTTCATAATTAATGGATCTTCAGGAAGTAAAATCTTTTTGACTTTAAGAATGCTTAGTTGCGATTAAATGCTGCAAGAACATCTGAAAAATATTTATTAAAAATATATAGATACTAAATTATAACTAAATTTCATTTCAATCGGTTGAATAAATGCTAAATATATGAACGCTCCTACATAAAGCAGGTACGCAGTATAGGTACATAAAATTTTATTAAATTAAACGGGAACTGTCAAAAGTAGGGCACTATTAATTAATAATAATTATATTAATTAAATTGGGGAAAATGATAGATTTATGTTGTATGTACATCTATACTTCCATACTTATAATAATAATATTATAAATGTGAATGTGTTTCTTTGTTTGTTTGTCCTTCTTTCACATCGAAACAGAGTGACAGATTGACGTGATTTTTTGTGTGAAGATAGTTGGAGGGCTGGAGAGTGACATAGGCTACTTCTGACCGCGGGAGATTGTTTTATTCCCACTGGAAAACACGTTCTAATACAAACCAAAAAATTATTTGTGAACAGAATTACTTGAAATTTGGGATTAATACTCTTCAGTACAAATTAATAGATACGTGTTTTAGCATTAGGAATTCATCCTATAAGGGGGTAAAATAGATGATAAAAGTTTATATGAAACTTACCTTTTTAGAGATATTTTCATAGTTTTAGCGCGAGCGAAGCCGCGGGTTCTGCTAGTAGGTATATAAAGAAACATAAAAGTCACTTTATTAAAAGTTTTTATCACAAAGTCGTTCAAGTTCTATTATATGCTTTTATGAAAAAGTAATAATTAAAATCTTTTAAGGAACCTTAAATTTTGATTTCTTTAGCTTTGATGTCTACTTTGATACTTAATTGTTTTTATTTTCGCAGTAACTTCAATATATCTTAATAAAACGATGAATATAACTTATAAAATATAAATTTCTGTCCAGCCATTCCACGTGATTTCTATATATTTGTATAGCAATCACTGGAAGCCCAGTAGTAACACATTTGCTTTTACAACCAAGTGTTCAAGCTCCTTATCTCGCAATTTTGAGATTTTCATTCGCGACTCTTTTACAGAAAAATATCGTGAGAAAACCTGCATGTCTACGAAAAATTTTCTAGTTTATAAGATATATGAAGTCAGCCAAGATTCTTTTGTCATTGCCAGCATTTGGAATATGGCCCAATCCTCCACCGATTTATAGAATGCACGTGCCCACCTGTGGGAAATTAAAAGGGCTGAATTATTATTATTATATTATTTTAACGGATTGTTCTCTATCTGTATTAAAAATCTCTTTTTAATACTACGAATAATTTTAATAAAATATCTTTATTTGAAATAAAGGTTTGGAATTAATAATAAAATGAAAACTTCCATTCATTACATATATGTAAGTTTTCATGGAGTTTTCATTGTTTACAAGATATTTTATAAGTAGGAGTTATTCACATCTCTTACTGCCAATAAACAACAGTAGGGTATTGTTCTCCGTTTTTTTAGTACATCCCGTTATCCCCTTTTGATGAAAATTATTACTGCTACGTTCCTTTGAACACTTTCTTAATGAAAAAATTTTGACGTTAAAATATACACCTACTAGGTAGGTATATGTTATATCTTTTAATATAGTTCCTTAGGCTTTATATAATACCCCTAAGATTTACAGTTTACCTAACTTAAGAGATTTAATTAACATAATATGGTATTAAACCATCCGCAGCTTTGTATACCTGAATTTAGTAAGCCTATATTCAGGCACAATCACAATAATTCCGTGTAGTACTTAGTAATAGTTTATACGCTCTTAAAAACATTAATAAATTATTCTATACTATCCATTAAAGTGCATTAAATTTTTTTCTAATACAATAGAATATATATTTTTCCTGTCAACACTCTACCTGTCGTTTAGTGTCCCTTAAATATAGACTTATAGAGTGGACTGAGTGTTTCTTTGTCAACCGTCAGCTAAAAATGGCGGAAAAGCACGACAGAGATAAAACGAATATGCGGCCAGAAGTCTTCTGTATTCATTGAAATACGATTAATGAAGATAGATATTTATAACTATTTTTCAATCAATTATAATATTATAACTTTTAATAAACTCTAATATTATATTTTTTTACATTCCATTTATAAATTCAAATTGTAATAAAAGACAGGTAGGTATAGGCCGCACGTGCGCTCTCTCTTTTTAGAGAGTGGTCAATTTCATGAGATTATTGCTCAGTCCATTCTCTACGTACTATGCCCGTAAAGTAATTTTAGCTGTTCTGACAAACGAACTTATGGAAACATTTAATGCGACAAGAATATTTAAAATATAATCTTTATAACGGTCATTAGACCTATCCACACATCTAGAATAGCTGAACTCTTTTTGACATTTTTTTTTAAAATCACAGATGCTTGTATTAATAAATTTTAAACATATTTTAAAGCTTCAAAATTAACAAAAACAAAAGACGAGCTTACTCGAATATAATTTCAAACTGAGTTTTTTTCGACTTCATCCACTATCATAAACAATGAGATTATTGTCATCCTCTGAATATGACAGCAGGAACAAAGCAAAATATATTTTTATTAAGGTCTCAGTTTTTATTATTCGGTAAAGTTCTGGATTGAAATATCAGTCGCAACCAAATACAGGGACGAAATTATCGTAAGTAGATTGCCTAATATAAAGGTTTTATTGAAACACTATGCATACCAAATAAAATATATAGATTTTTTCTCATAGTGTTCTTTTTACTAAAGCATTAATTTCGAGATATTTGGAGAAAATCATAAATGGACATGTAAATTTTATAATTGTCAAATCTTAGTAATATCTGCTTAAATTTAATTAATCATTCATCCCTACATGTCATGTTAACTAAGGCGGAAAGACGATGAAGTACGCTAATTGCTTCATTAGCGAATATATCAATCAACGAGACACACCTCTGACAATAGAATACTGTATGGGTCACACACGGACATTAATGTGTTGACAGTCAATCACTGAGCGGCGCGTGCTAGGTATAGCAATTATCTTAAAGTAGGTCACAAGATGTGATAAATCAGTCAAATTTATGATATTATCCAAGTGTAAGCTAAATTTATTATTTATAAGTAAAGACGAAGATTTTAAATCTAATTACCTTATTTTGGATATATCCTCGAGAATAATTTTTAAAAAGCATATTTGAAACAAAAAATATATTTACTTTTTAATAACGATATGCTAGTTAGCTCTTTTCAAAGTATTTTTCATGATATAACAAAATGGTCCATATTGCTTTTTCTAAGAAGAATTTCTGACGTAAATGAAATCCCTGTAGTGAATTATTTTCTGTAATATATGTTTGTGACATGTCTAAAATGAAAAAGCTCATTAGGTACTAATATTTTAGATTAACTGATATTACGTAAATTGTGCCTAACTGGCACTCCTGGAAGCCACTAAACAAAAGAATTGAATTGAACTGATATTACCCTCAGCTCTGCACGTATATATGTATATATAGATACGAGAATAAAAAATAAGTTTTATTTATTTAATTCAGGATATAAGCTGTCCTTTCGAAATTTAACTAAAGACTGTTAATATATTACAGCACGAAGAAGTAAAAGTAACTTCTGTTATTTTTGCAATATATTTATCACTAGCCCGTTACCCTTGCTTCGCTCGGATGAGTCCTTAGGTTCATTTTAAATAAATAAAGGTAGTAATTATGAGTTTACCTTAAGAGGTTAGAGGAAGTCACATGCCATCGCGGACTTTTCTGTAGGCTTTTTTTGTTTGAAAGACAACTGAGCCAAATCAGTTATTGTATCTCCCGTGGGAATAAAAGATTTTCCTGTAGTAAATGGTATCCTAAATAACACGAGTACTATGTTTCGACATAATATGTGTGTAGTTTCGACACATTTAATTGAAATTCATTCAGTACTTTTTGTATGAAAAATAAACAAATAGACGTACATAAAAACGGACAAAAATTTCAATAACTATTTTTGAATCACATAATACTTTTTTTAGATAGATTTACGCGAATATTTGAAATTATAAAATTATCTTTTCGGATTTTTTAGCGGATTTTTGATTTTTGGTTCCCGACATTGAAATAGGCACATTAATATCCTATAAAACAAACTTCAATCTCGTATTCTGCTTTAGTTGAACACTGACATGTTTCTAACAAATCAATGTTCGTATTTAGTTGTTCAAATTGATTCTAATTTCAATTGGTTAAAATCTTACTAGAATTTTGAATACTTACCTAAAATTATAAGAAAAACGAATAAATTTACATGAATTTATTAATAGCAAACATTTATTACTTATATATTTGTATTCAGCCCTTTTGGGACATTATCCCACTGCTGGGCACAGACCTCTCTTCAATACGAGTGGGATCAGGCCATAGCCCACCACGCTGGTCAAGTGCGGGTTGGCGCACTTCAAATGTCTTTTGAAAACTGGCTAGGTTCTCTCAGACTAGCAGGTTTGCTCACGATATTTTCCTTCACCGTTTATACTATATTTACTACTGTCTAAGTAAAGTAAAAGTATTACCCAAGTAATGAAAGATAACTATTGACCTTTTAAAAGTACAGAAAGTCTATTCTTCCATTACTTTTGTAACTTCTACCAGTTCCTTAAAGTGTTAGCTGTTTATGAGTTTCCAAACTAAACAAGAAAAAGTTTAGCCGCAATTGAAACTTACAAATGGAATGCTCGACTTTACTTATATTGGAAAGGTTTATTACATTGATGTACTAGCGGCTCACCCTCGCTTCGCTCGGTTTTATCTCTAGCTTGCTTCCTAATACAAACTTTCATCCCTATTTTCACCCTTTTAAGGAACGATTTTCGGGATAAAAAATATTTTACGTCTTTTCCAGGGTCTCAATTATTTCCCCCCAACGTGCGTTCACCTTGTCGTGGTAGGGGGGCTCAGTAGTGCCCGGCAACCCAACCGGGCGCAAAGCCAAGAAACGCACAGGGAGGTTGCCCACTTCGGTGGGCGGTGGGAGGCGGCCCTCTTCGGAGGGCGGTGTGCCATGCGGGTTGCTCCTGGTACTTCTCTGATAGCAGAGTGGACTGTGGAGCAACCCCGTGGTTTTTGTGGTCTGCTTCGGCAGACCTGCCGTCGGGGCGTCGTAGTTGAATGCGTAAGCGATCCTGCGACGCCCCATTAAGACGGGGGAAGGCTTTGTTGGGTTTTAGTGGGTAGTACTGGCTTTGCCGGTGAGTCCCACACCTCGTGCGTAAATGCATTTCCCAACGTTAAAAAAAAAAAAAAAAAAAGGTCTCAAATTATCTTCTTAACAAATTTCATCTAAATCGGTTCAGTAGATCCAGAGATTACCCCCCACAATTTCACAAACTCACAAACTTTACATCTTTATAATATTTGTCTAGATTTATGTAGCGGTAACACCCACTTAACAAAACTGTAACACTCACTGACATATACCCAGGTTAATTTAATGGAAGCATGACATTTTATTTAGGAGTTCCTCATATAATTACGGGTAGACTTTAACGAAGTCTTGTTTAGACTTGGGAAAGAAAAAAGATGGACTTATGGATATAAGCGGATAATTGGGGTTGTTAGTTTGTATGGATATTCATCATTTATAAAGTAAAATACCTATATGGAAATTAATGATTACACTTTCTTTTATATTGACAATTGAAAATCCTGTCGGTATTAAAGATCGTCTTTATGGAATAGTACATGTATCCTACTAATATTATAAACGCGAAAGTTTGTAAGAATGTATGTATGGATGTATGTTTGTTACTCTTTCACGCCAAAACGGCTGAACGTATCTGGATGAAATTTGGCACAGAGATAGATTATAGTCTGGAATAATACATAGGCTTTTTATTCCGGAAAAACATACGGTTCCCGAGGGATAGATTTGTTTTTGTTTTCCTACATATAAAAAAACCAATACTCATAGACTATAACCACATTTATAATAGTTAAGATCTCTATACTTTATCATCAAGCTTAAACCTTGGCTGATATTATAAATACGAACGTAACTGCCATCTGCTTTCTATAAAGGCTGTTATTGTTTAAGCATTTTTTTTAATTAATAAAATAAGTATTAGTTTTAAAATAATAAAAATAGAGAAACACGCAATGTTCATAGTTCTGCATATTCACTAATCATTCATACATTTATAGGTTGTAAACAAATCCTCATTCAAAATCCCGGTACCTAAGTTAACCGACTGTATAAATCCGGTTTGAATTTATTTAAGTGTAAAATTAGATACAAACCATATAATTTGAATACATTGGAAAACAATCTTATATTAAAATTAGGATTTCCCGCGGCTCCGCCCGCGTTCAGACAAAAAACCAAATTCTTAGGTTTTACATATTAGTATACTCTTACATTGCAGTTTTTGAATTTTTTCTCAGAAATGAGACATTTTCCCGTGGTGAAAAGTATCCTATATGTTGACCCGGATAAACCAGCTATCACCATACCAAATTTCATCAAAATCCCTCCAGTGGTTTATTTGTGATGCGGTAACAGACAGACAGACAAGAATTCTAAAAACTCTAGATTGGGCCTCTGTATCGATAATAATGTTTATTTCAATAAGATTTAATGTACAGATTCGGCTTAGTTACAATTTTATTATATGTACCTATAGATATAAGAGAAATTATGTGATGTAAAATTACGTACTGACTTAAAAATTAAATATAGCGTAACCTGTATGTATTTATTATAGCTATTTTCTGAAAATTTTCTTTTTTACAATATAATAGAAATCATGTCGTTTTATCACATTACCATACTTACAATATTAGAAAGGATATAACTTAAATCCTGAATTGATACAATGGCTTTTTCTGCAAGCTTTCTGTTTTTTTTCCTTAGCCAAAATTATTTTATATACATACTTCTTTGTCATTTTAATAGCGAATCACTTGATAATAGCTAGATTAAGTCTTCATAGACTACAGCTAAAATTTCCCGTGCAGACATACCCATATTAAATATACTTCATGTCTCGCGGTTAAGTGTTTAAAAGAAATATATACACAGGCGTAGCCGTAGGCAGTTCCTAGTTAAAAATAATATTTGTCATGATACTTTTACACTATATAATTATAAATTTCCTCATTGATAATACCGATGTCCGATGGGCAATGGCGTTTTAGACAAACAGGCTAACAAAATGAAGATAGCATTCCTATAAGCTAATTTTAGGCTTAATCAGGCACAAAATTCTTAAAGTTAATGCTGTATACCCGAGTATAGCATTTGTAAAGATCTCTATGATTAGATTCTATATTATTGGGTTTACTGCTGTCGTGTCACACTTACTTGACAGCGCTATTTACCTCATTTTATTTTATGGGCGAATTTACGTTCCATTTTCCGTTTTACATTTGACAATACAATTGGGTAAAGTCAATATATAACTTAGTATTATAATTATTAGGGGCTATTGTACAATTAAATTTAACGCAGGTGAGCACAGCTAGTTTTTTTTATATTGTCACGTTTCATATACATTTTAAGATAAAACAATTTCTCCTTTTAAGATAATTTGACTCACTCAAATATTTCCATCCATGTCGAATTGAAGAGATAATGAAAAGGTCAAATTAATCAAGTACCATACCTTCGTATGAACTTTGAAGTAAAAATTTAGAATAACATTACAGCTTGTGAGTAATTTTATTATTCATGCTAAATTATTTGTATGAAGACATGTTTTAGTTTACTTTTCAGAAACAAATTAAGTATAGCGTTCGATTCGTTTCGTTGAACTTTGAAACATTTGTAAAATTTATTTTCACATTATTTATATTATTATTAGTATCTATTTATATTGTGACAAAAATTATCTTGATCTACGTACAATTTGAACGTTTAATTTAATAATTTTCTTTCAATAAATATATAATTGTCATTATATATTTATATCAAGTGTATTGGACTATAACTGAAGCAAATGAAACATCTCTTTAATATTACGGAGGCAAATTGAATTTCTGTTGCGGAAATGATATTCGCTAACAAACTCAATTTTGACAAGTACAAGCTTAAGCGTAGATTACTTGCGACTCACCTGAAGTGTACGCATTAGTCACATCTCAAAATTGATTTTTAAGAGGAAGTCTCTTTTAAATGTCATCATAGAATACTTATGGGTATAATACATGTTTAACTATTTGAAATTCAGTTGTATAGATGAATTAACTAAATAGAGCAAATATTAAGATCGCTATAGTACTGTGACTTGACAGTGGATTCTTAAAATATGTACTAAAGTGTTTAGTTTTTGTTTGTTTGAACGTACGGTTTCTGAAAGTACCAAAATGGATTGATAGAAGTTTCATTTGCATTTTAAATAAAAGATTTATTATTTAGAAAGAATCTATATTCTATCATCACAATTCATAGAAGGGCCTCACATTATATAAATAAGCTATTTGTACCAAGGAAACTTAATATTAAAGTGTTTTTGATTCTAAAGTAGCTGAACGTTTGTCTATATCCACTTATCCCTTTAACTGTTAAACGACTTTAACGAAACTTTCGAGACAAAAGAGAGGAATAAAATGTTTACCTCGAGATAAATTAAAAAAAAAAGCTTAATCGGTTTTAACCTAACTTTTACTGTCTTTAAGGTTCAATCGAAAGTAGCATAGCCTTAGTACGGTAAAACTGTTTTGTATTACAGTAAAAAGAAAGATTTGATTTGATGAGATGAGGTTCAGTGTGTATCGCTATGTGCAAATCGCTAGTACCTATATGCAATTTAATTTGAATTTGTTTTTTTTTTTGTAGTTGTCAGCGTCAGGCGAGATCGGCGGAGCGATAGATACGGTGGTACGCCGCTATCGCCTTGAAAATGGAAACTCACTTGGCGAAAAGGATGAAGTAAGGAACTATTTTTGCTACATTTTTGAATTCAAATTTTGATTTCAAAAATAAAATTAATCAAAAAACATATATTATTAAAATTAGTTATATAATGTGAAACCAGCAAATAAGTTACTTCTTATCAATGTACCTACCATATGAACGGAGCTGTCGACGTAACTGGTAATATCAAAATGAAAATTCTTTTACATTTGTCATAGATTATAGTATATGTTCACAAGCTGTATACAAACAACAAAAACAAATAAAAACTGTGTACAATCTCTATTTAAATTCGTACCAAACAGAAATTTAAAATATATTTAATACGTCCAACAGAAAGCATGCATGCGCTTTACACTATTTATTTATTTATTTATTTATGTTTAGTAGTCCACAAAACAAATGACAATCAAATACGTATAAAATAAGAATAGCTTGCAAAATTAATGCACAAAGATTGCATTTTTCTAGATGCAGACACAGCATGCATATACAACAAAACTTAATATTACAAAAAACAAGATTTAACCTATGGTAACAATGAGGAACGGCTTTTATCTACTAACGTTATTACGTAATAACTAATAACAATTAATGGACGATGATGTTATATTTCTACAGTAACTTAAGATTAAAAAATAAGATTTTAATAATTTCAAAATGGCCTATTAATAATAAATAATAAATTGCTTAACATTATATAGGTTCTTTACGTAGTTAGTCGAAGTCAGCGATTGGGAGGGCGGGTATTTCTGCTGAGAGGGAAACTTAACAAAGTGCTCTTTCATTGATTAGTAAATAACATAAAACTGTTAACTTCAAACACATAACCTTGCGAAGTAGATAGAAGGTACAAAGTTTCTGCGCTTACTCTGTTATTCGCTTTTTGCTATTATTAGGAAGGCGCGTAAACGTTTGAATGAATTTAACCCTAAGAAATTCAGTTTTGGAGACGTATTTAGGTAAATTAAGAGAACTATTTAATTTTATACATTTACTAACGTCTCACCCTCGCGTCGCCTCGCTCGGGTTCGTCCCTAGTTACATTTTATTTTCTCAGTTTAAATTTCTCAGAGATAAGATATTTTCCAGCAGTAAAAAGTATCCTGTATTAATATATTATCCGGGTTAACACCCGGATAACCACCTATCATTATACCAAATTTCATCAAAATCTCTCCAGTGGTTTTCTCATAATGGGGCTACAGACAGACAAAAATTCTTAAAACTATAGCTTCGACCGATGTATCAATAACAACGTCTATTTCAATGAGATTTTCCCAAAAATATTAAATGTACAGATTCGACTCTGTTAGTATTTTATTGTATAGATTAATACGTTAATGTTTTTTTTTTATTTCAACTGAAAAAGAATTATGAATAATTATTTATTATTTATTTATAATACTTAAAATTATCTTCTTATCCTAATTTAGCTATTAAAAAATTTACTATTTAATATTCCTTACAGCTTTTCGGCCCGCCCAGCGCTCCGGTACTTGAAAACCCAGAGTTCCAAACGCGCTGGTACTTCAAGTACTTTCTTGGCAAAAGTAAGTTCTCACATGCTTCCCTTTTTTTTAAACTTCAAGTATCGAATAGAATTTTAATTTTTTTATTAAAATATTCTATTCGAAATATATTTTTCTTGATACAATCAGTTGTATATGTGAAGGTAAATAAAAAGAAACAATTATATATCACACATCATATGAGGTCTAAACGTCATATTTATCTTTGACTGTTTTGAGTTTGATACGAAAAGTTAAAAATATATGGCTTTGACGCGACGTCCATCATCAACTGACGCTACTTTCGAGTATTCGTAATAGACCACAGCATTGCTATCGAAAACACCTAAGAAAAGGAGTAAGACAGCATGATAGTAGAACCACTTATTTATTCTTTACTCATTATCATATCGCAATAAATACGGTATTAAAATTAATACCGTATTTAATAAATAATGCTGTTAAGTAGCCACACCTGAGTGTAGCAATTAATGCCGATAAATTACCTACGTGTTCATTTTATTGCCTTCACAAAAAAATTCAATACGGCGAACTGCGAATCTGTGTGTTGGTCAAAGTGGCTAATTTGTAGTATTTATAATAATTATTATATATCTAACTATTATTATGATATCAAAAGTAAATAAAACGCATTAAGGCAAAATGTTCCAGCATGTGAAACTATAAATTGGGTTGGATGTTTTCGTGCTCACGTGTGTCTAGGATGTTATCTATTTATGAGTAATATGTCAAATAACATCGCCATCCAAGTTGTCGCTTAAGGTCTAACGGCGTTATAAATGTCATTACAAAAATTACACGTTAAACTGAGGTCACACTTACGCTCAACGTTTATTTGTATTAGCTTCAATGTTTAGCACTCGGAGTTTTCGGCGTTCACTTTATCTTTATTATAACTTTTTCAATACAATTTACCAACTATAGTAGATATGTACTAGTAGCAATACTGATTATACATTCATATTGAGATATACATATATTCATAAACTTAAAAACCATTTATCATTATTCATTCGGCCAAATTTGTTTTACAATAATGTAGTCATCCAACCTTCCTTTCCACTTTTAATTTTGCTGCCAATTGTGGTTTCGTGTCGCTCGCAACAATTTAATATCACTGGTACCGTCCTATTGAATAATACATATAATACAGAGAACTCAGAGTTTGAACTTCTCAGTTAATTGAAATGTTTTAGGTCAGTTGAAAATATAATTAATTAACCAAATTTCATTATAGCCGGTTTCAACGTAAATAAATTTGTAAACCTTTGTAAACCATTCACTCATTTTGCTTCCTCAAATGAATCTCAAACATACATATTATAATATTTAAAATGTAGCAGGTCGATATAATTATATAACGGTAATTGAACAAGCATCGTTCCCGGACTAAGTAACGTCTAATCCATTTGTCACTAGTGGAGAAGTTCGAGATTGTACATAATAATTTATGTCCTTATTTCTGTATTATTTTCAGTCTTACACATACATTTAATATCTTAACATCTAAAAGATATTACGTTCTAAGTGCAATACCATGTAGGCAATCTTACTTGTTGTAACCCAATAAATATTAAAGAGGCTTATTATGACTTGTCTATTTCGTCGTACTTTTTCGCACAAAAAATAGTAAATAGATTGAATTATTCAGTAAAACAGTGTATATGTTATTATTAAAGCTTAGCAACTCAGGTATTGACGTGGACGAAAACAAGTTTCAACATAATATACGAATATACACGTACTCTCACCCACCAGTGTTTTTCTTGTACCTTGTAATGTGCTTATTAGTGCTTAACTGTCTCGGTGGTGTAGTGGCTAGCATATACGGCTGCACACCTGGAGGTCCTAGGTTTGAGTCCCGGGTCAGGCCAAGTTTTAGTTATTGAGTCATTCTATATATTAAGCCTCAGTAACAGCCCGGAGTTGGGACGTTGGCGGTGTTTCACCCCCGGGCCTGGGAGAGCACGTAAAACCGTCGGTCCTGCGCCTTAAGTCTTAACTCTCACCGGTCGTGTCAAGTAGTCGTCCCACCGGAGTATGAGAGCGATAGAAATAGAGAGTGCACTTGTGTCTGTGCGTACACTTGTGCTTCATAATATCTCCTGCGCAGTTGGCTAATCTCAATGAGATTGGCCGCCGTGGCCGGAATCGGACAGGAGGACATTATTATTATTATTAGTGCTTAAAATAAAAAATAAGCTAAAATCAATTATTTTTATGATTAGTGCTTAAAATAAAAAAATAGCTGATATCGTCCATCTACCGAAAGTAGCGTTAAAACGCATCGTTCCGAATTTTGCCGGTGCATACATGCAGATACAATTTAATGAATACGCGCAAGATTTATAATAATATGTAAACGCAATGCTATCGGTAAAATCGCAATGTGGCATACACTTCGTAGAAACATAAGTTTTTTATGTTGTTGGGTATTTTTGGTGATTGATAATAAGCTTTTACGTGAATTCATTTATAAAATGTGTATATAATCATTATAATAAATGACTGAAAAGGGATTTATTAAAGCGCAGTCAGATAATCTTCAGCGGATAGATTTACCCGCTAAAAATATCGAGTTACTTTACTTAGTCCTAAACTGAACTGAAGTTAAAGGAGTATAAGCTTCGAGGTAATCTCATTCAAAATGTGATAAATATATAACTCTTTAAACACTTAATACATACATAATTGTACATATTAATTTGAACAAATAAATTTTCTCCAGTCTAAAAGTATACTTTTATTGCTTATTATTTTTTTATATAAAATAAGAATACACATTAAATTGTGAATTTCATATGTCCTCCTAACAGAATTTCAAATTATATAGAAATTCGGGCCATATTTTTTAATTAAGTTTAAAACCAATCAATTTTACTGGAATGGCGAACTCTAACACTGTTACAAAATAAATAAACATATTTCAATAAACAATGTGTATGTTTTATTATCGATATAATATTAAAGTATCTGCTGAGTGCATTATGAACGAACTAGAAAACATTCTTTTTTGGTTTCTTTAGAAAATTACCAAACATTTTCAAAGCTTTAATAATTGCTTTATTGTAATATTGTTGTAATAATTTTAAAAATTGTATAACTATTAACTACGAATTTTAGATCTTTATATTTATATACATTTTTTTAATCTTTGCCGAGTTATAAAAAAAATCATTTGCAATCGTAAGCAATGTTAATAATGTATTAGTCCCTTAGGAACGTCCAAAATTTGACCTTTCAAACAAGAGGATTAAAGTGTCCTTATAGCAAAGTTTGAGTATCACTGAAGTGGAACTTGGTCGAGAACAGCTGACACAATTTTTTCAAACAATCTGTTTGAACAAATCACAGGATCTTGAAAGCTTACAGCTTAATATGTTAATTGGAGTATTCATAATAAAGACTATTCGTCTAACATATTTTACTGCCACATTTTTGTTACCTTTTAGTAAAATAAAAAAACTTCATTCTTAGATACAGGGATTTTTTGGCCCTCTATATGAAAAAAATTCCCCTACTTATGTTTGTCACCTCAAAACTCTATAATTTCTTATCCGATTTGGATATTTTTTGTTTTGTTCAAACTGTACACTTTCAATTTAAAAAAAAAAAAACCACCCCTTAGAGTGGAAAAATAGCTAATGTTCCGATATCTGATGATCTGTTCCGTATTATTATTCCGTTAATATCCGTTATTTCCGTTAATAGTGCAGTGGCTTGGTATCGTCGACCTGATCTGATGGTAAGGTGGATAGGAGGGACTCTTCAACGGCTAATAGTAAATATTTTGAGTTTGGACTTATTTAGTTTGACAAGCCCAATCCGTTGGAATTGGATTTTAGACCCAGAACTTTTAGTGTCACTAATAAAAGCGAATTTTAGTTTGACAGTCTTATTATAAAAATTGGCATCAAACTAACTTAAACGCCTTAAACGAATATTTAATTAAAATACTTTCTTCTTACTTTGCTACGACTATGTCTACACTAAAAAGGGAAAAATAAAAACTTTTCAATAAAAACATCAACTTCAAAAAAAATCTTTATAAAGTAAAAAATAATTGATTGGTACTTTTCATTTACTATAGAAACCTAATCAAATCAAAGCAAACCGACTACTAAAAGTTTGTGTTTATAGGAATAAAACAAGTCCAAGTTATTTATCACAAACCGGAAATAGTCCGCTAATAAATTGTAATCGTATACTGCAGTAAAATTTTTCAACAAAAACTAATTTAAAACTACTACAAAAGTCTCGATACAATACTGGGAAATATTAATATTAACATTCATGAGCGGCTGCATTCCTTAGATATTTCTAGAAAGAGTACCTAGAATCTAGATATTAAAAATACCTTTGATCTTAGTTCTATTTTTTAAACACATATTACGTATTAATAAATATATTAATAAATGAAATTATGTATTAATAAATGTTAATTGAACCTGTATAAGTAATTAAGAATATTTAAAAATTTTACCATCATTTAATCAGATTGATACTAAGTAGGTATATTAGCTCTACTATTATATCTTACTTACATATTATATACAATACATAATATATACATATATGATACTATATACATATTTACACACCTGGGATGCGTGCATTTCGTCTTTGTCCAATTTTAGTGATCAAGGTTCTATATCAAAGTTCTTAATGCAAAGAGTTCAAAATCCCTTATAAAACTTAGCTGTCGTGTCGGCACATACTTCTAAATGGGTGAAATAAAAATAATCTTTTTACAGCATACATGTGACACAAAAACTTAAAGCGATTAATTTGTAAAAAATCTATTTATATTATCATGTATAAAAATATATACGTAAAAGAGGGTTCTACTCTTCTGGTTCCTATCAATGTTGTTTTGGTAAGCCTATCCAATGAAGTTTTGGCTCACAAATACTCTAAATTTACAATAGTTGAAACAGCGAACAAAATATTTAAAAAATATGAAAAAAAAAATCAAAGAATAAATAGGCTTATACAAATTATTATGATACTCATTTTTTTCATTTTCGTACTATACTACAAATAAAAGTAACTACGTAAGGAAGGAACTACTTAGATAATTTAGATTTTCCTCGCAATTTTATAAGAATAAAATATCAAATACTTTCAACTTTTACTCATACAAAATATCACATGAAATTTATGTTAAATATTCCGAGCTATAATGAATTCCATTCGTATATACCTATGCAAATACTCGAAAATTGTCATGTTTATTATAATTTGCTCATCTAATTTCTCGTTGACAAATCTTGCCTTCATTTGTCTACATCCATAAAATTTCGCTTTTTCATACTCTACATTTTTATTACGACTATATATATATACATATATATATCTGTAAATTTTATTTATTATTTTAAATCGGATATGTGATAAAAACAAACGTAATATTATATGTACGTGAATAGAGTTGTAAGTATATCTACTGTTAATATTAATAAATTATAAATAAATTACGCTTATAATTATCACACAAAAATAATTATTAAATCACGTAAAAAACGCCTAAACTAATTTTTCTATTTATACTATCATAGACTACTTTTTATTCAAACATTCAAAAATCCAGAATATCATCCAATTTGGTCCGACCATTCTAGCTGAAGGAGTAAGAGACATACACACAAATAAACCTATTATTTTACGTAGTTCTTTATATTAGGTATTTTATAATATTTACTTTATGTACTTATATGAATATCCAAACGTATTATTAAATTTTAAAATAAGAAAATCATCAAAAGCAGAAATCATAACACGAAAACTCAACAAGGTTACCTATATTTCAGTCAGACGACAGCTTCCATGACCCAAATTTGGTCTTTTGTTATAAATCAATTTCAAGCACCTAAGAACTCTAAGGGCCATCTCATATAATATAACCCAAGTCATCATTTGCTCTTGTAAATTACGTTCAACGCCGTTAAACAGCAAATGTATAATAATAAGATTTTTTTTTATTTTTCTAAAAATATAAAACATTTGATATAAAAGATTCCCATCAACTTAATTAAAATATATATACTTATACATAAGTATAGAAAACATCGTTAATTTCGTGCAGTCCATTTAAATTATAGTTTAACTAACGACTTCAACTCGCATTGATCGGCCCCATCCCTAGGTGCCATTTATATTTGTAATATATATATATATATATATATATATATATATATATATATATATATATATATATATATATATATATATATATAATGGTGTTCAGTGACAAACGAGCAGACAGACCACCTGATGGAAAGCAGTACGTGTCGCCCATAACACCTACGGTTCATGCACTTAGGTTTTATGTAACACTAATGCAGAACCGTAGGTGCGTTGTTACTGTGAGGACTAAGATGATATGCCTCTTGCCTGTAATTGCGCTGGCTACCTTCAAACCGGAACACAACAATGTAATCATTGTTGCTTAGCGGAAGAAATAGATAAGGGGGAGGCACCCACCCAGTCGGACTCCTCAGGCTTGACAGAGTCCTAGCACCGATAATAAATACGTAATATAACCTACCTAAAAAAATATGTAATATAACCTACCTTTTAGCAAATGCAGATATAGTATAATTTGCTATTCATAATCTGTTTTATTCAAATCCGTCTAACAGTTTCAACGTAAAAGACTAATAAAAACACACAAACATTCACATTTATAATTGTAACGTGATAGATATTAGGTTACAAAGCTACCCAGATATTTCTAAAGCTACCCAAAGGTTGCCAACATTGATTATAAATACAATTAAGGGATTTGATTCAATGACCCTTCAGAGTTTTCATGAAAATTAATATTGGTAATTAAGGCCTTAATCAGAAATATCGTTACGATAGGGAGTCGTAGTAGATATAAAGATGATATTTATTACTTCGTTCCTTATAGTCTGTTAATTTTACACAATGTATATTTATTTATTCATCTCAAAAATACTTGAGAACATCTATGTACATAATAAATTTGTACAGATAGCCAAATCGATGTAAATATTATGTCATAGACTTCACCATGCAGTACTATTTGCACACTAGTTTTCGTATAAACAATCATTTCGCATGAGGGAGAAAGGCAGACCCTTTGTTATGATGCGATAAAACAGGTATATCCTGAATTATGGCTCGGTTTGGCATACCTTTTCCCAGTACATTATTATAAATGTGACAACTTTCAATTCTATCAACTTATTACCTCATAATAACAGAATTTTCTTATAACTTCTTTTCCACTATCAAGGAAACAACCTGTCTTCTAAAGTTTTCGTTAAAAAAATCCTTTGTCATTCAGTACAAAGCTCTACCATATTTCGACGTTTTCAATCCAGTAGAGATACTCGAACAGACATGTGTGTCCCGAAATTGTAGTACCTACAAAGTACCTATTCGTTATTTTACCAATTAGCCACTACATTTTTTTAGTATTAACAAATCTTGAATGTTGTAGCAAATTGTTAATATTGAAACGCTTACTACATTTTTTTTGTAAAGCTACCTTTTATAAAATATTAAATATTTCAAAGCTTTGATCGAGTGAAGCTGAAATATTTCCTTTCAATTATGTTTGAAACGGCAGCTTCGATCTTTGTATATGGGACTTGCTTAGGTTGTATATAAGGTTTAATATTATATTACATAAAGGTATGGGATATTATATAAAATATATCATATCAAGAAACTTTCATTGCTAACGATGAATGATATAGTAAGTATATACCAAAGTATCAAATAAGGCTCAATTTGATTTTTTAAACATATATATATACACATACATACAAACATACATACATCATTTATAGATATTATTATTTATTATATTTTGAAGTTTATAACCAAACAATAAATATGGACGATAATAATATATTTGGAGAAGTTGTATTCATGTGTTAATAATTTATAAACACACAAATATACCGAAAAACCCAAATATTAATGATGTATCTTTTCATGCTTGAAAAGATACATCAATATTATACATTCATTAGCGACTCACCCTCGCTTCGCTCAGGTTCGTCCCTAGGTACGTTTTATTTTTTTTGAGCGGAAACCTAATTATATTTCTAAAATAAAAGTAGCCTATGTTACTCTCTATAATACCAGCTATCTTCCAGTGAAAGTCCCGTCAAAATCAATCCAGCCGTTTCAAAGATTATCCAGAACAAACAGACACACAGAGAGACAAAAATTTTAAAAATTGTGTTTTTCTTATAAGTACTGTATATAATTTCATATGCATATGTCAAAGTAAAACGCTGTAACTTTGACATTACAAAGAGACACTTCAATATTATTTATCTGTATAGATGTATAGATAATCATCTAATCAATCGTTGGGATTGTCTAGTGAAGCGGGTTCTTACAGGGGTCTCTGGAATTTTCATGTGTGAATAATTTTCAACATTTTTACCTCTAATTGGGTGAAAGAAGACACATTGAGTATGTTTGAGGGAACCTAACTAGTTTTAGAACGATTCTTCTAGAGTTGTGTCCAGAAACGGAACATCCGAAGAGCCAAATTTTAAATTATTACTAGATTATATCTATAAATAAATATCCTTTCAAAATTAGTAAAAGCTTGTACTTAATATGTTTAAAGTTTTGCTCGCTTACAATTACTTAAAAGATTCGTGTTTTAAATGGTAAAAAATCTTTTATATAATAATAGCTAGAATCACAATTTGCACTACATACATTAGCGTTATGACTCGTAATTTACGAGTCATGACGCTAATGACACACGCTTGTGACTCTTTGGACAAGATTTATTTGAGAAGAAATATGTTGTGTATAAAATGGTCATAAAATATTTTGTTGCTTCTATAAAAATGAACTATTGTAAATGTTAAAATTGATATTTTTGTTATTTCTTCACGATGAATTAGTTGGTGTGATTTGTATGAAATGTAATACGCAGATAGACAGTTTTTTAACGTTGGGAAATGTACCAGCAAAGCCAGTACTACCCACTAAAACCCAACGGAACCTCTCCCATCTCAATAGGGCGTCGCAGGATCGCTCACGCACTCAACCACGATACTCCGACGGCAGATCGGCCGAAGCAGACCACAACAACAATGGGGTTGCTCCACAGTCCACACTGCCATCAGAGAAGTACCAGGAGCAACCCGTATAGCACACCATCCACCGAAGTGGGCCACCTCCCAGTGCGTTTTTTGACTTCGCGCCCGGCTGAACTGCATGACGTTAATGAGCCCCCCTTCCCCACCACGACACGTTTGGGGAGAGATGACCTTTTTTTTTAACGTTGGGAAATGCATTTACGCACGACGTGTGGGACTCACCGGCGTAATACTGCCAGTACTACCCACTAAAACCCAACAAAACCTTCCCCCGTCTTAATGGGGCGTCGCAGGATCGCTTACGCATTCAACTACGACGCCCCGACGGCAGGTCTGCCGAAGCAGACCATCACAACCATGGGGTTGCTCCAAGGTCCACTCTGCTATCAGAGAAGTACCAGGAGCAACCCGCATGGTACACCGCCCCCCGAAGAGAGCAACCTCCCTGTGCGTTTCTTAGATTCGCGCCCGGTTGGGTTGCCGGGCACTACTGAGCCCCCCCCCCCCCACCACGACAAGGTGAACGCACGTTGGGGGGGGGGGGAGAGATGACCTTTTTTTTTTTAACGTTGGGAAATGCATTTACGCACGAAGTGTGGGACTCACCGGCGAAGCCAGTACTACCCACTAAAACCCAACAAAACCTTCCCCCGTCTTAATGGGGCGTCGCAGGATCGCTTACGCATTCAACTACGACGCCCCGACGGCAGGTCTGTCGAAGCAGACCACAACAACCATGGGGTTGCTCCACGGTCCACTCTGCTATCAGAGAAGTACCAGGAGTAACCCGCATGGTATACCACCCTCCGAAGAAGGCGGCCTCCCACCGCCCACCGAAGCGGGCCACCTGGAGGAGAGATGACCTAGCGTAACACATGCATGTATCACAGATACATTTAGGCACCCTGGGACTCCTATTATATATGCTAAAGTTTGTATGTATGTGTATATGTTTGTTACTCCTTCATGTTGAAACCGGTTGGCCGATTTCGATGAAATTTACTACACAGATAGAACATGACCTGAGTAATAAAAGCTTCGATTAGGCATAATACTTTCTTAGATTTACGCGAATGTTTGACATTATTAAATAAAACTATCTTTTCGGATTATTTCGCGGATTTATTTTGATTTTTGGTTCCAAGTTTACAAGCTTGATTGTGATTGTGGGCTCTCTTACATTGGACAAACAAAGCGATCCATTAGAACCCGGGTCAAAGAACACATAGCTGATGTGAAGCACCGTCGCAATACAACATCTGCTGTCTGTAAACATAGCCAGGACCGCCCAAGCCATTATATTCGTTTCGATAGACCTCAAATCCTGGCGAAAGAAAACCGATATCGCCCTAGAATGATTCGAGAAGCCATAGAAATTAAAAACATCCAAATTTCAATAGGGAAGATGGCTGGGTACTACCATCGTCATGGGATCCTGTTATTAATATAATAAAATCAAATAATAAATATAAACAAAACAGACAGGCAGATGTAGTAAGTTCATACTGTGTAGATCAAAATGACAGCTTATCAGATTAATATTTTTCATTTTTCATTTGTAAAAGTATATATTAATAGTGTTGCTTAGTAAGTTGTTTTTAAATAATAGCAAACTAAATTAAAATTACTATCCTTAATTAATTTTAACTTTTTTTAAATTACACATAGAACAATTATATGGCTTAAATAATTAATACTATATTTTATATTTTTCTTTATGGTTATAAATATAATAATGGCAACACTAAATATAGATTACTAATTAATATTTTAAAATTGTAATAATTATAAAAATAATAGCAAAAATTAAATAAATAATTTTCCATATTCAATTATAATTAAAATTATAAAAATGTTTTAAAGTTAGAAATATTGTAATGTAATTGGTGCATTTTTCATTTTCTTAATTGTGGGTAGGCTGTCTGTAACAACTATACATTCAAGACATGTAACACCTCAGTCTCTCCCGTGACCATGGATGCTGTAAAGCATTCGAAACGTCGGGAACCAAAAATCAAAATAAATCCGCGAAATAATCCGAAAAGATAGTTTTATTTAACTTCGATTAGGCTCTTAGGCATGGGAGTGAAATGAGGGCAATTCGCTAGTAGTTAAATAAAACGTGATAAATATATTCATTTTTTTTATATGTTGAGACATTCACACAACACCATCTAGTTCCATAGTAAGCTACGAAGCTTGTGTTATGGATACCAGATAGTTCATAAATTACACATATATAACATTAAATACATACATATTATAAATATAAACACCCATGACTGGAGTACAAACATTCGTGCTCATCACACAAATGAATGCCCCCAGCGGGACTTGAACCCGCGACCGCCGGCACAGTAAGTAGGGTCACTACAAACTGAGCTAAACGTGTCTTCAATTGCAATATAATTTTTTTCTTACTTTAGAAATAAAACTACAAATGTTTCCAGCCGTACAGCACCAGACCATCATTCATTCGCTATCGTGAATACAATTTATCACAGTGACGGGAAACGAACAATAAAGAGAAATATAGGGAAAAAACCAATAAGAATTTAAGAGTAAGCAGTTAACTAAACCCATTTACTCGTAGTGCAACGACCTAAACATGAGTTGAGACCATCCACATTTACCTGATTAAAAGTAGTTTCTGTACCTTTTAATTCTATTTATTACAGAACTCAGAATCTAAAAAAAAGTAATACACACACTTTTTTGATGTTCTTCTAATACTGTTCATTTTTACAAAAAAAGTATAATTGACAATTCCATATTTAAAATATTAAGTACCTGGGCTACCGAGCTTTGCTTGGAGTTTTTAGCCGAAAGTACAATTTTCTTTTTCTTTTTTAGACTAAATACTTGAATAAATATTTAAAAAAAAAACAAAAGTCAAAACTTTGTATGCGACTGAGATTCAAACCTGTACACCTGTGATTGTTGATCTTGCACCTTGGCCGCTTGACCACGATACTTATGCCCGAGCGTGCAAATTACCGACCATATTTTGCGTGGAATAATGCAAAATAAAACTGTATGAAAACTCGAAAACACGCGTTTTCTCAAACATAAGAATAATCTAGATCGAATTATCGCCCCCGAAACCTCCTGTATACTAAACTTCATGAAAATCGTTGGAGCCGTTTCCGAGATTCAGATTATATATATACAAGAATTGCTCGTTTATAGATATAAGATATAATTAATACTACATTTAATTACATATTATTACATTTACTTTAAAAAAAATATTTACATTCCTTAACATAATATAAAGACTGTTTTAGTATTTATCATTTACATAAAACATTGCGTTTCAGAAACTTGGCTTATTATACTAATACGTATTATAAACGTGAGATGTATGGTTCTTCTTAAAACTAAAACTGCTGGACGGATTTGGTATTTTAGTACAGATTTCATCGTCTTATATTCTTTCATTTGGAGTAACATAAAATACTGTCAGTAGTAAAATTTCTCATAAGTTGCGGCTAATTAATTTTATAAATACAAAAGGCACCTGAGAGAGTGACCCGAGCGAAACGAGTTGAGTTTTGGTTAGTTAGTGGTTTAATAAATTTAGATTCACAGGGGATGTAATGATAAGATACATAAAAACGAGATTATTGATTAGAATAGTACAAAAATATTTTATTTTTAATTATACTTACAATTAAACAAAAAAACGTACAACATATTATAATATTTTAAGTCGAATTAAAACAAAAGCATGAACTACATAAAATTATAAAAACACGTAGAATAAAAATGTTTTATTATTCACAGTGCACCAAAACTACATCGGCGTCGACGGTGCAAGGGAACCATACCTTCTCAGCGTGGTACAAGAGGGCGCCGGCCTTTTACGAGCAATACTTTTCAATAAAATGGTAAAGAACTTTCATTTTATGTAGTACCTACTTTATTTTCATAAGAAATCTATTCTTATTTTCCCTTGTATTGTACTTGTTTGTTTTGTAAATGTTAAAAAACAAAAAGACCACTCTTTATATAATGAAAACGTCTTCAATCTTCTATCGAACACATAATATCTATTGAATTGTTAAATATATATGAGTACATAGGTTTTGTATGTACATACTATATTATTCGATCTCATGGTTCATTAATAGATTTTGTAATGTATGTATATAAAAACATGACTAATATATCATAATTACTATAAATAAATCTTCTCATCACTGACCTTTTTATGTCATTATAACGTTATAAATGCCTACATAAATTGCTTAAAGACCTGTTAAAAATATAGACCTGTTTAAAAATATAAACTTATTAATATTACCAGCCTATTCTTGGAAAATACTAAAAAAAGTTTATCTATAAAAATAATAAAATAGTAGTTTAAAAATGAATACTGAATGAAATATAGGTACTTTTTACATACTTTTTAATTTAAATTGATTTTAGGAAAAATTTCTGTTAGATATCTTTTCTCTCGTCTTCTCTCGAGTCTGTTATTTGAGTAATACGGCGCGTTTAAAGAGTGTAAAACATTGTATTATTTATTATATTGTACTGAAATATCTACATATTTAAAAAGGAATAATAGTAATATGACAATCAATGTATAAAACTATAATATAGACATTTATCATGGATTTGTTGATATATATATATATATATAAACCTACTAATATAATATAAAAAATCTATGAGCACGTCGGTATCGAGAATTCGCCAATGTATTGATGTAGAATGTATTGACTCAACAAACATACCTGAAACCAAATAGGAATTGCTGAATTTGTAGCGGTTTGTATTTACCGAGTCAGTTGAAAGGAAATAATTCATTTTACTTTCTAGAAGATTTTTTAGGATACACGTTTTTTTCGTATCCATAAAAGGACATGACAAAATCATAAGTGTTTTGTGTACAATTTTTGACATTTGACAGCAAAAGCTTAAAAGCATACGCGTCCAATAAACAACCGTCTTTGTTTCGACGCCAGTTAAAGTAATTAATTAAGCCATACTTAACTGCCTCGGTTGTGTAGTGGCTAGCATGTACGGCTGCACACTCGGAGGTCCTGGGTTCGAGTCCCGGGTCGGGCTAAGTTTAGTTATTGGGTGTTTCTGTATAGTAATTCTCAGTAACAGCCCGGAGTTGGGAAGTTGGCGGTGTGTCAACCCCGTGCCTCGGAAAGCACGTAAAGCCGTCGGTCCTGCGCCTTAACTCTCACTGGTCGTTTCGAGCAGTCGTCCCACCGGAGTATGAGAGTGACAGGAATAAAGAGTGCACTTGTGTCTGCGCGTACACTTGAGCACTATAATATCTCCTGCGCAATTGGCTAATCTCAATGAGATTGGCCACCGTAGCCGGAATCGGCCAGGAGAACATCATCATCATCAATGAAATTTAATATCCATCAATATTTCAATCCACATTTCTTGATTTTTTTTACCAACAATAATAATAATATTATTTTACTGTATACGTTGCTAATCTTTACACCAGGGACTTCAATGTTATTTTTAAATTCGATCGAGTATGAGTAGGAATCTTTTAGATGATAGTTAAAATTTTGTTTTTGATCAGTTATTTGTCCTTTGTCTTTTGAATTAAGTTTGTTTATTCTAAAAATATAGTTTTTAATTGCAAAGTTTAAAGATATCTACTCTACTTAGTAAATGAAAAGTTAGAGTTCACATTAACTTCTTTGGGATATGTAGTAAATTTTAATTATTTATTATATGTACTTAACCTAGGGTGCGCATAAAATTTACCTCCCAGCGAGTGCGTGGAGCGGCGGAGGAGGACAAGCGCCCACAAGACCTACCCTCAAGCAGATACTAGCTCAGTTCACTGCCATTGAAAGGATCGACAAAATGCCTAGAGAAGTAAGGGTGAAATTATTTAAACATTTTTTTAACCGTAACTAACAGTTTTTTTTTAAGTAATAATAATTATGTTTAAATACTTAGAGAGAGTTTATCTTATTAAATTCATGCAATATTGACATCTTAATCCATCTAGTACTTGTGTCCAAATCGCTGGTTCTCAATACCAATTTCATTTTTACTCAGCAGGCCGAACCAATCATCTGTAGAGTCAATTGAAATATTCTTTTCATAAAGAAATATGAAATAAGAAACGAAAATAAAATATCGCGTTCAAACCACGTTCATTTACCAATTCGTATTTTGTAAACACTTATGTATAATCTCTGTGTAACACAAAAATCACGTAGCTATCAATGTAGCGGTGTATAAAAGAAACCAATATCGTGTGGCGACGCGTTTTCTAAACAAAAATGTATTTTACAATTCATTCGCAGCACTTGTACACTTACTTGTAAATTGTGTTCATACTCAATTTGAATGCCACTTCAATACGTATTTAGCAAAATGCATACATATTAGCAAAATGAGATACTTAAAACAAAAAGATGCTTATATAAGTTTTAGGTTTTGTGTAGCATGAATGAATGAATACAAAGAAAGGAAATTTTAAAATTCAGAAGAAGGTGCAAGAGGCGGCCTAATCTTTAAAAGAGCGATTTCTTCCAGGCAACCTTTAGGTGTAGGTAAAAGTACTAAGATAGAAGAGGCGCGAATAACAAATAAAGAGACAGTAGAAAGAGTATATATTTATACATATACGTATCATGCAAATATATAATATATACAAAATAAATACAAGTAAAATATAACTAACCAATACCTAAATACTATAACTACATACATAAATACTATACCTATATTATACATATATAAATATAAAATATAAAAAGGCAAGTTTAGCAAGAATTATACTAAAGTTCATAAAGATACTCGTAACAATATACAATATACGAGTACATACTAATAACAATACAATCAATAAAGAATCTTCTTTCAAAGTGTATGAAAGTGGTCCTTTAAACGACCGACGTAGTAATATTTCGGTAAAACGAAACTTAAAGAATAACACATAACAGGCAACGAGTCTGACACGACTGAATACTGCTTATCTGTAAGAGAAAATTTATATGCACCGTATTAGATCTTTGTCAAGATTAGATTGAAATGGAATAAATATATGGATGGTAATAGTAAAAGAGGGTTAAGAAATGAGAAATAAGTAAGTTCCTCGATTTTCTCATCAGAAATCAATTAGAAAAAATATGCATTGATGACTAATGAAATATATATCAGCAAAAAATGCACTATACCCAGCTATGTGTTATAAACTATTGATAGTAATAATGGCGTAGAGGTAAATGGATTGCTCGGATAGTGGAAACAATCGATATTATAGTTATGCCAAGAATTACAGCGCTTGAAAAATATGGTTTTAAATAAACTTACTTATATATTTAAGATTTTAGATTGATTTCAATTGTGAGACTGAGTCATACATAATGTGTCTATATTTAAAATGTCAAATATTCGCGTAAGTCTAAGAAAGAAACACCCTATAAAGTATTATTATTTTAAAAATTTGCTACGAATAAAAAATTGCGAGGGAATAAATAAATAAATATTTTGCAATTATAAAATTTGAACACATAATATGTGTAGTATAATAAACAAACGGTAGTGTCACAATATAAAAACAGCGTCTTTACCATTACGATAAAAGTTAAGTTTTTATAGACACAATCGATATATGGACAGTAATAATAATAATGTACGAATATAAATATAGTATGGAATAGTATAGACACGGTAATATTACATTACATTACCGTGGTATAGATACACAAATTGCAGTTGTTTCCTTTTCTAATAACTCTACTTATATGACTGTATTTATAAAACAGTTATTTTTAAAAGCTCAGGATACAATAAAAAACTTGTTTTATGACTACTTCTAACTATCATATGGATTGAGCTAATTCAACACTGACTTCAGCTCAAGTAACTTATAGAGCTGCAAGTATGAGACTTGAACTGCACACTCAATATTTGCTCTACCGGGGATTATCTATTGTTTCGTTTATAACCCTTATTCCAAGCGCGGATCCACCGTTATAGGCACAGTGGGCATGCCTACTGCCTTGATAAACTGTTCCAGCTGATATCAGCCATTATAAATTAAAAAAAATGTGTGTGTGTGTGTGTGTACTTATGTACGTACGCGCGTAAGAAGTTATACTGCTTTGGCGTAACAGACCAAAAATAGCTAAAGATTTCATTCATCCCGTATGTCATAACTCTCTGTTTGTAAAAGGAATCATAAATTAGTAAAAAATATCGCAATTAAATTAAAACAAATGAATAAATTAATAAGGCATATTAGGCATATCACAATCATAAATATATTTATAGAATATAATTTAAGGAAAGAATATAATATTATATATCATTTGTCAACAATAACAACGGTTACCATGGCAACAACCAGTTATTAGCTAACTTCATCATGTCGCTTTTTGGCTGTCGGTGTGCGCGCGCATCGTAAAAAACTAAGATTAAAAATTTTATACATATATCGATTATAGGCAAGTCCGTACTCCGATACTCACTGAACCGAATTTTGAACAGCTGCGGCTACAACCTCTTTTTATAACTGGATCCGCGCTTTCCTTATTCCATTTAAAATACCTATTGAAAACATTATTTACATGGGCGGCGGTAGACTTATTTCTAGCATCTCCTTCTTCACAACTAATTTTTAAATGATTAACTTTATATTTTTTATTCATTAATGTAATGCTTTTTTTTTTAAATATTTGTGAGGAATATTTGATTTTTTTTCGCAGATATTTAAATGTAAACAGGGATTTTACTTAATTGTATTTCTTTAACCGGCGCCCATGATTATTTATCTATAATTTTCAGAGCTGAGATAATACACAGTGTACCTATTTATATGTATAAAATATATGTTTGTGTATGAAAAATGCCATTCTTATGTTTTAATACGTATGTATATATTTTTAGATTACGTGTCCAGAATTACAAAAAGATGTTTTGTTGCTGGAGGAACAAGAGGGTTCGGTGAATTTTAAAATAGGTGTTATGATAATGAAGCCTGGGCAGAAGACGGATGACGAAATGCTTTCTAATGGTAAAGAATAGTAATGAAATTTTATATCGGATGATTATGAAAATTTTCATTAGGCAAAAATTACATCAAGTAAATTAAAATTATATAACTGAAATATAATATGTGTAAGTCCAAATAATGATAATTATAATACAGAATATTGCGTAGCAAATAGCAATTCTAAGGTAGGCTACGTAGGATGTATGTATAGTGGCAGAGGATTATTTTATCTCTCCACTATTAAGTATTCATATTTTTTGATTTATTAGTATACTAGGGGCTCACCCTCGCTTCGCTTGAATTTGCATCTAGAAAAACAAAAACAAATATATCCCACGGGAACCGTAAATTTTTCCGGGATAAAAAATAGCTCTTATGCTATTCCAGACTATATTCTATCTTTGTATCAAATTTCATCCAGATCCGCTTAGCCGTTCTGATTGAGTATCAATCATTCAAACATCCATCTAAACTTCCTCATTTATAATAGTAGTAAGATTTAAGTGTTAACTTGCGAAATAGGTAAAAAGTTTTAAAAGCTTACCAAATGTTTAATATATACTTCGATTAACAGTAGTATTGTTGATCGAAGAATATATATATAAGTTTAAATTAAATATTTCTAACAAGAACCTCGTTTATACACAGGTATTTCTTACCTGTGGGTAGGAAAGGTTGTATAGCTCTAAAATAATAATTCATAGAATTAGTCTTGAAAAAATGAACTTCCTCCCGTGGATTGATGATAAATCTTCAAAATTATATTAACCTCTTAACTTAATTTAAAAACTTCTTCGATAAATTAATCAAGGCCTTGTGTTTCAGAGAAAGGCAACGAGAAATGGGAACGATTTATTTCACTTTTGGGTGACAAGATTCGATTAAGAGGATGGAACCGATTTCGAGGAGGCCTAGATGTCAAAGGTACGAGTAAAGCTTTCAAATCTAAATATTATCTCAACACTGAAGAAACGTGACTAGATTATAGTACATACATAAATGTATATACAAAAAAATATTTATTTATATTATTATTTGCATACTATGTGTTCCTTAATAAAATCATTTGGATATTACTTAAGTATTACTTCTTATTATGAATGTTGTATTTTTAACTATACATATAATAAAATTCTAACTGAGTCGAATATTTTTTGGAAAATCTTATTGAAATAGTCATTATTATCGACACAGAAGCTGAATCTATAGTTTATACAATTTGCAGCGGAAAAACATCTCATCTCTGAGAAATCTATGTTTTCAGCCCTTCTTAACGTCCCACTGCTGGGCTCGGGCCTAGCTTCGATACGAGGGGGATCAGGCCATAGTACACCACGCTGGCCAAGTGCGGGTTGGCGGACTTGCTAGGTCTTTCGAAAACTTGCTAGGTTCTCTCAGACATGCAGGTTTCCTCACGATGTTTTCCTTTACCGTAAGACAAGTGGTAATCGTGTCAGAAATGATTCGCACATGAAAATATCAGAGGTGCGAAACCCGGGATTTGAACCCGCTTTATTTGGTTTCCCAAGCGAGCGCGTTACCACTGGGCTACCACTGCCTTACTGGGAGAAATCTAACCTAAGCGGTAAAACGTAATTATAATAATTTAAGTATTATAAAAATCTAATAGGTATGTCATGTATTGACAGGTGACATGACTGGGAGCCACTCGATATACACAATGCACCAGGGACATGAGATAATGTTCCACGTGTCTACCATGCTGCCCTTCTCGAAGGACAACAAGCAACAGGTCAGATAAACTAAATTTTAACTCTATACAAACTTAATGGTTTCGATTCGATTGTAGAATGTTTAGCCCCCACCAGCTTCTAAATAACCCACTTTTTATGCTTACAATCTCTTATAACTCGAATACTAAATTAATCGGTGCTATATATCACAATTTAAAACTAAAGCACAAACGAAATTGTCGCCATTTTGTTCTTATAAGTACCTACTCCATCAAATCTCATCTTAAAAGAAAATGTTAATAAACTTTTCTGTATATTAAATGGAATCGAATTTTTCAATTTTTCCTTACGAATAACGCTCATCAAGACGATAATGAGCTGAGACTGTTGTTTAAATAAGGGACTAAAATTATCCGCAAAATAAAAAGCCTAATAAACGCCTAATGGAATTTCTAATAAGTAAAATAAATTAATACACATTTTTAACTTTTATGTTAATTTAAAAAATACTAACTTCTCAACAAATTTAATGATTTTAAACTTATTTTACATTTATGCGAGATGACGATAAATATATTGTAACTAGCATTGCCCGCGGCTCCGCCCGCGTTCAGGTGACCAAAAACCAAATCCTTAGGTTTTACATATTACTATACTCTTACATTGCAGTTTTTGTATTCTTTCTCAGACATGAGACATTTTCCCGCGATAAAAAGTATCCTATATGTTGTATTATATGTATAGATAGTAGACTTATGACGTAAGGTAGAAAAATAAAATGCTATGTGCTTTCCAACAATAACAGTTACATCACAAAGACCCTTAAGTGCCTTATTTAGTATTTTCACCCACTTCCAGAATAAAGTAATTTAAAAGCAGTAAGTTGCGTCAAGCGGTAAATAGGCTATCCGGGGTGATATAAAATTTCCTTAAAAACTCAGCCGTCCTTAAGCCGGTTATTTAGGAGATCTTTGTCAACATTTTTTACTACAGTTTCCACACATTATTAACATGGTGTGAAATTTTTGACCGTACTAATAATACTACATAATATACATATATAAATAATTTACTTTGAATAAATTTATTTTTACTAATATAGTTTTATACTTATAATTAAAAGCTTGAATATTTTAAATTTTAAAATTATGTACTGCAACTGCAAGTATAATATTCAAGTTATTTATTTTAGCACTTAATTGAGAGCCATATAAATGTATAACTGAGCCAATCGAATGGCCAAAGAGGCTTCCACGGTCTCTAATTTGATAGAATTGCATTAGACCTGCTGCTACTCCATTATACAGTGTATATTAATGACATTTAGAACTAGCTGTGCTTTAAACTGTATAGCCAACAGACTATGGCGGCCGAAACATGTTCAGTGTTTAAGTGAATTTTAAGTAGTTTCAAATTATGATCTACGGATTCATCTACAAACATACGTTTTTATTATGTGTCGTGACTGTCAACGACAAAACGTCATCGTCGTTGTAATTTATACATATGTATAATAAAATTGTGACGAAGCCAAATCTTTACATTAGATATTTTTTGGAAAATCTTATTGAAGTAAACATTATTATCGATACAGAGGCCAAATCTATAGTTTTTAGAATTTTTGTCTGTCTGTCTGCCTGTCTGTCTGTCTGTTACCGCATCACAGAAAAACCACTGGACGGATTTTGATGAAATTTGGTATGGTGATAGCTTGTTATCCAGGTCAACATATAGGATACTTTGTACCGCGGGAATATGACTTATTTCTGAGAAAAAATACAAAAACTGCAATGTAAGAGTATACTAATATGTAAAACCTAAGAATTTGGTTTTTGGTCATCTGAACGCGGGCGAAGCCGCGGGTAATGCTTGTTCATTATAATATGTAGCCTTGACGAAGGTAATTTGTCCCGCATCCTTATCAGCTCTAGTAAACTTCTTCACTACATGTATGATGTTCTCCCTCCTAAGATCCGTTGTCCCATTAATATTAGTTGTTTATTCATGTTGGTGTTTAGTCTATTTTATAGATTTTTATGTAAATAGGTATATCAAATATGTAACAATATGAAATTGTAAATTATTGTAAAATATTTAATTCATAAATACTAACCTGTTTTTATGTGTATTTATCTTGTATATAATTTATTGTAACGTCTTATTTGTTGTAGGCAGATTATACAATAAATTACTTATATTTTAAATGTAATCAGACCTTATATGAACATCTCTTTTTCTACCCGGCTAATTCCTAATATCCACCATGTCTACTTCATTCTACAAGACATTGGCAAAATAATCTGTGCACAACTGGCACGCCTAAACCCCACATAACAAAGAATTGAATTGAAAATTATTATTTTAAGGTGTACGCGGTTTTGCGTTGTTGTAGCTTAGTTTGATTAAATCTACTAGCGAGATACACCCAATTGAATATCATTAAAACTTTATCCAGATAAAAATATATAGGTACATTTTAGAAATCCAACATTTTTATTTTTACAGATAAAATTGAAATATTGTTGGACCTTGTCGCACGGTATGCTTCGCACACTTGGCGAATGAGAGCTAGATGGGAAAAAGTGTAATATGTTGACTGTCACGACATTTTTTATTATTCACTAAGAGCACCGAATGTGAAGTCATTATAAATACCAGGCGATCATAAGTGTTAAAAAATGTACATATATATACTATACATGTAGTACCTAAGTAGTTCGTTTGCACTCTTATGACGAGGCCCTACGTATGTATAGACATACACTCGTACATACATGTATATAGGGTATTCATTAAGATGTGTACCCTAGTACTCGTGCAATTATGTCAGCAATGAGCTAAGATCAGGCCATAATGTGATGTCATCGTCAAGTACCAAGCGATTATAAGTGTTAAGGAATGTATGCTGTAAGAAATTCGTGTCCACTCTGTACAGGTTTTTCTTCGATTAGCTTCAGCGAAAGAACTTCGTTCCTACCGTGTGTACACACGGTTTCACCTCTCGATTTTTTATTATTATAATATATGATTGGGTCGGTCAATCGACTTAAAAAAGAGTTTTTATCCAGAACATGTTGCTGTCAAGTATACTGCTTAGTATCATTTTTTGATATGCGAGCGAGTTGCAATTATTGAGCTTGCTTCAAAATGTTCCAGTGCACAAAGATCCACTATACGAGTTTCATTATTGTCACAGTTGGAGCGGAAACGTCACATCGGAAACGATATTGTCAATATAGTCTTCACAGAAGACTCCGTTCATAACACCTTCAACCCGCAGTATGTGAAGAGCCATTTTACCCGTATCCTTTACAATATATATCATTTTATAAAAACAAATTTTCAAACAGAATATTAAACTAAATAACAAAAGCTAGACGAAAGCTTGTAAGCTACTTTGATTTAAACCGCCGCGTTGAGTAAACACATACATAGGTTTAAAATCAGTTTTATAACAAGTAACTAACAATATTAAATGAGTGAAATAAATACATATAAAAATATTTAAATATACCTATTAAATGTTAATGTTTCAATCTGAATGACTTTATTAGTCGAGTAAGTTGCACAATTCAATATTTTAAATGAAACCAAGCTGTATAATTATGGACACTACTAAACTCGTATAAACAGATAGAACTTCATTAAATTCTATCAAAGCTTATTTGAAACTGCATTGCAAATAGAGTATATAGGCCACGTTGAAGCATACAAATAGAAAGTGTACGTGTACAAATTAGTGGTAATTTCGTCAAGAATACCCATTTAGAGCCTGTTGTATTTATATTCTTAGTACAACGGGAATCAATTGAGTTTTAGAACTAAATTCCCTGATTTATACATCGAAACTATAAGTCTTACGTATTTACTAAGCGTTTTTTTATTGTACTAATTTTATTATAACTATTGAATATTTTCATGATTAAAGCAATAATAATCCGATGAGCCTACCAGATGTATTCGCGGTAGTGTCAGAAGTGGAAGGCGAAGGGTACAGGTTGAGCGTGTACACGGATGACACCGTGCCTCCGTTCGGGCCGTCGCTACCATGTCCTCCAATTTTCAACGATTCACAGCTGTTCAGGGAATTTTTGCTAGTAAGTAAACAAACACATAATTTAATATTATAAACAAATATTAGTCATTATTTATTGTAATATAAAAAGGACGGGTTTGTTGATTTGCTTCTTTCACGCAAAGATGTAGCAACAAATTTTCATGATATTAATATACAAATAGATCTTTTTCTACATTAATATATTGTAAAAATAATATAGAACGTGCGGAAAAGTGAAGGTTTATAATCATTTTTTGAATAATAATTAGATTTTAGAGTACTTACTAAATCTTTAAACCTTTTACACTCTGAACGAAACTCAAATTTTGAGAATAGTTTTAATTCTTTGTCAGACCTATGACGGATAGTATAGACAAAATTAAGGACTAAATATTTTAGTTTCTAAATAAAGAAAACCCCTCCCAGCGCCTAAGAAAATAATTATTCTATTTATACATAAATACAATAGAAACTAAATCTATTTTAAGCTAGGGCGGACGAAGTACTTTCATTTGAAATAAATTATAATAGAATCTCACGGCCTTCCCTTGATTTGTTAACTTAAGCTAAAAATTGATAGTTATTTTGTGTAATACTTTCCATAAGTTCAGGAAAAATAACTATGTTTTACAAAATATCCAAAACCTAAATAATAAATCATGCTTTCTTAAGGGCAGAACTGATAAAGGTTAAAAACATACTCAATTCTAAATTCTTGTGAAAAGGGTTAGACAGTAACGTTAATGTTTATGATTGTAGATATGATTTTACATTAAAAATATATATTTTAAAATTTCACATCAAATCATTATCTAAACGTGAAAACAGCGTAAGGCCCTTTTCACACACACGGTTTCCGTATTAACGGTGCCGTGAAGGTTAAGTAAAGTATTTCCTCCACGACTGCGAACACATTTCATTTTCAAAAATTTTCTCCTAATAGCTTTACTATTAATATTTCAAACAATAAGTTAAGCTTATCAATCCAACCGTTTTCAAGTTCACACACCAACGACCTTTCCTTTTCATTTTATTTTTTTAATAATTACCTCAATTATTACAGGTAAAACTAATGAATGGGGAAAAAGCTGCTTTTCAAACTCCGACTTTTGCGTTAAAGCGACAGCGAACTTTAGACACTCTTATACGAGACATATACGCAGAACATTGCTCTGATCACAAAGTGGTAAGTTTATGACAAAAAGTACTTTTCATTCTTTGGTGGTTCAAAAATTCGCTATTATTTATTTACAAGAAAACAAGAAAAAAATATAATTTTAATAGAATTTCTAAACCGGCCTTCTATGCTAATGAAACGTTTTTTAACTCATATGTATAAAATTGCGTGCATATATTTCCTTCCCAATATAAACAGAAAAACGGTCAATAAATTTAAAATAGCCACTTTGTTACTTTTGTTTAAGTACAAAAGAAACTAACTCGTAGAAGAGGTAAGGATTATAGAAAATATTATATTGTTAATAAATAATTACACAAATGTATAAAAATACCCTTAATAATAAGTTATAATATTATGTATGAAATTTATAATTTTATTAACCATACTTCAGCCCATGCTTTCTCGACGTGCTCTGTCTGATGTATGGTCGGGCGGCGCAGGCGCAGGCGGCGCGGGAGCTGCCCGCACTGAACGCTTTTTGCACGTAGGGCAGGCTTTGAAACTAGATGCTGTGTTAAGAGGTGATGCTCCCACTAGCTTAGTGTCAACGGGTGAGTCAAAATCTCAATCATAATATAATAAATTTGAATAAAAATAATATTAATTGATTAATCGTTGGATCATAATCAAGAGCCAGCCAACGCTGCCTTCAAATTGTTAAAGTTATTTTTTTCGAACTGGTTCTTGACTGAATATTTATAAATTATAGTCCCCCGTCGCACTGAGGATGTGTTTGTCCAAACAAACTAATCATAAAAACTACTATAAAGATTTTCATACGGCTTTCACTGATAGGACGAGGGATTCTCTAGTAAGCTTATTGGCTATGTATACCTAAATATATTGCGAAAATACGATATTATGATATTTTTGTATTAAGTTAGAAAAATCCTTTTTGAGAACTATAAATACAAACGGCACGTTGGAACGCATGGTTCACCAGTATTAAATCATTTTCAAGGTTGTGGAGGCTCACGCCGCGCTCCATGGGAAGGAAGGCTTTGGCGCGCTGCTCCATTACCCGCTACACCGATATGTGCAGAGCAGTTAGCTGAAGGTCGACTTTTACTGTCAACAACATCAAATACGTACATACTAGAAGGTATTATACAATATTTTACCATAATTTTTATCTAGCAAGAAACGCCCATATTGCATAATTTCCTAATAGCTTATAGGTAGGTACATCTTTAATACATAAATCTAAAATTCAAGTATATGTTTAAGTTAGATAATATATTATATGCTAAATCGTTTATCATTTTTTTATATTGATTATACTTTAAGAGACTAGATGTCTTATTCAAGAATGTCATCCACTCCAATAAAACTCTTGACATTGAACTTCTTACAACTCAAATGATCTTAATAGAGATTTTTCTCTTTTTTTCCATATTAAGTAGCAATAATTTTAGAATGATTAGTGGTAATTATTGATCTGACAGAAAGCGGTACAACAAAAGTAGTACTACGATGGGAAGGCTGTGTGCGTTCAGCGCGAGTAACAGAACGCGCTGGAATATTTCGGGTGGGCCCTCGGGTGATAGCGGGGGGAGGGTCCACAACAGGGGGCGCGGGGGGAGCGGGGGTGTACGCGCTGCCGCTGCCGGAACTAGCCGCTGGCGCTTGGGCTATGCGCCCCCTACAAGACTGTAAGCACGCGAGGCTTCCGAGAACTAAGACTGCACATTTCTTCGACATATTGGAGCAAGGTAATCTTTCGGCTAAACAAGTTCGTATCGACAATCTAAATTTTAAAGTAAAGAAATGTTCATAGAAAAAAAATTACTTCGGCTGTTACTATAATCATCTTACTGTAAACTGACAGTGACCAATCTGTACATCACCAATTCATCAACGCCCAGAACAAAATGTCCAACATTTGTCCTAAATAATTGATGAATGAAAAAACTGATAATATTATTTTATATCTATTCTTATTTTAAATTAATTATAAAAGTTTAACGGTATTGTATAATTTAGTTGTAAAATTGCAGGTGAAAATGGAAAGACTTTACTAGCTATAGCTATAGGAAGAAGAGTACTCTTGCTCTCAGAAGAACTCAACGCTGATAATGATATGGGTTTTGAATATATACATATTAAGGTAGTATCCAAAATAGAAACTTATTAGTTTAATGTAATTGTAATAAACTAATGACTACTCTTATCCTTTTTAGGACATCCAGTTAAGTGAATCCCCTATATTAATAAAGCTAATGGACGGTGAGTTTGGAATAATGGTTGTCGGCTACAAGCACCATTGGGAGTTGCTGGAGCTCAATACAGCGCAGGTTTTATTTACTATCTACTTAATCAATACATTTTATAACGCTTCTTTATTACAACAAAGAACAATCTATTATGTACCTCTATCTATATCTAAGTAGATGAAAGATGACAATAATAAAAATATTATCAACTAATTTTACAGACATTAAATTGTTTGAAGACTGTGTGACGTATCTACATAATTCTTGTACAATCCGCGACGGACTTTTAAAAAACTATATCTTTGGCAAATAAGAATTGCATGTCTAATAGAAATATTGGCTTTGTAGGTCATAATATTAGTTTTTTTTTAGACTATTAAAAGGGCAGAAGGGTCGGATGACAGCCCGCCGCGTCGCGGTGCTCTCGTCAACGCGCTGCGCATCGGGGATGAACGAGACGGACAAATCATTTTATGCTACAATCGTTAGTGACCAGTTATTTTATTTTTTTAACAATATTTTAAAATAAAATGACATTAAAATTTTGCTAATGTTATTTAATATATAACGTGTTAAATAATTTTTCTAATTTGTTTTATATACATATATGAGGATAAAATAAATAAATATATACCAAAATTAATTTTTATTTTATAAATAGAAACGTTATTCTTAGATGCTAAATATTAAATATACCATCTATCTAGAAATATTTTCTTTTAACGTTTCAGATACGTGTCATTTCGAACGGTTAACGAGTAAAGGCCTAGAAAGCGACAGCGAATATGATTTTCACTGGACCACTGTTCCTACTGCTGTAGGTAAGAAAAAGTTAGCTTAAGGTAGGCTTATAATTAGGTACTACGAGTATAATAACATAATGTACGAAAATGTCTTATGCTCTGAACCCGTTTTCATCTCTATCGGTCTACATTGTATATCATAGACAATAGACATTAGAAAACTTTAGAATGCTTTTCATCTTGTGAAGAGAACAAAAAGCTCTTTTTCAGGATGAAAAACTATGAATGATCTATAAAGTTTCCTAAGATAAAAAGTTTTTAGGTCTTTACGAAGTTTTCGATAAGATTAAAAAGAATTATTCTGCCTCCATATAGAAATGTACAGTTCTTACAATAACATACCTATATATTATGTATGTATGTACATATGTATATATATATATATATATATATATATATATATGTATGTATGTATGTATGTATGTATGTATGCATGTATGTATGCATGTATGTACTTATTTATGTATTTAGGATGCAATTGTGTGTAGTAAGTACACCGCCTATCATTTCATATAATTTCTCCTACGCCCTAAGGTTGCCTGGAAGAGATCGTTTATAGCGATAAGGCCGCCTCCTGTGCATCATCTATTGTTTATATCTTCTTTTTGTATATTTCTTTGTGGTGCACAATAAAGTATCTATCTATCTATATTTTCACAGTATGTGCTTTCCCATACATAATGGCATTTGCGGAGGATTTGCTGGAAATACGGCTAGTGGCTAACGGGTCCCTCGTACACGCTGCTTGCATACCAGGACTAAAGATACTTTGCGGACGACGAGTAAGTTAATGTATCAAGAAATATCACATAGCAACTCTTATGATACCAAATTAAATACATTAGTTGATTACAATGATCTTAATTGTTTCTTACTTGTGCATGTTCGTTTTTTTTATATATTGAAGACTCTAAATTCTAGCTTAATTTTAATTAAAAATATATTATTATGAATTTGTTTTAAATTATTTAATTTGTTATTAATTATTTAAATATTTTCAGGATATATTTTACGTAGCATGTGCACCAGAGTATGTACCTTTAAGCCGTGAGATTGATCCCTGCTTCGCGCTGCATGACAATTACGAGCTCGTCCGACAGATGAGCAAGTGTGGACCATACTCCGTCGAAGATGATGATGGAAATGAGAAGTAAGTTATATTGTTTTAAATAACAATATGATTTTACAGAAATAAATAAAAAATACACAAAAGAACGTTCATTATTATTTAAACTAGTAGTAATAAACAATTGCATATTTTTTTTAGAACAGATCAAAGCAACAGCCGCACTCCAGACTACAACTCGGGTTCAAGTCGAAGCAGTTCGATATCGTCGGAGCAAGAGAACATCCGCCCGCCCCTGACGCGAATGACGCCTATTTCCCCGCCGACCTCTCCACAAGGTAATCGTTGATATTTATGCTCGAGGATGACGATTTTTCCCAACTTCAAAAAAGGAAGAGTATAGAATGATTATTCTGTGTTTAATAGATCAACATTATATGATAATAGATTTTTTAATAATTCTTTTTCAACCGACTTCAAAAAGGAGGAGGTTCTCAATTCGACTGTATGTTTATTTTTTTTTATTTTTTTTTTTATGTTTGTTACCTCAGAACTCCGTCATTTATTAACCGATTTGGACAATTTTTGTTTTGTTTGAAAGGGTATACTTCCAGATTGGTCCCATTTAAATTTCAAAAAAAAATACCACCTCTAAGGGTGGAAAAACAACTAATGATGAATTTAACCTACTTCTAATTGTCATATTGACTTGAAACTTTGCAAGTATTTCTATTTCCGTTGATAGTACAGTGGTTCGGTGTTGTTGACCTGATCTGATGGCAAGGCCAGAAGGTGGATAGGTGGAACTCTTCAACGGCTAATAGTAGATACTTTGAGTTTGGGCTTATTTTGTTTAATTTGACAAGCCTAACACGTTAGAATCCTTACTTTGCTACTACTGTCTACACTAAAAAGGGAAAAATAAAAATTTTTAACAAAAAAATAAACCGACTTCAAACAAAAGCACTAAAAAGTTAAAAATAACTGATTGGTAGTTTTCATTTACTATACATACCTAATCAAATGTTTTCGAAGTCGGTGTGCTTTGGCTAAGTAATTAAAGCCTACCTATTAATTACATACCTTATCAAATATTTTCGAAATCGGTGCCAGCCCATACAAAGCAAAGCACACCGACTTCGAAAATATTTGATTAGGTATGTATAGTAAATGAAAACTACCAATCAGTTATTTTTAACTTTTTAGTGCTTTTGTTTGAAGTCGGTTTTTATTTTTTTGTTAAAAATTTTTTTAATTAATAGGTTATAACTATTTTGTGGAGGATAAACACGTTTAGCGTGATTTTATATCAGCGTACATTTAAAAAAAAGTCATTAAATGACAATAATTTTATGGTATTTGTGTATGTATTGTACGGCATGTATGTAAACGTATGTTATCTATATTAAAAAGCCACTTTCTATCCGATTTATTTAATAATTATTCTACGCGTATTAGGAAATTTTATCAACGTATTAGGATGATTTATGTCACTGAGCCAATCTAATGGTAAAGCCAAGAAATAAATATAATTTGAGATCACTGTGCACTTAATACACCTGAGAGCAACTTTACTTTGTAGAAATGCTACTAACTACGTTCCCTAGGGCTTAACTAAAGAAAAAGGCTTAACTTTAAGAATTCTATGGTTTTCAACAATTTAGATCTTTCATATAATTGATGTTTCAACAGTACCAGAGAACAGCGGGCGCTGCGTGCGCATATACAAGGTCCCACAAAGCAATCTCAGCGCCGCTGCCTACCAGCGACAGTCTGTCTCCGCTGACCACGTCGTCACAGACTACTTTTCTGATAGGTGAGATTCTGTTTAATAATAATTAAATAATTAATAATTATACAATAATAATCAACACTTGTGATACAACCTTTTTAGTGTTGCCCGCCCTTTTTTTTCTAAAACCGCTCTTTAAACTGATTTAAGTGGATAGAAGATACCTACTTCAATAAAAATAGATAAATAGATATATTATATAGAGATAGATCAGCAAAATTCCGCTCCAAAGTAATGTTTCCAAGATGATTAAAACGATGGCAATCATTAAAAATGAACTAGTTAAGTGTATAAAATACTTAAATATTAGATTCCATAGTTTTCATTTTCAAATAGGTACGCGAAGTTTACCTCAAAATATCTCGAAAATGCAATACCATATTGCTAATTTTTTTTTGTTATATCCTGTATAACCTCATACTCCACCGATTGAGATTGAATTGAGTAAAAATTCAAATAGCGACAGATGGTTATTGTCAGGTTACATAGATAAAATATATTTGAATCCATTTATTCTACGTTACAAAGAAAAATTGTTCTTAGGTATTCTCCTTGAATGAATTATGTTGATACGAAAGAACTTTCCTGTAATGTTTAGTAATTTCAAATTTGTAAGTCCTTTTTTTTCTTACTGGATAAAAAAAGGAATATATCGAGAACATTAACTTTTTACAGACCAAACAGTATAAAGCAAAGACTGGCAGAATTAAGACTGGACAGCAAATCAAGAGGAGGTGGCGACAACGAGTCCATAGAGATCACCAATTACCAGCCGTCGATGCCCTAAATAAAGGGTAGATACGCACTTATATATTATACCTAAACGTAAATATTATGTGTTAAAACATAGTACTCCAAAGATGTAGTCATAAATAAGTAAACTTTAAGCTAAATATAAATACCCAATACCTATTAATTATTGTACCTAGATTATAATTTTAAACTACTTTGACTGATTTTCAAGGAAATTAGCTTGTGTGATGTGTCTATTACTGTAATCATCTATACATAAATAACTTGGATAAGCACAAAAATTCTTAAATAATAAAAATATAAAGTCATAATTTTAGTTAGATATAATTTTGCATGACATGATTCTTTTTCATTTGTAGTCTACTACATTACAGAGCCCAGAGGCATGGCATTATTATTATTTGTTAATTCAATATTTGGCATTAATAAGAAAAATAACGTAGGTACCTACCTCAAATAAAACATTTAATATTTTTATTAAGAATGCTAACTTTGTAAAAATATAGGTAGAAATATTAAAGTGACATTAAATGAACTGTGACCACTGCAATGTTTGGTTCCAAAATACGATAGTGTAATATGTCTATAAAAGAAATACCTACTACGTAGCTATCTAAAAAGCAATTTAAAATATGTGGTTATTTAATATGTAATTAACTCGCGTCATTGCGATTGTAACGAAAAGATATATTTCTTATATAGGTACTTGTCATATTTTTATATAATAAAAAAATAGAAGCATTGTAGATGGTAATGACAATTTATTTTATTTACAAATCAATAATTTTACGAAAACAATGAGATAATAATACCAAAATTTTTATTTAAAAAGTACAAAATACATGACCTGATAAAATATTATTTTTATATAGTTCATATTATATAATATATTTATAGAATTATTAAACGTTATATAAAAAAGAAAGTATTAATAATTGAAGGTTTTATTTTTATAACGTTAGTCTGTTAAATATGCTGTTCCAATATGAACGCCCAAATAAAGCAGAAGTCCCACATCGGGCGCCAATTTGCTAATCGTGATACATGTACATGTTAAATCACCTGTTTGTTGCTTAAATTATTTTTGGTAAACTACAAAATTAACAACTCATAGTGTTTTTATGTTTTATTTCATTTTTAGGTTAGCTCTTGATATAATGTATTAAATACTAGATTCTATTGAATCTTTAGTTGAAGAATATTAATAGTATAGGTAAATAATTTATCTAAATGATAAATTGGGCATACAAAGCTAGAACTATATGTAGTTACTATCTTAGTTATACTTATTATTATTATGCAGAGATATATTGTATTAGACTTAGAAAAGTTAAGCAACTAAGAAATGTGTTTTAAATTGGCAGTTGATATAAGGACCGTATACCTAGAAAGTGCACCATTCATGTAAGAATAATGTTAGACAACGTACTATCAAGAAATTACATCATTCGATGCAGGGCCGAATGAACCATGTCGGGGGCCCCTAGGCAACGCAATTCTCGGGGCCCCTTCATCTTTTTTTAACATATTGATAAAAAAACATTTATTCTATTACAATGCTATTATATTTGTAATTACGCTAAATTTACCTAAGATTACATAGAAATTTTCAAACATTTTCAAAAAAAAATCTTGATACGTGAGGGCCCTAGCCGATGCGGGGCTCCTAGGCAGTCGCCTAAACTGCCTTATGCATAATCCGGCCCTGGTTCAATGTGCATATTAATGTATATTTTTGATGTACACATTTCCTAAAACAAATGAATGCTAAGAATAACAGCAAAAATAAGACTGTCAGTTTAAAACTAGTGTTTACATTATTCATATATACATATTTCTAACTAAAGTAACTCTAGTCAAACTTGGACAAACATGCAAGACATAAAGTGATGTAATATAGATTTTTTAGATTTAATAAAGACAACATAATATGCATTGTTTATATAAAGTGCCATCCAGTCCTTTGGTTACGATTATAGATTTAAAATGAAAACTTTGCGATGCAAGAGAATTGAAATATTATTTAAGGGATAGAAAAAAACTATGTAAATAAAAAAAATATTCTACGTAGTCTATAATCTTTGAAACAATATAAGGTTATTTGAAACTATATTTGTGTAGAAATCATCGATGAAAAAAGTTCTAGATACACAACCACATGCAAAAGTTCTCTAAAAACCACGGTATTATTACATACAGTATTCCATCTTCAAACAAACGGTCGGAAATCCAGTTATACCTACGCGTGCCGCGTTCGGTATACACTCGGTAGACAACCGTGCGGGGCTGCCACATCGTATTATTGGATACGAAAATTGTATAAGCTGGTTATGTTATGTAACTTTTATAATTTAATACAAAAATAAACATTTTATTCCTCCCGTAACTTCGCTAATATCAAACAAAAACGTATCGAGACGCATCGTATGTTTTAAAAATAAAAATTAATTAATTAAATTAAAAATAAAAATTAAAGTATTTTAAATTAAACTTTTTATCCGAATGCGGATTCTTTATACTAATTAATTTAACAATAAAGCTTTTCGTACGTCTCAGTCGAGGCGTAAATATTTTTAAATCTCAAATTTATAAGGTCACATATCACCCTTATAAATTTGAGATTTTTTAATTAAATCTACTAATAATAGTTTTTAATAAAAAATATAATATTTAAAATCACAAAATTAGAAAGAAACTCAAGTAGGTAGATGAAATTAAAATACTGGCCGGCGAGCAGCCCTGTCGCGTGGGTGACGCTCGGCTGTAGGTAATTATTTCAAGGACAGGCCCGAGTTGGAATACTGTACATTACCGTGTAAAACTGTCACCAATTGTGTTTAGGTAATTATTCCAGTTGAAACAAATATACAACAATGTATGTGAACCTTAAATTCAATGCTTAAAGTAGTCAGTCAAATGTTTAAATTAGTCGGTGAGGATATTTTTGTCGCTGATTGTGTATCTACTGTCTAGTACTTTTTTGATCAATGGTAGAAATCATTAGTAAACTGATTAGAGTTTTAGACATTAATATTATGTAGGTACATGTAACAAGTAATTTGTAATAGATGAACCAAACTGATAGAAACTAAGTAAAATATTATATTACCGAACTAAATTTATATAGCACAGATAAGTTACCATAAAATTACTGTGTAGTAGATAACTTTGTTAAGTATAACATATAGCATTATTATTATCCAAAAATAACTTTCGAAGTAAAACTGAATTAGTTATACTTATAAGTAATGTTGTAATGATGTTGAAATTATTCTAATATTATACTCACAAGCAAACGGTGACTATCGACTTTTGAATGGCTGTTACAGACAGGGCTGCCAATTGCCGGGTAAATTACCCGAAAAGCGGGTAATTTAAGGCGATTTTTGATGGCTGGTAATTTTGACGGGTATTTTAGTAGAAAGCAGGTATTTTAGTTTAGCTGATTAATTTGATATTTTAAGTTTTTTTAATGTTTGATTTAAATGTTGTTTAAGTGAGAACTGATTACAATGACTCCTTTTTCTAGCATTAGTGCTTTCTTTTATTCTATATAAAACATGAATAAATTACTTCAAAAAAACTATTTTCGGGTATTCTGCTCATGGTTGGTGCCGGTGGGATAAGCCGGGTATTTTGAGGTTTATTGGTGGGTAAATCAACGATTGTTATCTGGCAGCCCTGGTTACAGATACGTTGAATACATTGATAGGAAAGCGCGATCATTGCTTTCTTTATAAAGTAATTTTCTTCCATGGACGCAAAATGAATAATCCTTTACAAAGAAAACAATTCGAAACTGCTATATAGTCTAAGGCTCAAATCGATTAGATAAATTATAATAGGTACATTTTTTGCAAAGATGTCTGTTATTATTAAATAATATTTTTAGTTTTTAGTCATAAGGTTCATGCTTCGATAAGCTCACGACAAGTAACGGGGCCTATGTATTTTTTTACCACCGAGAGTAACGCCGATATCCGAAAATTAAAAATGAATAGAAATCTTCGCTAATATAATTAATCAGTGGAAAAACTTATTTTTAATTTTTATTATTTGTGCTTCCCCAGCAACGTCAACATATTTGCGTAGAACGTAACCAAATGATTAACGTTATTAAATACGGTTGACGATTATTGATCTGCTGTCGACTGTCTCAACTCTCATGGAAGATTCATTAAATGAAATAAAAAATATTGTCATAATGTCATTTCATAATGTTCTATAAACGTATAAGAAATTACTTTATATAATATACTAAATGGATGTTTTAGAATGTTTAATATAATGTTACAGTAGGATTCAAACCTTATGGCGGCTCACAGCTAATATCCGAGGTGTCATTAAGTTTACGTCGAACTATACATATTGAATTCAATATTAGTATTTATTTAGTATATTGAATCCATTTTATTGAATTTATTACTAATATTGACTGACAAAATCAGTATAAAGTAACTATGTGCACTTCATTTAATTATACATATAATTAAAAAAAATGCTGTTAAATCTTTTTTCAAGCATAAGCTAAATGTGGGAATTTAAAAAAATATATATATTTAGCATCCTACAAAAGTAATGTAGTATCTATTTACTAAGAGTAATTGTAAATTATCACTACAAGATGTTGGAGATAATACGGTGTACCCAAAGTTTAGGGGTTTAATTTAATCTGTTATTTGATGTAAAGTTTAAATAAATGTCTGTTCAATAATAACGTTTTTTATTTATAAATAATTAACTAATATTAATAAGTAATTATTTAAAGTCATTAAGTGTAATTTTATCTAAAATTATAATTATTAAATATAACATTTACCAATAGGAAATATGCGTGTGAAATATTTTTTGAAGCCTATAGTAATATTTTTTATGTAATTTCTTTTTGATTAAAAAAAACATTATTAAAAAGTGCAAAAATAGGTAGGAAATTCAAAGCTGTTGAATCGCTACGCCATTGGTCATAGCGAATACGACGTCAGAGTATATCATAACAGAGCGAAAAGAAATTGCTGAAGCAAAAGTTGTCTTTTTCTGTGTATGATATATTTTAACGTCACGTCAAGCGCGTGAAATGGCGGGCCATCAAAATATTAGTATCGGTATGATATATATTTTTTTAAACTAAATTTTGTTTTTTGGAGCTGGATATTTTTTGTACAATTACATAACGATGTAAGCTATTGTATAAAAAAAACACGCATAATCCCTATTAAGACGATTGCTTACAGCAAGCACATAAAATGCAATTTTGTAACTCTGTTCCTCATTTCACAAAAACTCAGCCATAAATATTTACAAGAAAATGTCTTTAATTTATTAATTATAAAACATCATAAATTATTCAAATATCTTTAAATATGTATATGTATTATACAAATTTTAATGCCATGTTACTTTCGGCATCCAAAAAACAATAAAAATGTACTAAAAATATACAAAAAATTTGTAAATTTAATTTAGTAAATTTCATAACAATTTAGGTTGCTGCTTCAAAGCCGTAATGTCTAAGAACCTTGGGATTTCCAACTGAGTGCATGGTTTTTGAGGAAGGTTTGTACCTGAAACAATATAATTATTATTCAATGTATAATTCTCAATATTACAACATTTTTAGATTAGAATTAGAAAGTCAGGATTTTCAAAGTATTTGCTGTTTGCAACTAGGGTGATCAATGATGTCTTATTATTCGGTGATATATGTTACAGGGAAATTGTAAAAACCGTTAAATCATAATTTCACAGGTGAAATTATAAATTCCCAGAGTTTTGTCGATTGTCAAAGGGGATAATTTTCGGTATATATTTGATTCAGTCATTCAGTGATATTGTGAATCAATGAGATTTTAACAATTTCACTAAATTCCATTAAATTGTTAAATGGTCACTGATTCGTCTGATTCTCTTTTTTTATGCACAGCATGAACCATAAACTCAGTAATATAAAAGAATAGACATGTAATATTTTTAACTATTTATCACTTTACTATTATGCATAGGTTTATTAGTGAGTATAAGTAATTAAAAAAAATCTCAACTTGCAATAATATATGTTTTAAAAAAAAAGGTCATAATTTTATAGATTTTATACATAACATGTGTTATACTTTCTTAGCTCTATGTGCTGTATCCTCTAAAATCTAAAATTTCAATGCCAAAATTTCAAACTGTCACCTGTCTGATATTCATACATATATTGGGATCTTGTAGAACATACAATTCTACCATAAAGTAATTAATGACACTTTACAATATATTCACAATAAAATAAAAAAATGTATTTGCGATTATGCTTCAATATTTACGTTTTTAGTTTTAAAAATGGCCGATTTCCTGATCGGCCAATCAAAACGAACAATGGCTTCCCCCACTACATCCATGTATTGCTACTATTGACAATATACCTAGGGTATTACAATATTACTGAATGTGTTTAGTTAAATTATAATATACCTATGACTATTGACCATGCATTCAGATCTTGACAAAATTTTGAACTAGTAATTAGTATTATTTAGAAAATCTATGAATAATCACAAAAAGAAATATTTTCTTGTATGCAGATTTACCTTGCTGTAAAAGCTTGTGCTTTTCCATGTAGTTTCTTGTAGCCAAAGACATATCTAGGGGCATAACTGTAGGTTTTGGTGATGGGGAGTTTGTTATTAGTGGACCATTCTTGAGATACTTTGCAGCCAGCTGGTTCATTTTTAGGCTTGTGTCAGTTGTAGGAGCATTAATGTGGGCTTGCACTGGTTGATTGATTAATGGATCGTCACCAAATGTTACCCTTTGAAGGAAAATCCACATAATTAATAATAAAAATATTATTTATACTAGGTAAGCAATATTTTAATTACTATTTATTTTTAAGTTATACTTCTTTTGGCACATTTAGAAAAAAATATGAGGGTAAAATTGTTACGATATGCGTGCACACCGACAGCCGAAAAAGCGAAATGATAGCTGGATTCCTTTTACAAACAAACATATGGGATGACATCTTTTGCTATTTTTGTTCTGTTATGCCAAAGAAGTATAACTTCTTACATGCATACATTAGTACACACACACATTTTTTTTATAAAAAACAAAGATTAAGTGACATAATCAGATACAATACCTCTTTGCACTAACATTAGTCTTATCAATTTGCACCTGCATACATTTTTGTCGAGCTTTCCTATACAATGCACTGGCAGAAGAGGGCATATCAGACTCTTGTAAGATGCCATTTACATGTGTCTGCAAAAAAATTAATTAAAAGAATTAAAACATTTTCAAAACACACAAATATAGATTAGTAAGTATTTATATAATAATATCTTACCATAACTTTATTGTAATATGTCCATCCTACATTAGACTGGTCATCACTACTGGCATCAGAACTGTAATTAAATAGTACTTTGCGTTATTTCAAAAGCAATCTGAAACATATTATATTCCTTTAGAAAATTATATAAAAGTAATAATAAAATTGAAGACAATACTTACTCACTGTAGTCTCTAACATCCAAATATAAGCTTTGTTCTGGTGACATAAGAGGAGTAATTGCATTGTCTACCTGGATATTATATAAACTCATTTCATTCAGTGTCTTATCTTCATTGAAGTTATCTGTGTTTTTGGTGAATTCAATTTGTTCTTCTTTATTATTCTTGTTTTCTGGTTTAGTTTGACCTTTTGTCACAGGTGTTATACCATCAAGAAAATTTAAATTCACTGGATGTGTCTTGGCCACAACTTCTTTAATACTTATTTGAGATCGATTACATTGAATTTGGGCCTCATTTTGCTTAACTATTTCTTTATTAATTATAGTGGATGTTCGAATCATTTCAAAACTTGTCATTACTCCTATAGATATTTTTTGTTCTGACCCAACAGACTCCACTGCTACATGCTCTGTCACATAATTCTGAATAGGTTGTGTAACTTGTGCTTCATTTTTATTATTAGTAGAAATAAACTTATCAACCTTTTCTTGCAAGAGCTGCAACTGTTCATTTTGTAACTTTATTATTTTAAATAAATCAGCAACTGTTGGCTCTCTTTTCTCTTTAGTAGTACTATTTTGCACTTCTAAATCCAAACACTCTGTTTTTTGGCTTTTTTCATATCTTTCAATATCCCAAGTTTTTTTATCAACTGCATTTTTAAGAGTACTTTTAGGTGAAGAATTACTACAACCACACATTGGTGGAAAAGGATTTATAGCTTGATAAGAACAAGGCCAGCATGATACAGGATGACTTACAGGCTTAGTTACACAATGACAAGTATTAAAGTTATTACTATTTGCCGATAGAACTTTGTTTCTTATTGGTGATGGTTTTGAATGTAATATTTGGACACAATTATGACATCTACAAACATTATCAATAATCATAGGGTTGTTATAAGTAGGAGCATGCATTTGTACATGATAACTTCCTAAATGCATTAATTCTTTTTTTTTTAGAAGTGGGTTATTTTCTTTATCTAAATGTAAAGTACTCATTTTACTTTTCAAGTTTTTTAAGTCATCTTTTTTTAGGAAAAAGTCATCACTTTTACTTAAAGTATTTGTAGGTTTTGAAGATACCTTATTATCTGTATGAGACAATATTTGTATTGAGTCGTTTAACCTACTCGGTTGTATGTTGAAATTGCTTTTCAAGTTTCTATTATCAGAACATACTGTAATATTCGATTTTAGTAATGTACTCCCGCCATCATAATGTGCACAATCAAGAGTGCTTAATTCGAGCTCATTGGAAGGTACCCATTTATTATTATCTATGTTAGATATATTTGTTAAATAAGTTTTACTTACTTTAGGACATGGTGAGGAATTACTACACTCATACGTCTGTATAGGGTCATTTGTATAAGGTACTGGCTTAAAATCTAAGATATTTATGTTGGGTATACACTTTACTTGTCTCTCAATAAAAGGGCGAGGGGAGTGACACTCTGAATCTTGCATAGCTTGTATTTTAAAAGCTTTAACAGGTGACTCGAAACGTACTTTCTTCATGAAATATAAAAGTTTAAACTTTTAATAATATTTCAAAATTTGTTCTGTATCAATATACTATTACATTACAATAAAGAAAATGCAAAATTTAAAAACTATTAGTTGTATTTACTGTTTAGCGAAAATGTCGGTTCAACGTTTTGACATTTGAATTTCAAATTCAAACAATATAAATATCACAGACTAAAATAAATATGCAAGTTTCCATCAGGCTGAACCACAGACATTACAACCTAATAGGTTGTATTGTCTATGGCTGAAAGCTGAGTGACAGTGGAGGGGATGTGTCAGCGCATGGGTAGTGGGTACAGTCGTCCTAAAATGCTAGGCTCAATTGTTTTATATCATAAGTATAATTGTTTTATTGTAAAATCATGATAGGTACTATACTAGCTAATTTGTACTTTGGGATATAAAAAATAGATAATGTTTACTTGAGCATTCTTTTTTATATAGAGATTAATAGTAGGTTGATATCAGAAAACTTACACTAAGGCCCATTTTGTGTCTTTTTATAACCTTTTGTTTTTAAGAGTTCAAAAAACAGCAAGAAATTCTGAATGGTTCGCATTTTTATAATACGTCTCATTGCAGTCTCAGTAGTTTTCGAAGCTGCAATCCGTTTCATTCACTATAAATCATTTTTCTTTGCTTCCTATGTAAAATCATCCTCGTGCAATAGCTGTGTGTCGTTCGCGATTGATAGAATCGAACGACCCGGGTTGCGTACACGGTCGGGTCGCCAGTCGCTACGAAAACAACGATTTATTCTTGATCTCGTTCATTCGATCGAATTCACAACTGAACTTGCGAGACTGAACGACTGAATCGAATGTATGGGCTCGTCGTGACCGCCGCGGTTAGATTAGGCTGCGTTAATTCATAATGATGACATTTTTTACTGAATAAATTAATAATCTTAAAATGTAATTGTTATTATTATGTAAAATTAATACGGATTCTTCTCCGTATTTCTTCCCTTCATACTTGTTTGGCTTAGGACTGGCTAAATAGAGTAAAAGTATCACGAACTCATATTTAAGCGTATGTAATTAAAAGATCAACTGATTGTTTGTACACGATTATATTATACTAGCGGCTCACCCTCGCTTTGCTCGAGTTCGTCCCCAGCTTGCTTCTCAATAAAAACTTTCATCCCCATTTTCACCCCCATAAGGGATGATTTCCGGGATAAAAAGTATCCTATGTCCTTTCCAGGGTCTCAAACTATCTTCTTAACAAATTTCATCTAAATCGGTTCAGTAGATCCAGAGATTATCCCCTACAACGTCACAAACTTTACCTCTTTATAATATTAGTATAAATTACAATATTAATAATCTTTTAAAAAAAAATATTACTGTACTATATTTACATTACCCAATTTACGTAAATTCTGATGCTCCATTTTTATATATGTTCGCCAGACAATTATTTTAATTTTAATGCCTTTGTGGGTAGGAAAATTGAGTTTAGAGGGTGATTGGCCCCTTGGATCGGTCTGTCTTCTTCTAAAAGGTTTTAAAATAGTTGTATGGCCGACGGAAAGTGTCTGGCAGTATTGACGACTTATTTTTAAGGATATTATCTAAAATATACATGAAAATCACCTTGGAGAATGTACGTGAGGCAACTACTACTTATGAGGTAAGTAGTCTTTTGAGGTACCTTGATTACCTGATACCTGTAAATTGCCGTCTAACCAAGTTAGCAGGTAGGCATGCGATCTTAGTACATACTAACACTACCCAATCGTCCACATTTCGATCGTCATAAAATACGCGACGTCTGGCGGCCCTGGGATCTTGCTCTAATAGTAGATGTTCTGTTTTTCCAATTTTCAAATTCTGACAAGTGACAACTGACAGCTGTCATATGTAACATAACCCTTAATTTTAACCATTTATTTGTATCGTAAAATATTTATCTAAACTAATATGAATAATCAGCTATTGAAAACGTATAATCCATTAATCTTGGCATCTCGTTGGAGAGGCTATAAACATCCAGGGGGAATCAGATATCCCGGAGGGATAATATATTATCCCAGGTAATTTTTAAAATTAAACTACCTATATACATGCAGTATTATTTCAATTATTAATAAGAGATTTATTTCGAGAAGATTTAAGTAGTTTTTAAGTTAAATTTTGCAATGAAGTTATTATTATTTTTAGAAATCCAGACCATAAGGATCCTGAGTGTACACCATCAAAACTATTCAGAGTTGAACAAATTAAAAGTAGTAAACATCATCCTTGGTGGCAAAAAAGGATTCTAGCGGAATTAAAACTAAATGAAGATGTAAGAGTTGTTTCAATATTTTATAAATTAGCTATCATTTTTCAATATTTTTACCATTAATTGTCTATCCTAACCTTACTTTGTTTTTTTAGAACAACGTAGCAATCGTTAAAAACATACCAGAAATGAATGGAAAATTGTGGAAGGTAAAACATTTAGTTAGGATAACACCAATAACATTTCCTTATGGAGAACCAACAGAAGAAGATATAAAATATACTGTTCTTAAAGAAAATGGGCAATGTATAGTAACAAAGACATTAGAGCCAGAACAAAAGCAAATTGAAGCTTTAGAAATGTTTGAAAGTGATCCAAAAAAAATGGATTCTACCACAATTAAGAGAGATTCAAGGCTTAAATGGAATAATGCTTTTACAGGAGGGTTTTAAATTTTAATATAGAAATGGAAATGAATAATTGAGTGTTTCAGTTAATTAAATAAAAAGTAGGTTCAAACTTATTCTATTTTTATTTTTAATACATTTACTACATTCTATTTATAAATAAAATATTCATGTTACAAATGTTTCATTCTAAGCTTTATGTTTATAAAGTAAATAGTTAAAATGTTCAGGTGTTTTAAAGTATCTGTCAATCAATATCCCATGTTTTTTTCCAAGTCCAAATCTTGCATCTCCCCAAGAAATAACAAATGTTGGATTTAATTTCTTAAATTCTTGTAAGTGAAATTTGTGCTTAATAATGGAATCATACCAGTTTCCTCTAAAAATTGCTATGTATTCATCACCATTGTTATATAAACGGATTACAAACTTTGAAAGTAATACTTTGACTGCTGCATGAAAAGCAATAAATGCACCAAGATATATAAGGCACTCCATTGCATTATTAGCAATTACTACATCTGGGCCTATGAGGACTGGGTCATTTATAGTAGTCACATCAAAGACAAACGCAGCATAATATATGGCACTAGCCGACACAACAGCTGTTGAAGCAGTTAAATATGCGACAGTATAATTAAGAATATTCCCCATTGGAGCCTTGTATATAAGTTGCCATTTTTGAGACATGCCATCCTTTTCTCTCCATCTATCTTGAGCCTCTAAAAACTTTAAAGGATGTTGAGAGAAATACTTTACACTTCTAATTTTGCCAAGTGATTGCAATTGTGTCGGCTTAAAAAGACGTAAACAGTTCATTTTTATTTAAGTTATTGTCCTTACTTTAGAAACATCAATTATGTTTTACATAATACAGTTAAATTAATCAGAATTTGTAATATTATGTAATAATCTTTCTAAAAAGGAGAAGGAGATAATGTTATTTCAAATCATAGGTTCTTAAATTTTAACCTCTAAATATATTTTCATGTCAATAATTGTCAACAGTCAAAAAGAAAATATTTAAATTAGTGCTGCGCGACTATGAATGATTCCAGTCGAATTATTCGACTTTATAAATCACTCGACTCATTCGAATGAGTTACAAAGTAACTAATTTAATTCTTGCTCGAATTTGTCGCTAAGTATTCTGTATTAGTAATACGTTTCCTGCGACTGACAGCTTGTATGTATGTTTTACGCACGGCGCCCAACTTAATCACACCCCACAGGTAAAGGGAGCAAGTAAACTTTTACTAACCACTAAGAAACAGTAACAAGTTTATAATTGTTTAGAAGTTTGACTGAGGCACTGACAGAACGGCGACCGCTCTAACTGATTATTCGGCGCTGGAGGGGCGGCAAAGGATCCATTCGATCGTATTTCATTTTAAACTGGCGAATCGCAGTCGTGACCAATTTACATAGTTGAAACACCATTAGTAATTACTAATTAGTAATAGTTATTCGATTATTAACATTAGTATATTACTTATATTCAAGTCGAATGTATAAATTAGTAGTTGTAGATGATTCGAATCGTCAGTTCATTCGTAAGAGCGCATCGCTAACCTAAATTATCATTTCAAGCAATAATGTTGCTATGGACAAAAATGTAACTCCTCCTAAAGATGTGTCAACTCGAGTTAACTCGAGTTGGGCTTAACTCGAATTAACTCGAGTTGAATTCTCTCTGACTCGAATTGGATTTGCGTGGTAAATGAACGAATCAAGCGAGTACGTGATTGACCTTACGCAAACGCGGCGATTCGTTCGTTGTGTTCATGCTTTGTACAATCGTCAGCACTTCAGACTATACATTTATGTTGCAAAATCGCTCCTATTACAACCAAATAAGATGCCACAGTATTTAACTTAATCGCTGTCGTCCGTACTCCTGTTATAGCGTTTCAACCGAATGAAAGCGTTATAATATCCATACTAATATTATAAATGTGAAAGTATGTTTGTTTGTTTGTCCTTCTTTCACGTCGAAACGGAGTAACAGACTGGGGGTAATTTCTTGGGTGAAGATAGTTCATAGTTGGAGAGCTGGAGAGTGGTATAGACTATTTTTTACCGCCGAAGATTATCTCATTTCCATGGGAAACACGTTATAATACAACCCAAAAAAATATTTATGATCAGAATTACTTGAAACTTGGTATTAACGCTCTTCAATACAATCAAATAAATATATGTTTTAGCATTCTTCGAAATTTATCCCGTTAAGGGGTAAAATAGCGGATGAAATGTCGTATGAAACCTACCTTTTTAGAGTGTTTTTTTTTGAGTTTTAGCGCGAGCGAAACCGCGGGTTCTGCTAGTAATAATATAAATAAATAAATATAAAAAATATAAATAATTATAATTGTCCCAATAAATATTTATTTAGAATCTGTACCATTTTTTTAATATTGTTGCGAAGCCGAGTCATTAAATTGGTACAAGCAAAACAAATCATTGACTTCATTTTTCATCCAGTTAACTCGAGTTACGTAACTCGAGTTATATTTTTTCCGAGTTGGCACATCACTAACTCCTCCATTCATTGGCTATGCTGGGGAAGAGATAAGAATTTTGAGTTTTTCTCCCGCCAGATGTCGCGATCACTATGATCTACACTATATTGTAAAGCTTTAAAGCGTGGATGAAATTTTTTTATCTTATCGGTTATCCTCAGACTGAATGTAAATAGATCATACGTGTGGCATCCTCCTTTCGAGAAATCTTCTCCATTACTATACTAATACTAAGCATGAATTTATGCAACTGATATTATGATATCATTTTTAATTTTTTCGAAGATTTTATAATTTGATGACGCATCCTTAATTTTTTAATTTTTCATATTTGTATAATATGTAAGTCCAATTTTAGAAAAAGGAAGTTTTATTGTATTTCCAATAGATTAATTTAACATTAAAGCTTAGATAATGTCTGAAATTAACCAGTAATTACGGAAATGAACTTTTGTAACTATTACTGTAATTATTTTAACATTTAAAACTATTTTAATGTTAAAACCTGTTTTAATCTAATTATACAGTATAAATAAAAATAAAATAATTAAAATATATACGAGTTATATCGAGATATGTATAATATGAATGTGTATTTTTTTATAAATTTCCGTTTTCACATAAAAACCTAACAATGTTTTTTTTATTTAAACTTAAATAATGAAGTACCTGGGCGACCGAGCTTTGCTCGGAGTTTTTGGTCAAAAGTACAATTTTCTTTTTTTTTAAACTAAAAACTTGAATTAATACAAAAAAAAGTAAAAACTTTGTATACGACTGGGATTCGAACCTGGACATCTATGATAATCAACCTTGGCCGCTTGACCACGGTGTTTATGCCCGAGCATATGAAATTAGCGACCATACTTTGCGTGCGTAAGAAAACCGCATGAAAACTCAAAAACACGCGTTTTCCCAGACATAAGACTAATCTAGATCGATTTATCGCCCTCGAAACCCTGTATACTAAATTTCATGAAAATCATTGGAGCCGTTTCCGAGATTCAGATTATATATATGTATAAACTGAAAAATTAGATTTGTCACGTACTTGTCGCATAAGAGCGATATATTAACTAGAAGATTACATAAGGTGTAGCTAAGGCATGCAAAGATAAACTATTTTGTAATAAATATCATGTTTTAAAATTACGGTTTTGCTAAGGATGTAAAACAAATCTATTTCTTTTTTATATTAAAGGATAAATAATATTCAGTAAATAAAAACTAACATATGCTTAATACAATATTATGTTTGTAAAATATTTATTTATTATAAAGGTATTATAAACACTATATAACAATATGTTACTTTTAGAATGTTATTTATTTAACATCTGAAAATTTGAAGTAAAATATGTAATAACAATTTTTATTTTGTGTCTCAATAATTCTAAATGTAACAAAATTTTAATTAAACTCAACTGAAACTTAAACTAACAAAAACGATAACACAACCTTCAGGCAACATAATATTAGATTTATATTTTTTAATTTAAACAATTACTGTTTATATTATGTAGTAATCTAATTTTTATTGAATTAGTCATTATTACCGATACAGAGGCCGAATTTATAGTTTTTAGAATTTTGTCTGTCTGTCTGTGTCCACATCACGAGAAAACCACTGGACAGATTTTGATGACATTTTGTATGCTGATAGCTGGTTATCCGGTTCAACATATAGGACACTTTTTACTGCGGAAAAATATCTCATCTCTGAAAAATCTATACAAAACAACCTGAGTAGAGACGAAACCCAGCGAAGCGAGGCTGAGTCGCTTGTAATATATAGTATAAAAGCAAGATAATAATAATACAAAACCCACCTTGGGTTTGAAAAAAAATATATCTTAGTTATTATTATCATCTTATGAAAAGAGCAGCTAAATGTTACTTTTGTAGCATACATGTGAAATAATAGTGTTTTATAAATGTTTGCACTATATATAAGTAATTGAAAGGTAACTTATAAACTTAGTTAAAACTAAAACCAATAATTCATAGTCACAGCTGTATATGATTATACTTGTACAAACTCAAGAATAGTTAAATAAAATGAATGTTGTAAGTAAACATAAAATTATAATGAGATCGGGCTGTTACATCTTTTTTAATATTTTAATGTCATATTGTAATATTATTATATATACTTAAGGTAAAATACATAAAATTTTAACCATTTTTGCTACCTTATGAAGAATAATCATGTAACCAATTTTATTATTTACATAACAATTTTTTAATTTATTAAAATTAAAATAACATGATATATTCATTTAGTTGTTACTGTTATAAAATAATTAAATAAAAAAAACAATAGATATAGTTAGTTATATGATTGCAATATTATATATTATTATGTTGAGCTGTTAGATGATGATTTCTGTTCATGACTTTTAATTATTTCTAATTTTGTGATTTTAATTGGCTCCTCCTTTAGATTACGTGATTTAGATAACAAGTACTGAGTGAATAAATCATTTTTATTGATATCCATGTCCGCTAAATTATTTTTATTATAGTTTATATTTGATATATTATTGCTTGTATTGTACACAGTATCACCAGGACTAGAATCAATTTTAAGTCTCTTCACCTTTCTATTTTCTGGCTTAGGATTTATGTCGACAGGTTTCTCATCAGTACTAGTTTTCCTTAAGCTTTCTGGCAATGCGTTTGATTTGAGCTTGACTAGGGTTGTGTTGACGACGGAGCAGTCAATTTGCATTAAGGTTACATGATCACTCATTAGAGAATCTGCAATATGAAAATGTTTCGTTAATGTTGATATAAATTATTGAAAAGTAAAATAAAAGACATGTTATTACATATTATATTATTTTCATTGTAGCATGGTGTGGGTGACATTAGGCAAATCGTTCCTTTTCACTAATTAACTAATGGTCCTATGATTTACTAACAGAATTACTGCTCTAATCTAAATAATATGAGCGTACGGTACTAAATCATAGAAACCTGTAGTAAATAAAAATGGAACCCCTAATACTATGTTACGATTTTTAAGTAAATTCAAAATATTAAAAAAACATTGAAAATTGTTATGCATGTAAAATACGTTATTTTAGGGACTTTAATGGCACAATGGATTGTTCATATTCATATAGGAAGTACTTTGTGTACATTATTTAAATGTTTGTTTTTTAAATATAAAATAACAATTTATTAACAAAAATGTAACACGTCGAAGTTTTACGTAACTGAAGTAACCATATTTTTTTTGTTTCATTTTGAACTGATAGTAAAACTAAGGTAGTATTTTAAAATATTCTTCTTTGAGATATTACCCTGAAAATATTTATTGATAATGGTATCAATTGAATGTTGTCACTTTCTAGTTCATATGCAGAACTAAAATACCATTAACTTAATGAATATTAGATAAGTATTTAACAGTTTTAATGGTAACATGTTAAAAATATTTCTTGTATTAATTAAAAAACCATCCAACTCACCATTTCCAGATCTTGCTGGTAGAATCAACGCCATTTTTGGTGGTCTCGTTACATTATGATTTACAGCTGGCAATAACAAATGTTCTCCCTTCCCGACACCTACTACATAGAATGTATCGTCTCTTCTATGTAATGCTTGAAGTAACGCGTTCCATTCACCAAATTCATCCACATTTAATTTATCAACAGGTTTCCTTAGTGGTTTATGATACAGCCTTTCATAATAAATTGCACTTTCAGGGAATATATCTTTATCTGTTTGTGAATTTCGTCTTAATCTTCTTAGGCGGGATCTCTCACGTATGCTTTTACCATTTTTAATTGTATGTGGCACGTCGATAATACTGTTGTCAAGATTTAATTTGTTGAAGAGTCTATATGTTTCCAATAGTCCACCTAAAATTTTATAAATAATTCTTTAGCTTTTAATTTACTATAAGATAACAAAATAGGTCAGCACGAATCGTATGAAGTCATAGTAAGTATAAGTACACTATCAATGTATGCACGCAAGTGGACTTTACATGACATGGGCAGTCCAACAGAAAGCTTCTTCTACAAACATTCTGGCCACTGTCCACCACAACAATCTCACGAAGATCATGCAGCAGACATTATTATTAAAAATAAATAAATTTGCACACACAAGTACACTCTCTATTTCTTTCTTAAATCCGACATTCCATAGGATTCGATATGACCCACAAGGGATCAGCCGCAGAACCGAAACCCACACCGCCAACTATTAACTCTCTACAGCTGTAAATTTCTTGACTTACTTGAAATCCTCAATAAATATATATACATACTAATTATATATACATAATAATTAGCTCAAATCGGGATTCGAACCGAAGACCTCGGAATAATAAAATAATTTTTCCTTTTGCTATTTAAACCTCTGAATATAACCCTTTCACATACCAGCTATTTGTTCTTCATCTAAATAAACATTATGTTTTTTTGGAGCGTTCGTCCAGTTTAAAGTTTTTCCTCCTCCAATCCACCGTTTAAGTTCGCCAACTATACGTATACTCTCGGTTTGATTGATTTTTGCAAAATCATTTAATGTAGCGTTCGGGCAGTCGACACCTTCATTGCTTCGATTAAATGAATCATAATCTGCAATAAAGGTTAAATATTAAAAAAAATCTCAGTAATAAGGCTGCGCACTGGCTTCAATTTTATTTTGTTTATTAAATCCTATGGCGTATTTACTACATTTTGAATAAAAATTATGCGTAAAATATTTGTCAATTTTTTGTCCAATAACATTCTAATATTAGAATAATCAATATATATAAAAATATAATTTTAATTACCAGTAGACATTGCATCTTTGTTATCATCAGTCCACAAGAGATGCCGTGAATTCACATGCGTTGTACTTGGTTGAGAAAATGTTCTTGTGTTCCACCTGAAAAAGATAATCCATACTAACATTACACATGAGAAAGTAACCCTGTCTGTCTGTTACTTGTTCACGTTGAAGCTGCTAAACAGTTTCGATGTTATTTGGCAAGGAATTCATAGATTGCATCATGAAGAAGGGCATATGCCTCGTTTTATCCCTATCCCTTTTATTTAGAATGCGAGCGTAAAAGCAAACTAAAAGATTCGTTTTTTATTTGTGTGTATTTCATAATGTATAAATATTAAATATTCTAGAAATTTGTCAATCATTAGCTCTTTTTTTCATAGCTATACAAAACTAATATAGTTCCAAAATAATTTTAAATATTATTAGTGGTATTATTATATTACTTTAAGGTTATATTTAGTGATATTATTCATTGACATTTGAAACACATCATTTATAATACAAGTCTCTGAACACTCCAATATAAGTTTTTGTTACTTACCCTATAACATTCCAATTAAGGGATACCATGAAGACCATTGCGAATATAACAGCTATGTTCTTTTTAGGTATTAAAATAGAAGTGTCGAGTCGTGGAATCTGAAAAGCATAAAGATTGCTTATTTTTATATAATTGTATTAGGATTTTGTGGCAAATATTCTATCTAGGAATAGTTAAAGTATTTTTTGTAATAAGAATGATAGTTTTAAAACTAAAAATACCCTTTTGACAAAATGATATAATATAGGGAAGTCAAAACGAATCAAATAAGTAAAGCTCATATTTCACCTTCTTATCTTTCAAATCGATACAACAATCAGAAGTAGGTTAAAGTCGAATTCCAAGGTTTGATTATATGTTACTATTAAATGTAATACTCTAACATAAGTTCCGCTCGCGTTCACATTTTACGCATAGGTACATATTTTATTTCATGGATTAAGCAAGCATAATTTGCATAGATTTAAGTGCCGTGAAATTAGATATTAAAACACTGGATGAGTAACTGGGTTTTGTGAAGTAAAAATTAATGCTTTGTTGCAGTTTAATATAATAATATAATTTTCTTAAATTGAATAATTTGATTTTTCAAATTAATTTTACAAACCATATTAAAAACATTTTTATATAAGTAAATACTTTGTTTATATAATAATTTTTATTTTTTTGCATTTATAGTTTAGTAAAATCAAGGCCATAAAATCGTACCTTTCGAGATCTTCCTTTAGACTCTAGTTCATCCCTTAACAACTTATTTTCAAGGCGTAATCTCGCAATTTCTTGGTGGGCCTCTAATAATTGTTGTTCCAATGCAGTAACATACTCTTTTTTCTTTTGCCGAGATTGACATGCAGACTCTCTGTAATTATATATTAATATGAGTATGATTATGATTTATAAAACTTTGAAGTATAAATAAATACAACTTTTGAAATTATAAATAACTTAATTTCGAAGCAACACCAAACTTCCCACAGTATGCCAATAACATTTCATAAACGATGACTGATGATGACAATATAGAAGTTAATTCTCCTATCATAAAAAGAGCATACCTATTCTTGATCATTCTCTGCTGTTTTTTAAAAGCTTTAATTTCAGCTTCACTAAATGTAGATAAGTCTATAAAGGAACTCTTTGGCTCATCCTTTATACTTTGGTGTGTGTTAGAAGTGTGACGGACATCTGGGCTAGGGCTTATCACTATGCTCCTTGTAGACGGGGGAGTCTGAAACAATATATTCTGAAATACATATCTATAAATATTTTCTATAGCATTAACTATTCAAGCGTAAATATCTATTTCCTGAGGTCTGCAACTGATGCAATAGGGCATTGATGCAATTTCAGTTCATGTTTTTGTACTGTTTAGTTATTATTTGATCAATTTGTAATTTGACTTATATTATATGACTTTTTTAACATTAATTAAATTAATTATTTTAGGTGACAGGTGTTGACTTATAAATATTTGTTATTGTATTTGAATTGTATTAATTATAATTTAAAGTATATGTTTGATTATGTAATTATAGCGAATGTTATGTACACTTATAAAGACATACATATCGAAATACTTATTATTGTCTTATAAATGTATATGAATGTTTTAATATGTGTGTTGTTAGTGTACTTTTCTAAATAAATTAAAAATATATATGTTTCTTATTGGTGTTAAGTAGTGAAGGGCCGAATGTAGTTTGAACCGAATACGAACTTCGGCCGAACATTCGGTGAGAATGAAAAATTCGGCCGAGCTTCGGTTAACTTCACCGCGCTTTCACGAGAGACACGTTGTTTTATATATATTTTTTTCCTCACTAATAATTAAAAATACTTAATGTTTCTGAGTATTTAGTTAGTGAACTAAAAACGTGATTTTTTAAATTCAATTTACTAATTGTAATCAAGATGTTTGTTAGAAGAATACTAAGTTTATTTCATTTTATCTATTTAATTAGACAAAGATTTTTGAGACTGTTAAATTATGAAGATCTAGCTTAATTTTTTATCGCAAACGTGTTAAAGTTTACATATTCCTAACTAAAATAAATGACTATGCAGACCGATCGGAATCCGTTTATTTTTAATAGAAAAAAATATTAAAACCTGAAGTTTAACGTCTTTAAAATGTTAGCAGGTAAATAATGATCAAAAATCCGTAAAATGCCCCCGATGTCTCTCCGATGTGTCTCACAAGGCTACTCCCGAGAAATGTAGGGATGAAAGGCGTTGAAAAACATTTTTTTTATTTGTAGCTTACTGTGACGTCCTATCGAAAAATGTTCTCTACAAAAGTTGTAGGTCTAGTAAAAATCTATAACTTTTATAGATTACATTTATTACAATAACCTCATAGTTTGAGAGATATTTACAAAATACAGTTTTTCAAATTTTTCTTGGTTTTTTATTTTTAATTTCTGCAATTTATTTTTATTTTTATGAAACTAACGAAATGCAATTTTCGAAATATAACTATTTTTCAACGCCTTTCAGCCCTCCATTTCTCGGAGGTAGCTGGACTTCGGGGGCATTTTACGGATTTTTGTTTCCACATACCTATTAACGTTTTGAAGATATACAACTTCAGGTTTTATTTTTTTTGTTCCCAAACCGAATTCCGATCGGACTAATGAGTATATAAAATACTTCATTTTATTTTATTGTTATGACAAACATGCTTTCTATAAATTTCAGTCAAAATAGTGGAGGTAGGTATTTTTTTTTCTATTGCCGAATGTTCGGCATTTAAAACAAACTTCGGCCGAATGCCGAAATTCGGCTCAAACTGCCGAAATTCGGTTAAAACGAATGTAAAACGAATTTCGGCCCATCCCTAGTGTTAAGTGTTATCATGATTACATTTACATTACTAAATTATAAACATTTTAAATATATTACCATAATTTGCAAGGTTTAAAAAGGCTTTGAGAAATGAAGCAGTCAAGCCAGTTATGTTGACCTTTGAATAGATTAATGATCATTTTATAATAATACAAAATAGGAATTAGATTATAATATTTTATTTTATTAATAACCAATATACTTTACCTCAATATGGTAACCATTATTTGATATTTGGATTGGCTTGTTGTTTGATAGTGGTGTTATAGAAATCTTGCCATTCTTGGTACTCTCTGCTGGTATATTTGCTGGTTTAGTCAAAAAAGTTGTGATAGGTTTCAAAATTCTTGGCAATCTTTTCTCACTTAATAACTGATTATGTCTATCTTCCTTTTTTATTCCATTAGAATTTTCATTCACCACATTGAAAATTGAATTAGTAAGATGAATAGTTGTGCCTAAAAAAGAAAAATAATAAATAAATAACACACACATATATTAGTGCTGTACCTTTTTGTTTATGGCTTACAATTACCTACAACTACAATGTATTGATAATTTACCTTCTACTTTATTTGCTATAGTTTTTACAAAATTTTGTTGATAAGTATTGTCTTTCTTTACAACCTGTAAAATATGATACAAAGTTATTTTTAAATGTAGCGAAAATCATATGGATAATATTATTTTATTTTGAATATAATAAAATATGAATAACAAAAAAATACAAGATATTCTTTTTACCTTAATGACACCATTTTCTATTGCCATAACATGACTGGATTTTTCGAAAACTTTTAAACTTGTTTGTTTACTTTCAGAAAGCTCTAGATTTGTACTATCAGGTGCTAAAAATTAAGGTTATAATTAAATATGAATTAATGTCTCTAAATAAATAATTTGTTATTGTAAATACCTGTTTTCTGAAGAAATAATTCAACATCTTCTAATTTTAATTCATTGGTTGGTTCATTGTGGAAGTTCCAGTCAAGAGGCGACTGAGATGAATGTCTGGCTGATGAATCACTGGATCCACTATAAAAATTGTTGTATAATTAAACCCATGTTTATTTAATGTTGTTACATTTTTGTGAAGTAAATTTTCATTAACAATTATTAAATTAAAACGAATAAACGGATTAAAGAGTATTAGTCTTTCCTCACTTCTTAGAATCATCATCACTGCCTGAATCAGAGTTGCTGCTTTCATTTGAGGAAGATTTAATACTTTGTACTGGTGATATTATTGGTACCAGACCAGCATCGGCCAGGATTTCACTAGGAGATGCATCTGCAACATCTAACCAGGATAGTTCATTGTACTCCTGGGTTAATTGATCCAGGAGATCTTCATCTGAAAATCAGTACATTTTATTATATATAAGAAATCTATTTTCAAAATATGACGTATATTATTTAGAACGCAAAAAAACTAAAATAAAATCATTTCTACCATTGTTAGTAAGGATGATAAATAGTTATTATAAATAGAAAGTGCTATAAATAATAACTCATAATTAACTTCTTACTTAAAAATTGGTTAACTTGAAGGTCAGTACAAGCATTTATTGTTTCACGATGAATAAACATGTACATTGCACTAACTTTTGTAATCAGCCGGACATATTGTAAACTAAAGTAATAATGTAATTACCGTATAAACACTCCTTACTTTCGACCAGTACGTCCGTATCCATGGAAGTATTCACTTTATGAAATCTTTTTTCGACTATATTAAAGATTTAAATAATTTTATCACAACACAATACGCCTCATCCAACACGCAGGTTTATTTATGTTGTTTTAATCTGTGATTTCATGATTTGTGACTTCAGACTTGTGATGTTTTGCATTGTGCATTGCTTGGCAAAAGCATATTCGTTTTGAAATATTTTTCTTACAAATAATGGTGACCGTGAATTCATGTATGAGAAAATATAACGTAAATTAGAAAAAAATATTTTATTTATAAATTTAAACAAAGCGATGTTAATTACTGATGTCCTAACATTTATAACTTTAAACATACTCAAATGAATGGAACGTCACCTTTTTGACATAAGACCGATTGTTTGATGTTTCGTTTCTGCAGCCGATTGATTGAATCAATCAGTATTTCTTCTGAAATATAACTTTTAATGCTCTATCATGCTTTGTTTGCAATGTCTTATGTGATAAAGTATATTTAAATGCTTTTATGCAAACATTTAGTGTGTGCAAGATGTCATCGATGTGTTAAACGAATTGGTTCCGAAAATGTCTGTCCCCGAGGAGCAGGACGATTTCATATTTCGGCCGCAACAACATTTAGACTCTAAATGGCTAAATCCTGACTTACAAGAGGCTCTTCATGATCCAGAGGCATTATGTTCTATGTTTAACAGCTTATTGCAAGACAGGGAAATATATTTCGATGCCAGAAACGGATTGGTCAATGGTGCTGGTATTACGGCTAAACTTGGAGATAGTGGAAAATATTATTGTGGCTTAAGAGTAAGCATTATGAGGAAAACCATAAGCTATATTTAAATATAATGTTTTAGTTTAAGTATTACTATTTTGCTGCAATATTCTTAATGCACATTTTTCAGATCTTGACATGTACTTGTTGTGATGGTCTTTGTGGTCCTCACTCGGGATGCGCATGCACACCTTGCACAGCTCTTTCAACTGAAGAAGAATTACGTGCCTCTATTCAATCAAAAATTGTTGCACCACAACCCTCTCTTCAGGTTATAGATGATATAAAATGGAAGCTAGATCCAGGTGAAATAAACTGATATTTCTTTATTCTTATATCAAAAGACTTTTCTTAATCAATAGTATATACTCTTATTAAATAAAACTAACTTTTCGGATTATTTCGCGGATTTATTTTGATTTTTGGTTCCCGACGTTTCAAATGCTTTACAGCATCCATGGTCACGAGAGAGAATTGTAAAAACAAATTTGTAAAAGTATATATTAATAGTGTTGCTTAGTAAGTTGTTTTTAAATAATAGCAAACTAAATTAAAATGATTATCCTTAATTAATTTTAACTTTTTTAAATTACACATAGAACAATTATATGGCTTTAATAATTAATACTATATTTTTATATTTTTATTTATGGTTATAAATATAATAATGGCAACACTAAATATAGATTACTAATAAATATTTTTTAAAATTGTAATAATTATAAAAATAATAGCAAAAATTAAATAAATAATTTTCCATATTCAATTATAATTAAAATTATAAAAATATTTAAAGTTAAAAATATTGTAATGTAATTGGTGCAATTTTCATTTTGTTAATTGTGGGTAGGCTGTCTGTAACAACTATATCTTTAAGACATGTAACACCTCAGTCTCTCCCGTGACCATGGATGCTGTAAAGCATTCGAAACATCGGGAACCAAAAATCAAAATAAATCCGCGAAATAATCCGAAAAGATAGTTTTATTTAATAATGTCAAACATTCGCGTAAATCTAAGAAAGTATTAGTATATACTCTTGTTTTATACTAAGAGAATATGTCAGAAAAATATAAGTATATTTTCTTAAAATATTCTGTTTTTTTAAATCTTTTAAGAACTGTTCTCATAATCTAGTAAAAGAAACACCAAACGCTAATGATGACTATTACTATACATGCAGCTTATTTGAATTCTTATTAAAAATAGATAATTTCAAATTTGATAAAATTTCTATTACTTATGTCTCAAATTATTTTAAATATAATTATGATTTCTAATACATAGGACCAGAATGTCTGCAAAATTTAATGGATTCTCTAATTTGGGAGCAGCGTGTGAGAGCCATCAACACTACTGTTAGTTGTCCATTTATATCTCAAATTCGCCGCCTAATTGTTCTTTGTCATAGACACCTTGTAGCTGTTATAAGGTAAAAATATTCTTGAAATTATATTAATTATTTAATATCATACTTATTTTTATATATTATACTGTGGCATAATTTTCTTAAATTTTTAGGGACCATAATAATCATAAAGATGTAAAAAAGGTTACATTGGAGAAAAAACCTCCTCATGGTGTTAGCAATAGAGCACTTAGTAATGTGGTTAGTACCTTAAACAAGCAAGTGGAACTCTCAAGTGAAACTCAAGAGGAGACTGATGAACAAACTGAAGATTCTGAGAGGTGTGTAGCAAAATTTTCATACAAAATTAATAGTATCTCCTTCAGGTAAAAACGGTCTAGCGGTAGTGCTTTCTGAAGAGCTTCGGAATGGTCTCCTTGAAGTTGACCGTTGCTGTGACCGGCTGATGCGGGTAAAGGTACTGATTGAGGGTGTTACCACCAACTTAATCAGTGCCTATGCCCCCCAGGCAGGCTGTAGTGAGGCCGAGAAGGAATCCTTCTGGGAGCAGTTTGAAGAGGTACTACGCGCTGTACAGACTACCGAAGTGATAGTTGTTGGGGGGGACTTGAACGGTCATGTAGGTAAGGCAGCTGAAACGTATGAACGTGTCCACTGTGGTTTTGGGTTTGTTCGTCGCAATGCAGAGGGAGCACACATTCTAAGAACCTGTATCGCGTCTGATCTGGCCATCGTGAATACGTTCTTCCAAAAGAATGCTCAGCACCTTATCACGTATAAGAGCGGTCCTCACTCAACTCAAATTGACTATCTCCTGACCAGACGGTGTCATATTGGCAAGGTGACTAACTGCAAAGTCATTCCGGGTGAAAGCCTAACGGCCCAACATCGTCTCCTTGTCATGGACTATATGTTTACCCCGAAAAAGAAACTAGCCGAGAAACGCAAACCTAGAATCAAGTGGTGGTTACTGAATGGACCGATGCGGATGGACTTCTTGGCGGAGGTTGAGAAGCAAAATGTATCGAATGACACCGAAACCGCCGAGGAGGCTTGGGATCGAGCCCAGTCAGTAATTACCGCGGCAGGAAGGCGAGTTCTTGGCGTTTCTAAGGGAGGACGAGTCATCGACAAGGAGACGTGGTGGTGGAATGATCAGGTGCAGGGGGCGATTCGAGAAAAGAAGACTGCGTTTAAAGAGTGGCAGCAAACCAACACTGCTGTAGATAGAGAAGAGTACAATGCAGCCAAACGTGCTAGCAAGAGAGCTGTAGCCAGAGCCCGCAGCGATAGCTTATCACCATTATATGATAAGCTAGAAACTGCGGAGGGGCAAAAGCTCATATACAAGCTGGCACGTGCCCGGGATAAAGCGACGCAAGATATTACAAAATGTCTTTGCGTCAGGGACTCCCAGGGCACGCTGCTTTGTAACCAGGCCTCTGTGAAGGAGAGATGGAAAGATTACTTCCGGGAGCTCCTGAACAACCAGCACTTATATAGTCTTCCCCCCGAACCGCCCCCTAACCTAGGACTTGTTGCCCCAATAACACCTGACGAAACTCGGGATTGTCTTCGCCGCATGAAGAACAGAAAAGCGGTGGGACCTGACGACATACCGATCGAGGCGTGGAAATCGTTAGGCTCTCTTGGTGTACTCATGCTTACTGATCTCTTTAACTGCATCCTGAACACTGGAAAGATGCCTAACCAGTGGCGCTTAAGCTTCATTACCCCTATATACAAAGGCAGGGGCAGTGTTCAGGATTGCGGTAGTTATAGAGGGATCAAAATCATGTGTCACACCATGAAGCTGTCTGTGAGTCTGCTGTCTCTGAGTGTCAATATGGGTTCCAGCCGGGATCGAGCACCATTGACGCCATTTTTGCCCTTAGAACTTTGGTCGAGGCTTACAGGGAGAAAAGGAGAGCTCTGCATTTGGCATTTTTGGACTTGCAGAAGGCCTTTGACTGTGTGCCTCGTCAATGCATCTGGTGGGCGTTGCGATTCAAGGGCGTGCCCGAAATCTATATTGACATTATCAGAGACATGTACCACAATTCCACTTCCGTGGTTAGAACCGCTGTTGGCGATACCGAGCCCTTTCCGATCACTGTAGGGGTCCACCAAGGCTCGGCTCTCAGCCCGTTCTTGTTCAACGTAGTACTAGATGTTGTCTCTGCCTGCATCCAGGACCAGCCTCCATGGCTGATGATGTATGCAGATGACATAGCGCTCGTTGATGAGAGCCGTCTGGAGCTGGAGCGTAGGGTCAACCTGTGGAAGGGTACGCTTGAGAACGGCGGTCTCAAACTAAATGTGGCAAAGACCGAGTACATGGCTTGCGGGAGTCCGGACTCTAGCACCATCCAAATAGGGCTTGAACCAGCCGTTAAGTCGGAGAAGTTCAGGTACCTTGGATCCGTCCTACACGAGTCCGGTAGCATCGACCACGACGTTCAAGCCCGTATAAGCGCTGCTTGGGCCAAATGGCGAGAGGTCACAGGTGTGGTCTGTGATCGCAGAATACCGCCCAAGCTCAAGGGACAGATATACAAGAGCATCATCCGACCGGTCCTTTTATACGGGAGCGAGTGTTGGCCAGCGCTATCTCGGCACACTCAGGAGCTTCACGTCACGGAGATGAAGATGCTGAGGTGGATGTGTGGCGTAACGCGGGCTGACCGCATACGCAACACGTTCATCCGGGGTAGTCTCGGGGTCCGTAACGTAGCGGATAAGCTCCAAGAGCGGCGTCTGAGGTGGTATGGTCATATCGCACGTCGGTCTGAGGACTATGTCGGAAGGAAGTGCCTTGATATGTCTGTCCCTGGAACAAGACCTCCCGGGCGCCCAAGAAAGCGATGGCTGGATGTCGTGAAGAAGGATATGAGAGCCAATGGACTCACACAGGATGACGTCAAAGACCGTGCAAAGTGGAGGAGACTTAGTAGGAAGGCAGACCCTGGCAATAGCCGGGATTAATAATGCCAGGCAGAAGAAGAAGAAGATATAGTTTACATGATGATATTATAACACTTTCTGACTTATAAAACTTTTGCTGTTATTTTTGTTACTTTATAGTTATATTAAAACTCAAACTTAAGTTAAAACTTTCAGATTTAAAATTTTGAATTTAAAACTTTAAAAAGATGATTGATTCAGACATCTTTTTTACTAAAATTTGTCCTTTAATTGCCATCCACACATCTGCTTACAGTTTTTTAATTGATTACATGATTAAACTCAAAAAAATATTTATTTATTTTATTTGAGACAACATATTTTAGCTCATATCATATATTTAAAAGACTTTTTTTTAAATAAAATTGTTGTATTTCTGCTTATGTAGATATGTACCGGAAAAATTAATTCAAAAAAATATTTTTAGTGCATTCGGTCTAGCACGAGTAGGCGCGCGAGCTGCTTTACGTCTCGCTCTGTCGCTCGTACGACGCGCGTGGCGATGTGGTGAAGATGCAGACGTGTGTTCAGCTTTGCTGAAAGACGCTTTGGACGCAGTGCGAGCGTTACCTGACGCGGCACTATATGCGGGTGGTGGGCAGTTGAATTCCATCGCACAACAAGCACCACGCTCGCAGAAGATATGGGCGGAAGTGGTGGACAGTGCTGCCAAGTTCCTACATCAGGTTGTTGCTGGGTAAGTTTTGATATAATAAATTTAGGTATTTTATGGTTTAATGTTATAATGGCATTATTAATCATTGATTATTAAAATCAATTAAAATTACCAATTGGTAAAAGTGTATTATTAAATCACTATAATTATTTCCACACTTTAACTACGAGTAGCTCCAAGCTTGCTACCTGTGCCCTCATGTTCTTCAGTAACTTCTACATTCGTGATAACATAAAGAATAATAGCGTTATTGTTAACTTACGAGAGTCGTGTCTTCAGGCCCGTTAAAGGCCGACTATGCATTCCGCACCCACAAATTTTCGCCTTTGTAATATTAGTGTGATAGATAGAATATCTAGGTTTTCAATAAATGTGTTATGTTTAGTACATATATTACAATTTTATTAAACAGGGAAGTAGGATGCAACGTACCGCAAGGAGATTGGCGTACGTCACTATGTGTATGGGTCGAGCTGTGTGCTCGCCGCGCTGAACTACCCGCTTTGTTGAAAGCAGCAGATGTTCTCGTCACTTTACCACCAAAGCAGAAACGACAACCAGACAATAGGTAAAATAGTGTAAAATACTTATGGTTTATTGTAATATTGTGTGGTTAAAAATGTAAATATGGTAAGACATTTTGACCACACGTTTGGTTTAGTTTGTAGTGCTTTGCCAGGCTGCCTGCGTTCGCGGATGCAGTCCCACTGGGGGCATTCGTTTGTGTGATGAGCACGAATGTTTGTACTCCAGTCATGGGTTTTTATATTTATAATATGTATGTATTTAAAGTTATATATGTGTAGTGTATGAACTATCTGGTATCCATAACACAATTCTCGTAGCTTACTATGCTAGCTAACTTGATGATGCTGTGTGTTAATGTCCCAACATATTTATTTATTTATATATGCATGTATATGTATGTGGATTTTACATGGTGATAGAGGATGCGGAGTTCAAGCCACATTTCTTTACTTACAATTTCATTTATTTTTTGCATTATTTACTTTGTAAAAGTAATATCATGGATTTACAGAATTGTGCTAGAAGAATGCACAGCGCCATTAGGCCCTTTTCTAAGACGCATGGCAAAAGTGAGCGCTCCTAATCCATTGATCAATAGTGAATCAAATGCAGAGAGTAATCCAACAGAAGTGTACCTCAAGTAAGTTCATATTAAATTGTAGATTGTAGTTGCCAATGAAGTTACCCATTTCTTTGAAAGATATTTAAATTTCAACATATTAAATAAGTGCTTAAAAATGCAAATCACAGGATTGTTCATAGTTGCTGTAAATGCTTATATATTTATTATTTCCAAACTGGTAATTGATATTTATATACTGATTATATATAAACTTTTTATTGCTATTTTTACTGCATTGTACCTTTGTAGGGAGCTAAATATCCCAAGTGGCGATGGACTAATGAGTGTAAAAAAAGCAGGAATTGCATTGCTCTGCCATTTGGACAGACTCGGTGCTCCTTTATTACCACCTTTGAAGGGATTTGTCACCGTAAGTTTTAATCTAGAAATAAAATAAAGTTAAATTTTGTGTACAAAAATTTTTAGTTTTAAAATTTATTGAATAATATTTTTAGTGTACAGAGTCAGCGCAAGAAGTAGTATCAGTTGGATCAGGACTCTTGCAATTGGGCAGTCTACGTATACAACAAATAGCGTGTGCTGAAAAATTAGCCTTGCTATTAAATCATGATGGTGTTGTGTACACTATGCCTTATGATAGTATGACTCCGCATCTGGTTCCAGGTTGGTGTTACGTCAGTGTTAGTTAATTATGTTATCGTTAATTGTACATTTTAGTCCCCTGCCGTTCAGTTTGTGTTTGTCCAGACTCATCTCGGAAACTGCTGTATGGGCTTTCAGTTGTTTCGTTTCACAAACATCTGAACGAATTTTGATGAAATTTTAATGTAATCTCTCGACGACACGTTTGGCTCAGTTTGTAGTGATCCTACTTGCTGTGCCAGCGGTCGCGGGTTCGAGTCCCGCTGGGGGCATTCATTTGTGTGATGAGCACGAATGTTTGCACTCCAGTCATGGGTGTTTATATTTATAATATGTATGTATTTAAAGTTATATATGTGTAGTGTATCAACTATCTGGTATCCATAACACAAGCCTCGTAGCTTACCATGGAACTAGATGGCACTGTGTGTTAATGTCCCCACATATTTATTTATTTATTTATTATAATGTAGCTTATACGTCAGAGTAACATATATATAATTGATAAAGCTACAGTCAGCGCCGGATTTACACTAGGGGAACTCGGGGCTAGTGCCCAGGCCGGCAAATTTTTAGAGGCGGCAAAATTCGGAGGGTGGGAAAAAAATTCTCTTCGCGTTATCGAAATGCTTTATTTAATTTCCATAAAAAATAAATAATTAAAAAAGATTAACTAGTACATTTTTCGAAAAATTGAAATCATTTATAAATATTTTTTTGCATTTTTCATAAAATTAATTAATATTAAAAAAAATGAGCTTCATCGAGATTTTACCCATTTTATGCAAAATTTCTATAACTGGGCGGCATTTTTTAAAATGTCCCAGGGGCGACGGTAGGATTGAATCCGGCACTAGATATAGTAATACATAACGCTGCCGAAGCCACGGGAAAACGCTAGTTCATAAACTTAAACCGTATATCTCAACAGGTCTAGAAAACAAGATAATAACACAAGTAGCGTGCCACCCGACCGGCCGCCACTACCTGTGCCGGTCGTCGTGCGGCGGCGCGTGGTCGTGGGGCGCGGGCGAGGACGGGCGGCTCGGGCACGGCGACACGGCAGCGCGCGACGCGCCGCAGCCGCTGCACCACCTCGCGCACCACGACGTCGTGCGCGTGGCCGCCGGGCATGCGTGCAGGTGCGTGTGTTGTGGGTTTGTGGAAGGAAATGTAAAATTAGTTACAAGTAATTATTACGGTCAGTATAGGGTGGGATTTGTTGTAAGCACCCCGTACCCGAAGAGTGTCAAAGGGACCCTATTACTAAGCCTCCGCTGTCCGTCCGTCTGCCTGTCAGCGGGTTCTATCTCATTAGTATATAGTGGTATATCTTGTATGTACGGAACCCTTCGAGTGCGAGTCCGACTCGCACTAAGCAAGTTTTTTGATATTTATATAAGTGGTCTGGTGGATTGATGTCTTTTGAGGTATAATTACTTAAAAAAATATGGAATTATGAGAATGTACATACTAAAAAATACTACTGAATATATAAGTTTATCGCTTTCTGATTATTATTTACGTATTATGTGGACTACCACTAATGTTTATTATAAACTAGTGCCTTATCCTCGCTACGCTCGGGTGCGTCCCTAAGGTGGGTTTTAAAAAGATATAAATAGTTATTAGCCAGCGTTAGCCATGTACATTTAATTATTTTTTTTCGTGAATTTTTCCAATGTTTTAATGGTTATTCTGCTATTCGGGACGGAGATAAATCCAAAAAATCAAAGATCATAAAAATCGATCTCGCAGTTCTTGAGTTATAAATGGTGTAATTAACCGGACTTTGTTACTCAGTGCGGTGATAACATCACGAGGTGCCCTCTATACATGGGGGCGCGGCGCGCACGGCCGCCTCGGGCACGGCACCATCGAGAGCTGCCTCACGCCACAACCGGTTTCCTTCAACGCACACAATATTGAACGCATTATAGACGTAGCTCTTGGTAATTATTATGAAAAAAAATGTAAATAAAATGTATATTATCAATTATGTAATGAATTTAAAAATATTATATTAGGAAAGCTGTAGTCATAATGCATAAATGAAACAGAAATGGTCAGAATTTTTATTGCATCATATTTACATCACTATCTATGTTTTATTTACATAATTCTCTTTTATTCAGCTTAAACTGAAAATAACTATATATTGCATTGCTATCATATTTAACACCTCCAGGAAAATTTCTAAGAAATTAATTAAATTTCTAACAAATCTATTGTTAACTGTAACGCCGGCGTCTCCGCGGTCGTTGAGGGAATAAAAACGCTGGAATATCAGTATTTCTTTATTCTATGTTCCTCCACATTGTTTGTATCCGAAATGATCAAGCAACCAAATAACACTTACTAAATGTAAACTTGATCTGATATCAGGGTGGGGCGAAGGGCAAACCCTGTGCTGCACGTGGGAGGGCGCGGTGCAGGTGTTCGGCGAGGGCGAGGCGGGGACGCCGCGCGCGCTGGCCGCGCTCGCCATGTTCCGCGTCACGCGCGTGTACACCGGCGAGCACTGGCACGCCGCCTTGACTGATGGGTGAGTGGAATGGAGTTATAGTGCATATGTTAAATATTGAAAAAATGTTATTTTTTCGTATTATTTATTAACTGTATTGTTGAATCTGCTAATATTATATTTTATATGGTGACTTTGTATATATTTATTAAATAAGTTTACCTATAAAAGAATATGGTAGTACTCTAGCTAGCTGCGAGTATAAGAATAGAAAGACTAAAAATATAATCAAAAAGAACAAAAACTTCTGTATATATTTTTTATTTATTTTTTTTCTCTACGTAATCGCAGTTTTTCACCTTTGTTTTCATATTTTTACAATTTACATTTTTATAGTGGACAAGTCTATACATGGGGTAAAGGCGATGGATATAGACTGGGACATGGAAATACGGAATCAATCAAAATGCCTAAGTTAGTGGAAGCCCTACAAGGTATGTCAATTTTGTCGATGTTTTTAAGTTATGCTTTATTTTTATTGTCTTTGTAGAATTTCTTTAATTATTAATTATATAATATTTAATACTTTTATTTTTTCTTAATAAAATGTTTCAGGAATAAAAATAGTAGATCTGTCCCTGGGTGTGTCGCATGGTGTGGCGCTATCCGCCGAGGGCGTGCTGTACGCGTGGGGCACGCAGGAGCGGGCGCAGATATCTAATCAAATTCCACAACCTTTGCAAGTGTTTAATCCATCATTTAAAGCTAATGGTTAGCAAATATATGTACTTTTGTTTTAAACATTATTTTATTCCTTATTAAAACACTATTACTTTTGCAGCAAATATAAATTATGATAATAATATATTGTCCCAAAAATTGGTGTCCTTCCATTTTTACAATACGATTAAATAACGCAATATATGCAAAGCTAAGCTATTTTTTTTAGAAAATGCGTTATACTTTTAGGTGTCGCTAGTGGACCATCTCAAGTATTTTCATGGAGTGAAGAAAACCCACGAGACCTACCTTCTTCTCTACCTTTCGTCATTGACTTATCAGATAACACATTTAAGTATGTTACATTATATAAAATAAAAATGAATCGAAAAATGAAAAAAAATTGAGATGCTTATTACATTATTTTTTTTATTGTTTTTAGGTTCTTAGAAAGACTTCTAAGAATTGTAGTGGAACAAAGTGGAACTGCCAATATAAGAGATAATGAATGTTTAGCAATCTCTTGTTTGAATCTCCTTAGGTTACAAGTAAGTTATGTGTACATATTATAATTTAATATAACATTTAAAATTATAACGTATTTTTATAAAATTATAAGTCCATACTTCGTTTATCTATATGTATTTATTTTTGTGGAAGTTTGTGTGTCTGATTCATGCAGAACTTAGTCCAAGTTATAAAGTTTTTTTCCACGCTATCGCGTTTTAACGGATTTGAATATAATTTAAAATAATTACAATGAATATAGTATAATTCTTGTACATATGTACATATTCTAGATTAACACATACTTGTAAATAGACTATTTTTTATCAATATATGTACCTTGCGAGCGGAATCATGGTTAAATAGATCGTTAAAGTCGATCATTTTTTGAAATTATTATAGAAAATTGTGGTTAAGCACTGTCTGTAACAAGTATATAATGACCCTGAGACCTCTAAAACTTTAGTCTCCCCCGTGGCCATGATTGTTCTAAAGCATTCGAAGCGTCGGGAAGCAAAAATTAAAATAAATCTGCGGGAAAATTCAAAAAGATAGTTTTATTTTATCTGTAAAAAGAGCTTTTTTTTATTTCGTAATTAAAATAATTGTAGGTGCACGCATGGCAATGCGCCCGAGGCCCCGACAGCGTGGACGGCGAAGGCGCGGGCCGGCCGTGGTGCGCCGGCGTGCACGCCGCGCTAGTGGCGCTGGTGGAGGGGCGCGCGGGCGCCGCCGCCGCCGCCGCCGCGCGCCGCGCGCTGGCCGCCGCCTGGCCCGTGCTGCTGCCTACGCCGCAAGTGCGCGCGCAGCATCTTATTGCTTTGTTGCCGCAAGGTTAGATATTAAGTTTTTTTTTGTTATAAATATTATCGAGTATTAATGCTGCAGATGAGTATAAATGTTGTTGTGAAAGCACTCCAATGAGAGAACGACTCTAGTTTTAAAAGTATTAATAAAAATTGAAATTTAATAATTTGTTATGAAAGGGTATTTCAAAAATATACATTTTATGTCACCTCAATTGCAGAATGTACTATATTATTGATATATTCAATATAATAGTTGACCCGATAGATGTTGTCCTAAGCAAATTTCATACAAAAATGTCATAAAAAAGAGTGGTTCAGAATACTATAAACCTTTACCATGTATAATAAAGAATTAAGAATTTTATCATATAGAAGTCTTACATAGTATGAAAATTGTAAATATCGAAAATATAAAGAGAACGAATATTTAAAATATTTAAAATATACAGGTTCTGTACCAGCAAGTACCGGAGCTCGTTTTATGACGGAGCTGTTAGTGTGGTCCTTGCTGGGCGGCGGCGGACTGAGAGATGCCTTACGCAACGCCCTTCAAACACACTCATCAGACGCGTACAACCATTTACAATTGGATGAGTAAGATACATATTATGTACAAGCTTTTACTGTGGCTTTTATATTTTTATTCAATTCATAACTAAATATGTCAACTTTAACACTATTATAACTATATTAAATGATTTCAGTGAATATGATCAAATTGATATAGTGACGGGACAGCGCGGGGTGCCAACCACAACTATGTCAGAAGATACCGAAACTATTCAAGGTAATCTTTTACATAGAACGTTGAATCTCCTAAAGTAACGTTATGTACATATTATGTTATATATTGAACTGTTTAGCACAAAGTATTGGTTAACGATTTTCATGTAATATATTATTTTTGTGTTTCTAACAGCACCTTGTGTGGATGAATATCAAATAAATAATAATACTATAAGTGGTGAAAGTGGAGCTTCGGTACCTTTAATGCATTTGGTAAGCAGTAAAATTATTATTTATGTTATATTATAATTATTAGTTATGTATAAAATATCTAGGTAATATAATAAGACACGTAATATATTTTTTGTATTTATTTACAGGTGAAGCATTTGATACGAAATACCAGTTGTCAGACTCAAATGCATATAAATTCTATAATGAATGGTGACACTAGCAAAACCGATGAACTCAAGGGTCATGATACTGTGAGTCCAAGTTGTGATCTTCTCATACGATTTCAAAGGTAAATTGATCGAAGTGTTGTATTGTTGTTTTTTTTCTATTTTTTACAATATGTCGTGTGTTTTAATTAACATATTATAGTTTAGAATATAATCGTTTTTATCGTTTAACTAGCGACTCACCCTGGCTCCGCACGGGTTCGTCCCTTGGGTGGACCACCCTTATGACTTAGGGGTATGAAAAATAGTTTACGTCCTATTCTCAGACCTACTGAATGAATATACACGCAAAATTTCATAAGAATCGGTTAAGCCATTTCGGAGGAGTTTTGTAACGAACACTGTGACACGAGAATTTTACATCTTTTAATAATAAAAATCCTACAATTTATTATTAATTAGTGGTTATTTGCAATTTATGAATATTTTCTAATTCTATTATTATTATTATTGAAATGAGAAAGTTTGTATGCGTGTGAGTTGTATGTTTCTTACTCCTTCATGCTGAACGGTTGGATGAATGTGGATGAAAAGTACACATATACTATTATCTGCAGTATCACTGTTAGGCACCCTAGGAACGCATCCAAGAGAAACGGGGATAAGTCGCTATTTAAGTATATTTTACATTGACGTAGAGAAATCACGCAACTTCTTTATTTATGTTATTATTTCGTTAGTTGTTAACATTGTGTACACGTTCGCAGGTTGCTATTCAGTGAGGCGATGTGGTCTCGCGGCGGCCGCGCCAGCCGCGGCGGCGTGCGCGCGCTGATGGCGCAGTACGCCGCGCTGCTGGCCGAGCACGCGCACTCCACGCTCTGCTGCTTCGCGCAGGCCGTGCGGCGCGCGGACGACGCGCAGCTGGTGGAGCTTTGTGATCTTATTAGTGCTGATATTGTCGGTATGTATGAAGGTTTCACTTTTTTTTTGTTTTTAATCTCCATGGTGTGCTGCTTCGCGTAGGACATGTGGCGCGCGGACGATGCACATTGAACTCGTCAGTCTCATTAGTGCTTATATTGTCGGTGTGTTTGAGGGTTTGATGTTTTTTTAACTGAGTTCTAATGGATTATTATAAACCATAACCTACCAAATTAACCTTTAATAAGGAAAATGGCTGGGTGCTACCATCGTTGTGAGATCCTATAATTAATATAATAAAATGAAATCCTATAACTAATATAATAAAATGAAATCCTATAACTAATATAATAAAATGAAAATTAAAATTACACATAACAGATCGTTAGATGTAATTTAGTTCATACTGTGTAGATCAAAATAACAGCGAATCAAATATCTATTTCATAAATATTTTCAATTTAATTCGAAATAATAGCAATATAAGCAAAATCAAATTAATGTTTTTATTTATGCTTGCTGCTAAGCTTTCATTCGAAATGTCGGGAAACAATAATTAAAATAAATCCGCGAAAAATAGTTTGATTTCAACATTTTCTCTTTATATGATTAATAAACAACACGACCAGGTCGAGTGATGAGCGAACTAGCAGTCTGGGTGTGCGCGTGCGCGGCGCGCTCCGCCATAGCGCTGTCGGAGTGCGCGGCGGCGCTGGCGGCGGCGGTGCGCGCGTGCGACGAGGCGGCGCGCGCGCTGCCCGCCGCCGCGCGCCTCGACGCCGACCTGCTGGGCTGGCCCGGCCTCGTGTCGAAGCGGCACCAGCTTAATAATAGTGTTATACGCAAGTACGTGCCTTTGTTTAATGTAGACTAATTACTATGTGTTATATGTTGTGTTTTGTAAGAGTAATGGAATTTTGAAGTCATACTTCTATTAGCATGTTTTGAAAAAAAAAATGAGAGTAAAATTTTTAAGTTGCGCGCGCACACCGACAGCCAAAAAACGACACGATGAAGTTAGCTGCATTCCTTTTTACAAAGAGAGAGTTGTGACATACGGAATGAAATCTTTAGCTATTTTTGTTCTGTTACGTCAAAGAAGTATAATTTATTTCGCGCGTACATAAGTACACACACACGTTTTTTCAGAAACTATATGTATATTAATCGAATCGAAATCAAATCGAATTAAAAAAAACTCGAAATCCCTTTAAACCTATATGGTTTAAAGGGATTTCGAGTTTTATTTATTTTTGAACTAGATGTTTATCTGAGTTATTAATTTATGTCATTTTCTTGTTAAAATTTGATGAGTTGAGTTATTATTTTCATTTGTATTTTATTTATGAATAATTATATTAAAACGGTAAAAACGTACATTATTTTATAATATACTTGTACTTTTACCTGAGATCTTTGTTGGAACATTGTATAGAGGTCATATGTAAAAATAAAAATCTGTCAAGGGCATTCACGTTACTATCAAAACAATAGTTGTACAGACAAACTGCATAATATTAGACATAATAGCGTCAATAGATAGAGTGATAGCGAGTATATAGGTACTACATGGATATATTAGAGTCCCAACTTAATTAAGCCTTTGGGTATAAATCTTCAAACAGATGTGATCTACAAAACCACACTAAAGAGGGTGGTTCGTGGATAGTAATATCCGGGCACGTGTTCGACGTGGAGAAGTTCGAGTGTGAGAACGCGAGCACGGTGGAGTTGGTACGCAAGCTGCGCGGCTGCGACGCCACCGCCGCGCTCAGCGTCGACCCGCACGCCGCGTACCTCTCGCGCATCACGGAAAAGTGCGTCGGCATGTACGCCACGCAGATATACAGTCATAAATGTCACGTAAGTATATCATGTACAATATCTAGAATCTTTTCTTTTGTATAGGTACTAGTTTTTGTACGTAGGCAAATTAAGCTTATATATTACGCACATTAATTAAGGGCAAGATGCAGAGATGAAGACTGTATAGAATAATTACATAGTTCCCTTTTTCACGTTATTTAACATTCATTTCACTTTTTAAAAATTAACATGTAAACATCATAATAAATTATTTCCTGTATTTAACACAATTTAACTATTTCATCGTCACCATATTAGATTAATAAATATTTCAACTGAAACAAAAGTAAATAAAAATATAATTATTTTGCACAATATCTTCGATCAACAATACTCCTAGATAACGTGTCACAAAATCTAAGCTAACTTCTGTCTACTAAATTACTATTCTGGCTAGCTAAATTCTGTCCGCGCGAATATGCACTTATATAGCTTCATTTGTATACTAACGAACCAAGACAAAGTCTTATAATAGTTTTATTTTCAACCTAATCAACACCATAGCACCTTGTAATAAAGTCGCAAATCTTCGAATTAAATCATTCGATCAATCATTTCGTAAGTTTTATAACCTTATATATCAAAAAAACAAAGCACTTTTTCCCGTTCTTGCTTTGTGAGCTAAATCGTTATGTTTTGTTTCTGTTTGCTTCTTTGAATTGTCGCGTATATTGGCCGACCTGAGCCCTGAGCGGATTTAAAATTGTTCAAAATTTCATTTTTATATTATTTCTTATTATTAATCTACATGTATTTACTGAAAATAAGACACTCCGTCTGAAAAATTTCTTCTTCGCGCATTATTTTTGCAAGTTTTAAACATATATTGCTGCATTGTGAACGTGTTTACGTTGGCAGTGTTTCAATAAAACTAATCCAAATATGCACTCACTTTGCAAATGAGCTTATATTTACCGAGACGGATTTCTTACGCCGACCTTGATATCTAGTAGTATTGTTATTGTTGATCGAAGCACAATATGAACATTTTTAAACATCATTTTAAGTTTCACACTAGTTCAAATTATTAATATAAACTTAAAAAATTGTACCTAAATACAGTAGACATGTTCTTCTACAGGAAAGCGCATCCAGTTTAAGAGCACACCACATACTGTCGTCGTGCGCGTTCCACCTAGCACTCGGGCTGTCGCAGTGCGGGTTGCGCTTGGCGCGCTCTCTGCCCACGCAGCAGGCGGAGAGAGAGGCCGCGCCGTACGCTACCGCTGTCTTCCTCAGAGGCGGACTTCAAGTATGTCCTAGTAATATTATATTAGATAATAAATTTAGTTAATTCTATTTTTAGAAATATTTTTAGTGGGTAACAAAATATTTGGGAATGATTCTATATATATTATGACTTTATGACATGACATAACCACAGTTACAGTAATACAATTTTTAAAATTTATTCTTTAACGATTGTAGAATGACATTTTTTCTTAAAGCCCCTTTATAGAAAAACTACTATAACAAATAAATACTATAACATTTTCAGACATCACAACCAGCCAATCCCTTCGAGGAAGAAAAGGCAGAAGCCCGAAGCGGCTCGTCCACAGGCGGCAACAGCCCCGCCAGCGACGCGCCGCATCCGCTCGCCAACACGCTGCTGCCGCCACAGTCGCGCGCGCGCGGTTCACGGGTCAACGTCACCGTGTCGCCTATGAAAGCTGATAGCTTGCTGTTTGCTTTAGCTGAACCTAAGCTACATGTGAGTTCTCGCATCTATCTAGTTTAACATAATTAAAAATGTACTGACACACGCACCTTTTTTTTTTAATGTTAGGAAATGCATTTACTATGTGAGACTCACTGGTTAGAAAAACCAGTAAGTACTAACCACTAAAACTCAACGGAGTCTTAATAGGGCATCGCACGATCACTTACGCACTCACACACGACACCCCGATGCCAGGCAGGCTTTCACAACAACCAAGGGGTTGCTCCCACCGTCTGCTTGGCTATCCTCTGATAGGTGGTGAGGAGGTGTCTCTACACCTCCCACCCCCCAGTGTGTCTCTTGACTTCTTGGGGAAGACTAATACCCGCTCCTAGTAAAAGTTTAAACTCACTTCAATTTTATGAATGTAAAAATTTGAGGATTTTTGTAAATTTTTCGCGCCTCAATAAATTTGTTAATAATAAACCTAACTAGCTATTATCCTGTTCCGTTATGGATATTAAAGCCTTGAAATTTACCCTATGCAGTACAATTATTTGATTTTGACATTAAATTCTCAGTAAAAGCCTGGAGTTGAAAAGGCGGTATCACCCCTGTGATTCGGGCGGAGAACACCTAAAGCTGGTTTGGCCCTAAATTTTTTTCTAAATCTATGTTATTTTTCTTTTAGGATCCTCTAGCTTTACACCTGTGGTGGGCGTGTGAGCGTCGCGAAGGTTGTGCTCCGCATTTTCCTCCAGAACATCCACTTGAAGAACTGAGACGAGCATTGTTGGCAGCTTTGCTATATCATGCGGGATTAAAAGAACATGCTTTAGCAACTGCGACTGCAGGTAATGCCAAAAAGAGAAGTCAATGATAAAATGTATCTTGTGACTATTTTTGGAACTAACATTTGGATGCTAAATACTTTATTATCTTGGATACTATTTTCATATACAGGCAGGATTAAAGGAATATATTATTAGTGTATAAAACTTTTTTTTAGAAAAGTTTTTATAAAAGTTGAACTATAATTTTTTTAGAAAAAGAAAGAGGTGAAGTAAAACTGTCGCCAGCGATGTCAGAAATTGTGAAAGCTGTTCAACAAAGCAAGTGGACACTTATGCGGACAAGACAGCAGTTATCCAGGGGTTATAAAGAGGTAAAAAAAAAACTATTTTTCTATACCAATATTATAAAGTGGAAAGTTTTTTATGTTTGTTTCTTTGTTTGTATCTAATAAGCTCCGAAACTGAACTTTAAATTTGGTAAGAAGATAGTTTCAGACCCTGGGAAGGACATAGGATAGACGGACGGACGACGACGAGGATCACATTTTTATCCCGGAAATCATCCCTTAAGAGGGTGAAAATGGGGATGAAAGTTTGTATGGGGAAGGCTATTAACTAACATAAAGTAATATTTTTCTCTAGGTTTGCGCAGCTCCGTTAGAAAGAGCGAGGTTCCTTTTACACGAGGTAAGAGCAGCGATATCGCCCGCGGTGTCGGCGCTGCACTCCCGCCCGCCGTCGCGCCGCGAGCCCACCGCCAAGACAATATTCCAGAAAGTTATGAGAATGGCGAAGTCGCCTTCGTTTAATAAGTGGTAAGTATTTGGGGTCTTTCGATAATTTTTTTATTACATTAATATTATCCCTATCTTTAATTAATGATGTCATCGTAGTAAAATAGAAACTTCCTTAGCTTAACACGAATATTTGACATTTTAATTAAAATTATATTTTCGGATTGTTTCGCGGATTTATTTTGATTTTTGGTTCCCGACCTTTGGGACGTTTAAAATCTTAGTCTTTCCCGTGATGATGATTGCTATAAAGCATTTGAAACGTCTGGAACCAAAACTTAAAATAAATCGGCGAAAAAATCTAAAAAGATAGTTTTATTTAAAAATAGAAACTATTATAATAATAATAACTTGTTTCTAGTTTTGAAACAACGAAAGATCTACGAAATAGACAGAATAGTCTAAGCAAAAGTATGCTGAAAGCAACGGGTAGTTTATTGCAAGGAGATGCTCTATTAATTAAATCTACAATAGGCACTCAAAGTAGCAAAATAGATGAGAATCAAACTATTATTGTCGAACCGCCAAAAATCCATGCGAACTTAGAAGGATCCAGTGACCCAAGTTCTAGAGATGTGTGTAACATACAAACTAAACCCAAACTGAAGCTTAAAGAGAAACCACTAGAGAAGGAATTTAAAAATGCTTGTAATTTGGACGACATGCGACATGAAGGTCGAGGCGATTTAAAACTTTCAGAGCGAGATGAAATATATGACAAAGACGACGATAAGACGCCTACAAACGAGATCTCAATTAGTTCCATTAATGAAATGACTGATAATTCGGTGTTCAAAGAATCATTGGAAAGCGAAAAACAAGTGTTGCTTTTGGCTGATGATTTGAAAAATGATCTTATTGTTGCTGACGAGGAAAAAGATGATGATAATTCTGAACGAAATAAGTTTGTAAATGCATGGGTGGCGAAACTAGCATGTGAGGAAAAAGGTACTTTATGTAATGATTAAATCTTTAATTCGAAGTTTTCTTTTATTTTTCAATCGTAATGTTTAATTTATTGTTTTATTTTCAGACTTATATTGGATGTTAGAACAAGTGACTCCAGAACAACAAAGCTTGACTGCAGCTATCATTGACTTTGTTATGACTGAAGAACCCTGTGATATTGATATTTTAAGACGGGCTTTGTATTGCCAGGTATTTAACACTATTTATATTATTTTATGTTAACCAATCTTAAATGGACCAATATTAAAAAAATAATGTATTTCAGGTACAAAGGGCGGAAATCAGAAAAACTGGCTACTCAATTATAAATAGTATTCTACATTCTTCTCAAACTTTATCGGAGAGTGTTAAGTATGCTGCACTCTCGGGTTTGCTGGGAGCTTCAATGGCCGATTCAGTACCAAACGCGCCAATAAAACCTTCTATGCCAATGACCGTGCCTTTAGAGAACATAGAATCTGTGATACCATATTTAAAATACATGGTCCTTTCAGAAAGATCCAAGTTAATGGATTACGTCCTAATCGAACTTAGAGCTAGGGTTCTCGAAGGTGAACAAAACCAACCGTTGCCGTTAAAAATGAGCGCTAATTATGGCGCTCATGCTTTACTCAATAGACCTTCTAGAGCTAGGTGTGTATAAGTTATTACTCACGTGATGATATCCATACTAATATTATAAATGTGAAAGTGTGTTTGTTTGTCCTTCTTTCACGTCGAAATGGAGTGACGGATTGGCGTGATTTTTTGTTTGGACATATTTAGAAAGCTGGAGAGTGACATAACCTACTTTTTACCGCGAGAGATTAATTCCCGCGGGAAAACACGTTATAATACAGTCCAAAAAATATTTATGATTAGAATTACTTGAAACTTGGTATTATTGCTCTTCAATAAAATTAAATAAATACATGTTTTAGCTTTAGTTTTTCGAAATTCATTCTATAAGGGGGTAAAATAGGGGATGAAAGTTTGTATGAAACTACCTTTTTAAAGATTTTTTGTAGTTTTAGCGCGAGTGAAGCCTCGGGTTCTGCTAGTTTCTAATAAAGTGATCTAGCCAAAAGAAACATTTTGTTATGACGGATATCAGAATATTTTTGTCATTTTAATATGTATAGCATAAAATGTATATAAAAATAAGACAAATATGTAATACTATGATATCATTTGTTTTTCTATTCTAGATTTCTCATAACACTTTTGTCTTTGCTCATGGAGGGTTGTCAAGGTCCAGAATTGGAGCAGTTGATCAATGGTGGAGCATTGAGTTCTTGTTTGACTTTGCTGAAACAAATAGGAGGAGATACATCTCAACACACTTCCCTAATATGTAACGGAGTGAAATCTAAATGTTAGTTACAATTTATGTGCATTAATTTTAATAAATAAACGAACATTCCTTATGTTTTTGTTCATCGCTGCTTTAAAAATCTTAGAATGCTGTTTAATTTTAAAAAAATATCTTGTATCTACATTTTATCCGTGGAACGATTTTTAAAATATGTATATAAAAAAAAATCTTTCATACATAAAGGTGACTTACTTAACCAATAATAATCAATATTTAATTTCTACAAAATTTTTATTATATAAAAGTTTGAAGTGTTGTTTTCTTTTACTGTTGTGTGTTCTTTTTCATATTGTGTGCTGATGAAAAAGAGAAATATTACATGCTATTTACATTTTGTAGCGGAATGTTTGATTATTTATGAGGATGAAAGACTTGGAGCTCGTGCTAGAGGCGCCTCCCTGTCAGGACCCGAGCTAGCTTTACTTATGAAAATTGGTACACGTGTTGTTCGCGGAAAGGACTGGAAATGGGGTGATCAGGTGAAAAATATATTATGTTAAAAATAATAACTTCAACATACAGCTTATATCCATTTCAATTGATATCCATGGTTGTAATTAGGTATCGTGATCAGGTGTATTTATTCAATTAATTAGATAAGCTAAGAATATATGACAATATAATACTTTATTTAGGACGGTGTACCTGGAGGAGAAGGACGCGTGATAGGAGAAGTGGGGGAAGACGGTTGGGTGCGCGTCGCGTGGGACGCGGGCGGCACCAACTCGTATCGCATGGGGAAAGAGGGGAAATATGATCTCAAACTGGCCCGTTCGCCATCTCCGCCTCCTTCAGTCGATGAAACTATACAAGGAAACGGTATGTTTTCGCCTGTTTTCTTCATATTATTTTTATAATTTTAAACTAGTTTTAGTGAAAATGAGTCAAAAATGCGAAATAATAACAATTTAATATGATTGGAACTCGTCTTAATTTTTAAATAAAATTTTATCGTTTATATATACAATGCATGTAATACAATGTTTAAACATCGTACTGATATTGATACAATACGTAAACACCGTAAATGACATAAAGCCTTAAAACAGATTTTTTGTAACCGTAAATCATATTCATTTAAATATAATTTAATGCGCAATATCTATACATGTATATCAAGACGAATAATGTAAATTTATGTACATAAATCCCTAAGTATTTTTTTTTCAAATGATATTATTGAACGTATTGTCTAACTGCAGTAGAGAGCACAGTGGAGTGGTGGCCGGTGAGCGAGGTGCGGTGGTCGTGCACGGCGGCGGTGCGCGCGCTGTGCGCGGGCGCGGGGCGCGCGGGCGCGGTGGCGCGGCGCAATGCGGCCGCGCTGCAACGCCGTCTGCTGGCGCTCGCGCATGCGCACGTGGCGCCGCCGCCCACCGCCTTCGCGGGGAACACGCACACTGCCCTGGCGTTGTTGAGAAGTAATGATTTGTTGTTTTTCTTGAGGCTCATAAAATAGATTTTAATATGTATATTATTATATTTAAAATTGTTTTTTCTTACTTGCTTTACTTTGATATTTAATTCTTATTTCAGCAAGTGCTCAAAGTCTGGAAATGAGAGTATCTCTATGCACTGACTCTTGGTTCGAACTATGCTACAGTATTATATCGTCTACAGATAAACCCATTTCGCAAGATATGATATATTTACAGGTAAGCTTAATGAAAAACTAGTGACAGAGTGTCATTGTACTATTCTAGATTCCAGGTCATAATCTACACAGACAGATTAATGTGTGTACTAAATGACATCCAAATCCATCCAACTGTTTCAATTTAAAAGTAAAAGGAGTAAAACATAACTTACACATACTTTTACAACACGTTTGGCTCAGTTTGTAGTGACCCTACTTGCTGTGCCAGCGGTCGCGGGTTCGAGTCCCGCTGGGGGCATTCATTTGTGTGATAAGCACAAATGTTTGTACTCCAGTCATGGGTGTTTATATTTATAATATGTATGTATTTAAAGTTATATATGTATAGTGTATCAACTATCTGGTATCCATAACACAAGCCTCGTAGCTTACCATGGAACTAGATGGTGATGTGTGTTAATGTCCCAACATATAAAAAAAAAACTTTCTCATTTATAAAAGTATTCAGAATAATGAATTTAATGATAAATATAACACACAATTTAGATCCAATCCCTGTGGCTGTTACGGCGCGTGCTGGCGGAGCACGCGGGCGCGACGGAGTGGCGGCGCACGGTGACGGCGCAGCTCATCGCGCTGGCGGGCCGCCTGTGGCTGGAGACGCACGCCGCCGACCCCGCACTGCGGCCGCACGCGCACGCGCACACCGCCGGCACGCCCGTGTCCATTGATGAGGAGGAGATAGGTTTGTATAGACTACAGGATCTCGGAAACGGTCAATTGTCAATAAGTTGCTGTAAATATAGCTGTATATAAACAAACAATTTAATTGAGTATTATAAATCCTAAATTTCTATCAATATGCATCATTATTGACTTGCTTAGAAATATATATTTTACAAAATAGTAGAGACACAAAGAGTAGACTGAGTTCGCATGTTAATTATAGTATCAATTTTTTTTATATCTTTTCTAAATACTATTTGCATCTAAATGCATTTCGAGTTCTTTTACAATTTATTATTTAAAATCTTTACAGTTTACACATATCAAATGTTAACAGATAACAGATGGCGAGCGCCGGCCACAGCGAGCTACACGGGAGCAACGTGCGCGGCTGTCGTCAACCTCGTGCGCCAGCTGAACTCCGCGCCTCAGTGGCATGGACCTATCACTGCACTGCTCATTGAGAAACTGCAACTGGCGGCGCAAATGGTAACAATTATTAATGGGCATAGTTTAAATTACTGGAAAATTTTTATAATAACAACCCAAATTCAATCGTTGACAGTAAGACAGATCATAAACAGCCTAAACGCTGGAACAACAATTCGTTATAAAATATAATGTCCTCCTGATCGTTTTTGGGCACGGCGACCAATCTTATTGAGAGTACTTATTGCATAATCTTAAAAACTTAGTGTATACATACGAAGGCGCGCAAACACATTCGCTCTTCTATTTGTACGTGCTCTCTCTATTACACGTGCTCTCATACTCCATGAATCGAAAATTCGACACGATCGATAAGAGATCGAGATCGACGGCGTGGGGGTGAAAAATTGCAAATTTCTCAGCTCCAGGCTGTATTTGAGAAATTCTTGACAGAAAAACTCAATAGCTTAATTTTGCCCGACCTAAGACTCCAACCAGACTCTTGAGATCTACAGCTTTACATGCTAGCCACAAGACCACCGAGGCTTTATTTAATATAATGGTTTTTTCTAAAATTGTTTCCGACATCGTGATCTTGATTTTTAAAATATACTTTTCATGAGCGAGTCGATTAGATTATATCGAAAATATTTATTATATTGAAAATATTTCAAATTTCAAGTAGACAGAGATTATACTTACTTTTATCATTAGATTGTTTGTTTCGTAGATACTAGATACAGCTTTTAATTTAATTCTTTAGGATACTTTTTACCATCACGTTTTTTTATTATAACTTATAAAAATACATAAATAGTATAGTATTGTGTCACAATTATAGTTTTTAGTTTGCGACAAAAAAAAATCTTTTTTTTTTTACAGATTACAAATGATTGGCACTGGTGGCCACATACTAGTCAAGATCTAACGCAAACTATGAAACCATCTCTGCCTTCGCTAAATAGTTGCCTTATAGGTATGCATGTCATTGCAAATATAATTTTGTCTGATACTCATTTACCAAATTATTACAAATACGGGGTGGATTTTTGAGACGGGACGGTAAGGGCAGGTATCTTAACTGCTATAGTTACAGGAAAACGTTCCTTTTTTTCGAAGGAATGTACTGTTAGCGAAAGAATGCTAAAATACAAAAAAATAAAAAGAAATTATGTCAATCTACCCTATTTCATATAGGGATCAAAAGACTATGAGATGCGGAGAAATGACAGAAATCGCCAAAAACTTTTCGGATATTTTCCCGAATCTTTCCGAATCGATTAATCAAGTCGAAATATTCTTTGTTGCTAAACGGTCCTATTTCTTAATGTGAGGCCAAATGGAGTTTGAGTACAGAAACTACAGTAAGTTACAAAACCGGGTTTACACGCAGGCATTTTATGCAGCGGGCGTAAAATAAATTTTTGAATTTTTGTTAAGCCGGTTTCGTGGCATACTGTACCTAGAAGTAAAAGAACCTACGTAGAAAATCATAGGAACGTTTTCCTGTAACTATAGCAGTTTAGGTATCTTTTTTTTTTTAACGTTGGGAAATGCATTCACGCACGACGTGTGGGACTCACCGGCGTAATACAGCCAGTACTACCCACTAAAACCCAACAAAACCTTCCCCCGTCTTAATGGGGCGTCGCAAGATCGCTTACGCATTTAACTACGACGCCCCCACGGCAGGTCTGCCGAAGCAGACCACCACAACCATGGGGTTGCTCCACAGTCCACTCTGCTATCAGAGAAGTACCAGGAGCAACCCGCATGGTACACCGCCCTCCGAAGAGGGCCACCTCCCACCGCCCACCGAAGTGGGCAACCTCCCTGTGCGTTTCTTAGCTTCGCGCCCGGTTGGATTGCCGGGCACTACTGAGCCCCCCCACCACGACAAGGTGAACGCACGTTGGGGGGGAGTAGTTTAGGTACCTGCCCTTACTGTCCCGTCTCAAAAATCCAACCCTGTATATTCTGAATAGTATTTATTATCACTGCTTTAATTTAAACACATTGTATAATTGTTTATTGATTATTTTAATTATTTATCGTTAAATAATTTAATCTATATGTATTTTTTTATTCGTACTTTGTATAGATATATTATAAGTTAAATATAATTATTATGTCTAAATTACCTTCTTTTTAATATTTTCCCATAAATAATGCCATTATTTATAATTCTAATATGTGATAATGACATCAACTAAATATTTTTAGCTGGAGCTTTAGGTGTGGTGGGAGGAATGGAGTGGCGTATTAGACTTGGACAACGCGTGTATGCGGGATCTCCGCCGAAGAACGCCATCGTTACGCAACTATCTTCCAGAGCAAAGATTACATTGGTTCACGATGATAATACCTTTACTAAGGTTTATTGCATATTTATTTTGTTGTGTAAATGATTATAAGTTTAGTTTTAATGTTTATTGCACAAACTAGAGACTTAGATTCGCTATCCTCGTGTGAATACCTTTGAGCCTGTAAATAAAATCATCTGTAAATCACATCCTTATCTGTTTATTGTATATTAAAATCCATTTATATTTAGCCCGATTATTTTGAATTTTATTTCTAGATGACGACTTTTTTATTCATGATATATTGGTATATGGTACATTTTATTGTATACTACATTTAATTCCACAGGCTGACCTCAATAGTGTGCAGAGTGCAGAATGCGAGCGCTTGTCCCAAGCACTGGGTGGGGGCGAGAGCGCGCTACGCGTGTGCGCCGCGCTGCTCGGCGCCGGCCCGCAGGCCTCGCCGATGCATGCACATCATTTACCAGGTATTTATAACATACTAGTGACATACCCTTGCCTTGCTCGTACGCCAAATAGTACCCTACGTGTTTCTTCTTCTGGTGATAGTATATCTGTATACTAAATTTCTTCTAAAACCGGCGTGAAAAAGTAACAAACATACATATATATAAAGTATCGTATTTATAAATATATTGGCGTGCCGGTAACTTTTTTCGCAAAATATTGAAAAATTATTGCTTATGGTTAGAAGAAATATTTTTTCAAAAGATTCCTAGATAATCTTTCTTTTTATTGATAAAGATCTTATGAAAATTCGTACAGTTATTTCTGAGATATAGTTCCCCGTCACGTAGAGGTTATGTTTGCTTGGGCTACCAAATAATATAGCGATTAGTTGACTTTAATTTCGTTTTTTATACGCCGTTTTGTTATTGTTTTTTTTGTTATTATTATTTAATCTAAGTAATGCCACAAAATTTTGTTTTTTTGAAATACTGATGAAAATGACTTGACTTGAAAATGAAAATGGCGATCATGTAAATTATTGATTTTTTAGCCGAAATAGACGTTTACGGACTACGTCGTCAACAAATGGAATTGCTTACATTGTGTGCCGTGAGAGGACTGCTCACTACTAGAACTCGTTTAAGAAAAGTGTTAATGCAACCACCGGATAATGGCGGTAAGTGAATTTGTATATGGTAGTAGTATAGTATAGTAAATATTTGGATAAATTTTTGTATTTTCTTATTTTAATTAGTAGGAAGGAAATTGTTACTGTAGAAGAACTTTTATCTATAATATTACGGATACATTATATTACAGAATATTATGATATTTTATTACGATTAAGGAAGTTGATTTTTATCGTTTTAAAACTTTGTATGTATGAGCATTCCAGTTGACAAACTTATTGATCTGATATTGGAGCCAGAAGGTAGATAAGAGAACTCTTCAACTTAGTTTAATTGGAGTCTTATACATCAAAGCTTGTTTCTTTAGTTCCTTAAATTATAATTAATTATAATATTACTGCATCTAACAGGTTCATTAGAAAGAGGCGCAACACTCGGCACAGAGGGCACGCTGCTGCGCCGGCTGCTGTCGCTGGCGACGCGGCCGAGCCCGCTGGCGGCCGCGCACTCGCCGAAGGACCTCGCGGCGGCCGCCCTCTCCATAGTGCAGCAGTTGGCCGCGCATGTTGCCGGTAACATTTGTTATTATATTGTTGTATCTAACGCGATTCTAATCTGTGTTAATTTTTTATCATCATTAAGAGAGGTCATTTTTTTCAACTTAATTTACAAATATTGTTATGCAATGTTTTTATAACTATTTAATGTATTGCACATTACATAACTCTTTGTATTAATATTGTCCTTTCTGTTGGTGAAAACCGTAAGAAAATTTGTACTGTAGTTTTTGAAATAAACCCGAATAAGCACAAACTTTTAGGGCACTTTTAGGAATATTAGGACCTTAATTTGTAAATTTTCGGCCTTAACTTAGTATTTAAAAGTTTCTTAAATTGCAGGAGATGAAAAAGATTTTGAATCTCCGCCGGAAATACCCATTATTGACAAGAGTAACGTTATGCAAGTGTCTTTGGGACCATCTACTAGTACAGCCTCATTGTGTGAGTATTTAAATATCAAATCAAAACAAAACAATTATCCTTGGCAAAACTAGTTTATAAATATTTCACTTATCAATTAAAATTGTATTTCAGCTCGAAAAGATCTAAATACCTGGGCCAATTCCTCGCAAGTTCAGCAAGTGATAGAAATGGGCTTTTCTAGACACGCAGTGTATGGAGCTATTCAAACGCTAGGTAATAGAATAATAATTTTACATATTAGGTATATAATTGAAATTAATAAAAAAGAATACTTTCTTAGATTTACGCGAATACTTGACATTTTAAATAAAACTATCTTTTATACCTTAGAGACATCTAACACCTCAGTCTCTCCCATGACCATGATTGCTGTAAAGCATTCGAAACGTCGGAAACAAAAAATCAAAATAAATACGCGAAAAAATCCGAAAAGATAGTTTTATTTAATAAAAAAGACTTTTCCCGTCATATTCAACTATATTCTTATTCTAATATAAATATTCTAATAGGTGGTACAAGTTTACCTTCAGTTGAAACTCTGATCGGGCATCTGCTAGAGCTGCCACAACAACGCTCTGGTGATTCAGTGTTCGAAGTGAAGCCCACCTCGTCTAAACAAGAGAAGAAACAGACGCCGTATCGCTGGCGCAGTTGCTTCGCGTCAGAGGACGAGTACGCTCAGTACTTATCCGATATAATATCACCCGGGTTGACTGTCAGATGTTGTAAGGCATATGAAAGTGTAAGTTGTATTATGTATTTTTAATTATTTTTTATTAAATATGCTATTTGATTTTTTTCTTAATGAAATGATTTTATTTTAGATTGCGTTAGGAGATGTCGGACAAGTTCAAAAAGTTGAACGCGATATAAAACAAAATGTATTTTTACACGTAAGTTATATCAACAATATTTTATTCTTTAAGTGACAGCAGCATATAAACTAGTTTAATACTCGTGTGTACTATTTAAGACTGTGCCAAATTATAAAAGACTACCTGGCCAAGTGTCAATCAATATTCATAAAAAAATTAATAGATCAACAGTGAACCCCTTATAAATTTCGAGAAATCGGGACAGATCTCTAAGGTTGAAGTAGTTAATTTTAAGGTTATTCCGAATTCGTTGAAACTGTTTAGTTAAGGATATTACATGATATTCAGGTTGAATGGCGCGGGCTGGGGCGCGTGTCGGGCATCCGCGCGCTGCACGCGGAGGTGGTGTCGGGCGCGCCGCCCTTCGCGGCCGGCGACCGCGTGCGCGTGCGCGCCGCCGTCACGCAGCCGCGCTACAAGTGGGGCTGCATCGACCACACTAGCATCGGCACTGTTACAGGTGAACGATTTGCACTTCCTTGCTAAGTGAGATTAGATTGGGTTTTATTAATGAATTGTGACTTACCCTCTCGCTTACCTCGAGTGCGTCCCTAGGTGACTAGGTCTCTATGTATACTAAATTTGTTCCTAATCAGTCGTTTCAATGTGAAGGGAACAAACATACACACACATACACACAAACATGTACAAACTTTTGCAATTATTACTACTACTATAATAGCAATTTTTTGGGAAATTTATTTAAAAATAAAGAAACAGTATAGATGATTGTATAACGTATATGCTTATTACTTCTTCATATTATAACGCTTAATTCATAAACGAATTTTACCACTCGAGTATACACTTTATTAAAACAAAAATCATTTTTTGCTTTGGACATTACATAAGTCTATAATTTGGTATATATTTGAATTTAAACTGTTAGTTGATCTTTAATTTAATAATATATTACAGCGATATCCAGCAATGGACGCGACTTAACAGTTGATTTTCCTCAACAACCCGGCTGGACTGGACAAGTTAGTGAAATGGAATTAGTGACTGATCAATGTAAGTTTAAGTCATATTACTTAGGAGATTTTATTGTGTATTATTATGTAAAAATGTAAATGTTTAATAATACAGCGGAATGGGGAGAGAGTGCAGGCGGAAGTGCGGTGGGCTGGCGCGGTGCGGTGAGGGCTGTTCGTGTGTCGTCGTGCAGGCCCGGCGCCGGCGCGCGCCGTCTGCTCGACTCGCAACCTCATACATACTGGCAGAGTTCTAGTGGGACTGGACAGGTGAAATCATTTTATTACTAATTAAAGTTCTTTATTTATTTATATTTGCTTCCCCATACAAATTTTCATCCCTATTTTCACCCCCTTAAAGGATGATTTCCGGGATAAAAAGTATCCTATGTTCTTCCTAGGGTCTCAAAGTATCTTCTTACCAAAAATCATCTAAATCAGTATAGTAGATCCAGAGATAACCCCCTACAACGTCACAAACTCACAAACTCATAAACTTTACCTCTTTATAATAGAGCAAGATCCCAGTAGTGTTAGTATGTACTAAGATCGCATGCCTACCTGCTAGCTTGGTGAGATGGCCAATTTCTAGGTATCAGGTAATCACGGTACATAAAAACATTACTTACCTCACGTACATTCTCCAAGTTGATTTTCACGTATATTTTAGACAATATTGTTAAAAATAAGTCGTCAATACTCAAAGACACTTTCCGTCGGCCATATTGCTTTGCAGACGCTTTAAATGTCCCAAAATAATTACTTAATTTCACGTTAATTCTGATGCTCCATTTTTATATATATGTTCGCTAGACAACTATTTTAAAACCTTTTACAAGAAGACAGACCAATCCAAGGAGCCAATCACCCCCTTATTATTATTATTATTATGTTGGGTGTGGTGCCGAGGTCGGCCCTAGCTACGTCGACCAGTTTTGGTCCATTGTAGCTCCAATAACCCTTAACTCAATTTTCCTACCCACAGAGGCATTAAAAAAGAGTAAAACTCAGAAATAACGTAGCTTTCTTTCAAAATCGGTTCAGTAGATCTAGAGATTATTCCCCTTACAACGTCACAAACTCACAAACTTTACCTCCTTATAATATTATTAGTATAGATAAATAACCTTTTCACTAATAGGACGACGAAACATCTAGTAGGGCTTATAATTTATGATTTTATTGTTAATGTAAGCTACCAGTATGATGATATTTTGAGTCGGTGAATAATTCAAAGACCATCTTCTCGGGATGCACCCGAGCAAACCCAGCATAAGTTATTAGAATAATTTATTTGTTTTAAGATTAATATTATCTACTACACGTAGGCAGTAAATAACAGACTGTCATTGTAATACTTTCTTAGATTTAGCGAATATTTGAAATTTAAAATATAACTATCTTTTCAGATTATTTCGCGGATTTATTTTTATTTTGGGTTTACGACGTTTCTAGACGTTTTTAGACTGGCATGTGTTTTGTTAAACTTATTTCTTATATAATATGAAAATAAATCGAAATCAATAGATCTAGTTTTTAAATTAATTTTTTTATATGACGACGTTTGGCTCAGTTTGTAGTGACCCCACTTGCTGTGTTAGCGGTCGCGGGTTCGAGTCCCGCTGGGGGCATTCATTTGTGTGATGAGGACGAATGTTTGTACTCCAGTCATGGGTGTTTATATTTATAATATGTATGTATTTAAAGTTATATATGTGTAGTGTATCAACTATCTGGTATCCATAACACAAGCTTCGTTCGCTTACCATATAACTAGATGGTGCTGTGTGTTATGTCCCAACATATTTATATTTATTTAATGGTTTTATTCAGCATTGGATCCGCGTAGAGATGCGTAACGGTGTACGCATCCGCCGGCTGGGGCTGGGCGTGGCGGGCGGCGCGCACGGGCCCGCCGCGCTGTCCGTGCGCGTGGGCGTCTCCTTCGAGGAGTCGGCCATGGCGTCGCTCGCCGCCGTGCCCTGCACGCCGCCGCCGCCCACGAGGGACAGACCGCCCACTCATTTGGCTCAAATACAACTTCTCTCTGATTGTAAAATAGTGAGATTTTTTATACTATGCACTTCGGTATAGGGAATAAGTTAAATAATGGTTGATACATTTTACGTGTTTATAATTCCGTTCTGTGGTATAATTTAATGTGTTTGTTTAACTCCGTTATTTATGTATTTTGATCAACAATAAATATTTTATATGTATATTACATATAACGTTTTTATCAAATAGTTTACGGCAATCTTTTGCAAACATAGTAATAAACTAGAAGAACTAATAAACACTTTTCTAAGAACAATTCTTTCTGAGAATTATAGTAAGATAATGTTTGCTTATTAAGTGCGTTTAAATACAAATACACTATGATCTTACTAATAATATAAATGTGAAAGTTTAATGTTAATGGAGGTAAATTGGATATTTGTTATTTAATCATGTCAGAACGGCTGAACGGATCTGGATGAAATTTGGCATAGAGATAGATTATAGTCTTAAATAAATTCTGCTAACTTTACTGGGTATTTTATATTGCCATTTTTGTTATTATTCAAATACATATAAGTAAATGGCATGTGGTTTCTATTGATTTTTTTTTTTCAGTATTATCCGTGCATCGAAATTGGAATAAAACAAAATCGAAACGTAAACGCTGACTGTCGAGTACACGGACTATACATCACAGGCTTTAGACCCAATCCGATGTATACTGAAATATTATCGGTAAGTTTTGTGTCACATACCCAATGACTCACAACTTCTTACTTTTTTGCGTTTTGTATATTTTTCATATTTATACACGCCCCCCTCCACGTTCCTATTTCACGTTGTGTGACACAACGTGATAATAAGGGTGGAGGGGGTCAAAAAAAGCTGATTTTAGCGTGACGTATTTTATGAACGGCCCCCTATATACTTTACTTTCTTTAAGTTTTCTTACTAAATATTCTCATAATCCAAATATTCGTATAGAAAGTTTGTTAAATATTAATAATAACTGATAATGTATTTTCAGAGTATGAATTTCGTAGCAGAAGATTGGATGGAAAAAGACACTCCAACGGGTGCTGTCAACGCTGATAACAATCCTCCAACTTTGCCAAATGACTGTCCAAAGGTAAATTTCATTTCAATATATTTTAAACAATTACATAGAGTAATATATATGAAAAATACTGAAATTTACCAATTATTTGCATTTAAAAAAATAGATTTACTTGATTTAATATTATTAATGTATCTCATTTTTAAATTTTAATCAATGACAATATGATGTAGTATGATATACTTTTGATATTAAATTTAAGAGTATAAATAATTTGCTGTATGTTATACATTAAATTATACATTTTATCGTAGGTGTATGTATGGGGCTTAAATGACAAGGATCAATTGGGCGGAGTAAAGGGATCCAAAGTAAAAGTACCAGTTTTCTCTCCAGTGTTAAGCGCATTACGCCCACTTCACATTGCTGGTGGATCGAAAACCTTATTTGTTGTATCACATGATGGAAAAGTAAGTAATTTTTTTTATTTTATCATTATGATATTATTAATGGTATTTATTTGCAATATTTTATTTACTAAGATTATTGATTAAAATTACTATTTAATTTGACACCAATATCACAAGGATATAATAATAAATCCATGCATTCTTAGATTTACGCGAATATTTGACATTTTAAATAAAAGTTTTTCATCTCAACCGTGACCACGATTCCTGTAAAGCATTCGAAACGACGGGAATCACAAATCAAAATAAATACGCGAAAAAATTCGAGACCTTAGTTTTATTTAAATTAAATTAGTGGCTTCACAAAACAATGTTTATGTATTTCAGTTATTCGCATGCGGGGAAGGCACTAACGGCAGGTTGGGTCTGGGGCACAGTAACAACGTGTCCACGCCGCGCGCGAACCCCTACCTGTCGCACGTGCTGGTGCGGCGCGTCGCCGTGCACTCGGGCGGGAAACACGCTCTCGCACTTACTGCCGATGGGAAGGTAAGTGTTGATAATACTATGATTATATTTTTTGTAAAACTGAACAAATAAAGTTTAACTCTATCCTTGTCTATTTTAAAAGTATATTTATTAAAATAGGTAAAGTAAGAATAATGTGCTTAATAATTTCATGATCTTGATGTCTATCCCGAACTAATGTTTGAAAAGTTTGAAAGTCTCTATAATCTTTATATTTTCAAGTTATCTAACAGCCGTTTATAATCAGTAGGTTTATATTTTTTAGAGGTCACAAAACTTGAATTTATTTAATGTCATTATCATTCAGGTTTATTCGTGGGGTGAAGGTGAAGATGGCAAGCTTGGACATGGGAACCGTATCACTTTAGAAGCCCCGCGTTTAATAGAATCGCTGTCAGGGGAACGGGTAGTCGACATCGCGTGCGGGTCCGCCCACAGTGCGTGCGTGACTGCGCGAGGACACTTGTACACTTGGGGACTGGGGGAATACGGAAGATTGGGCCATGGAGATGATATTACGCAGCTGTTGCCAAAGATGGTATGCCAGCTCTTGTTTACTTTGCCTTAATCTGTTAGAAATCTTTGCATTAAAAGGAGTAGAGGTTTCTTGAATTCTTTTGGTTAACTTAGTTATAATTTAAAAATTATCTGTGCTTATTGAAATGATAATAACACAGGTCGAGGCGTTAGCGGGCTTCAGAGTGATACAAGTTGCGTGTGGCTCTCGGGACGCTCAGACATTAGCACTTACAGCGTGCGGGAAAGTGTTCTCGTGGGGAGACGGCGACTTTGGTAAATTAGGTATAAGCTTGTTCTGGTTTTATTTCGATTATGTTATACTTTTATAGATAATTAGTTTATAGAATTTTGTTTAGCTTAAAATATATTATAATTAACTGACATGAATCTACAAACTTCTTATTAACTGAATTTCCAAGTATATGTTTTAACTATTTATTTTTAGTAAAATTTCACATTTGCTTATTTGATGATGATTTACACTATCAAAGTCAACGACTAATTTATTTTAAGGGCGAGGTGGTTCAGATGGATGTGCTGTACCCATGAACATAGAGAGACTGAATACGCTTGGAGTTGTACAAGTAGAGTGTGGAGCGCAGTTCAGCTTGGCATTAACGAGAGATGGAGAGGTAATCGTGATAATTAATTGCTTAATTAAGCTTTGTAAAGTAATAATATTATGACGGCGTTTGTCACTGATATGTATATAATATTATAGCTTCAAATTGGTGGAAAAATGTGTGAAAAAATATGTTTTTTAATAAGGTTATTTTGAGTTTGAGTATGTGAGTGAATAATATTAAAAAAATCTGCAAATTACTTTGTAATATCAAATTCTTCATTTTATTATACCGCATTAATCAGTTTAAAATTGACGCTTTTACTAAAATGTAGTCGTTTATGGGCACGTAGGTGTGGACGTGGGGCAAGGGCGACTACTTCCGGCTGGGGCACGGCTGCGACGCGCACGTGCGCCGCCCCACCATCGTGGAGGCGCTGCGCGGCCGCCGCGTCGTGCACGTCGCCGTCGGTGCACTGCACTGTCTAGCCGTTACTAGTGAGAACCAGGTACTATTATATATATTTGTTGTATTACAACACTGTTAGAATTTAGCAGATTTGAAAATTCTGTTTTTGGCGAAAGCGTTTTTGGATTTCATAAAAAATATTAATAATTGAGTTGGTTACTTTGTACTAGATAATTATTCGTTATACTTCAAATAGAAATTTATTTACATTTTTTACATATATTACATCATTGCTATTCGTGTTTTTTTAATTGATAAAAACTCCCGACCGATTTCGATCTTGGCGACTGCTTCAGCTTTGGAGCGACATCTGTCGCTCATGTGCTCTCATATGGCTATTGTAGCCAATCTTCTTTGAGAAGGTCCGCATACACTGTGGACATGTGAGCACACCATTATGAATATTGTATCTGATCGCCACAGATGGTCGGGCTTTCAGATAATCGCGTCTGGTATCAAGCTCGAACCGACGTCGCTCCTCAAAATTAAGAGTTTTCTTCTTCACTTGAGCTCTCCAGTTCGAACGTAAAGCTGCGTGCTTCTCCCATTCTAAATGTTCAATGCCACACTTTTTCATGTGACGCTTAAGTACATCTTTATATCGAAGCATCTGACCACCCTGCCTTCGCTTACCCTCTTGCAGCTCGGAATAAAGGATACGCTTAGCCAGTCGCTCCTCTGCCATACGTGACACGTGACCGCACCATTGAAGCTGCCGACGCATAAGATAGGCTTCAATGCCATGAACATTGGCTCGTCTCAGTACTTCAGTGTTTCGTACACGATCAGACCATCGAATGTTAAGTATTTTCCGTAGGCACTTAAGGTGGAACTGATCTAGTGTACGGATATGCCGACGGTATACAGTCCACGTCTCAGCAGCGTACAAGATGTTAGGTAGTACTATTGCCATGTACACAGAGACTTTTGTAGCTAGTTTTAGGTCGTGCGAGCGAAAGACCTTGGGATCTAGCTTGCCGAATGCTGCTGCAGCAGCACAGATTCTTCTACTGATTTCAGCGTCAAGGTCACACTTAGTTGTTATAGTGCTCCCCAGGTAGCAGAATTTATCAGTCTGCATTAGCAAATCCTCTCCGAGATTAATGGTCAGCGTCTCACGACCGTGACTGTCCATGGACATTACTTCCGTCTTCTTGACACTGATCTTTAGCCCGAATTTAAGGCAAGTATGATAGAAATCATAAATTAGTTGCTGTAGACCGTCTGGGGTTTCCGCCACGAAACACAAATCATCTGCATACATGATTTCAGATACAAGTGCATGAGATACTTTAGTGCGAGCTTTTAATCTGGCTAGATTAAAAAGATTGCCGTCTGTGCGAAAGCGGATGCGAACTCCTTCAGATGATAACTGCATGCTCTCACGCACAACAACAGCAAAATATAACGCGAACAGTGTAGGTGCCAGAACACATCCTTGCTTCACTCCACATGTAACGGGAAAGAATTGTGACTGATCGCCATTGATTGTGACGCAGCACTCCATGCCGTCGTGCAGAAGTCTTAACAGCTTAATAAACTTTTTTGTACATCCCAGTTTTTCTAGTACAATCCAAAGAGCTTCACGAGGCACGCTGTCGAAAGCCTTCTCAAGATCAATAAAGCAAAGGTATAGCTGTCGCCCCTGTTCTCTACTTTTCTCCTGCAGTTGACGCAATGAGAAGATTGCCTCACAGGTACCTCGGCCAGGTCGGAAGCCAAATTGGGTCTCTGGCAAAATCTTTTCAGAAAGTGGTATTAAGCGATTTAGTAGAATTCTTGCAAAAATTTTTCCAGGGACTGATAGAAGTGAAATACCGCGGTAGGAGTTGCAGTCGGAGCGGTCACCCTTATTTTTGTATAGGGTACTGATGCGAGAGACTTTAAAATCTATTGGCACACGCTCTAATTCCCACATAAGTGTGAAAATTTCCCAAATAGCTGAATGCAACTCCTCGCCACCATATTTGATGAGTTCACCCGGTATAGAATCAATGCCAGTAGCGCGCTTATTTTGTTGCTGTTTAATGGCAAGGACAATCTCATGACGCGTCAGTGGCTCGTCCAGCTCCTTTGCTATTGACAATTGAGGCAAGGACTTTTTTTAATTAACTGTACCGTAGCCGTAAAATTTCAAATAAATTATTTATAAGTTAAGCTAACCACTATCAGCTTAATCAGACTAGGTACCCAAGTAAAATAAGGCTAAAGGGCTTGAAATATATACACTAAATATAATAAGTAACGACATATATAGGTATGGGCGTGGGGCGACAACGACCACGGTCAGCAAGGCAACGGCACGACGTCCGTGAACCGGCGGCCGGCGCTGGTGGCGGGCGTGGAGGGCGTGCAGCGCGCCGCGGCCGGCTCGTCGCACTCGGCGGCGTGGGCCGTGCGCCCCGCGCTGCCGCGCGACGTGCCCGCGACGCACGTCGCGCCGCTGCCATTCCCCACGCTCAAGGATCCGCTCGGCGCGCATAGCCTCGGTGAGTTGTACACTGATTTGTTTTTTAATACTTTCCTAGATTTACGCGAATATTTGATGACATCACTACATATGATAAAACAAAGTCCTCCGCCACGTCTGTCTGTGTGTCTGTTCGCGATAAACTCAAAAACTACTGTATCGATTTTCATGTTGTTTTCACCAATGGATAGAGTGGTTCTCGAGGAAGGTTTTAGTATATAATTTGTTAATTTATTTATATATTGGCTAAAATATAACGATATTTGTTGGAGGTGTCAGAAAAAATAAGCCGTCTGGGAGCTTTCAACGAAAACGCTGCCTAAACCCTTTCATATAAAACAAAATAATGTGTGGTGGAATTATGTACCTTATATAGGTATACAAAAAAGTCAGCGATAGCAGATGTCTATCTCTTAAGGATAATTTTAATTTAGTAAAAGTATATTTTCGGATTTATTTCGATTTTTTGTTTCTGGACGTTTAGAATGCTTCACAACAGCAGCAACAATCATGGTGATCATGAGGACTGAGACTGAGGCGGAGACTAAGATTTAAGACGTCTCAAAGATATTATATACCTAGTTGTTACAGATGATATCTACACACAAAATAATACAATAAATTGTAACAAATAGAAAAATGGTACCGAAGTACATTACAGTATTTCTTAATTTAAATGTTAATATTGTTTAATAAAGGCCTCATTTATGAAAGTCTATACTTATAGTGTAATAATACATAATGTTCCAACAGGTCTCTACTCAGACGAAGCACCGGTAGAGGAACCGCAAGGCACGCGGCCCTCACTCGCGGCATCAGCGCTCGCACTAGAGCCGCCTGTAGCTGTGCAACACGCACTCTCTCTTATACTCTTAGCTTTGCATATAACACAGGTAACTTGTAATCGCAACCTTAATTATTATTTGTATTTATACTATTTATTATTCTAGTTACAATATATTATTTAAAAATTTAACACCATATATATTTTTATATAGCTAATATTTTTAATTATTTGTATGTTGATATCTTGTGAAATAAAAAGTATTATATCTTAATAAAATATTCTCTAACATTAAAAGAAAGGAAATGTTGTTTAAGAAACAAACGAGTAGAGTATTTTATTTATCAAGCCTATTTTACTTTTTTAAAAACATTTTTTTATTTACTTGTATATTTTTTAAACATAATTTAACATTTATGTTATATTTTTTATTACAATAGGCGCGCACTCTCTTAGTAGAAGCATTGCGGGCACACGAAGCGTGCTCTACAGCGGCCCCGGTAGTGGTCGGTATGGACTCTGAAGACGACGACGCGGAGACCGATGCCCGCACTGGAGGAGGAGAGGCGCCGGCTGATAGAGCTACTCTACCTGTAAGACATTGATATCTTTTGCATTTATTTTATATCTGTTAAAAAAATATTACTTTTAAACTTTATATATGTCAATAATATGTATTAAAAATCTAACGCTATGTTTAGAGTAAAGAAAAATAAAGTAATTGATGTGTATTTATAATAGACATATTTTTAAGACCCAGTACATACAATAACAAAATGTAATTACAATAATTCTTTGAATTGTACTAATTCTATATCGTGATCACGTCATAGAGCGGTGCAAGCAGTCCTCTGAGTGGGTCCATATCGTCGCGTCACTCGGCCGTCATGTCTTCGAGCGCGGTGTCCGTTGCAGCGGCTACTATGACCGTACAACAAGCTGAGGCCCCAAAAGTAAATTCCTTTATGAGTTTATTTATATCTTTTCTCTTCTGTATTGTTTACGTTATACTAGAAATACTCGCGGCAACGTCTGTGTTCAAACTTCCGATATAAACATCAATTTTGTAATAATATGTCTACCCGATTTGTTGACATTTATGATTACTGCTCTGCTCCCTTAGGTAGTAGCATGATGATATATAGCCTTCCTCAATAAACGGGCTATCTAATGCAAACATAATTTTTCAAATCAGATTAGTAGTTCCTCAGATTAGCGCGTTCAAACCAAAAAACTCTGTCTCTTTATAATATTAGTATAGATGAGACAATGACAGTACAATAATAATTTTTAAATGAACTGACTTCATTTGTAATAATTGATGTAGCACCCATGCTTTAAAAGAAGGTTCAAAGTTCGAGTCTCCCACCTCCAAAGATTCTTATACGAATATCATTTTCAACTAATTACCCATACTTGATAAGTGAAGGAAAATATTGTAAGAAAACCGGGATTTTGCCAGTGTGCTGGACTTTGGCCTGACTGCTCATTATATGGCAGGGATGCCCGTGTCCATTCGTGGAATTTGCAATGAGCTCAATTTTTTATTAAATATTAATTATTAAAAATTTTATACTATTATTATAACTTAATTTTGTTTCTGTGCTCTATAGTTGGCGTTGGATGATTTCACATCTCAGTTAGGAGAGTCCGACGCGCGCGCTTTAGTGGATCTGCTGAAGCTGGCTGCGGCCGGCCGCGTTCCTGACTCCAGCAATGCCATCAAGGTCATCACGGATGTGTTGATGGGTGAGATAATTAGGTTTTTTTCATAATTAACTGCTTATACATTGTGACTATACTAAAATTCATATTAAAACATGATAAATGTATAACTACTGCTTAAAAAAGAAAATTCTCCTTCTCATTGTATTTTTGTGTGTGATACCAACAACTTCACCGATCGGTTTCTTCTTTCTTAATATTTGTTTAATTTGTTTTTATTATATAGATATGTAGGTCAAGTCACAAGTGTATATAACAAATTTTGAATACTGTTTTTATTGATTTAGGAGCATACATTATTCACAATATTGTTCCACAGCACTATGTGCAAGCAAACCAGCGGTCGCGGATATGGTGGTAGAAGTGTGCGTGTGCGAGCTGGAGGAGGCGGCCGCGGGCGGGAACAGGGCGCCGCCGCACCCCGTCACTGTGGACAGTCCGCATCCGTATGCGGATGATACGGATATATCAGGTACTAATAAAATCAATAAAGTAATTTGGTTACAAATTATATTTTTTATTTTCTTTTTTATTTTGACATTCTATAAAGTAAAAGTGTTTATAGTTGAAGGTAAATATTATATACTATTTTTAGCATTTTTGTTATTTTTTATAATAATTAAGTATATATCGGAATACTATTATAAATGTGAAAGTTTGTATGTGTGTATGTGTATGTTTGTTACTCCTTCGCGAAAGGACTTGATGGATTTTAATGAAATTATGTACATAGATGGATTATGATCTGGAGTAACACATAGGCTTAACACATAGGTTAGGCACCTAGGGACGCACGTAAGTCAATAGTATAATATAATAATCTTTTATTCGTCAGGTGTAGTTAAAATCCCCGGCGCATCGTCCCTCCGGGTGACATTCGAACAAGGCTGTTCCACTGAGAGGAGGAACGATCCTCTCACAATATCGGACAGTGCTGGTAGAGTGCTGGCGACTCGCTCTGGCAGGGAGCCGGCTGATTGGGCGCAGGAAATTGTCGTTAATGGTCAGCAAATTATTTATTTATTAGCTTTTTAAGGGAAACAAACAGTACAATAAATAATTACATTATAAAACATATAAAAGTAATTCTAAAACCAACCAAGTTTCCACAAATATCCACAGAAATCTTAATAATAAGCTAATAGAAGTGGCATAGACGCGTGACCTTGTCGCCGCGCATGTGACTCGTAGGTCACAAGCGCGTGTAAAGCGTTTGTTGCGGTAAGTAGTGTTATTTGAGACACGGAGAGGTAAACATGGTGTTTTGCAGCATATCCAACTGCGGAAATTCTTCCAAAATTTGTAACTTTACAAATAAAGGGATAACATTTCATATGTAAGTACTTAATTTTTGAAATAATGTCGTTTTTAAGAAATATAGCCAAATCAAATGTTTTCACCACCACTACTACGATTATCGCAGGAAAACGTTTTTTTTTTCAATTCAATAACCATTACCACTTAAGCTTGTTCATGTCTACTATTGCAACTGCTAAAAGCAGCAATGAAATAATAGTCATGCGTAAAGAACAATATTGTCGCGTACGTAAATTCCAAGGACACGCCGCATAAGTTAGCCGCGAATTAGTGACGTGCCACCACAATTTTTTATCGAAAATTTATTACGTTTGGCTTAATATTTTTCGTTAAATATTTAATTGTTACATCTCATTATGTATGTTTTCTTTCTGTCTGAATAATTTATAAAAAGTCATTTATCAACGATTATCTGTAAATTCGTACTTTTAAACTACTTTTTCATTCAGAAAATTATTAGGAGGTAGGCTTATTATTGTTATGTATATGGGTAGGTAAGTCAAAAACAGTATGCGTTGAATATCCTTGTATCGTTGACATGTTCCGCATTTACCAAATATTTTTTTTGATTTGATTGAGTAAATAATTCTAAGGGCGAGTTGTTTGATAAACATAACATAGAAATTCTATAAAAAAATTTAAGTCATTAGTTAAAAATGTATAGGATTTTAACAAATAGTTTGCATAACTTTTGTATAATAATAATAATAATAATATTTATTGCAAAGGTATACACCCAATTTAGAATATAATAACATATATGTAGTTATACAAGTCAATTTTTATATCACTTATGCATATATATGCAAGTCAATAAAAACATTATAAAAACAAAATTCAGTCAGACTCTTCATTAAATTAAACTAGAATTAAAAACAATATATCGCTGTTGAGTATATAGTAGCGGTTGAGTGTATAACTATATAATAATAAAAAAAATTACTTACTTTTAACGTTTTATTGTATTCCCTTTATGAAAATAAATAAATCGTCTAAAATCGCGTCGAGGAATGAAACATAAAACACTTTCAATAAATTAGTTACCTATTGTTGCAAGACTCAACGGAAAATTATCGATATGAGCATTATGCGCTTTGTGCTGCACTAGAAGTGAGCGCGCGATATCATTCTGTGCTTTTCGCACACGTTTATTATTGGTCACAGGGATCACGGGTTCTGAGATTATGCGTTTTTAGAAAATATTGCGTAATGTCATCGCTTAAAGTTTAATTTTTGTTGCAACAATATAAAATGCATGTGTGAGCGATAGTGTGTATTTATTGTTGTCAATGTGTTGGTAGCTGCAAGCCGGCGACACGCGTCCCAGTACTAAAAGACCGCAATGGTATTTCTATTACCTTATTATTAAGATTTCTGTGACAGATATCCAATACATAATAAAAGCTTACAACCACGATATGATAATATATAAAAAAATTTAATATAAAAATAACTGAATCTAACGACTGGTATCACCACATAATAAAACTTAAATAATTATATAGTTTTTATTTACTTGTCGATGTTCTCAACCACCATAAAAAAGATTTGTTTTTTATTTGCATGGTGAGCGGTATCTTTCCTCTTTACAATTTGAATATTTTATTGGCATGAACCAATTTTGATATTTTTATAGATAGTTGTACCAGACTATATTTAGAGAGCGCATAGCAATATAGCTTATGTTGTTACAGGTGATGAATTACGATGGAGATTTACTAGCGATGGTTCGGTTAATGGCTGGGGATGGCGTTTCACTGTTCACCCTATACTTCCATCTCACTCCAATATGGTTAGTGTTTTATAGGCTGAAATGTTATTAATAACAAAATGCTTTACTGTACAGTGTACCTGTGTTGTGCAAATATTTGTTATAATTCTGTATAATTAAAATATATTTAAAAAATTGAACTCATTTTTTAAAACTAATATCTGTATTGTTTATTGCTTGTTATATAGGAAAGTGGCACGGATAGATACATACTGTCATGTCCATCAGTAGAACTAGCATGGCGCCTTTTAGACGGACCGTTGCTGACAGCGATATCGAACGACCACCAGCTAGCGCCCAGACTAGCACAAGCGTTAGCTATTTGCGCACAAATGCCTACTCTGTGTAAGTAAATAATAATATACTTACATGTATATATTATCATTATATGTTCGTTCCTAATATGTCAAATATTTGTTAATTTATATAAAATTTATGCTTAAAAATATAGGTATTTCGCTATAGAATATAGAAATATCATAGATTATTATAGAAAATCTATAACAATTTATGTACAATTTGCTCAAAACCTTTATTTTAGCAAGTCATAGTAGTAAACCTTTATTTATTGTTTATAAAAAAGAATACTTATTTATAAGTACTTCTCGACATAATTTATAGATAATAATATTTCAAGTACAATTTGTGTTTTAATTTTTTAATCCTGAATCTGATTAATCTAATAGAAATATTATGTATATATGATTATCTGAAGGTTATAGCACAGTGTTTTAAATAATTAACAACGTAAATAAGTAGGCATTGTATTAAAAGGACATTGTCTAACAGCGTGGCGAGGGCGTGTGTGGTGCGTGCGGCGGTTGCGCGGCGTTGTGTGCGGCGCGGGCGAGGGCGTGGCGCCGCCCGCCGCGCTGCACGCGCTGCCGCAGCTGCTGCACGCGCAGTACGACCACGAAGAGTCCGCGCTGCGCACCGGCACGCATCTCCTGCACACGCACTACCTTAAGGTTTGTGTCGCTTTGATACAATTGATTTTTTTAAATACATGATGATGATGATGTTCTAGCCGATTCCGGCCACGGCGGCCAATCTCATTGAGACTAGCCAACTGCGCAGGAGATATTATAGTGCACAAGTGTACGCGCAGACACAAGTGCACTCTCTATTCCTGTCACTCTCATACTCCGGTGGGACGACCGCTCGACGCGACCGGTGAGAGTTAAGGCGCAGGACCGACGGCTTTACGTGCTCTCCGAGGCACGGGGGTGAAACACCGCCAACTTCCCAACTCCGGGCTGTTACTGAGACTTACTATACAGAAAGACTCAATAACTAAACTTGGCCCGACCCGGGACTCGAACCCAGGACCTCCGAGTGTGCAGCCGTACATGCTAGCCACTACACCATCAAGGCAGTTAAATATATGTATAAAAAATGTATGTTTGTAAAATTGTTTAAAATTTTTGCAATGGGTTTTTACGTTTACTATTGAATATAGTTAAAATTAAAAATGTGTGTTAATCGATCTCTTTACTCTTTTCGCTTTTTAATAAAATATAGGTTTTATGTGTTTTCTTATAAAATATAGATTTTATGTGAAATGAATCAAAATATTCCCACATATGAATTTATAACGATAAAAAATGGATAGCAATTAATGCGTCAAAACTAACCGTCAACAATCAATATGTTTAGAGTAGAAGCGCTGAAGTTACCAAATGCATTGGACTAAAACCAAGCATTCTAAAAATATATATAATTATCTAGAATACAACGATATATGCTACAATAATGTTTGTTGTCTATAAGAATTTCTTTTGAAAATATAAATCCTAACACATTTCGTTGGCTTACTATTACAAGGTTCTATGTTAATTTTAATGAAGTTTAGTAATTTTTACATAGAACTTCGTTATTTTGCTATCGTAAAAAAAACAACATAGAACTATGTAAAATTGAATATTTTGTAGTTATAGTGCCGCTATCTAGTGGTTTGGTTTTGCAAAACTGTAGCTAATGACACAGAACCTTGTAGCAATAATAACTAAATAAGTACTAAAATTGTAAAATAGAACCTTGTAATAGTGAGCCAACGAATTTTGTATACAGGAGCTGGCGTGGCTAGCGTGCGGGCTGCGCGTGGACGCGCGCGTGTGCAGTGGGCCGGACGCGGCGCGCTGGGCATGGTTCAAGCGCTACTGCCTGTGCATGCGCACCGCCGACGCGCTCCTGCGCCGCACGCCCTTCCCCGCGCCCTTCCTCTCCGACGTCAGGAAGAGATTGGCGGACCTCGGCGTATACAATGCGGATGAGAGCACGGAAGTACACAACTCGTGGGAAGATAACACTAAGTTTACCAGGCAGCATGATGAACAGCTATTACATTGGGTGAACAAGTTAGTATTTGATCAAGGATATAATTGGCCTTTATAAATATATATTTAATGATGTACATAATTACATACTTTTTTACAAATAAGGTGCATGGATTTTAAATTCAGTGACAAAAAACACAACCGAATTGAATACCTTGAAGTTGAATACTTCAATATATGTAATAATTACATTATATAAAAAAGAAATATAAGTAATTTACATGAAAATTTTTGATAAGCTTACAATTAAATAATTTTCATTTGACAATAATTATCATTTATTGTTTCTAATTCTATTTATAAATATAATTATTTATTTCAATTTATAAATATTATAACATATCCTCAGGCGACCAGAAGATTGGTGTGGTTGGTGGATAAGCACAACGCAAGCTTGTTCAGTGTATGGTTGGGGCCACAACCATAGGGGACAGCTGGGAGGTGTAGAGGGTGCTAAAGTACGAAACCCCGCACCATGTGTCGCCTTAGCAGCCTTGAACCCCGTACTCATTGTAGGAGGAGAACAAACTTTGTTCGCTGTTACGCCCGATGGAAAGGTCTACGCGACTGGTGAGTAGGAATATAACAGCCGAATTCTTAATTTCGTTCAATTACATTAAATAAATCTGTATATATAAAAGGAAACCGTAACTGACAGACTTAATGATCTGTCAATGTATAGCTATAATCGTCAAACGGATTGTGATGGGCACACACATAGTTATTATGATATAGGCATCCGCTAAGGAGTAAAATAGTCATTCAAAATTTATCAAAATTGGTTACTCCTCTCAACAAATAAATAAACACGTGACGTGCCTTTCCAAATATTTGTGAACGCTAAAAATGAAAATGACATAAATCAAGTCGTTACTCTTACTCAATAAGAATCTTTCATAGGTTACGGCGCGGGCGGGCGACTGGGTATCGGTGGTATAGATTCCGTCGCACAACCAACGCTGCTAGCATCTATCCAACACGTATTCATTACTAAGGTAATCTATCACGCTAATATTATAAATGTAAACTTTAATGAGTGAAGAAATGTGTGTTTTCACGCTTTAATCATAAATTTTAGTCCAGACGATGTCTATACAAAATAGTACATGATATAAGGACAATCCAATAAATGCACGCGCATACCGACAGCTAAAAATCGACATGATGAAGTTAGCTAACAATTGTTTGTTGCCATGGTAACCGCTGTTATTGTCTGACAAATAATATATAATATTATATTCTTACCTTCAATTATATTCTAATATGATTGTAATATGCCTTATTTAATTATTTTTATTCATTTATCATTCTTTTTACAAACAGGTAGTTAGGACATACGGAAAGAAATTTTTAGCTATTTTTGTTCTATTAAGGCAAAGAAGTATAAATTCTTACGTGCGTACATAAGTACATACACACGATGTAATATGTTTGCGTGAGTTTTAAATAAATGTATTTAAAAAATTATAATATATTTTTTACGTTTTAGGTGGCTTGTAATTCTGGCGGCAAGCATTGCTTGGCGTTGTCCGCTGATGGTGAAGTCTATAGCTGGGGTGAAGGAGAAGATGGAAAATTGGGTCACGGTAATAGAGTGTAAGTAGATATTGATAACAATAGATACATTATGAACTTAATAGTTCAATTTTTTGTAACCAGTTCTATTTTATGTTTAAAAATATTAAATAAATTATTATGCGTTATTTTATTCTTATAATTTATTTGAAATAGCTATTTTTTATGTTTATCATGATATAATTAATGTTGCATTAAATTAAATAAAAATATTATTTAAATAAAGATAAAAATACTATTCCCAATTTAACTTTTTCAACAGAAGCTACGATCGTCCCAAATTAATAACAGCGCTGTCGGGTCTAGAAGTGGTGGCCATAGCGTGCGGCGGCGCTCACTCCGCATGCCTCACGGCGCGTGGCCGTGTCTACACGTGGGGCAAGGGGCGGTACGGACGGCTGGGGCATGGCGACTCGGAGGACCAACTTGTGCCTAAATTGGTAAGCTTTTTAAATTCTAACGCAAAAAAGGGAATTTATAAGTTTTATTATAAGTGTGTATTTGTGTGTCTGTGTATTTGTGTATCCGTCGGTGGCATTAAAGCGCCCAAACTAGTTTATTTTTTATAGTTATTTTTAGCTATTTTTGTTTTAAAGATCAACTCAATAATAATAACTAAACTCAAATTACAAACTCAAATAAAATAAATAAACTCAATATTAGATCAATTTTTTACTAAAATGCACTGAAACTCATTTACTCATTGAAATTATCTCAATGAATAGGTCATTCTATTGGAGTTTTTTTTTATATTTTTTTGTTTTAAGAGTTATAGTTTGTTATCGATTAACAATGTTACATTAACGTTATAGTAAGCTTCTATAAGAAAGAAGTATGTGTGTATGGGCTGTTGCTAGGCAAGCTCAGATGGTCAAATTGTGTTGAAGTAAGGCAAACTTTTATCACAGTCTACTAATCTATACACTTGTGTAACGAAGGGATGTAGACAGGGCAATCGTGCGGGCGAAGACTAATGTCATTCGTTCTTTTATATGACCGTCGGGAAACTGCTTTCAAAGTTGATACTCACCAATATAGTAATAATTATAATTAATAGTTAATAACCCTATTTACTGTAACTGTAAAATATAAAATGAATAATATACAATTTTAAGATAAAAATACTCCAAATTTTCAGGTGGAAGCGCTGTCATCGTATAGAGTAATAGATGTAGCATGCGGCTCCGGCGATGCACAGACTTTATGCATCACAGACGACGACAACGTGTGGTCTTGGGGAGATGGTGATTATGGAAAATTAGGTAAGGGAATATAAAAGTAACATGGCTATATCGAAAAAAAAGTTTATGGGCACTATTGATGGCAAAGAATGTATAAACCAGCCTTGAACAATTCTATACAACTACTAGCGACTCACCTTTTGACGTTTAGTATAGATTTCTCAGAGATGAGATATTTCCCGCAGTAAAAAGTATCCTATATGTTGACCCGGATAACCAGCTATCTTCATACGAAATTTCATCAAAATCTGTCCAGTGTTTTTCTCGTGATGCGGTCACAGACAGACAGACAAAAAATCTAAAAACTATAGATTCGGCCTCTGTATCGAGAATAATTACTATTTCAATAAGATTTTCCAAAAAATATTTAATGTGCAAATTCGACTCAGAATTTTATTAATTATGTATAGATTGTCAACATTTTTACACTATTTATTGTTATGTCTGCAATTATGATTTTTAATAGGTCGCGGAGGATCGGAAGGCTGTAAATTACCAATGAGAATAGACTGCTTAAAGGGACTACGTGTTATCAAAGTAGAGTGCGGCTCACAGTTCTCAGTAGCACTGTGTCAGTGCGGCAGTGTGTATACATGGTATGTGAATGAATATACGAGTATGTATAAACTGATTGATTTGGTATTTTCTTAGACAAATTTATAAAAAAATATATTAACTAAATAGTAAATTAGTTCTTGGACATTTCTATTTGAATGTTTTAATCACATAGTAAAAATTTGTAATTTTCCTAGTTCTTATTAAAATATTTTATTTTGTAGGGGTAAAGGCGATTATCACAGATTAGGTCATGGCAGCTATGAACATGTGCGGCGACCAATGAGAGTTACAGGAATGCAGGGGAAAATGATAGTTTCCATTGCCACAGGTTAGTTTGGTATAAACTATATAATATATAATTTGTTGTTTTAAATCAAGTCATTATACCTAGTTTTTTCTAATTTTAATAATTATTTATTGATAATTTACGCCTGTACAAGTAATTTAAATATATATATATATATATATATATATATATATATATATATATATATATATATATATAATATACTTTATTATAAACACCATTTTAGGAAGTCTACACTGTGTCGCCTGCACAGACACAGGCGAAGTCTATACGTGGGGGGATAATGATGAAGGTCAATTAGGTGACGGGACGACATTAGCGGCGCAAAGGCCTAGACTTCTTATTGCATTACAGGTATTATTTTACTATCTTCATAGTATATTTGAATTTTAATTTTTTTATGTTTAATTATCACTATATCATGTAATGCTCATTTAGATGAAAATAACATACCAAAAAGTATACCCAAAGACAAGTCGTTACGAAATGTGTATCTTACTTGGAAACTAAGTGCTAATACGTTCTAAATAAAATTAATTACGAAACACATTTACGGTGAACTGCTTCATTACATTGTTAAAAGATTTGTCCAGCAGGGAATCTAACTTGTTTTTGAAAAAAAAAAAACATTTTTGGTATTAATGAACTAGCCGCATTCTAAAATTGGGTAGATGATAACATTTACCAATAATTAATTTTAAGACACAACTTAAAAAAACACTGTAAATTGTAAAAATAGATTTAGAGTGGCTTTGATATCAATAACTAGTTAGTTAAGTTGACAAATAAGTGACGTCACAGGTTGCTATTTCTATATAACATCAATGAGGGAAATGCGTTTTGAGGGCTGTTTATGTCAAGTTATTGGTGATGTCAAATACTCAATTTGACCCTAACGAGTACCACTGTGTGACTGTGTGTACAGGGCAAGCGCGTGACGCGCGTGGCGTGCGGCAGCGCGCACACGGTGGCGCTGTGCGTGGAGGCGCAGCGCGCGCCGCGCCCGCCGCCGCCGCCGCCGCTCGAGTGCCATCTGCTCAGAGATCTGCCGCAGAACTTGATATGCAATAGACTGGTAAATGTCTGCTGAGTTTATGCGATTTTTTTTAATTTAGAGATTGGTTAACCTAATTTGACGTTGGTTGTTATCGATAAAACGTAAACCAATTCTGAAAATAAGCTCTTTAAAGATAACTTTAAAGCTTGAAATGATCGGTTAAATTTTTAAAGAAATCATTGTAAATAAGTGCACAATATGAAATCCCAATATCTGCTACCAGAAATGGCATAAATTGACCGCACAGATAGATGGCATGTGGACATTCGACCTATTCAATGTGATCATTCGAGTGACATATGAATATTTTTTTTTCAGGTACTTTTACATCAATTTTCTGAATTAGTCTGCCCCAACTTGCCGCTCCTTATACTGGATGAACCTTTAGACCAACTTCGGAATTTATTATTTTATAGTCTAAAAGAAGGTGCTTTCAGAAAGGTGAGGATAATTTGCACAATATTTAGTCCTGTCATTACTTAACAAAATTAAGCATAATTATTTTTTTTCTTTGTTTTACTTATTATATTCTTAGGTCAATTTATTTTTTTTTTTCAAATTTACAATAGATTTTCTGAAGCTCTATATTGTCTATTATTTAATCTAATTTGACCTTGTTAATGTAGACTTGCTTACACAATAAATTATATTAAAGTCCTAGGGCTAAAGCAGTCGAGTATTATTACTAAAGTTGATAACTAGAATCAATGATACGTATCTATAATGTATGATTGTTGTGTGTCAGGCAATAATGGCGACGATGGTGCGCGACCGGCAGCACGGGCCGGTGGTGGAGCTGTCGCGCGTGGCGGCGCGGCGCGCGCGGCGCGGCGGCGGCGGGCTGGCGGGCGCGCACGGCATGCGCTCCGTGTTCGGCCAGATGGTGGCGCGCCTGCCCGCGCTCACGCAGGACGCGCTCGCGCTGCCGCACCGCGTGTGGAAGGTCAAGTTCATAGGTTGGTGGCGTGTTATCTATACTAATATTATAAAGATGTAAAGTTTGTGAGCTTGTGACGTTGATGATGAAATTTGGTAATATTAGGGGAGCCCACGATGCTAAATGGGGATTTACTCGAGCGTCGTAGAGACCTATTGGGATGCAAAGCTTAGATGATAAGAAGAAAAAAATGTTATATGATATATACCTTTACATCGGTGGGGGAAGCGGCTATAGATTTTTAAATATGTTGCATAGACATCCTCGAGCGCGTCAGATATTGATAGCATCAATGCCCTACGTATTTTTAATAATGTACGTATGTTAATCTGATCGTTTGCATGATGCGGGTGGTTGTATTTAAGGGTTGAAAATGAAAAAAAAAATTTAATCGAGCGCGTTAGATTTTCTAAGGGAGTGTTAAGTGCACCAAAAAAAAGCTCTCATTCACTAATCTGATGATTTCGATGGGACGCAAACTCGCGGCCATTTTCATAATGTGCAAAAAAAAATCGCCATTTTGAAATACTCAAGCGCGTCAGATTAATATATATATGGTTCATCTTTATGTTCTAAACGTACTGTCTCATAATCTGACGATTATTTAGAGGGATTCGCCTGATCTGACAAAAAAAAATTAGAAAAACGGTTCACCTTAAAGGCCATACCTGCAAATTCCCGCTAATTCCATTCCTGGGCGCTTAAAATTGTACTTATGACATTTTTGAGCTCAAAATATAGTTTATGTGATATTTTGAGCTCGCTAAGTTCAAAGAAATAATATTTCTATGCATTTGAGCTCTCCCAGCTCGAAAGTCTGATAGAAGTTTCATAGAACACTATTTTTGGAATTTTCAAACCGCAATAACTTTTGAATAGATCAAGCAATTTTCACGCGGTTGACGCCATTCGACGCAGTTTTATTGTCCTCATAAGTTATTTTTTAAGGTTTTAATTGATCAAACCAAAAATTTCGGAGTAATCCCGAAAAAACACTTTTTTCGGTTTTCTTTCGTTCACGATATCTCTCGAACTAATCAACCGATTTTGACCGGATTAGCGACGATCGGCGTGGTTTTTCTAGCTTAAGGGCGGATTAGTTTTTGAAGTTAATTGATAAAGCCGGTTAAAAGTTATTCCAAAAAAACTACTTTCAAAAAAAAAAATTCTTATTTTTTTTGAGATTTTTCAAAATTTCTCAAAATCTATCGGTCCGAATCGGTTCAAATTCACAGGAAATCTAATTTTGAGGGAAATCTTTAGAACGCCGTTTAGTAGATTCCGATCGGTTTAGTCGTTGAAAAGATATAAGCGAGTCACACATACACACACACATACATACATACAGACTTAGTGACAACATCATACACGGGGGTAGTCAGGGAAGCTTCCTATGACCTTAAAACGTCAAGATCTGATGAAAACTCGATTTTCGAAAAACGGGGTAAAACCAATAACTTCCCGATTTTTTTTTTAAATCATTGAACTTAATTAATTGAAAAGCTCAGGAAATAGCATGCAAATAAATAAGTGTATGCTTTTTTAGTAGAATACATGTATTTATCATATGTTCCTCGGGACTTTCGGATAACCGGCTTGCTCCGACGATATTCCAAAATATTTACACATTTTTTTAAAGTTTCTACCGTAAATTTAATTGTTTTTTGTAAGGTACTTTCACCACAAAATACACATTTCAAATTAATGTCACTCATATTAAATATTTATAAACTTTAATTCACACAAATAATATTAAAATAGCAAAAAAAGCCAAAACGTTGTAAACAGTATGCCACGAACGAGTCTTTATGATCAGCTGTGTTGGCGTCATAGCGGCAGAAACCAGAGTGGGGACGGAGTGAGAGAGTAATAGATAGTGAAAGAGTGAGAGAGGAATAGACACGCGGAGAAGGAAATGTAGGCATCACGCAGCTGCACGCATTTAACTTTATCGACGAATTTTTGTTATTTCGGCTTGCGGAAATCGTCAGATTATATATTTTTCATTATTCTTGAATTATTTCCTTCAAAATAAAAAAAAAATTTAGCTACGCTCGAGAATGTCGAGATGACGTTTTTTTTACAACTTTGTTGCCCTCCCCTTTTTTTACGTCACTCTCAAATTGTCAGATTAGTGGAATATACACTTTTTAGGATGTAATTAACTCACCCTACCTTAATCTGACGCGCTCGAGAATTTCTGATGGTCAATTTTTTTTTACTAATCTGATCCTGTATCCTTCACGGGCGGCCTTATATATGGGCCTCATGTTTTGTGGAGGTACTTAACCGGGTACAAGGTATCCCCCTGTATATTAATCTGCCGCGCTTTAGTAAATCCCGAAATCCCCGCTTGGGCTCCCCTACTATAAGAAGATAGTTTGAGACCCTGGGATATAGGATACTTTTTATCCCGAAAATTATCCCTTAAGGGGATGAAAATGGGGATGAAAGTTTTTACTGGGATAGAAGCTAGGAACGAACTCGAGCGAAGCGAGGGTAAGTCGCTAGTGTAATATATAGGTACATATCTGATAGGAAAACGTACAGTTTTTTTTGTTCAGGAGTTAGGGCCTTATGAATCTATTACAATAATGCTTTTTTTAACATCATAGTCTATATGTTTATGTCTTTTCAAAGTAAAGTTTAGTTATGATTCATGAATATTAAATTCTATGGAAGCTTTGATTGGTAAGTATTTGAAATTAGGAGTTATAAGATAGTTACCAGCGAACCAAATTGACTGACTTCAAGTTAGCGCAAATATTTCTGTAATAAATGTTTTTAAGACAAAATTGTTTTCGGTAACTTGCGTACTATAAATGAGACTCGAGTTTAGTCCGATCAACTCATGTAAAGACTACGTATACCACATGTTATAAACGCGTTGCTGATATCAGCAAATGTGCTGTGCTAATAACTTTAAAGGACACATCTATCACGGACGTCTTATGCATAAAATGTGCGCTGATAAACTTATACAACGCCATTACATTTGTATCAATACAAACGCATAGAAAGCGCCCGTCGACAATATGTAAAAATGTTGTAATGTAAGTGCATAGGTGATTAGATTGCGTATTTTATCATGTATTGTACATATTTTTGCCCTCCTTACAGGCGAGAGCGTGGACGACTGCGGCGGCGGCTACAGCGAGAGCATAGCGGAGATGTGCGAGGAGCTGCAGAACGGCTCGCTGCCGCTGCTGATGGCGACGCCCAACGGCCGCGGCGACGCCGGCGCCTCGCGCGACGCCTTCCTACTCAACCCCACCGCTAATACGCCGCTGCATCTCAACTGCTTTAGGTTCTTAGGTAAGTTTTGTTATATCGTTTTATAAAATATTATACTTTTATTTAAAATTTATTATATGTAATAATGATCTACCTCAACGAACAGATTTTAACATTAAAATGTTAAGAAATTGCCCAAAACGATAGATTCATAACAATTGGTCACATCATCATACTGAGAAATAGTATATTGCAAACAGTTTACTACAACTATATTAGAGAAGTTAATTCACGGGCTAGAAATCAGTAGATCTAATGAAAGTTTAACGTAGATACGCCGGTCCAATAAAACATATTGGTGTTGTACTGTATGTGAATTTCTAAACTCGAATGACCTTCAGTCTTCATACTGAAAAATGTTCTACTTTACCATATATGAAGACACAATGGTTTAAAAATGTTTCGTCTTAGTCTGAATTTCAAAAAAATAAGCCAACGGGAATCGATTTCGCCGCTAGACTATATATATACATCATCATTATTTTTAGGCAAATTTTACAACATCCGGTAAAATATATATTTCCGGTGTTGAATAATAACAATGTCGGCAGGAGTGCTAATGGGCATAGCGATCCGCACCGGGTCGCCGCTGTCGCTGTCGCTGGCGGAGGGCGTGTGGCGGCAGGTGGCGGGGCAGCCGCTGCGCCCGCAGGACCTCGCCGAGGTCGACAAGGACTTCCTGCCCGCGCTGCTCTGTATACGGGATATGACGCCGCATAACAAGGTACTTCTTCTTCTTCTTCTACTGATACATACATAATATACATAATTGACTACATGTTTGGCTCAGTTCGTAGTGTGTACTTGCTGTGCCAGCGGTCGCGGGTTCGAGTCTGTGTGCTGGGGGTATTCATTTGTGTGATGAGCACTAATGTTTTTACTCCTGTCATAGTTGTTTTTATTTATAATATTTATGTATTTAAAGTTTATAATATGTGTAATTTATCAACTGGTGTCCATAACACAGCCCTCGTAACCAGGGAACTAGATGGTGCTGTGTGTTAATGACTCAACATATTTATATTTATTTATTTATACTAATAGTGCTTAGTACTTTGCTAATAGTTTTAGACCGACTTCAGAAAATCAGGAGGTACTCGATTTGAGTGTATCCTTATTTAGTGTATACGCGTATCTTGACAAAATATGAAGTGATTAAACTTTAAAGGTCACATATAAATTACAAATAAACATCCCATGCGCAGGATTGAAGTAAATACTTTAATAAATATTTATAAAGATACTTTTTAACTATAAGTTGTTGTTATGCTTAAAAAGAAATTTTATTAATTCAAATGTTTTTTTGTTATTTTTGCTCTTCGATCAGGAGTTACAAAATCTGGAACTACCATTTTCAATACCATCGGCTGCCGGATACGAAGTTCCTCTTTCAACAAGACATAAGAGAGTGACGCCAGATAATAAAGATGAATATGTACAATTGGCTCTTCATTACAGGTATATTTATTTATAAATTTATTTATTTTTTAATAAATTGATAACATTTTTCTATATATGCATAATTGATAATTATGCGTTCTAATAGAATTGACTTATGAATGACAAGTAAAAATGAATTTTAGTTAATAACCCGTGTAGTAGTAGTAGTAGATACCGTGACTAAACCTATGCTTATAATAAATTTCTGAGTCGAATCTCTACATTAAATATTTTTTTGGAAAATCTTATTGAAATAGTCATCATACTCGATACAGAGGCCGAATCTATAGTTTTTAGATCTTTTGACTGTCTGTCTGGGAAGGTATCACGAGAAAACCACTGGATAGATTTTGATGAAATTTGTTATGATGATAAGCTGATTATGCAGGTCAACATAGGATACTATTTACTTGCAGGAAAATATCTCATCTCTGACAAATTTGTATTAAACGTTAAGACGTACCTCTTGTAAGAAAAGTTTCTTCTTATTAAACTCCAAATGAACAATTTAAAACACATTTATTGTTCTATGCAATAAATGTAATCAATTTAAATTGCTTTTAAGCAATTTGCTTTTCTATTGGTAAGCACATGAGAACTGCTCGATCTATTTTGATAACCATTACAATACGTGTGACTTAAGCGATCCATTATTGCACGGATTCAGAAAAAGTTTTAGTATAACCACAAAGATTGTAAATAAATTATTTATTAAAATAAAACATAATTATTCCAGGCTGCACGAATTCGACGAGCAAGTAAAGGCAGTGAGGGACGGCTTGTCGCGCGTGGTGCCCGCGCCGCTGCTGGCGCTGTTCAGCGCGGCCGAGCTCGAGACGCTGGTGTGCGGCTCGCCGGACATACCCGTGCACACCTTGCGGGCCTCCGCTACATACAAAGGTACGGTTTGCTTTTTTGCAACCGTAGTAGGAGACTAGATTTTATTTATTACTAGCAGAACCCGCGGCTTCGCTCGCGCTAAAACTACAAAAAAAACTAAAAAGGTAGTTTTCATACAAACATTCATCCCCTATTTTACCCCCTTATGGGTTGAATTCCGAAAAACGCTAAAACACATATTTATTTAATTGTATTAAAGAGTATTAATACCAAGTTTCAGGTAATTCTGATCATAAATATTTTATTGGGATGTATTATAACGTGTTTCCCGTGGGAATAAGATAATCTCCCGCGGTAAAAAGTAGCCTATGTCACTCTCCAGCCCTCCATCTAACTCCACACAAAAAAATACGCCAATCAGTCAATCCGTTTCGATGTAAAAGAGGGACAAACAAACAAACACACTTTCACATTTATAATATTAAGTATGGATTTATTGCAAACTGGATTTCTTGTTATTAATCTTTTACTTCCTTCATTTTTTCATGAATTGCCTTAAGGTGAAGTGACCTGTATCTCCGAGAGAATGAAGTTTTCGAAAGGATATATGTAAACCGGCAATCCGCCCTTAACCAACGCAAAGGGGTAGTCCGTACCCAACAGTAGCATGTTAAAAAGGGCTGATCGTAACCGCCTTCTCAATATTGCTGATTTTTGTTTGTATGTTACAGCCTACGTCAATTGTTTTTTTTTTAATTTTTTGGAAAATATTTATTTTTTTTTGTTTAAATGAAATACACTAATTAGTGGATTTTGATTAATTATTTAAAATACTTTTTTTATTGTTTTATATGCAAAGAATATTACATTTTCTTTTAAGAACATCTAGTCAAATCAGTACTACAATTCACTCAAATATAATGAAACATTCCAGGCATAGAGCCCAACGCGCCCCTCGTGCAATGGTTCTGGGAGGTGATGGAGGAGCTGTCGGGCAGCGAGCGCGCGCTGTTCCTGCGCTTCGTGTGGGGCCGCACGCGGCTGCCGCGCGCGCCGCAGGACCCGCGCCAGAGGGACTTTGTGCTGCAGGTGGGTAGTGGTCTAGTGGATAGCATGTACGGCTGCACATCTGGAGGTCCTGGGTTCGAGCCCCGGGTAGGACTGAGTTTAGGAATTGAGTTTTTTTTAAAGAAATAATAATTCGGAGTTGGGAAGATGACAGCGTTTCACTCCAGGGCATCGTAAAGTTACAGACCCTGAGCCTGATCACTCACCGCAAGTATGAAATTGTCACAGAAATAGACATAGCACGTTGTGTTTGCGTCCACGCTTGTACACTATATCTCCTCTGCAGATGACCACCCCTCAACGAGATAGAACGCTGTGGCCAAAATAAATCAAGAGAACATTATGAGTATTGTGTCAATCCCAATCAATCAAGTCAAACCTTTATCAGTACGTCCAACCTGTAATAAACTAACGGCACCAACTGACTTATCGTACAGCTGGTTCACGAACTCGAGGTGGATCTGCATAATTATTGAAACTATGTCTTCGATATCTTATAACTATGTCATCGATACCTTATAACTATGTGATAACTTGGTTATAATATTTTAAAACATGAGTTTTAAACTTACGAATATTTTTAGGTACTCGATAAATATCAACCACCAGATCACTTCTTGCCAGAGAGTTACACGTGTTTCTTCCTATTGAAGATGCCAAGATATTCCTGTAAATCGGTTTTACGAGAAAAACTGAGGTAAGTAATTGCAAAGAATTGTAACATTTTATATTATAAAGATTTTAATTTGTTTTATAAAGATGTTTGGATCTATGTTACTTTTGGTTTAGTATCGTGAGTTTTCAGATTAGAATTTATTAAAATCAATATACATTGTAATTGTACGTTTACCAAAATGTAATAAGCAATAACGCATCCCAATCTACAACCCGGTAATACTTTCTTAGATTTACGCGAATATTTGACATTTTTAATAAAACTATATCTTTTCGATTATTTTTTTTGACGAAATTCGAAAAGATTTATTTAAAATACAGTTTGGTAAATTTAGTTGGAACGTTTATAATATAACTAATACCAATGCCACTTATCGTCAACAGATACGCAATCCACTTCTGCAAAAGCATCGACACGGACGAGTACGCGCGCGTGGCCCTCAGCGCGGCCGAGCGCGTGTCCTCGGAGGAGTCTGACTCCGAGGGAGACGGGGCTCCGCCCTCCGCGCCGCCGCCCGCGCTATACTCCTTCGCACGACTACCCATGTGGATATGAGCACCATACAACAGACATAATTGGGTAGTTGACGCCATTAACCGATGAATCCGTCACGCAACTTCTCTAAAAAAGCTCATATTTGAGCTGATTAATTTTGAATAATCTGCAAAATTAGATTTTTAGTATCTTTTAAATCAATAAATATGTATACTCTTTTCATTATAGCATAGTGCGGGTCACACTTGTCAGTATCATATGAGTTGGGAATTGAAAATTATTAATCAATTTTATCGATAAAGATTTTTAGAGAAAGATCGCAATAAAAAATATTTTAAAATACTGTTCATACCAATCTTATAATTTACTGTCAACTTAAATTGTTATTTAAAACAAAAATTTAAATAACGTACAAAAAGTACGCCTATATAATTAATATCGACCATCCATCGTACAAATAATGTCTGCTCACAAAGACGTTACGTTACATGTATAACAAATCGCAACTTTTTTTTAATATTTTGAGTGTATTTAAAAATAGCTACATATTATAGGTATAGGTATCTTATGTAATACTATTATCGTATTCTTTGACTTACTACAATTATCAATATTTTAGTACTTTACGCTCATAATATCAGAAATATTACGCCATGTTTGTAAATCATAAGAACATTCATTAGTGAAAAGGAACAGTTTGACAAATCTCACCCGCACCATGCTACTATGAAAATAGTACAGTCAATTGAGTTGGCAAGTAAGTGACGTCACTGTTTGCTATTGTCGTACAAAACCTAAGGGGAAATCGCGTTTTGACAGCTGATAAAAATATTTCAAGTAATTGGCGGTTTAACTATCCAAATAGACCATACAGTATACACATAATCTTATATCTGTACATATGGAGGGTCTGCCTCCCGCGTTATACTCTGCACGACTACCTTAATGGATTTGAAGACCTTATAACGAAACCATAAATGAACCACAGTATTTTCTTTCTTTTCTTCACATCTAGAGTGGTATATTATTTAGAGTGTTCCGTTTGTATGTCACAACCGTCTGTTTTTTAATATGAATTTATAATTTTTTTAAGACAATATCATAATTTTTAATCATTCATCATAAATACATGTACAGCGCACATGTCATTTGAGTATCACAACATAAAATTATATTTTTTACCATGTCATTGATGAGGGCTATCATTTCAGGTGGCACCAGTTGGCGCCACTGCCGAGTAAGGTCCTATCGCGGTCGTTGAAAAGTATTTGTTAATGCAGCAGGTCCAATAAATTTAATATAATAATTATAATTCTTAGTGCGAAGACAGTTCTATCAGGATTTTAAATAATTAATCACAACCAAAAAAATAAAATATTGGTTCTTTCTTAACTTTTCTTTTAAATCAAAAAGTAAGATTTATTGTGCCGTACCGTGTCTACCATAATTAATCAGGAATGGCATAATCTTTACAACAATCATGAATATTAGTGAAAATCCGCGATAAAAGCCTGCAAACAGTAAACGTTCAGTGTCATTTGACATTTTTAGAGACCTCACTTGACACTAGTGCCCTCTCGGGGCTAATTTAAGCGCGGTAGCCCCCATTTTGCTATGCAAGACATCATTATTTTAACTATACTTGTGAATACATGTGATACGTTATTGCGTTACACGTGATGACTGCAGTATACATCGAAATAAAATTGTCTTAAGTTTTTGTAAATATTAATTATTAATGGTTGCCTGGAAATAAAGCTAGCACATTTCAAAATTAAATGTCTAATAGATTCTAACAATATAATTTGCATATTATATTAATTAACCGTATGCACTATGGACTATAATTTGATACATTTAACATTACATACTCATATGATATGAATATGAGAAATCTAGGAAAAGTCAAGTGTTTAATGCATGGTTATTCTATATGCACTAGGTTATGATCTTTGCCCATCATTAACAAAATCTAAAACAAAATACAATTGCTTATGTCTACTACATTATAAACTTAATATTGTATTAATATGTCACCTGATTAGATGATTCAAATTGATTGAAGGACCGGAGTTTAGTCACAATGTCCATACGAAAAAAGCATATTATCATATAAATTGTTACCAATTTTTTTAAGATATATGAGCTTTTCTTTGATAAAATGACACTTAAACTCTTTATTATTAACTATTGATTGTAGCAGTTATGCTTGAACTGCACAAATTGATATTATGAAATGTGATAATGGATGTCTAACAAAAAACTTATCTAATAATCAATGATGGCTACGGAGAGGCTTATTACCCAGGTTTGTTAAGGTTACTGTGACTTTAAATATCTAGGTATCTGTATGAAGTAGACAAACAAATATACAACAAAAGTATGTAAGACAGTATTTTTAATTTGATCTTCAAGACTGGTATGAGGCTTGAGGGTATATATTATTTCATCGGGTATAGAGTATATTTGCGGTATATACGATGAATAATAATTATTTAACATTAATCACGCTTTTCTATCAAAAACATGTATAAGCATTCCATCCAAAATGTTTATTGCTTTGATTCGAGTGATGAAAGAAAGTAAGAAGCCAGTATATGCTTTCATGTATGAATGAAATAAATATTTTACAACGAGAGGGCAAATGTCCGATTTCCAGTATTTAAATGTAATCTCATTTTAATCATAGTTATTTTAAAAAGGAGAATAAAAATAACTATTTTATTAAATCTGTTCTTGAAAAGTATAATTTTGTTACTAAACAACTTTTTCAAGATCACTTTTTCCTCTATGTATCTTATCACTTAGAACTCTTTGTAAGTTAGGTTTTAAAATTAATCATATAAATGAAGTCATTTATGGTATTAAGGTACAGACAGCTTTGTTCCCAGAAGTTTCATAAAGAGATGGATATTTGAAATGCCAAAACATCGCATAATGTGATGGTGAATTGGTTATTGGAAAAAGAAATGTATATGGTTGTTCATATTAAAAGAAAGTCTCGACTCCTTTTTCTATGAACCATTATTGTACTACTTCTAAATATTGGGTCAACCTTGAAATTTAAATATTTGATAATACAAGCTTTTACTTTAAATATTTACAATTCACATTTGACTTTTATTAAAGTAGGTAAATTATACCAAAACAAAAGCAATAGTAGTATTCTAATATTATTTGTTTTAACATCATCTAATGTCTAGAAGTAGTGTTAGTGAGACTGCTTTTGTATGTTGGTAGGTAGGAATTATAAAGGAAGGTGCATTTTATAGAACAAAGTAATGCTAGTCATTCTAAGCTGTGTAAGGCTTGATATTATTATTGTCATATAAACATTATTTGAATATTTTATTATGAAGCTCTTGCTTTTTGACATGAAAGTTATGCTTTGATATCAAATTAATATATTAATTTTATATGTGAAAATGTAGAACTTAAACAGATCACCTATTTAATTACAATTTGATGGATAACTGAATTTGTATTAAATGAAATAATAAATGCACTTTTGTATTGTAAAACAGATCTATAGAGAATGCAAGTTTTGGTGCTAGTGCATTCTTTAATACTTTACATTTTGTTAAGAATTTAGCAAGCACAAAGCTAAAATATCACACTATGTAGACGGTATTTCATTATATAAGAACACAAAATAACATTTTTTAAGTGGTAACATACTTAAAGTTTTTTTTACCAAGAAGACACAAATATTCGCAAGATATTCATCAACATCTGTGTAGTGCAACATTAATTTTATACATTCAGACTGCAAATAAAACTATTATTTATGACATAATTGTTATTTATTTTTGTATACTCCTATTCCATAAATTAAAAGAAAATGTTTATTACATGATTTATACTTTGAACTAAAAAAAATTGCTGAACCAGGAATTGAAGACATTTTATGGCTTAAATTAAAACTTGACATTATTCTACTTTGATTTTGGTTTTAATGTAAAATATAATATTACAACACCAAAGAATGCATAGGTTGCCTTCGCCGTCTGAAAAATATTAAATTTATTGTAGTACAAACATTTTAATTTTAGAATAAGTTACAAAATAAAATAATTATTAAACAATATTATAAAAATATTTTATTCTCTTTGATTACTATAATTATTATCCCGTTAAATAAAATGTCAGTTTCACATGCTTCCCTAGTAACATATTAAGTAGGTAGAAACATAGTCTCTCCATTTTTTGCTTTGCAAGATTACCAAGACTATTAGCAAGAGAGCAGTGAGAGCCTGTGGCCTTTGGGGTGGTTTGCCACTGGGTGTCACCTGTTTCCTTTACATATGTAAATTCAAAAAATCTTGCCTTATGGGTGCTATGATGTATAGGTATGAGTGACTGCTTTAGAAATCATGTTATTGTGTTCATACTGTTTAGAAGGGGACATCCTATCACACAATTATTCACTGTTTTTCACAAACATTTTATTTTTAGTAGTCCATCCCACAACCCCACGCTAGCTATGCCACCGTTACAGAGTAAACTCCATTACAAACATCATCGTCATCATTAAATGATTACTTATTAAGCCATTCATAGTCGGACGGGATTTGGAAAACTAATCCTTGGCCAAATTGAATTGATTGGCTTGAGATCTTATCTTTATATTTTCTAATTATTATTTTTATTAGTAACAGTATACTTACATTAGCTCTGCCTCTATTTGTCTGGCTGTTAAAATATCTGGCAAGTCCCTTAAGTTGGGATTCATCTGCGGAATCTCCACCAGCCATTCTGAAACATAAATAATATCATAATCTTTATTACATCTTTCTCACTACTACATAATATAAAAATAAAAAGTTTTAAGTTATTTAGAGTACGAAAAGGCAATAAATCTAAAAACTTTACCTGTAGGTAAAATATGAAACTTATGTAATTACAACCTCTAAAGAAACGAAATCAGGGGGAGGACAAACGAAATAGATATCGGATCAGTAAAGTATCAACTGACAGATGAAAATATTACGCTTCGTTTTATGCAATCATTTTTACACTTTTCAATATTCTTCGTTTCTAGTAGAAAGAAACCCAATATTATTATTTTTTAAATAGATTAAATTATACAATAACTCCCTACAATTAGACAAAAATATATTCAATTTCATACAATTTCTTGTTGGATTTTTTTTATTTTTATTTTTTATTCCTTAATTTTCTTTTTAGATTTGAAAAGCTTGTGGTAAATATAATACAGTGCTACACCCCCCATCGTTACTTTTGAAACCTGAAAACAATATTGGTTTTTATTTAGATACATAAATTAAACTTTAAATATTAAAATGTAACCATACATGAAGAATTATAACATAGACTGGGCTCACACGGCAGTAGGTATTTTATCAAATAAGTGGCGCTTACATATTGTACATCCCTGTTAAAAAATTCCAATAGAATCCCATCAAAAGCGACACAGAAATTAGAAACCAATAAATGTTTATTGATTTCTATGTGGCTTTTGTCCTTTTGATGGGATCCTATTGGAGTTTTTAAATAGGGATAGAACATCATTCCTACTTACAATATTTATCCATGCTTCCTAATGCAAAAAAATATACACGACAACGATGTGTACCTCTACCTCCTACTGACTTTTAGACAAATCAAAAGAACTTATCTTTACATGGGATAAGTGTTGTAAGAAAATTGCGTATTACATGTGAACATTTCGTGTAATAAGTTTATAATTGAATACTGAAAAAAACATGCGCTGTATTGCCTTGTGAACCCAGTGGTAGAAATTTTAATTTAAAGAGTACTCTACTACTAACGTTAGCACGACCTCTATTCGTTTGACTATTAAAATATCGGCTTAAACCTTTTAAATTTGGATCGTCATCTTGACCCGCCATTACTTATATCTGTTTATTTCACCCAAAAAACATAAGAATTTATTGAAAATAACGCATAGTACGGATTAATTTGTCAAAAAATATTTATTTTAATGTTTTAGTGTTACTGACAATGCAAGTTATGTAAAGAGTCCTTAATTTTTAGATCAGTTCAAGAAATAGTTAAGTCCTGTAGTATTCACGGAAGTTCTTTTTTGAGTTAGAACGCAAAGTTTTGATTTTAGTAAAAATGATTAAACAGCTATTTTATTTTAGAAAATAGTGATTTGCCCTCGCTTCGCTCGGGTGCGTCCCTAGGTACGTTTTAAATAGATATGAATAGTTTTGCCAGTGTACCTTATTATTATTACCTTAGGAGAAAGACTTATGCTATTGCCGATTTGTCTGTATGTCTTATTAAATATTAAGACCTACAATTTTCTAATACATTGTAGCGATTGTTTGTGGATGTAATATGTATCTCTTAAGGTTTGCCACTTGCCAGCGTTAAATGTAAATTTCTAAGGACGACTCCATAGAACTAAATATTGTTTTTTCCCGCGGGAATAAAAGATTTTCCTGCAGTAAAAGGTATGTGAAATGTTGACCCGAGTAATAAGTTACTTTTTGTGTGAAACGCGCGCACACAAACAGACATATAGACAAACAGACAATTTCTTTAATTACTATTGTTTTGGAGTCTATACACAATACGTTACAACTTACAGTCATTGTTTTTAAAAAAATATTTCATGTACAGATTTTGCTAAGTTACTGTTTTATTGTACCTAAAAATAATATTCATATCTATTATTCCTTCCCAATTTTATTTATATAATATGTAGTTATTTCGTAATCTCACAAAACGTTATATTTTGTCGAAACGATTTTTATTTTAAATCAAAATTCAAATGGATTTAAATAATCTAATATGGCTGCAACGGCCATCTAGTATAATTGATTTATTATTACCTTTGTCCTTGCCAAATTTTATTGAAATCTAATAAGACGTTTAAGCGTAAAACAAACAGGAGTTAGTTTTTTACTTATGACATTATCATACTCGTAAAGTATGGGCCAAATATAAGCTATCTTTTTCAGGTAAATCCGGCACTCTTAAGAATTTTAAACGCTCTTTAAAAATTAAACTAATTAAAGGAGAATTCTTGTTCGACAGTAGGTAAAAACAGCTGTTTGCAGTCTCATTTTCTCACTTGATACTTCCAATAACGGATGCTGATGTACACTGCGCTTTTTAATTGCGTCGTAGATGCGTCACGCGACTGACATATTTTTATCATTCATCTATATCGCATGTCATGTCAAGGTAAACTTAACTTGTCGTGTGCATAGGCCCTTAGCAACATGTGTCTTAGGCTCATTGATGTTTGATCACAGGTTCGATTTCTTGCTTAGGTGTTTTTTATTATGCTATATTTTTGTTATAGATAGAGGAGCAGAATGTAGATAGTGTAGCACACTTTCAAGAGCGAGAAAAAGTTAGAAAAGTTATTACTTGACGTGAGTTATATAGCTTTTTAGTAAAATTTTTTTATCAGATAACTCATTAGTGATCTATCAGATGTAGGTTATTTTGAAGACCATGATTGGAGATATAATCTATACTAATATTATAAAGAGGTAAAGTTTGTGATCTTGTGAGTTTGTGAGTTTGTGACGTTGTAGGGGGTAATCTCTGGATCTACTGAACCGATTTTCAAAATTCTTTTACCAATAGAAAGCCACGTTCTTTCTGAGTGTCATAGGTTATATATTAACCCGAAAAATGATAAGGCTTTTTCGTGGTAGTCGGATTTGCAAAGTAAGTCGGAGAAAAAACGGTCGAACGAAAACGTTTCTTACGAACGCTGCCTTAACTATGAAAGACATATGATTATGTTCTAGAGAAAAGTTGTAGAGCTTAATAATGCCTATAAAAAAGTCAGCGACAGCATATGTCTAACTTTTATATTTAAGTCACAAAAAGTAGTTTTTTATATTAAAAAAATCATTTAAATCGGTAGGTCATGTTTATTGGTCATATTATCAACAATTATGAATTCTTATCAAAATAAGTAAATTTATCGTCTAAAATGTTTAAAATAAAAGACTTTTCCCTTTTACTGCATATAATTTGGACAAATGGTTAAAGAGATAATACAACATATTCTTAGGTATGGACGAACCCGAGCGAGCTGTTTGTCTGTTTTTCTCTTTGTACGGGCTAATCTCCGGATCTATTGGACCTATTTAAATGAAATTTTGCATGGTGGTACCTTATATCCCCGGGCAACATCTTAGATACTTTTCAGCTCGGAAAATTAAAGAGTTCCCGTGGGATAGTTAAAAGACTATAACAACTTATACAGCTTAGTACACATAAACTACTGATTGGATTTTAATGAAACTTTACAATAATATAGTTCATACATGACAAAAACAAATCAGCTACTTTTCATCCCGGAAAATTAAAGAGTTTCCGTGGGATAGTCAAAAAACTATAGTAACTTATACAGCTTAGTACACAAAAACCAATGATTGGATTTTTATGGAAACTTTACAATAATATAGTTCATACATCAGAATAACAAATAGGTAACTGTGTATCCCGGAAAAATGTACTTTTCCCGTGGGATAGATATTTTTGTTTATTTGTAACGTATTATGTACACAACATAGACCCCAAAACAATAGTTATAAAAAAAATTGCCTGTTTGTCTGTTTGCCTGTATGTCTGTTTTTGTGTGTGCGTTTCGCGCGAAAAGTAATGTACCAATTTCAACGAAATTTGGTGAAGTGATAACTTATTACTCGAGTCAACATTTAGGGTACCTTTTGTATGTATGTATGTATGTATGTATGTATGTATGTATGTATGTTGTATTCAGCCCTTTTTAACACATGCACGGGTCTCCCTTCAGTACGAGGTGGATCAGGCCATACTCCACCACGCTGGCCAAGTGCGGGTTGGCGGACTTCACATGTCTTTCGAAAACTTGCTAAGTTCTGTCAGACATGCAGGTTTTCCTTCACCGTTAAGACTGGGATACCACTGGGATACCACTGCCTAGATACCTTTTACTTAAAGAAAATCTTTCTTTCCCATGGGAAAATACAATAACTGGTTTTATCGAGTCCTCCCTAGACACCTTCCTCTGGCTAAGCCTTAAGACATACATCAAAACAATATACTAAAAAATTGTAGGTCTTGAAAAGTCCTACAGAAAAGTTGTGAATAGTATATGTCTATCTTCTAAGTTACACTCGAAATATTTATTCTTATCTATACCTATAATAAAACTTAGTCAAATCGATGTGCGCGTTTCACGCAAAAAGTACTCAACCGATTTTAACTTAATTTTGTATAGTGATAAAACTTAGTGCTCGGGTCAACATTAGAATACTTTTTACGACAGGCAAATTATTCATTCCCATGAGAAAATACAATAACTGGTTCTATCGAATTGTCCTTAGAAATTTATATAGCTAACGTTGGCTCAACCTTAAGAAATAAATCAAAACATTGTACAAGAAAATTGTAAGTCTTAAAAAGGTCTATAGAAAAGTTCTGCATAGTATATCTCTATCTCCTAAGGTACACTCGCTATAACTATTTTCATTATTATATATTTCTGTTTTATTATACGTTATTTATTCTATCTGAATATAGGTACATATATCTATCTATATATATAAAAGAAAGTCGTGTTAGTTACACTATTTATAACTCAACAACGGCTGAACCGATTTGGCTGAAAATTGGTGGGGAAGTAGCTTAGACCCAGGAGACGGACATGGGATTTTTTATCTCGTTCGATTGCGTTCCCGTGTGACGTGACATAAAACTCAAGAACGGCTGGACCAATTTTTATGATATTTGAATTTTTGGATTTCTCTTAGTCCGGAATAGGATAATAAGTATTAAAACATCAGAAAAATTAACGAAAATTATATGGCTAGCGCTGACTAATAACTATTTATTTCTACTTAAAACGTACCTAGCGACGAACCCGAGCGAAGCGAGGGTGAGCCGCTAGTAAATAAATAAAAAGAAATATATAAAGCATTAAATGCCTTTATTAATTTTATAATTATAAGTGCATAAAATATTTAAAATGAACGAACTGATATACAATGGCATATCAGTTGTTTACAAAATAGTAATTTAAAAGCAGAGCCTCGTCTGTAAAATTGGCACACACTTATGCCATTATGAACTAGCCCATAAGTGAATAGTTTTAAAAATTGTAAAATAATTTTTAGTCCTGTGAGCTTACCAATTATACTACAAGTTATCTATATCTGTATATGTAATATATTGTAGTAGGATGACTGTATACCTTTTTATTCACCTTTGGGCTCGTAAATTTTGACATAGGTGTGGCAAAAATCATAGTAAAGGAAATACATATTGTACTCATTTAAAAAAAAAGTGATGTGAAATATATCTTCACAAAAATATAATATTGTCATGTAATATTCTAATAGTATTCTTGTGCAAATAATATGTATTTCTCTTTATTACTGTCTAGGGTACTTATATGTATAGAATATAAAATAATAGTGTTAGAATATAGTAAAAATCATGTTAACCTAATTATTATAAACGACTAGTATTCAATAAAATGAAAAAGATCAAGATTGAGTTGATCTTATTACTTTATTAAAATTGATTTTAATATTTATCAAGAATTAAAAAAGTCAAATACATTCTAAAGTGTTTTAAAAATATACAAAAATATGAATATTTTCCAAATTTCTTATTTTAATTAATATCATTGAATATATATGTAAAACCATCATAAACAAAGCCATAGGCCATTTTGATTTAATAACAAGGCTAATTATGCCAATAAGATCAAGCCTAGCCACACATTCTCATATCTAATTAAGTACTAAAACTTTGAGCACATAGTGTAACACTTCTTTGTATATAAGAAAAATCACACTTCATTGTAATGCACTTCATTCACTATATGCTTAAGTAAACTTAATAGCATCCTATTTGCACAAGGCCAAATCACAGTTGAGATAGGACCAGCTAAATATACCATTTAGTGTCACCAGTCTTATATCAATATTATACATATTTATGATATTTTTTGAAACATTGATTGGGAGTATTATATTTTAAAATATAGGCAAAGATACTATACAGTGATTTTGGTAATATATGAATTTTAATATAAACAAGTTCTGGCAACAACATTTCATGGAATCTTCATCTACCAGTCCAGAGATATTATATATCATAAGTCTTGTACATAGGAATATGTTCTATATAAGGAGATCTTCTTCCCAATCTTCTTTTTGTCTTTCTGATACTGATATTGCAGGTCTAGACAATTGTTTCAATTCTTCATACATTCGAGGTGGAATAGGGTTGTCACTTAAGTCTACATATTCAAGTGCCCTAGATCTTGCTAACCTGTCAACATCCACTTCTGTAAAAAACAATTATCAAATGTTATTAAGAAATTATGTTGCATATTTGCTAGTTAATTTATCTTATACAATAATTTTAGTAATTGAACTAGGGCTTTTTAGGGCTAGTGAGTCCCACATAACCACCATGGAGTACCATGTATGGAGGTGGTATGCATAACGCATTTCCCAACATTAAAAAAAAGGGAGAAGTATTAAGTTGTAACATGTAATATACATGATACAACCATAGTATATTTGAAAAGTGTATATTTCCTATATTGCCTATATATGTAGAATATATTACCTTTACCAAAAAAATAAATAAGAATTCAAGTACCAATGATTTGATTGTGGTGTGCAAGTAATGTGTGCAGACTGGGGCATTGGAAGGCAATACTAGGCAGGGCCACAAATGTGTTGTGAGAGATATCCAGACGCTCAAGGCAAGCTAATGTACAGAGTTCATCTGGTAATTTGGCCATTTGATTATTTGATAGGTTTAAGTCTGAAAAGAGAAAATAATTTTAATTATTGCATAAAATTATTTATAACATATAATGTATAATCTTTTGCATAACAAAACATAATAAGTTTTGAATAATATAATGAAAGCTTTTAAAACTATGGGAGTACTATTTTCAAGTAAACAAAATAATAGTAGTTAATTTTACCTGTGATTAAACTAAATTTAACTGTGAATTTAGGAGGAATTTTGGTTATCACATTCCCACTAAGGTCACAACTCTTGAGCTCCGTGTGTCGCATAAGGTGGTATACAGCATCAGGTACTTGCATTAGTTGACATTCAGAAAGATCTATAAAGAACAAAAACAAAGAAAATAAGTATTGCAATTTATTCCATTTTACTAACAATATATAATAATATGATAGCCATACAAATACATAATTTTGTAGTAAAATAAATAAATATGCAGGTTAACTCGAGATCTTTTCCTTAACCATAAGTGGTCATCATACTGAAAGTAGATTGATACTGTTTGTCCTTTTGATACATAGTAACATGTGGCTTGCAATGTGTGTTAATTATGTGCTTAGCATTATTTGTTTACTGTTAACATAAATATATAACATTTATTAAGAGAGGTATCAGGTCCAATCTCAACACTAACTGAATATTTCCATTTATCATATTGCTGATGTTTGTTCCAGTTTCATAAATATAAAATTTGTACAGTAGTCAACAGTTCACAGTTACAAAATTAAAATAACAAATTATAAGTAAGGTATTTTCATGTTCTACCTATACCACTTATGCCTCAAATCATCAATATACACTTAATATTATTTTTCTAATAGTAAGACATTACCTAAAATTTGTGTTTCCTGTGCGTTTTCACACCTCAAAATTACACGTGTAACCGCCAAAGCCATTACTTTTATGATAGTATAGTAAGCAACTCGAAAATTATACTTTAACAATGCAAGTGGCAATTCTAGTTATGATTGGCTATAACTGAAATATTTTACAAAGAGTAGGCTCTTTGTTATTTTTAACGTTCACTGTAACAGTTTCAACTGTATTCGCAGTCTAAAATGATTCTATTTTTGAATTTACTACTTCTGACTTCAAGGTTGTACAATGTACAACATAAACATATTATATTCTAGATGAAAATCTTCCGCAGTTGCTATTAAAGTAATAACGACACTTTTAAAATTATTTGATTATTATAAACAGTTGTGTTTTATTCTGGAAAAAAGTTCATAGTCAGTCTTTACTCTTTAATTTTAATAGAAAACAGAAAATAGAAATCTATTGTTTGGGTTTAATGCATTTTATTTTTTTGACAAATGACAGGAGTTCATTGACAGTGACACATAAGACATTGACATGCGGGACATCTAACGAATGTTTAAATTTAAGTTTAGAAACAACATTTTTTATCGCACAAATTAACTAACACAATAATTAATTATATAGTAATATTATTTGTTTAGTAGTTTAATTTCTCGAATAATTCAAAAAAGATTAATTATATTTATTTTTTGTGTACTTATTGATTAATATTTATATTGTACTCGCGCTAAAACTACATAAAAATCTCTAAAAGGGTAGTTTCATACAAACTTTCACTCTCTGTTATCCCTATAGGATGAATTTTGAAAAATGCTAAAACGCGTATTTATTTAATTTTATTAAATATATTTTTGGATTGTATTATAACGTATTTTCCCGTAGGAATTAGATAATCTCCCGCAGTATAAAGTAGCCTACGTCACTCACCAGCCCTCAAACTATCTCCACACAAAAAAATCACGCCAATCACTCCGTTTTGACGTGAAAGAAGGACAAACAAAGAAACACACTTTCACATTTATAATATTAGTATAGATTTACATATTTGTAAGTTCACTGTAGGTAAAAACTTTAGTTTTGTTTTAAAACAATAAGTATAATGTGTCGTATTGGATGGTACTTGATAACGTTAATCCAACTAGGAAGTACATTTAAAAAGTAGTGACCTCAAACTGCCAGTTCAGCTTTATATGGCGTAAATTGTTCCATTAAGGTCAACGCGTTTTGTACAAGACTTTGTCTAAGTTACATTGGGCGAGGATGTTCTAAATCGATCACTTCATACATATGTCTCTAAGACTAAGACAAGCGCTACGTAGACATATCGTTTAGAGCACGCAATAAATCCATGCGACTGCGCGCCTTCCGCATATTAGAACATTCATTGTGCTCGTATTTCTGTCTTCCGGGAGTCGATATGAACGTAATGTGGAATGAGGAAAATTAAAAAAAAAAATGCTATTAACAGCTTACTTAAAGATTAAGTAAAATAGTAACTACTATTTAACAAAATTAGTAGTGCGTATAAACTAACATTGATACTAATTATTACTTTTTTAGGTTATTAATATGACTCTACCTAGGACTCTACCACTAGGTACAGGTACTAGTATAGTATTATATGATCTGTGGTACGGGTATATAATTAAAAATATATTTTGTATCTATTTAATGATTTAAAGAATTTATAGGAATAAGTTATTTTATTATTATTATAAAAAAAATATAAGTAGAAGTTGCTAAATAAACACAATAACACCTATTTATAAGAACTTATTTGTTACATTATGATATTAATAGTGGTGCTAAGATTAATACAAATCACACTCTGAAATCAAGAATTAATAAATAAATTGATCATGTACACGAACGTAACATAGGTAACGGATAAATCGGCGGGTAAAAATGGCCGTCAACGCAGGCGCTCTCATAACAGCAACTGCGCAAAACTCTCCAAATAACCTACTAATATTAGGGATTACAGCGGGTCACAATAGGTGCCAGCTGCCAAGTGAATTGTATAATTATTGTATTTGTCCATCGTGGTACTATTTTCTTTCGGTTTTACCTTACGTAGGCATAAAATAATACGACTTATAAAATTTCTCTGCATTTTTACGCGGCGCAGAAGTTGAGCCTATAATATTTGTTAAATAACGATTCCGAAATGATTTTTCGAGAACCATAAGAAAGTCGAAAGAGACACTAAGCGTTAAACATAAAATCACGAAAGGTCTAAACTTCAGATACCTACCTACTAAAGGTTAAGTGCTATAGTTGAGTACCTAAGTATATATACCTTATCCAAAAAAAAAATACAATCCATGTACTTACTATACGACCACTACGACGACCATATGGTCGCTAGAGACTAACTACGCATTGTTGTATTTATAGCGCGTATGTGACCACTACGCAGTACGCTGCTGCGAAGTGCGAACCTAATTTAAATACTTAGTTCGTTGTTGCGACCATAGTCTCGGCCGAGGTCGTTTAATGCTTGTAGACAAAATCCTAAAAATATGCAAATTATAGTTCAGTTTAGTGTTCTAAAAAGTACTTACAGTATAATATTAAATGATTGTTTATAATTTATTTTCGCATAGGTACATGAAATTTCGTTGGTTAGGTATTGTCGCATAACGCAATGATTAAAAATCCAATATTTTAAACAATGATAAACACAAATATTTTGAATTATTATTTATTGCTCTTAATTAAATATAATTGAAACGTTAAACAAAGGCAGAAATAAGATTGTTTTACTGACCTCGAGTTTCATAACTTTGATACAGTATAAAATTTTCGAAAGACAAACAAAAGTATTACTACTAGTTAGTTTCGTCATTATTCATACATAGTATTTTAATAAATTAAGATTTTAAGTCAAATCGAAGGAATTATGATGTAAAAGTAAAATTTAACTTAACGATTGCTATACTCGTAATGTATGAGGTTTTTCGTCGATCCCTAACGACGTATTAAAGTATCAAAAGTTTTGCGAATAGAAAGTTGTTGTGTAACTGTTGCTGTTAAGAGTCATTATGACGTAAAAACGGTAGTTTAGCAAATGTTTATTTATGTTGGAAAAGTGACACTTTTCACCATAATATACCTACCCATAAACCTACCCATAATGGCGCAATTAATTTTTTTACTGTACCTATATAAAAAAAGGACACTTAATTTTTATTGAAACTTTTTATTTTATGCTGTCTTTTTCTTTAATTTATTTAGAACATTCATATGATTAAAAGAAAAATATACTTTATTGCTTAAAGCACATTGTGATTTTCATATTTTAATTTGGATAAAAACAAGTTTTAAATTATTTCAATACAAACGAAACGTTTTTTCCTGTAAAGCAGAAGAATATTTTCTATTTCTTTATGTGTATGTGTAGTAATTATGCTACGTGTTAGAAATATATAATTAAATAAATTGCGGTTTATTGATAGTTATAGGAAGGTATTTTTTTATAATTTATTTAAAAAAATTTAGCTCTATAATGTGTTTGAAAGGATCACATCAAATTTTAATCTTATACATGCTAAGTTTCACGATGTATTGCAATTGTAATTTAACGTATTATTACAACATTTCACACTTTGCATTTACATCACCTGTAGCAAAAATATATGAATATGTAACAGTAACGTTAGAATATGTTGCCACAGCATAAATGAGCAAACTTAAATTAGTTGTAATTGCATAAAAAATACACTAAAATTAAATGAAACAGAGAATTTTAGTTGTGTAATTTAAAATAATTTAATAATTAATTTAAACATTAAACACTATAAATCAACTTTTAGTATCTTTCTTTGTAAGGTAGAGTCGTAAGAGAAATATGGACATACAACATAGAACATAGTGACTTCTTGCTTCTTGAACAGCTTACCGATACTGCCTGACGAAAGGCGCTGTTAAGCGCAGCTTTCTTTACTGGGACATACATCTGCATTGTCAATACCGTTTGTATTGACTATCTATCTACCTAGGATAGGAGTAGAACCTGTGATATAGTAGTTACTAAATAGTATATAATTGCTGATTCGTAAGTTTCACTACTCCAAGATGACGTCGATGCTCTCAATATTACAATTTACAGTGAGTCATAGACGGATATTAGAAAATAATCTTTCTATAACTTGAGATCGTTATTATACTGTTCGTCTTTCTGTTCGATGGATCTATATTTTCCTATAGGTATGTTTTCTATAGGTACTCTATTTCGTATATTTAATTTTTGGTTATTCATTTACATACTCTATGTAGAGCTATTTATTACTTTAATTTAAATAAGTTGAACTGAATATCGCTATTTATAAATAATTACGTTATAGATGTTATAATACTATACAACGATGTATATATTTTTCTAAATTCAATCCCCAAAAACAATGAAAACGTGTGACAAATACTGTATTGGAAATAATTTTTTTGCGAGTCAAGTAATGATAACAAAAGGCTAGACCGTAGCATGTTATCTAAATCATGATTTTTGATTCCTATATAGTTTCATTTTAATACTTATTTAAGATAAACTACGACCTGATACACTAGATAAATATTACGTGACACTAATAGATAGTGGGTCAAGGTCGTTCACGATCAGTTCATTGACAAGTACTATATTGCTTAATGATTTAACCTAAAAGGCCTAACCTACTTCAATAAACAGTAAGTTTCATCTATCATCCAAACGTAAATGTATACCTATAATACGACGTAGTTACTAAGATAAGATATTAGCAAATTAATTACAAAGTAGAGCAACGCGACTAATCAAACCGTAAAATTATGTTTTTGGGGTAAAACACCTAATTGAAGTCTTAGATACGTTTACGTATGTTTGTAAGTATGACTTGATTTTATAGTGTTTACAAAAACTATTTTGCGGCGTAACGAATTAAATTCTTGAATATCATTTAGGTGAGCAAAATATATTTATAACTGAAAACAAATAAAAAAAGAACATTTACCGGGAATTACAATAATCTAGCTACATATTTTTAATAGTAATATTTTAATTATTTCTTTATTATATACTTAGTTAATATCTATTATATTTAGTCTTTGAATATTTTGCAAATTAATACTGAGCATTTATATGTGCAACCTATCCGGTGACTTTGAATTTATGTATCCATTAAAAGGAAGTTATAAAACGTATGAGTAATGTAGATAGACTTATAATATAGGATATTCTTATTTTATCCTTCATATCTAGATATTTTCTTATAACAAGGAAAAAAAATCATTTATCTATTGTTAATTGCTTAACAACCCTGTATATTTCTCAAAATGATTTCGATTTTGTTTTATTCAATTTATAGATATTAATATTTTAAAATTATAAACAAACAAAGAAACTCTGACCTAATTGACTGTTTTCCTGTGCATCCTCACATCTGCCGACAACTCTGATGATGGCTCTTCCGGCCAGTCTTGCGCAGATCATCATTGCTGGCGCCCTGGGGTCACCCTCTTCTGCCTCAGCGGGTACTCTCGTACCATCGTAGTCCGTGGGGGGCCTCATCACTGCACTTGATCACACTGCACTCCTCAGTTCTAGCGATCACTGCTTTAAATCACAACAGTCTGATGAAAAACAGACTGCTATCACAAATTTTTGTTTATTTATTAATACACCGCTCCGAAACGCAAAAGCGCCTGGGTGAACGGCAACACTTGTAAATCCGAGCGCCATTCCTGTCCAGCCTTTATATCGTCGCCAAAACAAAGAAGCATGGCGCGTGAATGAGATGGCAACAACAACAAACGGTCGTCTCTCTCTCACTGTCTGCGCAGTTGACGCAGTACGCTTTCCTCGCGGAAGCACGTGGAAAATAATTTATGTTAGGAGAGAAATATATACAAACAGGCGATTTGACAAAGGGCCATCGCGTTCAGACAAGCTAATAAATAATACCCTCTCGTTTTCTTTTGGCGGCTGATCTACATAAAACGTTATCGATAGACTTTATTATTTATATAATCGTCGATTGAAAATTTAATGTTATGATTGTGTATGGGTTCAATGTGAAAGGATGCACGGCTTGATGCTCGAATAAAAATTTCCAGCCTAATTCACTGTGCGCCATCATGTGGATAGCTTAAATTGCTGTAATTCATTGCGGAACTCGATTACTGTTATTTTAAAATAGCTTATAATATGATTCATATCATAGAAATCAGACTGGTATCATACCTGCGTCCTATTAATTGTTTACATAACTGAAACAAGAAATGCAGTTGAAAAGATACGCAACTAATCAATTAATAAACCTTGATTTATTGAGTGTCATAGAGCGTGATTAAAGAAATGCAATGAAATTTATTTCTTTGGCAATATTTTACTCAAGGATGTTTTTAATTTAATTGATGTTTTTTGCCCAGATAGGCACTAAAATAATATTTTTAGAAATACAATGGATTTATTTAGCTAAGTAAATACGAGTAAGTACCTAAATACATCGTGGAAATCTTTTAAATAAGTAATCAACAAATTATGATAGTATTATATGATCCAGATTTCATTTCTTTGTTTTTTTTTATCTTTATCTAGTTTTATAGATATCGTTTTTATTTACCCGAATAATAAGTAAGCAAGTGTATCGAAATAGTAATTCATGCCTTAACTCTTGATGAGTTCAATGCGAAACATTTTTATCTACGTCTTCGGGATATACCTACTCGTATAATGTTACAATTTCATCATAAGCCTATATCATTTTTTAAGGATTTTATGATATTGTATTAATTGACGATTGAATTTTTTTGTAGTTTCAAGTTTCAACTAGCCCTATTAAATCGTAGATTAATAGGTGATATGAAAATAGGTGTAGGTGACTATAATTAACTTGATGTTAAAACATATAAATTCTTCTTTGTTTTAGGTTTATTGAAGAGTGAATAATAACAAATGTAATTTATTTGCGTCAGTTGGAAAAGTTTGACGTAGATTTAGCATCCGTTCAACGCACTGTTTTCGTGTCTTGGCCAAACAGAGACGCAGAATTTCAACTTTGGCAACCTTGAACGTATGCCAAGACTATATTCCCAAGTCCCGTGCTCCGATTAAAATCTAAATCTATTTATTTATATTCAAAATAAACAAGGAAACGTTAGTATCGAAAGTTACTCCGTTCTTAGATCGATTTATTTGTTTATTTTTGTTCAACTTTTAACTTGCTGTAATATTTTGTAATGTTATTATTAAGAATTTAAAGTATTTTATTTTCAGTCTGAGTAACTGTCCTCATTTTTCAAAGTACCTACCATCGAAGTAATCGTATTGATATAAGTAGGTTCAAAAGTATATCCATCAAAATAAGGAACTCTCAATGTTAATTCAACAACCTGCCTTATTTCAAAGAAAATTTTTCCGGTTTCTCTGTAATTGGCATTTAATTGTAAAATGTAAACCAAGTTATATTAATTGTGTGTGTAACTGCCTATGTAACTACTATAGTAACTGTGCAGTAATGTTTAAAAATAATTACATAATTAGATTTCTTTTAAATACCGCTAAGAATATATGTAATTTTACAGAAATATTTCATTTTAACCTTGCATTAACGAAAGAGGCTTCCTTCTTTCACGACCTAGTTTGAGACAAATATTTGTTATTTATTAAAAGCGTAAATACATCGTACATTTGCCTTGCAATATTCATTTATTTCATCACAAAAAAAAGCAGAGCGATGAGGAACATCATTTGAAATTTCCGTGTTGGATTAGTTTCTTTTAATTTGAGTGTTAGACTTAAACAAAAAATCATATATTTGTTGAACATTACATATAATTAGCAATGTGTAATAAATATCACTTGGGACATTCGAAATATCCAAGGATATTAATATTTATGTAATATTATGGTGAAGAGAGATGTACACTGTTCAGTTGTATGTCTTAAATCAAATAAACAAAAAAAAACATTACCCAATAGGTAGGTACAATCATTTGTTCCATGTGGGGATTCATTTATTGATTCCCGACTCATTAGACCGATATGTTTTTCGATTCAATTGAAAAATTAAGGAAAGTCGCCTTGAGCCTGTATGTTATTGTATTCCTAACTAATAATATATAAACATCTTTGTTAGGTAGGTACTATTAATGATTGGCCACGTGCGAGTCACTAACAACGCGCACGCTATAGTGCGAGTAACGCACCAAATTTTCCGTTATAATGCGACCGCTGACATTTCGCAGAAGTTTTTTCATGAAACGTAGAGGTCGATCCTTTGTGCTATTTCAGGAAAACCTGGAAAACAGCCAATTCCCTTTCCATACGACGCAGTTCAATATGCGCGCGGGTTTTTGATCTGTATTTACTGCAAGCGAAAATGTTCTCTAAACTGTAATAATATATAATCGAATTAGTTTTGGTTCATAAGATACTCGTATTTATATAAAGTACATATGAATTTTCTTTGTTTAGGTAAAACATTATTAACTACATTCGGTGTATTCTTCAAAGTATAATTTCAGTTCGTCAAGAATTTAGTTAATTTTTTGAGGAAAATTATTTGATAATTAGAAAAAATTGTATAAAAAAACACTGTCAACTGCGTAAAAATTCAACCAAAAAGATAGGAACAAGTTAACAAAGAAAGAGTACTGTACAGTCCGAGACATCTATAGGTACATGTAGCAAGACTCGCAGCAAGGATAAAACATGCATGTCTCCGAATGCATAATACTAATTTTCCTTTGTTAACTTCTTCCTTTTTTTAGTTCGCTATTTACCCAGTCAGGTTTTTTTTATTTTGTTAGTTATTTTTTTAATTACATTACGTAATTAGTATTGCCTAATAATAAATACTCTACATTATAACAGAAAAGAGTGTTAATTACACGGATTTTTTACTCAATTGGAGATTATTATTTAATTTCTGAGCATTTCACTAATCAATTATAAAAGATATTAGAGGCTACATTTCATCATGGCATAACGTAAATTGCACGTAAGCCATAGATGTTTATCAATATAACTAACGCTTACGTTAAATTTTGATATTCGCTTCGCACATCCAGCACAGCTTTTTTTTTAATTTAGGTACTTGAAACTTGTTATTCACCACCTACTTATACAAGTTATTTCCTAAGTGAAACCGGACTATCAAAATAATTGTATGAAATTTAACAGATTAACTGTACACAACAGTTACACAATAGAAATGTTCATATATGACTCATGGGACAGGGAAACGGCTAATATTAATATTGATTTCATAATAATTTCACCAAGAGAATCAGTCAGGCTGGGGAACGAGTCATCATGAAGCAAATGTTTATTTACAATAGGTACAGTAATTCCTTATAACGATATACCTACAACTTACGAGCAGAATCAAAAACGCAACGTAGGTACACTAAACGTGGAGTCAACAGAGCGGAGATTTGAAGCATTCATTCTAATCCTTGTAACGCCATAAGCCAACTAATAAACTACAATCATAGATATTAGTTATGATATAATTAATCATAATAACATGTGTCTTTTTATATATTCGTTTTGAATTAGAATCGCTCATATGTAGTAGTATGTATTTCGATTTTTTTAGCAAATTAGATTAGTCTTACAATTAGTTACGATAGTGGCAAAAATTATGAAAAAAATATATATGTATTTCCAGCTGTTAGCCAGGGCCGGATTCGACCTTAGCGCCGCCCTTGGGCATAGTAAAAAATGCCGCGCTATTATCGATTATAAAGTTGTTTTTTTTTAATATATATTTTTTTAAATATGGAAAACTAATTTATAAATTAATTCAATTTTTCGAAAAATGTAGTAGTAATTTTTTATTAATGATTTTTTTAGAAAATAAAGATAGCGTTTTCGATAACACGAGAGATTTTTTTCCCACCCTTCGAATTTTACCGCCCCTAAAAGTTTGGCGCCCTGGGCACTAGCCCGGAGTGCCACTAATGTAAATCCAGCGTTACTGATAGTATGGAAGGGTCCAAACATTTTAGTATCAAAAACTCACAAAATATTTATACTATTATTTATGTCTATTTTAAATTAACAATATTTTCTGTAATACCGTTTCCTTGTATACAATTGATTAGGGTTAAAATGAAACAGCTGGTATACATGAATAATATATTTAATGGTATCAAGTGTTGAGTCCGTCGGCAGCACGTTGCTGGGCGAGCTGAGCGGCCGCGCAGCAGTGCAGCATGAGTGCGGTGAGCGCGCACGCCCGGCCCTCACCGCCTTCCTCGCCACCCGCGTCTGACGCCGATAGCTCCTCTCGTACTGCTTGTAGCTGTTTCATAAGCACATTTGTACATTAAGGATAAGATGTATTGTCGAATGTAAAATGAAGGTTAATTATATGATAGATTTGATGACCGTGTATGAAGAGAATAATTACAAGAGTTATGTAGAGATCGTAGAGCTAAGGCCCCTATGAAGATTTGCAAAGTATAAAATGTCAGGGTATGTGTGTATATCTAGATTACTGGTAGGTGAGGCATATAGCTACCTAATTACAATTTATAAAAAATAAATATATAATATACAAAAACTTAAAGATGAAATGAGGTATAAAAGTATGAAAGCAGACTCTCCCACCAATTCGCTAGTACAAAATATTCAACAGGTTTTAAAGGTTGACGACCTTTTCATTCATCTACAGTAGGGGAAAACCAGGTAAAATGATGCCTTTTGATTATTCTTGGTATTTGCCGGTTACTCATAGATTAATTATAATTGGCTTATGTGAAAAAAAAATTTCGATGATTCTTATTTAATTGACTATATAAATTTAAATACTATTTTCACTTATTACTTACTAAATAAATTATTAGTCACAGGAAAGTTAGTTAAAAAAATGGCAATCTTTGCTTGTGACCCAGTGTAAAAGTTTTTGTCATTGTTAGACACTTCGTAAAAAGTACGTACAAGTAGGTACATATTTTTTTCTCAACTATTGGAGGTTCGTTATGGATGTACATACTAGATAATTCTAGTTTTGTCCCTACCATTGTAATCTTCTAACCTAGTTGCCTAGATGTTATTTTTCCGTATGGTAGATGCTAACGCTTATGTTTGGCTGACCCTTAAATAGATTTTAAACTCTTATGTCCAGTGTGTTGCTTGTTTCATTTTTATTTAATAGATAAAAAAAAATCATAAAATTAAAACAAATCATTATGTCTGGCATAAGTAATATGATACTTACTTTGCTCAGTTTTGAGTAATCTGTAAAATCTTAAACTAATAGTATTATATTTGACGACACGTTTGGCTCAGTTTGTAGTGACCCTACTTTCTGTGCCAGCGGTCGCGGGTTCGAGTCCCGCTGGGGGCATTCATTTGTGTGATGAGCATGAATGTTTGTACTTCAGTCATGGGTGTTTATATTTATAATATGTATGTATTTAAAGCTATATATGTGTAGTGTATCAACTATCTGGTATCCATAACACAAGCCTCGTAGCTTACCATGGAACTAGATGGTGTTGTGTGTTAATGTCCCAACATATTTATTTATTTATATTTATACTCGTAAGTTCAACGTTTATCCTTAATAAATGAATCATCTGAACGCAAAAACACGCTTCGACCTTTCACTAGCGCGTGATGAAACTACCTGCCAAAACAGTTGCCATTCATTTTTGCGATACACGGAATAATTTAGGAAAAGTGAGTAATTTAGAAAAAGAGATTAATAGTACTCGCTTTATTTGAGGTCTTCAATTTGTCTGGGTTTCTTCTATTATCTATATAAATTTTAGTTATTTTTGCTTAACTTTTAATGTAACTGACCATTTCATGTATTTGTGTTGGGGTGAGCTTCGAAGCAAGGTCTGGGGCAGAGTCGCGGGCGGCGGCGAGTAGTGCATCCGGTGGTAGAGCGCTGCGCAGAGCGGGCTGCAACATCGCACCCACGCCGCCTCGAGCTAGCCAGGTTGTACCACAACCGCTGAAGGGATTGGCTGACTCTAGCGATTGTTTCCTATATAAGAAACATTTATCTTTAATATATTAATGACCGCCGTTTTCCTGGTAACGCCTAACGGGACTGATTTATTTCTCAGGAGGTCGCGAATTCGATTCTCGCACGTATTTAAATGTTTTATGATTTTAGGACTGGTTTGGCCAATACAAAGCGTGGCCTTGGAAACAGTAATCTACAAAGCATTGCCTACTGTATGAGGAAAACGGAAACGTCTATCTATTCAGCAAGCAAAACGATGTGTATACCTATAGACAAATGAGCGAAGGCTTGTCAATGTGTTTCAAATGAGTTAGAAACATTGAATACTGTATGTCCCTTACAGATTCATTATTCAAATTATAAATACATATAATAAACTTCTGAGTAGAATCTGTACATTAAATATTTTTTTGAGAATCTATAGTTTTTAGAATTTTTATCTGTCTGTTTGTCTGCCTGTGACCGCACCACGGAAAAACCACGGGAGAGATATTGATGAAATTTGGTTTGATGATAGCTGGTTATCCGGGTCAACATATACAATACTTTTTACTGCAGGAAAATGTCTCATCTCTGAGAATTCTATACTAAACGTTAAAATATAACCACGGACTAACCCGAGCGGAGCAAGGGTGAGTCGCTTGTGTTATAATATAATGTTCATTAGACTATACCTACTAAATATTTACGTTGTAACTGTAATTTTTTGAGTTAAGTACGTATTTTAGAAAAATATGTTATAATTTTTTTGTCCTCTTCTTATTTTTAGCTATAAACGCTTTATGTTAGTAATAAGTACTTTATTCATCTGAATTATACGATACGACATGATAAACATTTGGGATGTGGGAGTATGTTTATGATGATATAGTTCATCAACCGTTTATAATGCGCTCGCGCTGAAACTACTAAAAAATCTCTAAAAATTTAGTTTCATACAAACTTTCATCCTCTATTTTACCCCCTAATGGAATGAATTTCTAAAAATGCTAAAACACGTATTTATTTAATTTCATTGAAGAACCAAGTTTCAAGTAATTCTGATCAAAAATATTTTTTTGGATTGCATTATAAAGTTTTTCCCGTGGGAATTAGGTAAACACCCGCGATAAAAAGTACCTAGCCTATGTCACTCTCCAGCCCTCCAACAATCTCCACACAAAAAATCACGCCAAGCCGTCACTCCGTTTCGACGTGAAAGAAGGACAAACAAACAAACAAATAAACATACTTTCAAATTTATAATATTAAGTATGGATGTAGTAGATGTAACTGTATATTATAACTAGAAGATAGAAGTCTTTTAAGTGCATATTTTATAAATCATAATTGCTTTTAACCAAGTAGGTATCGACTAATTATAATATGTTGACTTAACCATTTACCGACCATCACCACTTATACACTTTAAAAATAATATAACCCCTATTATAAGCCCCTAATAACAATAAAAAGTATATAACTCTTATTATAGGTATACGTACTCTTGAGGTACCCAATAAAAAATATTTTTGTCGTATATTAATTTCTTTTTTTATGAACACGGTCAAAAAGTACTATATTCAGTAATCTACTTCGACTTTGGTAGAGTGAGCGACATAATGATCACTTTCGTTTGTTAGCTTAACCAGCAAGGGTGACGAATAAGAAAACTGATTTCTTTGTATGAGTATACACTATCATTTTATATATATACCATGTCATTATAATCTATATAATAATTTTCTGTACTCATTACGGCACGATAGCTGTTTTCCATACGTGAACATAATATTATTAATATTAGCTGCTCACCCTCGCTTCGCTCGGATTAGTCTCTAAGTACGTTTTAACGGTTAATATGGAATAGATAGACTATATATTATATTACTGCTCCGCTCCCTTGGGTAGTAGCGTGATAATATATAGTTTATAGCCTTCCTCAATAAACGGGATATCTAATGCAAAAAGAATTTTTCAAATCGGATTAGTAGTTCCTGAGATTAGCGCGTAATAAAGATAGAGAAAAATAGCAATAACTCTGTTGGATTTTAGTAACAAAAACATTTATACAAGAGGAAAGTGAAGATGTTGAATTTTTGTAGTGATTATAATTAACTAAATTATTCAAACAATATATAAACGTACTTCCCAATTTGTTTACTTACAATATCTACCTCGTTATTACAACTAGGAAATTCCGTACGAAAATATTTAGTAGTGTCGTTCGACTTTTTGTTTTACATCTCCAAATAGTAATTATATATTTTTAATCCCATTCCGTTTTGTTATTAAAATATTAAATTAACCATTGAGTTTATTAGAAAATAAAAATTGAATGTTACTCTTACCTAGATAGATACATAAATAAGCATTTTTGTAGTAAGGTACATGTAATATGTATGTACGTATTTATATATTCAAAAGCTATTTTCTTACATGCCACTTTTAATTTAAAAAAAAATTAACGGCAACTTGTGATCATACGGAGGATGAATTTCAATAATTATTTTACCTTGGAGTATGACTGGGCGAGGGTGGCAAGGAGCGGGAGGAAGCGTTGCTTTTGGGAGCGCACAGGGAGTGAGCCGAGCCTGCCCGTCGCAGCCCCGCTACTATTGCACTCATTGCACCTCCGCCTTTATATTAAATCAATAAACAATATAACCATAATTCAAACTAAGCCTTCTCATAATGCTAGGAAAATAAATAAAGCCTAGTCTATACTAGACCTTTATGCAATGTGACAATCAAACAAACCATTTCTTATTTGTTTGTGTCTCTAACAGTCATCATTTCCTCGTATTTTATTAATGTATAAAAATACTATAATTTTATTTCCTGACAGTTTAAATATACTATTTTCGTAGTATGAATAGGCCAATTAGATATTTTATACTTTCTATGCAGTTCAATAAACTTTACTTATATATTTTAGTACGTAATTATATGTCTCTATTTTTTAAATTCTAAAGTCTAAAAAATACTGGCTATTGCAATTATTGACTCAATCGAATTTTATAGTTTTGTGTTTAAAATCTAAATATATAGAAGATACATAGTTTTATTCTCTAATCTATTAAATAAAAGGCTGTTTAAGGTGAAATGCCTAGTGTGCTGTACAAAATAAAAGTTATTTTCGCGTGTCAACGCAATTAATTGCTAGTAACTCATCGGAGAGCGAAACTTCAACAAGATCGTAGATAACACTCAAGAGCTATGTTGCATTGTCTTCCAATTACTCAACATAGTCATTATCCTTGAAAATTAACCAGACCGTTCATTCGTTATGATTGTAATACAAAAATTTCTTAAGTTGCGAAGAATTTAGAAAAATTTTAATTACACAAGGACACATTGGGTAAAATGAATATAGGCTTCTATGATATTTTACTAGGGTTACTTAATTGGATGCGCTCGATAAATCAGGCAACTACAGGTCGAATAATTTAAAATTTGTAACCTGTTTCATTTGTTTATAGCGAAATAAAAGCAAATTACTAAATCTAATAGTGATTATTTTTAAGCTACTTTTTCCATTGGCTATTGCTTACCGCTCAACTGTTGACTAGCAATAAGCGTCCAAATTCTATATATAGTCATGCTACGCTATGATATTCCATTTGGTATGAAAATAATATATATGTCGAGTTTTCCAATAGAATTTCTTACTTTCGAAATAAATTTATTTATATTTTATTTGTTTTAACTTAATTATTATCAGGTATTAACTTATTCACTATGTTAACATAAATACCGGACATATTGTATTGGAACAAAAAATGATGAGGATTTACATAATGGCAAAACAAAATATCCAACTTCCCAACATTCCATAAAGACAAATGTCTCTCTAAAGATGAGCAATCCAGGCATTCAACTAGCATAATGACTAAGGGATTAAATAATTTGTTAAAAGGCGTTTAACAGAAACAAATGATTCTGAGAACTTTTTGTGAATCCACAAATTTGGGACAAAAACACTGACGGTGAAAAAAAACCTGAATTTATTTGTGTTGGAACGTGTCAGAAGAGTCCGGGTGTGTTAATAACGCTTTCGTCAGCATTCAAGTAGCTCGTCTGTACAAACAAAAACGAGATTCAAAATTAAGTTTTAAAATATTATATTGATTTATTTGGACAAAAATAGTGTTTTCGTCATTAAAAATTATAAGTAATCAACTTTGGCACAATATCATATCCTCTAGATGTATTAAGCAACTGAAACATACATAACGATGACATCTTGACGTACTAATGAATGATAAAATCACGACTTTAAATAAATGATAATGATTTACTAAATACTTTTTAAGATAATTCATTTATAGCTTAATATATTTAGTGTTGAATATGTTTGAGAAATAGAATTAGAACCAAATAATGAAATTAAATAGCATTTATACAGAAATAGAAATACTAGTAAACTTACCTTCTTCTTGAACGTCTAATGAGTCTTTTCTTTCACATTTTTCATCTTCATCAGACTCAGGATCCATAATGTTATCTGGCTCCGTCATGATGAGCTCTGGTGGAGGGCAATTGTTCCCTGCTGTCTGATCTGTAAATAAGGTATAATGTAATATGAATATCATACATTTTATTATAAGAACTTTATACCAATTAAATGCAATGTAATAATATTCTGCTAACCGGTTTTTATCAAGGGGCAAACTTCAATGGATCGGGCCAATTGCTAGGGATATACTATAGTGCACAAGTTTGTGTAAATATGAGGGCGCTCTTTACTCTTATCACTAAAGTAGTTCGATGAGACGACTCTCTGTAACTCTCGACTCGAGGTATGGGAGTAAGCATCGCCGACATCCCAACTTGGGGCTGCTACAAAGTATTTCGTAACATATCCCACTAACTACTTTGTTCCCGGGTCAAACTCAGGAACTCACTATCTGCAGCATACATGCTAGCTACTAGATCAACGAGGTAATCGGTAATTACAAAAGAGATGGTAAATATTAAGCCATTTGTTAATAAGGGCCTAATATTTTAATTGATATAGTTTTAGATAAAAAATAGGCACTAATTAGAAAATATTTATGTTTTTTAGATCAGATAGATATGGTAATACAATATGCAACACACGGCAAGCTCTACTTCCGCGTTTCGTACATCTCGTAACGTTCACGCAATCTTACTTTATTTCGTTCGTGTCTTTTTCGAAATGCAATAATTATAACTGTTACAAATATTATTATATAAGTATTAGATGGTGCAGTCTCTTTAATGGTTTAATGGACTCTTGGCATACGTTGATTTTCATTTCCTTTTGGAATTTATGTGTAATATTATTATTATTAAACTTTCTTAATAAAGATAACTTTTTAACAAAGAAAAAATAAGGTGACAATTGAAAATTTCTTGAACTACTCATGTTATATTTTGTGTATGCATAGAGAAATAGTTTATAGCTAAGTAAAAGAAAAGCATTCGAATTTTAAAACAATATGTAATTATGGTACAATATAAAAAAAACAGATAAAAGTATTTAATATGTGTACATATATACATTATACATATATTAGATGACCTTAGACTTATTTATCTACATCTAAGGGGAAACGACTTTAAAAATTGAATTCAGAATTATAACTTTAAATAACGGTAATGCAGGAAGACTTTAAAAGCGGAAAAACAATAAAATCAAAAACAATGTGACTTTTATTGATCATTACATCTTTTAAGTCACTTAATTACATTAAACAAATTTTAAGACACAAAAATATACGAGGAAAATGAGTTGGTCACTGACCGCATTTCTACGTCTTTCTTCTCGTTTGAGATTTCTGGCGGAATGTCAACAAACGTTTATAAATGGAATAAATCCTAAACGTATCCTTTAGGACAACATGTTCGAATAATGAACCATGAAGATAAATGTCAATGTTAATTCTAAATGAAGAGTCTATAGGCGAAGCTTCTTTGTCTATTGCAATTACCTAACTATACATATAATAAAATTCTACCTGAGTCGAATGTGTACATTAAATATTTTTAGGCAAATCTTAATATCGATACAGAGACCGAATCTATAGTTTTTACACAGATCATATAACACTAAACTAGTAGTTTTTAGAATTTTTGTCTATCTGTCTGTGAATGCTTTACGAGAAAACCACTGGACAGATTTTGATAAAATTTAGTATGATGGTTGGATGGACGGGTCCGGGTCAACATATAGGATACTTTTTACTGCGGAATCTCATTTCTGAGAAATCTATACTAAACGTTAAAAATGTATAATTTTTAAGGTTTTTTATATGTAAGGTTTTTTATATAAATCGTATAATCGTGTAAAAATAGTGTATAAATGGTAAATATATAAAGCTAGTAGAGAGGACACAGGATTAAAGTTCTGGTTGGTCTACATTTATTTAGCATTATCTGTTACTGTCACATTTATTATTACTATTTCGCTTTTTATAAAATATACTGAATAATAATATCACGTAAACTTACAAAAAACAACATGGAGCTCCAAAAATATCCGTTTAAACATATGAAAAGATAAAAAATGTCAGCATACTAATTACCTAAACTGTCAAACGATTGAGGAACGTCGTACGTTTGGGGCCATCAATCTTTTAACGAAAACGGTTCGATTTTCTTTGTGTTTACTTAAAATAAGAATTACAGACATCTTATGTGGACGATTCTAATTTTGAATGGTAAAATAATACTTTCTTAGAAATACTTCTCTTAAAATTTAGAAATATTTTTCTTCTAATACTTTCTTAGATTTACGCGAATATTTGACATTTTAAATAAAACTATCTTTTCGGATTTTGTCGCGGATTTATTTGGATTTTTGTTTCCCGACGTTTCGAATGCTTTACAGCATCCATGGTCACGGAAGACGAAAGGATAGTAATATTTTTCTTCTGTTAAAAATACTTATTTTTTTATCCGTCTAATATTTTAGTCTCTCCCGCGACCATGTTTGCTGTAAAGCATTTGTAACGTCGGGAACCAAAATATAAAATAAACCCGCACAAAATCTGAAAGGATAGTTTTATTTAAAATTTGAAAATTTTGGAAAATAATCAAAGTAAAATTCTTTATTTAAAATTGGCTTCATTACAATTCAGAAAGAAAATACCGCGGTTCTAATAAGAACTGACGGAAGAAATTCTGCAAATCTATTTATTTAATTTTGCGTATTAAGTCATAGATATGTGAATTTTACTTAATTACAATACAAAATTAATCCATCCGTTTCGGAGATTAGCCGGAACAAACAAACAGACAACAATTTTAAAAGTAAGTTTTTCCTATAAGTACTGGAAATAATTTCATATACATTTAGTAAAAAGCTGTTATTTTAACATTACACACAGATTTCAATTATATTTATCTGTATAGATAGGTAAGGTATATAATTTTGAATGAAACACTAAAATAGACTGGTGGCGATGAAATTACTCCCAAAATTTGTAAAGGTTACATGCAATGAGGTTATACTGTATAACATTATTGGTTACATGTAAAAGTTTCATAAAATTATTATAGCCTACAAATAAAAAAAAATATATGATGTGACGATGATGATGTTCTCCTAATTGATTTCGGCCACGGCGGCCAATCTCATTGAGACGAGCCAACTGCGCCGGAGATATTATAGTGCACAAGTGCACTCTCTATTCCTGTCACTCTCATACTCTGGTGAGAGTTAAGGCGCAGGGCCGACGGCTTTACGTGCTCTCCGAGGCACGGGTGTGAAACACCGCTAACTTCCCAACTCTGGGCGGTTACCGAGGCTTACTATACAGAAAGACTCAATAACTAAACTTGGCTCGACCCGGGACTCGAACCCAGGACCTCCGGGTGTTCAGCCGTACATGCTAGCCACTACACCACCGAGGCACCGAGGCATAAAAAAATATATTATAGTATACAAGCCGAAGCACACAATATTCTTTTATTGTCATGTAATTTATATACTCTTCAAAAATATTGTACTTATAGGCTATAGCTCTACATTTAATATATTAATTCGATTGTTTCTTACCTCGGTCTTGTCGTGCTACACAAGGCGAAGTCTCTTGGCATTTTGTTACACATTTCTTGTGACAGCAGAGCCCGCAGTTACGACACTGCATTGCATCTTTGAGCCATATCTGAGACAAATGTAATTTTTCTTAAGTGCTTTATTACATTAGATAACGAGAAGTAGTGATGGCGAGTCCGTGTAATTTGTTTATTAGAAATATAATAAAATTGTAACTAATTCAAATCTGTACATTAAATATTTTTTAGAAAATCTTATTGAAATAGACATTATTATCGATAAAGATCGAGGAAAACATCGTGAGGAAACCTGCATGTCTGAGAGAACCTAGCAAGTTTTCGAAAGACATGTGAAGTCTGCCAACCCGCACTTGGCCAGCGTGGTGGACTATGGCCTGATCCCCCCTCATATTGAAGGGAGGCCCGTGCTCAGCAGTGGGACGTTAAGAAGGGCTGAATACACATACATCGATACAGAGGCCGAATCTATAGTTTTTAGAATTTTTGTCTGTCTCTCTGTCTGTCTGTCTGTTACCGCATCACAGAAAAACTACTGGACGGATTTTCATGAAATTTGGTTTGGTCATAGGTGATTATCCGGGTCAACATATAAGATACTTTTTACCGCAGAAAAATATCTCATTTCTGAGAAAAAATACAAAAACTGGTTAGAATAAAAACGATGATACTATATAGATTTTAGCAAGTTAACTTACTAAATATGTCAAAAACTATTAAAAATAGCTAATCTTGAAAAAGTATATCAATAGCACTATTTTATTCATTAAAAAAATTATTTTAATGAATATTTATTTTTGTATTACTTAGATATTTGTCAATAGATGTCGCCATGTGTCTTTAAAATACGTAGTTTTAATTCCAAAAAATTGAATGTACAAATTCGACCTTTCTATAATTTTATTAGAATTACTACTAAATTACCCGCGGCCCCGCCCGTGTATAAATTATCAAAAAACAATCTTTTTGGCTTTATAAATAACAGAGGCTAACAGAGGCTGAACCTATAGTTTTAAGAATTTTTGTCTGTCTGTCTGTGACCGCATCACAGAAAAATCACTGGAGGGATTTTAAAGAAATTTGGTATGGTAATAGCTGGTTATCCGGGTCAACTAATATACTAATACGAGTATACTAATATATAAAACCTAAGAATTTGGTGTCGGTCATATGAACGCGGGCGGAACGTGGGTAATGCTAGTTAGAAATAATATTAGTATCTTGATTTATTTTCTATAGAGCTATTAGTGCAATTACCTCATTCCCACGGGAAAACACGCTATAATACAACCCGAAAAATATTTGTGATCAGAATTACTTGAAACTCAATATTAATGTTGTTCAATACAATTAAATAAACATGTATTTTAGCATTTTTCGAAATTCTTCCCTTAAGGGGGTAAAATAGGAAATGAAAGTTTATATGAAACCTACTTTTTTAGAGTTTACTTTGTTAGAGTCTTAGCGCGAGCGAAGCCGCGGATTCTGCTAGTATGTTATAAAAGGTACATACCTACATACATATGTATATTAAGTTAAAGTAAAAGTTACATACCTTTTTGTTGCAGAAATCGCATTGGGTGGATCTGTGGAAATGAGTGCGAACGAAATCATGAACCGTTCTTGTTGGCTGAGCGGGACCTCGTGGTGGTACTGGCCCTCGAGGTGGAGGACGCGGAGCCCTTACGCTACCAGCGTCCTCCCACTCCCACCATACAAGTGCATCACCAAAACATAAACACGGCTCGAATCCGGCGTGAGACGCTAATTTATGAGTTTTACTGAAAAAATATGATACATTGCATAATTTAGCTAAATAAGTAATTATTTAAATAATTAATAGACAAGGATAAATATTGGTTTATCACCTAAATTTAATATCGACATCCGGCGGCAAAAATTGGTACCGCTTCATATGATGAGGAACGGTAGAGTCTTGGCACTCGCTAAGCAATGCCGCTAATGGTATATTTAAATATCCTAACAAAACTTCATCTTTCTCGCCAGGCACAGTTGCCCAGACGTTTATATTCAGGTACTTGTGATTTTCATTCAATTTAAATTCGGTTTCCTCGTCAAATGGTATAATTGGTCTAATTTGTACACTTTTAGTCCAAAACATTTGACATATCTCCACATGCTCAGTCTGCCTCGGGCCACCTGTTTCAAATAGTTCTTCTTCTTCTAAAGTATTTTCAGCCTTTTCTGTTATCCTGCATTCTGAGGAGTCGGTTCTTATAATTGGTATATCTGGGTGTTTCACAGTTTTAGTGGTAGCTGTTGCTTGTCGCAGTGGAGTGCTAGCTCCAGAAGCCGGTGGAGTACTTCCAGCAGAACTGTCAGAGGATTTGTTTTCCACTGAACATCGACGTTTGCGTAATCCGTAGTTGGCAGGTCCAATTTCTGGTGCTTTTGATATTTGACGTACAGGATCTACTTTTTGTTTGATATGTTCAGTATCACTTTGTTGCTCCGGAGATTTTGAAGGTGAATCAGATTCCTGAAAACGTTTATACGTTATCTTTATAGATCGTATCTTTATAGATACAATTTTTCTTTTATATATATAGTTTAATTCAATAGAACTTGACTAAAAACACTCACGGTTAGATTATTTTTCGAAACAGCTGTTCTCATGCCTTGCAGTCGAACTCCCTCCATGACTTCAGAAACTCGTCTGAAAGAGAAGTTTGTTCGTAATCGTTTTGGCTCATCCTCTCTGCGAGCAGATCCTCCAGCACCTCCTCTTCGTACACGTACTGTGACTGCTCGACGTTCTACACTGCGTAGCAGCTTACCAACCTGATAATATGAACGTATTATTGTAATTTTAATATGACACACACATATCACTGAATACTCGTAATACTCGTACATACATTTTATAAAGCACTTGAGGATGTACATTAAAAGCAAAATAATTCATAATATTATAATAAAGATTAAATACCTGTGCAACATTGTTTACGGGTTTATTATCAATGGCCAGTACCACATCATCACGTCGTAGATCAGCTCTATAAGCGGGAGACATTGGCACAACTGTATCTACTAATACTGCACCCACTCCTTGGCAACATACGAGCCCTAGCGGCCCGGTTACTGCTGGCAATACAACATCCAGTACTAATATACCACGACGAAGCGACACCTGCGTAGATATGTACATATATGCATAGTCATATAAAATTATTCAACATTAAACTAAGTATTGTATTGCTGGTAGCTTGGTTACAGGATGCTAATTATACTGTGCATAAATAGCTTTTAATGACATAAAATATACACCAATAAGGCCTTCAAATGTTTTAAACTAATAAGAGAATATTTAATAGTTTTAATTAGTTACCCATCCATGGGAGTCCACAGCTAAAGCAGCTCGTACGCTACCATTGCCACCAGCCCAATGAAGACGTGTGACTTCAACTAACCGTACCGTGAGACGACCGTGTGGTGTCGGTCCATCTTCTCCATCAGTACTACCTGGTTCCGACTTTGGAAAGAACGGTTTGTATCTGTAACCATGGATATTTTTCGTGTAATTTGTCCATTTAAAAGCCTATTCCAGAATATTACCTACACTATTCGTATATTAAATTATTTTTTATTAACTATTGATTCATTTACATATAACAACTTACCGAATTTTATAATTAGGGAGTGTATGTCTTTGAGCTATAGCACGACGAATATGAGCAGCAACTAATGCTGCCAGACGCGGCTTTAGTTGTCTCCCTTGAAAACGACCACGTACTCGCAGTTCCAGACGAGGAGGTGCCTCGAAAGCTATCGCCCAATGAGTGTAGGGTGTGCGCCGAAACATTATACGTACGTTGCCGCTTATACTTTCCACTAAAAACAACGTTTTAGGAAATATTTAACAACATAACAATACTTTCTTAGATAAACGCGAATATTTGACATTTTAATTAAAACGATTTTTGGTTCCCGACGTTTCAGTCTCTCCCGTGATCATGATTGCTGTAAAGCATTGGAAACGCCTGGAACCAAAAATCAAAATAAATTCGCGAAAATTTCCGAAAAAATAGCTATTTAGCAATAAAATTAATTTACATATCTAAAATGAAAACTTATTAGTAATGAAATTTACCCGTTATAGAAATATTAGCTATTTTTCCTAAGAGCATGACGGCGTCGACTTCTATTCTGAAGCTACCGTCGTACTGGAGGTCGCACTTGAGGTCTAGAGAGCGGAGTCTAGCACCGTCATCTTCTAGTTCACCATTCGCAAGTCGCAGATTTGTGATGCTGGGAAATTCTGTACCTACTTCCAATGACCGGAGCTGTTAAAATGATGTACATTTATTATTTTGAAATAGGTAAATGTAGCGTTTCTAGATTTATTTATTAAAATGTGAATATATGTTTTTATTATGAAGTATTTAACAAAATTCTCTACCTTATATACCTATTTACGTTATTTACCTTATCCATATATTAAGAAAGGAGAAATATAAGTGTATATTAAGTTGAGATAAATTATAAAATTCAAGTACCGTAAGAGATTCAAAAATCTTTCCAGATGATGTTTTTGCTAGTAACTCAGCTAATTCATTAGCCATACGTCGTCGTAACCAGCGTGTATCCGCAGTGCTTTGCTGGAAAATGAACTGCAGCATAGCATTGAGAGCTCCCTCGGGCGTACTCCCTGCTCCGCGTGTAAGTTCATTTAAAATTTCCTGCAAATTAATCATATCTATACTATAATAAAACAGTAGAGGTCGAATGTCTGTACATAGCAAAAAAAATGCTAAAAACCGAGTCAGGGGGATGTAAGAAGACAAATAGAACAAATCCAGATTTTTTTCAATTTTTTTGTTTCTCTGTCTGTTTGTCTGTTTGTACGGGCTAATCTCCGAATTTATTGGACCGATTTCAATGAAATTTTGCATGGTGGTACCTTATATTCCCAGGCAACATCACTTTCACATTTTTATCCCAGAAAATTAAATAGTTCCCATGGGATAGTTAAAAAACTATAATAATTTATACAGCTTAGTACACAAAAACTACTGATTGGATTTTAATAAAACTTTACAATAATATAGTTCATACATGACAATAACAAATCGGCTACTTTACATCCCGGAAAATTAAAGGGTTCCCGTGGGACAGTCAAAAAACTATAGTTACTTAAACAGCTTAGTACTCGTAAGTACATAACAACTTATGCATCTAATTTAGTAAAATTTGTCATGCTGATACCATATGTTGCCGGTCAAACAACAGGTTACTTTTCATCCCGGAAAAATGAACGGTTTCCGTGGGATAGATCTGTTTTTGTTTGTTTGTAACGTATTATGTACACAATATAGACCCCAAAACAATAGTTATTAGAAATTTTGTCTGTTTGTCTGTTTGCCTGTATGTATGTTTGTCTGTTTGTATGTTTGTACGGGCTAATCTCCGAAACTGTTGGACCGAATTAAATGAAATTTTGCATGGTGGTACCTTATATCCCCAGTCCAACATATTAGATACTTTTTTCCTAGAAAATTAAAGAGTTCCCGTGGGATAGTTAAAAAACTATAGTATCTTATACAACTTAGTACACAACAATTTATGCACCTAATTTAGTAAAACTTAACATTCTGATACCTTATATTGCCGGTCAAACAACGGGTTACTTTTCATCCCGGAAAAATGAACGGTTCCCGTGGGAACTAATAGATTTCTATTAGTATTAGTGTTTTTCTAGAGGCGAACCCGAGCGAGGCGAGAGTGAGCCGCTAGTACATAAAAATAAGAATGTCTGTATATAGTCAGTATACGTAAGACACTTGGAGGAGCTTTACCGATATAATCAGATATAAATTTTTCATGATTTATTACTAATATTAGCATGGAATTTAGTTATTTCACAAATATGTATAATGTATCAATGATAATAATCTTGAGACATGGTGGCTTTTGTCTCAGGGATAGGGCTTATTTTCGACTTCGGGCTTGTTAACCAAGTAGACAACTGGCGTGAATGTGGTAATTGATGCTGATACCTACTGAGTTCTGGCAAAAATGATTATTTTATTTGAATTAGAATAGCTTTTTTGATAAAACTAATTAAAGCTCAATAAACGTCTAAACGTTTTCTCATACTACATACTACTAAATTAACGTTAGATGTTTAAATATATATTAATTCTCTTACACTTTAAACGTTAATTGTAATTGTTTAATTACATAATTGGTTATACACAGGTACTGGAGGTAGATTTCATAATCAGGTCAAATCGACTATAAATATAATTCTCACGAGTACTGGCAAAAATACTATTTCATTTGAATTACTTTATTTACTTATTAAATAAAAGCTTTTCTGATAAAATCCATAAGCTCTATTAATGTTTAAAGCATTTTTTTTACTACGAAATCACCATCAGTTCTTTAAAAATATTATACGTAATTACCGAGATTACCTTTGTTTAAACATCAAACGACGAAATGAAACTCTTTACGGTCACAAAATTGGGGTTGCTTTAATTAAATGTTGTTTAGTTGATGAAACGAGGTGCTTTTAGTAGAGTAAACGTCACAAAATATAATTATTGTCAGTTTTGTACGTAGCTTAATACGAAATTAATTTTATTGCTCTATTAATTTTGATAGTCTATACTTCAATATATAGGCAACTTTAGTTTTATAGTTTGCGCTTTTTAACCTAGTGTTTATATGAAGTAAAATATAAGCGTCTTTTTTAATTTTAAATAAAACTATCTTTTCGGATTTTGTCGCGGATTTATTTACATTTTTAGGCTGTCTGTAACAACTATACCTTCGAGACATGTAACACCTGTCACTCCCGTGACCATGAATGCTGTAAAGCATTCGAAACGTCGGGAAACAAAATGCAAATAAATCCGCGACAAAATCCGAAAAGATAGTTTTATTTAAAACGTCTTTTTTAACTTTTTTATTGCTAGTCTAGCAGAGATGACAAACTATTTTGCTCTAGCCAAACTAATTCTGTAATAATAATTTAATTAGAAGTATAAAATATGTATTATAAGTGAAGTGAAAGAATACCTACTTTCTTGGATAATATTTCACCCTTTAAAAAAATTCGCGGATTTATTTTGATTTTGACTAAGTCTCTCTCGTGGCTATGATTTAGGTAAAGCATTAGAAATGTTGGGAATCAAAAATTAAAATAAACCCTATAAAAATCAGAGAAGATAGTTTCATTAAAAATGAATTTAGTGTAAAAATACTTGAGATAATTTGTGGAACTTAACATTCCTTTAGGAACTTTCAGTATACAAAATATTCTCAAAAGCTTTACAATATACAGCTAAGACGTATCTATATTGATGAATCATTGATCTTTCTGACTTTATTTTGACACATCATTAATTTTGATTGTTGTATCTACATAATTTACAACTTTTCTTCCCCTACCTTAAAGTAATTTTAAAAAAGACATTAATTAATACATATTTAAAACAGATTATTAATTAAAAAGTAAGAAAACCATCCTTTTATATTCCAAATATGTATTAAATAATAAATAATATCTAAAAACCGATGCACGAGAAATAAATAGCAAAGCGTTTTCAATGAAGAAATATTTCAAAGTTTAAATGCACAACACTTGGTGCAAATGGCACGCGATTGCCCGCAGTCGATCCGCAGTACTGCAGCTCGAAATGTACAAGTGTTAATGAATGCTCCGTTTATATTTTGATTGACGACCAAACAATTTCTGATACTTTTAATAGAACTATTAAATTTTCTTACATCCTAATCGCTTTAATGATAAAAGAAAGAAATTTAAGTTCAAGACTTTAACCCTAACTAATTGTTTATATGAGGACTAGCGGACCCGACAGACGTTGTCCTGTCTACACGTCTTTAATTTGAAAATTTCAAACTATTTTTAATAATTTTTTTGATGAAAATTATTATTCAAATTGTGAATCTAAACCATTCCCAGATCCCCTTGAACACACACAAAAAATTTCATCAAAATCGGTCCAGTCATTTGAGAGAAGTTCAGTGACATACACACTCACAGAAGAATTATATATATAAAGATAATTATGCCGTTTATGTCTTTTTTATGTGGACATAAACTAAGCAAATAACTATAAAAACTAGAATCCAATATAGAGCTAGTTTCTTCAGCTCTACACACTTAAGTTGGGTACCGTAACATCTTTACGATCCCTAGAGAAGGAATACTGAAGTCCAATTATCCAATATATGTATATATGTCCAATATAGTGCAAAATATTATATTTTTGCTAATTTTTAATTGCTTGATGAATTTCTTTCTTCAGTGCTAGTAAAAAAATAAACATCAGTTTCTCATGGGGCACGGTACTTTATAATAAGTCTATAATCCAAAACGAAAAAAAAAGTTCAAAATTAAGTGGCAATCAAAACGCACTTACATATCCACAATGCACATTTTTGTGTAATTGTACAAATTTAAATTTTTCATTTTAAATTTTGATTTCTAAGCTGCAATGATCTAAGCCCTAGGGCATGCAGATGTAAAAGTTATATATAGTTATGAAAAAAATAATAAACGATAAGTCCTCTTGTTAAAGTTTAAAGTTAATTTTTATAAATAAAAATGAAATGTTGTTCCTTGGTAAGTTCATTACTTGAAAACGGCTTATTTATATATTGATAAAGGATATATTTCATATAGATATATTGATTTAGGCTAAAACGATTACAAAAGTTGTTTTGTATGATCTTAAAGATCACAAAAAGTATAGAAATTTAGATAAAACAACGTCTGAACGTCTCAACTGGTCAACTAGTACATAATATAAGTATAATGTAAATTATTTTTTTTTAGAATTGTGTTTCTGAATCTAATGTTACTACAAACAATAAAAAATAAATAAATAATAGGTACTTGTTTTGATAAGCAATAGATATCACTCACCGGGGGTAAAGTTATAGGTATACTAAATTCCTCTTCTACAGGTAGTTTCTTCTCAAAGGGACGAAAGAAATAGAACAACAACGCTAAAGGTACGGCGAGGGCGGAGACAGCTCCGAAGAGGGCAGCCAATAGCAACCAGGTCCAGTCCGGCATGACTTCTTACTTAGTTAACTGTAAAATTAACAAACTATTAAATAAGTTTACCATAGTATACTTAGTATTATAATAAAATAAAATATGTTGGGACATTAACACACATCACCATCTAGTACCATGGTAAGCTACGAGGCTTGTGTTATGGATACCAGATAGTTGATATACTACACATATATAACTTTAAATACATACATATAACCACCCATGACTGAAGTACAATTATTCATGCTCATTACACAAATGAATGCCCCCAGCGGGACTGGAACCCGCGACCAGCGACGCAAGTAGCGTTACTACAAACTTAGCCAAACGTGACGTCAAATCCATCCATATTATCCACATATACTTTGGATAGCTTATCCCGCCCGTGCACTAAGAAAACTCAAGCGTGACTTAGATCACCGGCGCTGTAACTTGTACTCTACCAAGAAAACTCTAGCCGTGGGACTAAGTTTTACTTTAGTATCGAATATAAATGATGCCGAGGCGGCTCTTATAGCATGTTAAATATTACCAAAAAAGGCCAGAAAATATTGTAAATTTTAAATAAAGCTATCTTTTCGAATTTTTCGCGAATTTATTTTGATTTTTGGTTCCCGACGTTTCGAATGCATTACAGTAATCATGGTCACGGGAGAGACTAAAGTGTTAGATGTCTCAAAGGCATTAGTATAGTTGTTACAGACAGCCTACTAAAATGAATTCAAAAAATTGAAAAATGGGACCAAAGTACCTTACAATATTTGTTTCAATTTTAAAACATTTTTATAATTTTTATATAATGGAAATTTTATTTTTTATTAATTATTAACTTTAAATAAATGAAAAATGGAATATTATAATAATGGAATATGAATAAGAAAGTACCTATTACAAGAAAATATTGTTTTGGAGACCTTCATAGGTATATCGACAGACTTTTGCCAAAGTAAAAAAATTCAACCTAGTAGATAAAATTTGGACGTCACGAGAAGCAACAATCTTTATTAGATTTTTTAATATGCATTTTTATTTTCACTATTTTGCATAATCAGTAATATTCTTTATATAGGAAAAAGAAATAAAAATGTCTTAGCTCGCTTCTTCCTCTTATAATAAAAACTATAAAACTTACAGACAAATTTTAAATTCACACAATTGTGGATACTAAATCCATACTAATATTATTAATGTGAAAGTGTGTTTGTTTGTTTGTTTGTTTGTTTGTTTGTTTGTTTGTTTGTTATATGTATAATATTTTTTGGATTGTGTTATAACACACAATCCAAAAAATATTTATGATCAGAATTACTTGAAACTTGGTACTTATGCTCTTCAATAAAATTAAATAAAGTTAAATAGGGCATGAAAGTTTGGATGAAATTACCTTTTTAAAGATTTTTTTTGTAGTTTTAGCGTGAGTGAAGCCGCGGGTTCTGGTAGTAGATAATAATTAATAACCAACATGTTAAGCAGACTATTAACTAAAAGTAGAAGAAATATTTAAATAAATTAAAATTATACTCCATTCCAGTTTAAAACATAATCAAAAATATCTGTCATATCTTCGTGAATGTGTGACTCATAGCTTGCACATCGTCATCAACTTTTTTTCAAATCAATGAACCGAATGCCTTCCTACATTTCACTCAGAGACGCAGCGAAACCAAAATAAATCTTGATGCTGAACTTATATACATTATATTATTTTAAATAATTAATGTTTGATGAATTTTCGTTGTCTATTTTTTATTTGTTAAACTGTTTTTTGTTTTAAGTTAAAAATTATTCGTGATTTTAAAGCTAAACTCAAAATTCAACTTAATCGAAACATTGGAGGTTGTTTATTATACGACTGCGGTGAAACCCAAAAGTGAGTTATGTGTTTGACCTGAATGTACATATGTATATGTACAACTTATGATTAAAAGCGAAAGCAATAGCTAAACAAAATACCAAATGTCTAACTAGTCTATATACATATAATAAAATTCTAACTCTGAAACTCTGGGTATGGGAACGCTTCACGAGAAAACCACTGGACAGATTTTGATGAAATTTGGCATGATGATAGCTGGTTATCCGGGTCGATATTAGGATATTTTTTACTACGAGAAAATATCTCATCTCTGAGAAATTTATACTAAACGTTAAAACGTAACTAGGGACGAACCCGATCGGAGCGAGGGTGAGTGAGTGAGAAATAAACATAAAGCAAGTGTCATATATAATGTTATTGTTATCTTTCTGATTAATAATTATGTAATTTTAACGAAAAGTAGAGTGCGAAATAAAATAATACATTATATATTGTTTACATGCATATATTTGTATACGTGTGTGTAAATTATGTTAGCATAAAGGTATTTAAGTTATTAAAATGGTCGAAATCATAATCTACAATTTAACTAATAACTATAAAGCATTAACGAAGTTTTAGAATATAAACCCATAATATTTTCATTTAAAAAAAATATATTGTATGAGATTGGATAAAATGAAATATTGTAGCACAATAAGTGGATCGATGCCTTCATTAACCCGGAAATTTATAATCGAACTTTACCGTAGAAAAACCTCTCAGTCTCAAGTGTGTTTTGATGACTCATCGCTGAGAAAGTTTTAATTAATCCAAACATATACCTACGTATAAAAATTCATTGTCTCTTTCTTTCCTTTAACAATTATTTGTTTAATTAAAAAACTAATTATTAAAAATGTTATATATAAGGACTATTATTATAAAAAGGAAAGTTTGTGTGTTTGTTAAGCCTTCATGCTGAAACGGCTGTTCGGATTTTGATGAAATATAAGCACACAAATAAGCTACTATTAGGATTAGATTAGATTTTAATATATTGCTTAATATTATCTATTTCAATATTTTATCATCTATAAACGCAATAGAACAGTGGTAAGATATCCATTTATTGGCTGTGCACAGTCATATTCAATTATTTGAACGCGAGTTGATCATTAAATGGGGAAAGCTACAAAAATTACTTGAGTAGCATTGTTTCAGCCATAATATGGTTGTATCATGGACGCTTCACATAATGAGCACGAGATATGAAAGTGTAAACAAGGGTTAAAAATAATGACAGATAAATTCTAAAATTATAAAAATTATATACTTACCTGCTATTAATGACGAAATAAAACATTCAAGTACTAAATTAGGTATTGGATTATATTACAGCTAAAGTCAATGCTAATAGTTTTCTAGCTGCTTCTTTTTCACATAAAATACAGAATTTAATCACGTCTTATACAGAATTTTCATATTGTAGAGACGGGTTAAAACAGGTTATTTATAAAGATTAATAATTGAAAACAGGTAGATATAGGTATATTCTCATTATAATAGCTCTAAATTAGTCTGATCGCGTGTTAGACAAGGGTAACAATTTATTGATAAAATTATAAGCCGTTTATAAAGACTCAGAATTCTGACTGAGGATTAACAAAAGTGCGAAAGGTAGCGCTTTTGTTAATCCTTGTGTCAGGATCTAAGGCAGCTGTTAATATCGAGGGCAATATCGAGCATCGTAGGTAGCCAAACTGTAGAGATATTAGGTGCCTCCCAGATCGACAAGGATGAAGAATACTAGAATGAAGTTAAGTAAAATGGTTTTAAATACAATACATACATATTTGTACAGTACAATATTAATTTTTTGTTGTTTTTAAGCCATTAATATGAGTTTTTACAATTCATAAAATTATAATAAAACACCTACCTACGTTAATATTATTCATTTTAATTAATTATTTTACCTATCTGTCCATAAAGATTTCGAAAATTCTCATTAACGCAATGGTAAGACTATATTAAAATTTTTACATATATTTGTACATAAGAGTTGTTTGAATTCTTTAAGTCCAAAAGTGTAGATATTTCTAAACTAAGCCGGCAACCACTATGATGATTCATATACCTACGTATACGCCCTCACATAATTAAACATCCAATTGAAACCAATGTCAAGCAAATTTTAACCTTCTCACATTATTCTTAAAGGATTTTTACAGGTGCAAAATAATCAAAATATGGACTATACAGAGCGTAGAGTAAAGAATAAGGGTGACTTACCTTTTTAAGAACAGCTACAACAATTTCTATTTAAATATTTATTTCATATTCACTAAACAACAATTGACGACAGTAACTTAATTTATCTTATATATAATTGTAACGACGCACTCCGAGTTTTAATAGAAGCTGCATTTTAGCGCCTGCCGGAAAACCGGCGGCAAGCGAGATCTTTTGCGTCACTGACACTTGGCTGGGAAAATATTTTACGAACAGGCGCTTTGGGCATGCGCGAACGTTATCCAATTGGGTCGGAGTTCATACAACGTATTGGTTTAACCGGGTATAGGATGCACTTGCTTTGTTTACCAATCACGCGATTATTAAATAATTATCTTTACCTAATTTCAATTGTTAATATTATCGTATTATATTATACCTATCGATTTTAATATACGTTTGTATAATACAGAAAATTTATAATGAATTCTTTTATTTTGGTAACATGACCAGGGTTCGACAAGGACGCTTGCGCGTAGGTCAGATCGATAGAAGGCATGTTCTCCGATACGAATGTAGGTAACAGGTAGGGGAAAAGGGACATAGAGGTGCTCATTACTGAGCATAGAGTATATTGCTACATATATAAATTATTCAATAAATGCAGGCTTGGCTTCAATTACTTAAATTATGTTTTGCATTTAATTGAGCTATTTATTTATAATTGTTCTACAATGGAACTATTTTTTTTATTTAAATGTTTGTTATAGATGTAAATTCTTCTTATTTGATAAAGAATAATGTGGAAACATTATTATACCTAATAAATATTATAACTAATATTAATGCTTTGCAAACTTATATCATAAATCAGTCATTTATGAGGTGAAACAAAAATAGTCTTACATCAAAAATTTTACTCACGTCCTTTAACTCAGTACCGTAATAAATATACTGAAATATGAGAAGGACAGGAGACGAATGACAAGTTTTCGAAAGACATGACGATTGACACAGACAACCCGCACTTGGCCAGCGTGGTGGACTATGGCCTCATCCCCCTCTTTTTGAAGAGAGGCCCGTGCTCAGCAGTGGGTCGTTAAAAAGGGCTGAATATACCATGAGGACTGAAATCCTGTATAATCGCATAAAAATAATATAAATGGGAAAGTTTTGATGGATGGGTGTTTTTTACTTAATCTCGTCAGAATGGCTGAACGGATCTGGATAAAATTTGGTACAGAAATAAATTAAAGACTGGAATAGCACATAGGTTACTTATTATCTCGGAAATATGTACAGTTCCCGTGGGATATCCATACTAATCGTTAACGTTTATACATACCTCATAAGGTGAAATGTTACTATAGTATCGAATGAGGTAGTTAAATATACTTAACATTAAAAAATAGAAATTAAGTATCTAATGTTTATATCAATACGAGATTTTCATTAAATGTAAATTTCACAACAAGTGAGACATTCTTAGATTTACGCAAATATTTGACAATTTAAATAAAACTATCTTTTCCGATGTTTTTCGGTAACAACTATATAAACCTTCGAACCATCTAAAATTTTTGTCTCTTCAGACTCTCCCATCGCCATAATTGCTGTAAAGCATTCAAATCATCGGGAACCAAACATTAAAAAGATCCGCGAAAAAAAAAACGAAAAGATAGTTTTATTTACCACAAGTAATTACTTTTATAAAGAGGTAGAAGGTAGAAAAAAATACATGAATCCAAATTAATCAACATTTATTCGTAATAAATATAGTGTTCACTTACACACGATGCTCTTATGCTAAAATAAATTTCACGATTATATTATTCGACTTCAGAACTTCTTGCTTACTTCTAATGAATAATATTTTTAATAATGTCTAGTACAAATGTTTCTTTTGTCTATTTATCAATATTCGCCATTATTGATCTGTGCGAAAAAGAAATGATTTTTACATTTCTTTATTTATGCGTCGGATAAAGCTGCCACGCCTGGAAGCACTTTACCTGTTGAAAAAAGCAAATAATTAACATTAAATAATAAGAATGTTAAAATATAAAAAAAAATTAAATAATAAGAATGTTAAATTATTTTCAATTATCGTAGTAACTATTCGCCCGATCTACGGGTCTACGGGAAGCTTCCCCGTAGCTGAACCGTGGTTTGATTGATTAAATTTAGTTCAAGTTTCAGGTTCACGGGAAAATTTCTCGTACTTCTCAGAATTATTTGATTTATCTATAAAGTAGTTTTCAATAACAAATTATGTGATATTCGGTTTTAAATAAAATAAAAGTAATAGTAAATTCATGTCGTTCATTCATTCGCGATGTCGTACAAAAATAATGAACGCAAAATAAAAGAGAATTTACCAAAGTTAGTAAATTATCGACAACATTGACATTCAAAAAAAAAATACCCCAAATTAAAAACAAACAATGATACTTTTATTTCATTCATTTATTTTTTTATAAGCAAATAAATGTTAATAAATAAAAATAGCTGACGGCTTTTATTATAATAAATAAAAAAATATGAAATAAATTAATATTATAAAATATCTCTTTCAAGGGGGGAGAGAGAGACAGAAGAGAACTAATGCTTAAAAATACAAAAGAATACTCGTAGTATATTTTTCATTATTTATATTTTCTTCGCTAAAATTGTTAGTTAATGACTAATGTCTTCACTACTATTTTCCCGCTACTATTTTTGACTTAGTCATTTTTTGGCGAGCTCCGTCTATATAATTTTTTAGTCTGAGGTCTTTTATTAAGTTTTAATATGCTTTTTATTAATATACTACATCGAGATGTAAAGTAACTGCAAAACCACCAACGAAACTATTTTATTTTAATTATCATAATAAAATTGAGATACTACATCGATTTAATTTAATTTATTGGTAGGCGTAATTTTAAGTGAGAACGGGACACTTTTTTGTGTCTCGATCACATAAAGTTGATCTTTATCTTTGTTTAAAGGTCAGGTAAGGCTATTTATTTTGATGACCACATTTGTAGTGAAGGTTATTTATTAGAGAAAATTATTTTGTTTCTAACCCAATATGTTAGGATGACGTCATTTAGAATTATGACTTTAAAGCAATAATTATGCGCACTAGCGATTTCTCCCGTATTTTTCTAAAGTTGATAAAATTTTATATTTTTTAATTATATTATATTGGTGAAAACAATGTCATAGATACATTTTAATTTCGATTTTTCTGAGACCAAAATATATTTTTATTCATTATCGCTAAGAAAAGCACATAAAGTAATTATTACGTCCTGGGAAATTGAATGTGCGACGCCTTTACTTGCGTTCCGAGGCACGGGGGTAAAAACCGCCAACTATGAATAGCTATAAGTTTATCTAAACTGTGATATAAAGCTAGAGAGATATTGTTTTCTTATTAGGATAGAAATAGAACGTACTAATCTCTGGAATTATCAATTCGACGACCGCGGACACGCCGGCGTTACAGTTAACAATAGATTTCTTAGAAATTTTATTTCGCGAATTAAATATTTGAAATTTTGGCATGTAGTTCTTTGACTTTTTTGTATGCATATACAAAACTTTCTTAAAAACCACTGCACAGTTCTGCACACTAGACTAAACGGCTATTCATCTAAAAGTCACTAAGCTAAGCTCAGCTTGAATTCAATTGGTGAATTAAATTCTAAATCATGAAACGAATTTTACCTTACTACGTATATGCATGCCATATTTGGTGGTTGTAAACCATAAATCTACCAAAATAGTCAATTCCTATAGCAAGTATCAATGCAACAAAAAATTGCCACTCCTACAAAAACTGTGTATACACACACAGGATAACGATTATCTAAATCTATACTAATATTATAATGTGGTAAAGTTTGTGAGTTTGTGAGTTGTAGGGCGTAATCTTTAGATCTACTGAACCGATTTAGATGAAATTTGATAAGAAGATAGTTTGAGATTCTGGGAAGGATATAGGATACTTTTTATCTGAAAATAATCCCTTAAGGGGGTGAAAATGGGGATGAAAGTTTGTATGAGGAATCAAGTTAAGTTATAAAGAGAAGAATCATAAGAAATAACATATTTATTATTTACCTTCAAGCAGTTCTAGGGAGGCGCCGCCGCCGGTGGACACGTGGGACACCTTGTCCTCCGTCCCCCACTTCGCGCAGCACGTGGCTGTGTCGCCTCCGCCTGGACAAATATAACATTAAATTATTATAAAGCATTTTAAATAAAACTATCTTATCGTATTATTTCTCGTATTTGTTTTTGGTTCCCGACGTGTTCGAATTTTTGAAATCATTTTTGTATAATAGTGGGTAGGCATTGTCTGTAACAAGTGTATAACGCCTTTGAGACGTCTATAACCTTAGTCTCTCCCGTGACCATGATTGCCGTAAAGCATTCGAAACGTTGGGAACCAAAAATCAAAATAAATACGCGAAACAATCCGAAAAGATAGTTTTATTTAAAATGTCAAATATTCGCGTAAATCTAGGAAAGTAATATAATAAAGCAAATAAATTATAGTATTAAAAAATGGGTGCTTTGTAACCCTTACGCTCGGTTGATGTAAAACTTCTTTGGCAAATATTGCAATTAAATTAAAAGAAATCAATAATTAAGGCAGTGGTAGCCCAGTGGTAATGCGCTCGCGTGGGAAACCGAGTGAAGCGAGTTCAAATCCCGGGACTCGCACCTCTGATATTTTCATGTGCGAATCATTTCATGATTACCATCAAGCAACGCACATTGTATATGTTGAAGCTCATGAAAGAAATGCGTATGAATTTTACAACATACATTTCCTTAACACTTATTATAACTCAATATCGCTCGCTTGGTACTTATGATAACGTCACATGGGGTGCTCTTAGTAAATAATAAAGTGTCGTGACGGTCAAAGTATTACATTTTTTCCGTCCAACTCTCATTCGCTAACTGTGCCGAATATACCATGCGATAAGGAATTTCGTCCAAGAAATATTGGATTAAACGTGCCCCAACTTGAAGATTTTGGCCGTTCAAAAATTTCACTTCAATACACCAATTTCATGTTATCAAATTATTGTATTGAAATCTGGATTTTACATACAAAATTAATTAGATGTAGCTTAAAATTGACTTCTAAGATGTTATGATGTGTACATCTTAATTTGTATATTGTAGTTACTAGTTAAAGTGAAATTAATTAAAATCCGTTAAATATGACGTAACGTGTTGGGACACGTGCCGTACTGTGTCGTTTGAGAGCCTGTTTTCTCCTGTCGCATCAAATTACAGACTACTAGATACTTATCACATTCGTGACGCCGATAAGGGTGAAAGCAATAGTTTCTCCGACACACTATATATAGTTTTAATTTTAACTTAGATATATATTTTTGACCTATATATAAAATATAATAATATTAGGTAATAATTTGTAACCTTGTAAGAAATATGTTCAAGAATAATGACTACTAGAACTAACATTAACACATAGGTGTCATTGAGTGCCGCGAGGTGTCATGACGTGACGTAAAAATCTGTAGGGGAGATCTTCTATTCATAATCATCTATGTAGAGAAAAGTTTTGTTTTAGGGAGAAGAAGTTGTTTTTGTCTTTGGTTTTCCCCTCACGAGAAGTTATAGTTAATATATACAGAATATATAGAAACACTTTTGTTTCATGACATAAAAATTGTATGGCGCCCTCCAGTGTGCAGAAGGCAATGTCAATTTAAAACATACCACCCATCGATCACTAATAAAGAACTAGATGCACTATCCCATACAAAAGTTCTCCTAAAACCTATTGTGTTTAGGTAATACTAGTTGAAATAAATATACCATAATGTAAATTCAACCTTAAACGCAATGATTAAAGTTGTTTTTACAAAGCTATGTACAAAAAGCAATAAATATGTACGACCGAAACTAGCTGGTTAACATCAACACAAATTCAACCTTACACGCATTCTTAAAGTCAGAATTACATTGTAAGAATACAATTGAGATGCTTTAACTCATTAACTCCTGCGTTTATTACGACTTAATTTAAATACTATTTTTACGATGATTTTTTGATAAAATATCAGTATTTACAATAATAATAATTACATTGATAACTATACATAGATAATAAATAGGTGCGAGACCCGGAATTTGAACCCGCCCCACTCGATTTACTAAGCGAGCGCGTTACTACTGGGCTACCACTGCCTTTTACTTAATATTATATTATTATTACTTAACGCATGTGAAAAGTTTTAGGGGTGTATCTCAGCAAACTGAGAGTGGATAACTATTAAATAATAAGAATAATACAAAATTAAGCAATTATTTACCAATAATAGTAACGGCTCCGTTGACAGTCGCCTTCACAACCCCATCCATGAGAGCACGAGTTCCGCCCGCGAACTTCTCAAATTCGAACACACCAGCTGGTCTAATAAAATAATTAATTTTATGAGGCATATTAATTTTTATATACATACATATAATATACATATATTAAAAACGAATACACACAAAAAATATTACTTTTTTATATAAATACAAAATAAAGACATACATATGTACAGGTATTAGTATTGAAACAAGGTTCTCTGTATCGGAACTTCGGTAGTCAGTTCTTTTAAGCTAAAGAGTATCAAAACAATGAAATAATAATCATGATATATAGTAAAATTGTGATATATTATTTTCTGTATTCATGTAATGTCTGAAATAATGAAAATATACAAGATAATATAAATCAAATATTTCTAAGTGCTTACCCATTCCATACAATAACTTTAGCCCTAGCAATGGGTTCTGCGAATAGTTCTCTAGATTTGGGTCCAACATCAAGGCCCATCCAGCCCTCAGGGATGCCAGACTCAACATCAGCTGTTCCAACCTGGTAATAATCACTATTAGTCATATTAAAATGGTAGTAGTAGTAGTTTTTATGTAGGACTACTGACAACACTGAATTAAATTAATGTCTATTCCATAATTCATATTAAAAATAATTGTCATTTATTGCAAACTAGCGACCCACTCACGTTCCATTCGTCCCTAGGTATGTTTTAAGAGTTAGTATGGATTTCTCGGAGATGAGATATTTTCCTGTAGTACGAATTATTCTATATGTTGACCCGAATAATCAGCTTTCATCAAAATCTGTGGATTTGCTCTCTGTATAGATAATAATGACTATTTGAATAAGATTTTCCAAAGAGTATTTAATGTACAGATTCAACTTGGTTATAATTTTATTGTATTTATAGATCATGAACGAATTAGAGACTGGACCTGACATAAAATACAAATGTATAAAAACTAGTTCAACCAAGTGACGCATAACGCACACAAAGATTTTATTACATTATTATAAACACTGATATACAATACAATATTTCTAGTGCTTGAACGTAATCGATAAAATACATATATCGATGAACGAATAAATGACATTTTAGACATTGGTTAGCATAGTCATCATATTTTACATCTTTTAATTTAAAATATGTGTATTTATTATAATAAATTAAAATAAATAAATTAAAGAGGCAATAATAATGTGTCAAATAATAATTATTTTTTAATTTGATTTATATAATTACGATGGCATTGATAGCAACATTCTGTTGGCCTATAATAATGTTAATGAACAAATGAATATCAGGTGTATATTCCATTAATATATAATAAATATTATTTTGTAAATATTAAAAAAATATTAAGCTAATTTAATTAAATAAAGTGATTTTGTTGATTCTGTTATTGAACTATTTTAATTAGCAATTGATTGTCTCGGGTAGTTTATAAAAATGTGACACTGTCCTAATATTGCTCAGTTCTTAATAAACATTTGTGAAATTAGGAAAAAGAAAAAGTGCTTGCAAATTGTGAAAAAGTGTGTGTTGGATCGTGAAAGTAAAATATTAGTGCAAGTGGTACAGTTTTTTATTACAAATCGCCAACCCAGAAGTTTAGTGCTAAAACATTATTGTTTGATTTTGTGTGATTTATGTGTTGAAATAAAATGATCTTTATTATTATTACAATGGAATAATATTCTAAAGTATATAAATATGGTATAAAATAAAAAATTAAGTACACATACTAATTATAATTTTTGCATTTATATTTTTATTTGATTTAGAAAATATTTTTATAAATTTATTGTCATCAGATTGTAGGATACTGTGATAAAAGTATTTTATGTTATTGTACTGTACAAATAACACAATTCGTTCAGTTATTTCGACAAATATCGATATATTTTTCGACATTCGACATCGAAAAGAAATAGTGCTGCTTCCGCCGTTATAGTTTTTACACCATTTAACAGAACATTTAGTCATTTTTGGGAGATGTTTTGTTGACAAGTAAGTGCTTGAGACTGACACAAAAAACAAACGATCAAGGCTTAAATTCCCTGGTTACTGACAAGACCGGTAAAGGTACGTCCGCTTATATGTCTGGTCCAGTGGTTAGTTCGTTCATGGTATAGATTATAAGATTGAGAAATTTCCTCCAACTATCAAACTCATGAACACCTTACTATTTTAAATAAATATAAATTACACACACAATTTAATTATTGTAAATCCAACAAATAATGGATGACAGTAGAATTTAATACTAAAAATTTTAAACTAACATTTTAATCTAATGATTTTTAATCAACCTTTAATAATATCATATTAATAATTTTAATTATAATTATTTTTTTAAAATGAGTTTTTACCTGAGCATTTTCATCAAATTTATCCGCAGTTACAAAGTCAACTGGCAAGTGAACCTTTACATTATTCTTAGCTGCTTTTTCTAGCAGTTTTACTACAATTTTTGCACCTTCTGCATCATATAATGAATTACCAATCTAAAAAAAAACTTTAATATAGTCTTTGCTTTCATGCACTATGATAAAACATTGTGTGAATGATTTCATGACTTATGGTTTATTTAATACTAGCGGCTCACCCTCGCTTCACTCGGGTTCACCTCTAGGAAAACTAGAGTAAACCTATCCCACCACCGAACCTAACATTTTTCTGGGATAAAAAGTAGACTATGTGCTATTCCAGACTATAATCTATCTCTGTGCCCAATATCATCCAGATCCGTTCAGCCGTTCTGGCGTGATTCTATCGTAATAAACATCCATACCTACAAACTTTCACATTTATAATTTTATATAAATATTATATAAAATATATAAATTTTATAAATACAGACTAGTGAGTCACCCTCGCTTCGTTCGGGTTCATCCCTAGGTCATTATTTAAATTGACATACCTTTTTATTTATGAATCGATATAACAAAAAACAATTACTAAATGTTAAGCTTACTCAATACATTTGTGAACCGCACCTAAATCACTTAAGCAGTTTCTGAATTAACGCGCACAAACGCACATACCCACAGACAAAAATTCTAAAAATCATTGTTTTAGGTTCTATTGCGTTAATACCCCCAATAATAGTTTTCCTTAAATATCTCCCATGCACAGACAGCAATCAGTCACACTTTTATTACATGTATAGATATGCATATATTTGTGTATAATCTAAATATGACTTTAATAGTTTATCAAAATTAATCAATGTTATGCAATAACTTTTAACCTCTTCATATAGGTACAAGGATAAGAATAAACAAAATTAGATATGACACATTAGATCTAAATATATTTTTAAATTACAATTACTTAAATAAAAAATGAGTTTATGACAAAGCCTAAAGCTCAAAATAGGCAAAATGTTAACACATTAATTTATAAAATAGCACTTTGTTGTATATTTGTCTATGGTTGATTAAAATAAAAATATATAGTGGCAGCACCGTGTAAATTAGTTTTTAACAAATGGAGGACTGATTAAAGGGACACTATTTGGACGCTCGAGTATTTCATTTAATTAAACTGAACCCAGTCAAAAATAATAAAAGCCCATATCAAACACATGTAAATTATTAGATTCTATACTTACAGCCATACCCTTGGTTTCTTTGAGGAAAGTATAAGCCATACCACCTCCAATGATCATTTCATTCACTTTGTCTAACAAATTTTCAATAAGAAGGATTTTATCTGCCACTTTTGCACCTCCAAGAATAGCAAGGAAAGGCCTAAAATAAAAAGAAATTTGATTGTGATGCGCTGTCATGTCTTACTTGTTAGATCTTTGTTTTAAATTTAGTCTTTATGATTTTTTTCTTAATTTTTATAATATGCCTACCTTTCTGGTTCATGCAGTGCTTTAGCAAAATATTGAAGTTCTTTTTTAAGCAAGAAGCCACTGGCTCTTTGGTCAAACCCTTCACCCATCATAGAACTATGGGCTCTGTGAGCAGTACCTATAATAAATTCAATAATGTAATAAAAAAGTATTTAATAAATTTATTTTCACTACTATTAAAATTAATATAATTAAGAAAACACTTTAAGTAAAATTAAAATGTGATTAAATGTTTTCTTACCAAAAGCATCATTAATATAGACATCACCAAGCTTCCTCAAACTTGCTCTAAAACCCTTAACTTTTTCGGGATCTGCTTTTGCCTTGGCACCACTGGCGTCCACACCTTTGCCTTCTTCTTCAATATGGAAACGAAGATTTTCAAGTAATATCACTGAGCCTGCTGGTGGATCTGCACAAGCTGCTTCTACTTCAGTACCCACACAATCTGATAGAAATTGTACATCCCTAAAAGTTTTCATTTGTTAAATAGCCGTACATATTTACTTTTAACACTATAATACAATACAATAATTATATTATAGATAAATATAACACTTATATGACCTTGAAGTGACAATGAAAAGATAATTTACTTGTTTAAAAGTTTCTTAAGTTCCTCAGCTACTGGTTTCAATGTATACTTTTGATTTGCTTGACCGTCTGGCCTACCAAGGTGTGACATAAGAACTACAGATTTTGCACCTTTGTCTAAAGCGTATTTAACAGAATCCAATGCAGCAACAATACGCTGGTTGTTCGTAATGACACCATCTTTTAGTGGTACGTTAAAATCCACCCTAAAATAATAAATATTATTTAAATTCATAGTAGAATGAGGGTTAAAATATATTTGTGTAACATTATATACCTATATTGAATTATATTACCTCATCAAAACACGCTTTCCACTTAAATTAAGAGCATCAATACTAAGTTTGTTAAGAGCCATTTTGTATATTTTTTATAATAATAACTAGTATTAATATATAAAATTATAATTTAAATTGAATATGCGGCGCGTAGCAATTTTATAATTAATCTTTAGACACTTTTGACCTTGTCTATGTCAAAAGGGTCAAACTTCCTCGCCATGTAAAAAAAATCAAGCAAATTCTTCTTTTATAATTTATAAGACTCAAAATATGTCTATTTATATATGGACATTTAAATGAAAAGAATTATACTTTTTTTTAAATAAAATTAAAATAAACTGAAATAAAAAATATATAAAAAATTTTGTTATAATATGCGTCGCATCTCTATAAAGTTTTGGCTATAATTTTAGAAAACCATAAACTATAAAGGTTGATGACGTAATGTTGGTAGGCGGAGGCCAGTATGAGGAACGCGGGAGGGATTTTTTATTCTGATTATGTTGGCATCACTGCTCGCTCTTCGCGAAATGCACGCATTGAGACGCTCGGATTTAGAATGTTCTTTGAAAATCTACGTTGAAATAAATGAAACTTCGTTAGGAAGTGATAAGTTTTGTGATTCTTGTGTTCATAAGTTTTATTTAAGTTCTTGTTTAGTGTGTATTAGTGACTGTTTTGGCTGACCAACAAAGTTAAAAGAAGTGCGTCGAAAGTTGAAACATGGTGCCGCTAGGACCCGGGCCAGGCCATCCTACCGCACATCAAACTCACGGCGGGCCATCTACTAATTTATCCGGTCCAAATTCGTTATCACAGAGTTCTTCACAATCAAACAAGTCGTCAGTAGCGGTATGTGTTATGAAATATTGCTTAATGTTAATAGGTTTTGCATCAATCTGGCGGTTCGCACATGTTTATGTAACTTCTAGTTTGAGCACGTGCGATTTGGCGCTAATTTTAATATTGGTTTTCAGAAGCCGAATTACACACTAAAATTTACTCTTGCTGGACACACAAAAGCGGTGTCGTCCGTTAAATTTAGTCCTAACGGCGAATGGCTGGCAAGCTCCTGTGAGTATGAAAAACCATTAAATATTTATGAAATTTGTTTATTTGGCATTTAGTAACAATATTTAACATATACATTGCGGTTTGATCAAAGTGATCACAAGTAATTTAAAATATTTAAATAAGAGATTCTCTGTACCGTGATCACTGGACTGTTAAATAAACGGACTATCCGTTTATAGCATACGTTATGCAAATCAAGTAATAACAAAGAAAAGAATATGTATCTTATATTTTAAACATATTAAATCTTAATTATTGGATATATAACAATTGTTATATAAAAAGTAACATTGAAAATATATTTTATTTCTATTCAAAAGGTTAAACCAACTTATTGCTATAAATATTTGTAACTAGGTCACATGCTATTTGACACATTGAAAAGTGATAATATACTTTGAATATAATATTTACAGTTCAAAGTTACAGCCACAAGTATGTTCCAATGTAAAGTTTTGAAAGCTATTATTTAAAAAAACCTTTTTAACTTCATAAAAATGTTTATTTTAGTTTTGGCATAGTATGTATAACAATGAACTGATAACAATAACCTTGAGAAGATTTCAATAATTCTGTTGAAATTTGTTATTTCTATTATTTATTGTGAAAGTTATGAAATGTTATTATTTTTTTTTTATCTCAGTAACTATTACTTAAAACATTAAGACTATAATTGTAATCTTATTTTTCAGCTGCTGACAAACTTATTAAAGTGTGGGGAGCTTATGATGGCAAATTTGAGAAGACTATATCAGGGCATAAGATGGGCATCAGTGATGTGGCATGGTCATCAGACAGCAGGCTGATTGTTAGTGCCAGTGATGATAAAACTTTAAAGGTAAATATTTCTATTATAGTAATAATAATTTACTCAGACTTTTACAGAGTTACATAATATATACAAGATACACAAGCTTACATAATCTATATATATAATAATAAAATTGTAACTAAGCTGAATCTGTAAATATTTAATATATACTTTTTGGAAAATCTAATAAGATTTTCCAAAAAATTTTTAATAGAAATAAACATTATTATCGATACAGAGGTCGAATCTATAGTTTTTAGATTTTTTTCTGTCTGTTACTGCATCACAGAAAAACCACTGTAGGGATTTTGATGAAATTTGGTATGGTGATAGCTGGTTATCTGGGCCAACATATAGGATACTTTTTACTGCGGGGAAATGTCTCATTTCTGAAAAAAAAATACAAAAACAGCAATGTAAAAGTATACTAATATGTAAAACCTAAGAATTTGGTTTTTTGGCCACCTGAACGCAGGCGGAGACGCGTGTAATGCTAGTAATAAATAAATCCTTAAAACATACATTAGTACAATTAAAATTAGGTAAATTATGAACAGTTAAATTAGATAAGATAAATAATTTGGAAGCTACCTGAACTAGGTTAAAGTGTTTCATAGTTTTAATATGCATTTCTTACTGTGAGAAAAGTTTATATCAATGGCAAAAGTAAAAACTAAAGTTTGTAACTTAAGTTATATACATATAAAACGACAAGTATGAAACTCACATAAATAACCTGACTTATATTTGAAAGTTATTATTTATTTTAATATATCATTTTATGTAGTTCAAGTTTTCCAGAAATTCTAATATTATTATTTTACATTTTTTATTACCTGTATTATATAAATATAAGATTCTATTGAGTGTGTTGTCCAAAAAATGCTCTTAAAAATGTTTAAAACATTAACTTAAAAGTATGTTGAAAATTGATATGAAAAGTTTATATTTTTATAAATGCTTTGGGTAATAAAAGTTTTTTTATAATATAGTTGTAGAGTATATTTTCTTACCATGTTAAAATATAAATTCTCACGGTAATCAAAGTCTTATCTCAAGAGATAACTTGCCACTTATGTCCTGATTAGAATGTTTACATCTAGGGCATTTTTTGATTAGTTACTTAGAAAGTAATAGAGATATTTAGTTAATATTTCAGAAATATAGGTGTATTCCAAAATATTTTTTTTTGTTACATAAGTTTTATCTAATTGGTGTAAGTACCATTTTCCTTATACTAACAGATTACTCTAATGACATAATAGTTTAACTAAATGTGTTTACAGAAATAGATTGCAGAATAATTATTATTATAATAATTCTTTTTAATATCTATCTATTTTTTTTTAATATTGGTCTACATTTATAGAAAAACAGCTCACATAATTAATGGATGTCCCCTACATTTTGTTAATTGCATCTTTAGGTGCTTTGTGCTGTTAAGTTTTGAAAAGCATTAACATAGCACAGAAAGTTTCTTGATTATTTTGTGAGCTTATGTAGAGATAAAGCTATAATGTATAATAATGTAAATTTATTTTCACATAAAATATAAAAATGACTGCTTGTTACTTTCGAAGTGGCTAGGTTCCATTCACCCACTGAATTTAAGTATTGGTATACCCATTAACTGTTCTAGACTTTTTCTATATTCTTTATCTAAGTGGCAATCTAATTAAAAAGACAGGAGGTCAATAATGCTGTGATTTATTAAAAGTACTAGCGAAAAACAAATCTATCCCATGGGAACTACATTTTTTCCAGGATAAAAAGTAACCTGTATGCTATTACATACTATAATCCATCTCTATACCAAATTTCATCAAATCCGTTCTGTCGTTCTGGCGTGATTGAGTAACAAACATCTAAACTTTCGCGTTTATAATATTTATTGGATTATAATAACAAAATGACAGCATATTGTTGTTTCTATGCAACTTGTATGGCCTCATTATGAAATATAAGTTAATATGTTACTAATATGATATAGTTAATATGAATTATTGTTTTCTTTAGCTGACAGAATTTTTGAAACAATATTTATTAAATTATGGTCAAAGGGATTTTTTTTTAAATAAAAGTTTGCATTCAAATTATGTGTCAAGGATGTATTCTTTCTATTTTTTTACTAGCATTGCCCGCGGTTCTGATTTCAGATAACCAAACACCAAATTTTTAGGTTTTACATATTATTAGTATACGCTTACTTTGCGGTTTTTGTATCTTTCCTCAGAATTGAGATATTTTCCCGCAGCAAAAAGTATCCTATATGTTGATCCGCATAACTTCCGCATAACTCCGCATAACAAACCCAACAAGAGGGACCGACTAGACGACACCATCTCACCGAAGGTGTCATCGAAACGTCCCCGTACAACCCACACAAGAAGGGATGGTGAGGCCAGCTACGCACAGGCGACCCTAACTCACCTGAACGTGGCTATTACCACCAACCCCCGGACAGACCTAACAGACAAAGAAGCCACAGACATTAAAGACCAGCTACAGAAGGCTATCTTCACTGTAGCAGGTAACCACAAAGGAATACCATCAAACATACCCTTCGCCCCCATATTCCTCGGCCGCACTACCCTACATGAAGGAGTGCTGAAGCTGAAGTGCAGGGACGATGAGACACTGGCCTGGCTGAAAGGGATCGTCCCGACGTTCAAGGCCCCGAGGGAAGGTTTTTGCCTCACCCTCATCGAACAACGTCAACTAAGGCCCAAAGTCAAAGCCGCCTTATACGTACCCGACTACCAAGGGGACGCAGACTTCCTACACAAGATATTAATGAGCCAAAACAGATACACATACGCTGTCAGCTCATGGCAGCTTATACACTATGATGTCTCTAAAGGAGATCGTCCTGGGATGCTCCTATATCTAGGAATACCCAGAGACGAAATACCAAAACTCCTCGCAGAGGGCCGGAGGGTTGCATACTCCCACGGGTCCATATACATCCGGTTCTTCACGCCTGAAGGACTCAGCGATGTACCACCGGAGGAGGAACCTAAAACGGTCGATGACAATAAGCCCACAGACATGGAGACGGACAAACACACCGACAGACCTCACACTGTAGCTTCAAACACACCGACAGACTTACAGACTGACAAACCCTCCCAGACAGACACACTACCAAAACCCACACAAACAGACGGAACAGACGGACGCCAAGCATCCCCACTCCCGACCGACAGACAAACCTCACAGGACAAGTATCCAGAGGCTGCCCACAAGGAGGTGTCCTCTCACCACTACTCTGGAACCTTGTGGTAAACAGCCTCCTCAACGAGTTAAACAACAATGACATACAAGTCATTGGCTATGCAGACGACATAACCATCCTAATAAGTGGCAAAATTGAAGCCACACTAGGAGATCTAATGCAAAGCGCCCTTAGTATAGCAGAAAAGTGGTGCATACAAAACGACTTATCAATTAATTCCGCAAAGACAGAACTACTGCTTTTCACAACGAAACGCAAGATCAAATTAACAAAGATGCCAACATTATTCAACGAAAAACTGAAATTATCAAATGATGTCAAGTATTTAGGTGTAACACTTGACAGCAAACTCAGTTGGAACACACACGTAAACAACAAAATCACCTCAAGCCACAAGATACTGAACCAATGTAGGCGCATGGTAGGGAAACAATGGGGTATTACACCAAAAACAATGCTCTGGCTCTACACCACGGTGGTACGAGCATCCCTCACCTACGCCAGTGTAGTCTGGTGGCCCAGAACAGAACTACACACAATCCAAAACGAACTTCAAAAGTTCCAAAGAACAGCCACGTTAGCAGTAACAGGCTGCATGAAAACCGCTCCATCGGCTGCCCTAGAAATAATTCTGGGCATACCACCTCTACACATTTTCATTAAACAAGAAGCTGTCCTGTCAGCTCTAAGACTAAAATCAGTCAACTCATGGAAACGCAATCTGGGCAAACACACAAAGATCCTCGACACCTATGAGGCAGAATTTCCACAGCTCAAATGGCCAAACGATAGAATAAGTAAAACACACATCATAGAAAAACATTATACACTAAACACATCAGAGGACGAAAATGCGGAAAACAGCCCAACAATGGAACCAATCCACACCATCTACACAGACGGATCCAAATCCAAGGAAGGAGTAGGTGCAGGTATATTCTGCCCCACTCTCAATATCAAAACCTACCATCATATGGGTATGTACAACACAGTGCTACAAGCAGAATGCGTTGGCATCACAATTGGAGCACAAGAACTACTAAATAAATCGATAAAAAATTCAATTATACACATAAAAACCGACAGCAAAACGGTTTTACAAGCACTAACTAAAAACACAACAAAATCTAAATACATACTAGAATGTCACAAAACGCTGGAACACCTTTCCCATACTAACATAGTAAAGGTATCCTGGGTAAAGGGTCACACAAATAACAAAGGCAATTCAACTGCCGATAACCTAGCCAAACAGGCCTCTAGACTGAAAGTTCAGGGGCCTACACCTTTATCTCCAATTCCGTATTGCGAATACAAAACATGGTTGCGAAACTTCACCGATAACACAGTTAACACATTATGGAAGGCTAACACAGATTGCCGTCAATCGAAAGAAGCCTTCCCCACACTAAACAAAAAATTAACACTGAAACTAACACGCTTAGATAGACCCAAACTAAAAATGGTGGTGGAACTGTTAACGGGACACTGCCAACTCAATAAACATCTTTTTAACATAGGTCACACGGACAGCGCCCTATGCAGAGCGTGCCTCCAAGAAGATGAAACACCAGCACACATTCTAACTGAATGCAGTGCACTGGAACAATTACGCGAAGAAAAACTCGGCCCCAATAGATCGATCCCAGAAATCTTCCAGGACACCGGCAGCCTGCTAGACTACTGGGACGCTCTGGGATGGAAAGAATAACACACACAGCAGCACAAGCTCACGCACAACGGGCAAAGATGCCTAAGTGCGGAAAAAGCCGCGTCAGAAGAAGAAGAAGAACTGGCTATCATCATACCAAATTTCATTAAAATCCCTCCAGTGGTTTTCCGTGATGCCGTAATTGATAGACAGACAGAAAATCTAAAAACTATAGATTCGGCCTCTGTGTTGATAATAATGTTTATTTCAATAAGATTTTCCGAAAAATATTTAATATACAGATTCGGCTAAGTTAGAATCTTATTATACATATAGATTATACATATGTACAAATGCTAACAGCATAACACTTTTACACTTCTAAAAAATATATTATTTTTTTATTTTCAGGTCTGGGAATTAAGTTCTGGAAAATGTTTGAAAACACTAAAAGGACACAGCAATTATGTGTTTTGCTGTAATTTTAATCCACAAAGTAATCTTATTGTCTCTGGTAGTTTTGATGAGAGTGTGCGGATATGGGATGTTAGAACAGGTAAGACTTATGTTTGATGTGTACCTATGTCTCTTTTCAATGTATTTTCATATTGTGTACTCACTACACATCTTCAAAGACTAGGATCATGTAAGTTCTTAGATTCGAAGCATATTGTATATGATTTATTTTATAAATAATAACAAACATTCATAAATATTTTAAAATAGATACATATATTTTAAAATATTTGTATTCAGGGTTTAGTATTTAGGGCAGTCAGTGCATAAAAATAGACAATACATATCTATCTCATTTATAAAATAAGTCATTGGAACTATTTGATGGATTGCAAAAAGGATGATAATTATCTTCATACATAAAATCACTGATATTCTCTTGTTCATTAAAGCGAGCATGCAGAAATCAAAAATGCGACCTCCTGTGTAGTAGAGAATTCCAATCGGTCTTTTATTATACTTATTATATTGTTATTACTTTCTAAAATGCATTGTTTTTTTAAAACAATGAATGTTTTGTTACTTTCCATGAAAAAGAATGATAGTGAAAAAATGTAATCTGTTAGGTTTTTTTTGCTATTAATTTATAGTTTAACAGATCTCTTAACGAGTTTCAACTTACAAGTACAGTTTTATTTATGAACTAGCGGCTCAACCTCGCTTTGCTCGAGTTTGTCTCTAGAAAACCAAAAACAAATCTATCTCACGGGAACCGTACATTTTTGTAGAATTAAAATTAGCCTAAATGTTATTATAATGTCTGAACTATATTGTAAAGTTTCATTAAAATCCATTCAGTAGTTTTTGCGTGAAAGAGTAACAAACATCCATACATCTATACATTCAAACATCCATACGTCCTCACAAACTTTCGCATTTATAATATTAGTATAGATTTGTCATGATTATATTTTTTATCTTTTAATCTAGGTAAATGCTTAAAGACACTACCAGCGCATTCAGATCCAGTGTCCGCGGTACATTTTAACAGAGACGGAAGCCTTATTGTATCTTCAAGTTATGATGGTTTATGGTAAGAAAGTTTGGGTTTTTTTAAAGTTTGCCTTTTTTATAGATATTTATATAACACCAACAAGTTTTAATTGTTTATAAAAAATCAATTGCTGTATGTTAGTCTCACTAAAACTCTAAACGGCTGGACTGATTTAAATGATCCTTTTTTGGTGTTTTTTGGGGGTATGTCAGGGGTGGTTTAAGTATAAAAAAATTTGGGAAGACCCAAAAGAACAGCAGGAAAATTGAAAAGGTCAGAACTATTTATTTTGTATGGGAATCATTAACCATTAATATTTAAAGGCGAAGCGAAGGCGCCAAGCGAAGCGAGCGTGAGTCACTAGTATTATAAAAATAGTGGATTGAGAGAGAAAGGCCTTATTTTTTAATACTAATTTTGCTTATGTAACACCCTATTTTTCAGTCGTATTTGGGACACAGCGTCCGGTCAGTGCCTTAAAACTCTAATAGACGACGACAATCCTCCAGTCTCCTTTGTTAAGTTTTCTCCGAACGGCAAATACATATTGGCAGCGACACTCGACAACACATTGAAGCTATGGGACTATAGCAGAGGCAAATGTTTAAAAACGTACACAGGACACAAGAACGAGAAATATTGTATTTTCGCCAATTTCAGTGTTACAGGTGGAAAGGTAATTCATTTATCTTATTTAATTCATGTTTATTATAATATATGTCCTTACATTAACTGTATAAGTGCTGGATGGATTTGTGTGAAATTTTTCATGTAGACCGCAATCTTTATTAAAATAGGTTTATTTGTTTTATAAAAGTAAAAATTTAATGTAATTTTAACATTGCTACTTTCTAAACTTAATACTAATATTGCCAAGATGAAATTACATGCAGTCAAAGCGGCATGTGGACACAAGCAACATTTAAGTATTTTAACTAGATAAAAGTGATCTCTATTTTAAGTTTACAAATCTGTTGGTCAGTATAGTGTGTAAAAGTAACAAACACCCATTTTATATATTAACTAGAGGCTCACCCTCGCTTTGCTCTATCTTTTAGCGGGTTTATCTCTAAAGAACAGAAACAAATCTAACCCACGGGAACTGTACATTTTCCTGGGATAAAGAGAAGCCTATTTGCAACTTCAGACTATAATTTATCTCTGTGTCAAAATTCATTCAGATTTAATCATATTGCATATATGGAATTGCATATGAACGAATACTTGCTAGGTTCTCTCAGACATGCAGGTTTCCTCACGATGTTTTTCCTTCACCGTAAGGCAAGTGGTAATCATGTTAGAAATGATTCGCACATAAAAGTATCAGAGGTGCGAGACCCGAGATTTGAACCCGCTTCACGCGGTTTTCCAAGCAAGCGCGTTACCACTAGGCTACCACTGCCTCAAGTTACTTATATTCGGCTAATCACTGATATCTTCCTTATGCTATATACAAGTTACTGTTTTTATATTGTAAAGTCAACATGTCTCACTCTTCAAAAACTAATGCTTTACTGGTAAAAACTAGCCAAGTTAAATCTTGAAGTTTAATTTATCCTAAGTTATTTACTCTTGTATATATAATTTGACTGTTCAAATTTAAGAAGTTCTATTTTTAAATAGCAAACAATTTTGTAGCAGAAGAAAAAGAAATTGTGTTTCAAATTTATTTTAGAATGTTGCATTTTCTTATGGAAAACTTTCTGGATTATTTACAGAATTTGGCACCCATTTAGACCTCAATTCTTTTGTCAGTGAAGTTGACAACCGTGCATATTCTTAATATTGACCTTGGCTCGCATTTTCACATTTATGTTTTTGATGGGATTAAGTTTACGTGGGCAAGGCTCCGCTCGCATAGTTTACTATGTATAAGTATTAAGTACTCCACTTCTGAAAGCTGCATCTTGTTAGTCATCAATTTTATACTAATATTCGTCGTGCTAATCCCTAGAACTTTGGATTGGTTCTATTTTAAAATATCCATGCATTTTATAATCTATGAAAGTACCATAAGACATGACGCGATCACTAGTAATTATTACAAATATAATAATTTGTGTTTACAGTGGATAGTGTCCGGATCAGAAGACAACCTGGTATACATCTGGAACCTCCAGTCCAAAGAGATAGTGCAGCGGCTCTCCGGGCACACGGACACGGTGCTGTGCACCGCGTGCCACCCCACCGAGAACATCATCGCCTCCGCCGCGCTAGAGAACGACAAGACTATCAAACTGTGGAAGAGCGACACGTAATAGTTGCTTGGTGGGTTTTGTTGGCTGTTTTTTTATAATTTTTAAGCAAAATATATGTGATTAAGTCATGAATTTCATCAATTTACTGATATTATATGTTAAAAGGCTGGGTTTAGAAGATGGAATTTTGCACAAGAATTCCTTATAGTATTATTTATAAAAGTGATAACTAAAAGGATTTTTGAAAATCGGCCATTTGAAATATGAAAATTGATGTTTAATCTTCTACATGTAATGCCAATGGGAAATCCCATTTGGCACACTGTTTATTTAATGAATATAAAGAACTATATATATATACAGGACAAAGAACGAGAATATGCAGAAACATTCGTCCTACGGCCCCATAGATCTGTAGTTATTTTACCACTGGATTACCAGATGCCACCTGAATATAAAAAAAGCCGTGTTACGTTGTTGGTCCGCGATAAATTCCGAAACCAGTTATCCGATCTTAACGTAATTTTATTTGAAACTTAAAAGATAGGATAGTTTTTATCCCAATTATTTCCTTTTTTTTGCAATTGATTCCGAAGAGAGAACCTGAGAAACGGCTATTCTAAGCGAATTACAAGTGCGCTACAGCAACGTGTGGACGGGTCTGCTAGTATTTAAATATAGATTAGATATCATATTCAAAACATTTTGGAATGCATTTTTAAATATTTTATCCTTCATGTCTAACACTGAACGAGTTGCCGCTTACAATATGTTTTTGTTAATTTTTCGATTTTCAAATGCTTTACACACATTGTGTCTTGATTTGGAGAAAGTAGAAAAAATATATACATAAATATAAAAATACATGTAATATATTATTCAATGCATATCATTGAAAAAATATTTTACTTTCATTCTTCTACTATTTTTATTTATTTATTGTTGAAGGATTCCAAATAATATGTATATGTTTTTGTTTCAGATAACGCACAGACAGCGATCTGTATATTGCGGCTCCATATTGAGAGCTCGGCCTTTGGCTTGTGAATAGTTTTATATAAATAAGGTTTTATTCGTTTTAAGTAATTACGGACAATCGCCCGAGCGTGTATCATCTAACATTTAGTCAGATCAGAGATGAACGTGTGCTTTTCATTTGTTAAAAAGATACAGATATTTTTGTAACTGACGTGCAAATGAAAGAATATGAAGTGTTTTAGCCATTATATCTTAGTTTATACTGAGTTATTAAGGATCCTGCTTAATAATAACTTGTTGGATGCAATTAAAAATTTAGTAGTTATATTGTGGTTTTATTGTGTTTATTATTACTTAGATTTACCCTTTTTTGTTTTACCATATATGGGAAAGTATGTCTGTTTTGTTTTTTTTTTTATTTTCTTACAAAGGAAATGCTATATAGATTTGGTTGTAAATTGGTATGCTAATCTATACTAATATTAGGGAATTTGCGTGATTTTTTTATTTTTTATACAATAACTTATATCGTTATATAATTGTAGAAAAATCCAGCTCCAAGAAATTAAAATTTAGGATGAAAAAAAGTAGTTACAACGAACGCAATTGGTCAGGCAGAATATGACGTCAGAGTATATCATAGAGCGATTAGTGCTATTTTGTCACTACAAATTGCGTCGTGATTTTTGTGTCTGATATACTATGACGTCACGCCAACCGCACGAAATGGCGGGCGTTTAAAGTATCGGTTCCGTATGATGTTTTTAAAATGTTTATACTAAATTTTAGTTTTTTGGAGGTGGATATTTTTTTTACAATAATTATATAACGATGTTAGCTATTGTATAAAAAATTAAATAAAAATCACGTAATATGCGTTTTGCTCCTTGTGTTCAGGTAATTATTCTAGTTGAAATAAATATACAAGAATGTAATACAGTTGTTTTCACAAAAAAAAATTACGACCGAGGGTCATCGTTCGTCGCCGTCGCCACGGCGGCGCCACGCCATGACGAATTAGTATTTACTATGACATCATTTAAAAAAATATTTATAACTGTTTTTACGATGATCTCTTGACAAAACATCAATATAGTGATAACAATTATATAATGATAATATTAATACCGAAAATATGGAACTCCTATTCTTTTTTAGCGTTAGATTTGTGATTTTTACAATTTTTAAACAAACACTGAGGCATTTTTACCGTCGGAGCGTTAATTTTAAATTAAAGCGCACCCAAAATGATCGCTCATTCGGTGAGGACATTTTTTGTCGCTGATTGTATCTAGTACTTTTTTGATCGGTTTTTGACAATGTTTTCGCGGACTCCGTCTGTATAATTCATTAATCTGGGGCTAAAATAAAGTCCTACACATTTATTCATTTATATCTATCCTCCTAATATTATAAATGCGAATCTTTGCGAGGATGTATGGATGTTTGTTACTCTTTCAAGCAAAAACTACTGAATAGATTTTAAAAAAACTTTAATATAGCTTATACATCAGAATAACACTTTTTATCCCGGAAAAATGTACGGTTCCCGTGGGATAGATTTGTTTTTGTTTTTTCTAGAGGCGAACCGGAACGAAGCGAGGGCGAGTCGCTAATAAATAATAAAAACATTTGCTTAGAACGGTAATGAACACCCACTCTAATAAAATGCCAGATAAAGTATTTGTCACTTGCTGTAAGTGACGTCTTAGTCGTGACGGTCAGTAGAAACCACATTAAAAATTTATAGCACGAATGCTTTTAAGAAAAAATGTAGTTTATGAAAACATTTTTTTTACACAGTATAAGTTGTAGGCAGTGGTACCCAGTGGTAACGCGCTCTCTTGGGAAACCGATTGAAGCGGGTTCAAATCCCGGTTCTCGCACCTCTGATATTTTCATGTGCGAATCATTTCTAACATGATTACGGCGAAGGAAGAAGACATCGTGAGGAAACCTGCATGTCTAAGTGAACCTAGCAAGTTTTCGAAAGTCATGTGAAGTCCGCCAACCTGCACTTGGATGCTGTATGCTCTTAGAACAATACTCCATGCTCTTAGAGCAATGCTCTATGCCCTTAGAGCAATGCTCCATGCTCGTAGAGCAATGCTCCATGCTCTTAGAGCAATGCTCCATGCTCTTAGAGGAATGCTCCATGCTCTTAGAGCAATGCTCCATGCTCTTAGAGCAATGCTCCATGCTCTTAGAGCCATGCTCTATGCTCTTAGAGCCATGCTCTATGCTCTTAGAGCAACGCTCTATGCTCTGACTTAGAGCAATGAAGAGATTCGTTAGCAAATAAATTCGTTAATAATAACTTGTTCTTCCAGATATCTATATAATAGGTTTGTGTTCTGTTTCTTCATATACATAGTAAAAAAGCTATTTATTTACAATCTAGGTACATGATTGTTTTATCAGATGATTGTTAACTGTTATAACAGTTCTACGTCAAAACGTTTCGTGGGCAGTCAATGACAAAAACCGAATCTGTAAGGTCCCTATATAGTTTATAAAAACTTTTTAACAAAAAAATAAAAACCGACTATAAACAAAAGCACAAAAAAGTAACTTCATTTACTATACATACCTAATCAAATATTTTCGAAGTCGGTGTGCTTTGGCTAAGTAATTAAAGCCTACTTTTTTAGTGTAGACAGTAGTAGCAAAGTAATAATTCTAACGTGCTAGGATTGTCAAATTAATAAATGACGGAGTTCTGAGGTAACAAACATAAAAAATAATACAGTCGAATTTAGAAATGCTCGTTTGTGATTTTGTTTAATCGTATCGTAGGAATGAAATTTTAGTAAATAATCGAAGTTAAAACGTTAAATTCACAGATCTATATTCTCGTATGAAAATTATTAACCTTAAACCTACACGCAAACATTTTAAAATTTTGAACTCGAAACGATCTACGTTATATTTATTTCATAATATTTCTGCAGAAGAGCCACAGGGGCATAAAGCAATATGTCGTCTATAATTTTATATAGGCGCTATTACAGAAGATAAAGCGAGAAAAATTAGGGCAGAAAGCCCTTGGGATATCAAGGATTATCTTTCTACCACGCCTTACCATATCATGACTAGTTCTCATGTCATGCTTTGATTTATAAGATCCAACGTTTAGCACTCGTTGTTTATCGAATAATTTAAAAAAATGTGTTTAGTTATTTAATTTTATAATTAAAAAATATTTTTTACTAGCGAAGAACTACCAGGTACGTTTTAATTTTTTTGAGCGGAACTCTAATTCTTTTTCTAAAATAAAAGTAGCCTTTGTTACTCCCTTTAACATCAGTAATACTCCCTATATCTTCCAGTGAAAGTCCTGTCAAATTCAGTCCAGCCGTTTCAGAGATTATCCGGAACAAACAGACAGACAGACACGAAAATTAAAAAAAAGGTGTTTTTCATATAAGTACCGTATATAATTTCGTATGCTTTTAGTAAAACGCTGTTATTTTGACATTACAAACAGACACTTCAATTGTATTTATCTGTAAAGATTTTTTCTCTTTATTAAAACTTTCCGTGTACCTTATGGAACATACGAAAAAATATATAGCTGAATTGGTCGGGCCGTTCTCGACGTTTGCGCTTAGCAACATTCATTTTAATTTATATAGATAGATATATTGAAGTTATCTATACTTCTTTTGGCACGCTTGGAAAAAACTATGAGAGTAAAAATTACGCGCGCGTACACCGACAGCCAAAAATCGTCATAATGAAGTTGGCTGAAAGCGTTTTTGTTCTGTTACGCCAATGAAGTATAACTTCTTCCGTGGGTACATAAGCACACACAAACGTTTTTTCAATGATTAATCATTGTTAAAGTTCTAGGTTGGCCATACAATAATATATATTTAGACTTTTATTATTTTTACTTACATAATTGCTTACTAGGGGAAAATATACAACCTGTTTCATTGCACACTTCTTAATATCATAAACTGAATACAATTAAAACATAAATCGTTTTTACTGTATTGACCGCATAATACTAAAAGCTTTTGGGCGACCGCACTTTAATGACAGACTGACGCTTTCATGTAATATAATTAATTAAGCCATATCAATCGCTTCAAAATCCAATAGCTAAAGCTCGGATACGGGATTATTATTGGAACATTTCGCAACCTGATATGATGTACCTATCCATGATTGATTACCGCCGTAATACAGCGGCCATGCTAGTTGACTGATAGCTGCACGATAATTGGATATCGGGATGCCTAAGATGCATAACTCACAATGCTAGTTGATAATATACTGGTATCTTCTATTTCTATCTTAATGAATAAGCGATTTACTCTTGCTTTGCTCGGGTGCGCCCCTAGGTACGCGCATTTTGCTTACAATTTCATGTGATTTAATTTTGTGCGCGGAACCCTAATCTATTTTCTAAAATGAGAGTAGTTTAAGTTACTGCTTATAACAACAGCTATTTGCTAGTGTAAGTTCTGTTAAAATCCGTCCAGCCGTTTCTCAGATTAGCCAAAACAAATAGACAGAAAAAATTAAAAAATGAAGTTTTTAATAGGTAATAAATATTAAGTATTTATTAGTAGGGTACCGTATATTGTTTCATAATAATGTATTAATTAGTAAAAAGCTTTTTTGTGTAGATGGACTGTTTTACATATGTTTCCTTACAATGATAAAGCAGAAAAGTAATCACGACTGTTGAAATGTTTTTATTTTTAAGCCCATTAATTTTTTTAATCATTGCATATCTTTTAATTTTAGCCAGGGCCGGATTTACCTTATGTGCCGCCCTGGGGCACCGTTAAAAATACCTCCCTATTACCTATATACTGCATTACCTATATCTTACAGTAGGGTCTCTAGGTACGTTCTATTTTTTGAACGGGGCCCTAATTCTCATTCTAAAATAAAGTAGCCTATGTTACTCCTTATAACATCAGCTATATGCCAGTGAAAGTCCTCTCATAATCAGTCCGGCCGTTTCGGAGATTAGCCAGAACAAACAGACAGATAGACAGATAGACACAATAATTTTAAAAATTGTGGTTTTTCTTATAATTACCATATCTAATTTTATATGTATTTAGTAAAAGCTGTTATTTTGTAATAACAAACAAACATAATAACCAGGCGAATAATCTCCGCGGCGACATATAGACAAGGGCTGATAAAGTGAAAAAAAAGAAAAAAAGGAAGAGAATATAACAAAAATGAAAGAAAAAATAATTTACAGGCGATCTTTAAAGTTGTAGGTAATAAAAAGATCTACAACTTTAATATTTACACTTTTTTCACATAACCCCAAAATTTATTTGAAAAATTCAAATAACCAAGTTTTTGGTTTTTATTTTTATCTTTTACAAAAAAAAAATCCTTTTCACGAAATTTGGTGAAAACTTATCTTTTTATGTCTCAAATATACTGTAATTTTTGTGATTTATTTTTTCACCTTATTTTGACTTAATATCGAAAAAGCACCCTAATTTTCAATCGAAAATTCTCGCGTTAAAATATCTGCGTTTTTAAAAAAGTCGGGGGGCTTTTTGTTCGTTGAAATCTCTACTTTCTGATGGTGTAAAAAACATTACTATGGTAAATTTTCTCAGAAAATGCAAAAAGCATAGGCCAGATCCTCCTAGCCATTTCCCCACTTCTCTATGAAATACGTTTTGATGGGCTAAAATTTTCCGTAGGTAACTCAGGTATATAAGTTATCTTAAAATAGCAATAAATAGGTATTTATGCAGATAATTTCAAAAAGATTCTACAACTTTCTCAAACTATTGTAGATGTCTTATTAAATATTAACTTTATTAATTGCAAAATTTGTATGTAAAAAAATGTACTATATACTAGATTTCAAATCGTGAAGATCCAGTGAGAACGCGATTATTAAAAATCGGTATAGAACCAATAACTTCCAAATTTTTCAAAATCATTGATTTTCATAGCATAAAGTTCAATTTTTTTTTCTCACACTCCAAATTTTGCCGCCCCTAAAAAATTGCCGCCCTGTGCACTAGCCCCGAGTGCCCCTAGTGTAAATCCAGGGCTGATTTTAGCACTAATACATTTTGAGAAATTAACTGATCACTCCCCTATTTCCTTTGATAGGTGATTTTCTTCAACGTATAATTAACTAATCTAGAATATAGTTATTAATTACTATTATAATATGTCGAATAGTTTCTTACCTAATGTATATAGTATAAGTAGGTAAGTATATTGTTAACTAGAAAAATAATGAGAACGAATAAACCCGTAATACCTAATAAGAACTAGTAAAAAGATAATAAATGTAAGTGAAAAGGAAATTTTTAGAGTTACGCTTTTAGTTTTATAGTTTTATGTGAAACACTATTCTAAGATCTAAATTGAGGTCGTCTTTGACATGTGGACGTGGAGATAAAATAAAAAAATAATAAAAAAAAGTTAATTAAGATCTTGACCGTTTTTCATCTTCACAGTTTTTATCTGGTACACAAAATGAGTAAAGGGCGACCTTACTTTCGAATCTTCTACTAAATTTTAAAGAAAGCTTTGATACCGTAGGAATTCTTTAAATGGAACGTTAAAAAATAATCATAGATATGATTATTTTGTAGTATTGTTTTGTATACATGTATTCATTAATTCATAAGTACCTACTAAATAATTAGCCAAATATAATGATAATAAATAACTTTTAACCTGTATTTTTATTCTAGGGATCAAAAACTTAAAAATGTTACTACATTATGTCATTAAATATAACAAATTTTATCTTTACAACATATCAAGTACCTAACTCTACATATTTATCCAATCTATGTACTACATTTTGATTAAACCTAGCCATTAAAAGTGCGTACATATTACTTTAATAGGTAAGTACATAACATTTAATGTGCCGGCGATTCAACTGTAATAGTCGGCTGAGAGCGGATACCTCTCACAAATACCTGTGGATTTGTCGGCGAGACTATCCAATATTGTGGACGTGGAACACGAGGATAATACAAATTTCAATTTTCTGCAAAGATTCGGCTCTTTCTTCTTGATTTCCTTCTGATGTCTTTGTATAGATTTATGAACAATAAATGTGGTTTATTTTTATAGCTTATCTTCGTGTATACGTACGTATATTTATTCTAGAAAATCGAATAAATAACCATTGATATTAAATAATAATCACAATAATATCTATACATATAATAAAATTCTAACTAAGTCGAATCTGTACATTAAATATTTTTTTGAAATTCTTATTAAAATAGACATTATTATCGATACAGAGGCCGAATCTATAGTTTTTAGAATTTTTGTCTGTCTGTCTGTCTGTCACGGAAAAACCACTGGATAGATTTTGATGAAATTTGGTATGATGATAGATACTTTTTATTGCGGGAAAATATCTTATTTCTGAGAAATCTACACTAAACTTTAAAACGTATGTAGGGACGAACCTGAGCGGAGCGAGGGTGAGTCGCTAGTATTATTATAAAAATATAATGATATCATTAGTTTAATGAAGTTGGATATTTTGTTTTCTCGTACGTATATAATGATCACAGAATTTTCGAGGTTTAGTAGGTTAGTGATATTCCGTAAATGGTTCGCTAGCGATTGAAATTAAAAAATTAAATGATTTATTACATTAAAAGATGTCAAATATTAAAAAAAAACAAATAATAAAAAAATATCTATATCATTTTTGTTTTAATTTATATTCAGCTATTCTTCAGTACATAGGTATGTTTGTGTTTAATTTATACCGTTTGTGTAACGTGGCCTCAATTTATAGTACCTATTGATCTTACAATGGGAAAGTATTTTCTTTGTTCGCACTCGTTATGTCGCCCAACCAATTTTTCAACGGGTGACATTAGTCAGGTCAGGCCAAGCTGCTAATCTTATCGATAGACCGTGTTGTATCGGACCATTTATTTTGTATTTGTTGCCTCGGTAAAACACAAGAGACCATTAATCTTTAGTTAACGTGACTGAAAACATTGTATTGATTCAAGAGTTTTGATAAGGATTATTAATCAAAATGCAATAATAACCTAAAACTAAAAGAGATTTGACGTTGTTATAAATTGAAGCCAATAACAAAAGAATTCAATAGAAATTATTTACTTTTCATAATCTAACTGTCTTCTTCAAGGAAATCAAACGAAGCACATTGTATAAATAGTCCGAGAGCTGGCATTTTAGGGCAGGTATTTTAGCCAAGATGAGGATTTTAACAACACTTCTTTAATCATAGGCAGGTATAGAAATGCAAGTTTGGCTGGAGGATAGCGGTTACCTTGCCACCCTTAAATTTTCAAAGTATTCAATTATTTTCCAAAAAAAAAAAGATTTTTAGGCATTTTGAAACTTTTGTATCTTTTAATTTTATTATGAGAGTTTATTAAGGCTAGATCATTTAATCGGTTAAAAAGTTTGGCCGGGCATTTTAAAAAATATTATTTTTTGATAAATTCCAAAAAATGTATTTTAGGCACGCTGCGATTTTAACAGCATAAAATAGGTAATTAAAAATTAATAATTACAAAAAGACATAATTTAATCATTTTTTTAACTCGCCAGACGATCAAAAAGATGAGCAAGAGTGCGGGTAAGCAACGAAAACTATTGAAATCTTTCAATAGAGTTTTGGCAATAGGCAAGAATTTTGCGAAAATTCTTGTCTAATTTATTACAAAGAATTTCAAGTTTTATATAATACGAAAACCTATTAGTATTCTAAAGGAAGAATTACTTACAATACTTTTTGGTATAAAACGGTATACTCGTTGCGTAATTTTCTTGGGTGGAATTAAGAAAGTCGTTTTTGAGGGTTTGCCGTGAGTGCTATAAATAAAGTATTGGAAAAGGCCGTGACGAAATATCGAATATATCACTTTCAGGTGAAGTTTAATATTGTAATGTACAATTGAATGCTTTTTAAAAATATTTTAAAGCTGAGTATATTTATTTAAAAAAAAAGGCAGTGGTAGCCCAGTGGTAACGCGCTCGCTTGGGAAACCGAGTGATGCGGGTTCAAATCCCGGCTCTCGCACCTCTGATATTTTCAGGTGCGAATCATTTCTAGCATAATTACCACTTGCCTTACGGTGAAGGAAAACATCGTGAGGAAACCTGCATGTCTGAGGGAACTTAGCAAGTTTTCGAAAGATATGTGAAGTCCGCCAACTTGACTAGCGTGGTGGGCTATGGCCTGATCACCTCGTATTGAAAGGAGGCCCGTGCCCAGCAGTGGGACGATAAAAAGGGCTGAATACAATATTTTAAAGGTCTTTAAAAATTCAGTATTGAGATTTCCTCTTTGTAGGTATTCTGGTATTTACATCCCCTCCGATGTGTGTTCACCTTGCTGTAGCTGGGGCTAATTAGCGTACGGCAATCCAGCAGGGCTTGAAATTAAGAGACACACTGAGTGGCGGCCCACCTCGGTGGATTGCTCCTGGTTCTTCCCTGATAGTAGAGTGGACTACGGCAGTAACCCCATGGTTGTTGTGCTCTGTGAACCGAGGGCATCCTGATTTAGGTGAGGCTGGCCCGCGTGGTACGGGCCGTCCGTAGGGATGCTGTAGTGAATGCGCAAGCGATCCTGCAACGCCCCATTGCACTGCAGCGACGGGTTCCGCTGTGGGTTTTTGTGAGTAGGAGACACACAGTACCCTACCCATTGACGGTCGGTAGTCCCCATGATGGGTTTCCCCAGCGTAAACAAAAAAAAAGATCGTTGTGCTCTGCCTCGGCAGGCCATCCGTCGGAGCGTTGGTTGAGTTCGTAACGCTTCATAAAGACGAGGGAGGTTAGGTTTTAGTGGATAGTACTGGTTATGCTGGCTGTTTAGCCTCACATAAATACAATAATTTATGATAAAACTAAAATAATTTAATTGAGCCGATTAGTAAAATCAATGTTAAACCTATAGTAGAAGCTAAAGAACAACCACATCAAAAGACCTAATCGAAAGTTTGTACGTATGTATGTTACTCGTTTATGTTAAAACGGTTGGACAGATTTGGATGAAAGTTTTAGTACATAGACACTCAAGACTACATTTGGGCTCACCCAAGCTTAACTAAAAGTCTTCAGATACGTGTCAAAACGTTAAGTTTAAGCCGTAGACATGTTTCAAAACGTAACGTAAAGCCTTTAAACCTCAAAAGTCTCGGGTACGATCTAACTCTATAACATACTTTTTTCAAATTACTGAAACAGATTCAATTAAAAACCTAAATCATAAAAAAATGATACAATCAGATACAGAGCAAAGAAAAAGTAAAGAATTAAAAGTTTTTCAAATAAAAATCTAAAAGCAAGTTGCGGTATTCGATTCCACCATGTTTTCTTTCATAATAACTCGAAGCTTGGTATTTTGTTTTCTTTTGCACTTCGATCTAGGCACGGCCGCTGCTTGAATACCTAAATAATTTCGAAGTATTTGGTCGTTTCATATATTTTTATTTTTATTTTCTATCCATGAATATATTCGGAGAATATTTAGACAGACGCAAAGGTTTCTAAATATAAATCAAGTTTATTTGGAAAAAGCTAGTAAGATTTCAAAAAGACTGAATTATATTCTGAAAAATCAATACTTCTTTTCGCTTCTAATAACATACGTATTATGAGCGACACGTTAATAGAGGTTGGCTTATGTTATTTAATCAAGTGTTTCGTAAACTTTATGTAACCTTTAATTTAACCGATGGAAGCTTAAGGTCAGACGATGGATTAAAAATGGTACGATAAGTGTGAAAAAAATGTTTGTTATGTATCTAATATAAAATACGTCTCATATATGCATAAATATAAAATAATTCGTTTACACACACACACACACACATATATATATATAATATATATACATACATATATATATATATATATATATATATATAGTTACTAATTTAATGTCTTTCTATTTTGCTTTTATGTCCCGTCGTGGACGTCTGTGATTTTGCTCGTAATAAAAAAATTAAAATTTGTTAAGTGCGATTCGGAGCAGCAGGAACCTAAACTCTTAAATGCACATAATTTACGGACATTATGAGCATTTAAAGTTATATTTTTCCTTTAAAATATGAATGAAGTGCTACATTTTGACACTTCTACGTGATGTGGGCTGCTAAGTTATAACATATGGCTATATGTTTTAAGATCAGATATCCCAACTATTTATGTTAGGTAACTACAGAATAAATCTTGACACACTAACTCTAAATACATAGCAATAATATATAATAAATAGTACCTACCTATTTCTTAAAAACATCGGTTCAGAAAAATCTCGCTTTTATATAATATAAATTTGTATAATGTTACAAAATGATTTAATCATGATTCATGGTTTGATTTATTTCAAGGCATATTTTCTTGTTTATAGCAATAAAAGAAAGTATTGTTTTTAAAAAAATTTATTTTTACAATTAATTTATTTGCTAATGCGAATGCAAAATATTCCTAGAGTTAAAATAAAGAAAAAACTTAACTACTAATCTTTCAAAGGAAGCGATGGAATCTTAATAAGTTTAAGATTACGCTCTAGCTAGCTGTGCTATTTAGCTGTACCTAGTACCTACCTATAAACTGTGATGTTTTCAACCGACTTCCTCAAAAAGGAGGAGGTTCTCAATTCGGCTGTATTTTTTTTATGTTTGTTACCTCAGAACTCCGTCATTTATCAACCGATTTGGACAATTTTTGTTTAGTTTGAAAGGGTATACTTCCAGATTGGTCCCATTTAAATTTAAAAAAAAATACCACCCCTAAGGGTGGAAAAATAGCTAATGATGAATTTAATCTACTTCTAATTGTCATATTGACTTGAAACTTTGCAAGTGTTTCTATTTCCGTTGATAGTACAGTGGTTCTGATGGTAAGGCCAGAAGGTGGATAGGTGGAACTCTTCAACGGCTAACAGTAGATACTTTGAGTTTGGGTTTATTTTGTTTGATTTGACAAGCCTAACACGTTAGAATTCTTACTTTGCTACTACTGTCTACACTAAAAAGGGAAAAATAAAAACTTTTTAACAAAAAAATAAAAACCGATTTCAAACAAAAGCACTAAAAAGTAAAAAATAACTGATTGGTAGTTTTCATTTACTATACATACCTAATCAAATATTTTCGAAGTCGGTGTGCTTTGCTTTGTTTTTAAATGGGCTGGCACCGATTTCGAAAATGTTTGATTAGGCATGTATTTAATAGGTAGGCTTTAATTATTTAGCCAAAGCACACCGACTTCGAAAATATTTGATTAGGTATGTATGGTAAATAAAGTTACTTTTTAGTGCTTTTGTTTGAAGTTTTGTTTTTATTTTTTTGTTAAAAAGTTTTTATTTCTTATAAAAAGCGACGCTTTATCGAAATTACTTTTATTTTATACCTACTATTAAGTAGATTTTTATTTATAACATATTGTATAGTAAAATGATATTATAAAAGAAATTGATTTACAATTGCATAATATATGGCTAAAGGAACCTAATAATTCTAAGCTACGCCAATGCGTTTGGCGAATGAATGCGAGTGATGAAGAGAATGGAGGAGTTTACAATTTTTTTATGTATTAATTATAAAAATTTAAGTTAAATATAACAAAGATATGAGAGAATTATTAAAATATCTCAACTAACAAAAAGTTATAAAAGTTTAGAGTTAAGCTAGTAAGAATAATTTTGTGATTTCATACGACATTTAAATTAATTTCTTAGTCATTTATTAATAGAGTTCATAAAAAATCGCTGATTCATTAGTTTTGAATCATATTATAATACCATTCCATTTAATATGAGGCTAACTACATCATGTCTCCATTGGTGTAAAAAAAGGCGGAATCTTCCTATAATATCCTTAAACACATTTATTCAGACAATGACTAGTTCGCAAACTTTCAGTTATGAATCAATGAACCGTTAATTTATGATCACACTAATGAAATCATTGTTTTACCTTAAATTCCAATTTCAAATAAAACTAAAATAAATACAGCAAGTATTTATTTTAGATTAAATAGCAATTTGCTAGTAACATTAATTACCTATTTATTATCGTATATTTGGCATTTTTTGTCCACCAAATTTTTAAAACCGCAAAATTTTAAAGGTCCTTTTGTAATTTCTAAGTAAGACTAGAAATCTGACGCTACCAGTAAAATAATACAAGAGAAATATATACTATAGCATAGGTATATTCCAATTAGATATTACGGCTCGTTTTTCTTTCAAATAACGCATATATATACATATACATTTCAAGACCACCGTAGAAACTATTATATCTAGAAACGTTAAGTATAAATGATATGATATTATTTGAATATATTTTATTAATTTGGTATCTCAATTAAACTTTTCATCGCAGAACTAAACACTTCTTTAAGAGTTTTCTAGGTTAACGGGGGATTCGTACATACTTTGAAAGATGACTGCGTGGAAGCAACTCAAAGAGTGCACTACTGTAGAGCGTTCTTTACACTCGCTTCAAGTAAGCTACTGGTTTTGTATGTCATTGTACGTTCTTATTAACTTTTTAAGAAGTACTCGTATTACTCGACTAGCATACTTTGAAGCCATTAACAAGAAAATTGAATAATTGAATCGCAAGAAGTAAGTATATATGTACTAGGACGACACGTGTTGGCTCAGTTTGTAGTTATCCTACTTGCTACGCCAGCGGTCGCGGGTTCGAGTCCCGCTGGGGCATTCATTTGTGTGATGAGCACAAATGTTTGGACTGCAGTCATGGTTGTTTATATTTATATATGTATGTATTTAAAAGTTATATATGTGTAGTGTATATAACTTTTAAATACATACATATATAAATATAAACACTATCTGGTGTCCATAACACAAGCCACGTAGCTTACCATGGTACTAGATCATGATGTGTGTTAATGTCCCAACATATTTATTTATATAATTTTAAATTTTATAAATATAATTTTGTATATTCACTTCATTATGTAATTATATTTTTTATAGCATTGCCAAAAGCTTATTTCTGCACTCATATTTTGTAAAATATGTATTTATATTTCTTTGGTATATACAAAATAGTGAAAAACATTGTTTTAAAAATTGCTATATAAGCCAGGAAAATTAGATGTAATTAAGCAAATTGTTAATTAAGTGAATGAACAAGAGTGCTCTGAGGCTTCATTTTGTAAGATAAAAAACAATAAGGAAATTGTTGACTTTGTTAAGGTTCTCACCATTAAAATAACATCCTGGTAAAGTCTCACTTTGCATTTGTTAAACGTAGAGCAGAGCGGCCGTTTTAATTATTTTCTTAAATTTCTATGCATATCAATTGTTGAGTTTTATTACAGGAAGAAGTAATTTTAAATGTCTGCTGAAAAATAAATTCGTGTAGTAGAACTGATGGATAAATAGTTAATTTTTATACATATATTACTAGTGACCCCGGTTTTTATTAGGTGCTAAATGATGCATACATATATAATTAAATAAACACATATCTAAATTTTCATAGTTAAAAGTCTAAAATACTCGTTATACTTCTTGTTTAATTCGTTCATGACAAGAAGTCATGAACGATAATTCGTTCATGCTTCTTGTATTCATACTAAAAAATTCCAAAGTATCCGAATTTTCACATGACGCTATGCTATAGCATAATTTTGTCGTAGACTTTCTAAGACAAAAAAAGTTGTAGGCATCTATAATGCACACAACGAACGTTAACATACTGTATCCGTGTAAGAAGTCCAATTTATTACGTAAGTAATTGTTAAACTTTTCTAAATTTAGAATCTTTTTTAATCTACAAAAAATGGGGGTAATTAACCCTCCTGAATGTGAGTTTAAAGGTTAATTTACTTTATCCTAAACATACGGAGGTGAGCTGAGGTCTCCAATACGTACATATGAGTTTTATGTTTTATTTCAATCAACCCTATATGGCTTAAAGGATATGAATAAAATATAACCCCCGGTAGGGATTATGGGCCGGGATAATGCACCGGTTTGAATTAAAAAAATAAATAAAATCTAATGTAGATTACATTAAATCAATAAAAAGATTATAAACGAAATTGAACTGAACTTACGGTGAAGGAAAACATCGTGAGAAAACCTGCATGTCTGAGAGAATCAAGCAAGTTTTCAAAAGACATGTGAAGTCCGCTAACCCGCACTTGGCCAGCGTGGTGACCTGATCTCCTTTGTATTGAAGTAATGCCCGTGCCCAGCTGTGGAACGTTAAAAAGGACTGAATGAATAAAACCGAAATTGTGTATAGTTAATCTATATATATAAATAAAATGTAATGTTCGTAGGTAGGTGCATCACTTGAAAACAGCTGGACCGACATGGTAATTTAAAAAAAAATTAGACGAATAAGATTTTTTGTTAAAAAATGCAGGAAGTTAAAGTTAAATTGTAAACGCAAATAAAACTAAAAGCAGTATTTTCTACAATTTTTTATAACTTTGAACTTTAATTTTTAAGTTGAGATATTTTAAGTACCTACGTTTAAAGGCTTTGCTGGCAGAGGCTCGAACTTGTGAAAATGGCGGCTTAGTCCTATGGCGGCATAATATCGCCGATTTCTATTGAGAATTTTTTTATCAGAAAAACTCAACTGTACCTTGCACTACCTCGGATTTGAAATGAGATCCTATTCTGAAGCGGAATAAGCTACCCAGTAGATCAACGAAACAGTTAAAAAGTACTAATAGTAGCCGTTAAAATAGGCTTACTAAAGAGTGCCGTGTGCTGTGTTTTTAAACACATACATAGATAGCATAGAGTTCTACTTTTGCTGCCTAAAAGAATGATATAATAAATGTACATAAAGGAGATATTTCATATTATGTGTAAGAGGCTTAAAAAAGATATAAAACCCTTTTGACCAACCATTAGATATGCTTAATTTAATATCGGGTATGTAGGCTCAGGTAGGCGGGCGGCCCGTTACGTGCCTTACTCTAATATTAATTTTGATTTGTTAATAGTAAGGTGGAAGTCTTATTTAGGATACAGCAAGATAAAATTAGAAATTTTTACTAATATTATAAGGGCGAGTTTGGCGTTATCAGATTGGAAAATTATAGACCAGAGAATTCCGAAGAGTACTTTTTATCTCTATGTATATGAAAACAGAATTTCGTAGAAAGTTAGATTATCTTATAAAGTTGCTAGAATTATTACTTAATACTTACATATTAGTTAGTAGGTAAATATTTTAATCTTCTTCTAAAACATTCCTTTCTGTATAAACAAATTATAATAAATATATATAATATAGAATTTCTTATACTATATTTCTCATATGCTAGATTAATTTAGATCATATCCACTTTAATAAGGTTTTTTAAGTACGAGCGCTAGATTTATGTCACGCTGAGAAGGTAATCTTCAAATATTATATAGACGATAGAAAAAAAATCTTAGAGGAAACGTAGAAAACTCCTTGGTAGTTGCAAAATAGAGAATTGTACTCATTTCGTTTGCATGTTTTTTGTGAAGTATATTCCATGTCTTTGCTAATTGTGAATTGATTTTCGTTTTTTTTTAAATTAATATAGGTAGAACATACATAAGGAGTAGTCTGATATAAATTAAAACAAAAAACTGGAACCTAAGGAAGGAATAATTACATTTAAGTGATCTTCAAGTCAGTGAACACTTTTTTATTGAAAAGTAAATACTACGACATGCTAATTATATTAATGAACTAGCGACTCAACCTCGCTTCACTAGGATTCGTCTCTAGCTTGCTTCCCAATATAAACTTTCATCCCCATTTTCACCCCATTAAGGGATGATTTCCGGGATAAAAAGTATCTTATGTCTTTACCAGGGTCTCAAACTATCTTCTTACCAAATTTCATCTAAATCGGTTCAGTAGATCCAGAGATTACCACCTACAACGTCACAAACTCACGAACTTAACCTCTTTATAATATTAGTATAGATGAACTTTAGATACAGCTTTTCCTTAAGGCTATGCTGTATAAACAGCTTTTGTGTAAGTATTTTTAAAATAAAATTTTTAATAGGATTTGTTATATATCTTTAAATCATGAATATATGTAAATTAATTTTGATAAGTGATTATTAGTACATAACATATTTAACAAAACATGTTTGGACATATTTGGCAGTTTCTAGAAATACGTATTTTCCCCGGTAATTAAATCTGCAACTAACAGGTAGCACGTGTAAAGTCCGTCCTCAATATATTATAACATAAAACAAGGGTAAAACGCTTCTGAAATAGGCACACTAGTTTCTACGTACAGGTTAAGTTGTGTGAAAATTTAGCTCATTAAGCGGCAGGTTGTCGGATTTTCCTCGTATTTTTAATGTGTATATTAATCATAAATGATATATATTTATATATTTTAGATGTACAATTATTGCATCGAACAAAATTGCCAATACAGACCCTTTTTTAATGTTGAGAAATGGATTTACACATATCACCAATGTATATACACACAAGTGATTATAAGGGACTCACAAGCTAGAGTACTGCCAACTCAAACTCAACGGAACTTCTCCCGTTTTAATGAAGCACCACAGGATCTAAAGCACTCAACTATGACGCTCCGAGGGCGGCCTACTGAGGCCACGACCTTCCCCCCCTACGTGCGTTCACCTTGTCGTGGTGGGGGGGGGGGGTGTGGGCTCGGTAGTGCCTGGCAATCCAGCCGGGCGCGAAGCCAAGAAACGCACTGGGAGGTGGCCCACTTCGGTGGGCGGTGGGCGGTGTACCATGCGGGTTGCTCCTGGTATTTCTCTGATAGCAGAGTGGACCTTTTAGCAACCCCGTGGTTGTTGTGGTTAGCTTCGGCAGACCTGCCGTCGGGGCGTCGTAGTTGAATGCGTAAGCGATCCTGCGACGCTCCATTAAGGCGAGGGAAGGTTTTGTTGGGTTTTAGTGGGTAGTACTGGATTTGTCGGTGAGTCCCGCACCTCATGCGTAAATGCATTTCTCAACGTTAAAAAAAGGGGGTTGCCCTTACGGTCCACTCTGCTCGAATCCCGACGGGCCAGAGATCATTCTTAAGGTAATTCCATGCTTGTTCCATGATAGATTCAGCAGCCAACTCTTCAGTACTTATGTTGCAGTTCAGAGGTCTACGGTCCACTTAAACAAAACCAAGTACCTACAATTTTTTTTAATATTATTTTTATTTCTTATTTATCATTAGCAGAAATTAGGACTTTAGTTATTATTAGAAGAGAATTAGAATTATTTCAGACTTATTCTATTGTTATTGTTTTAATATTATTGTTTTTAATTGATCATTAAACAAAGTATAACCCAGGTTTTTTAGTCTGGTCATTCTTCTAGAGACTGGCGAGTAGATTTCCGACGGATGGTGGTTAGTTCTTATTTTATTTATTGTTTAACAGAGCGAAAGGTAAGGGACAAAGGTTAGGCTGAATATAAGAAAGTAGTTTCGTAAAAAAATTATGTAAAATAAAAATATAACAAGTATAGTGAAGAAGTTAAAATTTTCAAATAATGCTCACATAATCATACAGTACCTGGGCGAACGAGCTTTGCTCGGATTTTTTGGCCTAAAGTACAATTTTCTTTTTTTTTTAACTAAAAACTTGAATAAATATTAAAAAAAACAAAAGTAAAAACTTTGTACGCGACCGAGATTCGAATCTGGACACCTGTGATTGTTGATCTTGCACCTTGTCCGCTTGACCACGATGCTTATGCCCGAGCGTGCAAATTACCGACCATATTTTGCGTGGAATAATGCAAAAGAAAACTGCATGAAAATTCGAAAACACGCGTTTTCTCAGACATAAGACTAATCTAGATCGATTTATCGCCCCCGTAACCCCCTGTATACTAAATATCATGAAAATCGTTGGAGCCGTTTAAAGATAAAAGATTTCATAGGCAGATGGAAATGCGAGTAAACAGAACATCGTATTATACAATATTAGGTATATATAAATGTATTTGTGAATGGTAAAGCAAAGTAGCTGAGCAAAAGTCTATTCACACTTTCTATGAAGACACGTCGTAAGCAGACGAGACACCGACGTGCTGGTTATTCAAATCCTTCCCAGAGTATATTAAAACGTCTAAGATTTTTTCTTCTAAAACTCAAGCTTGCTATCCTTTGTAAATTTACAAGTAGAAATTTTAACTACCTCCCTAGAAGCCTAATGAAAACTTGATTTTAATTATTTGGTTACAGAACTCAATTACACGTGAACCACTGAACAGATTTGGGTGAAACTTGGCACGTATGTAGATAGATATACTGGATTAGTAGTTGAATTTTAATGTTATTTGATCTTAATCTTGAGAGATAAAATTTTAATTTTAATTCTGTTTTAACAATATTTAAGGTCTAAACTAATGAACAGATGGTGATGTCCAAGATCGTTAAAAGAAAAGAAACAAATATTTTCGAAGCAGGCAAAACCACACGCATAAAGTAATAGGTAATGTTTAAAAACAAATTATTTTATTTATGAATTTACATAATATCTGTATATAAAGGCTACTATGTTAATATGTAGTATGATAAGTAAACTTCATAACTAAAGTTTTGGTGTACGAGCTATTAGTAAAGTATCATATTTAACAACCATGGTAATATTTCAGTACAGGACGTACCTATATAACTGAAACAGAATTTAGGCGGACTAAACGAAAACCTAAAATTACTTTCCCATATTGCCGGTTTTAAAGTCAACTTGTCTAAGCGCTTTAGGCTTAGACAAGTTGACCCGTAATCTTATGAATGAATTTGCCTAGGGTAACTAGTTATTAGGTACCTTATGTTATATGCTTTAGGAAATATTGATTAAATGTATATTATAAAACACAGAACATATGTAAATAAAAAAATATATTGTTGCATAGTTGAGAGTGTAGAAATTTTGACGTCAAACTAGCACGACTGAACCATGTTTAAGAGGCCATGTAAGATAGTTATCAACTTAAGACAATTTACGACAAAAATATATTGTAATGGTAAAATGTCGTGAGTGGAAAAGAGACAAAACACTTTTTAGAAATATACAGGAACACACGCTCGTAACAATATTTAAATAATAGCGACTTATCTTCGCTTACAATCTATCTATGTATTGAAATTCATCTATTTGATTTCAGGTGTTTCGGTGTGACGGAGTAACAAACGTACAAACACATTCAAACTTTTGTATTTACATTATTAGTCCGATAAAATCTAATATCTTAGAATCTAAATCTTAGAATCTTAGAATTTAAATTATTCATATATTGTATTCATCAAGCATCTATTAAAATAATACTTCGTAATTCGTAATATCAATATTATATTTTTACTACAAATGCGAACCATCTGAAATCCGCTTTGGTGTTCAGTATAGGTACACACTGTTCTCTGCGCCATATTCCGAGGCCATCATCGATTTTTATTCATCATGTATTTTTAAACACTTAGTATTAGTGTATAATGTACATGGTTTATTGCACTTAAATGGTAGCACACCGCTGTAAATGAGATGGGTGTCATAAACATTCGCTTTATGGTCACAAATGGAATGGCTGATTTACTGTTTAAGTATAGGTGCGGTATAACACTTTCAAAGCTAAACAAACGCGGCGAATCTGATAGTCGCTATATACAAGTTCATATACAATTAATCTATATCATTATCTCATCTTTTGATATTGTCAGAATGTATTGATATTACTAGGATCTACCTTATACGTATGTATGTTACAATTAGTTGATACGAGCGATTCACCCTCGCTCCGCTCGGGTTAGTCTCTAGTTACGTTTTAACGTTTAATTCAGAGATGAGATATTTTCCCGCAGCCTATATGTTCTTCATAACAAATTTCATCGAAATCTGTCCAGTGGCTTTTTAATGATGCGGTCACAGACAGAGAGACACGCAAAAATTAAAAAAAAACTATAGATTCGGCCTCTGTATCGATAATAATGTATATTTCAATAATATTTTCCAAAAAATATTTAATGTACGAATTTACGTTAAAATTTTATTATATGTATATTGTATATACAAGCCTGATATTTGACATTTCTCTGTCTAGATAAAAAACGTAATGGTAGGATGTTTAAAGTCATCACTGCACACATTATTTTAAACTATGGTGATTAGTTGTCCATAATGAGATTATTATTATCAATAAACATTTGTGATATATTAAATTTAATCAATAAATATTTTAATATTATGCTTTTTTAATTACTACATAAATGTAGGCCAAGTATAAGTAATAATTATAATATAATTAAACAACCTAACTTATTATTATGCTATATAGTCTAAAAAATACTTAGCTACTCCGAATAACAGAAATGGAAGTTATTATATATTTATAAATTACTAGCAAAACCCGCGGTTTCGCTGGCGCTAAAACTACGGAAAAATCTCTAAAAAGGTAGTTTCATAGAAACTTTCATCCCCTATTTTACCCCCTTATAGGATGAATTTCAAAAAATCTGAAATACGTGTTTATTTAATTTTATTGAAGAGCATTAATACCAAGTTTCAAGTAATTCTGATCATAAATATTTTTTTGGATTATATTATAACGTGTTTTCCCGAGGGAATTATATAATATCCCGCAGTAAAAAGTAGCCAATGTCACTCTTCAGCTCTTCAACTATCTCCACACAAAAAATCATGACAATCCGTTGCTCCGTTTCGATGTGAAAGAACAAACACTTTCACATTTATAATATTAGTATGGATATGGAAGTATGGATATGGATAATTAACTATAGAACAGAATCAAACCCAAATAATACATTATTTTACTTTTCAATAATGTTGTTTAGATTTATCTATCACATAATAAGCGTGTCAAAGTACAGTGAGGCAAAACAGTAGAACGAACAGAAAACTTAAGAAAAACTATTGACTACGATTATATCGCTATCGAAAACAATTCGCATGAAATTTTGGACAACGGTCAAAATCAACGGACAAAGTCTTATGCGTAGCCAGAGGTGCGAGAAAGATAGCTTATCGAGGTATGCCAGCAGCTGATGGGGGACCAAGGTCCTCGCGCTGTCATTGGTTATCGAGAAACCGCACGTTTCGAGTATGGTTCGGGCTCTGCGTTCACAGCAGAATATTTTAGAGTAGTTTATTAGGGTTCGGTACCCAAAGGGTAAAACGGGACCCTATTACTAAGACTCCGCTGTCCGTCCGTCTGTCTATCCGTCTGTGACCAGGCTGTATCTCATAAACCGTGATAGTTAAACGTGATTTTTTTAATGCGCAGTAACGAAATAACCGCTAAAGCTATACCAGATTCGCGGGACTGGACTCGCCAATTCACAAAATTATATTTTTTCACAATTTCAACTTGCCAAAAGGACCTTCCCAAAATTCGTCACGAACTCTCGGGCTAAATCGTTGTGTCATCATATCGAATTTTCATAGGTACACATAATTGAAAGCACGAAGCGTGTTTTGACGTAAAAAAGAAGGCGATGTAGTTGACATATTATGTGGAATCTGTTCACAATTTTATCGGCAATTGAAACGTAGCATGTTTTTTTAACGTACATATTGGTGCCTTTTTGCATTGATATTTCGTAATAAAATTATTATTAATAGGAAAATGAAAACAAACCTATCCCACGGGAACCGGACATTTTTCTGTGATAAAAAGTAGCCTATGTTTTATTCCAAACTATTATCTATCTCTGTGCCAAATTTCATCCAGATACGTTCAGCCGTTCTGGCGAGAAAGATTAACAAACATCCATACATACTCACAAACTTTCACTTTAATAATATTAGTAGGTATAGATAGATGTAAATTAACCTAATGAAGAAATCGTTACTATATGAATATGATAAGGTATATTTATATTATTTTTCATATATATACTTAATACTCATTTGCTAAGGTTTTACAAATTCGATTAAAGACACTGGAATTACATTAGTTTATTATTCAATTTGATCTTTAATCTTTAATTAAATATTTTTAAAATCTAACCGTGACAGACGTTGTGTTTTATGTTTTAAACTAGCGACTCAGCCTAGCTCCGTTCGGGTTCGTCCCTAGTTACGTTTTAGCGTTTAGTATAGATTTCTCAGAGATGAGATATTTTCCCGCAATAAAAAGTATTCTATATGTTGACCCGGATAATCAGCTATATAAAATTCTAAAAACTATAGATTCAGCCTCTGTATCGACAATAATGTCTGTATATATATATATATATATATATATATATATATATATATATATAATGATAATAATGTCTGTATATATGATGATGATGATGATGACGATGATGATGATGTTCTTCTGACCGATTCCGACACGACCAGTGAGAGTTAAGGCGCTGGACCGACGGCTTTACGTGCTATCCGAGGCACGGGGGTAAACACCGCCAACTTCCACACTCCGGGTTGTTACTGAGGCTTATTATACAGAAATACTCAATAACTAAACTTGGCCCGATCCTGGACTCGAACCCAGGACCTCCGGGTGTGCAGCCGTACATGCTAGCCATTACACCATCGAGGTAGTTAACTATATATATTGAATGGTTGTAGCGTATAGAAAAAATAAAACAAAAATATATATTTAGAAATGAACTCATGATTTGTTAAGTTATAAAAATAAAAGTAAATGAGTTTATATGTCCCTTTTTGATTGGCAAAAGTTTTTGAATACATATTTTGTTTATAGGAGGGTGACAGAGAATCAGTTTTTTCCGAAACATGAAGAAGTTGCCGCAGGATATTATTATAGTGACTTAAGACTTAAAATAAATTTCAAACAAATCTGTCTTCTGACAGTCTTACAAAAAATTGTGTATTATTTTTATTCTTTTATAATATTTGAATAACGTTTTATACAGTGCTTAAATAGTAGCTGACATTGTCTGGAAAAAATTACAAATTTACCTTACTTATATTGCTCAAAATGTATTACATTTGTGAAATAATGAGACTCAACAACCGAATCATTCTGTATTTCTTATTTTGATTTCTTTCGAGACAAATTAACATTTAGGTAGTATGTAGAAATATATATTGTTTTCATGACAAACAGATGCCTTTGTAAAAGGAAAATTATTTGGCACTAATAATGAAAATAAGAACATTTCTTTTTTTACTGTTATATTTATTTACTGAGATGAGATAGTTAAAGAATAGTAACGTGTCCACTTTTCCGACACATTTTATAACTTAAAAAAAGACAATTTAATTTTTTTATTTAATTTTACTTATTTAATATTATGTAAATAAATAAATATTATGTAAATGCCCAATATATGGCAATATTTAGATATTTGCTATATTACATAAAACACTTATGAGAAGAAGTATATAATAATATAATAAAGACGGTCAGGTTGAATTTGAGAGCTTTCCAACGAGGTTTGTGAAGAGAATAATGACATTGAAACAAGTAAAAGAAAAATGAGAATCGTTACGTTGGCACTGTCCGCTCTAACTCTTTGCTCTAAGAGGTATATTAGATGTTTTTCTTATTTTATGATATATCTTATAAGATGATAATCTTTACATATCATACCGATAGTTACATATGCAATATGAAATTGACGACACGGTAGCTTTTTTTAGCACGTAGCTCAGTTTGTAGTGACCCTACTTGCTGTGCCAGCGGTCGCGCGTTCGAGTCCCGCTAAGGGCATTCATTTGTGTGTTGACGGATGTTTGTACTCTAGTCATGGGTGTGTATATTTATAAAATGTATGTATTTAAAGTTATATACGTGTAGTGTATCAACTATCTGGTATCCATAACACAGGCCTCACAGCATACCATGGAACTAGATGGTGCTGTGTGTTTATGTCCCAACATATTTATTTATTTTATTTAATATTGTAAAAAGACGTAACGAGTTCAATCCCTGGAGATACGTATAACGATAGATAAGCGTCAGTTTGTCCATCTGTTCTGCCATGTTGCCGCCATCCAACCATTGTTTCGAATAAAACGTATACTTTTTAAAGCTTTTATTATTCAATATAAATCAAATTCTATACTATTATTTCTAACTAATCAATTATCAATTTAGAAACTGTTTAAGTTGTGTTATCTGAACATATTTTAGGACAATTTCAGAAGTTTTTTGTATATTTTTTTGCAATATATTATATGAAAAATTAAGTATATTTGTAATTTTCTTTATGTTTAATTAAGCAATACTTATCTAAAATAATTCTGGTCAAAGAAAAGATACTTTGCTATTTCAATTTTCACTTTAAAGTATAGGTTGCTGTTGTCACGTAGCACTAAAGCTCTACAGTCTATTGATTGCGAGAAAAATTGATTGTTTACGGAAAGTAAATAAAATATTAATTATAAAATGAACATTGTATGTTATTTAATATTCTTCAGCTATAAGTATTTAAAAAAAATCTGTTATATAAATGTGAAAATAAAAAAAACTGGATCTCGATATCGTGAAAATAAAAAAAAATATGATCAAAGTATAGCTAAGTATTGTCGAGATAACCTGACGAGTACATACAATTACACAGTATAAATATAAAGTACTCCTGACCGATTTCGGTTACGGCAGCCAATCACTGAGAATAGAAGATATTATAGTGCACAAGTGTACGCGCGAACACAAGCGCACTCTCTATTCCTTTCACTCTACATCCCCGAAGAACTAAAATTGTACGGAGGTGAAACACCGCCAACTTTCTAACTTCGGACTGTTATTGAAACTTTTTAAAAGAAAGAATCAATAATTATATTTGGTCTAAAAGTTAAGAAGTCTGAATCTTCAGCTGTATGTGCTAATATATAAATATAATATAAATATAATAATACAAATAAATTCAGTGGCAAAGGGTGAAATTTTAGCAAAGGGTTCCAAAAATATATAATTTTTATATACGTATTAATGCAGAAAAAAATAAAGCTTTTATTATATAGATATATATTTCCAAAAGAACATTTATATATTTAAAAAATTAAATGTATGTGAAATTATAGCAAAATAATTTTAAGGTAAGACGTCTTGTATGGACCCTTCGTCACTATAATACTACATACCTGTAGTGTAGAATAAACATTAATCACTCAAACCTTTTTTTCTGTTTCGATCGATTCTTGGTCATATCGTGGAAGTTCTATTATAGTCGCTTCTCCTTTTATAGATGATGATATCGAAATAATTCAAATATTAAGTTTATTTTTATTAGATAATTTCTTTAATTTCTTTTTTTTTCGATTTTCCTATAGTATATGCGTTATTCTACATGTCACAAAAATTCACAATATCTCTTTTATTTTTAATTTTATTTATATACAAAGCATAATATATTTAAAATAAGCGTTTCATTTAAGATAGATTTGTGATAAGATTAACAGTGTTGGTAATTACTTAGCATAGGAGCGAAAATAGCACTTTGGTAATCAATCACGTTATATAAACGGGCATAGTCGATGGCAGCTGCTTTATTAAAAGAAAACTTATCAAGAAAATCTAATATACATTCATTTCTTTTCATTTCCGATTTATTAGAAACGTTGGTAAAATTAGAAATAATAATATAAGTTACGAAACATTAAATTACTTTTGCCCAAACTGTACGGAGGACGTTTATGCAGCTTATCTGTTGGAATAATCTTAGAATAACGAAATTAAGTCAGTTGTATGTATTATGCAAAGTTATCTTTTAATTAAAAATAGTTTTCCGATCAGTTTAGTCAAAAATACAATTTATGTTAAATAGTAGATACCTAAAAAAGGATGATGTAATAATGTTTTCTTTTTATAAGAATGTGATTTCCGTAACGCTTCGATTTAGTTATGTATTTTGAGAATTCATCGCAAAATAAACCCATTTAAATTAAGCTTTTCTTTAGTTTCAGCTTTTCCGGTGTGTGTAATGGAATCTTGCAAGTTAAATTCAACCAACTTCCCAGTGTTCGATTAAGCAGATATTTGGCACACTAGTTTGGTTTTTAATAAAATGCACGATTACCTAAATGAAATTTTTAATCCAATATGGAGGAAGTTACAAAATGGCGATTTATCATTTCCTTAGTTACCCTTATGATATGGGCATTAAATGAAAGGGCTTGATAAGCGAAACCAAATAAGCAAGGTGACGTCATTTTAAATCCAATATGGTAGCCTGAGAAGAATATGAATAAAATAAAAACTAAAAAATAAATTAATAGTAAAAAAAAACATTTTCAAAAACAAGCTTTTATTTAAATGTTTAAAAAGTAGAAAATTTACTTATATTAAATCAAAACCATCAATCTATTACATTAAACAATTCATACGATATAAAACCTTGTCGCGAGATTTACCTGTGTAAATAAGTAATAAATAAAACATTACGAAATAAAGTTTTTTATAAAATTGTAAATTGCAAATCCAATATGGCACACGTCGAAAAATGGTGATTTATCATTACAAACTTTTATTTAGTTACACCTGTCCCGGTCGTCTGTCTGTAATCAAATCTTGCAAGTTAAATTTGACTAATGGTCATTCTACTCGTAAATCCAATATGGGTGACTCTCCAAAGATGTTTTTAATGCACCCATGATTTGGATATCAAAAATAACAAAAGTTTTTTCAAAATTGGAAATAACACTAATTTGCTTACGTCACGAGATATGTAATTTCTATTCAAGTTAAATTTCAAATATAAATATTCAAAAACCGGGCAAGATATAAAAAATATATTATGCTATACTTGCTACTTAACTTCCCTTCGTTCAGGGTCCTAGTTTCCTTTTGCATCTGTAACATATAGAGGTAGCGCTAGCCTATTTGCAACTCCAACTCCTGTCGTTCCAGCGTGCATAAGACCTCAAACTAAGTAATAATATAGACGGAGTGTCATAGAACTGAACATGTGACCAAACAAAAATGTCAGTTAAGGACATTTATTGTGAGAGTTATTTGGTGTATAATTATTATATATTTTTTTGTTTATAATGATGATTTTAATTTTACTTCTTATTATATATATTAGTATCAATTTTATCAATTTCTTTTGTAATATGACATATATCTATAGTTATTATTATTTATAAATTTTTGTACTTTTAATTCATGAATCTAGAAATGCTATGTACACTCGTAATTGACATGCATATAAGGTATATTACGTATTATTACATTAATTATATTGAAAATGTTTCATATGTATGTTTGTAAGTGTGCTTTTTACAAATAAATAAATACATTTTTCCCACAAAAATAATGTTTTTAATGGATTTTATAAATTAAATTATTATTATCGTTGGATTTACTATTTTCTTACACTTAGATTTAGTTTTTTTTAATTGTAGTGTGATATTTCGTCTTACATTAGTTCGATCTATAAAAGACTATCCCTAATTGGAGGCGACACGAAAATCGTAGTCGTCCTTTTTTCTAAATCGGAGTCGAATTACAGTACCGTAATTATGTTATACACGCAAAGTATACCATGTATATATGTATGTACATATTTATTGTGTTCCCGTTAAAGTGGGCTAAGTCATTTTCTTCCCTCTTTTCCACGGAAGCCCGTTCTCTTCCCCGGGTTCCAAATAGTCTATCTTTACACTACAGTAGTCACTCTTGTCGTCAGGGGAACTTCTGTTAAAGAACTTTTTTAATAAGGTGTATTATTTAATACCTTCGAAATATCATACCTGCCCAAATAGGGCCTAAATAAAGCTGGAAAGGGAAGTACATATATATGCCTATGATGATACCTACATAATATATCCTTGGTGTATATACAAAATCGTAAAACACCTTCAATATAGGATATGTAAAAAAATAAAATTTTTATAGATATAATTATACATACAATGATAGTGAATTTCCTAGCTCTTGCGCTCGTATGAATTATATTGCAGGAGCCAGTGTCCCATATACTAAACTTGTGCCCCAGTGTCTTCCCTGTTGACTTGATGACAGGTTCACACAAATATCAAAATTCAATGGTAAATAAGAAAAAAAAACAAATCAAAAAAGGAAGAAAACAAAAACTAATTTAGATAATTACTTTTACAACCATATTGTATACATGTATCATTTACAATATTTTGTTTTTATTGGATGCTTTGAAGCAACAGTTTCAGGAAGAAAGGTGTGAGCGAACTGCGCGGTGGCGTCCCGGCCAGTGAGTGACACGATTTATTATCGTTAGGACGTTCACAGCTTGTGCTGTACCACGCGAGTGAAGAAAAACGGTTTGGTGATTTTGTTTTATGGTATAGACAGGTTTTTTATATGGTTTTGTGTCTATAATAGATGAGTGATATATAATGGTGTGATTGCTTTTATATGGATATAATTACTTGAAAATTTGTTGCAAAAAGGTACGTATTGTTATTTATATTTTAATATTTTTTTAGTTAATATTTTTTTTAAATATAGATCATGCTATTATATGAATGTGAAAATTTGTAAGTGTATTTGTTTGTTACTAACGGATTATATTCTCTACTTATAAATAGTATGTTTTTATTCTAAAATACTTTTACGCGGACGAAGTCGTGGACAGTCCTAAGTCTAAAATAAACGATAAAATATGTATAATATGTATATACACGAATAATTTTGTAATTTGGTCCCTACAGATACTGAAATATAATTTCGTCTTTTTAAAATATCCATATGTATAGATAAAATTAATTGCAATATTTTAATATATATAAAACAGTTAAAATTTATCTCCAAAATGTTTGATTTTACACGTCATTTCATTTAAGATTTGTCTCTCTCTACAATCAACGACTTTCGTAATGGCGATCGACGGTTGTCATTCAGTTCAGTTTGATGGCAAAGTGCTTTTAAATACATTAGATGATATTTTTAATGATCTTATGTTAAAAATTTAATTTACGTATTACGTATAATTACGTAATATAGTATTATAATAACTATTGTAATAACTTTTTCAAAGTGCGATAGTTTTCTTCATTTCCTCCATTTTCGTTTAGTCGCCAAATATATGTACTTAACTGGATGAAGTGAATCGACAATCTAGAAAATCGATATTATTTTATAATTTTACTTATCCCAAAATATCAATCGATTTTATATTTATTGTGTATTATATTTAACTAAATTATTAATTATTAAAAGTTTTAACACAACAAATACTTAGATATGTATATACATATTATTTTCGCAATAAGTACAGAGTTTTTGAGTAAAAGTTTAAGCAAAATTTTACTACATATGTATTTGTTATATTTCATCATTTGGCCGCTAAATAGATCGAGCCATATTTTTGCTTTCAAAAAAATAAGTTGTTTAATTGCTGGTTAGGACAAAATTTTTTTTTTCAAAAACGTATTGAAATAATAGTTTCTTTTAAATATTTTGCGCTATTTTTAATAGAACTCGTTATAGTTTCTTATAGTAGCTTAAATTTTACCAATCACGCCTAGTTTAAAACTCAGATTGTATACCTTTAGTGGAAATATACAAAACATGCCTATTTGATCAATTTCACTCCCAAGACTTAAGAATAAATATCAATGTAATTCCATATGATTCATTGTTTTTCATAGCTTTTATATAACATCCATCTAATGAGTTTAGACATCAAAAAAGATTTTTTTATTATTAAATCGTGTATAAAAAAGCAAATACTTTATTTTTGTTTTATTTGATAATATTTCTTGTACTTATTGAATAAAAATTGCTATTATTATTTCTTTTGTCATGAGTGGGTATGGAAAGTACAGAGTAATAAAGAAGTGATAATTTTTTTAAAATACTGCCGCTAGTCGCTACTAACTGACGCTGTGTTTCATTTATTGTACTAACAAATAAATATAAGTGTATTTTTCATTTACATTATATTTTGAGTGCGTAGGCAAGCTAAAATAGGTCAGACAATCTCGCGACTCATAAGTTTTAGTGTAAGTACTTGTCACTATGTTTTTATTTGACAAGTGAGAATAACTTTACAACATTTTTATTTTTTTTACCATTACTTTATTGCTCTCATTTTGTAGAGTTATAGGTACGGTATATGCAGTACGTCCCTACAATTAGTATTTTTACCCGATCGCAGCGAAACTCCAGAGGGTTATGTGTTTCACCCACATATTACGTTTCCTTATAAACTTCTTTTCACTTTTTTAGTTATTTTTTGTCGGTATTAGTTGTGTGCAGGGATTTGAATCATACAGATGTTAGTAATAATATGATTTTTATAAATAGAAAAGGAGAGACACAAAAAACATTGTTAGTTTTATTCAGTGCTGCATGCAAGTATTTTCTTCTTATTATTTTTTTACGACGTTTTCCTTGCATCATTAAATTTTCCTATTAGCGACTTGCCCCCAACTTCCAGATTAGATGGTGGACCCATATTGTGGTTTGCTTTAAGCATATCGGAAACATCATGTATGTTCATATCAATATACATCATTACATATAATAAATGTAACTGAGCCGAATCTGTACATTGAATATTTTTTTGAAAATCTTTTATACATAAAAATAACTTAATATTTTGTTAGATGTAATTCAGAAATTTATCACTAGATGTCGCCATGTATTTTTAAAATACGTAATTTTAATTCATTCAATTAAAGATTCAAAAATTCAATTAAACTTGATCTTCAAAGTTACCACTTCGACACCGCATGCCTAATAATAATTTAAGATACAATACAAAATATAAAATCATATATTTTTACTTCTGTAAATTTTCTTAGGTTTTAAAGTAAGTTTACTTTTGGAAACTTACTTTGTAAATACTCGTTCTATCACTTAACACGTCTAATTGCCGTTTCACTGATTTTATACACGTAAGAAAGTCTGAACTTGAAAGAAATTCGACATATAAAAAACTTTAAAGTCTGGTAAAAGCGACACTTCTTTCATAACTAAATGATTAAAAATGAATGAGAAACTTGTCTCTAACAAGTAATAAGCAAAGAACACAAAGGCATACACACCGTTAATATTTATATATAGTTTTTTTAAACTGTATGCCTACAGAGTTTAAAAAAATGTAAAACCGTTGAACTAAAACAAAATTCAAAACTGAGTTAGGTATTAGAAGAACGAATGAACTTATTTTGTTGCACTAAGTATCTTAAAGGAGAACAATGGTTAAAATTTTACTAATACATAAATTGTAATGACGTATTTACGTTGATTTTCTTGTGGGGTCAGTAACATGACTCTTGTCGTAGCAGCCGTAGTAGGCGTAGCAGTAGTAAAAAATGATTTTGCCTACACTTCAACTTTACGTTAACCCTATATAGGTTAACTGGCATAGAATGTCAACGAGGCATTAAGTATAGCTTTAAAAACATATATAACTAGCAAAACCCGCGGCTTTGCTCGCGCTAAAACTACAAAAAAATCTCTAAAAAGGTAGCTTCATACAAACATTCATCCACTATTTTACCTCCTTGTAGAATGAATTTCAACAAATGCTAAAATACGATCATAATTTTTTTTTCAGATTGTGTCATTACGTATTTTTCCGTGAGAATTAGATAATCTCCCGCGTTAAAAAGTAGCTTATGTCATTCTCCAGCCTTCCAACTATCTCCACACAAAAAATCACGTCGATCCGTCACTCCGTTTTGACGTGAAAGAAGGACAAACAAACACACTTTCACATTTATAATATTAGTATTGTTATACGTAGTTGAAGTACATATAATTTGAATAAATATGAAATAAGCAAGTTATACGAAAACGTGTTTAAAATAAAACAACCGCTCTACAAATGATGATTAACGAACTTACTCGGTGCAAATGGAAGTTTTTCGATTAAGCAAGTCTCGAGACATAACGTAATATGAAGCGACACACCTCTGTCGTTCTGTGAAAGTAATTTGTGTTGTTTAGTTTTTGAGCTTTTAAGGTATGTGTATATATATGACGAGCAAAAAGCCAATATCTTCGAAATAATAAAAAAACCTCCTTGAAATAAGAGCTGTAGTTGTAGAGACGAAATGTGTATATTAATCTTTCAATCTTGGAAAATATAACTTTCTATTGATATTGAAAATTCAGTTTACTATAGTAATTACAATAATATGTTACAAAAGGGAAGAATTGTGAAATAAAACAACACAAAACTGATTAAGCTTCCAGCAGTTTCAGTATACTCGTATAGCAATTAAGCTTAAAGTTGTTTGGTACAAGCTTTTAAATTAGTTCTTACTTGAGAACGATAAGTATTTTATGCTTATATGGTATTTCCTTTTATAGTCTGCATTGTGACGTACATCTTAGAAAGGATTCTTCTATATATAAATTTCTGTATTTAATTATCATGAACTATTTGAAATTATAAGGCATTTTCCCCTGTTGTAGTATCACAGGATTTACAAATATTGCCACTTCAGTTAAAACAAAGATCCAGTGCTTTTATTTCATATTCAGATACATTTATGATATGGAAGCTTATATAAATATTCCCTTATACATACATATTTACACACAAGTGATTTTTCTTTCACAGGGAATAGATACAAGCAAATATCTTTCAGTCTTAGGTGCTTCACGTATTCAAGTGACTCCTAGGGGCCGCCTCTCACTTTTATGTACGCATTGAACCAATACATCAGATATACTGTTATATTAACGTATCCTTGAAGACAGATCAAGAATCAAATGAAAATCATATTCTCTTATCTATACTAATATTATAAAGACGTAAAGTTTGTGAGTTTGTGAATTGTGAGTTTATGACGTTGTAGTGCGTAATCTCTGGATCTACTGAACCGATTTAGATTTTTGGTAAGAAGATAGTATGAGCCCCTGGGAAGGACACAGGATGCTTTTTATCCCAAAAATCATCCCTTAAGGGGGTGAAAATGGGGATGAAAGTTTGTATGGAAAATCAAGTCGCTAGTTTTATAAAAACAATATAAGTGTACTACATAATTTGTAGGCATTATTTCGTCATGTTTATCTATTTATTTTATTGAATCCTTTTGATGACCTAAGTATTTGTTGTCATAACTTTGATATAATTAATATCAATTTCTGAGGTAATTTTTACTCAATTTTATGTTCTATTTTGTAGATTTTATAAACAATTTCAAGAAATAATGGCTTGTGAGATCGAAAAGGAATATTGTGTTGATATAACGCGGATACAGTTGTTGCTATTCGAGCGAGGTACACAATAACACTACAATATCCGCCTGTTGCTCGTGTTTGAGATAGAAAAGAAAGATTTATGTATTGTGTTCAGCATCGTTGTGAAAACGGTACTTTTTAGTGTAAATATTCATTTTTATTTGATTAACACCTCCAGGTAAATTTCTAAGAAATTAATTAAATTTCTAAGAAATCTATTGTTAGCTGTAACGCCGGCGTGTCCGCGGTCGTGGAGGGATTAACATCCTTTAATACATACATACATTTTATATTATAAACATCAAAATTGGATGTCAAATTTGAAAATATTCTGTATGCTTTATTATTAATATAAAGTGTGGGTTAAATTTGCGTACAAGCAACTACTCTACACTACAGTGTAGATGAAAATGCATGGGCGTGTGAAACCACAAATGGAAGTTTGGTACTATACGTTGATTTGCCTCGATGCTCGTTGACAAATGGTAAGTTTGTATATTAATGAATCATAAGAAAGTGGAAATTCCGGCTCAGATAAAAGTAATATTGAATTATTTGTGAAGACACTCTCAGAAGCAGTCTAGACTTAAAAAGTTGCTAGTACATGATTAGTCATATAAATTCGGTCCTGAGCCTGATTTTCTTCGCTTTCTTTGATCGAGTTAATTCACACCTTTACTTTGACTTTGAAAATAAGGGATGAGAAGATGCACTATTGCCTACGTTTATGCACTCACTTTTATATTATAATACCTTATGTCATTTTTCTATTTGAAGGTGTCTGGCTGCTATAAACGTGATATCAGTTACCAGGACATTATTCCTCTATATATCCCAAAAATCGCAGCATCAACACTTTACTCACGTACTTTAGCCTAATGGTGATTGACGTACTAAAACCGGTGTCAATCGAAGTTTTTCGATTAAGTGCCGCAGGTAATAAATGGTGTATTATCGACACACCCCTGTCGTTCGGTGCGACTGTAACTGTGCTTATCCTAAATTCGTAGGCCCTTTATAGACTATTAAATATACGTATATAATGTAAAAAATATTTTATTATTACATATTATTATTAAATACTAGAATTGCCTGCGGCTCCGCCCGCGTTTAGATAACCAAAAACCAAATTCTTAGGTTTTACATATTAGTATACTCTTACAATGCAGTTTTTGTAGTTTTTCTCAGAAATGAGATATTTTCCCGCGGTAAAAAGTACTCATATGTTGACCCGGATAAGCAGCTATCACCATACCAAATTTCATGAAAATCCCTCCAGTGGTTTTTTCGTGATGCGGTAATAGACAGACAGACAGACAAAAATTGTAAAAACTACAGATTCGGTCTCTATATCGATAGTAATATCTATTTCAATAAGATTTTCCAAAAAATATTTAATGTACACATTCGGCTTAGTTACAATTTTATTATGTGTAGTAGTATTATGTGTATTTAAATTCTAAAATTAATATTATATTTACTCCTTATGGTGCTGGTGGATATGTTCGTCCTTATGAATCAATCTATGCTTTAGCCAAATTTCACCGAAATCTGTTTAGTGGTATAAGCTTGTACAGTAACAAAATGCCTTACTTTTACATTAATTATAATATTAGTATCGATTTATTTATTTCATAAACATTCTAATAAGTCAATTTTTTAATACGCTTATTGATTTATTATATGTAAAATTCACGAAAGTAAACGTGGATGAAGTCATTAAACAAAATCTCTACCAACCGATATTCATAATCAGTCAATGGGCCATTAGAGGTTAAATTTTATTTATAAGTAAAGTTTTTAAGAGCACAACAACAATCACTGCCAAATGTTTTTACCCAAATCTACTGTTAATTTATGTGCATATTTGAAGGCACAATCAATTCTAACAGACCATCCACGGAATCCACCTTAGAATATATTAAGTTTGAAACGAGTTATTAAACTCGCTCCCTACATTACTAGTCACGAATGGAGTTTTTGATGAATTAAGTGTTGCTCAAGAAAATTCATTTTACTTTTAAGGGCTATGAATATTGTTCATCGAAGTTTTCAAAGTGATCGTAGTAGATTATTTTATTTTGCAATATTGTAGAATTTAGTTTTACACTATTTTCTTTGTTTAGATAGAAAGAGATTAGATTTAGAGAGTTTGATCCTCCTTCCAATTAATTATTTAGACGTCTATGACGTGTAGTTTTTTTTTAAACTTTTACTAGTTTTCATCCGCGGCTCAAAAAATTGTCTTTGTGTTAAAGGCCTAAATCCGTGAAGAAGTAACAAACGCATACACACACACACACACTCACATTCGCGTTTATAATATTAGTAGCTTTAGTGGGATACATTTTATATGAACGAACATTTATGTTCAATTTAATTAATTTAATAATTTACATTTAGGTTTGTTAAACCTTTTCCATTCAATCAAATTTTAAATTACAATTTTTCATATTATCACCTCCAGGTAAATTTCTAAGAAATTAATTAAATTTCTAAGAAATCTATTGTTAGATGTAACGCCGGCGTGTCCGCGGTCGTGGAGGGATTAACTAACAATATTTTTATAATTCGTTTATTTCAATATACACATCATTTATCATAAGGTAGGTGAAATAAATTATATATGAAACATGCGATCAATTTATTTCAAAACACATAAATTTTGTTGATAATATTACGAGTAAGTAAAGAAAGTGCACAAAATAAGCGCACAGTCGTCAAGTTGCGGAAACCAGCCCGAACATACCATACCGTACCAAGTAAAGAAAGTAATGTGTCGGTAACAAAATAAAATGCTATCTAACTACATAAGTCAAGATACTAAGAAATTGAGTTTTCAGAGCCTCTAGGTATTTGAGACGATCTACAATTGTTATACATGTGTATTCAGCACAGTACCGCAACTAATTACATTGAAACTTTTAAAGTTTGGAGAGAAAGGTTGACTGTAGAGATTCCTTTATTATATATTTGAAGTTAGTTGTTAGAAAGACACCTAAAATAATCTACGTATACATACTTGAAGCATATTTATTTCAAGGACACAGCTTATTTTTAATAGAAAATAAGAACTTCACTAAACTTTAGGAGCTACATTTCCGCTTTACAATACGGTCAAGATGGGCTTATCTTTTTATTTAAAAGGATGGTACCCTGTAGATAAAATTGGAGATCAATTACAAAACTACGATATTTCCAAGCTTCACTTTCACAAAAATCGTTACGTATACAATGACTATGACATAAAAATTTACTCATAACATTATATATCCGTATGAAATTATAGATTATTTTGTAGTTTTTGCAAAATTCTGTAAGTTTTACATACATATTTTATTTTATATTTAAACTAGCGGCTCACATTCGCTTCGCTCGGGTTCGTCCCTAGCTTGATTCCCCATACAAACTGTCATCCCCATTTCCATCCCCTGGAGGGATGATTTCCGAAATAAAAAATATCCTATGTCCTTCCCAGGGTCTAAAACTATCTTATTACTAAATTTCATCTAAATCGGTTCGGTGGATCCAGAGATTACCCCCTACAAAGTCACAAACTCACAATCTCAAAAACTCTCAAACTTAACCTCTTTATAATATTAGTATAGGTAGATTGTGTTTGTAGTATTGCTTGCGTACGTACGCACGGTAGTAAATAAAAAACAGCCTTTATTTATATTGATATCGATTTCAAACACCAATTTCTCTCAAATCTGTTTGGCAATTACAGTGTAACAAAATAAAAAACAAACTAACTGACACAAACATTCACTTATAATATTAATGTGATGATTTCACATAACTTTGAATTATCCACGTATCCTCCACGTTTCTTGTATTTTTCCTTATTTTGCTTATTGAAGTCCTACAACCTACACGATACCTGAGAAATATTCAATAATTTTTAATTTAGGCCGTGTAAAACAACTCAAACAAGTTTTCTCTGAAATATACTTATGTATATTGAGCATAACATAAATAGATAATAAACAAATAAATATGTTTGGACATTAACACACAGCACCATCTAGTTCCATGGTAAGCTATGAGGCTTGTGTTATGGATACCAGATAGTTGATACACTACATATAATATATAACTTTACATACATACATTTTTTAAATATAAAAATCCATGAGTAGAGTACAAACATTCATGCTCATCACACAAGTACATGCCCCCAGTGGGATTCGAACCCGCGACGGCGAGCACGGCAAGTAGGGTCACTACAAACTGAGCCAAACGTGTTGTCCAATAACTTTAAATGTGTAAATAGGACTATCCTACTTTGTTAGTAAAACATTACTGGTAGTTTAAACGTTATTTGTCTTCGTTGCTCAGTCAAGTTGGGCCAAAGTATAGTGTAGTATCAGGGGATGGCGCTAATGATCGCCGGCGGGACACGCAACGGCTAGATTAGATCGGCCTATTTCTTGGGGAGTAATTTCCGCTGTATATTTCGATAGCCCCCAATCCTCATTGCTAGGAAAAATGTTACCATTAAAAAAGTCTTTTAAGTATAAGGTTATACACATAGAAATAAATTGATTTTATTTACCGTTAAAAGCTTACAAGAAAATATGTTTGTATAATTTGTGTAAAAGCACCTAAGAGGTTTTCAGTTGAACCTTTTTAATAATGTATATTTTATGGCTTGAAAATATTATTAACGACCAGTTCAGTGATTGAATTGAGACTTTAAAATAAGTCCGTAAGTACCTACTACATACATGCCTTAAAGTTAGAACAATATGAAATAGATGCGAATTAAAACTATAAAAAAACTTAAATTATTTATAACTATTCAAAACATATAAAGCCACAGTCAATAGCTAGTAATATAAACAAATATAATATTACGAAATAAAAATAATCAATATTCATCGTTCTTTTTATAGTATAATCTATATTTCAGGAATTACATTGATAGATTTCAAATTAAAATGTAGTAATGTTCATGTTGTTTTACATCCGATGTAACCATGTGTTTTATTACGATAGATCAAAGTGGACTGCGCGCAGTTTTATGTAAATACGCTGCCGGAAGAGAGGTATAAGTGTGGGCGAACCAATACCTTAGAGTTTTGAATTTTAAACAGTTGACCTTTAAAACATTGCCTGAATAAAATTAATAATTTCTTAAATAAATATATATTATTTATATTCTTGATCTAAAGAATTTTTATCCTGCCTATCACAGCCCACTGGCTTATTTACAATCCATATTGATGATTGACTATAATACTGCTCTAACTTTATTTTTATTTTATTTTATTTATTATTAGGGAAACATACAGTGTTACAACATAAACAACATATAACAATAAAAGAGTAGAGATTTGACAAAACAACAACACTAGAATTATGTTAGCAGAACATGCATTAATATAAGATATGGAGTTAAATTATAAATCTTGTAGGAGAAGTACATTCCTAATTTTCCTTTTGAAATTTTCTACAGTACAATTCATTAAATCAATGTCATTAAAGTGAACATTGTAATCACGACAGGACCTATATATAAATTCATTTTGAGAGAATTTCGTCCTGGTGACAGGAATGCAAAACAAATCTCTTCGACGAGTGTTGAAGCTGGGACATCTGAATTGTATATTACTTAAAAGATTATTAGGATATTATTATTAGGATCAAAATGTTTGTAAAATTGTGATTGAATTAATTATATTGTGAATTTATTTTCATTTCCAAAGTAATTTTTAAGAAATTATTCTATGTATGGTAATGGGTACATATACATAGTATGTACATATATATGAATATAGTTATAGGTATTTTTAAGCAATTAGTATTAATAATAATACTAGAGTTCGCCGAGTGGTCAAACTATCATGATTATTATTGATTTTTTTTATTTATAAAACTAAAGCTCGTAAAGAGCTATTAAACTATAGTTTAATAGCTGTTGACGAGGTTTCTTATCGAGCTTATGTATACATAATTCTCAATTTGACCACAGACTTTAACAATAAACAAAAGAGTATACATATATTATGTGTGTGTGTCGAATACATGGTAGTGTGTGTAATGTTTTTTTTTATTGATTTAATGGTTTTTTATGCATAATTTAAAAAAATATTAGTATTCTGCACTCCTTCCCTATATAAGCTGTAAGTGTGGGAAATTTTATACTCCTCCGTCCGCGCAATTTTCGTAAAAAGGGGGTACAGAGTTTTTGCTTCACGTATTAATATACATATAGATACATGTAGTATGGAATTTAATCAACTATTATATTTATCCAATTACTTATAAAGATACAATTGAATAAGTTGTGTGTTGTGTAATATTTTTACCAACCGAATTATAAGCGAAGGACCCAAGAATATATACTGTGGAAGAATGTGGATGATAATATTTGACTAAGAAAATGTATGGCTCGTAGTAGGCAGTATGACATGATGGATGGAGAGATTGAATGTTTTGATTTCGGTTGCTTAAATAAACTTCAAAAACCTTTGTAATTAGTTTATTTATTCATTCCCTCATTTGCATAGTTAATTATAATACACCTGTGAGTTGTGTACGTGGACGGTAGACAAACTTAGTGTACCTATTGTGACTTCTTTAATAGACTGTTAGAAGCTGTAAATTATATTTTTTTAAATTTCTTAGTCATGCATTTGTTAGGTAAAGGTACATAAAACGAAGTAGAAGATTGTGAAGGTAGTACAACTATGTTGTAGACTTTGTGTAAATTAAAACATGATACTAGGTGTTTTAGTTTTAGGGTTCCGTTGTCTAAAAGCCAAACCGGAATCCCTCATCATTTGGTCATGTCCGTCCGTCCTATGACTAAGCAATATGACTGATTCCTTTTAGACATTTCAACAAATGTCTCATACGAACTGCTAGACATATCCGTAGTTAAATAAAAGGCTCTTTTTATCAATGTTTTTAATGAAGGTAAGCTATTTCATAAGTGCAGGAAAATATATTTTTATATGTATGTTGTAGGGGGTAATCTCTGGATTTACTGAACCGATTTAGATGAAATTTGGTAAGAAGATAGTTTGAGACCCTGGAAAGGACATAGGCTACTTTTTATCCCGGCAATCACCCCTAAGAGGGTGAAAATGGGGATGAAAGTTTGTACTGGGAAGCAAGTTGGGGACGAGCCCGAGCGAAGCGAGGGTGAGTCGCTAGTCATCTATAAAAATATTTTATAATGAATGCTAAAAACTTGAGCGTAAATACAGTTTGGATATATTACGGAACGTTAAATTTCTGATCGGATCAACATTTTTAGACTTGAGTAAAAAAGCTAATAAACTCCCACGTTTATAGTTTGGTAGATAGTTTAATATAGTTACAAATCTTCGTTTTCTGGCGTTATAAATGTTGCTTTAATAAAGCTGTAGAGAACATTTTAATGATATAATCTTTGGATATAATTTTTTAGCCTATATAATAGTTCTGTTATATTAAATTTCTTTATATTACAGAAGAATTGATATAAAATATTACCAAGGTAATAATTACCAAAATCGGTCATGACTCACGCACTGAAGGTCTGAGACTATCTTACAATAAATACATATTTCGCATTACTTATTTATTATTGTAATATGAATTTATGTATAACAATATATTTTATGGTTGTAGAGTTCGTTTTTTTGCCGTTATATCCGGAACTTCCAGTTCGATTTTAAAAACAGTGACAGGAGGTTTTTATTATATTGAAGGATATCTGATCCCTATGAGCTTAAGGGAGCGGATCAATTGTATTTAAATAAACTACGCGAACGGAACTTAAAGTAGTTAGCTTCAACTTTATAATATTAGTATAGATATACTTAGGAAGTTGACTACTTGTTAAATTTAAAGGCATCATTGTTTTGTATAAGCCTGTGAATGGAATATGTGTTCTGCAACAATGAAATTACACCTTTTGTATTTCACAGAATATAGAAGGATCTGGTCATGGGGGAGAAGCCAACTCCTACCGGGCGCGTCCCCAGGTGGCGGATAGGGGAATGCCACCCGCTTAGGGCGGCGGGTGGTACCGGAGAAATCCGGCGCGGACCAAATGGCTTGGATGGGGCCGCTCGTCTAGGCCTCGAGCCGAAGACGTTGCGGCCACCGGTGGTGGGACCGCTTGGTCCCACAACCGGATGATGGGTGCCGGTTGCGGGACTGTGGTCGCAGGCCCGCATCCGGCGGAGGAGTAGGCCGCGGCGGGAGAGGAGTGCCGGTATTTCGGTGCGCCGTTCTCCCTACCTTCCGTGGCCTAGACTTGCCGCCACCGTTCGATGGCGGACGCGGTGGGGCTGCAGGGGAAGAGGAGTGTCGGTGTTTCGTTGCCGCTCTCCCTGTCCTCTGCAGCCGATTGGAGGTGGCCCACTTCGGTGGGCGGTGGTTAGGTTTAATGGTGCTGCTCCGGGTACCTCTCTGGCGTAGCAGAGTTGACTGTGGAGCAGCCCCATTGGTGGTCTGCCTTTTTAGGCAGACCTGCCGCCGGGGCGCCGTAGTAGTTATGCGCAAGCGATCCTGCGGCGTCCCATTAAGGCAGAGGGGAGGGGAATGTCGGGTTTTAGTGGGTAGTACCGGCTCTTCTAGCCGGTGAGCCCCACATCACCACCTGGGGGATCAGGTGGTATGCGTAAATGCATTTCCCGACATAAAAAAAAAAAGGATCTGGTCATTGAAGAGTGTTACGTTAATTTTACTGTAGGAAATTATTATCGTTATAATTTCTCTCCAAGCAAGAAGGGAATATGTACTGTATGTACAAAAATATGATCATCTTATAGATGGATGTTTGTTACTCAATCACGCCAGAATGGCTGAACGAATCTGGATAAAATTTGGCACAGAGATAGATTATATTCTGCACATATAACACATAGGCTTCTGAAAAAATGTACAGTTCCCATGGGATAGAATATTTATGGTTTTTCACTAGAGACGAATCCGAGTGAAGTGAGGGTGAACCGCTAGTACATGTATAAATGTAGTAATAACGATAAATATAATCATATACATATGTAGATCGGTAAATATTACGTGAAAATTCCGAACATCGACACGGTTTTCTTTTATAATGGCGACACGTTCTTAATACATCGGTTTAATTGTATAATATTAGCAATAATAAAAAAATAGTCTGTAGTTGGAATCGAACCAACAACCAGTATTTTATTATTCTCTACCTTAACGACCACATTTGTCGTACATACGAGTATGTATACCGTATCTAACATCATCTTTTCTTTTTTTGGCAACGTTGGCCATTACTTGATTGAGACTAGCCATCTGCCCGGGAGATATTATTGTACAATATGTGTATTGTATACTTATACACAATTCTCTATTCCTTTCACTCTCAAACAATTACTGAGAATTTTTAGACAGCAAACCCCAACAACTAATAGGTATACTTGACCTACCAGGGAGACCACCAAGTCTACTGCCGCACACACTATCCACAGCACACAGAGAAAGTATTAATAAATAATAATATGCTTAAAGGTGTAATTTTTGCTATGTGAGTTCCCGAGAGTCAGACTAATCGATCGATGTAATTTCGCCTAGACATACGAGTAGAATTATAATATCAACAGTACATCATAAATAATACTTAAGACTCGTGTTATTAGTCAGTTGCAATATAATATTTAGGAACGCGCTTGAACAGTGCGTGGGTTTAATGAGATTATATGAGTTGTATGTATTAGTCTGGATATAATAAATACAACCAGCAATTTATGTGTATGTATGTATGTATTAATGTACGTATTTCCGTCTGTATGTATGTCGGTTCTTTTTGGTAAGTGCCAGGATCCAATTGGCGGTGTTGTGTTCATTTTTTAAAGAAATTCTATATTTATAAAACAGATAGATTTATACAACAATATAATATTTCATTAAGTGCCAATAAAGAAAATTTAAAAGAATTGTCGAGTTACAATTTTTTTTATAAAGGCAGAATACTGTTAAATTTGCTATATGTATATAGTTATAGTACCTAGTAGCTTATATAAATATTTACCGTGCGGCTATCGAAATTGTAATCTCTTGCATAGTATCGAAAGGAACTGAAATTAAGCGTCGTCAAAAAATACCTTTTCTTAAAAAGAAAGAGCAATTAATATTTGGTAGTATTCTAGTAATTTGTGATATTATTAATTTCATACTGTGTACCATCGCGATATTGAGCGTTACGTGCCAAAGGGCAATCAATCAAAAGGTGTTAAACCGTAGTAGCGATCGTGAGTAAGCTTATTTGACTGTGTAAAGTCATAAGTAACGCTACGATTTTGGCATGTTTTGACGGTGATTTCAAAAGAAGAAGGAAAGAGCATGCCGTATTCCATTTGAGGAATAAAGTGATTGTTTATACATATACATACATATATACATGTGTACATATGTATGTATATGTATTTAGAAAAGGTTTTTTGCTGATTGCTGGAGGATCAGTATTGGCTAATTTAAAAGATTTATGTTATAAATATTGGTGATTTGAGCATATTATATTTCTTTAAATTTGATTTATCTATTTTATACTTGTTTCTAAATAACTATAGGTATAGTACAGAGAGTTCAAAATCTCACTCTTAGTTTTACTCTGTTTTATTTTCATTTTCTGGAGAGTATCTATAGGTACAAAGAAAATAATTATGGAAATTTCAAATTTCAATGCTTATGTTATTACTCTGTGCTATTCATCTATGTATTACATATGCAATTCATCTGACCCATTACAATACTTGCCCGCTAGTATATTATGTAGCTTTCAACATTTTCAGTCCACTAAATTTAGAATGAAAACAAAAGTAGTATTAAACTCTTAATAATTCATTTTCATCATAATAAAAATGAATCCATTTTAAGAACTATTTATTATATTATACTACGTTTATATCGTATTTAAAAAATAAATGAAATTTTAAGAGCTTAAATCTTAGAAAAGCGTGTTTTCAATCCTCATTATTAAGTTTAATCCCAATACTTTGATTTATATTAAAATAGCTAACGAGAAAGTTGTTTAACGTGCTAAAAACAAATTTAGTAATTTGTAATTAAATTAAATAAGAATTTTACCAGTATTAGGTTTGAAACTTCTTTATTTTCTTTTAAATATTTCTTAGAAGAATCTTGCGTACACGAGGCTAAAAATCTACGTACCAGCTCTTGATAAACCTTGACTCCTTTACCATTCAAAATGCGCAAAAAGGTACCTACCTACGTAAACCAATTAATGTGTATTTTATTATAAGCATATTATTTAGTTTTTATATCAGATTGAAGATTCATATCAGAATATAAATCTTATCATATCGTTTAGATAATAGGTACATATATTAGATGATATATGACTGATATTTATACTTTTTAAATATTTTTTTAGGCATAAAAATGAGTCCGTGAATCAGATCAAAAGAAGGTTCTGGCAGAAACAAATCATTCAGTTTTCCATATTCGTAATATTTTTAAGCCAAAACGATTTTCCTTAGAAAATTTTTGTAAGTACTTGCACTGAATTGTAATAGTATATGTAAGTATTATATTCTGTTCATTTCAAATTATAAATTACAGAGTTATATACAAAATTTCATCCCCTTTAGTTATGTAAAATTCTAAAACTCGTATTTATTTCAGTGTATTAAAGAGCATTAATACTTAGTTTAATGTAACTTAATAAGGTTCTAAAACCCCCAAAGAATAAGGTACGTCAAAGCTAATATGTTATAATGCGCCTATGAATACAGTCAAATCTATAATTCTTTAAGCTTACCGTACCGACTATGTACCTAGAAGAAAACCCGTCCAAAATTACATTTGAATATACTTTCCTTTCCTTTCATGATATCAATTACTTAGCATTTAACTGTTTATTTTTTATTAGTTCGCATTCAAAATAATCATATTACTAATGTAAATGCGAAAGTTTGTATTTATGTATGTTTGTTACTCACATATGCTGAAATGACTGGACGAATATGGATGAGATTTAGAGCACAGGTAGTATGACCTGGAGTAATATTTTTAGATATTAGTATTGTCTGTGTATACAATTAGAGATACACGCGGGCGAAGCGAGGGTGAGTTGCTAGCAAATAATATTCCGGATATCAATAATTTAATATTATAAATAAAATGTACTACAGTGACTTAATATTATAAAAGGTATACAAATAAATAAGTGTGCTATAATAAAATTGTGGCTCCCATATCGCGGAAATCTAGTAAATGGATTTTTACGAGCGTTATCGGTTTTTCCCTTGCCTATCATTTGTATATAACATATACATAACGTACACACATATGTAGAAACACAATTTATTGATTTTATTATTCATTTTTACTTTTAAATTAACTACTATTCATGACGTGTATAGCTTTTTGAATTATTTTTATTTTTTAGTGTCGGTGAAATAGTAGGTAACAGTAGGTGTTTAAGTTGAAAATATTTGAATCAATTATAATAACCGCTAAAACCAAACCTATTTAATTATGTTTACCTGAATAATTAAAAAAATGCTTCTCTGATGAGTCACAAAAATTTGACTCTCAATCTCAAATAAATCGTATTAAACTTTACAAAAATAAGCTCAAACGTGAAGGGTTACTAGGAGCTACGTCTTGATATTATCACAGATCATATAATACGATACTAGATATTATTGAAGGCATTCATCTATTAATTTTTAAGGCATCAATTGTCTGTGATCTATTCGAATAGGAACGCGACCTTCCTTAGATAGACAAGAAAAAGTCCAAAGGAAAAATCTGGAAGGTTAAATCAGTAGAGGTGTCAATGATGCAATATTTTCTTAAAGCTCAGTGTTGATCGATGTGCATTTGTTTTTGATATTTTACTTAGCTGTCGATTTTTTGTTTATCAAATGAAGAGTAGTTTTTACATACGTAGATATTTGTTTGTTTAATACATGTTTTTACCTCGTAAAAATCATGTTAAAGTGCACAGAGTGATTGAGCACTAGTTTTGATAGTAACTTTATTAATTTCTTAGTCTTCCTCTTATATAGCTGTTGCGTATGATTCGATATTTTCTTTTAATGTTCGCGCCTCCTATTTGGAGTGCCCTATGAAATAAAAGTTGTAATTTTTTTTATTATGGAATATAAATTGGCATTAAATAGAAATAATAAACACAATTATTAATAGATGTGTTGCTGATATAATATGTACATGTGTTAATATTATTTAAAAAATTGTAACTAGCTTCAGTTATTATTTTTATTTAAGTAGTTGTTTAACTAATTGGTTATAACTTGTAAGTATTATTGCAAAATATTTTAAACTATCATTGCCCGCGGCTCCGACTGCGTTCAGATGACCAAAAACCAAATTCTTAGATTTTACATATTAGTACACTCTTACATTACAGTTTTTGTATTTTTTTCTCAGAAATGAGATATTTTCCCACAGTAAAAAGTTCTATATGTTGACCCGGATAAACAGCTATCATAATACCAAATTTCATCTAAATCCCTCCAGTGGTTTTTCTGTGATGCGGTAACAGACAGACAGACAAAAAATCTAAAAACTATGGATTCGGCCTCTGTATCTATAATAATGTTTATTTCAGTAAAATTTCCAAAAAAAAAATCTAATGTATAGATTCGGCTTGGTTACAATTTTATTATATGTATAGATTTAACGCACGTCGACTTACGACTTTTCTTAAAAAGTTTCCATTAATGAAATATCGAAGCGAGACTAACATGGAATCAATTGGGCATAAAATGAATATGGATATGGGTACTTCAAATATAAAGTATTTTATCAATATTTAATTTCACTTAATTAATTATCTTTAATTAATGTTATACAAAAATCTTTAATTAAAAACGTGAATACAATCATTTCACAATATGAGATCACTAACTACAGGTGTTTAAGATGTTCCAAGTCAACATTAATAGAATTATCTTTATATATATATATATATATATATATATATATATATATATATATATATATATATATAAAATTAATATATAAATTGAAAAATTAATATACATATCTTAAAATATATAATTGCCTCATAGTAAAACAATGGTAGAGGTTTCTAGAAAAAAAAGTCGAACCTAAAGTGTTTGTTGTACATGTGTCAAATCAGAGTCGATTCAGTGGAGGCGATAATGGAGCACCAGGGAAAGCCATTTTCCAATACCACGGTCAATGGGAAGTCCTGGAGTATTATTTTTGGCGCGAGCGCGTTCGGGACGCCGCGCCGGGACGGCCAGTGCGGGATGCGACCTGTTGAAGTGAGGTTGCGACGTCACTGCTCCTGGGATAAGCGTTGAATTTGAAATTCGAACGCGTTCTGTTTGTGTGTGGCCAGGTTTTAGTGCTGTGATTTATCTATACGTGAATTTTGTGGAGGTGAGATTATTTATGAGTATTATTAAAATTAAATAATTTAGCGAAAAAAATATGTTGCTATCTTTTTTAAATTTCTTTTCATATTTTAACTATAGAAATGTCACAGCCGATATAATTAAAAAATATATTGATAATAATTATATTTTCTTAGCTGTATAGAAATATATTGGTTTTAAATTTTAAATAATTCGCGTAAATCTAACAAAGTATTATAAGAAAGTAATATTGATTTTACTTAATTTCTTACTTTATAATTGTATACTATTTTATAGATAAAAAAATATGAATTGATTTCCAAATTACATTAGAATCCGGTTACACTAGTTAGTCCGGGCTAATAACACCCTTTTTTTTTAAGTTTATTAGCTTTATCGGGAAAGAAGTGATAGTAAGTGGAAGTTTACTTGTGCATAGGCGAGGATAGGATAAATAGGGTGTGCTTGTAGGCCATGACATACAATATATATATATATAATTTTGTGCGCACGCGCGTAATTGCTCTTCTCAATCTTTATAATATGTATATTTATTATCTACGTATTTAATAAAGTAATATATTATATTAATCTTTTTTCTTTAATTGAATTGGATATCATGTAAGTATTATATGTATATGTAAATCAATAATGATAGTTAAAGTATATAATACTGTATAGTACTTTTTCGCCTAGAATAGTAATACTAATGACGTATTATCCCTTAGCATTTTCTGAAAGCTATATACTTCAATTTCATATTGCATAAGTACTAATTTATGCAGAGTTTGAGTTTTGCTTGACTGCATATTAATACATACGTTTCTTCATCAAATTGTTTCTCATTCTTTTAGTTCGCTTTCTACGCAGTTGGTTTTTTAGCTTAGCTGATTTATTACTACTCAAAATAAAACTTCGTTTCAATATTGAAAACTGTAAAAAAGTCGAACTAGATATTTAATTTTATATCTGGAATATTTTCAACCGATTTCCTTAAAAACTTTTTAACAAAAAAATAAAAACCGACTTCAAACAAATGCACTAAAAAGTAAAAAATAACTGATTGGTAGTTTTCATTTACTATACATACCTAATCAAATATTTTCGAAGTCGGTGTGCTTTGCTTTGTATGGGCTGGCACCGATTTCGAAAATATTTGATTAGGTATGCATTTAATAGCTAGGCTTTAATTAGTTTTGCTTGAAAGGGGATACTTCCAAATTGGTCCCATTTAAATTTCAAAATAAAATACCACCCCTAAGGGTGGAAAAACAGCTAATGATGAATTTAACCTATTTCTAATGGTCATATTGACTTGAAACTTCGCAACTGTTTCTATTTCCGGTGATAGTACAGTGGTTCGGTATTGTTAACCTGATCTGATGGTAAGGCCAGAAGGTGCATAGGTGGAACTCTTCAATGGTTAATAGAAGATACTTTGAGTTTGGGCTTATTTTGTTTAATTTGACAAGCCTAACACGTTAGAATTCTTACTTTGCTACTACTGTCCACACTAAAAAGGGAAAAGTAAAAACTTTTTAACAAAAAAATAAAAACCGACTTCAAACAAAAGCACTAAAAAGTAAAAAACAAATGATTGGTAATTTTTTTCATTTAGTATACATACCTAATCAAATAATTTCGAAGTCGGTGCCAGCCGATACAAAGCAAAGCACACCGACTTCGAAAATATTTGATTAGGTATGTATAGTAAATAAAAACTGCCAATCAGTTTTTTTACTTTTTAGTGCTTTTGTTTGAAGTCGGTTTTTTTTTGTTAAAAAGTTTTTATTTTATCTTTGGAAGATGAAAAGATTATTTCAATATATATTACCTAAGTAAAAAAAAACATTTATAAATAATGAATTTAAACATTTCTGACATACTATTATGTCATTTAAAGGTTCATGGGATACGTATTTAATATAAATTATAATGAAATATAATATGTTATATTGAATATTATATATCTAACTGCTTCGCTGTATAACTGTACTCATATTAATTTCTGAACGTTTAAAGTGACGTAATTTTGACCTCGTACGATAATATGATATGACAAAATGACATATACCCATACAGGAATGCTTTTTTTGAAGTTAAACATGTAAGTAGAAGAAAATTTAGCAAAATTTAAAATCTTGATACATAATTTTCTGGAGAATTTCACTTAACGTGTATTTCGACGTTTTTAAAAACGCAAAACTAAAGAGCGAATATTGGGCGTCATAGAGAACAACGTTATGTATGTATATTTTTTCGAAAGTTTGCAATTCAAAGAAAATGAATTGAACGAAGTCTGGGAATATTGCTAGTATCTTATAAATTCAATAGTACCCAAAGGTTTATGTTATACGAACTTTATGTTATTATGAATTTTATCCACCTGTTACACTTTAATTAAGCAATAATTTATATCAAAACATTTCTATGTTTATAATTAATGAGATATACTTGTTTAAGCAATTTATTTATTTGAACGAACTACTTAGGCGATATCTTAGAAAAAATATTTTTTTACTTTATAATATAAATGGAAACCACAATAAGACCTCGATTCGGAATGGTATTAGAAATAGTATTGACTGGAGTAGTGCGTTTATTAGAATTGTTCTTCTGATCGCCAATGATAGCTAAGAAATTAATAGCGTCATTAGAAACATTCGAGGACAAGTAGGGTTTGGAAATTACCTCTCGACATAATTCTACCCTGTTGATAATTTATTTTCTGCCATAGAAGCGACGTTCACATTCTTAGAATTATTTGAATATTTAATATAAATTAATACATATTACGAGTATATAATATAATATGCTTAGATGAATACTTCTTACTTCGGAAAAGTTTATGGTTATTGATTTGTTCGCTATAGCAATACAATGCGCCTACACCAACTTTCATAAAAGTTTTACACAATAAAGTTATTGGTAGTGCATAAAATTTCTATATAAGTGGTTTTGTATTATGTAATGGAATATTATGAAACTAAAGGCTTCTATTAAGCTTAATGCGACTGTCTTATATGTATACTAGCATTGCCCGCGGCTGCGCCCGCGTTCAGATGACCAAAAACCAAATTCTTAGGTTTTACATATTGGTATACTGTTAAAATGCAATCTTTGTATATTTTCTCAGAAATGAGATATTTTTCCGCGGTAAAAAGTATCCTATATGTTAACCCGGATAACCAGCTACCATCATACCAAATTTCATCAAAATCTGTCCAGTGGTTTTCTCGTGATGCGGTAACAGACAGACAGACAGACAAAAAATCTAAAAACTATAGATTCGGACTCTGTATCGATAATAATGTCTATTTCAATAAGATTTTCCAAAAAATATTTAATGTTCAGTCACTTAGTTACAATTTTATTATATGTATACATAAGTACGTTGCTTTTTTAAATATATAAATTGTCTCAAAAGTTAACAACATAAATGTTTTTTTTTATTTTTTCATCAGTAACATAACAAGTATAGCTTTATCTAATCCCAAGCTAAAATCAAACTGTAAAAGCACCTGAATACATTACAAGGGCACTTAAAACACAGATAAGGGTAATCTATGGAGTGCGTGTAGTGGCGTCACGATAGTGTTACAGATTTAATGTAAGCTTTATGTTATAAGTTGTTTGAATTAATACTATTGTTCAATACAAGGATTCGTAGGAAAATGTCTATGATAATGATAAATATTTACAGTCATTTATATAACAACTAGCGACTCACCGTCGCTCCTCTCGGGTTCGTCCCTACTTACGTTTTAACGTTTAGTATAGATTTCTCAGAAATGAGATATTTTCCCGCAATGCAGCTATCACCATACCAAATTTCATGAAAATCCCTCCAGTAGTTTTTCTGTGATGTGGTAACAGACAGACAGACAGGCAGACAAAAATTCTAAAAACTATAGATTCGGTCTCTATATCTACAATAATGTCTATTTCAATGAGATTTTCTATTAAATATTTAATGTACAGATTCGGCTAAGTTACAATTATATCTTATATATAAAATTTCCATGTCACAATGTTTGTTACCGTACTCCTCCGAAACGGCTTTACCGATTTTTACCAAATTTTATATGCGTATTCAGTAGGTCTGAGAATCGGCTACTATCTATTTTCCATACCCCTAAGTGATAAGGATAAGGGTGGCCCTCCCAGACCCCACCCCAGGGATGAACCCGAGCGGAGCGAGGGTGAGTCGCTAGTTATATGTATAGATTAAAAAAAAGTCTACATGTTTTTAAGGACATTAAGTAGCTAGAGAGTATTCAGTTCTTTTAATTACGTTCGAACGAAATTGTTGTATACGTATCTAAATAAGATTTTTATATGTTGATATTGGACATATTATAAAATAATATAACTAATACTATAAATGCAAAAATAACTTTGTCTGTCCGTCTGTTACATTTTCACACATAAACCAATGATATAGAGATAGATGGGACCTTGGAGAAGGACATAGGCTAATTTTCGTCGCAAAAATAATACTTGAAGGCTGAGAAATGAAGTGCATATAAAAGTCCTGCGTTTTTGCTCTTATAGACAAAGATGACTTGTATATTCGGGTATATAATTATATATTACTAATATTATAAGGAGGCAGAGTTTGTTTGTTTGAATGTGCTAATCTCAGGAACTATTTTCTTTTCGCATTAGATAGCCCGTTTATTGAGGAAGGCTATATATAAACTACCATACCATCCTGGAAAAATGTACGGTTCCCGTGGGATAGTTTTGTTTTTGTCTAGGGAAGAACCCGAATCTAAGCGAGGGTACCACTTGTACCTGTATAAAGTAAAAAGGGATATTTTATAATGAAGTTCAAGGGAGATGAGTGTGGTAATATTATAATTTATGCAAAAAGCACCTAGAGGCGGAACCGAACAAAGCGAGAGTAAGCCACTAGCCATTTATACGCTGGCATATCAAATAAAAAATGTCATTGCAGATGCTCCTGTGTTCTTACTTTAATTATCCATTATTTAGTTAAATTAGTCAGGGCATTTAAAATTTGATGTCCTGACTTATTGAATGATTCCACAATGCTCGGACAAAATTTCTAGCCATAGACAAAAAGGATTAAATATAATTAAACGTCAAAGAGATAAAAAAGATAAAAAGGATACAAAGTGGACGTTGGGAATATTATTTTGTACTGAAAATGATACTTAGTACATAGAAGGAAAAGTAATACAATATTAATGCTTTGATGTTACATAACTTGCCTTACAATATAGAAGTTCTTTACCTGTATATTTTTTTAGATTAAGCAGTGAAACACATACCAATAGATATTAAGTGATTCGTCATAAGGGTTCCCTTCTGTCAACGGGTGTGTGGATACCTGAAAATTTGTACATATAATTATTTGTTTTTATTTTAATTTGTACATATATACATATATTAAAAAAATTGTAACTAAGCCGAATCTGTACATCAAATATTTTTTGGAAAATGTTATTGAAATAAACATTATTATCGATACAGAGGCCGAATCTATAGTTTTTAGAATTTTTGTCTGTCTGTCTGTCTGTCTGTCTGTTACCGCATCACAAAAAACACTTTAGGGATTTTGATGAAATTTGGTATGCGGATAGCTGTTTATCCAGGTCAACATATAGGATACTTTTTACCGCGGGAAAATATCTCATTTCTGAGAAAAATGCAAAAACTGTAATGTAAGAGTATACTAATATGTAAAACCGAAGAATTTGGTTTTTGGTCATCTGAACGCGGGCGGAGCCGCGGGCAATGCTAGTGTAATATATATTTCCTGACGTTTTAATTTTGCATCAGAATATGTGAGCTCATTAATTATCCACAAAAACGTGTTTATTTGAACTTCGAAAAAGTAATTTAATTTAAAATGGTTCTCGTTTAACCTTCATAACTTTTAGGAAATAAAGCCAATTTGTAAAAGCTGAATAAAAGTCTTTCCATTAGTAAAGCGCGACGCCATCGCAAAATTTTCACGAATTAACTCTGTCACACTTTGATGAGATTTTCTTTATATGGTGACAAAAATTTTAATGTGATACTATTTAAAAAAAAATACAAGTACCTAGTATACCTAGGTCATAAAATGTACAATACTAAAGGCATAAGACGTATCTATAGTATATATTCTGTAAGTTCTGATTCAATATAAACTATAAATAGATAAATATGACGAGCAATAGATACTGGTTTCCTTCAAGTACGACTACCTAAAAAATAAATTTACTGCTGGCCTGTCGTAATAGCGGATGTTTGAGAAAACTTTGAAGGTTTAATTTATTTTTCTTCGCATTCTGGTGAAAAATGAATAATTTGAACTACTTTTAAATTTTTTGCTAGAAACTTAACGTTTTAATTATTTATCTGAATTGAAAAAGTAGACACCATTTGTCCCAAGATATATACATACATATATTAAAATTATAACCAAGCCGAATCTGTACATTAGATATTTTTTGGAAAATCTTATTGAAATAAACATTATTATCGATACAAAGGCCGAATCTATAGTTTTTAGAATTTTTGTCTGTCTGTCTGTTACCGCATCACAGAAAAACCTCTGGAGGGACCCGAGGAGGAAACCTTTGGATGAAATTTGGTATGGTGATAGCTGGTTATCCGGGTCAACATGTAGGATACTTTTTACCGCGGGAAAATGTCTCATTTCTGATAAAAAATATTAAAACTGCAATGTAAGAGTATACTAATATGTAAAACCTAAGAATTTGGTTTTTGGTCATTTGCACGCGGGCGGAGCCGCGGGCAATGCTAGTATATACATATTTACATTATATATGTCATATATGTGACATACACATATGTGACATATACATATAATCATGGCGTCTTTTCGTTCGACTTTATATTCGTATATACTGTCTTTTTTACGTATGTGTTGTATTATGATATTGTGCAATGAATAAAAATGTAACGTAATACTAAACGTTGATAGGAGCTTATTCACGTTTTATGCTCATGCTTAAACTATAAATAAAATTAAATATATTATTCCAACAAAACTCTTTTTAAATATTTTCCTATATATTTAAATAGAACTTCAATTAACAAAAAAATAAAAACCGACTTCAAACAAAAGCACTAAAAAGTAAAAAATAACTGATTGGTAGTTTTCATTTACTATACATACCTAATCAAATATTTTCGAAGTCGGTGTGCTTTGCTTTGTATGGGCTGGCACCGATTTCGAAAATATTTGATTAGGTATGTATTTAATAGGTAGGCTTTAATTACTTAGCCAAAGCACACCGACTTCGAAAATATTTGATTAGGTATGTATAGTAAATGAAAACTACAAATCAGTTATTTTTTACTTTTTAGTGCTTTTGTTTGAAGTCGGTTTTTATTTTTTTGTTAAAAAGTTTTTATTTTTCCCTTTTTAGTGTAGACAGTAGTAGCAAAGTAAGAATTCTAACGTGTTAGGCTTGTCAAATCAAACAAAATAAGCCCAAACTCAAAGTATCTACTATTAGCAGTTGAAGAGTTCCACCTATCCACCTTCTGGCCTTACCATCAGATCAGGTCAACAATATCGAACCACTGTACTATCAACGGAAATAGAAACACTTGCATAGTTTCAAGTCAATATGACAATTAGAAGTAGGCTAAATTCATCATTAGCTATTTTTCCACCCTTAGGGGTGGTATTTTTTTAAATTTAAATGGGACCAATCTGGAAGTATACTCTTTCAAACAACACAAAAATTGTCCAAATCGGTCAATAAATGACGGAGTTCTGAGGTAACATCCTCCTTTTTGAAGTCGGTTGATAAATAAAGTGAACTAATATTTAAGCGTTAATTTGTATAGGTATAAGTTTCACTCAGTAGTTTGCAGATGCTTGATTTGCCTTAAAATGGTATATTACCTAGTGTTAAAAGCTAATAAAATGTGTTTCTGCATAAAAATAGGTATATAAATAGAATAATTTTTAAAAAATATTTGATTTAATGAATTAAATTACCTAAACGTTTATTTGATTTACCTATAGAGCATTTGTGCGAGTCCTGGTGTCATCTATACAAATAAAATTGAAATCTCTACGTTGGAAAGCGCATCACTTGAGAACAGGCCAATTTTAAAATATTCATAATGGTCTGCAAAATGTATTAGGGGGGAAAATGAAAATTTAAAAAATGAAGAAAACAAAACAAAAAGGAAGAAATTTAAAAAATAAAAACCAAATTTATTGACATTTGAGTAGGAACAACGCCCATCGTATCTGCTAGTCTCAAATAAAATACACTCATAATATTATTTGTTACAGGTGTTGTGAAGTGTAAGAAGGGGTGAATGAAAGGTGAATGCAAGTGACATGTAGTGAAGTGCAGTGAAGTGTCAGTGGCGGTCGTAGTGGTCGCGAGTTCGTTCCGCGTCGCCGGCCGCGGCGGTAGACATGCCACCAAGTTGACGACGGCGACCGGCCGCGCCTCCCGCCGCTCGACCACTCGCTTTACAAGTAAGTATTGTTATATTCCATAAAACAGTATGGATTTTAATATTTTTTGTTTAATAAGAAAGCAACAGCTATGTATGTAGATGAATATATGTTTGTGTGATACGATAGGTCTGGCATAAAGTAATAAAAATAATATTAAGAGATTCAAAGACCGTGTAAATAAATAAAAAAAACATTTTTTGTTATAATGACATTGCTAAGAGTACTTAATTATGTAAATGATATAGTGTTTCCATATGTCTTTATACGCAAACACGGGTATACTCGCATAGTGAGATGGGTGGCAATGAGACTGAAGGGAGATAGCGTACAGGACAGTTGACTTTACTTGCTTGTAACGGTACGGGTTTGTCGTTACTACTAATTGGGATGCCGCAAACTATTTGTGTTGTTAGTGTGAATTTGTCGTAGACAAAATACATGACCGAATTAGCCACTGGACCCGACATATAAGCGGACGTACCTTTACTGGTCTTGTCAGTAACCAGAAAATTCTAGCCTTGGTCGTTTGTTTTTGCGTCAGTCTCAAGCACTTGTCAACAAAACATCTCCCAAAAATGACTAAATGTTCTGTTAAATGGTATAAAAACTATGGCGACGGAAGCAGCACTATTTATAAATATAAATAAAATGTCATATTATCCAACTATAATAAAACTACAATAAAAAAAGTTGAAAATTAAGGTAAATTTTGGTACATACAAGTTTTCGCGATATCTAAATTTACCCATATCTTTTTATCGTGTTGACAATAGGACCTTGATTTTTATACACCTAATAGGGACTATAAACTTAAGTATCTGAAGTTTTTAGTCCCTATTAGGTCCCTAGTATGTGGTGACAGACAGACAGACAGATGGACAAGAGAGTGATCTTATTAGGGGATCCTTTTTTACCTTTTGAGGCACGGAACCCTAAAAAGGACAGAAATTTTCGATAAGAAAGTATATCCGTATAACTTATACATAGGTATCTATTTTTTATTCCACATTTCTCGAAAAGCTCTTCGAGGTTAGCAAATACGTAAGCATTGTTTTATCCACAGTGATTATAGTCTATTTTGAGAATAGCTCATATGGATGAGTCAAACAAATCTAGTCAGATATATAAGATACAATATTTTCAGAATACTATCGTTGTTTATTAACCATCTTCAAAAAAGAAACAATTCTTTGTACAATATAAACAGCACGTAGTTTAAATTGTATTCTGTTAAGGAAGATTCTGAGCTGTGTACCACCTCTGGGTGGAGCCGATGTAACTTCTGGGTTCTTTGAAATAAAGCGCACCATTTTCAAAAATAATGTTTTTTTATTAATTTGAAGTCATTTTTCTTTGTTGGGATATTATCACACGGCACCATCTAGTTTCATGGTAAGCTACGAGGCTTGTGTTATGGATACCAGATAGTTGATACACTACACATATATAACTTTAAATATATACCTACATATTATAAATATAAATACCCATGACTGGAGTACAAACATTCGTGCTCATCACACAAATAAATGTCAACAGCGGGACTCGAACCCACGACCGCTGGCACAGCAAGTAGGGTCACTACAAACTAAGCCAAACATGTCTTCAATTGAAGTCAGTTTACATTTTCCTAAAAAATATATATATTTGTATATTAGTCTTCACCGTTGAATGTAATTATTTTTAATTAGAATTATATATGTACGACAGTTAATTTATTGAAATTTTAACATATGCTGTTTATGCTTTGCTGATTTTAAAGCTTTAGGCGAGTGATTATAAATTGTTGTACCTAATAAAAAAATATAGTTACTAACCTGCTTTAACGGTACATATTAATTAAAATGAATTAAAAAACTAGCTTTCTGTAAATAGTAAAATAAAAAATAAAAATATACATTTTTATTTTATGTTCGGACCAATTTAATATTCAGTTAAGCTCAGTTTTGTTTTGTATAGTATTATGCATGCTTTGAGCAAATGTGCATACAGACAAAAGTAAAAGAAAATTGAGACTTTTAAATAATCTTGTTTTACTTAAATATTTGGGGTATTAATGATAATAGTATTATTATATATGCGATGGTTTGTGTGCATGTGTGAGTATCACACACAGTAATTCTTTCGTGCTAAAACGTTTGGATGAATTTGACTGAAATAGATTAATTTGAAAATATCAGCGGTGTAAGATCCGGGATTTGAACTCGCTTTATTCGGTTTACCAAGCGAGCGCGTTACCACTGGGCTACCACTGCCTTCAATCATTTCCAACATTACCACTTGCTTTAACGCTGAAGGAAAACATCGTGAAGAAACCTGCATGTCTAAGACAACCTAGCAAGTTTTCAAAAGACGTGAAATCCGCCAACCCCCACTTGGCGAGCGTGGTGGACTATGGCCTGATTCCCCCCGTACTGAAGGGAGGCCCGTGCCTAGCAGTGGGACGTTAAAAAGGACTGAATACATACATACATACAGATAAATTTTAGATGATACCCAGATAGACTATAACACATAGGCTACTGTTAGTAATAAAGCTTGCACAAAAGTGGTGATGATTTTTTTGTAAAAGATGAATGAACGTACATATACAGTAGTTGTTCTAAATGGTTGCTTACTAATAAAATGTCCAGGTACACTTTTTTTTAAATATAATGTTAATATTTGTAATTTTTTTGTATATAGTAACAAATATCTACGATTTAAAAGGGTCATATAATAACCATACTAACTGACATCAAGTGCCGAAAAGTATCGTATTTCCGTAAATAAATTGTTAATTTATTCCGTATCCTGTGAATTAATTCGGTACAACATCCATTTCCTATTCGTTAACCCTTTTGGTCATTAAAATATTAGAGACTTCATTGATATGGCTGCAAAAGCGTGAAAAAAAATGTATATTTGACATTTATGATATTCTTACTAATTCATACTAATATTATAAATGTGAAAGTGTGTTTGTTTATTTGTCCTTATTATACGTCGAAACGGGAGAAACTGGAGATAGAGTACTGGAGAGTAACATAGGATACTACTTCTTGCCGCGGAAGATTATCTCATTCCCACGGGAAAACACGTTTTTATATAACCCAAATAATATTTATGATTAAAATTACTTGAAACTTTGTATTAAAGCTTTTCAATGCAATTTAATAAATACGTGTTTTAGCATTTGTCGATATTCATCCCATAAGGGGGTGAAATAGAGGATGAAAGTTGGTATGAAATCTACCTGTTTAGAGGTTTTTGTAGTTTTAGCGCGAGCGAAGCCGCGGGTTCTGCTAGTTAATTATAATTGTATTAAATTTGACTTCTTTATCATTAATTTATCATTAATTCTATATCTTTATCATTAATAAAGTGAAATTCTTCTATTGCAAAAAAGGAATAAAGTATTTATTGGATAATTCATAACGTAATTAAGTCACATAACTAATCGCCGATTCTAATATAATGTATATTTTGGTGATATATTTTGTACACTGATTCGCTTAAAATTCTATTCTCTACATAACTCTATCTAATTTGCTTGGAACAGAACGCTGTCAGCATTCCTAACATCGAAGAGGTTCTTTTTGATAAACAATATGGATTTTTTTTTCACAATTACTTATTTTTTATAAAACGATAAAAGTTCGTTTCGTATGAAAATATACAGTTTATATATATGAAAATATATATTTTCATATAATTATATATGAAAATATTTAATTTCTTATAATATAATTATAAGAAATAAAATATTTTCTGAAATTCTTAATAATTATACTAATATTTTTACTGTTATGAAACAGGATTATGTTTATCGAAAAAAAATTACTTACCGTTGTTTTCGTATAGTTAAAACAAAAAACGAGTATTATAAAATTAAAGAAAGTTATATATAGACATAAAAGTTATATATAGACTAAAGCTATATATACATATTTAGTAGGTATATATATTTTCGATTCAATAAACGTCTTAATAGTAGTAATTGCTTTTGTAGATAGGAATAGGTCTCTTACATAGTAAGTTTGTATGGGGACAATGTAGCGTCGTATCGACGTAGAAGAGCTACGTCAGACGTAGCTTAAGCGTAGACTAGGAGTAATTGAAGTAAGAATACATGCTCCTTGCATGTACCTTAATTCGTTAATTCACTTAGTGCAGGTAAAACCCATTTTCTTCTATTTTCTATGAAATTTCTCCACATACTTCATTTCGCAAGGTTAAATATAAACAATAAATTTGTACAAGTACAAGTTAAAATAGCAGTTTCCGTTTTTGTTTACTTGTTTGTTTGCCTGTGCATTAAAAGTCTTAAATATTGCGAATATATTTAGTTTCGGTCGGTTGCAGTAACAAATATAATTGATCTCCCCGTATTCACTGTGCGTATCTATATAAAACAATTTAAATTATACACATTTATAGTATAAAATTTACAATTGTAAGATGAATTGGAAAAGGTTAATTAAAAAAATATATAAAAATGCGAGTTCTGTTTAACATTAGTGTTGTCTTACCTTATTATTTTAAAATATTTTTATTTTTGTGTAGTCGGTTTAAATAAAGAAATTGCTTTTATTAATAATATTAAAATATGGTTAAGTGTAATTAAATACAGTAAAGCTATTTTAGATTATGATGTAGATTGATGAAGCTTAAGAATCTATACTAATATTATAAATGTGAAAGTTTGTGAGTATGGATGTATGGATGTATGTCTGTTACTCTTTCACGCAAAAACTACTGAATGGATTTTGATGAAACTGTACAATAATATAACTCATAGATTAGAATAACACATAGACTACTTTTTATCCCGAAAAAATGTACGGTTCCCGTGGGATAGATTTGTTTTTGTTTTTCTAGAGGCAAACCTGAGCGAAGCGAGGGTGAGCCGCTAGTATGACAATAATTTAACTAGTATAAAAGCGTCATAATCAAAATACTGTAGCCGCAAATATTCCCTTCTTTCAAAGTATTACCATTTAATGAGGCCAATATTAACTTTTCGCAAAATGAATTCTAAATTCAATTTTAAGGAAATAATTTTCTTTGGAAATCTCAGACTGGAAGATTTTCTCACAAAACGTGACGTGAGTATGAAAATCTTTAAACACACACTCACTTATAAATTGTGAATATGCATATTGATATTTTACCTTTATTTGCCCGACGAACTGGTCTTTTAAAAATTACGTAACTTTTAAAAGTTGACTTTTTACTTAGTTTGGTTCAAATATATTTTTCTGGTTCATCTGGTATTAACTACACACCACCGTCATTTTAAGTATTTTTCAATGTATCGGCGAACAATGAAACTGGTATTAAATATTATTAAATATAACATTTTATATATTAATAGTTGAATGCTAACTTATTATTTATTATTCTGTCTATTAAAATATTGGTATGAGCATATTCGTTACTGATTAAGAAATGCTATTTTAAAATTTGAAGGCATCTTCATGCAAATAATGTACGCTAATTTGCGATGTGTATTTTACGAATGATAGAGATTGTGTAGGTTTTTTTTAATTTTTTTTTGACAACTTAGCGGATTGAAATCATATCCATATGGTTAGGGATGCTGTAAATATGTGCTGGGATGTGATACGGCGTTGGCTCATCGAAAACTAGTTAGTATGTAGCATAAAAAAATTGAGAGCGTATTTATTGATTATATTTACTGATGTTTTTAACATATTATTATAGTTTACTACCATAAAAGCTAATTACAAAATCTAGATTTTATTTTGCATTTTGGTTTATTTTTTAATACATTTTGTATTAGAAAGGTTAGTACAATGTCTGCTACACAAGCTATTTTGTCTACATAATGTGTTGCTTACTCATGTGAACATATATTATGAGTCACTCTCGAGAATAGCCGAGGGTAGTGGAAGCGCCGTCAACTCCATCCGGGTTCTACGACAAAGTGAACAGGTAAAACAAAGGAAACAAGGGATGCATTTTAAATAATATTTTATAACACTTTTCAACATGTTTAGTAAAATTAAAATAAATTAAAAAATATTTTAAAATAAACGCACGTTATTTCGTACATAGTAAAATACCAAATAAATTCAACAAGTGAATATGTTATTATATAAGAATAGAAATAAAATATTTTATTCGTTTAAGAAATGTCCTAATGAGGGTATGATTATTGTTATTGAAATTCCTAAACCATTTGATGAATTATAATATATATATATTATATTATATATGCTCTCGTTAATAAATGAAGCGAAAATATTCGCTATAGTCTATTTGAGTAAAGAATATCCGTAGAATCGGTTAGAAATGTACAGACAGAAAAATATTATATGGTTTAAAATTTATGCTCAATGATTATGTCAACCTTTAATGTATATTTTCGTACTGCAGTCTCCTCTTTGTGGTACTGGCTTCTGTTTTCTTTTCGACATGATTAATTCTATCAAAGACTGTACATATATTATTATGGATCTATTCAGAATAATTTAGTTTCCTATTACTTATATAATTTTCATTATTATAAGTATTTAGCAACAGCCCATTAGGTAATCATTTTATAAACATTGAATTATACATGTATATTACTTAATTATATTATAACGCATTTTATTTGTAATTAAATTATAAATTTCAATTATTTATTATTCATCTGAATATTATATAATTTCGTACGGTGACTTAATTGTACAAGCGTTTCGTATTCGCATTGACCTCAAAAACATAAAAGTGCTTGACATAACAATAGTAATACATTGTATATCTATATAATAACTGTTTTCTTTGAGCCTCAATTTTATTTACATCTTTTTTTGCAACCCTCCGTATTCTCTAAAAAATGTTGGCGTTATCCTACCTACAAAAAATGTAAGTTTAGCTGTAAATGACACTTTTTCTGTGTACATTTTTTGCTTTATCGGTTTTAAAAACCCAAATTTTTCGTATTCACTGCCTCGCACAGCTTATGGTACTACTCGTAATAATATGGTGGTAATAATAATGATAGCTGTGTAAATATGAAATTAAATGAATGATTATATGTGAGAGAGCACCAAACTGAAAAAAATAATGTTTCAAGTATATTAAACTTTTTTAAGGACATTGTATTATAAAAAGTCAAAGGAAGACGAAAAGAATTAATAAGACATTGTGGTAGTCTCTTTGTGATTATGATGAATAAGATCAACCTAAAATCATATTTAAATACATTTATAAAATGAAAATCAAAATTACACAAATTCTCTCAATTTTATTTTGTAGTATTTTGATCATAATAATCAAGCTATGTTAATAACTTACATAGGTATTTAGAACATTTGTGCTATGAAATCTCGAAGCGCAATTTGAATCAAATTTTAAATTAAAATTCGAATATCCTACTAAAAATTAAAGCCAGTGATAACTCAGCACGCTCATTTGGAAAACTTGAGGGAGTCAAGTTCAAATCCTGGGTCTCCCACTTCGTATAACTGTCATAATGCCATCATGATCGAATCATATTCAATACGATTACTATTTGCTAATATGGAGAAGAAAAATATCGCGAAGAAACTTGTATGTCTGATAGAATCTAACTTGTTATTGAAAGACATGTGACAACTGACAAGTCTGTCAAGGATGACTTGGCGTTGCGTATTCCTTCTTGCATTGAATGAAGGCCTGGGCTCAGCAGTGGGACGATACATGGGCTGAATACAGAACTAAAAATCATACTGTACCAATTATAGTATGGGTAAAAAATTCCTAAGTCTTGAATAAAGAGTCAGAGGGACTATAGAGCTTTTTTTAAATTATTTTTATATAACTAATTTAATTATTTTAACTGTAATCTAACTTTCAAATAATCTGGAGGTTATTATATTATTTTCAAGGTTTGCATAAAAATACAAAATAATAAAATTTTAAATAGCCTATAACAATATCATGATCGTTAATGTTATTTTGCACTTTAGCAACGGCATATTTTAAACGATTTCTGGAATCCTGTTGTGAAATGTATAATATTTTATTGTCCAATCAAAGAAATCTTTACATAATGTAAACGAATAATTGAATCAATGGTATAAAAAGTTTTTTATTTATTGTTAAAGTAGAAAGAAAAATAGTTTGAAACTATAGACATATAGCCTTCAAGTACTCGAAAATCGTCGAAGCACAGATGTAAGTGGGACAAAAGGCACGCGTCGCGGTCGAGGTACGGGTTCCCAAATGGATACTGATTTGGTATTCGGTTCACTTCGCATTCACTTGTAGAGCTCATGCGGGTACACATTTGCTTGAACAAATTGAAAAGTTTTCCATCCGTACAAATAATAAGATTTATTTAAATGTTAATATAGCGATGTTATATGTTTATTAAGATACTACGATTAGTCTATTTACCTAATTTGGTTTAAAAAATAATCAGTTTGTTGAAAATATGTTACTTTATTTTTTTAAATAGTTAATGTATTCAGCAAAGATCTTACAAAAACTCTTACTCGTAAGTGTGCAAACACTTCATTCCACTGTCTTGTCTAAGAACACACAAACAAACCGACAAATAATGCTTCGAATTCATAATTATTATTAGTTAGCCAGTTTTGTAAGTATTAGCTATACTGGTATGCTAATAATAGTACATTGTTATGCAATGCACGTATCCTGAGTAGGTGAGGATACAAATTTTATCATTCTTTTTATTTAACTTGGCTTTGCTGGGTCTAAAATTAAGGTAATGCAGAGATAACAAAACTCTAAGTATTACGATATAGCATACAAAATTCGCTGCCATTAAGCTCTTTAAACAGTCTTTGTATTTTCAAAATAAAGAACATTTAACTCCATTTCAATCAAACTTTAATGCATATATTTATGCAATGCTCTATTCATAAGAGCAGTAAAATAACGCTCGAATAAGGAACAAACAACATTTGTCAGGTAGGATATGTTTTATTCATCGAAATGTAAATTATTTTCCGGCGGAAAGAAAATCTGTCTTCTTTGTTAACACATTTTACGGTAGCCGCGAATCCTTCGGAGAATAAATTTACTTCAGATGTAGTTTTTCATATTATTAAAAAAAAAAATTTCACCCTTTACCAGTTTAGAATTAATAATAAAATAATTATCATAAAAATAAACGTCACAATTATATAGCGAAAATGAATTACATAAATACTTAGTATAAAAATTAAAACAATATTAATAAAATATTTTAGTGACGCCCTATTCATGTTCCGCTTGTGTGTGCATCCCTTTAGATTTCGGATTTAGAGAATGCTCTACACAGTAAATGTACAATTTGTATACTACTATTACCATTATGCTAGGTTCTTGCCAGGCGTCAGCATATAGTCGTCGGCTTATGATATAAGGTTTTAAAAGAAATTATTTTTATTTCTTTTTAAGAGTAATTGTTAAGTTTACGTTATTTATTTATTATTATGAATAAATTATCGTTCGTTCCTAAGTACCTTTTGAATTTTTTTATATTTATATTATATTATATAGAGGCAGCGCTACCTTTTGGCAAATTTTATTACGAACTGTAGCCTATGTTGTATTCCTGGTCCATAGTTTATCTACGTTCTAAACTTCATCCAAATCTGTCATGCTGTTTTACCGTTAAGGAATAACAAATATATACACACATACAAATCGCTTTTGTTCTAGTAGTGCGATGAGAGAGAACATGATGTCTCACCATTATTTTGGATTCCACTAGATAAGGCTAAGACTAAGAACGCAATTCTAAAAATTCTGATGCTATGCTAAAACTACTTGGTAAATATTATGAGTTTGAATAATTATTCAATGATTAAGTTATTATCTAAGATACAACATATTCGGAATAACAATGGGGTCGAACAGTGGGTACAATTTTCCATGAAAATTCCATTACTATGTGGATTCAGGGAAACGAAACTTTTAATAATAATTTAAATATTTATAACATATGAAAAATATTGAATTTAAAAAGAAATAATTATATTGTCTCACTAGCTTTTACCCTCGGCTCTGCATGCGCAGTATAAAAATAATGAATGAAGTTCATACAAACGTCCAACCAATTTTATACCCCCTTACTTAGCGAATAACTACTATGAGAAATTAAATGTATAGCGTGTGTTCTCTTAACAATATGTAGTTCTATGTCAGCTATGTTGGTATGAAATTCAATCACCGATGTAGATGCCAGTATGTACGAGAATACTATTGTGTCTCGAGCAGCTGGGCATTAGAAACTTTAGAGTATGTCAAGAACTAAATATATTTTGTAAAAAGGCTCTTATATTTAACTGAATTGAAAAATTATATAGCTATTTACGCTGGTAATATCCTTTATTTTATGATGATGAATTCGTTTATTTTATGTTTAACTATGATGAACGATGCTTTCACAATTCTTTAATTTAATGAAATTAATGTAAAAAAATCAAAACTAATTAAAAATTGTAAAATTATAATACTTACTTAAATAATAATGATTACTATATTATAATAAATTACAAATATTTTAGTGTATTCTACGTTTCTTTATATGTGGAGGGTGGCATTGGTTACAAAATTCTGCATTAGATCTAATTCGTACCAACATAAACAGCAGTTGCGCTTAGGTACTAAGTGTATATTATTTTATTGTCTCTAAGCTTTTATTTTAACATTTCTACTTATTATAAATCCTCCAAGCATTTGCGGTTCTTTGGGCTAATCTTAAAAAAGTACCAATATCATAATATTTATGAATTAAACTGGAAATAATCTTCTGTTACTATGAGAGAATCTAGGGATGCTAATATCAAAATTGATAGAGTCTAAATTGATGATTGCAAAATAACAGTAAAAGCTTGTGATAGTTTAAACAGCGAGAACCAATCTTTTAAAAACTAATTAAACTATAAATTGAGCACTTAGGTCTGATATAAGGCTAATATATCCAAGACTCTTCAATTATAGTTGGATATTGCGCCTAAGCATTATAATGCACTCTGAAAAGCTCTTACGCTCGTAATACAATGTCGTATGACAGGGTTGCGCATTTACGAGTAAATTCGATTTAAACTCCCTGCCAACAGAGATCAGCCTCGTATTTTTCTTGAATATAATGATAATGCTTATTTTAAACAAGTATTTTTTTTATTTTAGAAATATTTGTTTAATCTAAATATTTATCGAAGTTACATAAGTTTTAATTTGAATTAAATTTATGGATTTAGATCTAAAATAACAAATAGTCTACTCTTAGTCTTGTCTCTAGTTTTAGTATTATAAAGTTAAGTTACAAATATTTTTATACTAAAAACTTTAAAGCTAGAAATGACGAACTCACTCGCTTTAATCTATTATTAATATATATGTATAAAATTGTTATATTCCATACGAACAATATATTTCCGTATGTTAGTGACACAATGGTACATCCCTATTGTGAAACTGTGATGCTTGCTGACAGATCAATCGCATCTAATACATTCAGCTTGAATACACTACAAGGTCTATTATGGTTCATTCTTGGACGAGTATTGATTGGGTCTTACAATTTGAAAACCTTAGATAATGGAACGTTAAAAGTCTTCTTTATATATATATATATATATATATATATATATATATATATAATACCTATATACATTATACGTAACCTTTTCCAGGAATTAGAAATATTTTGTTATATTACTCTGTTGTCTTTATTCATTTAACCTTAAATATAAATAGTTCTATTTTTACAACTAAAATCATATTTTTTTGAAATGAAGAAATTTGTTTTAAGGAAAGCGAGTATTTTTTGGTGTGAAAACATATTTTGATAATGTTATGTTTCAAGTACCCAATATTTTTGCATTATTGCATTTTTGCATTATTCTTTTACTGCTAGTAACATTCAAGGGTTGCAAAAAATCTAGTTAACTTCAGCTATTTGGCGGAATTACGAAAATGCATTTTATAAGTTAAAATCTAGACATTTGACATTTGCTCTAAATATGGCTAGATATCATCAAATTGGACCGTAGGTATAGCAGGCAGATAATAACTTCAGAAGAAATAATTTATGAATATAAAGTCCTTAAAATTACATTTTGCAATATTACATTTATATTGTTAAATAAAATGAATTAATAAATAGCGTTAACAATATTGAAATAATAATCTAGCGTCGAGACACATCGTCTACGGGCTGGCAATAATTAAATTGGTCGAGACGAGTCCACGGATCATTGTAGATACTCTGGGTAACGCTCCAGGCACCTGTTGCTCCTCCTCCCACTGCCTCCCTACACGTAGGGCTGTCAGTTTCATCTTGAAAATATTTTCGAAGTAAGTAAACAAAATAATGGTTTTATTATTACGATATTTTTAAAAACCTATTATTGGTAATGCAGTGTATGTGTTTAGTCAACATTAATATTTATATTTTTATATATGTACGTTAAAAAAATAACATACTGTGTGTAAAAGTATAAATACATTTAATATCGGTTGCAACGGCAACCCTATTAACCGTTTACTCTAAGCGTAGATTAATATCTAGTTCAAGTTTGAGTTGGAAGCGTAAAATGAACTGGACTCGAATTCTAACCTATATTGCATTTCAAATATTCATATAAATATTATACTTATATTAGTAGAGGGCATTACTGGAATGACATTATTATTATGTATTAATTAATTAGTTTAATCATAATATTTATATAAAATAAAAAAAACATTTGAGTGTTGACATTAATTCGTATATGAGATTTATTGTATAGTTTTTCAATTAAGTTAACTGAAACCAATAATGGTAGTGTATTTATTATTTGTTTTAAGCTGTACGAAAACTATTTGCTTTATGATACGTGATATTTAATATATATTTCCATATAATTATGTAGTTTGGTTTTTTATTCCTTAAGGAGTTTTTTAATTAATAAAATATAAAAATTGATCTTTAGTTATTTACAAAAGGATCCTTTTTAAAGAGATCATTTATACTTTTATAAAATTAAATGATACTTTATTTGACACATTAAATAAACAAATTTCCAATCTTAAAATAATACTTTATATGCTCTTTGAAAGTTTATAATACTTTAGTATTAAATGAAGAATATCTTTAGTTATATGAAAGGAAAAGTTTGAGTAAGTCTTTAGAAGAGCTTCAAATAAATCCATATATGTATCTTAAGAAGTATTAAAAACATACGCGTAGTATCTCGTAATATGTAGATACATAAATAAAATATTAAATTACTGTTTTTAAATGAGTTTCTTTACGATAACTGTGAGACAACTGAATTTATAAAATAAAATTGTTTAATAATTTGGCATATTTTTATAATAACTTGAGAAGAAATAATTTGCAAATATTATGCAAAGACGTACTTTTAATTCAAGTTGGAATTGCCGACTCAATTTGTAAGAGTATCCGATCTGTGAGCTTCAAAGGTTGACTTTAAGATTATGTAATCGAGATGTTTCCACGGCCACTGATTACGGAGTTTATTTCGTTATACTTGTCAACTTGCTGAGTGACTTCTTCCGACTTACAGTCGTCTAGCAAATAACAAATGATGTCATATTTGCTTATAAAAAAAGTTTTTTTTTACATTTCCACAATACGTAAATTAAAAAAAAAAAGCATTGAATTTCAAAAGATAATTAATTATTCAGGTGTAATATTATTAAATTACTATATATATATATATATATATATATATATATATATATATATATATATATATATATATATGTATTTGATATATATAGAAATAATTAAATCACTAAAATATAATAATGATAAAGGCGATTAGAAAGTACGTGTAAAGAGCATCTATTATACATACATTGTGCTGTCATTAAATGTTATTAGGTAAGGTAATAGGTAGGTATTTAAAAGAAACAGAAATGACTGAAATGTTACATTTTTTATTATTGATTCACTGTAATATTTATAAAACACTTTTTGTTTCTATTAAAAAGAACAGTTTTTTTCGAGTGATTGAATAGATATATTAAAAATCTGATAACTACTAAATATAAAAATTACCGCTCAAACTTATTCGTATCTTCCTCCAATACGTGACATTAGCAGAATGTATTGCGCTTGTTAACGCAACTCTAAGCCATTAAAGAAAAAAATTCTGACGTTTCTTAATATCGCATGTACTATATTCAAAACAGTTTGGCTTTCTTTGAAAACGAAATAAATCCTTGTATAACGCATAATATATAAAATTTATTTGTGAGCGCAGTGCTTTATTAACACAGTGTAAAAAACATCGTAAGGAAACTGCATGTCTGAAAGGGCCAGAGAGAGGAGAGAGAATCTTAGCAAGAAATTTTCGATAGGCGTGCCAAGTCCACCACCAACATTTGACCAGCGCGGCGTGATAAACTAGAGTCTGAACTCATATCGAGGAAAGGCGCATTCAGCCCAGCCGCGGGGCATTAAATTAATTTAAATTAAGTCATTAGATTATATTATTATATTGATATTATATGCATACATAATATTATTAAATATTCTATATCTAATACAAAGATTGTATCCAAAATGTCAGGCGTAGACAAACCTTAAAATGTCACAAACTAGAATTTATAATGAGTTCTTGATTGCGGTTTGTCCCTTGAGTAGTATGAGTACTTAGTCTCTAATTCTCTCATTGGCTGCTCCAAGTTCCGGGAGATTGACGTTAACGATGTTTTCCTCTTTAGGACTTTGGTTAGTCATGTACACTATTTTACGACGTTAATTGAGTGTTAGTTTAAAAAGTTTCAAATTTAAAAAAAATAACTCTATATAGCTATTTGTGATGATTGCTTATTATAAATTCTAAGTCGATACGGAAAACTGGTTTGAAAAATAGTAATGGTTATTCCATTACTATTTTTAACCGACTTCCAAAAAGGACGATGTTCTCAATTCGTCGGAATCTTTTTTTTAATTATTTTTTTTATGTATGTTCGCCGATTACTCGAAGACACCTGAACCGATTTGGAACCTTTTTTTGTTTCAAAGGGTCTTCCCAGGTGGTCCAATATATATCGAAATTGGTCGAGCGGTTTAAAAAAATCTACAATAAATAATTCTTTAATTGAATATGTTATTAAAAAACTTTCTTCTTACAAATTACCTGCTTATTACGTCTATACTAAAAATGGAAAATAAAAACTAAAAACAAAAACCAACTTCTAGGCACTAAAATGTAAAAAATAACTAAACGGAGGTTTTCATTTAGAATCCTAACCTAATCAGATATTTTCGAAGTCGGTCATTATTTGTAGTTAAGGACTGAGCAAGGTTGCTTATCGCCTAAGGAAAAATAGGAAAAATACTAACACTAGGTAATTCTTTTCATTTTATGGTGCCATCGTCTTTATAAATTCGGCGATCATGAACACCACTTGTACTTTAGATACCGCTCTGAATAAAGAACTAGTACACTTGTTGAACCATTGTTTTTTAGCCAAGATCCTGCTTCGGCCCACATTACCGGTCCTTGCTATGTTTGGTTTTTCATTATATGGCTAAAGTATTCCAATTTTCTTTTCTTTATCTTATATAACAACTCTACTTATTTATTGATACGACTCGATATGGTTACAACTTTTTTACTTTATCTCTCCAGGACAACCTTAAAATTCTCCTGTATATCCATACATCTAAGGAAGCTTCTTACACATCTTCTTACAAATACCCACGCTTCAGTGCCGTGCAGGAGAATATCTTACTATAAAACTAGGTAATGGTGATTAAAGGTATAGTATTATATATTTCATGAACCTTATAGAGTAGACACTATATATATATATATATACCTTTATATACCTTTTATAGAGAAGCTCTATATCTAGAAAGAATCGTTATATTATGTCATAATCAAAGAGAATAGAGTTATTATTCATACTAATATTATAAGTGTAAAAATTTGTAAGGATGGATGGATAGATGGATGTTTGTTACTCTTTCACGAAAAAACGGCTGAACGGATCTATCCAGATATTTGACACAGAGATAGATTATAGTCTGGAGGTTTCTTTTTATCCCGGAAAAAAGTACGATTCCCGTGGGATAGATTTGTTTTTGTCTAGGGACGAAGCCGAAGCGAAGCGAGGTTGAGTTGCTAATACTAATTTAAAGTAATTTTATAATGTTGATTAAATATTATTGATAATTATTAAGAAAGGTCTCCTTTAATAATATTAAATATTGTTTTTGAACTCCGTAATATAGTTTAGTTTTATTAGTAAATTTATTTAGTAACTACTTTAAATTTTAATAATTTTAAAGCTTTCTGTGAAATTTCGTAAGTAAATCGTCTATTACATGCTCATCTGTCTATTTGTTATTATTATATAGACAACAAATGTGATTGTGATGGAAAACAAATTATTATAGCGCCAAAGCTAACCGTTTAACTCAATGTATTTTTGATTGCTTGTCAGGCCACTGGACTCCAATTAACGGAAAATCGATTTCTTGTCAAAGCGTGCGGGTGACATGGTGGTGGTCTTTCTTTACTTAATAGATTAATTTATTTTTGATGGAATATATTTTATTTTTTCTCATATTTAGTAATTGTATTCATTGATTTTGTAGGCAGTGGTAGCCCAATGGTATCGCGCGCGTTTGCGAAATCGAATGAAGCGGGTTCAAATCCCGGGTCTCGCACCTCTGATATTTTCATGTGCGAATCATTGCTAATATGATCAAAGTGAAGGACAACATCGTGAGGAAACCTGCATGTCTGAGAAAACCTAGCAAGTTTTCGAAAGACATGTGTAGTCCGCTAACCCGCACTTGGCTAGCGTGGTGGATTATGGCCTGATCCCCCACCTATTGAAGGGAGACCCGTGCCCAACAGAGACTTGACTAGACTTATGTTCCTATGCCCCCTAGGTGAGGCAGAGAGCGTCCATAGTGCATCGCCATCCCGTTTGGTCTTGAGCTACGCGTTTGATTTCGCTCCAGGTTATCCCGATGGCCTTCGCTTCGCCAATGACTGTCCGTCGCCAGGTCTGTTTTGGACGGCCGCGTATGCATTTTCCTTGGGGATTCCAGTCTAGGGCTTGCCTCGCTATATGGTTTGGATCCCTTCGGAGAGCCCAACAATGGGACGTTAAAAAGGGCTGAATACATATCTACATACAATGATTTTGCACTATCTATAGAACACACATGAATTTCCGTATTTATTTGTAACTTCAAAATTAGCAAACTTTCACACTAAGCTTTACTGCTTATTTAACAAAGAATCAATTTTTAAAAATCACTTTTATTCCTTCGTTATATTATATATTATATACTTCGTTATATATATATATATATATATATATATATATATATATATATATATATATATATATATATATATATATATATATATAATATTTTAGGAACAAGCGGTTTGAACTGTGCGTTGTCTGTCAATGAGCCAGTTAATCAATTTAAAATATTTATAGATAATGAAAATGTAGGCGAAGTCGTAGGTAGTTAACGAATATAGAGTTATACTGTTGTGGAAAAATTAACAATATAAATATAAAACAGAGTAAGACTACTCCATGCAAGGTTTGGTGCAAAATTGATTGAATTTGCGCTTCCAAAATCAAAAAATAAAATGTAAAGGTCTATTTTAACTTTTGTTATTTCAAGGTATTTTCTGAATGCTAATAAAAATTGTACGCGCCCTTTGCAGAGTGTGTGTAGTGACATTTATTGTTATCTGTGTTACGTGATCTATGGCAACCCTGTAAAAAATAGACTTCCATATCCGCACTTACCTTTTTCTAATTAATGGACTCCACGCCGACATTAAATAATTGTTAATGTTAAAAAAGTTAAAATTGTTGATGTAGAATTAAATATTGGTTTTGTCGCTTCCAAATTTGTTTTATTAATAAACAAGTGGCGACCGTGACAGGACGATTAAGTTCCTACATATAAATAGACACATTGGGCCAACCACGTGCCGGTCAATAAGTAGCATCGCAGCACCTGGGCCCAAGAAGCGACTTCCAAGAAAGAGAAACCCTTCAGCATCCAACATCTTACATGGGCAAGCAGCAGCATTGTGGATGTGAATCCACAACACTTCTTCAGTCGACCAACCAGCTAAGTGTCCCTGCCTTTCCCACTACACTTCTAATCAATTCCTTCCAAGTATAGACTCCATTCTGTGTATGCAATAATATAATAATAACCCTCAACAGGTACCTAGCATCTCTAACCAAATTTTACAGGTTACTGAACAAAAGATTCATATAAATTAAATATTCAGTTTTTATGTTTAATAGGTACAAAGGACTACAATTTTCTACAATTACAAGCATAAAGCATATTTATATAATCATAATATATTATAATTTACATCCTAAAACGACAATATAGATACAGTAGTTACATATATAATTCATATCTAAATAATTTATATCTAAAATTTATATCTAAAAGCAAGAGTAAAGATAATTATTAATTAAAGTGTTTCAAATTTATATTATCAATCTATTTGCATTAACATATTATAACTTACATCTAAAAATAAGGATAAATAATTAGTATTTGTATTTTACATATTATTGTTATATTTGTTTTATGTTAGGTATTTTTTCTATCATCCTACATTTATCAATTTCAGAAAACAAAGCTGGCTTGATACTTTCTGTCCCTTCTCCTTATTTAACTGGCTCGGGTAAGGCTACCTGCTTAGATCAGAATATCAGATTCCCCGGAGATTGAAGTAAGGCAATTTTTTATAATTTAGTATTGTTAATGCAAACATACAATCATGTCTGAGGTTAAACTGAGAGAACTTATTTTAAAACGAAGCTCAATAAAAGGACGTCTTACTAAATTTAAAAATTTTATAAATCAATATAAATTATTAACATCTGTAGACGAGGTAGAAGTTGCTAAGTTGAATATTCAGTTAGGTAAGATTGAAAGTTTATGTACAGCCTTTGAAGAGATACAAGGTCAGATTGAGGTATTGAATCCAACAAATTTAGATGAGGAGCTCGAGGAGCGCGACTCCATTGAGTTAGAATTTGCCACTTTAATAGCTACGGCTCAACAATTTCAAACCGCTCAAGCAAGCAGTTCTAAGGTAGAAGTTGGCGGCTCCTCCCATTGTTGCCATGAGCAAACTGGTCTAGGTTTTAGGCCCCCTACATTGCAGATAGGAAAATTTGATGGGAGTTATAACAAGTGGCTTGAATTCAGAGATCTTTATTGTTCACTAGTTCATGATAACAAGTTCATACCTGCTCCGATCAAGTTTTGCTATCTAAACTCTTATCTGGAAGGTGAGGCCTCACGAGTAATCAGTAACCTCGAAGTAACTCAAGCGAATTACAATAAAGCTTGGGACCTGTTGTGCGAGCGCTATGATAACAAACGTTTGTTAATTAAAGGTCATTTAAATTCATTATTGAACTTTGATATTAAGTCAAGTGAATCTGATAAGGTGCTTAGGTCTATAGTAGATAACATTAATAAGAATTTGCGTGCACTTGCAAGCCTTGGTGAGCCCACAACATATTGGGACACTTTAATAATTCATATAGTTTCTTCAAAACTTGCAAGTCAAACTAGTATGAAGTGGGAAGAGTTCAGAAATTCGCTTCCTGACACTCCTTCTCTTGAACAGTTTAATAAGTTTCTTAAAGACCGTGCTGACATTCTTGAAACTTACAACCATCCAAGGTCAAGCGGTAATACAAATAGTGAATTAAATAATTTTAATAAGAAGAAGCGGGCACAGGCCAACGTTTTTGCTGCCACAATATCTGAGCGGATTGAGACTGTTAAGGGTCACGCTCCCACTTGTGAGGTCTGTAAAGGCACACACCGAATTTATGATTGCGAGAATTTTAAAAGTAAAACTATTGAAGAACGACAGGCGCTAGTGACTAATTTAAGGCTTTGCCGCAACTGCCTCCGTAGGGGTCACGACGTATATTACTGTCGCGCGAGATCTTGTCGCAAATGTAAAAGGCGTCACAATTCCTTAATTTGTAGCAACGGTAAACAATCATGCCCTCAGGGCAATGCTGCACCTGCAATAGAAAATGTGTCTCCTCCAGCAGCAGAGCTCACTGTTAACTTAGCTAGAGATAATGTCAATAAGGTTACTCTTCTGTCCACAGCCTTGGTCGAGGCGGTTAATCCAGTTAATAATAAATCTGAAATCGTGCGCGTCTTATTAGACTGCGGCGCGGAGTCTAGCCTCATATCAAAGGGGTTGCAAGATAAATTAGATTTACAGTCAACACCGGTGGAGCCTATTAACTTAATAGGAATAGGCAATGCAACTTCTCACTGTACAAACAAAGTTTGTTCGTTTCATTTGAAATCTTTGCACAGTGACTATGTGGCGAAGTTGACATGTCCGGTACTACCGGAACTCACAGGTGACATCCCAAGGTTATCAATCAATACAAACAACCTCAACATTCCTTCCGATGTTCAGTTAGCCGATACAAATTTTCATAAATCGTCACCAATTGACGTATTGATCGGCGCTGATCTATTTTGGCACATCGTAGGATGCGAACGTCGATCTTTAGGTTCAAACAAACCTTACCTAATCAATTCAGAGTTCGGCTGGATTCTTTCTGGCCCCATTTATATAGGAACTCGGCCCTCTAACTTAAATTGCAATTTCCAAGTTGTAAGTCCTCAAGCAGATAATCTCGACAAGTTGCTTATTCGATTTTGGGAGCTGGAAGAAGCCTCGCCAAAGAAATTATTAAGCCCCGATGAAAAGGCTTGTGAGGAACACTTCCAGGCTCATACAACTCGAGATTCAGCAGGCAGATTTTGCGTGCGCCTACCCCTCAAGGACTCACCTAGCTGCTTGGGAAATTCGTACATCACTGCCAGGAAAAGATTTTTAAACCTGGAGAAACGTTTTAGGGCACAACCCGAGCTCAAGGCTCAATACATTAAATTCATTAGCGAATATATCATGTTAGGGCACTGCACAGTCTTAAGCGGACCACGAGTGGAGCCGTCCTATTTCTTGAGTCATCATGCTGTCATTAAGGAACAAAGCGAATCAACCAAACTAAGGGTGGTGTTTGACGCATCGTGTTCTACGTCGTCTGGTGTTTCAATCAACGACTTGCAATATATTGGTCCCACGATTCAAGACACTCTGTTCTCCATTTTGTTACGTTTCCGTCAGTACCGATACGTCTTGACAGGTGATATTGAAAAGATGTTTCGCCAAATTCAGGTCCACGAAAGTGACCGCAACTTGCAACTCATTCTCTGGAGAAGCGATGAACATAGTCCCCTGCAGACTTTGAGACTCAATACGGTAACTTATGGTTTCGCAAGCGCTAGCTACCTAAGCACTAAATGTCTATGGCGTTTGGGTGAAGAATGTGGGGATGATCTCATAAAGACGATCATCCAACACGACTTCTATATGGACGATCTCTTGACGGGAGCCGATTCTATACCGGATTTGCGTCATATTTTCGATACAGTCGTATCCGTTTTACGCTCAGGTTGTTTTCCACTGCGGAAATTCAAATCTAACGTACCTTCAATTTTCGAAAGTGCCCTGATAGACCCACAAGAAAATTTAACGCTAAGCGAATCTACTAGCATTTTAGGATTGCAATGGAAGCCTTCCACTGATACCTTGAATATCGTGGTAAGCATTCCAGATCAGACAGGTGATTATATAACGAAACGGTTGATACTTTCACATTCATTTAAAATATTTGACCCCCTAGGCCTTATCAGCCCTTGTACAATCCGACCTAAGGTACTCATGCAGGAATTATGGCGTCGCAGCATTGGCTGGGACGAACCAGTACCTTGTGACTTGCAGCAAACATGGGATGAGTTAAAACAGGACCTGAGCAAGTTAGAGTTCGCTCAGGTTCCCAGGTTAGCGCTTTGCGACTCACCTGTTAGCCTGGAGCTACACTCCTTTTGTGATGCATCTGCTACAGCACATGGTTGTTGTCTCTATATGCGGTCCGGCAATGATAATGGACAGGTAGTGGTTAGATTGCTATGCGCCAAATCTAGGGTTAATCCCAGCAAGCCGACTACCATTCCTCGTTTGGAATTGCTTGGAGCGTTACTAGCTGCTCGGCTGTGCAAATCTGTTCTCGAGTCCCTTCGGTGCAAGATTTCACGCTGTGTCCATTGGAGCGATTCTAGCGTAGTGCTGGGCTGGTTACGCACCAACCCTAGCAAACTAAAGACATTTGTTGCTAACAGAGTCATAGAAATCTCCGAGACTACTAAACCAGAAAATTGGCGCCATGTGCCTACAGCCTGCAACCCTGCGGACTTGATATCTCGAGGCACCAGGGCTAGCAGCCTCCTGGATTCTGATCTGTGGTGGTCAGGTCCAGAAATTTTAAGTAAGGCAGAACCCTTTTGGCCAGTCATGGGAGAGCAGGCTGAACGTGAACTACCTGAAATAAAAATTCATTCTGTTCAAATTTCTGAAAATTTAATACCTTTTGAAAGATTTTCTAACTTAATTAGGTTGAAACGTGCGTTTGCGTTTGCTTTGCGTTTAATTCACAATGCTAGAAGCCCTAAAACAAAACGAGTTGGGCCTTTAACAGTCGAAGAATTAGGTCAGTCTTTTACGCAACTTTGTAAATTCGCTCAGCTTCAATCATTCTCGAATGAATATCATGCTTTAGCTAACAGCCGTGATATTTCAGCTCAAAGCAATCTCAAATCGCTCAGTCCTTTTTTAGATAAAGATGGCGTCATGCGTGTTGGTGGTAGGCTAGAACATTCAGAATATGGCTATGACAAGAAGCATCCCGTACTATTACATTCAAAGCACCACTTATCAGATCTTATTTTTCGGTATGAGCACATTCAACACATGCACGCAGGTCCTCAGTTATTATTGTACACAGTACGAAATTATGTGTGGCCGTTGGGTGGAAGACAGCTGGCACGCCGAACGGTACGCAACTGTGTAAAGTGCAGACGTTTTCAAGGAAAAACAGTTACACCATTAATGGGCCAACTTCCGGCACAACGCACTATGCCAGCATTTCCTTTTCAAACAACTGGCGTTGATTTTGCAGGTCCGTTTACTATTTTAAATCGCAAGGGTCGCGGATCAAAGACTTCCAAATGCTATTTGTGTCTTTTTATTTGCTTCAGATATAAATGCGTTCACTTAGAAGCAGTAACCGAACTTTCTAAAGAATCTTTTATATTAACGTTACGTAGATTCATTGGGCGCCGGGGTAAACCTCTTGAAATTTATAGTGACAATGGGAGGAACTTTGTCGCTACTGCCAAGGAGCTCGCTAGTTTTTTAAAAGACGGACCAAACCTTGTATCTGACTTTTCCGCTGTCGAACAAATTAAATTTCACTTCATCCCTGCCTACGCTCCAAATTTCGGGGGCTTATGGGAAGCAGGTATCAAGTCAGCTAAACATCACATAAAGCGCGTTGTAGGTAGTTCCAATTTAACTTACGAGGAGTTTTCCACTTTGCTTGCACAGGTGGAGGCTATACTTAACAGCCGACCTCTTTGTCCCATATCATCCTCTCCTGATGACCTCCAATCCCTTACCCCAGGGCACTTTCTGATTGGTAGGCCATTAACGTCGCAGCCTGACCCGACACTTGAGGCAGAGAAGGCATCTAACCTGCAGCGTTACGCGCGAGTGGAGCAAGCCCGCCAGCATTTCTGGAGACGCTGGCAAAATGAATACATCAGTGAGCTGCAGCAGCGCACGAAGTGGCGCACCAATAAGAGCAACATCCTACGGGTGGGTGACTTGGTTCTTCTGCAGGAAGAGAACTGTCCTCCCCTGCATTGGCGGTTGGGACGTGTGAAGCTCCTGTTTCCGGGAATAGATGGAGTGGCCAGAGTAGCGGAACTCTCCACACAAAAGGGAGATGTACGCAGAGCTGTAACAAGGCTCTGCCCTCTGCTCTGCGAAGAAGAAAACGTTCAGTAATACCCAGGGTATTCCAGCGGGGGGAGTTCTGTACGCGCCCTTTGCAGAGTGTGTGTAGTGACATTTATTGTTATCTGTGTTACGTGATCTATGGCAACCCTGTAAAAAATAGACTTCCATATCCGCACTTACCTTTTTCTAATTAATGGACTCCACGCCGACATTAAATAATTGTTAATGTTAAAAAAGTTAAAATTGTTGATGTAGAATTAAATATTGGTTTTGTCGCTTCCAAATTTGTTTTATTAATAAACAAAAATGTTCTTCCATTTTTATTATGAATCAACATTATTCACCACAATTTTAAAAGTGCCAGTCAGCGCGATGTCTTGTGAGTCATGAAGTGCTCAGCAGAGCAGTAAACGATCTAAGATGGCAGCGGATCCTCAAATCTCCCTGGTTGTTAAGTGTTACAAAAGTATTCAATTGATAGTATAAAAATAATTTTCTGTTATGGCTTAAATATAAGACAATAGGAGAAATTAAAATCAAGTTATAATATTTATTATAATCAAGTTATAATAATTAAAGGAAAGTTAGATAATTCATAAACACGTGAAGTAACATTTCTTTGGAGAGCTAAACGCTCAGTGTGAGTTGTTACCAAACGAGGATCCACCATAATGGTCACGGTGGGCATATCTACAACCTTAATTGAGTTTCATATACTAATGTTATACCCACTGCCTTCATAAATTAAAAGAAAATTTATACATATACTGCTTACTGGCGACTTTTCCGTTAAGCGTAAATACCGCGAAGAGATTGTTTTCTATTCTACGCAGACCATTTTTTGAGGACTGGATTCGTGTTTAGTTGTTGCTAAAGTACGCTTAAAAATAACTATTAGTGACTTATCCTCGCATCGTACGTGTATTTCCCTCGGTACCTTTTGTACTTTGATAGTATTTACAGGCTCCGCTAGCTTTTGGAAAATTTTATTAACAGACCCTGTGTGTTACCAGGTCATAGTCTATCGATGTTCTACGAATAGGTAAATTTCATACAGAACTTACCTCTGGTTTCTGTGTTAAGGTGTAACAAACATAGAAACATATACAAACTTGTGATATTTATAAAAGCAGTGTAGTTGCAATTTTCTAATTAAATATTTAATGTTAAAAAATCTGTTATTACAGAAAGACCGTCATAAAATATTGCAATAAATTTAACAAAATAGACAAACCGACTTTTTTAATTAAACATTTATGTTGGTGGTTATAAAATGGCCGTAAATCCTAAGTTAAGCTTTTTCATCATGTTGTCGTAAAGTTTCGCATTTAAAACGTGACCGACGACAGTATGTATGACTTTCGTAATATAAGGAACGCTCTTCTATGGGACTCTTGGGCATATCTATACATATTTAATAAAATTGTAACTAAGCCGAATCTGTACATTAAATATTTTTTGGAAAATTTTATTGAAATACACTTTATTATCGATACAGAGGGCGAATCTATAGTTTTTACAATTTTTGTCTGTCTGTCTGTTACCGCATCACGGGAAAACCAATGGGTACATTTTGATCAAATTTCATATAATGATAACTGGTTATCCGGTTCAACATCTAGGATACTTTTTACTACTGAAAAATATCTCATCTCTGAGAAATCTATCCTAAAAGTTAAAACGTAAGTAGGGACGAACCCGAACGGGGCGAGGGTGAGTCGCTAGTATGATATATATCTTAACACTCTTTGTAGGATATATTGATACTTTGAAATGTGACTTGAAGGTTGTAAAAGTTCTCATTTTTTTAGTACTGTCATTATTGTTTTTTTCCAGCAAGCAAACTTAATACTTTTACGTTTTTTATTAATTGAATCTTTTTCTTAATATAATTAGTAATATGTTTATAATAAATAATGGTACCAAAATTAATATAACAAATGTTACATATTTAATATCCTTTTGTAAATATTGCCTGAAATAAATTATTAATTTAAAAAATAAATAAAAAAATAATTACAATTTTAAAAGCTTTCAAACAATAATTAGACTTTTTATTTTATCTTTTTACTTTATTTTCATGTTTTAAGTAGTGTATAAGGAGTGGGTATTGAGTGATATCTTAGTTGAATTTTATCTATACCGATCAATACGCTCGCGGCAGATATAATATTATAGGAGAAGGGCCGAATATGGAATACATAAACAAATTCTAAAAAAATCAGTACAAAAGTTTTATTTTAATCAGTTTAATGGTTTACAATTAAATGCAGTTGTAATTAATCTTGAAAAGTAATAATGAAATCAACAAATAATAAACACTTTCCGTAATATTATTAACTAAAATAAATCAACCAAAAAATTGCTTCTCAAAAATGTGATCCTATTATGGAATACCCTATTCCATAATAGAATCACGTCTCGTTAATTAAAACAAAATAATAAAATCAACCCTGCAAGCAAAAATCACAAATAAAATCTGCATATTCTGATCCGGACCACGCAACGTGACACCACTGTCTACAGGCAATACACCGAATCCACTCTTCTCCCTTTTTGTCTTCACTGAAAAAAACAGAGCAATAAATGCACCCAGCGTCAGCATTTGGATCGTACGGTTGAGTAACTGCGGGCTTATCGTCACTATAACCATTAGATAAAGATCGTATTTCTATCAGAAGATGATTCAGACTTCAACACTGGTTTCTACATTCGCTTGTTTTTCTGACAGCCTCTCTCGATGATGGCTGTTGCTATATGAAAGACATGCGCAGCTCTCTTATAACCCATGATTGTTTGGGTTTTCACCGCTTCCATATTGGTTTTGTTTCAGGCTTTTCGGTTTTTTACTGGCGGATCCATGTTGATCATGAATATATTTGTAAAAGATAGAAATAGTAATAAGTCACCACATTAAAAACTTACTTACGTTGAGATCCTAATATGGACTAGTATTCCATATTAGGAACTCGACGATATTCCATATTACGAACAATATGATGGCGGGAGGAAAAAAATATAACTTTTTTTTATTATTAAATATTCATAAAATAACAATACCATTTAAAAACTACATACTTCGATTAGATACTCACCAACTTATATCGAAATATTCATGTAAGAATAATAAGAGAACATATACGTAAAGCTTACGTAAATATCCAATGGATGTTTCGTCAACAGTGTCACGCACTCTTACTCGCATCTAGTGCTGCCAAAAGCCACACTCCCACTGGCCGTCGAACGCGGGTAGCGAGAGAGATACTATGACATACGTCTAGAATATTCGTGGCGCTTAGTTTTAGAAATATTATGGTGTTCCATATTAGGAACGTATTCCATAATTGGTACTTTTCCTATATAGGCCAAAGGTTAAAACGTACTTCTTGTATATTTTATAAGTCATATTACGGACATTTTTAGTAGTAGATAGCCAAAAATTATAGTATTATTAAAAAGGCCTTTAAGTAAAAATATAAAAGTGCAACGCATGAAACTGCATTTGAAAGGCCTTTGTGTCAAAAGTCTGCGTAGAAGAGAAAGGAAATTGATTGCATATTGCCTTCTTTTTTTTATGAATGACTTTATTATTGCAATAGTGCAAAAAATATTTGATAAAATAATGTTGATATTTCTAGCGTAAAAATATCTTAATTAATATGGAAAATTCGACGATTTTCCGAGAACTTTATTTTTATAACTGGCCACCCGCTAGTGGCTTCACAATATAAACGGTTAGTTCGAAATTGTTATACGTATTCAAATATCCAAGGTAAAAGGCCCAGTTGATGTGTTACAATGCCCTTTAGCAGTGTGCCATAGCAAATTGAATAGCATGAAAATATTTTTTTTATTTATTTTTTTAAACAAACTTTAACAATTTTATTTATCATCTCATCAAAGAAAAAAATATTTTATTAGTAGACTAGCATTGCCCGCGGCTCTCCCCGCATTCAGATGACCAAAAACCAAATTCTCAGGTTTTACAGTTAGTACACTCTTACATTACAGTTTTTGTATTTTTTTTTCTCAGAAATGAGATATTTTCCCACAGTAAAAAGTATTCTATATGTTGACCCGGAAAACCAGCTATCATAATATCAAATTTCATAAAAATCTCTCCAGTGGTTTTTCTGTGATGTGGTAACAGACAGACAGACAAAAAATTTTAAAACTATAGATTCGGCCTCTGTATCGATAATAATGTTTATTTTAATAAGATCTTCCAAAAAATATTTATCAGATTCGGCTCAGTTACAATTTTATTATATGTATAGATATATATTAAGAATCAGTATCGATCTTCTCAAAACTTGTCGGAAAATAAAATAATTAAGTTTGGCTGAGTATTAAAAGGCTTTGTCAGTTTGTTAGAGACCTGTTGCGCACTCACACATGCATATAATATGTATGTAGCTTTGTGATACAAACGCGGGGTAGTGTATACAGTTTATACGCGGATAAGTCTATCAAATTTGTTTTATTTTCATTTTAGTTTAGTTAAGTTCGTTTAATAACTATCATTGCATTCACGCTACTTGTAATGAAACCTATATCTTTTTTGATAAATATATTTGTCAGGTGTATATCTTTTCATGTGTGTATTTATGAGAGTTACTGCGAAAAGTTAACTAACATGAGAACCATTTTTACTTAATTTTTTAGCATTGGTTTCAATATAAGGAATGTACGTTGAGGTGTATGTTCCTGCTGTGCCCAGGAGTGGGATGTTAAAAAAGCCATATATGTCATATCACACTCTCACATATATATACTAAAATATATAAAGCTATGTAAAATTTTTAACTAGAAATGAAAAAGAATAAACAAGGTATTTCCACGCTGCATACCTCTCTATTGTTTTCCAATGCACAAAAGTGAAATGGCGAATAAAAATTGAATTTTAAGTAATAGAAAATTTATTGTTCTGTATTTTTACTTCATAAAAGTCTAGATTTTTGATTCGTAAAAAAATTGACCCAGATATGCGGCTTAAATATAATATGTAAGCCAAAATACACAAGTATTTTTTTTATTTAAGTTTTGAAATCTTTGATACGAGAACAATCTCGTATCAAACATTTCATGAATAAATCAAAATAGCGGTTACTGATTGCTGTTTTGAAAGAAAAAGGTTTGATTCTTATAAATAAAAACTTAAAATTTACATTAGTGAATAAATTTAACAAGTTGCTCTAGAAAAATAATTTAGCAAAGCATAAACCTGGTAAAATAAGAGAGTTGTAAGTTTGCTCAATGCTATCTACAACGGTGGAAATTAAAAAAAAGACATTAATCAAGTTCGGCCTCTTTTGTTGGTTGTTCGGCTAAGTACTGCTTATTAATAATGGACTGTACATTTAAACTGAGTTTTCAGAATTTTATTGACTTAACATTAAAGCGACAATTTCTTTTCGAATTCCCAACTTTAAATATCTACGCAATTAATTAATCAATGCAATCTGATAAATATATATTACTAATATGAATGTATTCAGACCTTTCTTAACATCCCACTGCTGGGCACGGGACCGGGATTTGAACCCGCTTCACTCAGTTACCCAAGTGAGCGCATTACCACTGCCACAAATATGAATAGTGGACTACTATTATTAATACGTACTATCTATATATGCTAAAATACTCGTACTATATTATTAGAGGGAGATATTCTAAAGTACCACAATCAGATTATGAAATACCAACTTAAAAATTAGATTAATACAGTTTTGAAATTTGCAAAGTCTTTATTAAGAGGAGCGTTGCTATACGTCAAGTGGTCCACAATTCCTTAGGGGCCATTTATTTTTCGTTCAACTAACTTGTTGAGTAAATTCCTGCCACACTACCCTAAGCGATACTTTGGACATTGATTTTCTTAACTTTCCTCATCTTGTTATAAATAAGCTTAAAGCGTAGAAAATTTTATTCAACGTAAACTTTTAATGGTTTTATCTACAGAAGATATAAATCTCTTAGATAAGTAACTATGAATCTTATGATTATATTAATGACATGGCATTTTCGAAAAACTATTATAAATGTGAAAGTTTGGATTTGGATGTTTAATACGCAGATGGACTATGACCTAGACTAGCACATAGGCTACCTTTTAGGCACCTATTATTTAGACCCACCCGATCGAAGTGAGGATAAGTCGCGAGTAAGTTAATAAGGAATATATGTATATTACATACGTAGAATAAATCCAAAATATTATTTTATTTGCAATATCCTGATTATTCATCCTTTATATTATAAGACTTATGAAAAACGTTAAAAAATTTTTGTCATCATATCTGAATAGTATTAAGTACAATTTGTTAACCAGAAAGCCTTTTCATTAATTTTGTTTAATCTTTCAAGTGGTACAATAAATTAAAGATACCTAGAAAACCTGCACAGACATTTAATATTAAAAATAACTGTGTTTTTATTGTTAAGTAATAGCTCACCCTTGCTTCGCTCGGGCACGTCCCTAGGTACGGTTTAAATTCATATAAATAGTTATTAGCCAGCGTTAGCCATATATATTTTTTTGTGAATTTTTCTGAGGTTTTAATAGTTGTTCTGCTATTCAGGGCGGAGACAAATCCAACAAATCAAAGATCATAAAAATCGGTCCAGCCGTTTTTGAGTTATAAATGGTGTAACTAACCCGACTCTGTATTATATATGTACCTACATAGATTAATTATATTAAGATAGAATATACATAAGGTATAGGAAGAATAAAAAAATAATAATTAAAAAAACGTATTTCATCTTCATATAGAAATTATTTAGTTTAGTTATATTTTTTTAAACATTAGCTTAAGAGAAAAATATTTGTGAAAGACAACTAGACAGAGACTATCGACCACTAAGTGCGAGGAATAAAGCGCTATTGCGCTTATTGCCATATTTAGTTTTTAAACGATATACGAGTATACATATATTATATATTTATTTTATATCTACATGTTCAAATAATTCAAACATAAATTTAATTTTAATATTATAATAACGAGACTGAACAACAGATGTTTCTGTACGCTTCGCTGAATATGATGGTCCATATACGGTACAAGTTTGCTTGTAAAAGCTTATTACTTATGTATAATACGATTGCGTTTATATGAAATAATGGATATATGATGTTATATTATCTATCGACAACTAACCATAGGAAATCGAATATGTAATTTAAACATTGAGATACTGAGCATTGAGATTTATATACGCCTTGTTTTTGCTCATGGTTTCGCTCGCGTGTTAAGCGGATAGTGAAAAAAAGTGAAAGTTTAGCTTATATCTGATCCCAGGATGCTCGCGTGTTAAGCGGATAGTGAAAAAAAGTGAAAGTTTAGCTTAAATCTGATCCCAGGATGCAAACTATAGTCCTTGCCAAATTTTATCGAAATTTGTTCAGCGGTTTAAGCATGAAAAGATAACAGAGACAGTTACTTCGATATATTTTATAATATTAGTATGGAAGTATGAATTCACGAGCATTAAAGAATTTATACCACCTGCCAACATACGTTTGTTTGAAATTGAGCCTACTTTTGCAATACATATATGTAATTTCATTGAAATATGTCCATAATGGAAAGGTAACAAACAGACAGATACAGACAAAAATAGTCTATATCTATGTTGGGGCCTATAAATTAATTATCTTTATATAAAAAAGTCCCTATCGATCGATAACTGTTGAAAGAAGGGCAAAACAAAGTTTTGCATTTATATTTAACTAGCAGAACCCGCAGCTTCGCTCGCACTAAAACTACAAAAAAATCTCTGAAAGGGTAGTTTCATATAAACTTTCTCTCCCTGTTTTACCCCCTTATAGAATGAATTTAGAAAAATGCTAAAACACGTATTTATTTAATTTTTATGAAGAGCCTTCATACCAAGTTTCAAATAATTCTGATCGTAAATATTTTTTAGGATTGTATTATAACGTGTTTTCCCGTGGGAATTAGATAATCTCCCGCGGTAGCCTATGCCACTCTCCAGCCCTTTAACTATCTCCACACAAAAAATCACGTCAATTGGTCACTCCGTTTTGACGTGAAAGAAGGACAAACAAACGAACACACTTTCACATTTATAATATTAGTATGGATATGAGGTTATAAACCAACCGTAGAGCATTGTTTTCCGTCACATTTCCTGTTTGTATTATACCTGCAAATGCTCTACTATAAGTTATGAAAAACACGCTTTGCTTTTCAGCATATATTTTTACATAATTTTATTTATATTTACTTCTTACAGAATCTCATTACGTTTGAAAGACGTTTGTGTATAAAAGAGACGTGAACTTTAATGCATATAACGACTCAGTGAGTTCGTAAAAAGGTGCTTTCAATATATGGTTCGATATAAAACTTTCCTAAGCTTTAGTAAATAATATTAAAAGGTAATTGAATGTATTCCATATTCCCGGAGAAGTTCTTTAGCAAACTGTTGCCTTTCACAACTTTTATACCGATCTATTTGTTTCTCTCGAAAGCTTATCGATATTTATAATTGAAAATCAAATGCGTACAAATAAAACCCGGGCAGTTAATTATAAAGACGCTCTGAGAGCAAATTAAATGAATTAAGCCTCTGCCTTTACCAATTGTGACGTTATATCAATTCATTGGTAGGTATTAATTTGAAATGTATATAATAAAACCTGGGGCTTTTAATTTTGAACGTTTGGATCTGATATTTATACTAATATTGATATTCGTTAAGTAAAATTATAAATTTACTCATACAATGTTGTTTTACTTATATATAAAATATAAAACATCGGAAAAATTCACGAAAAAAAATTTACTAAATAAATCTATTCCATACTAAGCGTCAAAACGTACTTAGAGACAAACCTGAGCGAAGCGAGGGTGAGTCGCTGGTATAAGTATATATATATATATATATATATAAATATATCTCTCTTTGCAATAAATTAATTTAATTCATTGCTCTGTAGACTCTATGTACGAGTATAAGCGATGGAGCTCTAAAAAGAACTGTGACTCCATTGCTCCACGAAAGAAAGAAAAAAGTATAAAAAACATATAGGTTATAATATTAATATTATGATAATAATAATACTAGGCGCAGGCTACGGGCCTCCTCTTAATATATCTCCATATCAATAATAGTAAAGGCAGTGGTAGCCCAGTGGTAACGCGCTCGCTTGGAAAACCGAGTGAAGCGAGTTCAAATCCCGGGTCTCGCACTTCTGATATTTTCATGTGCGAATCATTTCCAACATGATTACCACTTGTCTTAACGGTGAAGGAAAACGTCGTGAGGAAACCTGCATGTCTTAGAGAACTTAGCAAGTTTTCGAAAGACATGTGAAGTCCGCCAACCCGCACTTGGCCAGCGTGGTGGACTATGGCCTGATCCCCCTCGTGTTGAAGGGAGGCCCATGCCTAGCAGTGGGGCGTTAAAAAGGGCCGAATACATACATCAATAATAGTATAAATAAATGACGGGGTATCCATATTCTACCAACTTCATCTTTACTGCTTACTAATCTTTTAGGCGTTTCAAGACTCAAATAATAAAGTATAGGTACAATGCTCAATAAAATTTAATAAGGGAAATCACAATGTTATAAACTTGAAACGGTAATTCTAATAATTTAATAGAGCAGTCAGGTTCTCGACACCGATCATACTTCAATGTCAAAACACAACTCTTTACGATCCACCATGGTCAACCACACAAATTAAAGGAACGTCAAGATGGCGTCTCAACCCCGCTCGAGACGTAGCCCCTGCTCTTATTTTGAATTTAAACGAAATAAAAACTAAGCTAAGTAACACAGTGACTTTAAACAATAATAAGGTTTTTATTCTAGCAGAAAAAGCTAGCTAAATACTCCTGTGATATATATATATATATATTGAAATTAAAACCGTTGTAAAAATATAAGGTCACAATTGGACATGAAGGCTTCGCGTTTTATTCATTGTACTAGTGTGTTAGTAGTATTCATGTTAAAAATGATTTGCCCATGAATACATGGGAATGTACCCGCATCACCGTGTTTCCTTAACGAGCATGTTACTGATACAATAATAATTCATATTATTACTCGTAAGTAAGAATTGCGAGTATATTATGTCAAAATCTAACAAATCTAATTAGACATAAGTACATTAAATTTACACCGTCATTGATATTGGAGAAACGTCTCTTGATATAATTGGTGATTTCAATTTTCTCATCTCACAACAATGAGTCTTGTTGCTTAGACGTTATTTGATCCATCTCGGGGTTTATTGGCTGTTTATATCCCAGAATAGATAAAACCTCAAGGGGAGAATTTCGCACGCACATAAAGCGGGTTTTTTGTAAGTGAGAATTGATTGCTATATAACATTTTAACGAGTGTTTTCATTGCTCAAAAAGAATTTTATTATTTATTTTAATATGACCATTCAAAGTGTAGTGGACATTTAGTGAATGAATATTTATTTATGTATTTTTCTATTTAAGTTTCCACAAATAAGAAACACATAATTATAGTAGAAAACATTAGGCTAAATTAAGCAAAAAATTGACACATAAATATACGGTATACACATATAAAATTAAATATACTATAAACACAATTTAAAATATATGAAAACATTATGAAAATTATTGAATAATATTATTACTTAATTTCTTGAAATTTATAATAGAACAGTTCATTATATCTATATGGTTAAAGTGAGAATTATAATCACGACATGTAAAAAAATATGTAAGAAAAATTTATAAGCAAATTTTGTTCTGGTGAAAGGTACATGGAATTGATTTCTTTTACGTGTGTGAAAGCTTGGACATCTTAAATAAATATTACCCAAATGATATGGAGAGTCGATAAGGTTGTTAAGTAATTTAAATAAAAATAATTGATCTTTAATTCTGCGACGATTCAATAGAGGCTGAATAATAGGGCACCTTTGCTGGAGGGAACAATTTCTAAAGGTCAAATGCTTGATAAACTTACCCTGGACTTTATCAATGGCCTCGATACTGGACCTATATTGTCACAATATAATTTGAGTATCGAGATATTTCGAGATAATGTCGAAATTTAGGAGCAGAGCAATTATACATAAACTGACTCGAGTGGAGTCGTAGCTTAATCTATACATATAATAAATTTGTAACTAAGCCGAATCTGTACATTAAATATTTTTTGGAAAATCTTATTGATATAGACAGTATTATCGATACAGAGGTCGAATGTATAGTTTTTAGAATTTTTGTCTGCCTGTCTGTTACCGCATCACAGAAAAACCACTGGAGGGATTTTGATGAAATTTGGTATGGTGATAGCTGGTTATCTTTTTACCGCGGGAAAATATATCTTATTTCTAAGAAAAAATACAAAATCTGCAATGTAAGAGTATACTAATATGAAAAACCTAAAAATTTGGTTTTTGGTCATCTAAACGCGGGCGGAGCCGCGGGCAATGCTATATATTATATAGCTATAAAATTATAAATGAAGTTTAATTATTACGAGAGACAATAATGCATTGGTAATAAATATGCTCAGCCCATTGTAATATTCGTTTAAAGTACATTGTAATATTCGTTTAAGTTACTTCAATTCACCGAAATGCTTGAGTTGTACATTCATTGTCATTCAAAGCGTTCGTTTGGTATTTTTCATGAACCCATAAAAAGGGTTACTGTTTGTTTCAAATTACTCCTGTCTATCGTAACCATAACGTACAACATGTTACAATAACATGATCTTATTTATTATAGCTATGTCAGCAGTAACTGCGCTTAACAACACTAGTTGTAATTATAGATAAACGGCCTTGAGTGATATGAGTAATTATACTCGTAGAATGTACATCTCATACCATTATACTTGTAATATATTATTATTAGGACAGGCAAAGATCTTTGAATTTTATATTTGTCTTTTTTAACGTTGGGATGAATTTATGCTTACCTATCAATAACCATATACACCATATAACCACGAATTGTACATACGTGGTTATTTAACGACCGGCTAGTAAAGTTTGTACTACTCACTAAAACCCAACGGAACTTTCCTCGTCATATCGGGGCGTCGTGGTCACGGTAATGTTTATGCATTACATTACTGTGTCGTGGTTCTTGCGAGGCTGGCATATCGAGGCAGCTTAACCGACCTCCACAAGAACAAGGGAGCTGCTCTCAAGGTCTAAGCAGCTTTTAGCGCAGTAAGTAAAAGAAATAACCCACAACCCTCCAAGTGTATTATTTGGATTTACGCCCGGCCGGATTGCCGGATGCTACTGATAGCACGACAAAATAAACACAAATGCGAGTAGGTCTATATTTTTGCCTGACATTTATAAATATAAATAATTATGCTATAATTCCATATTCATACTTTAATATTATAAATGTGAAAATGTTTATGTGTTTGTTTGTCTTTCTTTCCCGTCGAAACGGAGTGACAACAGTGAAGACAGTTGTAGAGCTGGAGAGTAACATAGGCTACTTTTTATTGTTGGAAATCATATTTTTCTTAATCGTAAAAAATCGTATTTATAATACAATTCAAAAAATTATTTCTGATCAGAATTACTTGAAACTTGGTATTAATGCTCTTCAATACAAATAAACAAATAGATGTTTTAGCATTTTTCGAAATTCATCCTATAAGGGGGTAAAATAGGGGATGAAAGTTTGTATGAAACCTAGGCACCTACCTTTATATCATTATAAAATAATATATTTCAGTTCTCTAAATAAAATTTTGTTAAGTTGTATAACAGTGTAAGCCCGTGTAAACTTTTTTAATTTGGAAATAGCAAAAATTAATTGCTTTACTGAAATGAAACAATATTTTACTTTAGTAATGTCCACTTTTTGTACTTTTTCTACAATATATTTTTAAGTATGCAATTCCAAACTACAAAATTAAATTGGTATTCCTCATATGACGATGAATTGTCATTTTTGTTATATTTTTTTATTTTGCCCCCAAATTAAGTTACTCGTTTGTCATTTATTCTATAATAATAAAAATATCAAACTTCTCCTGTACAGTGGACGGACCAACAGACGTATATAGTAACAAGAAATATAAGGTCCCATCATTACTGAGTACAGAATGAGTTACAAAACATTTTTTTATTTAATTGTAAGGTGTTGTTATTTAGTTGACGGGACTATTTCTATTCTATTCCAAATTAAAGCATAATTTTGTGACAGACACTGTCTGTAACAAGTATAATATATTTATGTCATATAAAAACTAGTTTTATTTAAAATACAAAAATATATTTTAATATTCTCTATTTCTACTTGCTCTAAAATTTATGTACTATATTTTTTGTATTACAAGAATCCTGACCAAGGAAACAACTTCACAGCTCAATTCAGTACATTCATTCAAAATCATTTTTGACGGTAATAAAAATGGCTGCGCGCTCGTAAATACCCTGGATTGTTTTTGTGACCCTCTTAGCTTAGCGAGTCTCGGTATAGATACTTAACAATTTGCGGTACACTTAAAATGTTGCTATTGCAGAATTGAATGCCTGAGTTAGTGGAACTAGAATTGAAGGTACTGGTAAGTGAAGTACTTGATAGTCAGTAATTATTTGTTCCGAACTGTATGACACAGCTGTTGTAATTTAACATAATTTCTCACATCTTTCACATTTTTCTAAATTCTTAGCTTGTTGCCTTTAGCGTATTTCTGAAAAAACTAGCGACTTACCCTCGCTTCACTCGGGTTCGTCTCTTGGAACGTTTTACGGTTAGTATGAAATAGACTACATATTATATGATTATAGCTTATAGCCTATCGCAATAAATGGACTATCTTATGCAAAAAGAATTTTTCAAATCGGATTAGTAGTTCCTGAGATTAGCCCGTTTAAAAAATCTTTGCCTCTTTATAATATACTTGATTCCCACTAAAAACTTTCATTCTTATTTTCACCCCATTAAATGATGATTTTCGAGATAAAAAGTATCCTATGTCCTTCCCAGGGTCTCATACTATCTTTTTACCAAATTTCATCTAAATCAGTTCAGTAGATCCAGATATTACCCCTACAACGTCACAGACTCACAATTTCACAATTTCACAATCTTTACCTCTTTATAATATTAGTATAGATATACTCGTATATCTCTTAATAGTATAGATGTGTCCTATATATTTTTCACAATATCGATTTTGTTTAGTTTTCCTTTTAAGCTTAGCACATAACGGGTTTTTACTTCTTTTTATTCAGAAGTAAACGTATTGTATTTTTCTTACCTTTGTTTCTTGTACAATATGTTAAGATATACTGTTGTATGAAATGAAATAAGATGCCTTTTTATTCATTGCTTTTGTACTCCAATAACATATTATTAATTATATAATATATATACATATATATATATATATATATATATATATATATATACATATATATATATATATATATATATATATATAAGTAAAAAGAAAAATCAAAATATTCTTTCAACTTCGCAGACGCTCTTGGGATTGCGAGCAAAATATAATAAATCAGCACAACTAAATATCACTCTACGTTCAACAAGTTTTGTTTCTTGCTAACAAATAAATGTGAATGTATGAACACATTTTAAACTGACAACTAATTTGATTTAGTATTCACTATATTAATTTATTAAGATGAGTTTAAATGTAAACTTTCATCCCTTATTTTACCCCCTTATGGAATGAATATCAAAAAATGCTAAAACACGTATTTATTTAATTTTATTGAAGAGCATTAATGCCAAGTTTCAAGTAATTCTGATCAAAAACATTTTTTTTGGATTGTATTATAAAGTGTTTTCCCGTGGGAATTAGGTAAACTCTCGCGGTAAAAAGTAGCCTATGGCACTCTCCAGCCCTCCAACTATTTCCACACAAAAAATCACCCCGATCCATCACTCAAAAGGACAAATTCAGAAGGACAAACAAACAAAGAAACACACTTCCACATTTATAATATTAGTATGGATTTAAAAAGAGCAACTGTTGAGTTTCTCATTGGCTCTTCTCAGCAGAACTGCTTTCCGAGCCGGTGGTAGATTCCTCATGGACTGACTACACTGACATTTAATTTAAATTAAAAATTGACGATTCTAAAGTGCTTGTAAAAGTCTATTTGAATACAGTGTATTCTTACTTTCAGACCATAAAGATAAATAAATCACAGGAATGGAAAATTTTTAAATAAAGATGTTACTGCTACTAACACTGTATTATTTATTAACATGGATCTACCACTGCTGGATAGCATGTTGAATAATTGAGTGATTGAGAACTACACAAATAAAGCATTGCATATCAATGAATATACATAAGTAAATATCTTCTAAAATTTTCCTAAGGATATGCTTACGAAAATTTTCGTTGTCATAGAACACAAAATGAAACAATGTAAGCACACTAAATAGAATTAATTCTCCATAGAAACTTAAATAAGCTTAACAGAGAAAGTGACTTTCATTTTAACATTATTAAGCAAAATCTGGCTTACTAATTTAAGAGGTAATAAATTAAATTAAGTGTTTATGAAGCTGGTTAGCTCTAAAAAGATTATAAAAATATTATTATCAAATAAATAAAATCGGCTAAGAGTGAGTCAGACTTGTATGTCATATTTATATTGTCATAAATATTTTTCTGAAAGGTTTTTGTTCCGTCATATCCTTGATTATTTCTTTTAAAAAATTAATGACTTAGACATCATTATCAATTCATATTAATTGTCTTGATGGTATTTGGCTCAGTTTATAGTGACCCTACTTGCTGTGCCAGCGGTCGCGGATCGAGTCCCGCTGGGGGCATTCATTTGTGTGATGAGCACGTATGTTTTTACTACAAACATGGGTGTTTATATTTATAATATGTATTTAAAGTTATATACCTATGTATAGTGTATCAACTATCTGGTATCCATAACACAAGCCTCGCAGCTTACCATAGAACTAGATGGTACTGTGTGTTAATGTCCCAACATATTAATTAATTATTATTATTTATTTATGGGTGGTTGATGGCTATATACTTCGCCAATGTCAGGTAGAATGAAGAAGACACGAAGGAATCATTATCAAGACTGGGTTCCCCGCTATTGTCGAAGAAAACTATTTTTTATAATAGCCATTTTGCATAATGAAGGTAGAAGACTTCACATTGACACTTATAATACTGCGAGATTTCACACGGGCCAACTACTATATGTATGCTCTAGTACTAGATTATGTAAATGGTATTATATTAAATATGCCTTTTTTATTAAATAGTGGTTTACACTAATTTAGTCAGTCCTTCTAGTCCAATTTCTCTTTCTAGTTTAGGGCTAGCACCGTAATCAAGCACTTGACTTACCTTGGACCTTTTTTAAAGTCTCAGAAAAGCACATTTTGGAAATTCAGTCTTGGATGGATGGACGGATGGATCGTAAAAATACAACCCTATAAATGGGTAGATCGAAAGGTAAATGGAGTTAGCTTATTAATAGCGCGACCCTGCGGGTTAAAACTCTTATATATTACCACTAAAACTCCAACTTTGAAACGGTTAAAGTTATAAAAATCACCCATAATATTCTACTTCTAACTTAACTTCTAACTCCTCCGTTCCGCTCCGTCTCAAATTAAATGTTTCGTCTATACTGCACCGAGGGAGAGTATCCAACATGCTACTAGCAATTTCTATATATATGTATACTATATAGCCAAATTTATGCCCTCACAAAAGGCCAGCTTTAGGCCACTAAAAGACTTCTCCAAATGATCAGATATTGTGTGTAATTATATAGGTATATTTTTATTTATATTTACTTTATTGTACACTTATTTTAATTGTCTACTTATCATTATCTGAGGTATATTTATCTATATTATATCTACCATTTAGCTGAAGCCTGAATAATTATTTACTACCCATTGTGTCGCACAAAAGAAATTTAACTAAAAAATATGGGAAGAGGGAGAAAGTTTCCAAAGTATTTCTCAGGTTTGAAAAAAACAAAACTTTTGTAAAGGTGAAATATAATAACCGAGAGTGGAAAATTATGTAGCTTAAGCGATCCTAAAATTGAATAATTCCTGAGTGGAATTTAACGGTTGTAGCAGTTGAAAATTGTCTGATGTCGGGTCCGTGTTATAAAGTCTGACAGTTTTGCTTTTGAGTCCGCGTCTATGATACGGACGGAGTTGATTGAATTTTGTTTTCCGAACAAATATTTCATAAGCCTCCGTTTCTAAAGTTACTTTAAATTGTTTTTGTAAACTGCTTATACTTTTATAAGCAAACTGCTATTTGCAGTATATACTCGTAGGTATATACGTATCTAATATGTAGATTTTATTGTATAGTCCATATATTACATTGCACATTTTAATTCTATAATCTTCATTATTTCTCTTCATAAGGTATCTAACAAAAGCTTTGAATGTTTAATTACGCGTATAACTTTTATGGTTTGGCCTTTGTACTCTCATGCCAGTGTAAAGGTAGCCAGCCATAAACTACGGCTGCTTCCGGCAAACGTAGTCAAGGTGACGCTGGACTCAATACAAAAACTGTATTTTTATTATAGCATTTCCAATTAAACGTATAGATAAAATAGCTTAAAGTTTCATCTATAAGGCTAAAATCGTAGATTTTGTGAAGTTATACTTTTTTGGTACATTTGGAAAAAAATATAAGAATAAATTTTTTACGATGTAAGCGCACACCGACAGCCAAAAAGCGACATGATGAAGTAAGCTGCATTCCTTTTACAAACAGAGAGCTCCTATACCTGCTTTTTTCAAGTGGTTTAAATGAATTATTAATTTACAGATCGTGGAGTTGACCTACCGGGGAAACTACGTTATACACTACCTCACAGGTTGTGTGGATATGTGCATATCATGTAGACCCTTTAACTTTTAGATTTGCGTTAGGAAAGTTATTGTTAGGAAAAAAAGTATTACGACTATTTTTATTGATAATTTTATGATCTACAATTTTTGTCTAAACTATATTTTTGATAAAACTTACCGTTTTCCAAATTTACCAAAATTTAGCTTTATCGGAGTTTTGTAATGTCTATTTTGACCGGACTATAACGTAACTGAACGAACTGAACTTGTCTAATGTGCGGTTAGATATACTCCAAAAGCCATTAATTTAATAATTAACTTACAGATACCTGTATTCATAATGACGTTTTACCAGTGTTTTTGGTAACATAAACATCTCTGATCCCTCCGATCTTTAATGGCTGATCGATGAATAAAGTATTGTTATAGCTTCCTAATGAAATAAACTCTTGTGGTATTCTGTGAAATATTATAAAAAGATAAATATAATAAATTAATATTATGTAATAAACCGTATGTACATAATTCATTGTTAGGCTATGCCTATTAGATCTTTATATTAATGTTCTTGAATTTTAAACTATAAGCAATCTATGCGTTATTATTATATTATAGGGTTCTTATACACTCTACAAGCTGAACATGGTTAATGTTTATGGTTCAAGTATAATGAGTTATGAGAATGTCGACTATAAAACATATAGATATTGAGCACTGGTAGCACCAACTACTTTTTTTTAACGTTGGAAAATGCATTTAGGTATACCACCTACATATATACAGGTAGTTATCTGGGACTAACTAAAAAAACCAGTACTACCCACTAAATCCAATGGAGCCTCCCCCGTCTTAATAGGGCGTCGCAAGATCGCTTACGCACTCAACCATGACGCCCCGACGGCAGGCCTGCCAAAGCAGACCATAACCACCATGGTGTTGCGCCAACAATCCACTTTGTTATCAGAGAAGTACCAGGAACAACCCGCATGGTACAATATACACCGAGGTGGGCCACCAACCAGTTCTTTTCTTGGCTTCGTACCCGGCTAGATTGCCGACACGACCACCGACCACTCAAGGTGAACGCACATTGGGGAAGAGCCCCAACGAATACTTTATATACAGCAAGAAAATTCTATAGAGCTCAATGTGAAAGAAAAACACCGTAATAAAAAAGTGTTATGTATATAATTTTGAAGAAATATTATGTAAAAAATAACTATATAATATGTACCTATTACAGTACAAAAACTTAAATTGCATTTAATTTTATTTATCTTAATTTTCTGAGGCTTGAAATGTTCGTATAAAATAAAAATCACATCTAATAAAAACATCCAGTTTAAATATTCAGTTTGAACTTTTCGTAATCTGTTATTCTGTATACAGCAAGAGTCATTTTACCTTTACCTTTAACGGTGGCAACCTTGAACAGAAAAAATCTGGCAGCCAAAAATTAAAAAATAACACAATTTTCCCAAGTAATTTTAACTAGATGAAGTGTATTTTTAAAAATACACAATTTTTAATATATTTTTAAGTGGTTTATTATACTTTCTATTTAAGATTATCCTTTATTATTTAATAATATTTGAGAGCATATTGTTCATTGATATAAAGTTTTCAGATTCATAATAATTAATAATGTAGTTACAATGTGAATTTGATAAAAATATTTGATACAGCAAACAGCAGCTATATTTAATTTTACTTAATTTTTACAGATATGTATAGAAGGCTGTATGTATGGGAAGTTTTTAAAATTTACACTCAATGGTGCAGGCAAGTTCTAAAAAGTATTCCAGTAAATAAAAGCTGTCGTATCATACGACCAGCGCCGCGGACTGAAGCAAGTTACAAACTTATAACCTATTTACACATTTGGCCTGCTCGGTCCTCTTTGACGTTTTCGTTTTCGATAAACTTAGTTGCTTAGCCTTTACTAATTATACATTCATGACGTCACATTATGATTATTAATTAGAATGTTATTACATGAAAACAGTATTTCGATTCTACTAAGCATAATTTAATTAGGACTACAGTAAATATTTGAATGTTGAATAGATTAATAATAAACCTATATTGGTATTTTCAACCGACTTCAAAAAGGAGGAGGTTCTCAATTCGACTGTATGTTTTTTTTTATGTTTGTTATCTCAGAACTCCGTCATTTATTAACCGATTTGAACAATTTTTGTGTTGTTTGAAAGTGTATACTTCCAGATTGGTCCCATTTAAATTTCAAAAAAAAAATACCACCCCTAAGGGTGGAAAAATAGCTAATGATGAATTTAACCTACTTCTAATTGTCATATTGACTTGAAACTTTGCAAGTGTTTCTATTTCCGTTGATAGTACAGTGGTTCGGTATTGTTGACCTGATCTGATGGTAAGGCCAGAAGGTGGATAGGTGGAACTCTTCAACGGCTAATAGTAGATACTTTGAGTTTGGGCTTGTTTTATTTGATTTGACAAGCCTAATACGTTAGAATTCTTACTTTGCTACTACTGTCTACACTAAAAAGGGAAAAAAAAAACTTTTTAACAAAAAAATAAAAACCGACTTCAAACAAAAACACTAAAAAGTAAAAAAATAACTGATTGGTAGTTTTCATTTACTATACATACCTAATCAAATATATTCGAAGTCGGTGTGCTTTGGCTAAGTAATTAAAGCCTACCTATTAAATAAATACCTAATCAAATATTTTCGAAATCGGTGCCAGGCCATATAAAGCAAAGCACACCGACTGTGAATATATTTGATTAGGTATGTATAGTAAATGAAAACTACCAATCAGTTATTTTTTACTTTTTAGTGTTTTTGTTTGAAGTCGGTTTTTATTTTTTTGTTAAAAAGTTTTTATATCACGGTATATTGGTATTTTATAACTGCCTCGGCGGTGTTGTGGCTAGCATGTACGGCTGCACACTCGGAGGTCTTGGGTTCGAGTCCCGGGTCGGGCCAAGTTTAGTTATTGAGTCTTCTGTATAGTAAGTCTCAGTAACAGCCTGGAGTTGGGAAGTTGGCGGTGTTTCACCCCCGTGCCTCGGAGAGCACGTAAAGCCGTCGGTCCTGCGCCTTAACTCTCACTGGTCGTGTCGAGCGGTCGTCCCACCGGAGTATGAGAGTGACAGGAATAGAGAGTGCACTTGTGTCTGCGCGTACACTTGTGCACTATAATATCTCCTGCGGAGTTGGCTAGTCTCAATGAGATTGGCCGCCGTGGCCGGAATCGGCCAGGAGAACATCATCATCATCATTTTATCACGTACGTAATTCATGCACTTAATCCGTCCACGACCGCGGACACGCCGGCGTGTCAGTTAACAATAGATTTCTTAAAATTTTAATTAATTTCTTAGAAATTTACCTGCAGGTGTTAATTGTTTAACACTAAATATTCAATTACCTTTATATTTTTTAATGTTGATTTGTTTTTATAAAAATAACGCACTCTTCTTTTCCAGTACTTTTCATTTCTAATGTACAAGCCTGAAATATATAATGGCATAATGCTATTAATATTTCAATAACTTCTATAATAATTTATATTTTATTTTCCTTCAATTATTTTTACTAACACTAACCCCAGAATAAACCGAGATAAAGCGTATTCAGAGCTTTCAATTCGGAACATCCAAACGTGCTCTCAGCACATTGCACTACTTAACGCTACGTGGTGATTTGCGTTAGTTTGAACTGTTATTTTTTTTTGTACAGTTTTTCTTAGAAACGTCATACAAAGTGTTTTAAAGGAAAATACTTAATTTCAAATAAGAGGCAGCCTTTGATTAAATATCATATTATAAATATTTGAAATAATTTAATCAATCAAAAATATAAAATACAAATAATACAGAGTGAAGCTTCAGACGAATTAAAAAAAACTAAGCTCTTATTTACTAGACAGAAAAATACCCACTGTTAAGCTCTGTAACTTTAATAACAAATTAGAAAGCTTAGCTCGACTGCATTTTCACTTTATTATAATGAAATTGTTAAACAAGTGCTTTTAAATTCTTCTAACAAATTTCTGGTCCCCTATATTTAAGAAGATTATTTACTACTAGCATTGCCCGCGGCTCCGCCCGCGTTCATATGACCAAAACCAAATTTTTAGGTTTTACATATAAGTATACTCTTATTAGTATATTGGTTGAGCCGGATAACCAGCCATTACTATACCAAATTTCTTCAAAATCCCTCCAGTGTTTTTCCTTTGATGCGCTCATAGACAGACAGACAGAAATTCTTAAAACTAAAGGTTCGGCCTCTATTAGCGATAATAATGTGTATTTCAATAAAATTTTCCAAAAAATATTTAGAGTACAGATACGGCTTAATTAAATTTTAATGTATCTGTAGATGTAACTAATTTATAAAGCCAAAAAGATTGTTTTTTGATAATTTGAACACGGGCGGGGCCGCGGGTAATTTAGTAGTAATTCTAATAAAATCATAGAAAGGTCCAATTTGTACATTCATTTTTTTGGAATTAAAACTACGTATTTTAAATACACATTGCGACATCATTAACAAATTGAAATATCTAAATAATACAAAAATAAATATTCATTAAAATAATTTTTTAACGAATAAAATATTAATTCATATACTTTTTGAAGATTAGCTCTTTTTATAGTTTTTGTCATATTTAGTAAGTTAAGTTGCTAAAATATATATAGTATCATCGTTTTTTATTCTAACCAGTTTTTGTATTTTTTCTCAGAAATTAGATATTTTTCTGCGGTAGTGCGGAGTATCCTATATGTTGACCCGAATAATTAGCTATGACCATACCAAATTTCATCAAAATCCGTCCAGTACTTTTTCTGTGATGCGGTAACAGACAGACAGACAAAAATTCTAAAAATTATAGATTCGGCCTCTGTATCGATAATAATGTCTATTTCAATAAAATTTTCCAAAAAATATTTAATGTACAGATTCAGCTTAGTTACAATTTTATTACATGTATAGATATGCTACTTAATGTTATATCATTTATTTATTTAACATTTGTAGAGAAAGTCTAAGTCTAAGTTCTTTCTCCCTGGACGCTACTGACAAGCTACTCGAGTTTTGTATCGGTATCCTACGGATGTCTTGTACCTAGCCACCATACAATTTCGCTATGTTCCGCACACAATGCGACGAGTCAGCGACTCGTTTGATGCCAGTCGCACGCTACTGGTCATACTACTTGTAGTTGCATGCTAGTCTCATAGAGACGCTGCATATTATAATGGATAAACCGCGGTTTGAAATTATGCGAAAACTCAAAATAACATATATTTAATAATTTTTCTGAAATTCCTTATCGTTTTTCTGAGAGTCACTTCACAGTGTACTCGATATCTCAGTAAATATTAAAAATTTGGGTAGCGTTGTGTACGAAAATCGCTTTGATTGAGTAGCATACTAGGTGACTAGCAGTCGCGTCTCAGTCGCGTAGATTATAAATATCTACGTAGGAGAAGGCCTAAGATATTATAGTACTTCTTGTGGAAGGATATTGTGGCAAATTTAGGCCATCTCATTATGCGTTTAACAAAAATATCTGTCACCGTCTTGAGACAATCTAGAATGGTCTTTACATACAATGACGGTCTCGTCCTACTTTCGTTAGCATACATTGTATGCTGCCTTCCATTTTCCTGCGGCGCGGAAATTGTCATATGTAATACGATTGCCTATAACGCTGCGTTCCTGAAAAGAGCGAGAGTGGTTACATTGGCGTAGTGGTTACATGATTACATTTACTTCTACTACATAGATACTTTGTATTTTTACACACGTTTATAAATAGTTAAATTATTATTATATTATAAATAGTAAAATTGTGAATAGGCAATGTCTGTAACAAGTATATAACGCCTTTGAGATGTTTAAAACCTTAGTCTCTCCCGTAACCATGATTGCTGTAATGCATTCGAAACGTCGGGAACCAAATATCAAAATAAATCCGCGAAATAATCCGAAAAGATAGTTTTATTTAAAAAGTTAAATTATTATTGACCAACCTTTTTTAATATATAACCTTTGGAAAATGTAATTAAGGCACGAATTGAATTTGTATTCAGCCCTTTTAAATGATCAACTGCTGGGCATGGGCCTCTCTTTAATACAAGGGGGATGTGTGGATGGAGTTTACGTGTCTTTTGAAAACTCATAAGTTCTCTAAGAAATGCAGGTTCCCTCACAATGTATTTATTTCTTCACCGTAAGACAAGTGGTAATCATGATAGAAATGATTTGCACATGAAAATATAAGAGGTGTGAGACCCAGGATCTAAATCCGCTTCATTCGTTTTCCCAAGCGAGCGCGTTGCCACTGGTCTACCACTGCCTTAGTTAAATTTACATTTTATAAATTCGTATACATGGTAATGCTTCAAAGTTTAGATAAGCATAATTTATTACACTTTTGTATTTCTCCATATTTTTTTTGCCAGTAATAAATCATGTCATCACCAGTGTCTTGAGTGCAATCAGAACTAAAAGCCAATTGATGCATCGCTATAATAAATAGGCAGTGGCCTATATTGCCAAATTACAATGTACCTTGGAATTATGCCAATTTTACTGACGTGATTACATCTGATTTTTCTTGATTTATATTATATTACAATATTATTGGCAGGTAAAATTTGTTTCTTTCTAGAAATAATCTTTGAACGCAATTAGCCCAATCTAAAGTCTTAAAAAATAGAAACCTATCCAATCAATCTTTGAATAAAATAGATTGTTTTTTTCGATATGCCATACATAGTACCAGAATGATGCCTCGGACAAAAATTTGTAAAGTATGATATAATCATTATATTACAATGAATGTTTTTGTGAAGTATAGTGCGCTCACGGCTTTATTTTTTCTGCTTAGGTATATTAGGTAATATAAAACTAAATCATTACACCGAAGATACAATTTGCGCCTCATTCAAAGAATTCATTGATATACTGTTTGCTCACACCTGCTTGAAAGCTTTCCCTTAATACAGTCCTATGTATAGATAGAGTCCTATGTATAGATAGAGTCCTATGTATAGAAAGATACCACGGTATTGCTGACTTTTGTGAAAGTGACGTAGGTACATAGGTACCTACTGTACATAGAGGTTTCCATTGGGTATTGCCTGGTCTCCATATTTGATAATAATTTATTTAGTATAATTGGGAAATTACTTATACGAATAATTTTTTAAAATCGATTGATCGATATTAAATTTAAATTACCTTTCACACTAAAAATCGTTTTTTTTTCAAGAGGAATCCTAAGGAAATTAGAAAATTGTATATGACTTGTTGTGTAGAAGAAAGAGTTTATTCTAAAAGACTATTTGAAAATTAATATGCAACAAAGATAAAGAGAACTCGATTTAGTGAGAAAAAATACCTTTCAGATGGTTTTGAAGTTAAAATATCTCATAACTTTGATTTTTTGTGTAATAAAGAAAGTAATATAATAAATAACATGGTACCTTCTAACGAAAAAAGCGAATAAACTTGGAATTAATAGCAAGATTTCCTGAAACCATATATATCGTACCTCCATGATCAATTCCGATATATTCACTGAATTTTTCGAGTGGGCGTTTCGGAAATGCAAAACGATAGAAAAAATACTCAAAGAAGTTACAGTTACAGAGGCAATTTTGAAAAAGTCCATAATTTAAAATATTTTCTTTTAAATTTGGGCAGTTATGATAAAATCGTCAATAAAAAAAAGGTTTAATGTAAAAAAATATATTTGTTAGTTATTTGCAATTCTTAAACACTTAATATGAAATTTAAAAGAAGTATTGGTAGAAGGAAGTATTGGTGGTAGTGTATCGTACAAGTTATAAAAGGGATTTCAAAATTAGCAAAGAAAAATAACTAGTAGGTATAAAATTTCTTAATCAAGTGTTACGTTTAGGAGAGACTCTTAATCTAAATGAAAGAAATGAACCCAAATTCAAAGGTTTGACTAGTAGCCACTGAAGAGCTCTACTTTCCACATCATAGATCCATCATCATTTGATTGCATTCAATTGTTGTATTATCTGAATTTCACATATTTACAAAGTTCCAAACTAGTATGATGATTACTAATAGTTAAAATCAAATTTAAAGGTAAGATTATATAATTCCTTTGTTAGTTTCAATAGATTTGTAGATACATAAGCGGGTAAAAAGGACACCTTTTTATACATATAACTAGCGAGGAGCGAGGAGGGTGAACCTCTCTTTGATTTGATTTGATTCCCAATACAAAGTCCTTCCCAGGGCCTTAAACTATCTTCTTACCAAATTTCATCTAAATCGGTTCAGTAGATCCAGAGATTACCCCGTACAACGTCACAAAATCACAGTCTCACAAATTTTACCTCTTTATAATATTAGTATAGATTTTGCATAAAGATATAAAAAAATAATGTTTAAAAAATTAATTTAGATTTTGTATAATTAGATCAGACAGTATCTGTTTTGGGTTGGATGCTTCCATATCCGTGCAAATTTGATTGGATAGCTTATTCGATATGTGCCAAACCGAAAATCGATGCTAATTTTTTTAATAAATATATAAAAAAAACGAATAAATATGCAGAATGTCCTAATTTAAAAACAGTTACCGAATTATTTACTAAGACAATGTTAGAGTAATCATATATCTATAATGCAACAAACATTAGATTTGGCCATCCAATTTTATGGCTACGCAGCTATAGGCAATGTGCGAGAATATTAAATTTTCATCCAACGAATACAACGTGTCGGTCCCAAATTGTGTTACCGACGCTTTCAGTCGTTTGTAATCAAGGGATAGTGATTCTATCATATAGAATTGCTTATATGATTAAGAAGTGTGAGCTTCCAGGCTTTCAGGTTTATGGGGAACAAAGAAATATTTTTGGCAACTTAAAATACTTATCATTTCTTATAAGAAGCATCTTGTTCTTAAGACTTTTTTTAATAATAATGTTATTATATTCTTTATTAATATAATACAGAAAAAATTACAAAAGTGAACATAGTTCACGGGCAATATAGTGCAAAAAATATACTAAATATATACAAGAAATAGATATTTATATATTATATTCAGCCCTTTTTTAACGTCCCTGCTGGGCACGGGCCTCCTTTTAATGCAAGAGTGATCAGACCCTAGTCCACCACGCAAACCAAGTGTGGGTTGGCGGATTTCACGTGTCGTTTGAAAACTTGCTAGGTTTCCTCGCATTGTTTTCCTTCACTGTAAGACAAGTGGTAATCATGTTGGAAACGATGCGCACAAGAAAATATCACAGATGCGAGAACCGGGATTTGAACCCGCTTCACTTGGTTTTCCATGCGAGCACGTCAGTCACCTCAGCTACCACTGCCTGCCTAATATTTATATATAACAATACAACACTTTGTAGACTACAGTCAGTCGTCGTCAGTCGTCAGTCGCGCAAGATGTAAAGAAAATAATATAAGGATTTTACTGTAATCGTCGTACATTGATTATACTAACGGCGTCATAAAGAATACTTTAATTTATTTTTATTACACCAAAAATAATGTAGTCAGTGAAAGAATCTATCATAAATTAATTATTCTGTTCGTCTTTGCCGGCAGACGATAAACAGCCGCAATCTCATTACAGTACTAGAACACGCTTAAATCATAACATTATTTTTAGAAATGATTTTAGCCATCATTTACATAAATAATTAATAATACTATTTTATTGGCTTATGCTTTAGCGAAAAATTTTCTCTTTATAAGTTACTAATGTACTAACAATATTTTGAGCACTTTTCAATCAAAAAGTTTAATATATGAACTTTAAAATATTATATTTAGGTTTTTTTTAATTTTTATAATTTATTGAAATCAATAAAGCAGGCTTTCTAGAAATTTTTGGAAGATATAAATTATCTTAACGATTCGCTACGTGATTTCGTGGTCATATAAATAACACGGTGTTGACTGTACGCTATTAAAAACGTTAGTGTTTACTGTTTACACATTTCGAATTTATTATACATGGCCTTTGTCTGTCTTTCGACGAAAATTTCAACAAACAAATAGTATAATGCATCCTGGTTTAAATCTAAGTGTGTTAAACAATGTTATGTAAAAAAAGCACACTGATGATAACGAGTTAGCTAGTTTTTATACTAATGAACCTAACTAACTGCTTATGAACAGAATTGATAATTTTATTAAAAAGATTATTCATCAATCAATCATCCAGATATTACGTAACAAACACACACGCACACATATACATCACAAACGTAGACCTAAATTAAATTGATTAAAAAGAAATAGCTACCTTATATTGAGCTCATCTATGTATATTCATATTAAAAAATACGAATGTCTGTATGTTTGTTAAAATTTTACCGCTAAACATTTTTTTTTCTGAATTGGCAAGGTCATAAAGTGCACCATGAGGTCTATCCTCATCCTATGCTTGCTCCCCATCCTATTTACTATGAAGTGGACCCGTGGGAAATGACTTATATGATTATAGATAATATATACGATATTAAGGACACAACACCGACCCTATTTTTTGTTTGTCTGTACCGCACGGTAATCTAAGGAAAGTCTCGCAGTGAAATGCCCTCGCGGATTTTGGTGTGAATGACAGATAGGCTTCTTAAGGATAGAGAATTATTTTGAATATGATATAGGCTATTTTTTATCACAGAATTAGAACATTTAAGAATTTCGGCAAGATACAGGAGACAATTTTTAAGATACTTTTACACTATCCTAGTAAGGGCCGAAGTGGGGGCGGCACTGTAATGTGTATTATGTACTTAATGTAAAAGTGAATTAGTACTGTTAATATATTATAAGCGAATAAATAAATATGTTGGGACATTAGCACACAGCGCCATCTAGTCCATGGTAAGCTACGAGGCTTGTGTTATGAGTACCAGATAGGTGATACACTATACATATACCTATAACTTTAAATACATACATATTATAAATATAAACACCCATGACTGGAATACAAACATTCTAAAGAATACTGTGATCCATTTTACTTGAAACACTATAAAAGCTCCATACAGGAAGTACTATTTTGCGTGAAAATCAAAAATTCTTATGGCTGTAATGATTGGGATAAGGAAGCAATCAGCAATTTTGTTTTTCCATTAGTTTTTAGCGCTGGTATAAAACATGAAGATACATGATTTCAGGTGATAATCTTTTTATATTAAACTTGCTTGATTCCCAATACAAACTTTTATCCCCATTAAGGGATGATTTCCGGGATAAAAAATATCCTATGTACTTCCCATGTTCTAAAACTATCTTCTTACCAATTATGTGGTGAAAAAATCTAAAAATAATAGACTATCTTTTATAATGTTATAATTGTATGTAAATAATTGAATAGTTATAAATCTTTTAAAAATTTGTAAGTAAATACTTCATTATTGGAAATTTTAGAGATATTCGCGTAGAATATTCTTTGAAGGAAATAACAGTCGCGTGCTACCACGACTTGAGACAGTAAATAATTGCTTCATTCGTTTATGCTGAGTGCAAATATAATTGTTACTTATGTTTACATAATATCTTCTTGTAAATTAAACTGAAAATTAAGTATTCATAAAATTTGTGTTGTGTTTTTTGTAGTGCCATTGTTTTTAATTGTTAAATGAAAAGTAAAATTTATTTAATATTGTTTATTTTTATTTCTACGAATAAATTATTTTTACGTTTTTCCTAAAAAAATACTAATTACAATAAAAAGTAATAATATAGTATTTTTAAATTAAGAACTGGGATTTCTAAATTTTCTCAAACTGGAAAGCTTATAGTTCTTACATGTCTGCTTATTAGTCCATAGAAATAGTATACATTTTAATCTGATACATATAAAAAAATTTTGAGTCAAATCTGTACGTTAAATATTTTTTTGAAAATCTTATTGAAATAATCATTATTATCGATAGAGGCCGAATTTATAGTTTTTAGAATTTATGCCTGTCTGTCGGTCTTAACGCATCATACGAATACCACTGGACAGATTTTGATAAAATTTGGTATGATAGCTGGTTAACCGGGTGAACATATAGTATACTTTTTACTGAGGGAAAATATCAGCTCATCTCTGAGAAATCTACGTACGTACCTAGGAATGAACCCGAGCGGAGCGAAGGTGAGTCTTTAGTATAAACTAAAATTATAAAAACCGTTGCTTCATCCACTAAGAAACCGAACCGAAGGTCGTAAAATGTAGATCGTATATAGAAGTCAATAGATCTTTGCCGCACGTTGAAGAAACAATTTCACAATCCATCGCTTTTCAATTTATGATGTCATTATTTATTGATCTTTAGCGACAGTCGAGCTTTCGAAGGATCTTTCAACTGTCTAATAATATAGATAATATATTATAATAAAATATAAATATTGTTTTTTTTACGTAAAGATATCTGTGGTAATAAGAATGATTTTATTTAATAGTATTATTTCGTATTTATTATTATTATTATATATATTAGTTTCCCAATGCAGGGCAAATGCCTCCCTACTCTTTCTCCACTGCTCCCTATCGTTCGCCATAATGAGCCATTCAGGAACTCCGGGTGTGCAGCCGCACATGCTAGCCACTACACCACCGAGGCAGTTTCATACGTTTATGGGCATACGTTTATACCTGTACCTGGGCGACCGAGCTTCGTTCGGAGATTTTGGTGGAAAGTGCAATTTTATTTAAACAATAACAATAAGAAAACAAAAGTAAAACTTTGTATCCGACCGGGTTTCGAACCTGGACACCTGTGATTGTCAATCTCGTGCGAAGAAAAACCGCATGAAAACTCGAAAACACGCTTTTCCCAGACATAAGATTTTTCGCCCCCGAAACCCCCCACAAACCAAATTTCAGCGAAATCGTTAGAGCCGTCGTTCCGAGATCATTCCGAGATCGCCGATATAAATAAATATACAAGAATTGGTCGTTTAAAAATATAAGATTATTTCAGAGAGCTTTTTCGTAACTAACCACATTTAATCGTAATTAGATAGTAATTGAATGGATAGTTTAAGTACGTTAAAAATTGATAGTCAAACTCGCAAACGTTCTCAAACCAAACCAAAAAGTCGCAAACCAAAATTATATATGTACAATTGTACATATTTAAAAATGAATGTATGTTACATTCATTTACTACATATATAATTTTGATTCAATCTTCACCCTATTAATATTATATTTCAAAAATACTTAGTACAAAGTTAAAATACTTTCTATATTGTATAACAACAACGCTTTGTGTACTTTACTAGAGCGCTACTACGCTGCTCTTCTCAGAAGCTCATTCATGAATAGTAAATATAGCGTCTACAATATGAATCTGTTTTAATTTTCAAAGAAAAATGTGGTGTTATAAATTTGAAGATATACAGACAGAGTATACAGACAGTGATATGCTCCGTATACACCACACGCTACGTTTCTAGTATAGAAACTGTGCGCATTTTTATAATATTACCATTACCGTGAAATAATCTTAATATTAGAATTTGTAAAAGTTTTAGACAAATATCAACATAATCACGCGTAATGTAAAATTATTAGACGACACGTTTGGCTCAGTTTGTAGTGACCCTACTTGCTGTGCCAGCGGTTGCGGGCTCGAGTCCCGCTAGGGGGCATTCATTTGTGTTATGAGCACGAATGTTTATACTCCATTCATGGATGTTTATATTTATAATATTATAATATGTATGTATTTAATGCCATATATGTGTAATGTATCAACTATCTGGTATCCATAACACAAGCTTCGTAGCTTACCATGGAACTAGATGGTGCTGTGCGAATGTCCCAACATATTTATTTATTTATTATTTTAGGTACGTTATTTTTATTTATGGACGAGAACTTTATATGATGTATATTAGATAGTACCTAAAGAGTACTAAAATATCATCCAGTATCGAAAATAAAAAACGTATTGTCTGCCTTTCAAAATTCATTAAGCTTAAAAATGCTTAAAAAGATCAACACGATGAGAACTATTTGACAGCTCTTGTGGTCGGTCGCTATAAATCCATTTGGAAATTGAAATTCTTCTGTATATTTAGGTTCACCGCTATTATTTGAGTGACGTGTTTATTGAGTAAAATCGTTATGACAGTACCGGTCGTTAATATCACTTTGATTTTACATATCGTAAAAACAGTGTTTTTATGTATGTATGTATGTATGTATTCAGCCCTTTTTAACGTCCCACTGCTGGGCTTGGGTCTTCCTTCAATGCGAGGGGAGATCAGGCCCTAGTCTACCATGCTGGCCAAGTGCGGGTTGGCGGACTTCACATGTCTTTAAAAAGTTTGCGAGGTTCTCTCAGACATGTAGGTTTCCTCACGATGCTTTCCTTCACCGTAAGGTAATGGTAATCATGTTGGAAATGATTCGCACATGAAAATATCAGAGGTGCGAGATCCGGGATTTGAACTCGCTTAACTCGTTTCCCAAGCGAGCGCGTTACCACTGGGATACCACTGCCTCAGTAATTAATAATACTAGTAATTTTTATACATATATTTAAATTGAATTATTGTAGAATTTTGATTTTTTAAATCTTCTGTAACAGACTGCTATCCTACATAATTCATATTAAAAATGGTAGCCTATTTATTCTCCACCTCATTAATTATATCTATGTACAAAATAATCATTCATAGTTTCAAACTTTTTTCGAGAGAAAGAAGTTTAGTAAGTGTATAATTAAATCTATCTAATAATATTATCATTATATGAAGAATGATCATAGCTACACAAGTCTTTCAAACATTAATGAGTGTATTTTTTGTACCAACTTATGCTTTATATTTTTAAATCTGTACGCTTTCATAATCACTGATAACTTAATTATCAGTAATATTACGATATTCTTATGATGTAAAAAGGGATATTTATAATGTTTAACACGCTGAATATTTCATTATTCTATTTTACATGAAAAAAATATTTGTATTTTTTTACTTTCTTCTAATAAATATGTACACTGTACTGTACATAGCTACTGTGAAGTAAATTGGAACTTAAAATCATAACCGATGGATAAGCATTCATTTAGATGTTAAAATCAATTGTTAAAAAAAGAAAATGGGAGAAAAAATCTGGATTGAAGAAATGAGAGAAATGAATAACAGTTCCCATTTCGTATTCAGCGATTGAATTTTCGCTTTTGTTAATTTAAATTGCATTCTAATTTCCCTTAGTATTCTCTAATAAGGTACTTGACAATCAATAAGTTTAAGCAGCTTCGTAGTTATATAAATGGTTGTAACGTTATTTTAAAGTAAAGTATTTTATCTATATCAATAGTATAAAGCTAAAGGGATTGTATGTTTATTGTTTGTTTGTTTGTACGTATAATATAATGTAATATCTGGAAGTACCATTTAGATAGGAAATAGTCTTTTTCAATTTTTAGTCTATTTATTGTGGAAGGTACCATCAACTGTAAATAAATAAATTAGACAAGGCGAGCCCGTGAGAAAAGCTTAGTAGCAATAATAAATGATTCAGATATTGAATTTTCTACAAAGTAAAAAAAAACATATGGTAATAGAGCCCTAATGAGATATATTCATTCAAATGTGTAAATGTAACTAGAAACTAATCTATAAAAATCAGCAAGGCATACCGTTCGGTATTGGCGGTGGATGAACGTGAGGCGAAATTATAATAAAGATATTTGACCCTTGTCAGAGCTCTGGTGCGTGCTATCACGATTCACGCCAAAGCCCTTTCGTAAAGGAATCCCTTCATTCACTACCCTTGCACGGTAGTGATACTTGCATAAGTGTATATATGTATGTATGTGTGTGTGTATTCAGCCCTTTTAACGTCCCACTGCTGGGCACGGGCCTCCCTTCATACGAGGGGGATCAGGCCATAGTCCACCACGCTGGCCAAGTGCGGGTTGGCGGACTTCACATGTCTTTCGAAAACTTGCTGGGTTTTCTCAGACATGCAGGTTTCCTCACGATGTTTTCCTTCACCGTAAGGCAAGTGGTAATCATGTTAGAAATGATTCGCACATGAAAATATCAGAGGTGCGAGACCCGCTTCACTCGGTTTCCCAAGCGAGCGCGTTACCACTGGGCTACCACTGCCTTTTTGTATATGTATGTATATGTATATATGTATGTATGTATGTATTGTATGTTTTTGTATATGTATGTATGTATAATATAAGCTAAATATATACTCGTAAAAATGTTTTTTTTTTATTTATTCATATATTCAATTAATTAATTATTATAAAGAAATAATATTCGTCTGAAGAAATAATATTATATTTGGAAGTTTTAAATAGATTTTGAATGAAATTACATAGTCAATTTTGTGAAAGTTGTATTTTATCTATCTAACAATATTCATAGCTTTGCTAAAAAATTGGCTGGCATTGCTTATTGCAAAGTACAGAGAACCCGAAGCTGAGAGAACTAGAAAACCATGCAAAATGACTCTCGGCCATTGTACCTATTACAAATAATGTATAGTTGAATATTTAATCGCAATTTTTAAAGTTTTACATACCAAATTGTTGAAATAATCTTTATTATACCTAGCAGTGGACGTTCAAAAAATGATTGATGAGGTGGTAATATTTTGTTGACCTTTTTCTTACGAAACCCTTACGAAATATCTACCACATTTCAATCATATCCGGCAAATATTTATGTGTAAAATATACTTCTAATTTCCCTTATACATGCGACCAATATCTAAAAAACATGTTTCACATATTTATTATAGATTTTTTAATTAATGAAATATAACATAGCATTATAACTATCCTATCAGAGTACATTTCTATGTTTTGTCTGTCTCTTAGTTTACTGCTTATACATAGCTTATGTATTTATAATTACTGAACACTGCTTTATATTTTTTCCTTTCAATGTTTTATGTATAAAATGTTTGTTATTTACTCAGCGTTTTTTAGACTCTCACAGTGTTTATTTCCATTACTTTTATCCAAACATCCCAAACAAAGTAGGTAAAAAAGGATTTTTAAACTGAGAACAAATCATAAAATTCTTACTGACATAATTTTAAGAATAAAAAATAATAAGTTTTAAGAATAATTAATTAATTAATCTTTCTCAAGACTAACAAGGATAGTCTTAGAAAGATTAATTTCCAATGAAACTATAACTTGACTTCGCCATTTGTACGACAATTGATATTAATCTAAAAAAAAACACTGCAAAATATGGATTTATAATAATTGTACACAATCATGACGCCCCCGACGGTAGGTTTGTCGAAGCAGTCCACACAGCCAAGAGGTTGCTAACTTGGTCCATTCTGCTATCAGAAAAGTATTAGAAGCCCCCCGCAAGGTACACCGTCCACCGAAGTGGGACACCTCCCTGTGGGTCTCTTAGTCAAGAGACTTCACGCCCGGCTGGATTTGCCGGACGCTAATGAGCCCTCCAACCATGATAAGGTGAACATATTATCACCTGTGTGAACATTGAATTCCTTAAGAAATATCTAAATTTTGTGACTTTAACTCGTTTGAAATATTATTAAATTAAAAAAAAATGCAAACAAACTTTGCTCTGTAACTATTTTATTATATCACTAGCGACTAACCCGCACTTCGCTTGGGTTCGTCCCTAGCTTGATTGCCAATACAAACTTTCACCCCAATTTTCACCACCTTTAGGGATGATTTCCGGAATAAAAAGTATCCCATGTCCTTCCCAGGGTCTCAAAATATATTTTTTTCCAAATTTCATCTAAATCGGTTTAGTAGATACAGAGATTACCCCCTACAACGTCACAAACTCTCAAAATCACAAACTCACAAACAAAACACAAATATATAAGTTGCAAAAATGTGCATATAAATTACTTAATTCATAGTTCAGGTTATCATTGATCGAGTTACTTATTATTTCTTGAAGACGTTTTTCGTCAAATATGAAGAATACGGTGAAACAATATAAAAAAAAATTATACGACAGATAAACTTCATTACGAATGCGTTTTACAATTAGATTTACCTAACAAAAATACTGCCCTAGGTTTAAATCTGAGGGCAACACAGACCAAGCGCTTAACAAGAAGCGACTTTTTTGTTACTAGCTCGCTAATAAGCTGTAGTTTATTCTATGTTTTGTGGCACAATGAGTATTCCGTCTCGACCTTACCCTATATTATATAAAAAGTAATACTACTTTAAAAATTGTGAAGTCTTTAACATAAAGATATTTCATACTAATTGAAAAAAGTAAAATTTTAAGAACCATCCCGGCTCAGTGTCTCAACAAGTAAACAAATATTTGCGAGAGGTAAATATTGTGAGTATTTGGTTTGTAATTAAAAGAGAGTAATGTTTTCTTGGGATATTTTTTATCCTGAAGTTAGTTTCAGTGTAGTTTTAAACATTTTTACCGACTTCCAAAAAGGAGGAGGTTCTCAATTCGTCAGAAACTTTTTTATGTATGTTCACTGATTACTAGAAGTCGCCTGAATCGATTTGGAAATATTTTTAAGCTATTGCATAGCTTCTATCGCGGGCCTTGAGCGTGGGGACCGAATCCAGAAATTCCGTAACGAAAAAAACCTAACACCCCCCACTCCGACCGGCATAGCGGTGATACTTTTTAGTTTTTCTATCTATCGATTAATACCAGAACTTTTAATGACTTTTTGAAATATCACGCTTGTCTCTTTAGTTCAGCAACCCGCCTTTAGGTGGCATTGGTTGTATTGGAAAACTACCGTAATCAGCTGTTTGTGAGAAAGTATATAGGTGTATAGGTATTTATCATCTAATTTGTGTATAAAGTGTTTTAAATATGAATAAACAAAGTGCATTTATTAATGAAGAAAGTCAAGGAAAAAAAATACTGCATTAATAAAATAAATAAATAATTATAATTGCATAAGTTGATAAAAAATGCTATGCAATAGCTTTACCGCGGCAGTCTCCGAGTGCCACATTTATTTTTTGTTTCAAAGGGTATACTTTCCGGGTAGTCCCATATAAATTTTATCGAAATTAGTAGAGCGGTTTTAAAAAAAACAACAATAAATATATTTTTTAAATAAATTTCTTAGTCGAATATGTTATTAAAAAACTTTCTTCTTACAAATTACCTGCTTTACACTAAAAATGGAAAAATAAAAACTAAAAAAACCGACTTTCAGGCACTGAAATGTAAAAAATAACTAAACGGTGGTTTCATTTAGAATAGGTACCTAATCAGATATTTTCGAAGTCTCGAGTTTCATTATGATTTATAGACATTAAAACCTAAAAGAATAAAACTTTTTTTAAATCAAAATTCCTAATCAATTGGATATATATAAAGTTCGGAGGTAAATTGTCAATAATTGATGGTATTAAGCAGATAGGCCACAGTTTCCAGCGTAGGCTATCTCTGTAATCAATTTAATTAGTCTCCCGAGTACGACCCGATTAAAACAGCTTGCCGCTTAGTACTTGTTTATTATAGTTTTAGTATCATATTAATACTAGTTTATTATGAAAATACATACGTATCGTTTTATACACAAAGTATCCTAAAAGACTAAAGTAAAAATTAAATATTGGATTTGAATTAACTAAGAAAAATTGGTTTGGGTCATTAAAATATATTTATTATGTAAATAAAATCAAGATATTGTGTGCTTTTAGTCGAATCACTGAAGAATATTTTGAAATCCTTAACTAATCACACCTTTAATTGTTATAATTAAAAAAAATCATATTTTGTTTCAAATTTTAAATTATACAAAGTGATACTAAATATTCCTTATGTCAAACTAAAAGCGTGGGCAATATCGTAGGTAGTGAGCTCGTTGACTCTATGCATCCTGCGTACTTCTAATTAAAGCCAAAGCTGCATAGAAATCCTTTAAATTAAGTGAAAGCGAATATCCCGAATAAAACATGTCTGAATAAGATGTATATTTTTCTATTTTTATGATTTTTATATAACTGTTTTGTGTAGTGCGATATTTGCTTAAAATGTTTATGTAGATTATAAAAAACATATGAGTACTCTCTTATTACATACGTAGTAAGTTTCTTGTATATTGCGTACAATAATTATATCGCCTAAAGCATTTATTTTGTTGATTTTTGTCTTATATATAACTTTTGTATCTAGAACAGAATATAGCATTTACAATTAGTTCCTAGTGTTAACAAAATTACATTACACACATATATATATATATATATATATATATATATATATATATATATATATATATATATATATATATATATATATAGACATGTTGACACTTTACGCAAGTGATGCGACGTGATACTCCACACATTGCAGTATATAGCAAATATAACAATTCCGGGAAGTGACAATCCTTTGAACCGACGTTTCTCACTCTATACATATTAATTAACGTCACGTTCTTGGAAACTATTGAAATATATTGACAATTCATATCATATATTCGAATTCTATCAGGGTAATATAACCTAAATAATTATGAATTGTTTTCAACCTAAAGCTCATCCGGAATATTTCTCTGAGATAACACAGTATAAATTTATTATTATCAAAGTAAATTAAACATAGTCAAATCTTATTTTAATTTAAATGTGTCAATAAAACTAGCATTTTAATATGGATCTGCTCGCGTGGTTTATTTATGGATATATAATTATTGCATCGCTTCTAAGGATTGTAGCGTGATGTGAGAGAGCCTACCTCAATATAATATTTATGTGTCCATTTTAAATAAATTTCCGTACTGAGCTCAAACCATACCCCTTTTTTTTCTAAAACCAAGCCTAAATTAACGTCAATATTTTTATTTTCTTTGTGTTTTACGAACAAACCGATTTCACTGTGGATAGATGATTCAATAAAAAATGTATTTAGTAATCCATGATGGGTGGGTTTGAGGGTTAAACAAGAACAGTGGATTAGACAAATGAAGAAAAATGACTTTAGTAGTTTGAAATTTGACTTTTTTGCGGATAGAGAATTTCGTTTAAAATATTGCAGGATAAAAGGACAGTGAACTGAAATGAATTGTGTTTGGGTTGCCAGTATCTATGTATATAAAAAAAAGAAATGTCTCCAATAAAAATCGTAATATATTAATTTTATATAAAAAGAAGTAAAGCTGAGATACTCAATTAAGAGATTTAAAATTTACTTTCCTGAATTCAAGTCTCGAACCGTGGAAAAATTATTAATATGAAATATTATATAATGCAATTATACCTATACTTCTCCATACTAATATTATAAAGAGGTAAAGTTTGTGAGTTTGTGACGTTGTAAGAGGTAATCTCTGGATCTACAGAACCGATTTAGATGAAATTTGGTAAAAAGATAGTTTGAGACCCTGGAAGGACAGGATACTTTTTATCCCGGAAATGATCACCTAAGGGGGTGAAAATGGGGATGAAAATTTGTATGGGGAATCGAGCTAGGGACGAACCCGAGCGAAGCGAGGGTAAGTCGTTATTAATACAATAACTATCTAGTATCTGCGTCGTAGTATGTTATAACTATTCCATATTACGCAACAAATTATGACATTAGATAAGTCGATATAATAAAGGTTATATTCGTACTGATGGCGTTGATATTCGTGTTTTTTCTACAGAAAAATGTTTCAATTTGACAGAGTTTCAGATGCATATAATGCGCACAAGTTTGCATACATACAAGTTTGCATGAGTGATTACATATTTGAAATAAAAATGAGTCCTCTTTTTAAGAGAAATCATTTCGCCGTAACTTTTTCCACAAACTAGTGTTTCAACTTCTAACAACAAACATGCTGTTTTTAGAGTAGTATATTAAAAGATAAAAATGGAACTAGAATCTCTCCTATTTGTGTTTTAAAAATTTCAGATGGAATTGGATTATTAGTTTTCGTCGGCTAACAAAGTTTTGTAATTTTTATTAATGTGTCTTACTTGTATTTAACTTATGGTGTAAAATTCTTTAAAATATAACGAGGCTTAATAAAACACATACACACAACATTTGTAAAAAAACTAAAATAGTTTTGACGAAACGTTTGGCTCAAATTGTAGTGATCCTACTTGCTGTGCCAGCGGTCGCGGGATCGAGTCCCGCTGGAGGCATTCATTTGTGTGATGAGCACGAATGTTTGTACTCCAGTCATAGGTGTTTATATTTATAATATGTATGTATTTAAAGTTGTACATATGTGTACTGTATCAACTATCTGGTATTCATAACACAGGCCTGGTAGTTTACCATGGAACTAGATGGTGATGTATGTTAATGTCTCAACATATTTAACTATAATTAACTACTACAACGGTCTATAAGAAAATTTTATGTAATAATAAAATAAATGGCTTAGTAAAATTTAAAAAAAAAATATATTTTTTATTCTTATTTCACATTATGTTAAAACACGTAAAACACAAAAGAATTTACCAAGCCATTGAAATTGTAAGGCTATTGTGGTCCAATACAAACGCTATCATTTGAGAACAGTCGCCACAGCCTAAGCGCAACTTAAGAAAATCCTTTGAGACATAGAAACGAGAAATATGAACTATAACAAGACAAATAAGAATACTTCGAGACAGTTAAAAAAAAATCTGTTCTAGAAACAATATAAAAAAATTGCAGCTGTTAAACTCGCAATTACGCGTCTCGTCTTTATTTTGTGTGTTCAACTTTAGTGGCCTCTCGCTATGGTTATTATTGGTTGCTTAGAGCGTCATATTATGTATCACTTCATGATTTTTATCCGTCTAAAGTGTCTAACAATATTTTTGTCTTCATTAATTTTTAATTTTGGAAGGCTTACATGAACTATCTAACTGTGTACTATGCATCCTTGTAATGAATGAAGAAGTCCCATGCCCGATCGTGGAACTAAAAGGCTAAATTTTATAAATTATCTTATTTTTAAGTTTTCCCGAGACTGCGAAGTAAGTGCACCGGGATTCAAGGTAGCGTATGTCCGACTGTCCGTCCCCTGGATGCAATTTATATCCTTGCCAAAATTTATCGAAATCTGTTTAGCGGTTTAAGCGTGAAAAGGTAAAAGACAGTTACTCTCAAATTTACAATATTAGTATGGTTTATGCACTATTTCATCTGTTGATGTAAGTGGCTTCGTTTTTCTTTTTTATATTAATATAAGTCTTTATTCAATAATATGAATAAGAAAATCCATCTATACTGGTATTATATAAGAGGCAAAGTTTGTTTGTTTGTTTGTTTGTTTGTTTGTTTGTTTGTTTGTCTGTCTGTCTGTCTGTCTGTCTGTCTGTCTGTCTGTCTGTCTGTCTGTCTGTCTGTCCATCCGTCCATTAGACACCTCGTTTATTAAATAAGGCTCGTTTATTATATTATATAATATATAGTCTATTTATTCCACACTAACAGTTAAAACGTACCTAGGGACAAACCCGAGTAAAGCGAGGATAAGCCCCTAGTTTAATAGCATTATTGCATTTGATGGATTCAAGTTATACATATACAGAAATTTATAAAATCATAGTCCGTTTTAACCCAAGAATATCTATGTCTATATAACAAATAGAATGGAGGTAGTAGGTATATAAATTTTCCTAAGATGTATAGTGTTTTAATTACAAAGTTATCTACACCTCACCTGTTGCTGATACGTTTGACAAGAATCAAAGATCAAAGCGTTAATAGGCAGTTTAACTGTTAATTTGTTAATCATACAGATTTGCTAATTATACGCTGATGTTCCTTTCTTATTACGGAAATAGAATTTGTATTTTGTAATACATGTTAATATTTATCTAATTTATTATTTATATATTTGAACTTATCATATTAATTTAAAAAAAAATGTGATTTTAAGTTTAGTTATTAGGATTTTTAACAAAGCAGTTTCTATTATTCATAGCTCGCACTTTTAACTACATATTAATAAACACAGTTAATAGTTTTCTTTATATTTAGAGGTTTATATATTTAATGGGTGTATACAAACTGACAAGAAGCCAGTTTTATTAGTTATTTTATGATCGCGGAACGTGGTGGTCTTAAATTGCAAAAAACTAAAATAGCTTTTAATTGCGTTATTTTCGACACTGCGCCAAAATCGTTTTATTATAAGTATAAGTACCTGGGTTACCGAGCTTCGGAGAATGGAGTTCGAGAGTTGGAGTCGTTTCCGTAATTCAGATTATATATATATATATATATATATATATATATATATATATATATATATATATATAGACAAGAATTGTTCGCCTAAAGATATAAAATATATTATGCACAATTTAGTACACATGGCTTGGCCCGGGTAATTTTTTTCTTTTCTTTCAATGTTTTTGGACACTACCATCTTTTATTGATAATTTCAGAACTGAGTTAATTATACCAATTGGAATTACTTTGGGGAATACACACCGGTTTGCGCCTGATCTCTCAAGTCGGATCGAATTGTTGTAACACCGGAGTTTGAGAATGTAAGGAATAGTGTACCTGTGTTTGTATGCTTAATTCTACAACATAATATTTTTTTCCTGTACAGATGGATATTCTCAGCGGCCACCGTAATTGAAATCTGTTAGGTATACCTAGGATTACTTCATTTATCTCTGTGCCGAATTTAGAATAGCGTTTTTTTGAAGTTTTAAGTATATCTTTATTTTGCCTTCACACTGAAACGGTTGAACGGATGGATTTGCATGAAATTCATTACACAGACTATGACCTGAGCAGCACTTAGGTTATTCTGGTGTTTTGGCACCTAAGTTGCTGGTGTATAAATAAGTTTTTGCCAATGTAATTTTTAAGAGATAGTTTAATTTTCCAGGATGCTGGGTGGCGTGGGAGGCCGGCACGCGTCGGTGCGCCGGCGCGGCAGCTCCCCGGGAGTGCACGCGCGGCGCGAGTCGCCGCCGGCGTCGCCGCGCCCGCCCCGCCGCCGCCGCGCCGCCATCGCCGTCTCCGACCATAAGACCTGTGCGCTTATACATACGCGCCTTAAGCTCGGGGATATTATGTGAGTTTATCTGCTATGAGAATATCTATTAATATTTTAAATATGTATTCATGCTCTATATACAGTATACACATAGTTACGTAGTACACAGTATGTGGATAACTAGGTACCTACACACTATGGTATTTTAAAGACCAATGATATTCTGATCAGTACTCTCAAAGATTACTAAACATACGATCATCTAACGAAAGCGTCTAGATCGGGGCGTGCGAAGTGAGATGTGAAACGCTTCCGACAATCATACATAATATACTTTTATATGACATTCGGGAAACGGCTTTAGGGTTGACGAACGTATAACTTTAAATTGCCATGAGTTAGCACTATACGCTTAATATTCAAAACCATTCGTCATCAAAATTGAATTATTTTTTTATACTCTGGTACTAATATGTATAGTCCTAATGAATAGCTTTACGTAAACTTCAATATTGAACAGTCGAAGTTCGATTTTTTTATTGTCGAACATGAGCTAGATTTTTGCAGTATTTCTGGTCTCTAATATATTTTATTTTATTAGGATATTCTGCGTATTTTCTGTGTGCATATCATAATAAAATAGGTAAATCAAAATCTAAATAAAAAAATGTACATATCATTAATGTTTAAATCTAGTTTCTTTATATGTACAAAGTCTGATTATTGTTATATCCTCTGATTTACTGAATAAATTTCATTTTCCAATTTATAAAGAATACCTAGCTCTATAATGTACAGAGTTTACAGTTTTACGGATAATGTTTTTCGTTGTATTTACAATAACATTATACAAAAAGTAACTATAGGAAACCGTACGAAACTCGTACCTCAAATTTACCCCAAGATCTCTTAAGCTATGGGCTCAAAATATTCAATTTCACTGATTGCTTCCTCCCAACAGGCTGTTCGGGCTTAAGTCATGTTCAAAGCCATGTAACTTAAGCTTTTAAATATTATAAAGATTAAAACAAATGGTTTATAAAACTGGAACTTTCTAACGTTTAATCTCAAAAATCTTTTCCATATATTTATATTCTGTACAAGTTTCACTAAGGAATCATTAATTAATATATCAACTTTATTACTATTTGGGAATAATTCCATCCCCATTACCATCCCAAAAATTAATTGATTTATTATTTGGGATGCAGCTTTTGTTTTTGCCAGACTAGCATTCATTCCAGACATATATAAATCAAACTCCCAAATTTTGTCGTCTTGTTACAACTAGCAAATTATCAACAGTATAGGAAAGTGAGATGGGGCACAAAGGGAAATATTAAATTAAAGAAATATATTTTCAAACATTATAAAACAATTTATTAGACTTAATCAACAAGATCACTGTTTTCATTATTATTAGTAAAAAAAATCTTTTTCAAAAGTTAACTTTTTACGGGTTTGCCCGATACCTGGTCTGAAACCGGGTACATCCACCTGTTATACCTGACTTTACCCCATAACAAGGAACCAATGGAACTCTTTCACTTCATCTTGGTCCCAACCAGTACAGCCTTCATGAGCCCATTCCTTATAGACATTAAAAATTAGACTAAGACATTGCAACCAATCATCACTTATCGTCTGTAACCTTTTTCTTTTTGGAACAATTCCTCATACAAAATAATATCACCCGTACGGTTTTGCCTCAAGCGCACCGAAGAGAAACAAAGTAATTATATAACATAAAAACATGTCGCAATAAAGATTCAACCAATGTTCGTTTAACATTAATACACACTTAATGTTTACAACAAAAACAAATTCCAGTTACCTTAACATACGCGATTGTAGATCACCTTTGAAATCCTTCTAATATTATATTGAATCTTCGTAAAAACTGTTTTCTAAAATATTTCCAAGGGGCACGCACGTCATTTAACTTTTGTTAACAAACTATTTAAGATGACAGACTGCAAGTAACCAAGCGCGCGAAAATTTGAAACACATTAGAATTTAGAAGCCTTAGTGCCATAACATACCCGGTAAAACATTGATATTGTACAATTTTATGAAAATTATATAATACTAGCGGCTCACCCTCGCCTCGATCGGGTTCGCCTCTAGAAAAACAAAAACAAATCTATCCCACGGGAACTGTACATTTTTCCGGGATAAAAGTAGCCTATGTGTTATTCGGATGTATGAGTTATATTATTGTAGTTTCATTAAAATCCATTTAGTTAGTTTTGGCGTGAAAGAATTACAAACATCCATACATATATACATCCTCATATTCATTCGTATTTATAGTATTAGTAGGAAAAGTAAAAAGCGTCAGATGGTTTCTAGTTTTGGAATATGCAATATACCTAAGCGATAAATATATATTTTTCTTTTATGATTCATAAAAGGTGCCATAAGACGTATATTGGTTGCGAAGTAATAAAGCAAATAATGTTTGAAAGACGATTCGAGGATGGTCAAATAAAGAGTCTGAATAGTCAACACGGTGGCGAAAGCGGAAAAATACGGTAGAATTTTAGCGATTGGTCTACCCATATTAAATATTGTGTTAGATGCTAATATACCTATGTATTTACGCCCGCTTTTCTCACGTTGAAACGACCCCGAAAAAAAAGAAAACAAAATTTTCATCTCTATGTATTATAAAATATTTTTTGTTTGTCATTAAAATAAATTAAAGTTTTCTCCCATTATTAAAAATCGGGCAAGTGTTAGTCTTACTCGCGTATTAAGGGTTCCGTATCGCCAAATATTGTATTGTTTTTGCAGATTTTCCTTTGCCATTTTTTAAAAGTTATAAGGAGAGGGTACAATACATCTCCAATATAATGATTCTAAAGTCGTGAACATTTCATCACATCACCCTCCTCATCTAACTTTTTAAAAATAGGGTAGGTAAATCGGAAAAAAATTAGTCACTACAGCTTTGCAGAATATACGTTTACTAGTTTTTCAATATTAACTTATTTTCGAATCAATAAAGAATGTGTAGTAAAAAAGTAAATATTATATTTTAGTGTAGAAATATGTTAGTAAAACAACACAATATCCGGCAGTACGGAAACCGATACGCGAGTCTAAATTAGCACTTGCCCGATTTTTATATTTAATGATTAAATAAATTAAAAAAAAATCATTTGATAAACATTTCAACCATCAAATTATTAGAAACTATAAGAAGAAGAAGAGTTTGTTTATGTGTATGAGCGCGGGCGAAGTTGCAGAAATTGCTTGCATCTAGATACAAATGCAATTCAAAAAATAAAACTATCTTTTTGGATTATTTCGCGGATTTTTTTTGATTTTTAGTTCCCGACGTTTCATGGCAATCATGGTTACGGGAGAGACTAAGGTTATAGTATAGACTTCTCAAGGGCGATATATACTTGTTACAGACAATATTTTATTTGTATTGTTTTAATATAATATACATATATATATATATATATATATATATATATATATATATATATATATATAATATATATATATTACCATGTTGCGTAGATATATAATACATAACATTTTCATAAACATACTTATGTTGGGCGCCCTCTATTGTATTACAGTGGAATCTCTAGCCGGGGAATAACGTTGTCATGTTAGTTTATTCGATAAAACACCACAGCGCCTCTTGTTTTCTTGCGTGAGAATAATAAACTACAATTAATAGCGCCATCTATTGGCATTTTCTTTTTAGGATTGCTACAGTGGGCGGTTTGTCTTATACTTAGTTCAGACAGAACATCACTCTATAATAAGCTGATGCTTTGTTAGGGCTTTTGCTATTTTGATTTTCATACCAGATGGCGTTACTGGTAAAGAAATAGATGTAAATGTAACATCTATGACAAATCCTTTAACACAGCGTCTGAATAAAAATATTTTTATGGGTTATAAATTATATCTTTTAATATTTTTTATCCAAAAATCATAATGATATTTAATTAATATTTAAAAAAATATTAAAAAACTTGTAAAGCTATTAAACTTCTGAGCAGATATTTTGAACTAGTTACTCTAATAAAGTTAATGATCTATTCGTTTCTGAGTTCACCTTTGATTCATATCAGATTTATATTAGTCTCAGTTGGACTAAGACGTTCAAATTCAATTTTCGAATAATAGAACGTCAAAGTCGTCCGTTGGCGACGTTCGGCCAGTGTAAATGGAACGGGCTGTGCTTCCTGGCTCCACGTGGCCAGATGCCATTATTGATTTCCGCCGGTAGAAAGAGATAGCGCAATACCACAATTTGTTGCACTATTTTTCGTCTCTCTCACTCGCCAATATATGACCTATTTTTATGCCGCTTTCCCTATATTAATACAGCCTAAGTAATTAGGTGAAAAGTTCCGTCGACGATATAATCTAACCGGTAGTTTAATTGTTGGAGAAAACAACGTTTACAGGCCATGTTTTCAGTTAAAACGTTTTTAAATTTATATATAAATATGTGGTTTCTATTTTTTACTTGGATGTAAAAGTTTACGTGTAATAAATTATTTAAAAGGTTTCGTTTTACTTTTAATTTAAATACATACTACATATGTGTATATATTATTACTAAAATTATTTATATTGTATATAGAAAGTAATTTATTTTTTTACTCTATAAATTGAATACTACAGAATATATCTATACATATAATAAAATTGTAACTAAGCCAAATCTGTACATTAAATATTTTTTGAAGAATCTTATTGAAATACACATTATTATCGACACAGAGGCCGAATCTATAGTTTTTAGATTTTTTTGTCTGTCGGTTTGTCTGTCTGTTACCGCATCACAAAAAACCACTGGAGAGATTTTGATAAAATTTGGTATGGTGATAGCTAGTTATCCGGGTCAACATATACTCGTAGGATACTTTTTACCGCGGGAAAATATGTCATTTCTGAGAAAAAATACAAAATCTGCATTGTAAGAGTATACTAATATGTAAAACCTAAGAATTTGGTTTTTGGTCATCTGGACGCGGGCGGAACCGCGGGCAATGCTAGTGTATCTAAATAAGAAAGACGTCTAAATGTACACATATATGAGAAGAATTTAAAGGTTTTAAAGTATTTTAAATGTCTATGAAACAAAGTCAGCATTATTTTTGGTGCTCGCATAATTAGCAGAGTGCAAGCTTCTATAAGTCACACTTAAGCACTAAGTGATGTAATAATATTATTATGTTGATTATTGCATGGTGTAATTTTTTTGGTCAATACTAATAAATACCAAAACTTTCTATCTATATTGTATCCTTGCATAAATGTTCAAGATTTTACCATAAATTACATTTGTAATAGTTCGGTGTACATAAATTAGAAATAGAATTATAAAATTCCTTAATAAGACTTACTGAGTAGATTTATAATTTGTAGTTTATAGAAAACTAGTGACTCACCCTCGCTTCGCTCAAGTTCGTCTCTAGGTACGTTTTGACGCTTAGTATGGAATAGTTTTTTTTTATTTTTTTTACGTGTAATTTTCCGATGTTTTAATAGTTATTCTGCTATTTGGGGTGAAGACATATCCAACAAAACAAAAATCATAAAAATCGGTCCAGCAGTTCTCGAGTTATAAGTGTCGTAACAAACACGACTTTGTTTTATATATATAAGATGTCTAATTATGGAGAGGATCGGTTAAAATGGTAAGCAAAAGTTCAATTCACCTAAGACAGTACGTAAAAACTGAACATTGTAGATGGTTCGGGAAACGGCTTAACCTATTTTAGACGATTATAACTGCCAAGTAGGCGTATGACAAAGAGAATAAGTATTAAAAGAAGCAAAAAATAAATACATATTTAACAAAATACATTTCTTAGTACTTATATTATATTACTATACATATATATTTTGGTTTTTTTAATATACTGTAATATTCTCACATTCCTTGTAATTTTTTCTACATTATCTTTTACCCTTTGAAAATTAAATTTTAAAATTACTTTCTTTACCCAGAAAATATGTATTTTATTGAATCTCAATTTTTTTAATATATTAAGCAAGAATTTATGTTATTTAAAAAAATTAAATTAGTTTTTTTCATTTGCGTGAAACATAGTATTATTATTCATCAATATTTACAGAAAAAGGTTATAATCCGTGTGAGATTTATTCGATTTTAGTAACTTTAACACTTTAAAACTTAACACATCATTAGTAAAAATCACCATTGTTGTTCTCATACAAGAAGTGTTGCCAAAAAAGTAATAAAAACATAGTTTTAATTGAAACAGACGCCTGACAGTTTCAAATGTCCTAATGAAAAAGCTGAAATGAGCTTTTATTGAGCTGACCTATTTGTCCGTAGAACTAAAAAAATCAAAGAGTAATTAAAAGGAAACAATGCACGTTTATAGGGCATCAGCTGTTTGCTTTGTGCACTCTGCGACGCTGTTAGCTGAGGGCGGAGTGCAAATGCGCTCGTAACTTGAATTACTACTTGGGTGCGACTTTTATATCGTCGATATAAAGTGCCAGTTACTTGCCACATACATACGCCGTGATCATTTAACTAGACACTGACCGATTTTTTTACATAGACATGTCATTTTACAATATCACAATGCCTTCAACAAATATAGCATTTATAGCAAGATATATTAAATTTGAATATTATAAGATAAGTATTGTTAAAAAATTTAAATGTCCCAGCTCTTAAGCCCTCACGGTTAAGTGAACGCTTTATTATTTGTATAATAAGTCAAGACTTGTATTATGGAAACAATTTCTTACATAGTTGACCTATTTGATTATATAGCAAAAATCAAAGATATAAAAGAACAACTAAAATGAAACAGCCAACGTTTGTAGGGCATCAGCTGTTTGCTTTGTGTCCTCTGTTAGCTGAGGGTGGAGTGCAAATGCGCTCAGTACTTGTAGGGTTTGAATTTTATGTGTATGTGTATATATGACTAATAATAACTAAGTATGCACATTGATGTCGTCTTATCATTTTTCTTTTATAGGGAATAACATATTATTATATTTTATTTCAATTTAACTTAGTCGATTTTTTTAACTCATTTCTTCTCTACAATATAATAATTTTAGTATATAAGTAAGGAGAGTCGTAAATCTATCATTAAACTAGTTGCATGTTTAAAATATGTCAAAATTTAACTCTTTTACATAGATACAGAAGATTATTAAGAACCAGTAGCTAGCATACTCACTTTGTTCCACAATTTGTTTCACGCTATTCTTTGTGGTCAAAAAGAACTACTTCAGTACTCAGTTCTTCACGTCATGTGTGACGTTTCACGTCGACGTTTTCAATTTAACATAGAGACAGTTGTTATATACCTATATAATTGGCTCAGATAGATTAATCTATACTGTTTAATAGCGTTAGGCAGAATTATCATCATGATGATTGACATAGGTTTTACGAAAAAACTCTTTTATAAATCGAAAATAATCCTATACCAGTAAAAAATTGTAAGAATTTTTATTATTAAAAATGTGTACATAAATCAATAAAACAAAAAACGACTTATTTCGAATAAAACAATTAAAAACTTAAGACGTCTTGCTTTACTGCTGTCTAAGTTATTACTCTACTAGGTTTCAAATACATAAAAATAGGTATAATCCAGCATTAGTCATGTAATTCTTTTTTCGTGATTTTTCCGATGTTTTAATAGTTATTCTGATATTCGGGGTGGAGACAAATCCAACAAATCAAAGATCATAAAAATCGGTCCAGCCGTTCTACAGTCATAAATAGTGTAACTAGCCCGATTTTGTTTTATAATAAATTAATATTAGATACCCTTACTCTATACCTTACTGCTACTGTAGTGGTAGTAGTAGGAACATTGTTTACGCAAGATTAGACCCAAGTCAGGTCTACTTCTAGGTCCGTGGGTCATTTGCCGGTCGCGTTGCACCGGGCGTTCACCCCGGTCAGTAGGTCACCGCAGCGCAGCAGCTATGTTTTCATTATATACACTTGAACTTTGTTATTGAATACGCATTTTTATAAGATGTAAATCTTAGATGGATAGAAGCATGTTAAAATATTAGTTAAATAAGCTCCAAGGTTTGAAATTTTTACTTTTCAATAATTTGATTTTATTTGACAGGTACGTATTTCTAGGAATTAATTGGATTCGAAAACAAATCTATCGAGTGGGAATCTAAAAAAATGTTATAAAAGCTTTTATTAATATATTGTTACGTATTTAAAATAGTAAAAGCTTTAAGCTCAGGCTTGGGAAAATTTTGTATATTCATTAAAATATATATCTAGATCATAAAATTCAACTAGATTATCCAAAAATATATTCACACGTGGATATGAAACATTTTTCGACTTTTCCTTAGTTTGTATTATAAAATACCTGCTGTTCATTGAAGTGCTTTAATTTGGTTGTTGTAAAAGTTAATTATAAAATGAAGTCTCCTTTTTTTATTTATTTTTATTGAATCACTATTACGACTATACCTTTTTTTTTCATAAAAAAAATTGAAAATTGTATTTAATTTTTTCCTCTAAGAAAATTGAAATTGAAAACAAAACAATAAAGGAGTGTTACAAGTAAATTCCAATTGATTATAATATAAAATCAAATGAAAATTCGTTATTTTACAGGACCACGTAATTTTCTACATGTAAAAAAATGGAATTGTCCGCTTTATGTATGTCGCATTCCTAGATGGCGCTATACGTAGCGGAAGAATAGCAAGTATTTTAGTTAAAATGAGTTAATTTGACACATAAAATAGTAAACAAACTTAAATTAGTTAATCAATTCTCCGTTCGAATTCATATACTTCTGTTATCAGTCATTAAAACTAGTAGGTACCTGGGGTAGTATTGTAAAATATTATATCTTAGACAAGATAATTATAATATTTTACAATAGTAGAAATTTAAATAATTGTATTGTAATGACCAATTTATTGGTTGTAACAGAATTATAATATGTATGAAATATACCTATAAGAGTCCCATATATTTTTTTAGACTTAAATTCTTCAAGGATTGTAGAATGCAGGCACAGAATAGTTTTGTTTTTCTGTTTTAAAAAAAATAAATAAATGGTGTAGGAATAATGTTAGCCGGTATGAATCTTGTAAAGGGAAAATGTTTTCGTTGTAAGCTGATTGCTTGGTGTGGTTACATAAAGCGCGTTTTAGGTAGGTGCCATCGCCCCGTCAGATCTAGTATCCTTATATAGAGATCAACCAACCCAAAACAAAAAAAAATAACAAATATTATACGCGTGAAGTCTGGTTTTATGTAATTTATGTACTTAATTTAATGGAAAATATTTATCTAATATACAAGAATAATCATTCAATTTATAGCATTCTCTAATCTTTAAAATAAAACACAAATGTTTCCGACACAAAAATTGGTCGAATGTTCGTACACGTAACAAAATGTACTGGCACGTAAATGAAAAACTCCGGTACTGTACTAATTTTAAAGTTAACCCCATGAAGTAGTTGAATAAGAAAAAAGTTTGGGCACACTGCACTTGGAACGTTCTAGTCGTATATTTAAATAGTTTATGTGAAGACAAGCGGAGAAATAAGAGAGAGAATAAAAATTACGGTGAGCACGGAGAGCTGTAGTGTACCTAATATTCTCTGGTATCTCGGAACTACAATGGATGAGGCTTGCAATATATTTCTGTTCTATTAATAGGTCACTTATCTTTTTGTGACGCATTTAATCTCTAGATACCTGTGGAAATGTAGCTTTTCGCTTTTTGATCTCTGCTTTGAATTTATGTTCTGTTGGTTAAATATTTAGTTCATTTAGTTTAAGGTAACTTAAACTGCACTGTTGCGATATTGTCATCGACGTTTCACATGACATGTCAATATGTTTTAACTGAATTACTCTATGATATACATACTAATATTATAAATGTGAAAGTGTGTTTGTTTATCCTTCTTTCACGTCGAAACGGAGTGACGAATCGGCTTTTTACCTCGGGAAATTATCTAATTCCCACGAGAAAACACGTTATAATACAATCCAAAAAAATATTAATGATCACAATTACTTGAAACTTGGTATTAGTGTTCTTAAATAAAATTAAATAAATACGTTTTTGAGCATTTTTCGAAATTCATTCTATAAAGGGATAAAATAGGGGATGAAAGTTTGTAGGAAACTACCTTTTTACCGATTTTTTTAGTTTTAGTTTTTTTCTTATTATTTAATTCTCATTATATTGGTGTAAATTTCAGTAAGGGGATCATATTATACTACAATAAAAATACTTACGCCGTCATCCTGATTTATGTTATGAATGCATAAGTACGTCTGTTTGTTTCTCCTTACATGTAGAAATGGTGCATCAGATTCGTGTGTATTGTATAATGTATATGGTCCAGTAGTCGCATGCATGTACATTTACTTTTTTACCCCCGACGCAAAAAGAGGGGTGTTATAAGTTTGACGTCGATGTCTGTCTGTCTGTCTTTATATTATGTGTCTCTGTTTGTGGCATCATAGCTCTCAAACGGATGGACCTGGTTTTTTTCATTTGAAAGCCAGTTTCCTTGCGGTGGTTCGTATGTTTGGTTAATATCGGTCCAGCAGTGTAAGAGTATCAGCTCTTTTCCAAAATGATGTCAGACATTTTCGCGTATGATTACTCGATTCAGTGCTTCACGCGTGCCAGTGTAATCGTTAAATGACAAATAATTTGCGTAGGGTTTTTTTTTAATTTTTCATTTATAATTATTATCGTGCAAGTTTACAACTTTTTTTTACATTTTTGCAGGAGATAGTATACGTATAGTGCACAAATGTGTCCGCAATTACAAGAACATTCTATTTTTTTCACTCCAGTCCAGTGGGACGACAATTTGATAAGACCGATTAGTGATAATGTTTTCGAAGCATGAGGGTGTAACATCACCAAATTCAAAAAAAAATACTAAACATATAATTAGTAAATATATTTAGTTCAAGCAGCATCTCGAAATCAGCATTTTTAACAAACGAAGCAGTTAATAAATCTTTATGAATATTATAAGTACCTTTGTTGGTTATTCGTTCTTTCATAAAGTTACGAGATGATGGATCGACTTATTTTAGAATGTTTAGGAAGAGTGTCACACAAGGAATACATACGAGTACTATATACCAGTAGGCTACATCAAGTGATTCACGTTGAATGTCGCTGTTGAAAAAAAAATTACTTAGTGATGCGTCTAAAAGAAATGAGGGCATTTCGCTAGTTTTCTATTGTGTGGTATATTGTTACCTGCGTCGGCAAATATGTGCAATCTTCTATACATATAATAAAATTGTAACTAAGCCGAATAAATAAATGAAATTAATTACACATTTAATATTTTTTGGAAAATCTTATTGAAATAGACATTATTATCGATACAGAGGCCGAATCTATAGTTTTTAGAATTTTTGTCTTTCTGTCTGTTACCGTATCACAGAAAAACCACTAGAGGGATTTTGATGAAATTTGGTATGATGATAGCTGGTTATCCGGGAATTACTTACTTTTCCGGGGATTACTTTTTACCTCGGGTAAATATCTCATTTCTGAGAAAAAATACAAAAACTGCAACGTAAGAGTATACACTAATATGTAAAACCTAAGAATTTAGTTTTTGGTCATCTGAACGCGGGGGGAGCCGCGAGAAATGCTAGTAGTAAATAAAATAGTATAAACTTTTTATATCTTAGTGCCTTACAAAAACGTCTTATTCATTCTAAAATGTAGGTTATGTTTGTGATTGTGAAATATTTTATTGAATGCATTATGAGGGTACGTTTAACTGCTATTGCAGTGTAAGCAATAATTTTATATAAAAATTGTCTCTGTGCCAAACCGCCATCTTGGCGTCTTTAGTTATAGAATAATAAACGTGAGCGCTTAAAAGCGAAATCTAATTTAAGCTTGAAGCAAAGTACACGTAGGGTAAGGGTTTATAATACTCATTTAGAATTTAAAAATATAAAAGATAAATATAATATAGAAGAAATAATATAAAGGATAGTAATTTGATATCCCATTTTTATATTACTATTTGTAGTACATTTCAGGTATAATTTTGGAAAAATTTAAGTGTAATATTGAGCATAATATTATTCTTTTGAAAAGGTATTGTGAGGAAGCAGTAGGTGTGTAGTCAGTCAAATTATGAAAAAAGGAGTGCCACCCTATGCTCTACCTAAGGGTACTTACTACTAGCTTTGCTCAAGTGTGGGATGAAAGTTCAAAAAGTTGAGGTAATTGAACCCAAAATTAAGCGTGGAATGCAAATTTAAAAAAGTTGAGTTTAGTTTAAATTTTTCATTATAATATAAACTTCTTTTAAAATCTGACAAAAATATTGTGCGTGTATTAATATACTTATAATACACTATATAATATATATATATTTTTATTGTACTAAAAACCCAACAAATTAATCAGGTGTTTGATAAAACTAGTTAAGCTTCTAAAAGTGACAATATAAAATGTAGAACTGCTATAAAAATTTAATTACAAGGTTCTGCATATGAAACGAAAGACAGTACAGTTCTTCTTTATCGGAAATTGTTCTATTCCCGTAGCAATATGTAGAAATATGCATAAAGACAAAATTTCAACAACAATTTCTTTAGACTGTATCAGTAAAATCACAGGTAGAAAGTGAAAATAATTTTAAATATTCATTTGTAAAGTGTAAAATCAAACGAACGTATTATAATTTTGTTTTTAAAATTTTGTAACAATACTAGTATAGTATTATATTATGATCTGTGGTAAGAATAATAATTTATATATTTACTATTTTCCCATATTTATTTTTAAATAAATTAAAGTTATCTATAACAAACTACTGAGATACGCTATGATCTATGCGTTTGTCTTTTTATTATTATTTAGGAAGTATTTTAAATGCAAAAATTACTAATACTAAAAAAGTTCAAAATAAAAGGGTCGAGGTCTTATAAATAGATACATTTTATATGTAGTAGATTTTGAGGAAGTAATGAAATCGACTTTATTGTTGCCTTTAAGAATTTATTTGTATGTTTGATTTGTCCAGGAAATGGTTAGACAGGCTTTATGGAGACTAACGAGAAGTTTATGTAGGGACACACTTACCCAATATCAATTTTTAACAATAAAATATGTGTGTTTATACGTAAAATAGTAATAATGAAATTAATAGTGTACAAGCAAAATTCATATAATTTCCTGTTATTAATTTGCTGGGTATACAAGATATTCTTTTAATTTGTATACGTACTTTCTGTTGGATAAATTAAAAAATAAAATAGTGAAATAAAAAAAACGAAAACTAAGAGTCACTTTTTTTAAAACCTACCTATTTAAAAATTAAATAAATTTGGAAACTTATTTCATTTTTATACATATTTTGTAAACTAAAAGATACTTATTAAGAATTTCAATTGTCATGTTTATAATACCTGTGAGGTTAAATATATAATTAATAAGTTACAATACTATTAAAATTATTTTAAAATATAATAAAAAAGTTATATTTATTTATATTAATAAAAAATATATGTTAAAGTTACTATATCCATATGTCAGTCACACCTTACTAACTTTTCCATGTGACACGCGTTATTATTGGTATTGATTGTATACAACCTTGAAGTTTATTTTTATCAATCGAGTAATAAGATCATGGCTTCGACGTAACAAGTGTAAAAGTTGACACTTACATTATAAATTAAGCAATGCAATAAAAACTTTGGAGAATTTTTATTTGACTGTACGACGAAAATTGGCTTTTAAATATACCTTAGATTTTATAACATATTTAGTTCGTCTTGTGTTGTAGGGAAGTTAATATCTCATTGAATAAAATTGCCAGCGTGGTGGACTAAAGCCTGATCCCCTCGAATTGAAGGGAGGCCCGTGCCCAGCAAGCAGTGGGACGTTAAAAAGGGCTGAATACGTTAGAGATATCAAATATGGTACATTTTTTTAAGATTTTATTGCAACGTCATATCTAACACTAGATAGTGATTATATGAAATTAAAAGGAAGCTTTAATTGTACAATCATTAAGTAGTTAAAATTAAAACTTAATTTTTAGCTAGTTTTTTTTTCAATCACTCGAAAGAAGTAAACCTTAGCTTGAATTTCGCGTTCTATGCACATAAGTAGTACGATTAAAGCGAAAATTATATATCTAACCGTCAGTTTTAAAAGTTTTTGTTACTACAGTATTAAAACAATCAAATATATTAGAATCACAAAAGGCTTTTTCATACATACATATGCTATGAACTCTATGTCCCTTGCAAAGTAACCAAAGAGAATGAAGTATGAAGCGCTACGTTCTTCTCATATTATCTCTTTTCTTTCTTCCGTTGTCACAATTCTTCTGTTTTATAATTCTTCTTATTTTTTATGGTATCTTCAGAATCTTGAATTTATTTTCCGTAAGCATATTAACTTTTATTATATTTTATTTGTAATAGAAATTAAAACATGTTAAGTATTTAAAATACAGTAAAGGTTTTAAAACACAGTTTGAACTCATATTTTTATGTTTGTGGCATAGACTCTTGGGCATTTTCCTGCCAATGTATTGTTTTTTTTTGTTTTTTGTGTGTGCAATAAAGAGTTTTTTTTATTATTATTTTTGCATTATAATAAATATAAAGCCATAGCCAATAACTAGTTAAGCAACTTTATATATTTGTACTGGAATGCTACGATTTTACGTAGCACTAATATTGTGCATTGTGTTTGTTCTCGACACAGTTACACCTATTGATTTGTCAATTACATATATTGGTATTTCAAGCTAAATACGAAGTATGTTTTATACTTCACATATTTATAGAGTCGTAGCTATGTGTTTACATATATTTAAAAAAATGTTGTTTGTTTTTGAACAAGCAAATTTTAATTATAGTATTACAACAATTTTCATACATATGTTTTTATGCTTTAATTAGGGTCTTTTTATAATAATATTGTAGGTCAAAACTGTTTTTTGCATAATAAGATATAATTGTAAATAAAAATGCGCTGGCTTGGGAAACCGAGTGAAGCGGGTTCAAATCCCGGGTCTCGCACCTCTGATATTTTCATGTGGGAATCATTTCTAGCATGATTACCACTTGCCTTACGGCGAAGGAAAACATCGTGAGGATACCTGCATGTCTGAGAGAACCTAGCAAGTTTTCGAAAGACATTTGAACCACCAACCCGCACTTCGTAAGCGTGGTGGACTATTGCCTAATCCCCCTCGTATTGAAGGGAGGCCCGTGCCCAACAATGAGAAGTTAAAAAGGGCTGAATACAAATAAAATAAATCGTGCATGCATTTATGGTTGCGGTATGGCTAGTGGCTCTACACGTGGACGGTAAAATACAACACCTACATAAGCTCGCAATTAAACAGAATAATATCTCATTTTAAATATTTTTCTATCTGAATGAATTTTAATGCATAAGTAATTTTTTACAACATTAAGCTTTAAGTACTTTTCTGACGATCGTTTAATATAAATACTGTTTTTGCTGTTCTATTATATATCACTAATGACAATACAACTTCAGTTATTATATCAGCTAAACTTTACACAGTATTTTTAAAATCTATTTAGGTAGTAATAGCCCATTGGTAACGTTCTCGCTTGGAAAACCAAGGGAAGCGTGTTCAAATCCTGGCACCTCTGATATTTTGTAGTAGTTGAAGATTCTCATGTGCGAATAATGTTTAATATGATAACCACTTACCTTACAGCGAAGGAAGATATCGCGAGGAAACTTGTATATCCGTTCGAATCTAACAAGTTTTCAACAGACAGAGTCTAAGATAGAGTCAAGCTGAATAGATTATAGTCGTTGTTACCCGAAGCAAGACAAAACTACTTATATTTTAAATTGATATATAACACCTCCAGGTATATTTCTAAGAAATTAATTAAATTTTTAAGAAATCTATCGATAACTGTAACGCCGGCGTGTCCGCGGTCGTTGTCTTTAAATTATTCCTTAATTCGAATTACTTTATAAAAACTTTTTTTTAGCGTAGACGTAGTAGTAGTAAATGGGGTAAAGAATGCTACATTCATATAATTAAAATAATTAATTCTGACTTGAATTAATAGGGCTAAAACTGTATGAAATATTATTAAAAACTATTAATGTATTACGAAAAACTTATATGATCCTGATTTGACTGTTTTAGTGACTATATTATGAAATAAAAGTTTTATAATTATTATGACTAAAACACTAACAAGCTTTTGTCGGTAATGCCCTAAACATTTGACACAAATACTCAAGTCCTACTCAAAAATAATAAGCTTAAACTCAAAGGGATTTCTAGTACCCATTGAAAAGTTCGTGTATTTACTTCCTAGTTTCATTGTAAGATGGGCTTGATGATACCATATTACAATACTATTATCGCTATGACGACTGACAACGACAACGACTTACAACATTTTAAGTCACTATGGTACTTACTAGTAGAAGTAAGATAAAATTAAGTTTCTCGATTTATTTACATAAATACTAAAGTGTTTTTTAAATTTTTGAGAAACCAAAGCTCAAAGTTAAAGAAATCTATACCAGCCCTTGGCCTCTGTCTTAATAGAAAAATAGTTGAACATACATACTAATACAAATTATACGTAGAGCATAAGTCAGTCAACAATTTATAAATATCTTAAAGTTCTAATTTAACATCTCCAGGTAAATTTCTAAGAAATTAATTAAATTTCTAAGAAATCTATTGTTAACTGTAACGCCGGCGTGTCCGCGGTCGTGGAAGGAATAAGTTTCACATTGTATGCATTGTGGAGATTACCAAAACTTATATTGTTGTTTTTCAATATGACACGTAAATACATACATATTTTAAAATAACTTTTTATATTTAAAAAATATATTTATTAATTAATTAACTAATTCCGTATTTAAAGTTAAAATTCTATGTACATTTAACAAAATTTCTTATAATGTATATGTGTACTAGGAAAACTTTATTGGAAGGTTGGGCCATCGCCAGGCTGTCTCGTAGGCGCTCTTTATACAGGAGCTTTGCCGACTTTTAGCTATAACAAAATGCTCTGATATTCGGAACTAGTTTTACGATTGTTCTCTTAGAATGTAATGTGCATGTTTCAGTCATACATGTTCAATATTTACTGCATTGTAATATTCAGTTAAAACAAATGAACTATACCTTAACAAAAACGACTACTAAAACAAGTTTTTTTTTGATTATTGACTATGTAACTCCCGCATAAAACTTAATAATCTAAAGTAAATAAAATTTGACTTTAGTAATTTTCTGTTTTACGATTTACTACTACGAGTACTTATATACAGAGTAAATATTACTGGTTTTAATAAGCTTTAATTTATTACTTTTATCGTAAGCATCTTAGTGTTTATCAGCTACCATTGAGAAAGTATGAAAAGCGAGAGAAGTCGGTAATCGATACATAGCGAGTGTTGTGTTGCGTGGTGTTGGTGTGGAGTCGGTGTGGTGCCGGTGCACGCGGTGCAGGCAGAGGCGGTGAGCTACGGGCGGTGAGTGCGGGCGTGCGCGCGCAGGGCGGGCGGAGCGGGCGCGGGCGGTGCGCGGCCCAGTGGCGTGCAGCGCGCGCCGCGGACGCCCGCACCGGCCGCACCGCAGTGTCGAGCAGGAGCCCGCCATGCCCGGCCCGCGCCTCTCCCGCGCCGCCTGACAGCATGGCCCACCCGACCGCCACCACCACACGCAGCCACGCTCTGACCACGGTACGATATGTGAACCCGAGTGTAGCTCCCGACCAGTGACAGTGTTTCCGATGCGAGTGAGGGTCGGCCGGAGTTTTCGTCTTGTTTCGATCGTCCGCAGACCGAAAGGAGTAGGCGCGAGCGGCCCGCGTGGCCCGCTAGATGGCGTCGCGTGTCGTTCCTGCGGCGAGCGCTTTCCGCCCGCGCCCCGCTGGCGTTTCCTTTTGTTTCACACCGTTTTCATTCGTGTATATAAAATAATAATTGCCGGCGACGGTGGTGAGAAGGGCCGCGCGGCGCCGAGCCGTCGCTGACGTCAGCGGAGCCCGGGCTCGCCGAGCGCTCCCGGCATCCCCGACCTTCCGCCACCGCCGTCTACCGCTTGTCCGCTATACGACACTGACACGTCAGGCTCAGGCCTCACAACTAATCCTCCGCCCCTCTCTCGTGAGTTCGGTTATCGCTGTGCCAAATCCATCATATTAACGAAAAACGCTGTGATTTTAGTAACCCCTTCATAAATATTTAACGGACCGTGCGTTTCTTCGCGAGGGTTATTTCGATAAATGAAATATTGATACGCAACGAAAGTGTGTAGGTTTCATTCATGTAACCTGTAAGGGTCGACGATTGATCCGCTCCTAGCAACAGCGGATCGCGACGGTAGTATTATTCTTCTCAGTTAGCCCTTGCTAAATGAACGGTGATTCTATGACGGAAATGAAGATAAGAAAAGCGGTATTTCGTAACGGATTCATTTAACTAAAGGAGTGCGCTCGTGAGCGACGCGCCGCGCCCATGCCCCTAAGTCTGGTGAGTGCTAGATTATAAGGCTTCGTGAAACGTGCCATGATCGCGTGAATTTCACGTACAATTGTATAAAATCAAAATCATTGAACTTGGATTGCTTCTTAATCTTAGATATATTTTATTTATTGAACAACAAACGATGATAAATCAACGCTCTAAAGTATCTTATTGTAAATCTTATGCGGCACTTAAAATTCATACATTATTACATAATTGCTCTTTAAGTTATGTACTTTATTATACTTTAAATATGTTTAGTAAATAATCAGTTCATATTTTTTTAGTTTAAGTGGTGAATGAATCTTATCTTAATACCCAAGTAATTACTTTTCCATTATGGTAATTAAAAAAAAAATGTTATCTTTTACGCCTTCACTTTTTACGATTCATCGTTCTACGATTAAGGCAATCGATATCAAGTAGCTCTCCTAAAAGTAAATACATTATATGCCCATTGACATACTGATTCCTATTAGGTAGAATTTTAAAGCAGTTGTTTTGTCTTCTTCTCTCGCACTCTTTTCAAATACAAATGACAGTGACGGCAGAACGTTTTGAGCAAGATTGATTTTAGCAGAAACCATGAAATTCAACTTTCTCACAATATTTTTATTAATTATTTCCTCTGAAACTATTAATGACTTCGTTAGTTTCTCCGGTTTAGCTATACCTAAAACTTGGTAATATCATAGACTATTTAGACAACTTGTTATAATTTATGAAGTAATCAACTCTACAACAAACTAGTGGAGTTAAACTTGGCTCCTAGTAGCTGATTTCTTTAGCATGTTGATTTAACTTGTAGCAAAATAATCAAATTAAGAGTGTCTGCGAGTATTTTTCTAGTAAAATATAAAGAAATTACACACTTTTTTTTCTACTCACACTACACAACACTAAAATTTTTAAAATTTTTATTTACCGAGTGGTAATAAAAGATATACCTAATATAATATATTGAATATATACTGCACGTCACATCAAATATTTTACATACTCAAAATTACTTTTAACACTTATAAAATATTACTATAAAAAAATAACTGTCGACATCTTACACTTAGCTGTATAAAACACATTTTAAGACCTCTTAAAATACGTTTTTTTATATATGTTAATTTCAATTCTTACAGCATTTATATCAAAACTTCTTAAAATGTTTAAATAAAGCTTTTCTTTAAATTCTTATCATTTTTTAAATCAATTTACGTAATATTATATAGGTAGTCCCCAATGAGGGCACAACGACTTTTCGTTTCTACATGCACGCTACTCAAGGAGTCTACAGTTTTGATAGATATTGATTTTTTTAATTACACATAAATCTATAATTTATTTTTTCTGCTCTTGTTTTGTGTTATACATTACTTGTCAAGCATTATTTCTACTCGACTAAGCAATAGCCTTCACTTTCTTTTCATTCAGTTCTTAAGCCCTTTACATGTACGGCACACTTACACATAATATTGTATTTCTTACCTCCAGCTACAAGCTAACACCATGTTAATTAAAAAAAATTACATACTTATATATCCATGCTACTTTGAACGTTTTCGTTTTTCAATTATATTTAATGTAATATGTACAATTTCTTAATTAAGGGGCAGTAAAATACGAGATTAAAAATTTAGACTTAAAAACAAATCAAAATTTACGAGTTCCAGGACAAGATTAGCTATGTTATAAACATCTCCAAGTAACTATTAATATGATTTTCTCTTAGAAAGTACTGAATTTATACTTATACTTTAAACTTGGCTGTTATACCAAAGTTACATTATGTATACTACTAAAATGCTTTTAAAATTGCTAACAAAAGTAATTCCATCATAATAAATTTATTTTCTATAGGTACTAGTGACTAACCCTGGCTTCGCTCGGGCTCGTCCCTAGGTATTAAAATGGATATAGTATGCTGTCCTTAAGAGATAGACATATACCATCGCAAATTTTTCTGTAGACCGATATAAGATACACAATTCCTCCATACATTATTTTGTTATATCTCAAAGCGTAGCGTTTTCGTTCAAAGCTCCCAGACGGCTTATTTTTTCCGACACCACCAAATATTGTTATATTTTAGCCAATGTATACAAAAACTTAAAAAATTATATACTAAAACCTTACTCGAGAACCACTCTATCCATTGATGAAAACAAAATGAAAATCGGTGCTGTAGTTTTTTGAGTTTATCGCGAACAGACAGACAGACGTGGCGAAGGACTTTGTTTTATAATATTATGTAGTGATATATATGTATATAGAACCAGTAGCATTTATTAAATACACCAAATATTGTCTGCAGGTACAAAGATTCTTGCGTGAAAATTAGGACAAAATACAGCCTTTGAAATTAGGTCGCTAAAGTACGAAATGTCTGTTAGTCAAGGAATGGTGGGCCCGCGACGATTTCGCCAATTTTATGCTTTATTAACTTTTATGCAGATAAAGAATATTTTACGAGCAATAATCTCTAATAATACAGATTTGTCTAGAAGTACATAATATGTATTTGTATGGACATATAATTTTGATTAGAATTTGTTAAATTAAAACATGATGAAATTTTAGTTAGGGTAAAAATGTCATACATTTATACATATTATAACATATTATAATAAAATAGTAACAAATCGAAATCTGTACATGAAATTTACTGTTACGTATTGTGTACAGAATATAGAAATTGTCGAAATTTGTGTCTGTTTGTCTGTATAGTTGTGTGCGTTTCACTAATAAAGTATTGAATAGATTTAAACAAAATTTTGAGTAGTAACTTTTTACTCGGGTCAGCATATAGTAAAGAGTACTACATGTCAATCTTCATGTCAATCATCATCAAAATTCCCACATGATTCAAATTATAGATTCTAAAAAGGCCTACAGAAAAGTCTACAATAGCATATATCTACCTCCTAAAGTACGCTCACAATAACTATTTTTATCTATATAAAAAGAACCTGGGGACGCACCCGAGTGAAGCGAGCATATGTCGCTAGTCTTTACAGATAAATAAAATTGAAGTGTCTATTTGTAATTACAAAATAACAGTTTTTTACTAAATGCATATAAAATTATATACGGTACTTATAAGAAAGACACAATTTTTAAAATGTTTGTCTGCCTGTCTGTCTGTTTGTTCTGGCTAATCTCCAATACGACTTGACTGATTTCGACGGGACTTTCACTGGCAGATAACTGATGTTATAAGGAGTAACTTAGCCCAAGTTAACTTTTATTTTAGAATAAGAATTAGGGTCCCGTTAAAAAAATGAAAACGTACCTAGAGACGAACCTGAGCGAAGCGAGGGTATGTCGCCAGTACACAATAAAAATATATTTCATAACAGATAAATACTCGAAATAAATGTTTTCATATTATATCCAATTTTAATTTCCATCGTTTTTTCCGTATGATAAGCATTTAAGAAACAAACGAACAATACATATGTCATATACCTACGTATTTTTTGCATCGATTTTAGTGCAGAAAATTCTACAAAACGAATTTGTAGTCGCTACGAAATCACTACGAAAAGAGTTCGTCTACATTATTTCATTAATAATTTTATCCATAGGATAAATCCGCATAGTATTTTAAAATAGAATCATTTTACATTCAATGATATTATTATCTAGGGTTTCATATGTTTTATTTTTATAAAGAGAACATAGCAACACTACAAACAATTTAAATTATATGTATTAGTATCAGGTTATTGTTATGATAATTAGAATTTTGTTTACCCTACTTTGATTAATTATTTGTTTGGAACATACACGTTCTTATTACACTTGCTTATCTCATTTGATAAAATGTTATCTATCTATTCATTATTCATTAAATGAGTATTTTTATTTTTTTGGTTAATATATTGATAATTTACCATTAAAATAAAGTTCATGTTCCCATATCGTAACAGTTTACTTTTATTTTAATATCAAAAATATTACAATAAAAGTATTTTTATTTAAAAAATATATATTTTCATTTTGTATAAAATACATTTTATACAGAGCACTTTTCCTTTTTTTTTTATAAGTTGCCTGGTGAAGATGACGCACTTATCTATAAGGATGTCTATTATGCAATAATATCCCAAAAATAAAAAAATATCTCTTTCTTTCACACTTTTATGTTATCTTTATGTGAATAATGACGGGCAATAAAAGTAGCTTTTTTAAAAAAAAAATTAACACTATATAAACTGAGAGTGTGAGAGTATATACGCTACTTATTAATTATACTTATACTGCTCATCTGCTACTGCTCTGTAAATAAATACGTGTGTCTATAGTAAAGAACAACTGGTAGACATCTTGTCACTGCTCTATGAAGGTTAACGCTGTATAGTTTATATGTACATTTATGAATATTACATTTAAAAAGATATATAGGCTATTAACACCTCCAGGTAAATTTCTAAGAAATTGATTAAAATTCTAAGAAATCTATTGTTAACTGACACGCCGGTGTATCCGCAGTCGTGGAGGGATTATTATATAAAATAGTTTTGTTACGTTATTAATATATAACTAGCATTAATATTCAATTTTGCCTGTGGCTCTATAAACTGTGGCTATCTATATAATATAACTAGCAGAACACGCGGCTTCGCTCGCGCTAAAACTACAAAAAAATCTCTAATAAGATAGGTTTCATGTAAACTTTTATCCTCTATTCTACCTCCTTACGGGATGAATTTCGAAAAATGCTTAAACACGATTTATTTAAATTGTATTGATGAGCATTAATATCAAGTTTCAAGTAATTCTGATCATAAATATTTTTTATAACGTGTTTTCCTCTGGAAATAAAATAATCTGCCGCGGTAGAAAGCCTATGTCCCTCTCCGGCCCTCCAACTATCTCCACAGAAAAAACACGCCAATCCGTCACTCCGTTTCGGCGTGAACGAAAGACAGTCAAACAAACAAACACACTTTCACATTTATAATATTAATAGTATGGATATCGATTCCACGTGAATAGAGGTCTGAAAATAACATAAATTATTTTATAGGTAAGTTTATAAAATAAAAATTTCGAACATTAAAAGCGATACAGCAAGTAACTATATACTAATATACGTATGTGCATATATACTGCGTCCTAACATTATATAAACATATATCAATAGTCACAATAACATGCCACATGAGAAGTGTATCATACAGGATGAAGCCAATAAATCTCAATGATCTTATTTCGGTGTTAAATAAAAGGGCCATTGTCAGCAATCACGCTAAATGTTGCGTCGTAATCTCTGCCGATATATTACTCTATTCGAACGTTCGTAGATAAGCTTATTTAGAAATATATTAGCTGATAATATTAAATAGTAATTAAAAAAAATATTAATAATGATTTTACAATTTACTTCTATACTAATATTATAAAGAGATAAAGTTTGTGAGATTGTGAGGTGGTAGGGGGTAATCTCTGGATCTTTTGAACCGATTTAAATGAAGTTTGGTAAGAAGATAGTTTTAGACCCTGGGAAGGACATAGGATACTTTGTATCTCGGAAATCATTCATTAAGGGGGTGCAAATGGGGATGAAAGTTTGTATTAAGTATTAAGCTAGGGAAGAACCCGAGCAAAGCGAGGGTGAGTAGCTAGTTAGTAACAAACTAGCAGAAAACTACAAAAAAACTCTTTGTCTTTATGCTATTAGTAATGATGTTCTCCTGGCCGATTCCGGCCACGGCGGCCAATCTCATTGAGACTAGCCAACTGCGCAGGAGATATTATAATGCACAAGTGTACGCGCAGACACAAGTGCACTCTCTATTCCTGTCACTCTCATACTCGAACTCAATAACTAAACTTGACCCGACCTGGTATTCGAACCCATAACTAATGATAGAGTAAGGTGAAAGAATACAAAAATTTGATATATTATATTATTAGCGGCTCACCCTCGCTTCGATCGGGTTCAGCTCTAGGAAAACAAAAACAAACCTATCCTACAGGAATCGTATATTTTTTCGGGTTAAATAATAACTTGTGTTATTCCAGACTATAATCTATCTCTGTGCCAAATTTCATCTAGATTAATTCAGCCGTTCTGGCGTGAAAGAGTAACAAACATCCATACATACACACTTTCACATCTATAATATTAATACGGATAGGGATTAAGACGGATAATACGGATTTAGATTCAATTATCACGTCAAACTCATGAGTCAGTCTTTATATTGCGTTGAAGAAGAAGTTGGTTGATAAAGATACATATATACATACATACATACATGTAAATCAACGAACACATTTTTTATTTTTTGCATGTTATTATTAGGAAATAATATATTTAAAATATTTACTTTGACTTAAGCCCTTTAAAGGCAAACTTATTAATTGCATATTCGTTCAGATATTTTAGAGAAATATTTACGTTTTAACGTTTAGTATAGATTTCTCTAAAATAAGATATTTTCCCGCAGTAAAGAACCAGCTATCATCATACCAAATTTCATCAAAATCTATCCAGTGGTTTTCCTGTGATGCGGTAACAGACAGACAGATAGACATAAATTCTAAAAACTATAGATTTGGCTTCTGTATCGATAACAAAGTCTATTTCGATAAGATTTTCCAAAAAATATTTAATGTACAGATTCGGCTTAGTTACAATTTTATTATATGTATAGATGAAACAACATCATGAGGATTCGAGATAAATAATTATTATTTTAAAAGTCTATCTTATATACCCTTCTGCTCTGAAATAACTATTTGTTTTAAAATGTATTTACGTTTTATTAGACTGATGTCATCTAGTTCCTTTTCATTGTCACGACTTGAACTTTCACATTTTTAGGGTACTTTGTAGTGAAAATATTAAATCAACATAATTATTATCTAAAATTAAAATAAATCATAACAAATATTTTCAGCGAAGTATGTATGTATGTATGTATGTTTAATCATAGATGTCAAAAATGTCACATTTTACAACCATTTTCTTGTGCTTTGTTCAACAAGAAATATCATATTCTATGATAACCTTATATTTAATACTAGAGTTTTCTGGCTCTGCCTATAAAGTTTATTAGTGTTAAATTACTTCGCTTGTAAAGGTCGTAACTTAATAGATAACTTTATTGAATAGCCTTTATAGACTTTAAGTACAAAATGTTTTTTTTACCGATTGGTCCGTTGTAACAAACTGTTAAGCTTTATATATTACTAGCAGAACCCGCAGCTTCGCTCGCTCTATAACTACAAAAAACTCTAAAAAGGTATACTCCATACAAACTTTCATCCCCTATTTTACCCCCTTATCCGACGAATTTCGAAAAATGCGTAAACACGTATTTATTTAATTGTATTGAAGAGCATTAATACCAAGTTTCAAGTAATTCTGATCATGAATATTTTTTTGAGTTGTATTATAACTAGAGATGTGCCGACTACGACTTAGACCGACTAGCCGACTAGCTGACTAGTCGGCTGTAAAGAGGCCGACTAGTCGGCCAAGTTGATCATTGTTTCGGGGCATTTCCCTGATGCTTCGTTTACCGCTCATTCGCGCTCAAGTCGCAGCCGCCACCCGCGAACGTGTCAGAATCTGTTTTGTTTACTTCGCATTGTTTCTTGAATTTTGCTGTTGTGCGGGTCGGAGCGGTGTTTTTGTGTAAAAAATATTTTTTTGTAAAGTTAATAGTGTTATTGTTCATTAAAGTGTAAAAGTTTTATTAAAATTTAATAATGTCAAAAAGAAAGTATATATAGATATATATAGATTTTTTTTTGAACAATTGGACAATGATTCCCGCAAAGTCAAGTGTAATCAATGCCAAATGATAATTTCTCATGGCGGGCATGGGAATACAGCTAATACTACAAGAATGAACAACCATATTAAATACTGACATCCAAGCCTGATACCTCAGTTAAGTTCTTCGATAAAATGTTCGACCACAGACGATTTCTCGCAGTCGCAAATTCAAGCAGAACTACCTTCAACAGTACCTATTCCGTCAACTTCAATTCAAAATATTTTATTCAGCATTAAATTATTACAACTTTTTACTGAACGTCATGAGTCCACTACCAGTTCGGCAAGAAGAAGGCTCAGACCTAAGAAGAACTGGCGAAAGAAACTCAGCGGGACTAATATTAACTTGTTATCTTTTTTTAAAGTAAAATTATAATTTACAATATTTCTATCAAGTTGAAGTAGCCTGGAGGCGATCATTTCATTCCCAAGGTGTGCCATCTTCTATAAAATCATTTATTGTATAATAACCTTTAGCACACAAATGTTCTTTAAAAAATTTTTGGAATTTGGCGATAGACGCCTTTTGAACCTTGGAAAATTCGTGTATATTTTTACGGACATACATAAAATTTTCGTACACTTACTGAGAAGCAACAGTCAATATTTTTATTTCTTTAAACTTATCTCTCAATGACACTCTAGGACCTAAACCATAAATTGCACGAATAGCTCTTTTCTGCAGGGCAAAAATCGTATTAATAGCAGCTGTATTTCCCCATAGTAAGATACCATAGGACATAATAGTATGAAAATAACTAAAATATTCTATGCGAGCTGTATCTACATCAGTAAGAAGTCTTATTTTTTTACCACGAACGCTGCAGAGCTGAGTCTACTCGCTAGCCCCTCAATATGGGGGCTCAACTGCAATTTCGAATCTATGATAATACCTAGGAATTTAGTGAACTCTACAGGTTTTAACACTTTGCCATTTATTATTACACCATCATCAACAAGTTTGACATTAGGTGTTGAGAATTTTATTAATTTTATCTTTTTATTATTTTATAATAAATTATTTAAATCAAACCAATAGACAACCTTTGAGAGAGCATCATTTACATCGTCGTACATTAGCGAATTGCGTGTCATCAGCGAACAATACTATCTCATGTTTGTCCTGTACAAAAAAATGGCAAATCATAAATATAAATTCCGCGATCGGGCTTAGCTAGCATCCATTGCTTGTTTAGTGCGTATAGCAGTATAGCTGGACAGAATTTCAGGTATCGTAAAATATGTGTTGTCAGATTTAAGTTGGCTCTCTAGCTATAGCGACAGTGATAGCCCAGTTACACGCTCGCGTGGATAACCGAGTAATGCGGGTTCAATCTCTGTCTCGCACATCTGATATTTTATGTGCGAATCATTTCTAACATGAAAAAGGGCTGTAAATACATATATTTTTTTTTAGTTTCCTCACGGACTTACACACAGATATTCAATGTAAAATATTTATTTTCATAATGTAAAAATGACGATTTAAAAGAGCTTGTAATAGTCTATTTGAATAAAGTATATTTTGATGGATTGATTAAAAAATACGTACAAAGTAAGAAGCCGACTAGTCGGCCCTTTTTGCCGACTATTCGCTGACTAGTCGCCGACTACAAAAGTGGCCGACTAGTCGGCGACTAGTCTGCACATCTCTAATTATAACGTGTTTTCCCCTGGGTATTAGATAATCTCCCGCGGTAAAAAGTAATATATGTCACTCCCCAGCCCTCCAATTATCTACACACAAAAAATCACGCCAATCTGTCACTCCGTTTCGACGTGAAATAAAGACAAACAAACAAACACACTTTCCCATTTATATATTATAATATCAGTATGGATATGGATATATCAATATTATATATAGATATACCTGAAAATGATTTCAACCTGTAACTATGTACCAACCACTAAATACATCACAGCCTTTATATACGACCTCAACCTCGTAATATAGTACCCGAAGTTAAGTTTTTGGATTAATGGTCGGGTTAAAAAACAATAAATATATTTTCATTGATTTAAGAACAAAAATATAATAATAATATTTTAATTATAATAATTAAACTTCATATCTCTTCATATTTACCTATTAGATATTCATATCTTAAAGCATTGTCAGCTGGGTATTTATTAGGTATCTATAGTAAATAAAACCCGGTCAGTTATACTTTTTATTTTTAAGGGTCTGGATGTCGGTTTTTATTTTTATTTATATTTTAAGCTTTTATTGAAATACTCTATACGATAACTGAGATACAAAGAAGCCCAAGCTCCGATCAAAAACAGTGTCCTAGAGTCATGTAATAAAAATGAATATTCGTATGTTTGCCCTATATCACCTTCAGGTAAACTTCTAAGAAATGAATTAAATTTCTAAGAAATCTATTGTTAACTGTAACGCCGGCGTGTCTGCGGTCGTGGAGGGATTAAGTGTTAATAATCTGTAAGCTATTGATCCGATTGTGATGAAACTCTAGTCACTAGTGTCTTATTCCGTATAAGTCTACGAATGTTCCTGGCGCAAACAAAAGAATTTTTCTGCGTTTTTTATGCGTTCTTTCACCATTCAAGTTTAGGGACACACGCGAGCGAAAAACACGAAAAAGCGGTAAGTCGCTAGTGTTATATAATAAATTTGTTTATATTAACAAATAAACAAAAACAACATCAATAACATCAACAAAATTCAAAATTATAATTCTTTCTACTTATTGTCTTTTTATTTTTATGTAATTAATCTGGGATGTTTGGATTATACATACTTTTTAATTAAAAAAAGCCAATATGAGCACACCTCGACTGACGCGACCCACTTTACCACGTGTGGGTATAAATCCATCGGTGTACTGTCGCTTACATGGCCTCAGGAATCAATATGCAATTTGTTATTACTTTCTATGATTCATATATGAGCATATTTATGAATTTAAAGATCCTAAAAAGTTACTAAACATTTAACTCTAACATTTAACATATAACTTTTTTCATTTAAATTTCTGAGACGTTAGGTACGAAGTTTTACATATTAAATCAAGTAGCTTTTTAGACATGTATAAGTATTATATATTGTATGTATTTAATAAAAATAGTGTTCGCTTAGAGGTCGAAATTCGATTATAATAATTATAATTATTAAAAAATTGAAAATAATAATTTAAAACATATATGAATCATAAATATATTATAAAAAAACTTTCCGCGTTCAGTGCCCGTAGGACCCCTAACGGAACCCTATTACTAAGCCTCCGCTGTCCGTCCGTCCGTCTGTCCATAATCGATCATCAAAGTTAATATACTACATACATAAAGAAAATATTAATAAAAAGTACATGTATGACGGTACGGAACGGTTAAAAAAAAAGAAAATCAGTTGACAAATAGAGTAGAAAAAGGTAAAGGTCTATTTTATCTGTGCTTATTTATATATACCGAAAACCATGGTTGAGGTTTAATCTAGGTTGTACCTACGTGATGGGATTAGCACTGCATAGGTGTAGCGTTTTAACGCCGCCCCAGTAAGGAAAAATTGGATTAATACGTCACAATGCTTATTCTTCTAAGAACGATGTATGACAATGGCATAAAATATTTATAGTGTAAATCCTAAATAATAATAATATTTCTTTCTTATTTTTTACTAGCGACTCACCCTCGCTCCGCTCGGGTTCATCCCTAGGTGATTCTTTAAATTAACGTAACTTTTTATTTATGAGCAGATTGAAATGAAACAAATACTAAATGTTAAGTGAAGATTACCACAATATATTAGTGAAAACCGCATCCAAATCAGTTAACCTTTTCTGAGATTAGCGAGCACAAACGCACAGACAAACAGACAAACCGACAAAAATTCTAAAAATCATTAATTTTGGTTCTATTACATAAATTGATATGATAGTTTTTCTCAAATATCTTCCATGTATAGACAGCGATCAGTTACACTTTTATTTAATGTATAGATTAATTCGTTAAAATAAAGAATATACTAAAAATTTCCAAAGAAATTTAAAAATACACTGTCAATAATATGAATTAATTTGCGATGAAAGATGTATTTTAAGCAGTTTTTTCTGTAGCTTTGTGACCTTAGTTTACAAAAACAATCCGTTTATAAGTAAATAAAGATAACATCAAGAAATACTTGTATTTGACGTAAAAATCTGTGAATATTAAAATAGATTTATATGTATGTGGTAAAGTAACTTAATTAGTCATATAAATTAATTACACCTTGAGCGAACTCAAATGAACGAACGGCATGCTGAAAGCACTTTACGTTACAATTTCATTTACTAAAAAATATATTGCAGCTGAGAGCGTCTTAATACTATCAAATAACGACATGTACAAGTACTATGTAGATGAAACATAGTTTGCATTCATTGTTATATTACACTTTTGTTATATTTATATTAACATCTATACTAATACTATAAATGTGAAAGTTTGTAAGAATGTATGTTTGTTACTCTTTCATGCCAGAACGGTTGAACAGGTCTGGATAAAATTTGGCACAGAGATAGATTATAGTCTGGAATACCACATAGACTACTTTTATCTGGGAAAAATGTACGGTTACCGTATGATAGGTTTGTTTTTCAACCGACTTCAAAAAGGAGGAGGTTCTCAATTCGACTGTATGTTTTTTTTTATGTTTGTTACCTCAGAACTCCGTCATTTATTAACCGATTTGGACAATTTTTGTTTTGTTTGAAAGGGTATACTTCCAGATTGGTCCCATTTAAATTTCAAAAAAAAATACCACCCCTAAGGGTGGAAAAACAACTAATGATGAATTTAACCTACTTCTAATTGTCATATTGACTTGAAACTTTGCAAATATTTCTATTTCCGTTGATAGTACAGTGGTTCGGTGTTGTTGACCTGATCTGATGGCAAGGCCAGAAGGTGGATAGGTGCAACTCTTCAACGGCTAATAGTAGATACTTTGAGTTTGGGCTTATTTTATTTGATTTGACAACCCAAACACGTTAGAATTCTTACTTTGCTACTACTGTCTACACTAAAAAGGGAAAAATAAAAACTTTTTAACAAAAAATAAACACCGACTTCAAACAAAAACACTAAAAAGTAAAAAATAACTGATTGGTAGTTTTCATTTACTATACATACCTAATCAAATATTTTCGAAGTCGGTGTGCTTTGGCTAAGTAATTAAAGCCTACCTATTAAATACATACCTAATCCAATATTTTCGAAATAAATAAAAAAATAAACATTTTATCTGTATATATGTATAAAAGGCAAAAGTGATTGACTGATGTATCAACGCATCCACTAAGGAAGGATATTTCAAAATTCAACCAAGGGGATGAAATAGGGGATAAAAGTTTGTATGAAACTTTTTATTCCTTGGACATATTTGCATGAAATTTCGTATAAATTGAGTATGGCAAAAAAAATGAGTTGCGTATTTCAGCGTTTTCTAAAATTCAACCCCAAAGATGGTAAAATAGGGCATGAAAGATTTTATGAAACCCACTTTTTAGAGTTTTATTGTAGTTTTAGCGCTAGCGAAGCCGCGGGTTCTGCTAGTTGATAATAACTATTGGCTACTACAATAAGGTTCTCCAAAAAATATTATATGTGTAAAATCTGTTCACTTACAATTTTTATGTATAGATACTTTTAATAATATTTTTTTATTAAAACATCGTTTTAAGTTTTGTTTTTATTTTATCAAGAATCATCAAAGATGCAGTTTGAGCCATCGTTTTTCGGTTTATATAAGTTTTAAGTTTATATATGAACACATAGCACCTGTAAATAAAATCGCTGTCTACAAATAGTCAACAAACAATATCGCTTTTTTCTTAACTGCAGTTAATCCCAAAGGGTTATTTGTTTGGTATGTATGTATGGGTACGTATGGGTATGTATGTTTGATTCTATTTTATCTCGTAATTACTAAATGGCTAAAGCGGTTTTGACGAATTAATCATATATCGTGAATATAGAAATATGTAAAAACAATATGTTGGATTTGTCGTGGTGACGCATATTAAAAGTATGAAAACTCAAAATAGCGGGTTGATTCTAGGTGCCAATTCAAGCGTATTGAAAAAAAATTGGGATTGTAAATTGTAAAATAAAACTCCAATTTTCTAACTGGTTAAAATAGAAAAGCTGTTAATAAAAAAAATATAACTATTCAGAAATCCCGACTCCGTAAAAAGCGAATTAAAGAAATGGAAACAAGTTGATGAAGGAACATCATACTCAAAGTACATTTTATGTTTTCAACTTGGTTTGAGGTTTGCTGCATATACCTATGTATGTCACCAACTGCATAACAAGTATTAATTATATAATAGGGACATGTTTGGTCCCTACTATGTAATTTTTTAATTTTAGTTTTTTTTAATGGTTTTATAAGTTGCCTTTCTAGAAGAAAAAGCCAAATTGGCTCCAAAAAAATGGGTGTCCTTAATAAAGAGAAAAAGTATTCCACATCAGGGCATCGCCTTTTGCTCAGTTAAGCACAGGTTCGCCCTCTCATGGAGTACTGTTCTCATCCCTGGGCTAGCGCCCCCCACAACCAGCTTCTTCCTTTTGACTCTATCCGATGCCGGGCAGTTCGTATTGTCGACGATCCCATACTCACAGACGATTTAGAAACTCTAAGCCTTCGAAGAGATGTTAGCTCTCTGTGTGTGTTTCAATAGTGAGTTTTCTGATGAACTTTTTGATTTGGTGCCACCATCACGCTTCTATCAGCGCACCCTTCGCCTTCGGGATGAATGTCATCCACACATTTTAGATGCTTGGTATCCTACAAATGTACGTGCATCTCGTTCTTTTTTACCTCACACGTGCAAAATGTGGAATGATCTTCCTCCTGAGGTTTTTCCTGAGCACTATAACATGGGGGTCTTCAAGAGCCATGTCTTCAGCTCCCTTAAAGGCCGGCAATGCATTCGCAATTCTTGTGTTGCATATGTCTATGAGCGACGATAGCCACTTACTATCAGGTTGATCGTACAGTTTTTGCTAATTTTATTTTTATGTAAACTTTTCTTATAGTAGATGACAGTATTATTTAAAGCACTTTTTGCACTTTTAGTAACTTGTTACAATTCTTTATTGTTTTTTCAACCGACTTCAAAAAGGAGGAGGTTCTCAATCGACTGTTTTTTTTATGTTTGTTACCTCAGAACTTCGTCATTTATTAACCGATTTGGACAATTTTTGTTTTGTTTGAAAGGGTATACTTCCAGATTGGTCCCATTTAAATTTCAAAAAAAAATACCACCCCTAAGGGTGGAAAAATAGCTAATAATGAATTTAACCTACTTCTAATTGTCATATTGACTTGAAACTTTGCAAGTGTTTCTATTTCCGTTGATAGTACAGTGGTTCGGTATTGTTGACCTGATCTGATAAATTTATTTTCTTTTTATTCGAAATTAGACATATTTTATGAATTACAACGGAAACGTTACTTTAATAAAGTAAATTAATTAAGAAATGTTATATTAGTGATCTATTTTTAATATTATAAGGAAAAATTTTGAGAATTTAATCGCAAGTCTAAAAATGTTACGTAAAATATACGATATTTTTCTTTGTATATGATTTTTATGCATTTTAACCACTCTTTTAACAGATTTCATTAATATTGATTATAAACACGAATACAAGGGAAAGGCGCGTTTTCTCTTCGTGTATTTTAATGGCTTAACGAACTCGCTTTCGATCATGCGATGGCGTGTGCGTTGTGTTTATTGAAATAAGAAATCTCTATAAAGAAATGCTGTTAAAATTAGTAATGTATTTCTTTTAAAGATTTTGACGTTAATAATAATATAATTTTAACATAGAAATTGTAAATATGCTTATAATTTTTCAAACGCTGATTTATGGAAAAATAATTTGTCTTTAAATATCTTTGAAATGGTTGAATCAAATTAATAAATTCTGCAAATGCAAATGCAAGCCATGAAAAAATTTAAGAAAATATTTAAAAAGACATAAATAAATATGTTATTGACAAAGCCTTATATACTCATATATATATATATATATATATATATATATATATATATATATATATATATATATATATATATATATATATAAATACCGTATTATTCAGTATTTGGTCTTGCATTTGTGTAGCCAGATGAAGTGAAAGCTGACTAGTGAACCGATATTAACTTTATTGCAGTCCACCCAAATGATCATTTGGGCATTTGGGCTTTTTTGACTCTTAAAAGTCCACCCGACTCCATAGTTTTGTTCAGTTTTCCTGTTTCTTGTTCGCAAAATCTTTTGATTCTAAAATTATACACGCACGAATCCAACTCAAATAAAATAAAATAGAATAAAAATAGCAACAAAATATAAAAATGCTCAAAAAAAGGCACGGACGTATGCCCGTGGGATTTAGACTTACTCATGTATAAAAAAAACTTTATTGTAGTTTTCATTTATAGCTGAACCATTACAAAAGTACTTAGCACCCTATCATAATTTACCCCAATTATTTTTTAAATTAAGCAAACGTTAACTTTATTCGATACTAATATAGTGCCATGTTCATAAAATATACATTACCCTAAGTAATTAAAAATAAATATTAGATATCAAAGACGTATAAAAAGTATAATCAATATAAAATATTATAATTCATAAATTATAAGGCAAAGTCGTTTTGCTTAAATATGTCTAGAACACTTGCGCAGACTATATAGTGAACAAGTGCAATCGCAAACTCAAGTGCACTCACTATTCATTTTACCAACAGAAACCGATAGAACGACCATTTGACACGATCGATCAGGCTCAGGACCTTCGGCTTTACGTGCACTCCGAGGCACGGTCATACCAACAACTACCTAATTTTAATAGAAAACCCCAATAACTGTTAATATACGTAAATATTACTAAATATTTGGCTCGACCCTTTAGAATCTTATAAAAAGTTCAATAGACCAAACTAGGAAAAAGGCGTATTTTAAGCACGCAATAAAATACAAGCATGTATATAATAATATTAATACGTATAATGTGAATATAAAAGATAATGTAATCCCATAAATATTATAAATGCGAAAGTTTGGATGTTTGTTACTCAATCACGCCAGAACTGCTGAACGGATCTGGATGAAATTTCGTACAGAGATAGATCAGATTCTGAAATATGGCATATAGGTTACTTTCTATCCCGGAAAAAAATATAGTTCCCGTGGGATAGATTCGTATTTGTTGCTTGAGAGAGGAACTTGAATGAAGCGAGGGAGAGTCGCTAGTACTTAATACATACTTCACAGGAATTAGTTTCCATGTTCAAGTTCAAGTCCGATCATTACGTTTTGTAAAAAAAAATTTAGTAAAAAAAAATTAACATACAGACTGTTTTATCTATAACTCTTTAAATTTTCATTACTGTAAAATGATGCTCAAACCAGTGTTATGCATTATGGGTATATAAGTAAATCACTAAAATTGAAAAATTATTATGATCATTGTTGTCAGTGTTATATGTATATACATATAAATTGTTTATTATATTGCTAACAGAACCCGCGGCTTCGCTCGCGCTAACACTACAGAAAAACTCTAAAAAAGTATGTTTCATACAAAGTTTCATCCGCTACTTTACCACCTTATGGCATGAATATCGAAAAATGCTAAAAACACGTATTTATTTAACTGTATTGAAGAGTATTAACATTAAGTTTCACGTAATTCTGATCATAAATAATTTTTGGGTTGTATTATAACGTGTTTTCGCATGGAAATGAGATTATCTCCTGTAAAAAGTAGCCTATGTCACTCTCCAGCCTTCCAACTATCTCTATACAAAAATTTACATACATCATCATCATCTATTGTTTTTTAGTTTTTATAAAATACTTAGTTTAAATATTGTACGGAGGCGGGCGTTGATATCTGCAACGCAGTTTATACTTTTGCAGTATCATCGTAGCCATTGTTGTTTACTGTATACTTATAGGAATTTGATACTAAATAAATAAATTTCATTTCATTTTCAAACAAAAAATTACGTCAATCCGTCACTCCGTTTCGACGTGAAAGAAAGACAGACAGACAAACAAACAAACAAACAAACAAACAAACAAACAAACAAACAAACAAACAAACAAACAAACACACTTTCACATTTATATTATTAGTATGAATATGGATGTGCTCACAAAAATTCCATAAATATTATCTTTTTAGTTCCATAAAGTTAGACAGGAAATATCAAAAATAAGCTTAGCTCTACTGTATCCGGTTATATCTAAATTCAAGTTGATTTTTAAAGTTTGTTCTATAATACAATGTCCTACTTTCGTTCGACATTTTCTGAGATTAATAAATAAAATGTTTTCTACAAATTGCTAAACACTGATATTATATTGCTAGCAAGATCTTTCGTGGTACAATATGTTGTAGTAGAACTAAGCACGATGATAATTCAAAAAGTAATATTATCTGCTTGTTGGATATAATCTGTGCCTGTAGGATTTTCGATAATACTCAAAATAGTTTTTATATTGTAAATGTTTTAATTTATATAATATCTTGTATTGATTCATATTTTAATTATGTTTTATGTGCTATAAATATTTATCTTAATTTAAATTTAGTTATCGAAGTGAAACTTCTTTAGAATCGTTGTGATTTGAAACTCAATGAAACGGAAATGCGACACTAAAAAGAGATAAACACATAAATACTTATATAGGATTAAGCCGGCGGGAGAATGATATAGAATACTAGCTGACCCGGCAAACGTTGTTTTGCTATATGAATTATTTCTAAAGTATGAAAATAAATCTTACTTATTGTAAGTAATTTATTTATTGTTGTGTGCGTATGTGGTATATGAGTGGAAGAGACATAGAGCGCTGTGAACGATGACGGAATGTGAAAATAACAACACACCAAATACTATTTTTTTTTAATTTATTCTAACCTTAAAAAATTAAATAACTTAATAAAGAAAAAAGTATAATGTATTTATTTATATTTTATTTAAGTTATATTTCTTTTGGCGCCTTTGGATGAGAGTAGTTTTTTTTGGTGTTAGTTTTTTTTTTGTTTTGGTAGGAGGACTGAATGTATTTTTAATACCACACCATAAAAAAATAAACCAAAAAAAACCCAAAAAAATTTTTTTTTTGGAGTGAGCCACCCTTGTCACTTAGGGGTATAAAAATTAGTTATAAACCTATTCTCAGACCTACTGAATGTACATATAAAATATCATTAAAATCGGTCAAGCCGTTTCGGACTTCGGACGAGTATAAACACGAAAACTGTGACACAAGATTTTTATACATACCAGTATATTAGATATTGCCATGTTGCCATGGTAACCGTTGTTATTATTGTCTGGCAAATGTATATTGTGTAAGGATGCTTATTACATCTTTGGGTAAAATTCCATAACAGATTTTAATGAAACCTCTTCTAAGTATATATTATGTCCCGGACTAAAATATATGACATTTTTTCCTAGAAAATGTTTCTAAAGTCAGCGAAGTCACGGGTAGGGACTACTAGTCTTTAGTATCGTCTCTATTAATTGATGTTATTTACTATATATTTACGACCTAATTTTATGGCCTATAGAGAAGTGAACGGCTTTAATGCGTCTTTTATAGAAAATTTACGAGTTTTATGATTGTGACGATATTTTGAACTTATAGGCCCATAACAATATTTTATTACTATATATTCATTAACAGTATTGTAATTGAGTTATATGAGGTAACATAATTCACATCTACAAAATCTTTATCACTGGTCTAAGCTTTTAGCGACGAGCTGTTGCAGAGTAGTCTATAATATACGTAAAAAATACTACAATTCATGGAGACGACACGCGCCAGAGCTTATACTGCTTTTACAAAAATGAAGTAAAGCATATATGTTGGACCGGGGACTATGCGATGGCAGGAACAGATGGATTTACACTACCGAGGATCGAAGAGCTTACGTTCAACATTGGACGGCAGATGGCTGAAATTATTTACACCAATTTCGCCTACGTGTGTGAAATTCGTGATAACGAATAAATCAATTATTACGAATTGCAAATACAATCTATTTTGTAAAACCAAAAAAAAAAATCTCATCTAAATTACATCAGACAAAGGCTGGCTTAAAATAAAATGGTAAATAATGTCTTTTTAAAAGTGGTGTAGAAGATATTTTTCTATCATCAATCCGTCTGCAAATACCCACCCAGACGTCTGTGTCCTCCACTGTTTAGTCATTCCAGAGTATATAAAGACATACAGACACAAAATATAAACATTTCTTTGGGCTTTTGTATCGTGTAAATAACCATAAGAGTTCTCTTTGGGCTTATATAGGTTATTTTAATTTAAACCATACCTCCGATTTTACTTAAAAGTAGTTACATTATAGATGTAGATACTATCCAATAGCATTTTTCATTGGTTTATTTTATTATATACGTAATAACATTAGATTATTTACATATTACTTACACGAGCAGTTCAAATTACAGGAATCACAGCGTGTGTACAGTGTATTATTTATACAGTCCAATTAAAATGCGCGCCGCCGCCCCTGTTGTTTTTTTGAGGAACTTCTCTGAATGTGTTAAAAAATTTAAGCTATGACATTATATCTATTATTTTACTTGTATTATATATAGATTTTGGATTAAATTTTTTGTAAATAAGATACTCAATACGGCTATGTGTAAATGCGCTCGCTTGGAAAATCAAATGATGCGGGTTTGAACCCGAGTTGGAAGTTTTTGAGATTTAAATCATTTACAACGTGATTACCACTAGCTAATATAATATTGGAAAACATTGTGAAGAAACCCACAGCTAAATAACCTGAATAGTTTTCGAAAGACGTACGAAGTACGCCAGCCTGTATTTGGCCAGCGGGGTAAACCATGGCCTAATGTGAGTGAAGGGGTTGCTTGACCCGTGCTCTGCAGTGAGACATAAAAAGGGTTGGTTTATTTATAATTTCATTATAACAATTACAAATTTACTAAGTTGCATATCATTTAAGAAAAAAAAATAAAACTTATTAAGTTTAATCAGGAAAATGTACCCGGTATAAACTAAAAAATCTACTGAATATGATATTTGTGGTATTCGAAACGATATTGAAATATGGATAAAATATAATAATCAAAACTATTTAAACAATATAAATATTTACAAAAGAATAATAATAATAATGTCTAATTATTGTTATCGTTTAATATAATTTTTTGACATAAAAGACATGACTATCGATAATATTTCTTTCATTTTATTAATAAATGTTCAACACCATGAATATTCTAAAGTTAATAAAAACATATATCATGAAAAGTGGTTTACACGATTTCGATTTCGTGTGACACACATCTTATTTTTAGTAGAATAAAAACGGTACTGCTACGGTACTTCGTAGCTCCACTACGCTTTCTACGGGAATTCGTAGAGCACTACAGTAAATTAAAAACAACAATTCTAGATTTGGCTAGGTATTTAAAATTACACAAAGTTGTGCATTGTATAATTATTTTCATTCATCATTGGACTGAAATTTTAATTTTAATATTATATTACCCTATATTGTTTAATTTATTTCTGTTTCCAAGAAATAAGAATTGGTGACACACTTTTCGTTTACTGTCATAAACAAAGTACTAAACATTTACCTATCCACAGCTGTAATGGTGTTCCATACAAAAATATAGTGACAATTTCTTGTAGAGTCAAGATGACGAGACGGCCGCGTGACGTCACACGAGGCACTCTGCGGCTGCGGCTATCGATCGGATAACATAGCCGTGTCCCTCTCACACCATTCGGTTAATTTAACGCCGTCTCTTTCATACTTAGCCACTGGCTTAGTGAAGGCTGCGTTCCGAAATACGCTACTAATATTTATTTTAACGCAACCAGGCTATTGGACGAACACGTGGTAAACGTAGATGACTAAATATATTTAAAAAAAATATTATTTTAAAGAGTCATTCTCTATATGTAGGATAAAATAATGTAATATACAAAACGCCTTGGAATAAATCTTTAATTATAATATATATTAATAATCTAATGATAAAAATTAGTCACATAATATTTAATAGATTTTGGCTTACAGTCCTTTTGCCCACAGATAACTTAAAACGAACAATAATTTTCTTACTTCGCTACCTGTTTTTGGTGTGGTGTATTTGAACAATTATTATTGATCGGTCCATTTCACAGCATTAATAATAATTTGACCATGTTAAGAAAAGTAAATGTTATGATCAAAATCAATAACTGCTTGATATTGAAAACAAAGAACAAAGCAAAGCCCGATCGAATATAGTAAAAGAAATTTGAAAACATAATGTCTTTTTCCTTGACACAAAAATATTTTTTATAAATATTATAACGTACTTTTAATATTCGCAAAAGTTGCTCCGTATCATTTTTACTATTCCCGTGGACTAGAAAAATTCATTTTTAACCAGGCTCTTTTTTTTGTTAAATATTAGAAGCAAGTGAACATATAGAAATAAATGAGTGCTACCGCACTTAGTTTTGCCGCGAGGGGCGCTAGTGTAGAGTGAGGTCTCTAGAACTGTCAAATGACACTGAATGGTACCTGTTTGAGAGCTTTTCATGGCGGATCGTCACTAATTATTCGTGATTATTGTAAATACTGACTGATACATTATGGCAAACACAGTACGGCTCAACATACGTTATTGTTTTAAAAGAAGAGGTAAGAAAATGTCAATATTTTATCTATTTGGTTATTATATATTAATAATGTAAAACAAAATCCTGATTACCTGGTGCTAACCATTATTATCATTAGTATATTAAATTTATGACCCTGCTACTAACAAGTACTTTTTAGTTTTTAGGACCTTACTCGCCAGTGATGCCAACTGGTGCCACCAGAAAAGATTGCTCTCATTCGCACGTCAAACAATAATACTTTAACGTAGATATTTGCTCACTTTATGCATTACTTAGAAGAATATATATATATATATATATATATATATATATATATATATATACACAAATTCCTTACTATTATATATTAATCATCTTAAATAAAATATTTAGCCAATGCTTAAAATATTAAATTAACTAATATTACATCTAATTCATACAGATTAACTTAAAAAAGGTATGTATTGAATATACAATCTACATATCTATACATCTATAACCGTCCATCGTAGAATATTTAACATATGACGGCGAAGGCTCTACGCTTCACCACCTTGCTATTTAAGCCGCTCACGGTGTATCTGTATACAGTTAATCATGTTATATTATGACTTTGTTATAGGCTGATTTTTTTCAAATATTATTTTACTGAATTATATTTGGGCTCATTTTCACTTATTATATTAAAATTATTCGTATCATGAAACAAAACACGGATCTATAATCTATATCTAAATAGGCTAAAACAAAACTGTTCAATACCTTTTTCTCCTGTGTTTGTTAACCGGATTTACTTTTATTATTTAGTGGAAAAAAATGTTTACATACTCGTATAAATAAGTAAATTCTATCCATATATATTTTCCTCAAACTTTCACGTTAGAAGTTCAATTGTTACTATTTTATTTTATTGTTTCTGTTGATTTTTTAGGTTATAATTTATTTCATGGATAGTTTTTTATCCCAGTTCTATATCTAGTTCTTAATTTTTGTTAATCTTCCTTATTTATTGTATAATTTTGTAGCTAAACAATGCCCGAGGTTTTTGATGAAAGAAGTGGTAGAATAATTTTGACTTTTGTAACATCAAAAACCTTAGTCTCTCCCGTGACCATGTTTGCCGAAATATGTATGAAACGTCGGGAACAAAAGATAAAAATATAAGCGTTTTTTTTTCTTTATGTTGAGAATTAATATTGTAATAGCAAACTATCACATTTTTCCTAAAAACATATGAATTTATATATGGTACTTATAAGAAAAACACAATTTTAAAAATGTTTGCCTGCCTTTCTGTCTGTCTGTTTGTCCTGGCTAATCTCCGAAACGGCTGGACTGATTGTAATGGGACTTTTACTAGTAGGTAACTGATGTTAGAAGGAGTAACTCAATCTACTTTTATTTTAGAAAAAGAATTAGGGCCCCGTTAAAAAAATAAAACGTACCTAGAGTACCCGAGCAAAGCGAGGGCAAGTCGCTAGTAAAAAATAAATATCATCGTGACGCGTTTATCGAGTAGATTTTAAGCTGCATTAGGTAAAACAACACTTCATAAGTTATTTATAATGGCCTCGTGCTGGAGGGTATTTTAAAAATTAAAATTATTCCTCTTTTAAAGGTTTGTTGGTCTTTAGGCGCAAAAGTTAATAATTTTGAAAAACACTATTTAAAAATAATAAAATGCAGTTAAGTAAGTTTTTTTGAAATATATGCCAATTAGGGCTAAATTAAAGTAATACGTAAGTACTTTATTATATGACGTCCTGACCGATTTCACTGAAACTAGTGCGTTGAAGATATTAAAGTGTACTTGGAGTACACTCTCTATTTATTCTCTAAATTCCAATGGGACGATACTTCAACACGACCGGTGAAAGTTAAGGTGCAGGACCGACGGGCTTTACGTGCTCTCCAAGGCACGGGGATAAAACACCGCCAACTTCCCAACTCCGGGATGTTACTGGGACTTTCTTAAAAGCGCGGGACTCGAACCCAGGACCTCCGGATGTACAGCCGTACATGCTCGCCACTACACCAATGAGGCAGTCAAATATTATTATGTACTTGGTATATAAAGTACTGTTGGCGTTGAATTGCAGTATCGTTGGCGAGTGTATGGCGGTCATTTTTGGCGGGAAATTGCCCCATATCCGATCTCTGCCTGATACCTCGCAAATTGCGATTTGTTTTTCTATTCACTGTTCAATCGATCGTCGTTTCAAACTTGTTTATGCTAAAGTGAAATTTTAATGCCAGAATTTAACTAGGCTATATCCTTACAAATACCTATTATAAAGAGGATAGATTTGTTTGTTTGTAATCGATAAACTCTGAAACTACTCTATTCATTTTATAATACTTTCAAAAATACAATCAATTATAGCATACTAGCAAAACCCGCGGCTCCGCTCGCTCTTCACTACAAAAAAATCTCTAAAAAGGTAGTTTCATATAAGTTTTCATTTCCTATTTTACTCCCTTGGAACTCCCTATTTTTCTTATTTTGGGATTTTTAGGATGAATTTTGAAGAATGATAAACCATGTATGTATTTACTTTTATTGAAGAGTATTAATACCAAGTTTCAAGTAATTCTGATCATAAATATTTTTTTGGATTCTATTACAATGTGTTTTCCCGTGGGAATGGGATAATCTCCCGCGGTAAAAAGTAGCCTATTTGTGTGTGTGTGTGTGTGTGTGCCATAGGCTACTTTTTACCGCGAGAGTGCTCCAGCCCTCCAATCATCTATCTCCATACAAAAAAGTCAAGCCGATCCGTCACTCCGTTTCGACATGAAAGAAGGACAACAAACAAACACACTTTCACATTTATAATATTAGTATAGTATGGAAGTATGGATTAGGTACTACAGGCTAAAATTATATTTGAATGCTGAGGTTTAGCCGAGCTATCACAACATAGCGTTCTTTGCGCGCTTTGCATAAACGGTTGTTCAAAAGTGAAAACAATGGATAGAAAATATGCAGATATTTAATAGTTTTAGCCTGCAATGCCATATGTTTTTTATTTTATACTTTGGCATTTGAACTACATAATATTCTTAATCCTTAAAAAATCAAATAATTTCACTATCGCTAGTCCTTTATAGAGACACTAGCAAAATAAACCTATCTAACAAACCTATATAAACACTAGAAAAACAAAAACAAACCTATCCCAGGGGAACCGTACAATTTTTCCGGGATAAAAAGTAGCCTATGTGTTATTTCAGACTATAATCTATCTTTGTGCCAAATTTCATATATAGTCTGATTTTTAATTCGGCGGAATTCTGACATTTCAGAAATGTTGTCAGCTTTGAAACATTGTCACTAAAAACGGAAAGCATTTTAGCAAAATATAAAAATAAACCTTTCTTGAATTTAAAGTTTCAATTAGAAAAACTAAGAGTTAAAAAAATATTGATAACTCTAAAATGGTAATTATTTTTTATTATGATATTATCAAAGTTAGAATAATTATTAAGGGAATTATTTTTCTATTACAGGAATCCCTGTTCAATAATACATAGGTTGCAAGCCGTTTTTTCGGAAAACCCCTTTGTTTGTAAAATCTTTGCAATTGGCAAAAAGAATTGGAAAGCCCCAAGAAGACAGGTCCACAACGATCGTTCACGATTTTTTAATATTGTTTTTGGCAAGAATGCATAAACCATATTATAAAAGAAAAGGATAAAATGTGCCCTCTTTGCCTTATGATCTGATGGATAGTGTGGGTGATTCTTTTATAATCCGAGTGGATGATGACGACAAGGATGATACAAGTAATAATGATTAGTAAATATTTTCATTTCTATAGTTTGTTTTACTCTGTTTTTTTCATTTAACCATTAAATTTTTTTACATTATAGTTAGTGTGCATTGAATGCACAAAACAAAGACTATTTACAATGTCATACATATAGTTTACTTCATCTAATTCTGTTTCATATTTTTTGTTATTTTATATTAAAAAAATAGAAAGCAGAAAAGGTATATGATATCTGAATTGTCAAAGAATGACAGCTGTCATATCTCCGTGGAATTAAAAATCAGACTATAGATCCGTTCAGGCGTTCTGACGTGAAAGAGTAACAAACATTCACCCTCACAGACTTTCACATTTATAATATTAGTATAGATATATAATTTGCTCTTTAGGTATTTGGTTAAACAAAGATAATGGAAACTAAAAATAAATCATGATTTTCCCTCAAAGATATGTGCTATGTAAAGTCGCTATTATTACGTTTCAAGGAGACTACAGCTAGTTAAGTTTTTACAAGTTACTATCGTATCTGTGTATATGCATTTTTTATTCTTATATTTATTTAGTAAAAATCGAAATTGAAAGGATATACTTAAGTATTTCATTTTTAGGGTTCCGTACCCTAAGGGTGTCAACGGAACCCTATTAATAAGCCTCTGCTGTCCGTCCGTCCGTCTGTAATTCCCTCCGTCCATCCTGTATGTATCTTATGAACGGTAATAGATAGAGAGTTGAAATTTTCGCAGAGTATGTATTTCTATTGCCACTATAATAACAAATAATAAAAAACCAAGATGGTGGATTTCAAAAAGGCTGCCATGCAAATTAAAAAAAACCATTATGGTACGGAACCTTTCGTGTGCGAGCCCGACTCGCACTTATTATATAATGTTATAATAGCTGAATTAACTTAATGTGCATTAAAACTGACAAAAGGAAAAAATATACTTTGTAAAATCTCTGTTACTATAACTTATTGATTATTATGGTACGAAACCTTAAACAATATTTTTATTATGACAGACCTACATATAAATAAAAAATATTAAAAGTATGTTTTATTAATATCAAACGTTGGTTCCAAGAAGACGTTTTTCTTCTACTAAGTAGCGGCTAACATATCATTGGCTCACAATTACAAGGTTCTATGTTAATTTTAATAAAGTTTAGTAATTTTTACATAGAACTTCGTTATTTTGTTATCGTAAAAAAACAACACAGAACTATGTAAAATTGAATATTTTATAGTTATAGTGCCGCTATCTAGTGGTTTGTTATTGCAAAACTGTAGCTAATGACACATAAAATCTTGTCGCATTAATAACTAAATAAATACTAAAATTGTAACATAGAACCTTGTAATTGTGAGCCAACGATATGTATACTGGCTCGTACGATATGTGGCATTTGTATTCAAAAACCAAATAACCAAAAAAAAACTGTCAAGTAGAATGTTTTATTATCTTTAAGCTACAAATGAGTGCGCCATAAATCAGCTCATAAAGATTTGCTTCGCTCAGAGGCTAAGTGCCTGACAGTAAGTAGCCTATGAAATTAATCCCTTTGTCAGGTCAAGTCTATTTTTGATACAAAATTTTATCCAAATATGTCCAGCCGTTCTAGTTTCCAGGTAACACACACATACAAATTTTCGCATTTATAATAGTAATATGATTGTTCTATTAAAATAACTATGGAATAATTTTATTTAAATTTCAATAACATTTCGAATCGAATAGTACCTATAAGAAATTCGATAGCCCTTTAAACACATTGTTTATTGTCCCTTTATTTAAACGTTTTAGTGGGTTTATAAAATGAGAGTAATCTTAAATAATAAATCATGTACAATAATAGCAATATCTCCATCACCATATTCATTATTCTCTTCATGGTCGTCGGGGGTCCTCAAGCTTTTCACTTGAATGTCTTTGAGTACATTGTATACTAGGTTTTCATCGGTTAATCGAGGGCTCCGTTACCTCTTTTGATGGGCTAATATACATATTTTATTTTAAAAGAATTCAATATATCTGCTATAATAAAAATAAATCCAAGGCGAAAAGCAAACTTATTATGAAACGCTTCTGAAATACTAATTATGTTCACAACCTACCTGGGTCCTAAGCAGTATTTTAGAAGAATTTAATTTTAATGTCACTGGAACTTGTTCTGTTATTGTGGAGAAAGAAGGGAAAAAGATTTACATATTTCAGGATTTATAAGTAGTGAGTAGTGACGACACGTTTGGCTCAGTTCGTAGTGACCCTACTTACTGTGCCAGCGGTCGCGGGTTCAAATCCCGCTGGGGGCATTCATTTATGTGATGAGCACGAATGGGTGCTTATATTTATAATATGTATGTATTTAAAGTTATATAATAATGTGTAGTATATCAACTATCTTGTATATATAACACAACTCTCGTAGCTTACCATGGAACTAGATGGCGATGTGTGTAATGTAATAAAAAATGTAGTAAAAAATGTCCAACATATTTACTACAATATCTCTTTTTATTTCGCATAAGCCTTTATAAAATAGAAACAATAACCTAAACTTTAAATCTGATTTCTAATAAAAAGGAGTTCGTGGTCACCTAACACAGTACTCAATAAAAAATACGATATCATATCTTTTCGATAAAACAGCCTGTAAACAATACTAACTAGAATGTCAACAACTAATAGAGGAAGAGCCCGTGAACGCCAGACCTTCGTCATTTTATAAAGGCATAGCATTTTTTACACACCATGAAAAATGTACGAAACAAGTTGGGAGGCATTTCTAAGAAAATGTTGCAAATGGTCACCAAATTTGAAGCCCTAAGAATTGACTTTATTTTTTATGGTGAGTAATAAATGCTATGCTAGCAGTCTTATAAATCATCTAATTATTACCCAAGTATTATATATAAAAATCAGCTTTTATACTATAACGTAAGTAGAATTATGATTTCATGAAAAGGGTGTCTGGCAAGGGTTTGCCACGATGTTAAGTGTCTGGCATTGAATGACGTGATTTTTAATAATATTCTGAAGGTAATACCAAAAAATCCCACTTTATTATTTGACGAATTTAGATCGGTATTTTACACACCTTTAGTACCGTGTACCTGCCAAAGCCACCATAGCCTGAACTTCATAATGGTCCATCGTTCTTATCTGTGTTGGGAGCATGCGCTGACAAACTTTCAGCTTTTATAAAATGACGAAGGTCTGGCGTTCACAGGCTCTTAGGCCATAATCCCTGTTTACTAGAACTTATTACATTTTATGTAAACAGATAATATAAGCAGAAATCCATCGTAATCCAAAGTAATTGGTATATTTTAATCTCTCCTGTTATATTATCGACAGTGTGTTTATTGATTGATGTGATTTTTGCATAGGCACCTATCTCATCTGATATAAAGATAAATAAAATTGAAGTGTCGGTTTGTAATTTCAAAATAACAGCTTTTTACTCAATGCATATAAAATTATATACGGTATTCATAAGAAAACTCAATTTTTAAATTTGTTGTCTGTCTGTCTGATTGTTCCGGCTAATCTCCAAAACGACTGGGCCCATTTTGACGGGACTTTCACTGGCAGATAGTTGATGTTATAAGGAGTAACTTAGGCTACTTTTATTTCAGTAAAAGAATTAGGGTTCCACTCAAAAAAATTATAATATACCTAGCTAGTTATTAATTATTGTTCAAAAAAAATAATTAAATTGGCTATCCTGTAAAGTTAAGAAAATGTCGCTTAAACCAAATAGCATTTCACCCGTCGATATGTAAATGCAAAAGTTTGGATGGATGATTGTTATTCAATCACGCCAGAACGGCTGAAACCTGGATGAAAAGCACAGAGATAGATTATAGTCTGAAATAGCACATAGGTTACTTTTTATTCCGGAAAAATGTACGGTTCCCGTGAGATAAAGTTTTGTTTTTGACTAGGGATGAACCTGACCGAAGCGAAGGTGAGTAGCTAGTGTATACTAATATCATAAAGAGGTAAAGTTTGTGAGTTTATGAGTTTGTGAGGTTGTAGGGGGTAATCTCTGGATTTACTGAACCGATTTAGATGAGATTTAGTAAAAAGATAGGTTGAGACCCTAGGAAAGACATAGAATACTCTTTATCCCGGAAATCATCCCTTAAGGGGGTGAAAATGGGGATGAAAGTTTGTATGGGGAATCAACCTAGACGGACAATCAACGATCAACCTAGGACGAACCAGAGCGAACGAGGATGACTCTGAAAAGATACTAGAAACTTACCCTTGCTTGGATGCGGCACTAAATGCCGAACTCTAGTAGTACTAAACTTCATCCAAATCCTTTCAGCCGTTTCAACGTCAAGAATAACAAACATTCATATTTTCTATACGGATTTAACGGAATAGATAGATATATATATATTATATTACTGCTCCGCTATTTTGAGCAGTAGCATGATGAAAGCCGTAGCCTTATAGCCTTCCTCAATAAACGGGCTAATTCAAAAAGAATTTTTCAAATTGAATAACTAGTTCCTGAGATTAGCGCGTTCAAACAAACAAACTTTGTCCCTTTATTATATTAGTATAGATTATTAGTTCGATTATATTTATTGCATTACTTCAAACAGATAGTAAAGACAGACTTTTTTATACAATATTTATAAGCCTAAGTATGAGTGAAGGTAGTTTTCGTAGATATTAGGATATTGCAGGAATTTATTAAAAGATTTGCACGGTATGCTTGAATCTAACTACATATATATTTATATATTTTTAGTAAAAAAGTTATGCAGATTCTAAAATTACATAGAAAATAATTATTCCATTCTTATTAGTGGATAAGCTTCTTGAAATTTAAGACAGACCTTAGAGGTATTAACTAAAGCGAATGGCGAATATATCGCGTAATGTTTCTAAAATATATGCATTTAAATTAATTACTTATTTCTTTTATGAATTTTCCTATATTCCATATTAATGAGTCGAAATCTAAAAATTAGTATTCTAATGCCCGATTTCACCAACGTCATCTAAGTTTAAGGGATCCTCTAAGCATGGTTAGGGAGCTGTTAGGGGAGAGTTTCTGTTTCACCGACAGTTAGGGGTCACCTAAATATTAAAAGGCCCCCTAAATTTAGGTGCTCGAAATATGGACATAAAGACGATCGTAAAACGAAATTTAATTTAGGGGCTAGTTTAGGGGACTTTTAAGCTAGGGATCCCATACGTAGGTGGTAGCTTATGGGTTTTTGGTGAAATCGGGCATAAGTCTTGCCATAATATTGGTAAAAGTTGGTTATTCCGTACAGATTGTGAACATTTTTTGTCGATTTATGTTGTTATCGATATGTTTCTACATTTGTAAGTCAATAGTGTGTACGTTCCTAATGTATTTGTTTAGTAAACGCTGGATAATACGTGACAAAACAATGCAATTAAGTTATTTGTGTTTTTAATGTTGTAGAATATATTGCGTTTAGAGGATACTTTTTACAAAATATACTCTCAATTCAAATGTATTTTTTGTGTATTTTTCGCTTATATATTTTTTATAACGCAATATATTCACCTATGGAGAACCGATTGCAATAATCTATACTTATTATTAATATTATAAAGAGGCGGAGTTTGTTTGTTTGTATGTTAAATCTCAGGAACTACTAATCCGATTTGAAAAATTCTTTTTGCATTAGGTAGCCCGTTTATTGACGAATATTATCCCGGAAAATGTACGGTTCCCCTGGGATACATTTGTTTTTGTCTAGGGACGAACCCGAAGCGAAACAAGGGTGAGTCGCTAGTAATATATATGTGTATTTAATAATTATCATTAAATATATAATATTAAGAAAAATATCTACCGCTAATGGTAGATCTTAACAATTTTTCTAGCTAATACTAACTTTTTTTTTATAAATTTTATTATTAAAAAGTAAAAGAAACAATATATTTATTTATAAATCACTTATATACATTATTTTTATATTACACGTACTGATTAAGAAATTTTATTAAATTTATTATATCGATAATTTCATTACAAATAAATACATACATACATATGCTTCCCATATAATATAATGTTTATCTACTTACTTATGGATTTGAATCAAATAATCTCAAATTTTTAAGGGATATACCTTTTAAATAATACTTTATTTGTTAATGTTCAGAGAAAACGGTTCAGTACATTTTTCTCCTGTGTTTGTCAACCAATTTTCTTTTTCTCTTTTGCTTATTAGCTATTGACCAGCTTTAGTATTATCAATTTCGATACAGTTAGTTTCTTTATATTATAGGTAGATAAATTCTATTCCAGTATGTTTTCCTCAAATTTTCAACAATAAGGTCGACTACTAGGGGAATATTAGTTTGCTGTACACTACACTATAATCATTTACTGTAATAAATTGCAGCATGTAATAAATAGTTAATGACTGTCATTATCGTTTTCCTAGGGTCCTTGCACTTAATACATTTATGTTAAAAGATAAACATATAAAATATAACCTATAAAGAAATTACGTATAATCTATTTTTTTTAATTAGAGAGCCTTTATATATAAGATCAAGCTATAATTTTACGGATATTTCAAGCGGAGACAATGCGCCTTTTGCTTTCTATAAATATATGGACAAACGCGTTTAGCCGTGGTAATCGGTTATGTACGCGTAAGTAAAATTAATACGATACACCGATTTATTGTGTCCCCTTAATATAGTAACGAATCAGCTTATTAGTTATGGCTTTATTGTTTTTGACTTTTTTAGTAGTAGTTAGAAATTTTATCAGAAAGTTTTAAAGGATATTTGATATTTGGAGTTTGTGTAGATTTCTACTTGTTCTTTTCAAATTTTCATCCTTGCACCTTGTTTCCTTATTCTTGTGTTACCATATTGGAAAAATATGTCTTGTTTATCCATTTACGAACGAATATAGTTTTTTCATAAATGTCACAAAAAACATTCCCTATAATATATAAATAACTCCTACATAATACAGACACTTTTTTGTAAAGTGAATAGTTCAGTGTACGAATGCTGCAAAGTTTAAAGTAGTTCCAACACATTTTATAGCAAAAGATTTTTTGTTGTGTGTGATATAGTGTGATATTTCTTAGAGCACGTTTATTAGTAACTAGCAGAAGCACGTTTATTAGTAACCCGTGGCTTCGCTCGCGCTAAAACTACAAAAAAAACTCTAAAATGGTAGTTTTCATACAAACTTTCATCCGCTATTTTACCCCCACAAGAGGGATATTATTATTAATTAATTGTATTGAAGAGCAATTATACCAAGTTTGAAGTAATTCTGATCATAAATATTTTTTTGGATTTTATTATAACGTATTTTCCCGTAGGAAAGAGATAATCTCCCGCGGTAAAAAGTAGACTATCTCACTCTCCAGTCCTTCAACTATGTCCCCACAAAAAATTACGCCAATCTGCCAAGCCATTTCGTCGTGAAAGAAAGACAAACAAACAAACACACTTTCACATTTATAATATTAGTATGGATATTCAGAAATATAGTAAGTATACAAAAAAAAAAACAAAAAGTTCCTAGATCGGACTATGTGAAACGTCTAGAATATCAAACATCTATTATTATGTACATAATTTTGTATTTGGATATATGTATAATATGTTAATATGGTTATTAACTATTTTTTTATAATAGAGAATCGAACCAATAGCCAAAAAAAATGAAAACTGTTTGTAATAACAAAATATAAATATTATATTTTTACGTTTCAATTTTATTAAGAATCGAATTATTCGATAATCATTAATTGTTAAAAGAGCTAAAGTTAAAAAGAATGATGGTATTCATGATATTAATACTAAAAAAACTATTATATAAAGTACTGAATTGGAGCATTTATTCAGAAACACAGACGGATCTGTTGATAGAACGCGTACCCATCGACCTCTATCCGTAAAACCATAGCCTCTTCGGCGCCGGCCCGTCTTCAGAAGGACCAAGGACGGGCATCTGGCCAACATCCAAACTGCAACTCTTATATAACGAACACGTTCATTAACAACTTTCAGATTTTGTTTTGTTTAACGGATTAAAATTTTGTAATTGAGTTTTTTTTACATATTTAAAATAGTAATATTTTACCTCATTTTTCTAAAGTTACTTTTATTATTTTTTACCAAAAGTACTTAAGCCCTCGCTTTGATCACAATAGAGGAGAAATGGTCAAAGTAACACTTTATAGCCGCAGTAAAGAAACCCATGCTATAATTAGATATAATAAAATAATTTATTTAATTATTTATAAACCATCATTTTTGAATATTTATATATTCTTAAACTTGAATAACCCTTAAATATCTTAGATTTCTTTACAAAATATCCATTTAATAATTATATCACGATCGAAAGTTTTTCCAGCCGACACCTTGCATGCGCGTACCAACGTTGTGCCACGATTCTGAGAAGCAGTAAACACCCACGCCAAACCATTGCGTCACTGTTGTTGATGTCAAATAAATGAGCCTGTGCCATTCGTTTGTTTAGTAGAATTAGAGACTTTTACTCATTGTTAGATTTATTTTACTTTAGCTACTATAGATTTACTTGTTTTTTAAGTTGATACAATCTGAATGTGGATAATTAAATTTCCCATTCTTTGCAATTAATAAAAATGTTTTTAATATTCACGTGTCTATTGACGTCATAATAATTATGAACAAAATCGTAGCCATTTTAGAAAAATCATCTATTTCAGGCAAATCTATTTACATTTTAAGGTTGTTTTATCTATAATACGTATAAAGAAATTCAAACAAAAAATCTGTAATCCAGTCATAGAACATACCCTATATAATGAACTTATATTTAACATTTCACATACTTATCATAAATAATATCACAAAAAATCGAATAAGAAAAGAAGTGAAATAGCCATAACATAAGTAGCAAAACTATGAGTCTAGAGACTAGCCGCATAGCAGTGTCAGGATAGTTCGATGCGGTGCGAGGCGCCTCTAAGTCGGGGTAATTCGGCGCCGTCGCGTCTACACCTACAGCCTCTTACTGAAAGACGCATTGGAACTAACCCAGAAAACATTTTTTCTCAGATATAGGCATCGAGGTCACTCCAGCCGTTATGTTAATGGGACGCTGGGAAAACCCTATGGCGTATATTATAATTTATCAATGTCAACCGTGATAGGCCATTTTTCTTTGCAGGCAGTTTTTATTTTAAATTATTTGCATATTTTGATGTTTGGCTGACGCGTATTTTTGTTCTACAGTGGTCTTGAAGAGCTTCGAATATATTATGCAGTGACTGTAAAAGGAGCCTATATTTGATAATTGAGTGTTAGGTTATTGATTTACGAGTTTATTTCTTAATTAGCTTTAACTATCCAGAATTATTTTATTTATTTATCATTTTTTATCTAATTAAATAAAACAAAAAGGCATTTTAAATTCTATTCACTCCTTCACATCTTTTTTAGGGTTGAAATTTCAAAAAATACTACCAAAATTTCAAATTCTTGGGTACAACAGTTCGGGTATTTACGAGTTCTGGTTGATGACTCAATCAGGACAACTAACTTTAAACATTTAGAAACGAATGTACAAAACAATATAAATTATAATTAAATTAAAAAGATTTATTTATTACATAAATTAATGTTATTGTTGATTGTTTTTTTAGATTTATCATTTTTAACAATATTTTTTCATAATTTGTTTTAAAATTAAATGTGACATTTTTGATAATTTGAAAATGAAACTGTCAACATTGTGCTTTTCTAATATTATGTTTCAAAGACTCTGATTTAATTTGTTGTTTTACGATGGAGATATAATGTTTGACTAGTCTTAGTTGCAGTTTTTATCCAAATTAAAATATTTATTATACATTAAAATACTTGCTTTTTTCTTTAATATTGGTTTATTTTATTTAATACTCCTTTAAAATTTAAAATACTCCTTTAAAACTCCTTTAAAATTTAATTCGCTACTGTATAACTGAAGTTTTAAATCTACAATTAACCAAAGAAACAAATTGATTTAATGAAATAATGCTTGCAAGATATGTGCAAGATTCGATTTAAAAAAAAATTATATGTATACAAATTTTTGTCAATAAAAATATTTTGCCCGGAAATCTAAAATAATGAATAAATCGAACAAGTGTGAATTTGTCTGGCATACCGAGGGTTCCGTAACATGAAACATTGTTATGTTTAGTTTTAGCTAACATGCTAAGTTGTTAAGTCAAAAGTAAAATAACATATTTATCCATTTACGATATTCATTTTATTGACTACATAAATCAGTTTATATTTGAAAGAATTGTCGAACGATGTTTATAAATTAAGATGCATATAAATCTGCAAGTATTGCTTTGAAAAAAAAAGTCAGTTAAAAACTTCTATCTTAATATTATAGATCTATACAATCCATAACATGTTGATTATCAACATGTTTATGTAGATTAATAAAAACTTTTTAAGAAAAAATAAAAACCGACTTCCAGGCACTAAAATGTAAGAAATAACTAAACTGGGGTTTTCATTTAGAATAGATACCTAATCAGATATTTTCGAAGTCGCTGCCAGCTGACGATATTTAAGGATATGAACATCTAATAGGTAAATATGTATTTATTTTTCCATTTTTAGTGTAGACATAATAAGCAAGTAATTTGTAAGAAGAAAGTGTTTTAATAACATATTCGATTAAACAATTTATTTAAAAATAATAATTTATTGGTGATTTTTTTAAAAACCGCTCGACCGATTTCGATAAAATTTATATGGGACCACGTGGAAAGTATACCCTTTGAAACAAAAAAAAAATACCATATCGGTTCAGGCGTCTTCGAGTAATCGGTGAACATACATTAAAAAAAAAGATTCCGACGAATTGAGAACCTCCTCCTTTTAGGAATTTGGTTAATAAAAAACGTTTACCCCTCAGTTACAAGTATAAAGTGCCACCTGTACACTTCATATTTGTAGGTGTGACGACTATCTACCACATTACAGTAACGTTGGTAGCTCTTTTATTCTTTGAGTAAAATGGCTGTGACATACAGACAGGGCGAAAATATAAGGGATCCGTTTTAGCCATTTGACTTCGGAACCCTAAATAGAAGTAAGAAATATGCATCTCTGTTACATTATTACGGTCTTAAAATACAAAATGGTAGTATTATAAAATTTTAAAAAGGAGGGTATTCATAAATAAACATTGAAATGTTTATAGTCAATGAAAATGTCGTAAAAGGAACACATTTTTAATATTATTTTAATCAAAATTTTGTGTATTGTGTCAAAAATATGAATTAATTTACTAAGGAGGATGACTTTATTTTGCTTGATAAATGGCGGATACTGCGTAAGTAACATTTCGTGCTAGTTATTTGTAAAAGATTTTTGTAATTACATTTGATAAATTATAATTCAAAATACTCTGGACGATTACTTAATACTATGCGATTGTTGATTCTAAATTAAAAATTTTGTCACTTTTATTGTTTAGTATGTCATATATAATTTGATAAAAAAGATATTTAAATTTTATATTAGCTGTCAAATTAATATTCAACAAATAATGTACTCATTTTAATATTGTAAATTATGCTGTTATTTTTAAGGCCCGTATAATTTCATACGTAGTTCGTTTTGACAAAATAGTATAGAAATTTATATTACAGATCTTCGCCGAGTGTTCAAATTTCGACCATAATAATTATTATTGTTTTTTTTTATTGATAAAGCTAGCTAAAGCTCGTCAATAGCTATTAAACTAAAGCAAAAAAGAAACAGATCGGTTCACAAAATGTTTATTGTAATTAATTTTATGTATTTCTAATGTAATTTGTATAAAAATATTAGCTTTCTACACTATTTCTCCATATGATAAACTTTAAACTGTGTCTAATTTCACATTCCTCCGTCCGCGTAATTTTCTTAAAAAGGGATACAAAGTTTTTGCTTCACGTATTAATAATACATACTCGTTATATATAGATTACCATAGAAATCTTCACCAAATGAGTTATAATAGATATTTTCAAAATTAATTTAAATTTACGAAGGAAAGTCAATAATTTAAACTAGTTGACCAGTGGCCAGTTCTATAGGCAGATGACAATAAGTCGATCGTTTAATTAATGAGGCGTTTGAAGGCCAAGATGCGCATCCTTCAGTACCGCTGATCACTCGACCTGATTTCGCAACCGTCTTAGTGACCCCCATAGGGTATTGAAAATTCTTAAGAATATTGATGATGTGTTAAAACGACGGCCTTATCATAAATGCTATCTAGCAATATTTAAATATTTTACATAAAAAGTTAAGATGGCTAAGGTAGATGGATTACAATAGATGTAACACTTTTATTTTAGGACATTTATTTTGATAACATGAAATATAATAACTTTTTGATGTGTAAGTGTTGGGACTAGTCTTTTTTTATATTGGCAATATTAAAGTACACGTAAGTATTTAAATACTTAAGCTATTTATTAACCGACTTCCAAAAACAAGGAGGTTCTCAATTCGTCGGAATCTTTTTTTTTTATGTATGTTCACCGATTACTCGAAGACGCCTAAACCGAATTGGATTTTTTTTTGTTTCAAAGAGTATACTTCTCAGGTGGTCCCATATAAATTTTATCGAAATCGGTCAAGCGGTTTTTTTAAATCAACAAATAAATTATTTTTTTTAAATAAATTGCTTAATGGAACATGTTAATAAAAAAAACTTTCTTCTAACAAATTACATTCTTATTACGTCTACACTAAAAATATAAAAATAAAAACTTAAAAAAAAAACCGACTTCCAGGCACTAAAATGTAAAAATTACTAAACGGGGGTTTTCATTTAGAATAGACACCTAATCAGATATTTTCGAAGTCGGTGCAAGCGGACAATATTTTAAGATATAAATATCTAATAGATAAATATGTATTTTACGTATCAAAATATATTAGATTTCCTATGCGTCGGCTGGCACCAACTTCGAAAATATCTGATTAGATTTATTCTAAATGAAAACCCCCGTTTAGGTATTTTTTACATTTTAGTGCCTGGAAGTCGGTTTTTTTAAGTTTTTACTATATTCAAAATAATTGTGATTTATATTCTACTATAACACTTTTAATGTATTGACCTATTCAATACTATTACTATTCATTAAAGTTCATTCATTGTACTGCAATCCTTAAATCCGTTTAAAAACACATGGGCCACCATTACTCATGTACATGCAAATTATGTTTCATTCACTTCATCGGTTATATAATATGTACATACACACTTGTATATCTCTTCCCTGGTTGCTGATGGTAGTTTTGAATTCTTTTTTTTTGTATGTATTTATGTTAGAAACATTATTAACATGATTATCACTACTTAATACATTCTTAGATTTACGTAAATATTTGACATTTTAAATGAAACTATTTTTAAAAATTATAAAGACAACCAAAATTATATAATTTTAATTATAGCTACATATAATTTTTAAAAGTATTAAAAATTAACAAACATTTTAAGGTATTCGGTGTCAATTGCTATTTTTTTTTTAATTATTGTATAACTAGAATTGCCCGCGGCTCCGCCCGCGTTCAGATGACCAAAAAACAAATTCTTAGGTTTTACAGATTAGTATACTTTTACATTGCAGTTTTTGCATTTTTTCTAAGAAATGAGATATTTTCCCTCGGTAAAAAGTATCCTATATGTTGACCCAGATTACAACATACCAAATTTCATCAAAATCCCTCCAGTGATTTTTCCGTGATGTGGTAACAGATAGACAGACAGACAAAAAATTTTAAAACTATAGATTCGCCGTCTGTGTCGATAATAAAGTCTAGATCTAAATATATAAATAAGATTTTCCAAAAAATATTTAATGTACAGATTTGGCTTAGTTACAATTTTATTATATGTATAGATTATGTGGCTAGATACCATATGTAACAACTATATAACTTTTGAGACATCTAAAGACTAAGGTCTCTCCCGTGACGATGTTTGCCGTAAATCATTTGAAGCGTCGATAACAAAAATATAAAATGAAATCGCGACAAAATTCGACAAAATAGTTTCATATAAAATGAAACTTGCATGTCTAAGAGAACCTATTAAGTAATCGAAAGACATGTGTAGTCCTTCAACCCGCACTTCATGTCTAGCTTGGTGGGCTATGGGGAAATGCAGCTGCTGTTAATACGATTTTGGTCCTGCAGAAAAGAGAGAGAGTTTAAAAAACATAAAAATATTGACTGTTGCTTCTCAGTACGTGCAGGAAATTGTTATGTATGTTCGTAAAAATATACACAAATTTCCCAAGAAGTGTGACATGCATAACATTAGTACTAGGAGCAAACACAAACTTGTAATGCTTGTGACTCATCTACACAGAGTATTCTTTTTATGGACATTGTATACGCTTGTACAACGGGACCCTAGAAAATGTTCAAAAGGCTTCTATCGCCAAATTAAAAAAAAATGTTAAAGAACGTTTCTGTGCTAAAGGCTGTTATACAATAAATGATTTTATAGAAGATGGCACGCCTTGGGAATGAAATGATCGCCGCAAGGCTACTTCAACTTGATAGAAATATTGTAAATTATAATTTAACTTTTATATTAATTTAATTTTTTTTTAAAGATAACGAGCCGCTGAGTTTCTTTCGCTAGTTCTTCTCAGGTTTGAGTCTTCTTCTTTCCGAACCGGTAGTAGACTCGTGACGTTCAGTAAAAAAATGTAATAATATTAATGCTGATTAAAAAAATATTTTGAATTTGAATATGGTCTTATATCCCTCGCATTGAATGAGAGACCCTTAGAAAGTTAAAAAGGGCTAAACCTAATAGCAATTACGTCTAGACTAGATTTTGTTTGTGCTGTAGAATACCCGTCTTATTAAGTTCCAGAGACAAACATGTTATTTCCTACAAATACTTTTCATTTAAAATTTTATCTTCAGTAGTAGTGAATAGTTTTAGCTATTCAATTCAAAGAATGTAAGAAACTTGTAACTAAAATCTCCATATGTTTTTTTATATCTAAATGTATATTTTAACTGTAGTTTCGATCAATTCTAAAATATGATAAGATAAATACATAGTAAATCTTTGTGATATCAATGAATTCAAGGGGGTGTCTATAGCTATTTCACTTGCACTATTATTTCATTTCAATTTAATTCTCTTTTTCATTTTTAACCCCCAACGCATAAACGACGGGGTGTTATAAATTTGACGTGTCCGACTTATATATATATACTAGCGGACCCGACAGACGTTGTCCTGTCTACACGTCTTTAATTTGAAAATTTCAAACTTTTTTTAATAATTTTTTGATGAAAATTATTATTCAAATTGTGAATCTAAACCATTCCCAGATCCCCTTGAACACACACAAAAAATTTCATCAAAATCGGTTCAGTCGTTTGAGAGAAGTTCAGTGACATACACACTCACAGAAGAATTATATATATAAAGATATATATATATATATATATATATATATATATATATATATATATATATATATATATATATGTAGATGTACATACAATACTAAGCGGTTGTATTTGTCGTATTCCAACTCACGGTCATTTTATATCGAATTTTCCGATACGACTCGCACACGCATTTATCGTATATTAAGTATATTGTATATTAATAGTTTATTTCTATAAAATACAAAAACAAACATGCAAAAAGCACGCTGGTAATGTACGCCACCACGCACCCCTGAATGCGTAGCTTGGGTCCCGATCCACTAGGATTTCTTCGTTGACAGGAGACTATACTTAGAGGCGATGAAATAAAAACACAATTTTTCCTTTTTTCTCTCTTGGTTTCGGTTCTTCCTTTTCCTTTTAGTTGTTGCCTCTTCGGTGGCTGTCTTGCGACTAACTCGAATCGAGAAATGGCTCGCCTTTTATTTGTCCCGTTAATACCTTACAGAGAGCCGCGTACTTTGAGCTCATTTTTCGAGTAAAATTTCCCTAAACCGAAACCTTGAGAGTCCTTTTATTTTATGTTTTCAGTAAAACACCTTACACATATTTATTTATTTACATGCCTTACATACTATTATACAATATTAAAACATAATATTCAATATATAATAATTAATTAAAAAAGTCTTAAAACAAAAATATCTAAATTTCTAGGTTGCTACATTTTTACTATACATTTTCCCTTATAACTTTTGAACGGATAGTCCTATCGACCTAATTCTTGTTTTATTATAAGTTTTATAATAAAATCTATTATTTAAAACATAAACTATTATGCTATTGCAAGAAACAAAAAATCTCATTTTCAAGTTACGTAATTATATGCTAACATTTTACTTACGTACCTATTCCTTTCAAAATATTAATGTTAAATAGTCTTATATGATTCAAATAAGCAAAAAATACTCTTAACTAACCTTATTACACTAATTAGAACTTATTTTAACATAATAAATCTAATAAGAATGAGATTTCATATTTACAACAATTATTCATAATACGCTAAAATGACATTGTCCCTATATTAATACACACGTTACTCGAAGATAGGTTTTCCGTCGCCGACAACGAGTGGTATTCAAAAAAATGTATTATTATGAAAAGAAAGTCAAAGAATTGTCACCGCACTGTAATACGGTTCTTGACAAAAGTTGATTTAAGTACTCACATAATACAACATAAAATAGAAGCTATTCACAAATCGTACGAAAACAAAAATAGCAAACGAAGGGGAATACGAAAGTTGGATGAAACGTTTAATAACAGGTAAATAAAGTTAAATTCGTCAACGCATAACTTGCTTAGTAAAGGAGAGATGACTTCACTCGGTCACATGAAAAAAATTGTTGGATTTATAGCGCCTTTACATATTTAAAGTGCAATGCAATAAAACACAATATCTTTGGGGAATGTTTTAGATTTAATGGTAGTATTAGTAGGTTGATTTTTTATCTGTCCTTATAATAACACTGTCTCACATGACAATAGCTGGAAAAATAGTAAAAATCCTTGCAATTAATTTTTTTACTGAATTATAATATTGAATATATATCATAATATAATTATGGATCTTTTTTATTGCAAAATCTAAAAATGTAAATTCAGCTGCCTGTCCTCCTACACACTCCAATATGAAAATGCGGTATAATTATTTATTGAAATACAGACACAGGCTGCTAGCATTGAAATAATATATAGAAGAATTTATAATTAAAAAAAAACTACCTTATCGGATTTTTTCGCGGATTTATTTTGATCTTTGCTCTTTGTTCCGAACAAAACGAAATTCAATACATACGTACATGGGTATAATATTAAAATGACGAAAAATACGGACCAGGCCCCTCGTCTACACTAATATTACAATATAGTAAATATTACAAAGAGGTCCCAATAACAATATTAAAACACTGTAAGTAATTATAATAACTTTAATTGAAATGAGAAAAAAACTTTCCGTTGAATTTCTTTCTCGACGCTGGCTAAGCGGTTTGAAATAAAGCAATGAAATGTATGGCAAAAAGACATCTAGGGACGCACCCAAGTGAAGCGAGTGTAAATCGTTATTATAATAAAAAGTTTAAAGTAAATAATTTTAATTTTCTTAGAGTACATTTCAACGAGGTATAAAGACGATTATTTGAAACTAGCGGTTTCGTCCATAGCTTGTATTCCAATACAAACTTTCATCCCCATTTTCACCGCCTTAAGGAATGATTTCCGGGATAAAATGTATCCTATGTCCTTTTCAGGATCTTGACTATCTTCTTACCAAATATCATATAAATCGGTTCAGTAGATTCAGAGATTACCCCCTATAACCTCACAGACTTACAAACTTTACCTCTTTGTAATATTAGTATATACAATGTAGAGTTTGCTCTATCTCGCATATAGTATTAAGTTAGTGACAAGGCTAAGGTAATTAAGCTATACCTATTCAAAATGGAATTGTCACGCTATTCTCGGTATTAGCTGCTCTATTGACCTAAATCGATGAGTCAATTCTATAAGCTAATAACTGCTTCGGTGAAATGCACATATATCTAATAAGTATTATATATTTGTAGTTGAAAATTATATTAACTTTTTATAAGAAAAAAGGATCTTTTAAATCGTTATTTCTATAATGAAATTTATATGTCACTATAATTTGTTTATTAAAAGAAGAAAATCGGTTAATCGAGAAAAATGAGAATCAAAAACATCGGTTTATAATTGGAGAAGAAATCAAGTAACATATATGTACGTATAAAATAAATACAATTAATCAAACCTGAACTCTCCGAACTCACAGAAACGTCCCTTTCTACGTAAAGTCGGTCCATAGTAAATAAGAATGTTATCCTTTGTTTATAATATCGGTCTAAAATTTCCCTAATTATACAGCAAGTATAAGCACAGATCACGTAATATGTATATACGTAAAATAGCAATCAATCTGTTACTAAAGGACGCATAATATTAACTTTGTTGATAAGTAACTGAGAGAATCATATTCTGTTAAACCAATAATTGTTAAAGTAAAACATATATTTATATGTACTATTACGGTAATCACGATTTTTTTCAATTTTAAAACCAAAACACATACAAAACTAATAATTATGTACATATATGTAATTTTAAGCGCGTTGAAAATTAATTAACATATACACTTTACTACAACTGTGTTTACGATTGATTACGATACCATTGCCACAATAATTGCAATCTGCATAAATAGCAAAATGTAAACTAAAATCCCGCCGAGAAATCTTTTCCCGCGATTTTAAATATTCTAAATATAATCCATACTAATATTATAAATGTGAAAGTGTGTTTGTTTGGTTGTTTGTTCGTTTGTTTGTTTGTTTGTCTGTTTGTTTGTTTGTTTGTTTGTCCATTTTACACGTGAAAACGGAATGATGGATTGGCGTGATTTTTTGTGTGAAGATAGTTGAAGGGCTGGAGAGTGGCATAGCTTTTTACCGCGGGAGATCATCACATCCAACGGAAAAGCACATTATAATACAACAGAAAAAAATATTTTTGATCAGAATTACATGTAACTTGGTATTAATGCTCTTCAACACAAATAAATACGTGTTTTAGCATTTTTCGAAATTCATCTCATAAAGGGGTAAAATAGGGCATGAAAATAAGAAGCCTACCTTTTTAGAGTTTTTTGTAGTTTTAGCGCGAACGAAGCCGCGGGTTCTGCTAGTATAATATAATTTTAAATCACAGCCACGCCAAGTTCATACATACGTACATTCTTACAGTTTCACTAATAGAAGAGTCACACAGACTTCCGACAGCTATCCCACGTAGATCTTTTTTGTTTCGCTTTTCCGTGGTTAATAATCGGTAGAATTTCGGTAGACAGTATATTAAATATTGATTTTGGTAATTTTTAAAATTGTGAGATTTTTGAAGTTATACTTCTTTTGGCACGTTTGGAAAAAAATATGAGAGAAAAATTTTTACAATGCGCGCGCACACCGACAGCCAAAGAGCGACATTATGAAGTTAGCTGAAAGCGATATGATGAAGATAGCTGCATTTCTACTAAGTGTACGTACACACACACGTTTTTTTTTGCAGATTTATTCTCCTAGAAAACTATATTTATTTAGTTTCTATTAGTCTGTTCTACTTAAAATATCAACTATTAGCGTAAATCTAAGAAAGTATTAAATTAATTATTACGTTTATATTAAAGTGCGTGTTGTAAGGATGTTACTTCATCGGTACTTTATTCGGAATATAGTTTTATTACTATTACTCAACAGAAAATGAACATGAAATGGTTATACTTAATTCTTTTATAAGACGAATATTATACAATTAATAACTGTACCATACGCATTTAAACGAGAATTTAATCGCTCACATATACAAAATATGTACCTAAAGTAATTATGTATTTTATAACAATATTTTTAATTGTAATCATACATTTTAAAAATTATCAAAATTGATTTTGAACATTGATGCATTATATGTATATTTGATCAAATGATATTTGATCAAGACAAAGACCCTTAAATAATAAACTTCATTATACCATGTCTGTCACTATATTTTAAATAATATTAAAGTAAACGAGCAAAATATAAAAATATTTGCATATAATCGAAAAATTTATCATTTTATGCTGTACATATAATTGAAATTACAGTCGAGACGTATAATAAAGTAACCCAGTAAACGTCTAGTCTACTTATAATAAAAGTAGCGTAGCAGTGTCTAACCATAAAAACGTTGCAATGGTTTAAAAGGTAATTCTTACACTGTTGAATTTTTTAAATGTTATTATCATGAAATTTGGAATGAATACTTTCTTAAACGAACATTCGTAAATTGCATTTAAATTACCCAAACAAGAAACGGTATCGAATCTTTGTTTCCATACAACAAAACCACACGCGTACATCGAAGTCAGAATGTAGGTCAGTGCCAGCCCACAAGCCCTGTGTAGGGAAGCTAACGAAATGCATTAGATTAATTAATAGTTTTATGTATGCTCGAACTCGTCGTCTCTAGGGTTTAGAAGGGGCGTACCACGTTTATCAGATGCTATAATATGCTTTCAAGTAATTTCATATTGTAGCTATTTTTTACTGGGCATAAAACGATTGTATTTTAAATAAGCAATATTGGCTTAAGTAAAAACTGTAAACTGTTAAGTTACATTTACAAAATGTATTTTTTTAATAATTATTTATACAAATGTTTTGTAATACTTTAAAAGCTTAATTTCATGATAAACGAAGTTTTTAATGGACACTGAAATATAATATCAAACTCTTTTTATCGTCCAACTGCTGGGCATGGGCCTTCGTAGGAAGCCGTAGTCCACCATGCTGGCCAAGTGCGTGTTGATGAACTGCACATGTTCTTCGAAAATTATGTAGGTTCCCTCAAACATACAGATTTTCTCACAATATTTTCTTTTATAGTTAGACAAGAGGTAATAATGTTAAAAAAAAACATGGATCTATAACTAAAATTGATATTAAAATTGTTATGAAAAAGCAAAACAATATACATATACATACAAGCAAAGAAAATCTGTAAAAACAGCTGTATTTATTATAGTGTTGAATGTTGATGATGTCTGTTACATAGTTGTATTGCAAATAAATGTCTCATTGAAAATAGAATGATACCACAAATAAATTATAGGTAATTCATACATATTATATACTTATATGAGGTAAAATAAATATTACTACATTATCAATGATATGCAACAACACCAAATATGCCCGAGTTCCTCGAAACGTATAATATGTAACCATTTTTATCCACATCAATAGTTAGTCAAGCTTTTGAATTTATAGTTTATATTTTTATAATTACTAGTGTTCGCCTAGTGGTCGACTTTCAAACATAATTATTATTGAAAATTCGAGGAAAATACCTAATATACAAAAATATCTCGTGTCACGATGTTTGTGGTCGCACTCCCCCGAAACAACCGATCGATTGACTGATTTTAATGATTTTTTTTTGTATATTTGGTAGGTATGAAAATAGGTCTTGAAGCATTTTTTACCCTCCTCTCTTTTCACCCCTCATTTGTTAATCGTGGTTTTAGTATTATTGTCTGAACAATATTATATAAATACATAGTGACGAACGCGAGCGAAACGAGTGTGCGAATTATAAATTGAACGCGGCCGTAGCCGCGGGTTCTGCTAGTATGTAAATAGAATTTATCTATGTATAGAAAAAAAAACTCTTTCCAACATTTGTAGTTAATAATACTAAAGCTCGTCAATAGCTAATAATAAAAAAAATCGGTTGACAAACAGAGGAGAAAAAGGTTTCGGAGCGTTTCGAAAACTATTTATATTAACTTAAAACTAAATTAAGAAAAAAAAACTAAATGAGACACATGTAGCCGATTTGAGGCTCCTTTAATGTCTAAATACATACTCGGCCGGCGGATGCCGGGTGGGCCGACTAGACGCTGAGTTCGCGTCTCTCTTATTCTATGTAATTCTTAATCTAAAACGAGGTGTAACCATAACTATGTACTATCATAGCTGTGTGTTTGTGTGTACTATGTTCATTCGTCAACTTGTTCACATCCTTTTAGTTCGCGCGGTTTTTTTTTATTTTTATATTTACATAGGTATGTTAGGCAGTGTTTTGCCTGTTGTGATTCGATTGTAACGAGATTTTCCTTCTTTGAAAAATGGTCATAATATATTTAATTCGGGCTTATTAATGTTATTCATTTTATTTCGATACAATAAATACTTTTGAGCCGAGCTTAAAATTGATGTATCGTTTCGTTAAAAGATCAATTTGCAAAAATTATTCAAAAAAAAACCTTTCACCCTTAATTTTTCATGAATCTGGAATCAATAGGATAGCCATAATATATTAATTGCAATAGTAACTTGAATGAAAAAAGTTGAGTGTCATTTAAATCCATAGAGTTTATCGATGTTCCCGTACCTTATTATGTAAATAACGTTAATCATGTTTAATTGCCGTTAATAAGGTTATTAAGCTTATTAACTTTCTAAGCGCTATCGTAGATCATGACGTCATCCTTCATCTTTAGTTGGGTTGAGAAAGACAGTTTTTTTTGCTAAAATATATATATTTTTAATTTTGTCTTCATGTCTTGAAGTATAGGGAAAGAATCTACGTACACACTCTAATTCTTCCGTTTTCACGGATATACTCTAGAAATGCGGAGTTGGCGGCGCTCAGCGCTACATATTTGATAAACCAGATCGGGCCACATACTATCTATATCAACTACCAGCCAGCACTGACTCTTTTCAATTTGAAATCAGTAGAACAAAATTTTCGATATGATATTTACTTCTCCATTACTATTATTCTTACTAAAATTAAAAATTTTACTCCTTTCATAAATATCCTTCTTCACTGGTTACCTCTGACAATATATGTACGTATAACAGAGTTAATGTTTCAGATCTAAAGTCCAGCGTTTAGATTTTAATCTATACTAATATTATAAAGAGGTAAAGTTTGTGAGTTTGTGAGATTGTGAGTTTGTGACGTTGTAGGGGGTAATCTCTGGATCTACTGAACCGATTTAGATGAAATTTGGTACCTAAGAAGATAGTTTGAGACCCTGTGAAGGACATAGGATACATGTTACCGCGGAAATCATCCCTTAAGGGGGTTAAAATGGGGATGAAAGTTTGTATCGAGAATCAAGATAGGGACGAACCCGAGCGAAGCGAGGGTGAGCCGCTAGTATTATTTATATATATTTGCTGACATGAACTTCAATTTTTAGTTTTTTCGATTTACCGTAAACCTAAACCATATTACGAACTTTTTCTGAAAAAAAAACAAATCGATATTAATCGTTTTCAAGTGATGATACATTGTATGTACATTGTACATACTTTTAGATGCGTATGCTATCATACAAACATTTCTCAATGGTACAGTAATATTACTTTATTTAAGTTTTAACTTATTAAAAAATATTTAAAATGCTTAGAATTAAAATCAACAAATATTTCAAGGTATGTACTCTGGTGCCATTTTTGAATTTTTCAAATCATTTTTTGTAAATTGAAAGTAGGCAACGTCTGTAACAAATATATAATATCTCGCGTCATTTCTTCTCCCTACCATCTGTATGCAGATGACTTACAACTCTATCGCCATTTTGAGTTACCTGAGTTGCCCGATGCTGTTGAAGCTTTAAATAATGATCTTGTCGCTATACAAACTTGGGCCGAATCTTACGGACTTTTAGTTAACCCTAATAAGTCTCAAGCCATAATTATTGGCAGCAATAGGCTAAGATGTAAGATAGATTGGGAGTCAGTCCCTGGGATTATATACTCTGGGGTCCAAATACCTTACTGCGATAAAGTAAGGAACTTGGGTCTTATCTTAGATTGCCACATGACTTGGACACCTCATATCAATGAGGTTAGTAGGCGTATGTACTTCACTTTCCATTTTCTGAAGCGTCTCCAATACTTTCTTCCCTTCAAAACCAAAATTATGCTTGCGCAGTCTCTTTTACTACCCATACTTGACTACGCCGATGTATGCTATTTGGATGTGACGGAGGAGCTACTGAATAAACTAGAGCGTCTTCAAAATCTCGCCATACGCTTTATCTATGGTCTACGCAAGTATGATCATGTTTCCGACTTTCAAGCTCGTCTTAAATGGCTCCCTATCCGCCTTCGCCGTGATATGCACCTCCTTTCGTTTCTGTTCAACATCCTTCATAACCTCAATTTTCCCTCTTACCTTCGTTCCTGGTTTTACTTTCTTCCCACTCCATCGCGTTCCAGGCGGCCCTGCATTACATCGATGCTTGACAAGAAGCAACACCAAGTTTTTCCAAAACTCATTCTCGGTACACACTGCAGTGCTATGTACAGACTTCCCAAAGTCCTACAAGAGAGCCCTTCTAATGATGCGTTTAAAATCAATGTGAAAAATTATTTTCTAACTCATAATTGAAAAATGTGTACATTACTGTTTTGTAATAATTTAATTATGTTTATGTATATATGTATGTTTATGTATATATTGTATTTATTTTGTTTTACTTATGATTATTCTTATATATTTTCTTATCGTTTCTCTGCACTTTCTCTTTCTGTCCCGCTACTTGACACTATTTCCCACATGCATGGGTTGACTGGAAGAGATCTCTTATAGAGATAAGTCCACCTTTGTCCACGTCATTTTCTATGTATTTCTTTTATTACTTGTTTAGTGCAATATAGAATATATATAACGCCTTTGAGATGTCTAAAACCTTAGTCTCTCGTGACCATGGTTGCTGTAAAGCATTCAAAACGGTGGGAATCAAAAATCAAAATAAATCCGCGAAATAATCCGAAAAGGTAGTTTTATTTAAAAATATAAAGATATTAATTATTTTTAAAAGTACTAAAAGGACAAACTAATGACGCATATCAATAAGCTATCTATCTGTGGTTTTCTTACTAGCGATAAGAATTTGGCATCATTTGTATGCGCGTATTTCAATATTTCTAGTAAAAATTACTTAAGATAGATAAGTTATTGAGAGCCGCCATAAATGATACATTTACGTTATTTTAAATTGAATATGATACTCTTAATTGAGCTCATAAACGTCATACAAACGGTATTGTCGTCGGGCACGCTATGTGCAGGATAAAATTGATTAGTACGATACAGAAAGTGGCACACACTGATGTTACACTAAGTTCAATATGAAAATGCTTTAATACATAAATGTGATATTATGTATTAAAGCATTTTCATGTTGTGTTCTACCATATAACTGTTTACCATACCATATAACTGGTTACCATATAACTGATAATCAACATAGTACTAAAAAGTAGTACCCCTCTATATTAATTCTCATCCTCGCTCCGCTCGGGTTTGTCCCCAGTTACGTTTTAACGTTTAGTATGTATCGATTTCTCAGAGATAAGATATTTTTGCGCAATAAAAAGTATTCCATATGTTGACATATGATGAAAATCTGTCCAGTGGTTTCCTCGTAACGCGTTCCCAGACAGACAGACAGATAAAAATTCTAAAAACTATAGATTCGCCCTCTGTATCAATAATAATGACTATTTCAATAAGTTTTTTCAAAAAATATTTAATGTTCTGATTGGGCTCATTAGAATTTTATTATATGTGTAGACTAGCGCTTCTCGCGGCATTGCCCGCGTCGCTTAATATACTTATAGAATAACTCCGCTTCCGTAGGACATAATATGTAGTATTTTGGATAGCCTAAAACCTTCCTCAATAAATAGACTTTGAGCCTCTATGATCTATTTGTGTTGCAAGTACATATAATTATCCTACACCATATAATTACTCCTACGCCCTAAGGTCGCCTGGAAGAGATTGCTTATAGCGATAACGCCGCCTCTTGTGCATCATCTCTTTTGTATATTTTTTTGTGGTGTACAATAAAGTATTATATATTTATCTAACTATTTGATAAAAAAATATGAATAAGAAAAAAGTTGATAATTTTTTAACTGTGACAGTGTTGTTGCTACATTACAATCGATAGACATTATTATAGGTATAATATTTTACCTTTGTAGGGTATTCAGAAAGAACAGAAGTACAAGCGCTACGACATTTGTTTGTTTATTACATATACGAATTTGTTTGTTTATTACATTCTCATCAATCTCTTCACACACACTCGGGGGTTTTTAGATATTTGATCTATCACTTTAAAGTATAACATACATTTCTTCTTCCAATCTCTTTGGTGTCTTATCTATTCTATGTGACATTTTTGAAGTAATCTGTGCTCAACTGGCATGCTTTGAAGCCATTATCAAGAGATTGAACTGAATTAAATGTTTCTTCTTTCAAGGTTCTGTTTTTTGTCTAATGCAGTAATTAATATTTGTATATGACGGTTTCCAGGTTGGCGGCAGCGCAGGAGGCGGCGGGCGCGCAGGCTCGCGCGGCGCCAGCTGATACCATGGGCGGCGCGCACCAGCCCGCTACTCCGGGGCCCAGCTCGCTCTTTATATTCTCCGACGAAAATCCTATCCGGAGGTAAATATTTGAAAGTTTAACTATTTAATTCTATGTACAGCACAAATAATTTCTTTTTAATTGGTTATTCAATTTTTTTGTTAATGGATTTATAGTGAAATTAAATGTATTAGAGAAAATATCATTATATAATATGAACATAATTTAAGCTCTTGTACAGTATTTTATATAGATAGCATTTGTAAGTTTATACATTAAAACAATGAAAGTACATAATAGGTTTGGAAAAAGAAACCTAGTTAAAAAGTCTCGTAAACTACATTTTCCGAAATAAAATACTTGTAAATATTTTCTAACATTATTTTACTGGACTCATAAAATCTAAGTATAAATAAATAAATATGTTGGGACATAAACACACAGCACTCTCTAGTTCCATGGTAAACTACGAGGCTTCTGTTATGGATACCAGATAGTTGATACACTACACATATAGTATAACTTCAAATACTATAATATATATTAAGTATAAATATAAACACCCATGACTGGAGTACAAACATTCGTCATCACACAAATGAATGCCCCCAGTGGAACTCGAACCCGCGATCGCTGTCACAGCAAGTAGGGTCACTACAAACTGAACCAAACGTGTCGTCGTAGAAATCATAATATATAATACAAAATATACCTTTATAAAATAAGTACACTGGTCTTAAACGGTGTAATAAATGTATCAATTTATTACTCTTTAGTAATAATTAGAGTATCAAGCAATATCTGTTACCATGGTTGATGTTTAATGAGAAAACTCCCCCAGTCTCATTTGCAAGGAAGCAGTAACTAATGTCTAATACATATTTAATGGGCACCTTGTTCTTCCCATGCATTTTGTAAACAAAGGTTCTGTGGCTCTTTGTGGGTATATGCGCGGAGTAAAACGTTTCTTGCCTAAATATTCATAACATAGACCGTTCGGTTCAGGTTGAGCCATTTACTTTTAGGTTATCGTAACATTTGTACAACCTTTCTTCGTGGAAATTAAAAAGAAAGGCGAAGTATTATGTAGTAAAGAGAAAACAAAATTAATTAGATACATTTTATAATATATAAGAATATATAGTGGTAAGGCGCTCGCTTGGGAAACCGAGTGAAGCTGGTTCAAATCCCGGGTCTCGCACCTCTGATATTTTCGTGTGCGAATCTTGTCTAACATGATTTCCACTTGCCTTACGGTGCATCATGAGGAAACCTGCATGTCTAAGAGAACCTAGCAAATTTTCGAAAGACATGTGAAGTCCACCAACCCGCACTTGGCCAGCGTGGTGTACTATGGTATGCCCCTCGTATTGAAGGGAGGCCCGCGCCCAGCAGTGGGACGTTAAAAAGGCTGAATACAAGAAGATATTTATACTAGCGACTCAGCCTCACCACTTAGGGGTATGAAAAATAGTTTACGTCCTATTCTCAAACCAACTACACTGAAATACACACATTTCATAAGAATCGATCAAGCCGTTTCGAAAGAGTGTTGTTACAAACACTGTAACACGAGAATTTTATATATTAGATTTTCTTTACATGCAAGATATAAAATGCATCGAATGAATAAAAATTTAAGTTGTAAGTTTTGATCTTACATTGACCCGAATTAATGCTATGTCGTCGCAGAATTTCAAATCTAATGGATGTTTTAAAATATGTATGTAGGACAGGTCAGGAGAATAATATTAACTGATGAAGCGCAGCCGAGTTTCGCTATATACTACTGGGAAAGCCTTGCTTTTATTAAACCACCCGAATAGCTTTCCAGTACAAAGTATAATACTATCTCTTTTTGAAATAATAGTAAATGTTTCTTTAAAAAATTCTGTCTTTAAAATATTTTATAACTTTATAATTAAAACGCACAGCCTAGGCTCACTGCACGTTACTCATGAACGAGTTATGAATATGTTAGCTGATTATATACGAATGTTGCCTGTCGAATTATGCATTTTACAATTTTTAATTCTGTAAGTATGTAGGCAACATACTTTAACTCTTTTATATAAATTAATTAAAAAAAGTTGCGAAACATTAATTAAATACTATATAAATATATTTAACAAGTAATATGGACGTACTTAAAAAGCTCTTATTGTTATTCTATTTTACTTTTTTTTGTTTAAGGCCACCTTGTTTTTATGTTCATTTTTGGCATAGTTTATATTAAATAAGGTTTCCAGTGTCGCTGACATCAATAAAGCTTTTAAATTCTAAGTTACTTATGCTAATGTTATGGTTATGCCTAAATCAATTTATAAACAAAAATTATAAACAAAGTGCGTAGGCGTTCTTAAAAGAGTATAGCACTTCGTTTTATTGCATCTAAAATTTGATTCAGTTTTTCGCTCAAGAAATCAGATTACGATTCAGCGTGCAAATGTATTGAGCTTTATTACGTCTATTCTATGTCACACAAAATCAATAATAATATTTTGATTGCTTAGGGTAAAATTATTCATTTGTTCTTCAATGAATGACGTATCAAAAAATACTGTATAACTATCATACCACCTTAAAAATCACTCCCAACTATGTATTCCACATTTACATTAATGCTTTTTTTTTCTTAAAAACTTTTTAACAAAAAAATAAAAACAGTCTTCAAAAAAGCACTAAAAAGTAAAAAGTAACTGATTGGTAGTTTTCATTTACTATACATTTTTTTTGAAGATTCCACCATAGATCCACCTTCTGGCCTTACGTGAGATCAGGTCAACGATAACAAAACACTGCACTATCAACAGAAATAGACACACATGCAAAGTTTCAAGTCATATTGACAATTAGAAGTAGTTTAAATTCATCATTAGCTATTTACCGACCCTTAGGGGTGGTATTTTTTTTTTAATTTAAATAGGACCAATCTGAAAGTATACACTTTTAAACAAAACAAAAATTATGTAAATCGGTTAACAAAAGACAAAGTTCTGAGGTAACAAACATAAAAAAAAACTTACAGCTGAATTGAGAACCTCCTTTTTTTGAGGAAGTCGGTTGAAAGTATGAGAGGTATTCTTATACTTATTCATAAAATAATCAATAATTATAGCTGGCGATGGTATAACGTAACATACACAAATAAAATATGCCCTCAAATATATATATATATATATATATATATATATATATATATATATATATATATATATATATATATATATGTATGTGTAATACTAGCGGCTCACCTTCGCCACCACCTTTTCTACCTTTGCTTCGCTCGGGTTCGCCTCTAGAAAAATAAAAATAAACCTATCTCACGGGAACCGTACACTTTCTCGGGATAAAAAGTAGCCTATGTGTTATACCAGACTATAATCTATATCTGTGCTAAATTTCATCCAGATCCGTTCAGCCGTTCTGGCGTGAAAGAGTAATAAATATCCATACTCACAAACTTTCGCATTTATTATATTAATATAGATCTATAAGATTTCATTTACGAAAATGAGTAGAACCTCTTCCTTTATAATTATTATTCGAATGGAAGAAATAGTACGTTTAAATTCTCTAAAACCATAAAAACGGCACGTAGCATGCTTATTATGAAATTCGTAGAAAAGTTTGCGTAATTGTGATAAATGAATTAATCATTGTATGCGTGCATTGTGTCAAACGCCCACGTGATGTAGGCAGCAATTACTCACTATTAACGATAGCGGAAAAATGCGAATGGTGTTGTTGAGAATCAAACGATTTAATAAGCTATAAAACCATAAACGTATTAATTAACGCAATCGTTTGGTATATAGATTATTGTTAACTTAAATGACTTTTATTTACCCCCGACGCAAAAAGAGGGGTGTTATAAGTTTGATGCCGATGTCTGTCTGTCTCTCTGTGTGTGTGTCTGTCTGTGGCATCGTAGCTCTCAAACGAATGGACCGATTTTGATGCGGGTTTTTTTCATTTAAAGGCAGTTTCCTTGCAGTAGTTTTTGCTATGTTTAGTAAATATCGGTCCAGCAGTGTAAGAGTATCAGCTCTTTTCAAAATGATGTAAGGCATTTTGGCGTATGATTACTCGATTAAGTGCTTCACGCATGCCAGTGTAATCGTTAAATGACAATTAATTTGCGTGGGGGTTTTTTACATTTTTAATTTATAATTATTGATAAGTACATTCAAGAACTTAAAACATTATTGTCTATTTCTTCGTCGTATACTTTACCCATATTACTTTACGCATTTTCTATTAACCATACAACTAAACGGCATAGTTAGTACGACATTATCTGCTTTAAGGAAACACTATTATTTCTATATTTAAGTAACACAAAAGTGTTAAGTGGCTAAAAAGCTAGATAAAAAAATATATTAATAAAACCGCTAAGCGTTCTTTCAAAAATAGAATTATGAAACTATTTTAAATAACATTTTGGTTATATATAATAATTGATTTAAAAATAGGTAAAACATTTTTATATTATATAAAAATAGGTAAAACATTTTTGTATATACTAGCGACTCAGCCTCGCTTCGCTCGGGTTCGTCCATAAGAACGTTTTAACGGTTCGTGTATGGACAGTGGTTTTCTCGATGCATTTCCAAGAAGATAGACTGATAGGCAAAAATTCTAAAAACTATAGATTCGGCTTCTGTATCGATAATAATGACTATTTTAATAAAAAAAATTAATAAAATTTTCCGAAAAATATTTAATGTGCAGATTTGACTCAGTTATAATTTTATTATACGTACAGATGATAAATAATAAGCCTTGTTTTGGTGTGTTAGTTATCTTATTAGAGTTCGTAAGCTCGTGTGATCGAAGGCATCGTTAATCGTGTGCAGAAAGCGGTTAATATACTCAGAAAGCTTACCTAATCATTCTCAGCATCCTCTATTAATTAGCCGACAATCTGGAACTCAATGTAATAATTTCTAGAGAATTTCTAAGACGTATGTAACTTTACTGTTTCGTAGTTTATATTCACGTGAATCCTTATTACTAAGTATACTAGATTAAATTCTCTTATTCATTTATTTATCATTTTCAAATGCGTTTTTGTCTTATAGCTATAAAAAAGTATTGTTTACAAAATATAATTCTTTAAAGATTTAAAGTAGTTTCAAAAGCGAAATAAATAGTGAATAAATGAGTAACACACGCAATAATTACAGTACAAATTTATTTGTACGAACTGGTTTCGCATGATTAATGTGCCTAATAGTTTCGTGTGCACTAGGCAAAACCAAATCAAATAAACAAATACTGGTAGTTAAATTTAATGCTACAATGATACAAATGAAATTTGTCCTTTTTTTCAGGTATACAAAATTTATCATCGAGTGGCCGCCCTTCGAGTACGCAGTGCTGCTTACCATCATCGCCAACTGCGTGGTGCTGGCGCTGGAGGAGCATTTGCCCAACGGCGATAAGACCATCTTAGCACAGAATCTGGTAAACAAATATTATTATAAAATTATATATTTAACATTAATAACGTAAAATATAGTTAAGCAAACAATTTGACACTATATATTAGCGAAGATGGGGTGGTAATACTATAAGGTATTCGTCGAAAGAAAAGGACGACTAACTATATATTCATAAATTCTAGGCTTAGATAATAAATTATCTATATTAAAAAACAAGAGTGGTCTCTCAGAAAGGACCAATTTTAATAGCAAAATAGTCTTTAAGAGTCAACCTAACAAATTTCTTTTATTAAACTGGCGTTGAAAAAAATAAAACATATTTCAATAGGTTAATATTAATTAAATTATTATTATAAAACATTCTGAAGGACTTCTGAGGTGAAAAATCCTAATGACTACATATATTTTCAAATACTCCAATAACAAATTTAAAGATTTTTTTAAGAACGGAATATTATAAGGGTTAGGTTACGTAACTATCGTTAGAAGTTAGCTCCATGAAATGTTAGCAAGTGTTCGTAAAATAGAACTTTGAACCGGAAATGGTACAAACAAATATATCAAGTTCAATACAGTACCTAATCGGCACTATAAGTAACACATATGCAGATCGACTTCCGACCAACGTACGAGTAATTTCGGCTACTTATACAATAAATTTAATACGTGACAATTGGTAGTCCAATTGACAAATAACACCTATCAACTGATTAACAAATTGCCCACTCACACTCCCCATACTCTGCTAAACAATAACATTTATATACTCGTAATTCGAGTTAAATAAATCAAATCAAATTGTGTTTACAATTTTAGCCGCCAACTAAAATGGAGTAATTCATTATTTTGAATAACGTTTTTTGTTTATTTTTATTATAAATACGCAAACCAATTTTCAAATAATATATGATTTGCTTAGAGTATTTATCTAGACGCTAAACTAAAAACTATTGATTTATTAAATTTGTGAGGAGCAAATATATTTTATAGATATACAAGAACATGTGTGTGCTTACAGATTGTAGACACTTTAATTGACACCAAATATAAAATAATAATTATTATCGTAGACCTCCATCCACACAGAATAATCTAGTATATACTGTTCTGTCAGTAATGTTATGTACTAGCGACTCACCCTCGCTCCGCTAGAGTTCGTCCATAGTTACGTTTTAAGGTTTAGTATAGATTTCTCAGAGATGAGATATTTTCCCGCAGTAAAAAGTCCTATATGTTGACTCGGATAATCAGCTATCATCATACCAAATTTGATCAAAATCCCTCCAGTGTTTTTCCAGTGATGCGATCACAGACAAACAGACAGACAGACAAATGTTCTAAAAACTATAGATTCGGCCTCTGTATCGATAATATTATCTATTTCAATAAAATTTTCAAAAAAATATTAAATGTACAGATTCGGCTTAGTTACGATTTCATTATATGTGTAGATAATAAAAATCAATTCATTTCATGTATATTAATTTATGAGCTTTTGGATAAAATAATATATATCACAATATAAATGTTTGCAATTTGTTAAATGTTTACAACATTCAACAAAATTAAATGTCCATTGAAAAATAATTTATCTATTTAGTCATTAATACGTGAAGAGAAAACTTTGAACCTTTTTTTAAGCATATTGCATGTATGGAGGAGTATGAGTTTTGGCACAGTTAAAGTTTATATAGAGAATGACACCAGAAAGCCAAAATTTATAGATTTTCTTTTACGTTTTAAATAGATATAAATAGTAGACAGCGTTAGCCAGTTCTTTCATAAGAGCCTTCTCCTGACAATAACAAACACATCAAAAAAAATAGTTAATTCGGTCCAGCCGTTCACGCGTGATGGCGTAACCAAGGGAAATAGGGAATAAGGGAAAATTCATTTTTATATATATATATATATATATATATATATATATATATATATATTATATATATATATATAAAGATATAAAGTTTGTTTGTCTGTACGTGCAAATCTCTGAATCTATAGGCCCGTTTTAAAATTCTTTTGGATTTTATAGGCTATTTAATATTTATTATTTATATAATTTTGAAAAAAGAATCTCAATATCGATCAAACTTAATAAATGATGGTTGATTTTCAACCACGAGGCGATCACCAGTTATTTTAAATATGTCATACCAACTTTTAAAACACAATTGATACATTTATTGCTAACATACTTTCTTTTATTTGTTTCAGGAAAAGACCGAGGCGTACTTTTTAGGGATATTTTGTGTAGAAGCCTCGTTAAAAATCTTAGCCTTAGGTTTTGTTTTACACAGGGGTTCTTATCTTAGAAACATTTGGAACATAATGGATTTTTTCGTTGTAGTAACTGGGTAAGTAAATTTTAATATTACTTTTTATGTAAATTAGCAAGAAATACCTTGAAACTTATAAATAATCCATCATTGCATTCGAATATAGTATTGATAAAATAAACCGATTGGAATGCATGTATTTCACAAAATCAAAAATTCTTCTATGCTTGGAATCAGGAGAAATTTTAATGTTGCACTTGAATAGGTGTATGATAGTAAGTTAGGTAAGAATGGGGTTCTTACTTAAACATTCGATGACAAACAACTAGGTCGATGACGATTTTCGCCGAATACAACGTGGACGTTGACCTGCGGATGCTGCGCTCGTTCAGAGTGCTCCGCCCGCTCAAGCTCGTCTCGCGGATACCAAGTAATTCACAGTAATTGGCGAAAAGTTCAATAAACTACCTTATTATATTGTATAGAACGTTCTGGCTAGATGTGGTCGATGGAACTTTTTTGAACGTAGATGACACAGCGCTAGTTTTTGAAAATAGAACTTTTACATTTTTAGTGAGAGAACGTAGCATCGATTTCTTGCCATTTGAGAATCGTTATAGATGAGTGGTTTTCGATTTTTTGTGATTTATTGTCGATGCTAAATGTAATTTGAATTTCGGTTATTACGTGTTGCATAATAGAATACATTTGTTACATTGTGTATTGTTATTTTCAAATAAAACCCTAACGTAAGAATTTAGCTAAACACAACTACTTAGGTGTGAATAAATATGTCATAGTTTAAATTTTGTAACGTTTAACATGTGATTAGTTTAATAAAAACGTAACTAGAGACAATACTTAGATTGTAGATACTAAGCTAGTGACTCTTGTGTTAACCTGGGAATATGGTTCTGAAACTTAATAATAACATTTTGTGCAGTTGTCTCGAGCTTTCACGAGCATATTCCTTAGTAGTAATTTTATATTATTAAGTTAGTTGCTAGTTCAAGCTATAGTATCGAGTGATATGTGTTCGGCAGTATCATCACGCAGCTGCCAATCGCGCCCGCCGACGTCGACTTCAGGACCTTGCGTGCCATTAGGGTGCTGAGGCCCCTTAAATTAGTATCGGGCGTTCCTAGTGAGTTCTAGAACATTCTTAGTTTAGCATTCGTAGCTTCACTTTAGCAGCTATTGCATAATTTGAACAAGTTGTTAAATCTAAGTTAAAGTTAAACCAGTGCATTATTCATTACAGTAATAATTTTTTTACTAACACCCTGCCGTTTTGAGCCACTTGCGTGATATTTCTTTGAATTAACATTGTGAAAATAAAGAATTTTGTTTCAAATTATGCAACAGTATAATCACATGTTCTTGTGCACGATCACTGTAATTTTTCCATTTGCTGGCTTTTTATTAATGTTATATTGTATCGTTTAATTTACATTCATTAATATTTTCCTAACTTTATGGCGTATTGTATTATAAACATTAATTTTACTGTTAATTTTACATGTATTTAATCATCTTTCGATTACTCGTATAATTCGCAAATTGGCTTTTTAATTTCATCATTGTTAATAATTAATTGAATTGTATAATATTTGTCAAAATTATGAGAACAATCAAATTCATTATGTTGTACACTAATCAAAATTTTTAGTTTTAAACTTTCATCTTAACTTTTATATGATATGTCAGGGTTATAAGATAATTTTGTACACAGGTTTGCAAGTTGTATTGAAGTCGATCATCAAGGCGATGGCCCCATTGCTGCAGATCGGCCTCTTGGTGCTTTTCGCGATCGTCATTTTCGCTATCATTGGCCTCGAGTTTTATTCTGGGGCTCTACATAAGACTTGTTATAGTTTAGAAGATATTAGTAAGTACCTTCAGAATCTGTCAATGTAACTTAATCTAATTGTTAATGCGGCCAACAGAATATTATACTCGAGCATCAATCGTACATTGACCTTATAGTTTTGTATACAAAACTTCGTATTGTTAACTAACAACTTAGTATTTTACTTTGGAAAAACTAATTAAGTTTTTGCACTCAGAAGTAAACAAATAAACTTGTACTACTTTGTGCATCGACCATAAATAGCAAGTATTGACCTACTTGCTGTAGTGGCTATGCAAACCTATGATACAAATACACTTCGAATGCTACTTTATTGTGTTTGTGTTTTTTTTATGTAAATAAAGAAAATAAACCATTTTATATAAGCTTTAGATTATATGACGTTAATATTGAATAGTCAATAATTCAAAGGTTCAAAAGACCCTCAATTTTTTATCAATACTGAGTATACTCACGCAATGTACATATGTTCCTAAAATACACTTAAAACTAAAACTGCTCCAACAGGTGAAGTAGTGAACGATGGCGACAACCCGACACCATGCAACGCCGACAACGAGACACTAGCGCCGTATGGCGCGCACGTCTGCACCTACGACAAGAGCACGTGCCTGGAGAAGTGGGAGGGGCCGAACAGGGGCATCACTTCCTTCGACAATATCGGCTTCGCTATGCTCACCGTCTTCCAGTGCATTACCATGGAGGGTTGGACCGCTATCCTCTATTGGGTATTTATCACGTTATTATGTTTTAAAAGTGAAACTTCTTTAGAATCGTTGTGATTTGAAACTCTATGAAACGGAAATAAAATGGAAATGCAACGCTAAAAAGAGACAAACACATAAATATATAGGATTAAGCCGACGAGAGAATGAGATATAATACATTCCATGTTGCCATGGTAACCGTTGTTATTGTCTGACAAATATATAATAATAAGTATCACTTCTACCATTTGTGAATGGCACACACACGCACTTTTTTTTATTTGCCTAGCTTATGTTGCAATATATGGGTAGTCTTGATCGGGGAAATTTTATTCTCTCATGGAAACGTGATATTTTCGTTTCATCTATGGCGGGTGTTATTTTTACTATTTTTTCAAAAAAAGAATGATCATAATGGGTTCACAATTAAAGTTATCCCGTAACATACACACAATAAAACAAAAAATGTTGTTAAATTGAATAGCTTTTAGCCTTTTTGAAGTCTATCGAAAATGATTAATACAGACTTAATGTATGGTGTATATGCTATGAACTTGATGTTTTATTCAATTCACATGCATGTATCAACAAAAATGTCTTTGTTTCAGACAAATGATGCGTTAGGTAGTACGTTCAACTGGATTTACTTTGTGCCTCTCATAGTATTGGGTTCATTCTTTATGCTCAACTTAGTTCTCGGTGTCCTTAGCGGGTAAGTACAAAATATTTAATTACATATAACAACTATTCCCACCATATATTTATATTATGTAATAACATTTTTTTAATAAAACAAAAGACACACGCACACACACTACACATATTAATAAGCTAAGTTTATATATCAATGTTTTATTTTAAACAATTAATCATATGCAGTGAATTTTCTAATGAGAGAGGCCGTGTAGAGCGTAGAGCTCAGTTCCAAAAGGAAAGAGCACGGCAAATGTTCAATCAAGACTTTAACGGTTACATTAACTGGATCACTGAAGCAGGTCTGAAATTGTGTGAGGCTTGGACTTAAGCTCTGTGTATCTACTGCTAGATATATTATATATGTTGATTCAAATTTAAATATTTAAATATATGTATGTATATCTTTTGTGGTTGTGAGTATAGAAATGTAGTTGGTAATTATTTATGACAGATTTATTAAAAGTAAGTTTGAAACATATTTAGAAACATAGAATTTGTGTGGTTATTAAACATACTGTACATAAGATTCATAAATAACTTTTCAAATCATTAATGTAATATGCTAGTGGCTCGTCTATTCATAGCTAGATTGTAAAAATTGCTGTATTTTCAGTGAATTCGCTAAAGAAAGAGAGAAAGTAGAAAATAGACAAGAATTTCTTAAATTAAGAAGACAACAGGTACTAGAGAGAGAACTTAATGGCTACGTTGAGTGGATTTGTAAAGCTGGTAAGTGGCAATTCCACTTGTTAAACAAAAATATAGTTTAATAACTCTAAACTGGTTTTATATTTTCAGAGGAAGTTATATTAGCAGAAGAAAGGACGACGGAAGAAGAAAGAATGCACATAATTGAAGGTATTGAAATATGTTCTAAAATTAGTATTAATCTAGTGTTTATTTGATAACCTATTATAATTAAATATGGAGTATCTGTAACAACTGTAATTCTGTTAGGTAGACCTGAGAAGATATTTGCTTTATATTATACCAAATTGGAATTTTATGATATGTTATTTCTTTTAATTTAATAGCTCGAAGAAGAGCAGCAGCAAAGAAAAAGTTAAAAAACTTAGGCAAAAGTAAAAGCACAGATACTGAAGAAGAAGAACAGGATGAAGACTGTGGGGATGACGGTCAGTATGAGATCTTTATCATTAGTGCATATTTCGCGACTGGTGTGTTATATGTAGATTACATGTTATTGAGTTCATTATACCTTATAGTTTTATTTTTAAAGATAGAATATCGAATTTCTGAAATTTTATATTAGTTCATTATTTCTAACGTTGTTATAAAATTATAAGCGTAACATTAAAAACACCATCAAGTAAACGTCTATCAGCTATGACATCAGTAATACCTAAGTCTATGTACATAGTATATCTGTTCTTATTTAGCTCTACTAATTCTATGTTAAATATTGAATGTTGCATGTCGTTGTCTTTCAAAACTTGATTCTTAAACTCCTTCATTTCCATACGTATTCGTACTCTATTTGTGTGTTGGTTGTTTACAGTTCCAAAGAAAAAGCAAGGTATGGGATCAAGCGTGACGCTGGTAGAATATTCCTTTTCATCTTCTTTGTAGATCTAGTTTAGATCTAGCCTTAGGAATAGCGTACCCTGATCCCTTATAAATAACAACCATATGACCCCATTTATTTTATGTTTCTTAGATTTTGAGTTATGAAAATAGGATTAATATCGATGATAGAGAATTTACTTTACAATGCTTAGTTTCATTATCTTATAAAAAGTTACCTTATAGCGTAACGCCTAATAGTTATATTTTGTAAGAAAAATATTACTTATTTATCCCAAGGGACGGTGGTTAAGATTTATATGCAATAAATATCGGATAGCAGCTCCGATAGAATTTCGATACTTTCGGAAAGCCAATTACCGTTGATTACTAATATATCTCGCAAATTATGTAACTATATGATAAATTACGTTTTTGTTACTTTAAATTTATTTATAAAAATCGAAACTAACTCAAATATTCAAAATAGCTTCTGTTCAATACTATATTATTAGGTGTTTATTTACTTAAGCTTTTAAAGTCAACATGATGAGTTAGTTCCGAATAATTCTGCTATTATCTTTTATGGCACATTATATTTTTATCTAAAAAAATACCCGAAATTTATATTTTTTTGCCTTAAAGAAAAGCGTAAAACATGACACAACTTAGATGTACGTAGAATATTTTAAAAGATAAGAACATTTTATTTAAACTCATTGAATACTGCAGGTTTTTTGAAAAGCAAAGCGCGAACAGCTGGAAAATGTGCAAACTTCTGGAGGGCGGAAAAGAGGTTTCGATTTTGGATCAGACATACAGTGAAAACACAGTGGTTTTATTGGTTTGTTATCGTGTTGGTGCTTTTCAATACGATATGCGTAGCTGTTGAGCACTATAGACAACCTAAGTGGCTTACTTCCTTTTTATGTGAGTGAAATATACTTTTTTGATAATTTTTGATAATTTCTTATTTTCAATTTTTTGTCGAAATAATCCAAAATTATTTGGAATTTTAAAATTCCAATCATATATACATCCTTTGAATTGCCTGAAGAAATAAGAAACACAATCTGACTCAAAAACTTTCATATTTACACAGTTACATTGTTATACAGTGCATATCTAATAACATTGTTCTTTTTACAGACTATGCCGAATTTGTGTTCTTGGGGTTATTTATGATGGAAATGTGGGTGAAAATGTATGCCCTCGGGCCGCGGATTTACTTCGAGTCCTCGTTCAACCGCTTCGACTGTGTCGTTATATCCGGCTCCATCTTCGAAGTGGTGTGGTCAGAAGTAAAGGGCGGCTCTTTCGGTCTCTCTGTCCTTAGGGCTTTGAGGCTATTGAGGATATTTAAGGTTATATTTTCTTTCATAACATAATTTATTTAATGTACGCTGTAAATTGGTCTATTTTTAACCCCAGTCGCAATAAAATGGTGTTTATTAGTTTGAGATGTTTGTCTGTGTATCCGTGTGTCTATCTATGGCATCATAACTTCCAAACGGATGAACCTATTTTAATTTTGTTTTTAACAATAATTGACCTTAGCTAGAATATGCAGCAAATGCAATTTTTATTACCTATTTATATAATATATTAATATTTAAACCTAACTATATGATTTTTCTCATAATATTAGGTTTAAAAAATGCATCTTTGATACTATCATATTTTATACACATTTTTCTATTATTTATGTGACCCTCAAAACAAATTATAAATATTAATTTCAGGTCACAAAATATTGGTCGTCGCTACGTAATCTTGTGATATCTCTTCTAAACTCAATGAGATCTATTATCTCGTTGCTGTTTCTTCTATTCTTGTTCATTCTTATCTTTGCTCTGCTTGGGATGCAATTATTTGGTGGACAGTTCAATTTCGAGGGAGGCACGCCGCCAACGAACTTCAATACATTTCCGATCGCACTGCTTACTGTCTTCCAGGTACAATATCATTACATTTAAATTATTGTTCATAAGGAATTTTACTAATAAGCTTCTCATGCCTTCATGGATCTCAATATATCTAGGTAAATGTATCTACTCAACTGATGGAAGAAAGTAGCAATAACTTTAAATGACATTATTTTTATTAACATGTCCTACAATAAAAATGTTGCATCGATGGCAAATATTGCGTGTAATAAACAGAGTGATAGAATTGAAATAAAGTCACTTTAAATGTATAACAATTTTACTCTATTATTTATATAGGTTTTGATTCCTATAGTATATTTATATGTTTTTTTCTTTCCTCAGATTTTAACAGGCGAGGATTGGAATGAAGTAATGTATGATGGAATCCAGTCTCAGGGCGGTATTCAGAGTGGCATGATCTACTCGCTGTACTTTGTTATTCTTGTACTATTTGGGAACTACACACTGTTGAATGTGTTTCTTGCTATCGCCGTCGACAACTTGGCTAATGCTCAGGTACGGACTTCAATCAATTTAGTAATAGATTTTGCTTTAGATACAAAATTTATAAAAGCATATTCTAAATTATATTAATTAATCTGAAGCCAAATCTATTATAACCATATAATTGGGACATTCATATTGTGTGTCAACGTCGAAGCTCTTTTGTAAATTTGACGCCGCTTTTCGTGTAAATGTAGCCATTTTATATTTACAGGAATTAACAGCAGCCGAGGAAGAGCAAGTCGAAGAAGATAAGCTTGCAGTAAGTTATAAGTATTTTATGTTCGCTTTAAAACGTTTACTATATTGCCTTAACGCAAATTTTAAAATCTAAGTTCAAGGATTGTAGAATGCGTTCGTCTTTAGGTCATTTCTACTTGATTTTTTAAAATATCTTTACATACAATTGCGTCTTTTTTGGGCTGATTAGGAATCGGAGAAACTTGCGGTGGATGGATCGCCACCTCTTAACGTTAGTCAGTCATCAGCGAGTAGGAAGGTAAAAAGTTGAACGAAGCATTGCTTGAAGGTCAATGGTTGTGGTAGCTTAAAATATTGTTGACTACTTGGACTCATTACACAAATGTGCTAAGTGTATTTGTTTCGCTATATCTTATAAATGATAGAAAAAATCAATCAGTAGACATATTATGATGCTAGTTCATGTACCTACTATTAAAATAGATCAGCAATATTATAAGTATAGTCGTTTATGGATCTATGTGCTTCTGTGGGCCTAATGTCGGGAGAAGATTTCTTCCAATGTTTTCGATATAGATGCAAGAAATTTAATTTATAGGAAGTAATTTTACGTCAATGTTTTCATTTTTCGGTCTTAACCGAACAAGCTAAATTTTAATTGTTTTATATTTTTGCTTATTTTTATTGATTGAATATTATTTTGGTCATTTATAATCCCTCAAATCTTCTATAAGTGCATGTCTGTCTGACGAAAGAAGAAACCCTTTATATTCTCAGTGTTATAAAACTAGGTTATTTATTGATTGTATTAATTTCTTACAAATTTTATACTATATAAGAGTGATAGTACATATTTATATAGTATTTACTGTAGATTCAGGAGACGAAGATTTTATTTTAATATTTATTTATTATGTGTATTTTAATAGATATTATAATTTTTAGAACAAAAAGAAAGAGGAGGCCAAAAAAGATGAAGAAGAGATACCAGATGGACCAAAACCAATGCTGCCATATTCGTCCATGTTTATTTTGTCACCTACTAATCCGTAAGTTGTCTTTAAAATTATAGGATTTTAATAAATTGATGTAATATATAATTCAAATGTTGTTTTCCATTACAGCATTAGACGAGGCGCACACTGGATAGTAAATTTAAGATATTTTGATTTTTTTATCATGGTAGTTATTTGCATGAGTTCTGTGGCTTTAGCGGCTGAAGACCCCGTAGTTGAAGAAAGTGACAGGTAACATTAATATTTTATTATATAATAAAATAAAATTAATTTATACCCCATGAACTTTGATTTTTTTATTTATATATTCTCGAACCCATCAGAAATAAAGTGTTAAACTACTTCGACTACGCGTTCACGGGGGTGTTCACTGTGGAAATGCTGCTCAAGATCGTGGATCTCGGCATCCTGTTCCACCCTGGCGCGTACTTGCGCGACCTGTGGAACATCATGGACGCCGCGGTCGTCATCTGTGCCCTAGTCAGCTTCGGTTTTGAGATCGGGTGAACTGTTTATTTTTTTTACCTACAGTATGATAATAGATATGTTCAATTTGATGTTACATACAAAAAAATTAACGATTTGGTTCAAATTAGTTATTCTCAGAATTTATTGTTTATAGTTAACGTTTCGTATAAAAATAGAAATGTTGATCTTATAGATAGTTTGCACTATAAATTCATAAGCATTGTACAAAATAACTTTATTATTGTGATATTATATCGTAATTAAACTGAATAATTCTGTTAAATGTAATTTATTTAATTTAAAAAGTAATTATTGTTATTGTAAGTTGGAAACTTATAACGTATAATACTGATTTATTTATTTTCAGAGGTGTAAAAAAAGGGGCCGGGCAGAACTTATCCACGATAAAATCGTTACGAGTGTTAAGAGTGCTCAGACCTTTAAAAACTATAAAACGTGTTCCAAAGTTAAAAGCAGTGTTTGACTGTGTTGTGAACTCTTTGAAAAATGTCATAAACATTCTCATTGTGTACATATTGTTTCAATTCATATTCGCTGTAATTGCGGTTCAACTTTTTAATGGTAAATTTTTTCACTGCAACGATATCAGTAAGAATACTTTTGAAGACTGCCAGTGAGTATTATTTTATGTTATATTCCAATTATTACTACATATTACATAGCTTATTAAAATTTAGCCAATCATATAATTTAAAAGTATAAAATTAATTTAACGATCTTGATCCTATTTTCTTAATTTCGATATTTTTTATAGAACACGATATTTTTTATAGATCACACATTTCAACCTGAAATATACTATAGCACTAGCGACTTAACCTCGCTTTTCTCGGGTTTGTCCCTAGCTTGATTCCCCATACAAACTTTTATCCCCATTGTCACCCCCTTAAGGGATGATTTCCGGGATAAAAAATATCCTAAATTCTTCTCAGGTTCTCAAACTTATCTTCTTATCAAATTTCATCTAAATGGATTCAGTAGATCCAGAGATTACCCCCTGCTACGTTAAAAACTCACTAACTTTACCTCTTTATAATATTAGTAGGTATAGATACTCGTATCTATGAACTTATAAAAACACACGATACGTATTTTTTTATACAGAGGATCGTATTTCATGTACGAGCCAAACGTCCTCCTGCCGAAAGTGGCGAAACGCCAGTGGACGACGCAATCCTTCCACTACGACAACGTCGCCTCCGCCATGCTTACACTATTCGCCGTGCAGACGGGAGAAGGCTGGCCTCAGTAAGACTTTCTATATATGTTGATGAACTGAAGATATTTGTTCGTTTAATTCAACATTTGATGGATGTCTAGAGCAACGATGACATTATTTATTTTACATACATTAAGATATTTTTTATAGTACTAACCTCGCGTAAATGGTATTGTGTGAAAATAACTTTATAAAAATGTCAGTGGTTGAAGATCGATAAGCAAAACAAAACAGTTTTTGATCAGTTGTCGTAAGTCAACAAACATTAAATCCAATATCGTTCATTTGCAGAGTATTACAAAATTCAATGGCCGCCACTTACGAAGACAGGGGACCCATACAAAATTTTCGAATAGAAATGTCCATATTTTATATAGTTTACTTTGTGGTGTTTCCGTTCTTCTTTGTCAACATATTCGTAGCTCTGATTATCATCACATTTCAAGAGCAGGGCGAAGCTGAGTTACAAGATGCTGAAATAGAAAAGAATCAGGTAACTTTTTATCTTTCAATTGATGGTACATATATTTGTGCCAATATTCAAAAACTTACTACTTGCTTATTATGTTTTAGAAATCGTGTATAGATTTCACGATAGAAGCGCGGCCTTTAGAGAGGTATATGCCAAGTAGAAGGGGAAGTCTTAAGTACAAAGTGTGGAGAATAGTAGTCTCTACACCTTTTGAGTACTTCATCATGGCACTTATTGTGCTAAATACATTGTTGCTCATGATGAAGGTATGTATCCAATCTCAATATTACTAAGATGAATATGACATAGATTCGGTAACAATATTCGCTGAGAGCATTCATACTATTTTAACTTAAACACTGTTAAGATGAACTAAACAAATAAAGCACAGTATATGTGATAAGTAGACAAATACCACAAATACAATGTAGAAGAAGAAAATTTTGAAATGAATCACAAGGCACATAATAAATTAGATTAGCCGCCTTCCTTTGATATTCACGACGGCTTGCACCTTACCTAAAAAGTGTTGATACCTATATAATGTGTATCCGTTACTATATATATGTACAAGTATGATTTATATAATTTGATAGTGAAACAAGTTTCTTCATATCTACAATTTAAAAATATTGTATACAAATTGGTACGTGTCTCAAAAGGTCTTAACGTTAGTGCTGCCAAATAACAAACATAACTCACACAAACACTACACAAAAGTTTATATATTTCGGGGTCAGTGTACACAGCAATGGAATGCGCCGTTTTTAAACCAGAGCCTCTACCATCAAATGTATCGTCGAATATTTTATGTTGTTTATTTGTGTTTTCTGTTGTGTAACCCTGTTCCTTGCTTGCTATTCTTTAATATTTATGTATAAGTGTTTTTGCACGATATGCCTATCCTTCCTGCACAATTACGGCACAAAATTTTCACAATTTATTTTATGTCCGTGCTTGTGAATGCACAATATCTCTGGAATCAGGTCGAGAATGAAGCCATTCATGTTGTTCGTGTTGCATGATTCTTATATAAAGCCCTATTCTTGTCTTTTGTGTGAAAGATCTGCATGATTGGTAGAAAGGCCTTCTGCCTTATAAAATTTAATGGCTTCGGGCTGCTTCATGTATGTCATGTAACTTTAATACGTGAAAAGATTAGCGGGTTTACGAAATTTAGTAAAGAATATTGGAATAACTGAATATATATTATGATCACCATTTCACATTTATCCCCATTTTGAGTTTTCTTTGGCCTTTAAACTTGAATCACGTCTTCTTTTAACTCTTTGGTTTTACTGCGTATTTTTTTTCTTTTAGTAGTAAATAGAATATCCTTAACACCAATATTCCACGTAACTATATTCTCCTAAACTATTTTAAATGTTGTGTTTAATTATGAGAACTATATTGAAACTTTTAACAATATTAACAAATGCATTCCATACATTATTTTTTATACTATAATATTCTATTCCGAAGTCAGTAGTACGCATCAAATAACAAATAAATATTTTCATTGCCATGGGTTTATCTGACACGTCATCACATAATGGCAGTATTATAATCAAAATGACGTCTACGCGGAGATCCTCAAGTATTCGAATATGGGGTTTACTGGAATGTTTTCTGTGGAAACAGTGTTGAAAATCATCGCTTATGGTGTCAAAGTAAGTACACAAGCAACACAGTTAAAACTGACACATCTTAAGTTTTAACGAGTAGGAAGGGAAAATACAGATGTTACAAATGTACTCTTTCTGCTAATAACATTATATTTTTATGTATTTCATGACTGTATGTGGGACTTTTTCTAGCCAAGTAAATATTAACCCTTTCCACGTATCCCGTACTAATTTCTCTCTGATAGCTGCGAAAGTTGATTATATGGTAGCTGATCCTTGTGAAGCATGGCCTTTCTTGTTGCATGTAGCACATGTGCGTTCATCACTAAATCTATAAAGCTCAACTTGTATCCTAACAGTGCTTGGTACTAATAGCCTGCAGCTGATGCTATAATTCAGGTGAGATTTTCAAAGCGACTTTTGTTGGTGATGTATCGTCGACCGGATATAAGGGGTTAGTATTAAAATTTTTCTTTATTATGCGATGTAATTGTAATAAAACCTCTAACCTGTGGTAAATGTTATCTGTGACCGCATGTTAGCATGTACAGTGGCCTCTGCATGAAACACGTGCACTATTCACAAATAACTGGAACAAAACAATATTACACATTAAAATGTTAGCTCGTTATCGAAGCTCATAACAAAAACAGACACAGATACACGTACTATTACTTAAAAACAATCATATTTGTAACTTTAAAATATAGCGGTTAGTGACGTACTACGTTTGGACGAAGCTAAATGCTAGATCAGTTTCGGCTAATGTTTTATTTAGGTTTATTAGAAAAAATAATTGGTACATAAGTTTTTGTTAGCATTTAGCTTAGATTTAATGGTTTTGTCTTTAAAAAATATTGGTCTTGGTTTTGTGTTAGTTTCACGAGGCTCCACCGATGCTCATGGACGTGTTAACAGTCATGAACATAGTCTTTACATTCTTCTTTCTCCTCGAGACAGTTTTGAAGTTAATTGCCTTCGGATGTACGGTAAGAATGACTCACTTTTTGATTAAAATACCACTGAAATTATTTTAATTAGCATTTGAATACAATTACAAAAAAATAAAATGGACTAATTGTAAGCTATGGTACGCCAAATTGATTTTTCTCTATATAAAAATAAATTTATTGGAGATTCTCATTTTGATTTTTACGAACTCTTACAATATTTTATCTTTATACGTTTTTGTAGATCAAAATATTATAATTGATCATAATCGCGTAAAGTTAATTACTAACCAAAGATGCATGTTACACGAAAAATTGCTTATATGTAAAATGAGAAACTTCAGTATAAAGTACACATGGTGGTACTGAATACCTTAATTTTAGTTGTTATACAATATTCAATATTGACTTGAATATATTTAAAGCTAGAAAACTTTTTATAGAAGATTTATGACATGCTGCTTATTTTATGACCATAATTTTCAATAGATTTTTATATCACTTAATTACATTTTTAGACTATAGGCAAGAAGTTTTGCATTTTTAGATATTGATGAAATAGAAGATGAAGAGAGATATCCTGAACCCTGTCCTTATTTTTCCTATAATATGTTACCTGTCATATGGAAAGCGTACATTTGTATACTTATTATAAGTTTATAACCTTTTTTAATGTTATCCTTACAAATACCTTCTATAAGTGAATCAAAGCTATTAATGATATATCATTATTATTCAATTAATTTTGAATTTTGAAAATTAAATAAATAAGATAGATAATATTCAAAAGTCACTAAATGTTAATCATTAACTTGTAATTACAGAATTTTTTCAAAGACCCTTGGAATACGTTTGATTTTATTACGGTCATTGGAAGTATTATTGACGCCCTCATCATGGAATTTGGCGTGAGTATTTCTACTCTTACTAATTTGTTAAGTTTCGTTATCTTTTAAATTATTGTTTACAATAAAAGCTCTATCTGCTTTGTTGTGATATATTGATAAATTCTAAGATATACCCTGATTACAGAGCGACCTTGCTGAAAACTGTGCTGACATATCCTGTCAGCAGGTAAAGAATTAAATCTTTGATTGCTAGGAAATTTAGAATGTTTTGTAACAGATTCTTGGTGGTTTAGAGTTTATTTGTTTAAAATTATCCGATTGATATTTAGTAGTGCTAGAAGGTTTCTAACATTTTGATCTATAGATATAGCTTTCGAAATAGGATTCGTGTGCTAGGTGTGATTTTTTGATTTTAGAATTGAGATGTTGTGAAGTTGGTGTTACTTGTTTGAAAGCTCTAGAAAATGTTTGGATCGCTAGAATTTTACAATTAGTCGTGTTATTCGACAAAGAAATCAATTCTTTTTTGTATTTAATTTTTATTAGATTCCCTGTCGTATTTAAGCTAATATTTGCCCATGCCTCATGTCGTTAACATTTCAGATTCGCTAGAAATCTTAGTATTAGTAAATCCATGTTTTCCCCGATGTCTATTTGACAAATTTTTAGCTAATAGTAAAAATTAGAGTTGCTGATATATTAAGTTTTTCTTGTGTTTTAAAACCCTTTCATACAGTGAGAGTTCACTATGTTTTACCTCATTTTCATAGTTTCAAAATTGTTTACAAAAATAGGAATAGCATTTTTATACTATGAAAAACATAGTGAATATAGAACCCATAATTCAAAACGATACTTTGACGCAATTGTATCATCCTATATCGTATGTTATCGACAGTTTCCATAAATTACATGAACTTCCACAGTATTAAGATTATTATTATAACCTCCTTTATTCCTTTATTTATAAATATGAGAAAATATTACCACAATTAAGTAGAAATTTTTAAGTAGGTATCATATAAAACCGTAGGTTAGATACATTCGAATTTCAAATAATATTTTATTTTCTCTTAGATTGTGTTAGAGTATTTAATATTAATTATAGTACTTTTTGCTTTGACAAATTTCTTGCTCATTAATTATATATATTTTATCACATCTTAAATATTTCCTAGTAGGATTTGACTGAGGGTTAATGAATTGGCTTATTTTAATTACTTAGAATTGACAAGAATTCAGTCACAATAACAACATTTACTGTTTTATTGTAAGGTAAATATAAACGTTCCAGGAAAACACATTCAACGTTGGTTTCCTCCGCCTCTTTCGAGCCGCGCGACTGATCAAGCTGCTTCGACAGGGCTACACCATTCGAATACTTCTCTGGACGTTCGTGCAGAGTTTTAAAGCCTTACCCTATGTGTGCCTTCTAATCGCGATGCTATTCTTCATTTATGCCATTATCGGGATGCAGGTGAAATATTTAACCTTTCAAGATCAATTATTTAGATTTTTTTAAGGAAGTAATAAAAGCATTTAATGGTAATGTGGTTTCTTTGCAGGTGTTTGGTAATATAGAATTAGCAGCTGAATCTGATATGAACAGACACAACAACTTTCGAAGTTTTATACAAGCGCTCATGTTATTATTTAGGTATGAAATATTTATGCATTTTCTTTACTATAATTAAGATAGTTATTATTTAAAGATTTACGTCATTTCTAACCATTTAGTAGTCTATGGTTTATTGTTGCTCCAAAGTGAATTCACACGTTTTCCAAGCATTATTCACAGAGTACAAAATAAAATCGAATCTTCATATTAATAGATTATTGAGTTGCCGCAGTTTCGCAGCATTTGAAGCCAACAATTTATTACATGACTGATATTGATACCACTCGCTTAATACATTCATAGTAAAGTGTCGTATATCATTGTATTTCCTTGATAATGTTGCCGCCATTAATAAGATTTCTACGAAGTTTTGTTAAAACACAAATTCAAGGGCACGCAAGGAAAATATAGCCAAGATGTATGTTAATAAATGTTTTAACTTCCAGATGTGCTACAGGAGAGTCGTGGCCGAATATAATGTTAGCTTGTCTAAAACCGGCCAAGTGCGATAAAGCGGCTGAGAAGTCCGCCAATGAGCCCTGCGGAAGCACACTAGCATATGCTTACTTTGTGTCATTCATATTCTTCTGTTCTTTTCTTGTAAGTATCGTAATCTAAATATTAAAAAAAAACTAAACTTTTATCACAGTTAAAATTTTGCTAAAATTTTTCTTTTTTCAGATGTTGAATTTATTCGTTGCCGTCATTATGGATAATTTTGACTATTTAACGAGAGACTCGTCCATTCTTGGAGCGCATCATTTAGATGAATTTGTCAGAATATGGGCTGAATATGATCCGAATGCTACGTAAATATTATAAAATTTACATTCTTTATGCAGATACCATATAATTCATGACAGATAAAATATTTATTTTAAAACTTTTTCAGAGGGAAAATTCACTACACAGAAATGTACGATATGTTAAAAAATATGGATCCGCCTCTAGGTTTCGGTAATAAGTGTCCTAACAGACTAGCATACAAGAAATTAATTAGGATGAATATGCCGTTGGACGAAGAAGGGAAAGTTAATTTCACAACTACACTATTTGCCTTAATCCGAGAGAACCTCAGCATTAAGATGAGATCTGGTAAGGTTTTGAAAAATAACTTACTAATCACATATGTAACTATGCATCAAGCATAATAAGGATTTTCTACTCCTTACTTTAGCCAATATACTTTATAGGTAATATTTTTGTCACTTAGATCTGGAATGTAATTTCAACATGATCTAAAAAGGGACCATTTAGTTGGCTAGTAATTAGAAGAATTACTAAATATATTAATTATTACCTACTGTAGATCGACGGATCAGAAGTTTATAATAATCTAAAATCATTTAAAATGTGTTTTAGCGGAAGAAATGGACCAAGCCGATGAAGAACTGAGAGAAACAATAACCAACATTTGGCCACTACAGGCGAAGAAGATGCTAGATTTGCTGGTGCCTCGAAAAGATGTTCTCAATGCAGGGAAACTAACGGTTGGAAAGATATACGCAGGACTTCTCATCCTAGAGAGCTGGAGATCGACTAGGTTTGGCAAGAACGAGCCGAAGGTTCCGGTAAGTCGTCTTGCAAACGTTAGAATCTATGCACCCTGGTCGTTTTAATTTTCCTTCCACGTGGTTACTTGTTCAAATTACAAAGTTTAATTACTTTAGGCGTAGTTCAACTGAAGCCAGAGTAAACGTGTGTGGCTAAATTGAGATGGATGTTTCTGCACAGTTTTAGTAATTTTGAGCCAAGTGTAAATTATCGTCGTTAGGTTTAAATACACGATTATAAAGTAGTGTTTGTTGATGGTCCCTTAACTTCCCTATGTTTAGATTTATGAAATACACTTAATAGTTAGATAACTATAGATGGTTGTTATCGTCCCGTGGATGTATTGTTGTGTAACATAAGGCTTATGTAAAATCTTTAGCCTTGAATAGAATTGAACCACCAAAGGGTGATTGGCAATGTAGAATGAAATAATTTTAACAAATGATAGACATTCAACAACAATACGTCACTTTAGTTAAAATCGACTCTCAATGAGTCGACTACATTGGTGGTTTACTTTTCAGGCATTCAGCGAGAATAGCCCTACGGCCAATCAGCCGGTAGTATTTAATGTTTTAAGGAACGAAATTTTGACTACCTTTTTCTTGCACCATAATAGATTATTAATTTTTGCATTTATTTTTACGTAAACTTCTTTCGCATCGTGTTTAAATAAAAAGTTTTTAAATAAAAAAAATAGCGACCGAATAACACGATGGTCAATGATCATTCATCTTTGAAAACTTTTGATAGAGCGATTTAAAATCTTAGAACTTAGCTATAAACTGAATAGTAATAGATACACACATCACCTTGATAGCGTGGACAAATTTGTGATGACTTGCTTTGCATACATTTCTGTCCAAACAATCGTTAGGCCGTAGTAAACCACAATCAAATTACATTTGTGACCTGTCCTATAGTTGCAAAATTCATAAATAGTACGTAGGCGAGTTTGTGTGTTGATCCGTAGGGTTTTTTTTAGTAGATATAGAAGTGTGTCTTTTCGTAGTTGTCTTTTTCCCATTAGTGCCGTCTGTTTTTCTGACTCGTTCGCTATTTTTACATTTGTCGGATTTTATTTATTTACAGTTATAATATTTTCTACATTTCTCTAACTTGCAACTGTGCATGATTTATAACTTTTTACAGTATCAACTTTGAATCAAATTTTACTTTATTCTTTAAGTTTCCTTTAAATTACATTTTGGCTCAATTCATATCATCATACAAGCCTGATGTGATGATATTAATGAAAATCAAATTCAATGCTTCTTCGCTACGCTATTAATTGCAAACACCCAATAAAAAATAAAAGCGTGAAGATTCAAGCATTTGTAAATGAAACATGCGCATGACAAAACGATCAGATTATATATTTATTATGTACCTAATATATCACAATATCGTATTGTAAAGTATCGGGTCATAACAATGAAGGTGCCTACTGGCGAACTGCCTCTGGCTTTAAATTATTGCACATATATTTGAATGCACTGAAAATATACAAATATGCTTTTGTCAATTACAGCTCTTCGCAATTACACATCTTCTTCGAAGGTTTTCATGTTACAGAGTATTCATCACCTTCAATAACAACATGTCCTTAAACATTACATAAGTATTTCTTTAAAACTTTCAAACAAACTCATCATCGACTAACACGACAATGACATTCCATGTTCGATTTCATGGTCATGGTCCATAGTACTTCACACAGAACACCAACAAAGATAACACGAAAACGAACTCCAGCATGGATATTTATTGTATAGGAGGTTTGCGCATACTCATGTAGGTAGTATGTTAAATTAAAATGGTAATAGCCAATGGTGACATGAGATTGCGCAAGTGTTGGGAGAGTGGGATGATGTGGGGTGCGTGGTGCAGAAGGCGTCAATCTTAAACTGCCTGCTGGATGCGGCGGCGGCCGGGTTGGTCCCGGGCTCGAGGACTGGCTCTTTGAGTCATGAGATTCCAGGGATCGGAGAAGGCCACCAGGAAGATCCACACACTATAGCGAACCTCGCTAAACGCTCAACAAGAAGGTCGTTCAAGTAAGTTACTTGATTGGGTAAATGCATAAAATTTTATAAATAAGTATTTGCAAATAACCTTTTATATATTAAAAATCTCCGAAATCTCAAAACTTAAATCTATTATTAGTTGTAATTGAAATATGAGATAAGATGTATAATTGTCTATAGATGTGTTTCTTTTGTTACAGGAACAACAAAAAGGTGAATACCGTTGGTGAACATATTGACCCAATCATTATAATTGTTATTCAAACTTGGCGCACTCTCAGCGCAACGCTAGTTCAGATGTTACACAAACAATACTCTTCAAAATTATTTACTATTAGACTGAATTGGCATTAGCAGCACTTAAATATTATATGTAATGTTCTGGGTTAAATGTTCGATGGCTGATTGGTTAAATATTGGGTGTACTACTAACTTTATTAAAATATTTCTTTGCTCTAGATAGTTGGTGTTGTAACATTGTTAGTCTCGCTGTTTCGATGTGTTGTCCTAATGAAGATATTGTTATCGATTATGTTCCTCGTTTCGTCGTTTAGCTTATATAAAATAACCCTTATTTCAGTAGGACTAAAGTATGGTAAATTATTATTAGGGGCTTAGGCCCATTACACGTCTCTTTTCATAGATTATGTTGTACTGATAACAACTTTTGGTTTAACGTTTACAGGTTGTTGATGTTTAGGTAATTTTTTTCAATGTAATAACGCAGTATTTTAGTAGAATATTGATGTTTGTATAACGAATGTCTACTTGATTAGGTAAATATAGTGAATGATATTTGTTTAATTTTTATATATTAGGGATAATACCTACTAAAATTGTTGTTCTTTAGACACAGCACTTTTCATAACCAATACACATACACATTAACAATACTATCATCTCCATACTTAAAACCTCTAACAAAATAACTCTTAAATCACCGAAATGAATATAAATGCATGAATACCTAAACATATAATCGCATGACAATAATAAATAGTTTTTTACTAGTAGATCTAACAGTGCGTAGTTGGTAAGTATTCGATGTGTTTTAATAGATTCGTATGCACGAGCACATTTGCATGCACTGCAATATGTATTTAGGCACATTATGTGCATCGGTGTTGTTATACTTAGACCATTTTGTAAATATGGGACAGTAAATGCATTTAAGCCTTAAAAACGCGAAAATATTCTATAATCTTTATGGGAGCAGAAAATGATCTGTGTAATACTTTAGGTGCTGGAGTTACAAGATGTGGGGTCTCATCATGCGTCCATGGAATCCTTAGATGAAGCAAGGTTACAGCCACCTCATGCATACCAAAATGGACATCACGGAAGGTCGTCTAGTTTAAGGTAAAATTAAAAAAATATATGTAAATATTAAATAAAAAATTAATTAATTTTTGGTTCCCATTTTATTTATTTTATATTTTTACTTTTATGTTATTTTAGTATCATCGAAGAAGAAATAGATCTTGAAGATATCGTAATAAAGAACGGTATGTTTATAAAGCATGGAAATATGTGCTGATTGAAAAAACTAAACTAACCGAACTAACACTCTTTATAAACCTCTTTGAAACTTAGATGTTTGCATGGATTCTAAAACTATAATTTATAATTTTCGTTGTTATTAAACTATGTAATTTCTAACCACTAATTTAATATAAGGGCAATAGTATAAATAATCTAACATAAGGGCAGTGGTAGCCCTGTGATAACGCGCTCGTTTGAGAAACCGAGTGAAGCGGGTTCAAATCCCGGGTCTCACACCTCTGATATTTTCATGTGCGAGTCATTTCTAACATGATTACCACTTATCTTACGGTGAAGGAAAACATTGTGAGAAAATCTGCATGTCTGAGAGGTCCATGTGAAGTCCGCCAACCCACAATTGGCCAGCGTGGTGGACTATGGCCTAATCCCCCTGGAATTGAAACGTGGCCCGTGCCCAGCAGTGGGCCGTCCGAAAGGGCTGAACACAATCTAATATAACGTTAATAGAAATATATATAATTATGGAATTTCACTTCGGCCGATTTCGAATATTCTTCCATCTGTTGAGTACGAAATGAAATTAAAAATCGTCAATATTTTTTTACATTCGACTACGATAAAACTTATAATATATTCTCTAAGAAAATATGAAATGGGCATTAACAGTTTAATATTTAATACCTACTATAACATTAAAAATGATTGTTATAAAACTACATAATTCTACTAAATTGCTTCATTCCTGTAAGTACTAAAGAACTCGTTAAGGACTTGTATCACAAAAAAATATATATCCCTACTGATGAAGATAATAATAAAGATAATGACAACTTAGGTTTATAATATGTTTTTATATTATATTTCAGACGATCTCCAAGTCCCAGACGGCGAGGGCATTACGGAGGCTACCACCACGAGATAGGCTTCTCCGACACAGTTAACAATGTCGTCGAAATAGTCAAACACGAACATCAAAGACATGGCCGTACACATAGAGCGCCCCATCACTACCACCCGCATGGTAGGTGGTGCCTTTGATTTTACGACAAAAGCTACGATGCTCATATTTATAGCGTAAAATATATGACTTTTTATAACACATCTAAAGTGAATCTGCTGGTATCTATAGATTACCTTTTTTTCTCTAATAATGATTTATTGCTCCTTTAATTTATTTTATTTTAAGTATATTTAGTTCCTCTTCATTCATGTCAGCAGATTCACTGGCTTAACGCTAATGCAAATGAAATTGTTAACGTTATTATAATCATTATTCAAAGTATCACGATTAATATTAAGCCTTAAAAAGCTACTTTCTCGCATTTGACAATTATTATTCCCATTTTTTTCATATAGTTTTCACGCATATTGTAACCATAAGCATATTTATTATCTTTCATTTAGATTTAGTTTATGAAATTGAAACAGTTTTGCAAACATTTTTCTTCTCATGAAGGTACTCTGAAAGTTTTGTGAGAAGATGGGAACCTTAGCTTTAAAAAGTAGTTGTAGAAATTCATGTTCCGTAGATGTAGTCATAAGATTTTCAGTGAGCCAAGCCATTGTGCTGCGACTAAATAAGTTCGTAATATTAGATAAAGATTGTTTATCTTAGCCTTGTTAAATATTCACAAAGCTAGTTTTGTAAAATATACTTTGTAGTTGAGATTTAGCTCTATTGAGATTATTGCTCATTCGTATGCATTTGTTTAATATAAAGACTTACCATCAGGCTATACCTATTGTTTTATGATATATGAGTATTATAGTTAAGTATACGTTAGATAGCGAATGAATTAAATGATATTTTAGTGCCAACTAGATAAAACTTACGAATAAAATATTGGCAATTATGTGATTAATTATAATGAAAAATTCGCAATAACGTCAAAATTGTATTGCCTGCTGCATGCTAAGACTAATGTGTGCCCACTTTGGTTGCACCACGCTTTGACTCGGATTTGATATGATGCCTGAAGCGCATGCACAAAATTAACTTCGACTACATCATGCAGCATGCAAACGCTTGATGAAAAATTTTAATTTTTCTACTTTTTGTTGGACTACAGTGAATATAGAGAAATTCCTGTACTACACACTAAACGCTTTGTGTCCTGTATACTATATAACATATGGACACACTACTCCAGACTGAGCGACATCCCATTCCTTTTATATCCAACTTCCTCCTATACTATCTTAATTAACCTTTGCAAGATATTCAAAACTTTTAGAGTCACCTTTTTGAGTAAAGAAACTAGGTCGGTAATCCGACGGGGATAGGGTAAAGCGTGGTGGAAGGTACATGAAGGTATTCCTGACAGCAGGGAAGGAGTGGAGGGCGCCGTACCCCACGACCAGCCTGAGCCAGCCCTCGCGATCGCCCAGCCCGCCACACCACACCTACGGTGAGATCCACTCGCCACACACTGGACCACACACCTTACAAAATACCCAGTTTGCTTTACGCAATAAAGTTCAAGAGACACCACTGAAAAACTGACACCAGACACTGCTTTTTTTAAAGAAACACTCTTTATTTTCAGATGTGGCTCTTAACAGTGTAATTTATCATAATATCACGATTCATATAAACTTTGCAAGGCGGCACATCCAATACCCCAAAATCTTACGATATAAGATTTCACATTGATTAGAAAATATTAATTTTCAGTCCAATCCCAAAATTAAAATCCTTTACTATAATTTTTACCTATTGTAAAGTAAAGGGTCTGATTTTCGAAATTTGTATCATAAAACGACCTGAGAGACCCTTTGCTCGTTTCGAAAAATTTGTTTGAGAATTTAAGATAATCGATGTCGTTGAAAGCTGTGCGCATGTTAACATGTGGGGGAGCTTGCAAAGAAAAGTTGAGGCGATATCCATAAGAAAATTGTTTGCACATCTGTTCGTTATCCCGGCTATATGATTTTCTTTGATTGATTTTACCTTTCTTTACTTCTTTCATATAATTATATTACGCCTGAATCATATTATGTTACGTTTATCTGGCTGGTTGTGGTATAGTTGGCCAGAAATAAGGACGCTCAAATTATTCAAAGAGCAGTTTGGGCATCAATAGGTGGTGAACGTGATCGGGAAAGAGATCGTGAATGGCGGGAATGGCGCGAGCGGTCGTGGGAGCGAGAGGGAGGCAAGCGCGGCCGTGGCCGGCAGCTCCCTCCGACGCCTACTAAGCCGTCCACGCTACATGTAAAGCAACAGCCATTCAGCAGAATTAGCCACAGCCCCTCGCACGTAAGCAAATTACCGCAGTCTATATTATGAAAATATTTAAAATGTTTAAATTTTTGTTACTGTTAATTCCATGTTAAGCTTTTATTTCTGTTATTGGTTCATACTTTAGGTACCTATCTTCCAGATTAAAAAGGTAGGCAATTATTTTATTTTCGATTACAAACGTCTTTTGAAGTGTGGTAATGTTTGACAAGCTCTGGCCGGACTGGCCATAGATTCTAAGACTAACATTATTTCACTGAATATGCGGCCTCGATGTAAGCTATTGGAAGTGAGAAGACTCCTTGTCAACAATTACTAGCAAACAAACTACAAAGAACAAGCATAGCCCAATAAAGTCACTATTTAGTCTGTGTGTATTTATAATAGCATAGATCAAAATATCTTCTGTTGATAAAGTAATTAATTCTGTTATACTCATATAAGTAGTAGGTAACTGTAATATGCAATCGCAAGCTCTGAAAATAGCCTCTAGGGAAATGTAATCTCGCCAATAGATGCGAAATTTCTCTTTTTCAGTGTGTCTAAATTTTTTTCTCTGTAATAGTTATCATTGAGGCATACTACTCGAGAACCATTAGAGCCTCTACACGACGAGTACGAGTACGGTCGAGAAGTTGAAAGACTGATACACAGAGACTATAGATCTAGAGAGAGGTGAGTTAAATTCCGCTCTATCTCATCGATATAATCTCTTTCATTAATAATTACATATGTAAATCCTTTGTCCTAAGTCTCAATGAAACCGGGCGTGAGTTCGGCAGGCGCGGATGGGGTTACGAGTCTGAGCGCAGCGGGCGCTCATACGAGGCGCCGCTGAGCTACGAGGCGGCGCTGGCGATGGGGCGTGGCGGCGGCGCGCGCGCGCTGCCCTCGCCGGCCGCACCGCGACTGCCCAACGGCTACAAGCCGCGCGCGCGACACTCCGACTCCGACGAGGACGACTGGTGCTAGCGGCGCCGCCGCGCGCGCTCCCAGCGGGACGTGCGCGCGCCGCCCGACCCCGCCCTCGCCGCGCACGCGCACACCTTCTGACGCGGCCGCCCGCGATGAACTCACTCCAGTGCTCGTGTGTCATGTCACGGACGACTCTCGCTCGCCGAATCGACGACTCTCGAACGGCCCTCCGCCGTCGAGTGTCCGAATTCTAGTATTTTACAAAGTTTTGGAAAATTTAATTTTTAATTCGCTAAAATTTTACTCCTTGATTTATATTACGGTTAAGGTTATCGAATATAAAACAGTGCCAGGCAAACTCGTTTGCGCTAGGATTTTTACATAAATGAAATTATTAGTCTGTATCGTAAAGTAAACTTTCTATATTAAATTTGCACTTCATAAAGTCTACATTATATATCGCCTGCTGAAAGGGTCCGGGCCGAGGCGTGAGCGGCCCCAGTCCGCGACCGCCGCTCGAGTCTCGCCGACTTCGTTTCATGTTCAAGTTAGACGTTGGGAGAATCTAGCATTTCATCGTCGAAACAAATTAATACTAGACATGTATAAAATATTTACATAGCGAATAATTTTTACTTACAATTAGTTAATATATACTAAATAAATAATTAAACATTTTTTATTGAATTTGCTGTCCTTCCCCCAAGTGCTTTATATCTATGTTATTTAAATTTAAATACAATTAACTAAATAAATATGAATTATATGTAAACTTTGAAGAATTTCTGCGTATTATTACTTAAATTGTTAAATCGTGTGTAGGCCAGTCAATAGGCAGCGAAGTGTTTTGTTACATTTGGCTATGACGATTGTTGTCATAACCATTTTGGGATAAAAAAATACATAGCTGATGTTAGTAATAATATAGTGCCTGCAATAATAATCGATTGACAGTCAGAATGTCCACGGGCGCAAAGTCAACCAGACCAAATGTGACAAGATGTTCTACTGACGCCCTTGACTGGATTAATAATGATAATATTGTTTATATAGATTTTGTCGCCTGGTTAAGGAGAGTACATACTATTGTTTAGATAAAGTTTAATCATCCATAGACCAAGTACATATTATATTAAAACTGTTTAAATTTTGAAAATTTTAATAGAGTATCAGCATTAAAATGTAAAAAACATCCAGATTATCTTCAAAATTGACTTAAAACTGTAGATTAATATAATTATTATTAAAAGTTGAATAAAACCTAATCCCATAGTGTTCACTGTGATTAATAAATTTATAATTCAAGATTCCATTATTAAAATAAATTTTTATTAATTAGCTCCAACAGCTTTACATTAACTATTTATCAGCAATTTCAATTAAAACTATTAACTAAATAACGATGACCAGGCACAAAATCAACACCGCCGTTGATTAAATCTCGAATTGGCTAACTACTTTGTCACGATTCGTAGATTTAACACCGTGTTGTTCAAATTCAGGCTTTTAGTTTATACAAACAATACAATTGTGACAAATTTGTCAGCCAGTTCTGATACAACCACTATGATACTACATCGTGTAATTCCACACCTGGTAAGAGTACTTTAGATCCATTGTCATATTCACCAACGCGTGATTTTACACCTCGAACGTTACTATTGCATTCCAAATACAAAGTATCCGCGGTTGTTAGACATTTTTATATTAATTGGGTACAAATTGTTTTTAAATATTTTTCTATATTTCCAAATATTTAGATATATCCAGAAAGCTTTACTTAAATCTAACTTAATTTTGAGTGTGTTTTTTGGAATATACTAGTTACGTATAAAAGTCATTTATTTGTAAAGGCAATATTCAATGTTCGAGGTTAAATCGTAAACCCATGTTACGAGGCATGCTATTATAGGTTACGTACTTAATACGACAAAATTGTAAATACATAATTTTCTGTGATAACAATTTTATGAATGAGATTTATTATTAGAACTGTGTGATTGCATAAGGAGGTTGAAGAAAAGAATTTAACTCTTAGCAAGTGTTTGTTGCAGCTAACTAAAATTTTTTGTCATTAAATTCTAATGGGTTCTTTAATGTTATGCATGTCTTGTGACTAAATTCTTTATGAATGATGATTGCATGGTTCATTTGACCAGCGAGGACTGTAGGTACAAATTTTGTAAATTGAAACTTAGTTTTTTGTATAAACCATTTGCAACGATGTGTTGCGTGAATACTTCGAAACGTTATTTGCATCTTGTGGATAGTTCACGATCAATGTCACCATCAATATTTCATTTAATACTCTTGATTCTGATATTGGTATATAGAAACGTAATACGAAGTGATTTTGCGAATTGTTGTGCACAATAAGAGTTTTACTCTTTTACTCGCAACTCGTTTTCAATAGAATTTTTATCAAAAACGAATATAACTTCTCCAATATATTATATATTTCTACTATTGTTGTCAACAGCAAAAACAGTAAGCAAGCCATATTAGTATTTACTCTTTAATGTTCTCGTTTTCTATTTTACCTACGTTGTATTTATAGTACAAATTATTATACCTACATTAAGTTATTAATTCTGCATACCTATATATTATTATAATGTTGCTATTATTTTAAGATTATTTTCAATTGGTAGAAAATGTTTAATTTTGATCAGCTTGCAATTTCTTTAGTGTACCTATCGAAACAGATAAATAATTTTTCAGATCAATATACTTTTATGATATAAATATCAAAATTATTAATTGTTCGGTTAAACTTTACTAGACGAACCACTTCAGAAATTGCAAACCTGATTCACATGATATTATTCTAGCAAAGTTATTTAGTGAATAATGAGAAGCTAATCTTTGTTTTATTTTGATCGTTCGCTACGAAACGCGTGTTTCATAAAGTATAATCTTGTTACCCCTGATCTCAGAGTCTTAGATTTCTTCTATGTAGTTTTCTCATTTAAAGTGATTGACTCATAATGAATATTTATATTGTTATTGTATAGATGTATGAATATTTTCGTTCTGTCATTTGTAATTGGGGTGTTAGGATACAATAAGCCGATGGACTTTCAATGACTGAGTGGTATTAGAGTTGCAGAGTGCGTCCTGCTTTAGTGTTCGTGATACCCTCGTAAATACATACGCATACGTGTTAAGACGTGTAAATATTGTAATATATAACGCGGCCGATATGTAGAGGTCGTATGTGAAAATGTCTAGTGATATTGTACTAGTTAATGTTAATGTTAGCTAGGTAATCTCGTCCCCAACTGTCCTTGAATTTGAGTTGGGAATTTCACTGCCTTAAAATAATAAAAAACGTTTGGTGTAATAGGTAGTTACCTTAACTACTACAGATAAGGGCATTTCAATATTCTTATACGTTTTTTATCATTCGATAACATGTAACTGTATCGATTATTCGTCTCGTCTTTCGATTTTCTATACATAATATGTTCATACACGTCTACGATTTATTTCACTCGTGTAACTCGCATGAGACAGACAAATGATATTATCACTTTTCTTAGTGCATTATAATAATTACACTTTAATAATGAATTTGTTAAATCGTTTTATTGTAATAAATTGTTATCAATAACTGTTTTAACTCATTTCGTTTTTGAGATACAGCTAGATGAGCTAGGTCACTGCGACAAATACGTACCTACTATCTAAGTGAGTCGAATCGAAGGCGTTCATTCTTTTAATGCCAAACAGGCCAAAATAAACACATTAGAATAAGATATTAATTAATAATAGTTTGCTGGATTCAATTGCTTATGGTATTTGCAATATAATGGGATATTTAGCAAGGCAGTTCCAACCAATTCGTACTGTCATGTAATCAATGTGATATATAATGTAACAGATAGACCTACTAAGTTAATGCATATATAACTAATGATACGAGCATCGTTCGCAAGTTATTTAAGAGCTCGCAATATAAAACCGCTGTGTAAAACCGTAATACTTTTAGGTAACCTGTAAAAAAAGAGCCTTTTGCTGATGTGAGGTCGCTTACGCGATCAGTTAGTTCGTTTTCAAAGCGAAGTGAGTTAAGCGTGGTGTCGGATAATATGCCTGCCTTGTATCTGTGTAAACGCTTTACCAAGGTTTAACTTTTGTATTAAATCGGTAATAATTACTGTATATTTAGCATAGAAAGTTCATCGGCGTCGAGAGTGCACCATAGAAATGTTTTTTTGGTACGAGCCAACTTTGCAGGATAGCGCATACTATTGATATTGTATTAATAAAGAACCAAAATTAAAATTAGTAATAAGTAATTTATTATCCTAAAACTAAATACTATACGCATGTTTTCACTATACCTACTGGTAAAATGGTTATGTACAATACGAAAGAGCTACTGTTTTATATATGAATTCTTGCTCGCCTGTAAAATTTTGCAGAATGGATCATATTATAAGATTGTACAATATGAATAAATGCAAAAAAGACATTTCCTCGATAACTTATGATATTTTATTTATAATTTTGGCATTCAAATAGCCAAAATTTATTTACTTACTAAACTTCCTCATTTCCTTACAAACACATTCAAATACTCGAATAGAAAAAAAACTCATAGAAAAAGCCAACGTTAATTTAATAAACTAAAAAACCCACAGTCACTTTTCAATTTTGAACAACTCAAAAAATATTTAATATTAGGTATCTGAATCAATAGCATCCGTATCGAGAGAGCTAATATCGGCGTCAGCATCACTTGTGATTTGTGCCGGATTTAAAACTCTTGCACAGTCACTTCCATTATTTCCATTCGGTACTAAAAACATTTAGAATTGATAAATAAAAACAGGCGAAATTCCTATTCTAGACTAATTTCAGGTGATTTTATCAAAATATTATCGGTTTTATATGATATACCCTAGTATGTTTCATAATTTTGTTTCTACTGGAAAACGCTGAATAGTAAAACAAAATTAGGCATCACCTTTTCACTATCACCAATTATTACCAGTATAAAAAAGTCCCATTAAAATTCATCCAGCCTTTCTCGAACGATGTTAGACTAAACAAACCGAATGATAAAAAAAAGTATAAAAAAAATATTTCTTATTCATTTTCACATTATTCTATTAGCGCAATGTTTTGAAAAAAAAATATATTTTAATACAACTTATGTTTTCATACAATAAAAAAAAAAAGTAAATATTTTACCTTCATTTGTATGCATGGAGTTTAGTTCTGTTATATTTATGGCAGGAACAATTAACGGCTGATACGTCGTAACTGCCGAAGGATCAATTAATACTGCCTGCAAAAAAATTGGCTGTAATTTCTTTGCATATTTCACAATTTTAAAATTATAATTTTTTTTTAATCATTTTCGCACCATCGAAATATTTATAGTTAAAAAGCCTCAAAAATGTTCACAAATAATTATTTAACAACTTTTGCGCTGCGGCCTAAAATAAATTTAAGAAAATAAATGGACCACACTTTCGTTAACAGTTTAGTATTTCGAAATAGAAATTGCTGTTTATAAAGAATGTACATATAACATCGATCAAAAAAGCACTAGATACACAATCAGCGATCAAAAATTTCTTTGCCGAATGAGCGCTCATTTGAACATTTGAGCGCGCTTTAAATATTTTTTTCTGATAACTACTTTAAGCCTGTCATTTAAGTTTCAATTTACATTGTTGTATATTTATTTCAACTGGTAGCATTACCTAAATAAACACAATTGGTGACACTTTAAAGAGAACTTTTACATGGGGTTGTGTATCTAGTACTTTTTTGCTCAATGAAACATAACGCTTTTATCTTATTCAATATTTTACCTCATTTTCCGGCCCAGATGAAGCTGTGGAACTCAGAGACGTTCCTCTCCCCGAACTGTCTTGGGAATTATCGCTATGGATTCCTTTACCGTCTCCCGCGCCTGACGTCACCCTAACACCTGGCTCCATCACATTACCGTTAACATCAAACATTGTTTCCTCCAATGGCTCATCTATCGTTTCCAATTCTTCAATCTGAATTTTATTAGTTTAGTTAAAAATTAATAAATAAAATAAAATAATTTTAATAAAAAATAACAATTTATATATTTTTTAAATTGAATGTGATTTTTAAAAGGTTATATAAATATTAAAGGATTAAGTTTATCAGTATCTAATATAGTGATACATATTATTTTAATTGTACTAATAAAATGAGTAGAAAAATGAAAAAAAAAAAGTGGAAAAATAAAATTCTAACTGAGTCAAATTTGTACATTAAATATTTTTTAGAAAATCTTATTGAAATTGTCATTATATCGATACAAAGGCCGAATCTATAGTTTTTGGATTTTTTCTGTCTGTCTGAGAACGCGTCACTCGTGATCTCTCGTCTCAAAATCAAATTCTCTCCAATGATCGAGATCATTGGAGAGAATTTGATTAAATTTGGTATGATTATAGCTGGTTATCTGGGTCAACATATAAGATAATTTTTACTGCAGAAAAATATCTCATCTCTGAGAAATCTATACTAACCTTAAAACGTACTTAAGATCGTCCTCGTCCTCGGGTTCGTACCCGAGCGGAGTAAAGGTGAGTCGCTAGTATAACTTAAATAACGAAAAGCAGAAAAGAAGGTAAAGGGGGGACAGATGCCAATGGATTTTTAAAGATCAAATTTTTGTGATAATATATAAAGGTCAGGTCCAAAGTCTGAGAAATCCCACCGAATGTGATGACATATAAAACAAAATGCGTTTGGCACTCTATCATTCGATATAGCGTGAGTACCTATAGTGGCATGATGTGTATGTTGAGGTACAGTAATTATATTACCGATTGTTGTTGACTTATAACACTGAATAACCAGTTAGGTACATAAGTTTCATCATCAATAAAACATGATTCGTAAGTATCAGAGGATCGGCCAGATACGTATAATTCCTCCGAAGCCTGTAAAAGATTCAATCCTATGTAAATATACCTATAATTTGGTAGGAATAGGGTAAACGACTTTTAGAGCAATATCTTTACCGTAAGTCTTGCAGAATGTAAAGCGAGGCTACCAGTTTCTGAATCTATTAAGTTTATGTTATCGCCAACGAATTGTTCGGCGTTTACTGAAAATCCGCTAAAAGCTTCTAAAATTCCATTTATATTCTGTGATAAAGATAATCATAATATTAATAAATATATTAATTATGTTACGTACGTATAAAAAATACTTGTACGGTCAATTTATTAAATAAACTTTTACAAAAATTGGTTTAAAATAGGTACAGATATCGACGACATAACAAATGAACTCAATATGAGAATCTCTTCTTATCGAAGTCCGTAAAAAGAGAACTATTAATGCCAAGGACAAAACAAATACCTATTTCCCACAAACTTAAAAACTTACAAAACTTTTGTTTTGATCCTTTCGCTCAAAAATATCTTGAACTGAACTCTCTTCCAACGGATGATCGCTTTGTGGCAGCAAAGTGTTATCAAGTTCATTATCCGCTAAATAATAATCTGAAAATTTTGAATTAGATGTCGAAGCGACAGACATAAATGAGACGGAATCTAATTCTTTGACAGATGCTTTCACACTTGAAAAACTCGTCAGTGATTCCTTTTCATTCGAAGTGACGGGCGCAGCAAAGGAGCTTTCCACTTCACTTTCAGATTTATAGATATCTTCATTAGTAACAACTGTTTTAATACTAATAGGCGATAAGCTACTGTTAAAGCTTCTATTAAGTTCATCTCTATTTAGAATCACTGTTTCGGAATTTGAAATGAGGCTATTCTTAGAATTAGAGTCGGCAACTTGTAATTTATCCTCAAGCAATCTTCTAATAACAGACATTATACTACTCGTAGTTTCATGAACAGACTCTTTTGGAGTTTTGGATAAATCATTGCCTATTTTATCATCTTCATCATTTATTTCACTATTATTATTAAGTGATAGATTATCATACGACTTCAATTCATCAACACTATCATTTGCATCTGACATAGATGTGTTGACGCTTTCATTTTCAAAATTATTACTATGTTGATTGGACAAAAGTATATTCGAATTAGTTAAATCAGTTATTTTCTGATCTTTCTTATCAATATTTTTTAAATTAAGAGGATTCGCAGATTTTAGAGAAGTTTTTTTACATTTTTTTGTAGAAGAAGTTTGTATAGTACTTTCATTAGTATGCACCATAAACAAGTTTTTACTTTTGCTGAACACACTTTTACTCGAATTTGAAATGGTCTTGCCAACATTAGCACTTATGTTTTTTGAAGATTGTGGAATATTCTCCTTGTTACTACAAATCAAAGGTGACTTTTTATTTACTCTGCCACGTTTAGAGTACTTATATTTTGAAGAAATATTTTCCGATTTTAATCCTGAGTGTTTTTCCTCTGATAAAGTATCTTTTTGGTTAGATATAATACTGTGTCCACCCACTTTTATAGCACGTACAGTTGCCACACTATTAGGCGACGAACAAGTAGAGCTATTTTGTGATTGTGAACTACAACTAGTTTTTATTTCAGTACTAGCCTGTCCTGGGGACAATGTCAAATTTTTGGCAACATTATATTCTGTTTCTACTGCATTTTGAAATATAACATAATCAAAATTGTTATGCATATTGTCTGGTATTTTTGATAAATCTTTGGCGATTTCTACAGGGTTTGTTTTAAAAATGATATTTTTTATATTCTTATCTATTGCAGTTTTTACTTTCTTTGCGTTATCATTCTCGTTATTTATTTTTTTTATTTTTCTCCTTAAGTAAAGTGGCAAATAATTTTTGATGTTGCCTTTACTTGTTTCAACTTCATTTTTTGGAGTGGTATTATAGTGTATTACTTTTTTAGTACCAAACGATTTAATACTTTTCGATCTATGTGTTCTGTAAGATTAAAAACATTTAGTCATATCACTAATAATTTGAACGTTAGCAATATTATGCAATTATTATTATCTTACCTCATATTGATTTTTGAAACTACCTAAAATACATAATACAGTAATTAATTTTTTTAAATATTTTAATATAAAAATGAATTAAGTACATAAAAATAAAAGAACTGCGGTATAAACTCACCCTTGTCATATTTTTATTAGTTCTTATCGTATTTTGGATTCTTGGAACCGTTTTCTTCTTCTGATCTATACTCTTGAATTCCTTGTTCATACTACTATTTTCTTTAACGCTAACTGGTGGTGATCTTTGGGGAAAACGTTTACTTTCGTTGGAAGGAAAATTCCCTGTTGGGGTATCTGTTTTATAAGTTTGTTTTTTCTTTGGTATTATTTTTTTCTTTCTTTTAGCCAATTCACTAGATTGTTTCTTAGCAATACTTTTAGGAGCTCTTTGCCATCCACCCTGATATACTACATCTTCTGACACCATTTTGTCTTTAAAACTATGTACATATATTCCACCGCAAACTAATTTACGTGAAAGGTTCTTTCTTAGAAATGCTCTTGGTACGCTTTTATTCGTTACACACTGAATTTGTGATCCACTAGTATTCTTCGATGAACTAGCAACTAACGACTTCTGTAAACTTCCTACACTGCCATAAAATTCGGAGTCTGAGTCTTCAATTTTTGGTGACATTCGCTTTACAAGTTTAGTTTCTATGAAATCTTTACCAGTTGATACATTTTCTGGTGATAGTGCGATTGAAAAGTCATTCTTATCTCGAAGACTAACATCTGAATCCCTAATTTTTATTCCTATACTTCTGGATACAGCAATAGAATTATTGTAGTCCGTAGACATACCAAAGTCACACGTTTTTTTAGTAACTGGGATGTTGTCACATGAGTCCTGAATTTTTATTCCATTAAAAAACAATTTTGGTGTTCTCGTCAGCGACAACACGGGCGACAGGGCACAAGTCAAAGAAATATCAGGACCACATTGAACATCCGTGCTTATATTACGGATACCCTTGGAGGTGCTTGGCTCATTTATATCTAAAAAAAATATGTTTTATTCGAATATCTCTTTTAATTTCTAATATCATGCTAATTAATAAATTAATATTATTTATGATTGTTAATCGTTTTACTTTAAATAAATTTCTAATAATGTAATTTTATTTGGACACAGTGCAAAAGCTATCTCTTTAGAAAGTATTTAAAAAGAGTTCTTATCAAAAATATATTATTTTACCGTAAATAAATATCGTTTGGGATTGGACATTCTCTGCGCTCACAGACCGCTTGCAATTAAAACTCTCGTCTTTTGTTATATTAATAACTGTTTCTGATATTGTTTCTATATCAATATCACAATTAGCTTCCGGATCGGTACCTATATTACGGCGTAAAGGTATACTTTCTTCACCGCTCTCTGTTATTATAGATATAAATAAACAATTATCCGTAGTAGATATATTATTAAAATTACTATTTGTATCATTCAAAATTCCACTATTTGGCGTAATATCCTGAAAGTCTTTGATTTGATTTTGGTCCACATTACAAAGGTTTATCAAACTATCTGGGATCTAGAAAAAATAATAAATTAATCAATAATACTTCTCATACTTTGGTACTAATAAACTTTAGTATGATTTTCGTACCGGCTTAGATAATTTCGACTGTAGCATTTTATGTCCCATTAATTTTTTCTTTATTTTACTTGCGCTCTCGACACTTGTAGTTGTTTTAAGTTTAACAATATTTTTCATAGATCTTTTGCCAGCAATTTTTTTACTGTGCTTAGATTTCTTAGATTTCATTTTAAGAGTAGGCACGTTCGGTATAATTCTATTCTTCGTTTTTTGAATTAAATCTTCTGAAGATGCATAACATTTATTTATTTCAGTGATTTCCTTTGGGAGTTTCGCTAAATCATTTGTTTGATCATTCAAGGACATATTTTCAGTATTGAAATCTAATTTCTTATTAGTTATGTCTTCATTGTTTACATTAAGTAATGGATCATTATTTAAAACGATTGGAATAAAATCTGATTGTAAAGTGTTCAAATCTACATTATCAGATTGATTTACTGATAACGTGTCTTCTTGTATTACAACAGCAGTAAGATTATTTTCATCCTGATTATAGTCTGAAAGGCAATTATCTTAAAATAGGCTGTTGATACGAATTTATAGCACATTTTTCTTAATATAAGTAAAATCTAATATACCTTTAATTTCTTTACCAGTAACGCTACTACCATCATCGAATTCTAATTCCAATATTTTATTGTCTTGAAAATCTTGGGACTCAATTAAATCTAAAAAATAGTAAAAACTTAAGTGGGGGAGATGTGGGGGGGGGGTTATGTTTGGGGGAGGGGGGGGGGTTCTCTTTGTGGATCTTATATTAATCCTGATCCAAGTAAATAGTTTCATAATGAAGGTTGACTGACACTGTATTCTAATTGGACCTTTCGTTTAGATTACGTCAAACATGCCTAGAGTCGCGCATCTGTGCGAAGCGAGGATTATATAAGTCTAGGTAAAAAAAGGTCTAAAATGGTTCTATATATTTCCTACCTGTCTACTTGACATTACAACTAGGTGTGCTTTAACAGTAGGTATTTAATGAAAAATTGTACCTGGTGGTGAAATAAAGTGATGATATTTAGCCATTATATCTTCACTGCAAAAATAAAATACTTTAATATAAACTCCTTTAAAATAGTAAAAGCAAAAGCGTTCAAAAATAAAATGCTTACCTTGTATTTTTTGTATCTCCAGTAACATTTACAATTTGTTTATTATCTTCTTTATCTGTAACTTATTTTTAATCGATGATAAAAGAAAAATAAAAACACTAACAAACTATCTGAGATTATTCAAATATTTTCATTATACTCGTAATGTTTTATGTAAAACTAGCGACTGACATTCGCATCGCTCGGGTGCTACGTTTTATTTTTTTTCAGCGTAACTCTTTATTCCAGAACCCTAATTGTTTTTTCTATAATAAATATAGCCTAAGTTACTCCTTATAATAGCAGCTGCAAGTAAAAGTCCCGTCAAAATCACAGCCGTTTCGGAGATTAGTCGGAACAAACAGACAGACAGGCAAAAACTGTGTATTTCTTATAAGTGCTGTATATAATTTCATATGTATTTAGTAAAAAGCTGTTATTTTGACATTACAAACAGACACTTCAATTTTATTTATTTGTATAGATGTAAATTGATAATATCCGAGACTAACTTTTAATGTAATGTTTTTAACAATTTCAAACAAGTAGAACCTACACCAGAAGTTTGTAATGCAACTTGCCAAAGTTTCCGCCCATTGGTATAAATAGAAAAACTTATAGGTAGTTTTAAGAACTACAAATTATTCTTACAATACTCAATAGCCTTTAACGCGTAGTTCTCAAAATAGTGTCGTCTCCTTCTTTCAATGGCCTTCTCCGTAAGAGAGAGCAAGTCAAACAGCTTTTGCTGCATCCAGCTCGTCGGTGGAGGGCTTTGTTGCCCTTTACTAGTATAAAGCGCGAGCTTCATTAATCGGCACACAATATGATCTAGTTCAGTAGCAATATTTTCGTCTGTAATCGAACTTATTCTGCGAATTTTTTGATCGAGCACGCGATGGAGACATCGACCTAAAATAATTTTTAAATTTGAAGAAATAAAATAATAATATAAAATATAGTAAAAGAATAAATAGAAATGCAGTTTTATTGTAATGCGTTAAACATTAATATTGCTTATTATTTTAACTAAATATTAAAAGATAATTTTAAGAAATAAACAACAAATACACAGAAACAGGGCAGATTAAAAAAAAAATTTGCAAACCATAATATAAATCCGGTGCAATCGTGCTACCATCTGAGAGTGTGGAACGTAGATCTGTGGTATCCCACTGTAAAGGTGAATGTAGATTTAAGTAAATTAAAATTGCTTTACTTTGTATATTATAACAAAACCAAATAAATATGTTTCATATAACATATAGTATGGTATTTTCCAACCAAGAAATTCTTGTTAACAACCCAGAATAAGGACATAAGTTATATTACATCTCAGCTTTCATACTGCAACTATTTCTCTCCCTTTCCGCTCCTATGAGAGTAAGGAAGCAGAGTAGGTACGCCAATATAGTTAGGCAAATTACGCACTAAACTTTGTGTTTATTATTATAACTCGCGTCGTCTAAAAAGAACGCTGGCTGTCAAGCTGCGCAGAAGCAATTTATCGGTCAAATTGGTGGTAAGAAGCGGGGTGCGGGACGGCTCGGGGCGGCGGGGCACGCGCCGCATGCTTGCCGGCGCGCTATTGGTTCGTCAGTTCGAAATACCATCGCGCACACAAAAGCTTTTAATTACGAAATGGTTTTATATATAGAAAAGAGAAAAATTGTTTCTGACGTATATTGTTTTACAAAGAGAGCCTAATAATAATGCAGTTAATAATTAAAAAAAATGTATTAAACGTATTAATTTAATTTTTTGTAAGTACATTAAACATTCTGCACTGAATCAAACATATTTTAACAAAGAATAGAATTCTATTTAATGATATTCTATCTAATATATTTTTCAATGTCCCTACCAATAACTAATATATGAAGCCGCGAGCGAAATGCTATGAAAAATAAAATAATAGGCTTAGTACTTTTGTGCACGAGTATACCCATGCGCGCAAACATACCCTCTCCACTTTCTTCCAGCGTTCTTTTTAGATGACGCGAGTTATAGCATTATTTCAAATATTGTGGGTTCGATTTCTTTTATCGAGAGAAAGTACTTGTAATAAGTCTACTTGAATAAAGTGTATTTAAGTAATTGTTATTTTAGTAGTAGATTATTAAGGAAATTAATGGAACAAGGAAAATGGTGAGGGAAAAAATATGCATTATGAAGTTCTAAATAGTTATGTACATACATATATATCGTTGACTGGTATTAAAAAAAATAATAAAAATATATTTCTTAGTATAAGAAATTTAATTACATAATAGACATTGCTACAACATTTTTTCTTAGAAATATTTAAATGAGCCAATAACTATATTATAAGTAAAATGGCTTGGCCTTATCTAATGCACTACCCTTAAGTAATTAATGAATAATTTAACTTACTTAAAATATTTAAACATTAATCTTAAAATAAGATAAAAATATATTAACAGTTTTAATTTGAAACAATGAAGTAAAATATATCACATCAGTCATTTATGATCAGTCTTTGTTATGGCTGTATAGTGTTAAGTATTACAAAGAAAAAAAATGACTATCCCGTACAGCTATTCGAAAATATTTCTAGCGAAAAGTTTTTAGCTATCTTTTTCTAGCTTTATAAATAAAATCCTCTGAATTTCCCATATTTCTGAACATTTACGTAATTTCTCAAAATAAATTTTGTAATATATGATAAAATTTACATAATAGTAATATAAATTATAGGCGAAGGAGTGATTCAAATATATTTCTTTAATGTAATTGTGAGTATCGACTTAGTCGACACTTTACTGACTAGGTAGGTATTTTTGAATAAAACTATCTTATCGGATTTTCCTGCGGATTTATTTTGATTTTTGGTTTCCGACGTTTCGAAAGGAATAGGAATATAATTTTTCGGGAGAGACCCTCTCCCGTGATCAGGACTGCTGTAAAGTATTCGAAACTATGGGAACCAAAAATCAAAATAAATCCGCGAAAAAACCCGAAAATATAGTTTTATTTAAAAATGTCAAATATTCGCGTAAATTAAAGAAGTGTTAGGTATTTTTTTCTTTTTAACTAAAATCTATTTAAAACAAAACATCCCAAAATCGAACTGTAACAAATTAAATATTGTTTTATAATTTTATTTTTTAAATGCTAAATTTTTGTCACACAGTAAACTTGCATGTATTTCTTTTAATTTACCCGATTAATACAAAATTAAAAACCATCAAACTACAATTAATTACAATTATTATTTAATAGATTACATGAAAATACCTACATATGTAGTCCTAGTACGCACACAATACAATAAAACATGACGGCTGAAGTAAACGTTAGATAATGTATAAATAAATGTTTATACACAGAAGAATTATATATATAAAGATGTATAGTAATAATAATTTTTGTTAATATTGTTGGAATTTATATTTTACTTTTGTTTGTTGTTGTGAATTCTAACAACAATGTAGATACGCAATTAATACAACAACTAATGAACAAATTCAAAGTGATTGTTTACGTCAGATACAGTGTTGGTGTCTTGCCAGTCGTCTTGCGGGTCAGATATGTTGTCTAGCGCCTGGCGGGAATATATGAGTTTATCGCCTACAATCTCGTAGCCGTTCCATTCCAAAAGTTCTCTAAAAATGAATTACAATATTAAGGTAAGAATTGCACCACTTCAATAAAGAAGTTGACACCAAAAAATTTGTGCTACACAATCAAAATTCATTGGTTTACTTTGTCAAATGCCTTTGAGGATTTAGTTAGTTAATTAGTTATACAATTTACACATTTATTTGGTCGCCTTCTTCAACCACTCTCATAATTTCATTAATATGGGTTTATAAAAAGATCATAAGATCATGAGAGAAGATCAGATCAGTATTAGTTAATATACCATTTTTGGGAATAAAATATAAATAATCAAAATAGTATTATATTATATTTTTTAAGCATTAACACTCTTCCCCTTAAAAGAAATCATAATATAAGCTTTTTCCCCCCTTTATTATAATAGTAAATATAAAAAAATCGCTTGCTATTTTTATTTATAAACATTATTTACTTATTATTCAGTATAAAAATTATTATTTATATACTGTTTTAAAACATTATTATTTGACTTCATGTTTAGTTCTAAGACACTGCCATATTATTCCTTAACCTGATAAAAAAATAAAGATTCCAAATTACTTACTTAACCCTGTCCACATCAATTGTAATATGATCCACAACTTCCATTAAACGATCGATATGTATTTGTAGGGTGCGTGTGTCCAGTGAGAATTCATCATATTCATTGTCTATAATGTTATTTATTTCTTCAGATATCGCATCCATTATCCGACAATCTTCTGATTTTACCTACATTTTAATGTCATATTATGTAAACTATATTTATAATTCTTATCCCTATATCCATACATAGTAGGTAAATATTATAATACATACATAGCTATCCGTCTAGCTATTCCGTTAATGACCATTCCTGTTGTAAGAATTCCAAACCCATAAACATAATACAAAAACAATATAATGAGCTTTCAACAGCCTTGGTGATCTAGTGATTAGCATGTACGGCCGCAGAACCGGAAGTCCTGGGTTCGAGTCCAAGATCGGGCCAAGTTCAGTTATTGAGTATTTCTGTCAAAGAAATTCTCAGTAATAGCCCGGATTTGGGTAGTTGACGATGTGTCACCCCCGTGCCTCAGAGAGCACGTAAAGATGGCGGACTTGCGATTTAATTCTAACCGGTCGTTTTGAAGTATCATTATATTGGACTTTGAGAGTAAAAGGAATAGAGAGTGCGCTTGTGTCTGCACGTACACTTGTGTAAAATACACTTGTGTCATGTTGAGTCAAAGGTTTTAAGTAATTAGCTGTTAGTAGTTAGTAGCTCTCATACAATTCCAGGATTGATTAAAAATCTAGCACATCCATGAATTTACACATAATATTTTAAGTTATTTAAGCAACGGTTTAAAATAAACTAGTGAATCACCCTCGCTTCGGGTTTGTCCCTAGGTATGTTTTAATGATTAGTTTGAAATACAAGTCTTTGAATTTCTCGGCTTTTCTATACTATAATGTACATGTATTATATATACAAACCTTCCTCTTGATTCACTCGATCTATTACTGAAAACTGCATTAAAATCCGTTGAGTAGTTTAAAAGATCTAAGCGTACAGACAGCAGAATCAACTTCATTTCATACTATGTAAAGAGCATTTTATATTTAAAAAAAAACCCACCCCACTCACCTCAAAAGGATAACTATATTCTCTCACAACTCTGTAATACTGATTCCAATATGGAGCATTCTCCCCCCAATTGATATTATACCAGACGTGTCCGTTTAGGAGTTCTTTATTTTTGGTATCCTTATTAAAATTGAGCATTTTAGTCAAATGGCGGATTTCATCGACGACTTCGCGGGTGTGGGCGAAGGGGTCCATTTTATTTTTAGCAAGTAAGTTTTGCGTGGCCTTAGAAAATTTCTTCACTTGTAATGTTGAACAATTTAGCCTAAAATCAAAAAACATATTGGAATAATTTGCAAAAATTTAAAATCTTATCAATATTCATATTAGTACATAAAGTTATACCAATAATAATAATTTTATGATTTTTTAAGAAAAATTAAAGCAAACACAGAGCTTTCATTTCTAAACCATTCGCCATGAAAATGAGTATGTATTTTTTGACAACCCTTGCATTTGGCAGCATTTTTGTTAATATCAATGATTGCTACTGTATGAAATTTAATACCATGCTAACTCTGACTAACAGAAAATCTAAGAAATATAAGGTGACATGTAGTTTAAAATTAACATGTTTATCTAATTTATAGAATAATAATTAAACTCTACATCCATCTAATTGACTACACAATGACATCCAAAAAACATTACTTAAGTAAATAATGCACACTTATCAAATCAAATAATACTCTACTAAAATAGACTTTTACAAGCACTTTTGAATCTTTACTTTTTACATTTTCAATATTTAAATTAAATGTCAATATGCAAGTCCGTGAGGAAACTACCATATCAAATGCTCATGACGAGAAATAATTTACAATATAATGTAAATATATCTTAAATGTTATCTTCAGCACACCTTCTAGCAACATCTTCTATCATATACACTCTATTTACCCTTTTCCTTCTGGGTATTAAAATATTATAATACATTTCATCGTCAAACATGAGGAAATTCTTTCCATATTCAAAATCCATATTGCATTGTGAAATTTTATCTTTATATTCCATTGTTTCCAAAGAAAACGAGGGAGATGTCAGAATGATTGTCATGAACGATTGTTGCTTTAACACAAGCTCTGTGTAAGATTCCATACTAACAAGGAAAGATAATTTTATAGTATTCTAATGGTACGGTTTCTTAGAGACATAGTGCAATATATATTTAAAATATGTCAACCAATTTATGTGAGCTAATATAATATTCTTTTTGCACTTACAAATAAATACAGTAATTAATGGTAAATAAAGGTCGATAATAAGTAACCTAGAACCTCTGGCCTGTAAAATTTTTCTGTCATGGCAATTTCTGCTATGTTGTTGTGTTAAAAAAGCGCAAAGAAACAAACAAACACATACTTACTTTCCTATAAAAATGATAAAATAAAATAACTTCTTGTAAAAAATGTATTTATGAATAAAATATATAAAAATATACATAGTTAAGAGATATAATTTCAATTATTTACTACTGCAAATAAGTGAGGGTGTCCAAAAATTGTTATATTTTTCAGTTAAGATTAGTTTTCAAGTTCAATCTGTCCGGAAAACAAAATGTAGTTATATTGAATACATTTTAACTTATATTTGTTTACTTTTCTTGTCTTTATTTCACTAGAAATATAACTGTTACCCATTGTTCCATTCAAACTTAAATAAAACATACCTATTTTCAATGCATAGCATATTATTATCACCAATAGTGTGTGGACTTTCCCAACCGTCTATATTGACAAGACTAGCTGGACTGGGTTGCTCTGAAAATATAACAAAAAAACTTTTTTTTTATTTCATCCAATTATGAGATTTTTATGATTTCATACATTAAATCTAAATCGCTAATAAGCAAATTTAAAATATTCTTTTTTTAAATTGCATAAGAACAGTGGTAGCCCAGTTGTAACGGGCTAGTTTGGTATAACGAGTAATGCGGGTACAAATCCCGGGTCTCACCTTGCACCTCTGATATTTTCATGTGCGAATCATTTTCAACATGATTACCACTCGTCTTAAAGTGAAGGAAAACATCATGACAAAACCTGCATGTCTGAGTGAACCAAGCAAGTTTTCGGAAGACATGTGAAGTGCACTAACCTACACTTAGCCAGCGTGCTGGACTATGACCTGATCTCTCTCGTATTGGAAGGGAGGCCCGATTTTTTTCAACTTATGATTATATCATTTTAATAATAAAAATATAAAACATTACTTTATAAAACTTACTCGCAAGTAAAGCCAAACTATTTAAATTTAGATCTGGTTGTTTTTGGTATTCTTTAGCAACAAAAAGTGCAAGTTGGCTACAGCATCCCAGGTGAAGAGTTCCAGCTGGTCCAGGCCCAATACCTTTGCATGTTACTGTGTATTGTGGATATCGCATGACTATGTTACTACACCTGGAAACAACATTTAGAACTGCAAATAATATAAGTAAGCTATATTAATATATTTACATATCGAACTTCAAAATTATCATAACTATAGAAAAATGACTTTACCTGTGTGGTAACATTATGTTACTAATGGATAGTTTAGTTTTAAAACTTGAATAATTTTTAGAATTGGTTCAGTAGACCAACAAATAAAATTTTACCTCTTTACAATAGCATTAATTTTTATTATTTGTAAATAAAATTAAATCATTTTATCAAAAAAGGGCCTATTTTTACCAATCATTAAATTGTTCTCTACTCCATTCAAAGAAATGATCCAGTCTTCTGAGACCATTTTTCTCTAATGCTTTAAATAGCACATTGAAATCTCCATTAGGTGTAGTAATAACAGCTACCCTTGGCTTAATAAAACCAAATACTGTGTGAACAAATCTTTCTAAATCATGTGGAAGCATGTGTTCTATCATCTCAATGGCCACCACTGCATCAGTCCCTATTAAACGGTAGTCTGGGTCGGCTGCATTCCCTTGAAATAACTATAATATTGTCTTAGATTAGCAATATTATTATAATTTGTATATATTATTAAAAAAGGTTTGTATTAGTCTAAAAATATATTAAAACTCTAAGGGAATTATATATATATATATATATATATATATATATATATATATATATATTAAAATAATAATTGCCATTATACTCACAGTGACTTCTAATGGAGTTTCTCTCTTTGGAATATATTGATCAGATTCAAGTAGATTGGATGAACAACGGAGTGGTATAATTTCAAGATCAACACCGAGAATATGTTTAACTCCAGGTATATCTTTTAGGTACTTTATGAAACTCATGTCATTATAGCCAAAGTCTACTACCTAGTCATAGGAAATACAATAAGTTGAGAATATAATTTAATCAATCATATCTACTTATAAAATTTTCTAGTATATTTATATGCTCGGAATACCTTTTCCAATTTGCCACACCAACGTTCGTCCATAAGACAATCCGTAACCGCCGCATATCTTTGTGCATACACTGGTGGATAAAACACAACACCTCTTTCATCGTCATAGTCCGCAAAAACATGATCATCGGAGTCATCATCATTAAAGTCTTCGTCTTTGAATTGCAAAGTTAATCTTTTAAAATACGGTCTAATAAAACGATCGATTGCAGTGAAAAGTGACTCGCGAAAGAATATCAAAGTCTGCAACGCAATTATCATTGTTACGGATGGGACTGAACATTTAAATATTCAAATTATCTCCAAAGAAAAGCAGACGATAACAACATGATGTTCACATGTTTACCGGTGTTCTTTAATGTTCTATATTTTTGTTTTCTTTTTATCAGAGCAGTAACTGTCAACATTATTGGCTCAATAATGTCACTCTGTAATACAGAGTAAAAATATTGCATAAAAATTGTAGATTTCAACCAGATATAAAATGGCTTATGGCCCTCTTAAATATCTCATTAAAAATATATTTTTTAACAGAGCTTTTACCTACCTTACCTGATTGTGAACACGGTTATGAGATATCAAATAATAAGTTAGAAGAAAAATACCTTTTCTTAAATGATAAACGTGAGACTTAACACAATTTTCTACACACAACTTTAAAGTTAACAAACACGAAGAGAAATTTATTACAGTGAAACTTCTTTAGAATAGTTGTGATTTGAAACTCGATGAAACGAAAATACGACACGAGAAAGAGACAAACGCAAAAATATATAGAATTAAGCCAGCGAGAGAATGAGATAGAATACATTACACAAGCAGTGAAAAATAATAAAATTAATTACTGAATACTAAGTAATGTATATTTATGTCAAATAAAATGTAAAATAACTTTTTAAACTTGGTAAAAATGTTTAAAAAATAATAAACCTGATAATTATTATATCCTACTCCTGATACTCTATAATCATCTCAATCTTTCGTAGGTTACCTACTATTCTGAAGTTTCACTTCATGGACCAGGAACAACAATAATATTTCACCTCTACCATGTGTGAATCGCACATGCACACGCCTTTTAATTTTATTTTCAAGTCACAATTTTCCGTCGTGAGTTGTTCAAATTTTTAATTTATATTTTACTTAATTATCTTTTTAGTCAGGGTCAATTAATTATACGAGTATATATGTCTCTCAATTTGTAAATACTGTGCCAAACGCTGAAAATAGTTATAGGGAGTGAAAAAGATGATGATTATGCCATCTGCTGGGAAAAAAACACAAACAAAGTGATGATAAACAGTATTAGTTTTGCATTACTAGCATTTTAAGACCTCCAGGTAAATTTCTAAGAAATTAATTAAAATTCTAAGAAATCTATTATTAACTGATAGTGTGTCCGCGGTTGTGGAGGGATTAATAAATTATTTTTTGTTAATTAAAATAAGTGTTTGTGATGTCTTCATCAAAAGTATCTTGCTGTATTCGTGGCTGTTCTAATATGCCGTATAAAAATAAATACACCGTTGAAATTTTATCGTTTCCCCGAAAGTCAATCGAATACTGCGTGGATAATCTTCAAAGTTCAAACGTCGAAAATGGATAAACGCAGTATAAAACCACGTGTAAGTAAAGTCTCCTCATTATAATTTTTTTATTAATTTTAATTATTATTTTGAGTAAAATCAATATGATACTGCAGTTGGCAGGTATTAGACAATTTCTAAATTTTTTTTCCATAGGCAAGTAATAAAAGATTATTATCGAGAGAATATTTTTATAATATAAAACAAAAAGCTTATTATTTGTACTTCGACATTTTTAACCCCTCAACTGTCGCTGTCATTTTACAAAAATATGGCGCATCTGTCGGCTATTTTTCGAGGGCCTGCGCGAAATATGTACGCATCATTAAAATAACAATATTTATTAAAATTTTATATATAAGCTATATATAAAGCTTATATCGTTAGAATCGTTTTAAAATAAACTAAGAATACATATATAAATAAGATCAATTGTATTTAATATTATATAGTTAATTCTAAGTTGAAATTACTGTAAGTGATTTTTTATCAGTATATAGTATTAAAACAGGAATTATTATAAAATAAAACTATTATTTTAAAAACTTTTAATTTCATTTAATTATAGATACAATATTTTATATTAATTGATTAAAACAACACAACTCACTGTACATTTTTTTTACACCACAAGCTTAACAATAACATGTTTCAATTATGGCGACTTAGCGCCGGATAAAAAAGAGGTGTTTTTTATACTTGAATTCTAAGAGCATTGAAGATCAAGAGATTTAGGATAATCATTTATATTATAGTTTAGTCCACGTACGTTATACTGACAAAGTTTGAGTTCTTATAACTATTTAATTTACGAGAATTGAACAATAAACCAAACACTAGAAAATAAGTGCTAAAAAATGTCATCTCAAACTTTGGATCGCAGAGCAAATTCTGTTTAAATTTTCTTTAAAATATATTTACACCTTACAATTAAGTGATATTTTAAAATGAAAAATAGAATAAAAAGACATGTTGCCGTATTAGAATATTTCAGAAATCAATTCTGTAAACTAACAATTTTACTATAAGAATTACAAGGGACAGCTAAAAAAGTATGGATACGACCAATTCCATCACATCTGAACAGATTATGTTATGGAAATAAAATGATAATAAAACATCAATTAAAATTAAACAACTTCAAATATTAATTCGGACAGGAATTATTTTTTTTCTACTGTTTTTAACCTCCGACGCAAAAACTACGGGGAGTTATTTGTTTGACGTGCTGTGTGTTGTGTGTGTGTCTGTCTGTGGTATGGTAGCTCCCGAAGAGATCATCCGATTTTGTTTTTGTTTTTTCTCTGAAAGGTGAATAATTCGGAAGTGTTCTTAGTTATGTTTGATGAAAATCGGTCCAAGATGGCCGCCGCCACAAAATAGCGGATTACATATTTTTTCACAACTCCCTCAATATGGGTATCAAATGAATTAGGCTTGACTAGTATAATTTTCGAATCCAAGATGGTCGCCACCACAAAATGGTGAATTACATGTCGGGGTTACTTTTAAATTTTTCATTTATATTTTATAAGATTGAAGTATTGTGCCAGTTACTGTATTGAGTATTTGATGGACTCCATAGTTATAGTAGTAAAAAAAATATAGTAGAGTATAAAAACTTTGTAATTAGTACTCACAGATGTTTTAAATCTGAAGTACAAAATTTTGGATGCCTTTTGTTAGGTAAAGGACACTTTTTAATGAATATTGCTTGCAGGTAGAGGCTTTTATACATATTTATTTTAAATGAAAAAAAAAAGATGAACACCTATCCTAAAAGCAACAAATACTTATTATTACTAAGTAAAGATACATAAGTAACTATACTAACCTCCTCCCATATAATGTTCACCACGTCTTCGATGTTCAGTCACGTCGTCGAAACGAACAAAGGCGTGGTATAATATATAAATCAGATATTTTCGAAGTCAGTTCCAGCCGATGCAAAGTAAATCTAATATATTTCGATACATAAAATTCATATTTACGTATTAGATATTTATATCTTAAAATATTGTCGGCTGGCACCGACTTCGAAAATATCTGATTAGGTATCTATTCTAAATGAAAACCTCCGTTAAGCTATTTTTTACATTTTAGTGCCTGGAAGTCGGTTTTTTTTAATATAACGGTTTTACATAATAATAAAACCGATATTATGTGCCGAGAGGGAAAACATACAGCATTGTATATGAAGCAGTGTATACTTTGCCATTTATTTACGGTCTGTGGAATATATCAACTACTTTTCAACTACCCTATACTAAATTTTAAATTGACGGTAGTAGAAAATCCAGCTAGGACACGGCAAAACGTTGTCACTTTGAATATCATAGTCTTCACCAGGAAGGACTTCCTGCAATGCTGTATGTTTTCCCTCTCGGCACATAATATCGGTTTTATTATTATGTAAAACCGTTATATTGATGTGCCTCCGGAAAACATACAGCATTGTATATGAAGACGTGTTTGTTATCTGCTGGTGAAATATGTACATTGTAGGTATATAAACACAACGCTATGATGAATAGTAAAATGAGAATAATAAAAGTTTAATATGAAAGTAAATTATATATTATATATAATTATAATATTTATTTATTTATTGTTTGACAATATTAACTTGTATATAATTGTTACACCTTTTTTATTGCAAATCTCTTAATTATTTATTATTAACTAATTTAAATCATAAATTTATAATGACGTGAATGTATTGAAAAAGGAATTATGGTCATTTTTAGATACTTTAATTACTTTACAGTAATGATTAAAAAATGTAGTGGAAGATTTCCAGTTACTCCGTGCTAATATATCATCTAAGGGTTGATTATCTAACCACCCCAGTGAAGCTACAGCTGACCTACAACTCCCTGGGGAAGCATCAATGCCACTGTCTTTAAGAACTGTGCGCACCCAGTTGCCTATTACAGTACGGGAAGCAAATTTTACTTTATTACTAATTGTAATGAAGAGGTTGTCCAAGTCTTTAACATCCAACCTTCTATGTTTGGTTTTCTCTATTAAACATCTAACTAAACTAACTGGGCAGATGTTCTTATCAGGATGTTTAGACAGCTTCCAAGCAGATTGGCGGCAGTCATGTCTGTCAGTCTTTGAACCAAATGCCGGTATTAAATAGATGTTTTGTCCATTATCAAGATAGTTGTCTTTGGAAATTCGCAACAAGGTAAGATCGTGGACTCTACGTCCAGAAGCTAGCAATAACACTGTTGCTGTTCTACGCGATATTTCAAAGAGCGTATCTTTAGGTGAATTAGCTGAAAGCCATTCCAGAACTACATTTGGGTCCCAACTAACAAATGACCTAACTGATTTTGGTTTAGCTACCCCAATTGCCTTAAGGGCATGTTTTATAATGAAGTTTGTAAATGTTTGTTGTTCTACATAAGGCCCACAGAAAGTTAATACAGCCGACTTGTGTACCAAAATAGTGCTATAAGATAAGTTTTCGTTAAGGAAAAGATAGATTAAGAATTTAGCAATGTCAGCAGGATTAGGTGATTTGGGATTTACTTGAGTACTGTTACACCACTTCAACCATCTTTTAATGGCAGGTAGATATGTTGCTAGAGTAGACTTTCGCCAGCTATTTCTTAGCAGCTCCTTCTCTTGTGTAGACCACTCTTTTATTTGGGAACCCCACCCCCAATTTTCCAAACTTTCAAGGTTAATAGATCTACTTGTGGAGGTGGCTGTGACGTTGTCATGTCGATCATTGTTTTCGATAGATTCGGAATTTCGTGTGGGTGATCCAATGCTCTGGACTTTAGATCTTGAAGCCAGAAGACTTGAGGCCACTCCGGTGCCACTATTAAATAAGTCCCTGTCGCGTTGTTTAGGTGTGCCAAGACTCTGGGTAATAGGCTCGGTGGAGGGAATACCCATGCTAGTTGGTATTGCCAAGGTCTGCTGAAGGCGTCTATATAACTTGCTGATCGATCTCTGCAATCTATTGATACGTAGTTTTTTACTACAGCACTTCGTTGTGAAGCAAAGAGATCTATTTCCGGTCGACCCCATTTCCGGAAGACTTCTCCAGTTGCTTGTGGTAAGAGATGCCATTCCGCAACCTCTTTCCCTCGTGACAATCTGTCTGCAATTGTGTTGTACCTCCCTGGTAGATAATGTGCCGAAAGAGTTATCTTGAACTTGTCTGTTAGGGTCAGTAGTTTGTAAGTCAAACTTAGTAGTGTCAACGATTTCGTTCCGCCCTCTTTTCGAATATACGCAATTAAAGTTCGATTGTCCGATTGGATGAGTACATGGGATTTGCTTAACGCTGCAGCGTTTGTTCTGATCGCTGCCATTACTGCATAAAGCTCTTTTTTGTTGCTGTGCCATTTTTGTTGCTGACGAGACCACGTCCCCAACATTAGATGCCCATTTAGATGAGCACCCCAACCCAGATCCGAAGCGTCCGTCGCTAGGAAATGAGTAACCGGCTTTTTGTGTATTAGCGAAGAGTGACGTGTGGCGCCGAGCCACCACCTCATCTCTTGATATACCGTTTCGGGAATTAGTTGTCTCTGTCGTGGTTGCCTCTTGTTGAAATGCCGAAGAAAGATTTGTGCTTTCCGACAATGTAACCTGCCTCGGGGTATGACAAAGCTGGCGAAATTTAGCTGTCCCAGTAGGCTCTGTAGTTCGCGAAGCGTGATATGGCCTCTTAGTAACGAACGATCTATGTTTGCTTTGAGATTCTGTATCCTCTTTTCTGGTAATGACATTCTGTTCCTGGCGGTTTGCCAGCGGATACCAAGATATTCTAGGTCTTGAGTCGGAGTCAAGATCGATTTTTGGTAATTGAGGCTCCAGCCCAGATATTCCAAGTGCCTCACGGCCGCCGAGGCCTGAAGACATAACTTGGATTGGTCTTGGTTGACCAGAAGGTAGTCGTCTAGGTAGACTAGTACACGACATCCCTTGGCACGCAGGGTCTCCGCGACCCAGCATGTTATGGACGAAAAGAGATGTGGCGCTGATGCCAGGCCAAAAGGTAGACAGGTCATCTCGTACAGCTGACCTAGGTAACTGATTCGAAGGAATGGGCAGTGAGATTTTGCTGCAGCTACATGAAAGTATGCCTGAGAAATGTCTAATTTTATCATCCAGTCTCCCGGTTGGAGAAAATCTGGCACTGAACTGTGAGAAATAAGGCGAAAATGCTTTATCTTTACGAATTTGTTTAATTCTCGTAGATCGAAAATAGGTCGCATCGATCCGTCGCTTTTCTTCCGCAGAAATAGCTTGGAGATAAAACTGGGCGTTTCTTTTGTAACAGGCTGCAGTATTTTTTGATCCAAGAGGTCTTGCATTATTTGAGTCATGGCCGGCGACGGTTTGGTTGCAAACTGACTCATAACAAGCCTTGTTGGCATTATTAGAGGAGGTTTCTTGTAAAACGGTATTCGAAAACCAGTTATTGCCGATATTATAAATTTGTTCGCGCCAAGTGCCTGCCAACGGTTTTTGAACGTCTTTAGACGACCGCCCCTGAATGGTATTAGATAGTCATATTTTCTTGTTTTTGCTTCGAAAGGACGGGTTTCCTTGTTGTTTGTAAGCATCAGTCTTTCCTTTGTACGTTTTTTAGTGTTTGATTTTTTGTAGGTATTTTGAAAATAATTTTTATCTTGTCCTTGTGGCCTAGATTTGGATGTTGATGGTATGGATTCATGGTATTTCCTTTTTACTTGGTCCCTATTTTTAGAGATTTGTGGGGGTGATAACCAATAATGAGGCCCGCCGAGGGATTGCACCAGCGACATCAATTGTGCCTTCTCGAATAGAAATTCCTCGCTGGGAGGTATGTTAACGAGAGCGGCTTGAATACTTTTATCAGAAATTTCGCTAAGTAATCTTTTACGCCTAGTTTCTATACACTCCGCTCGTTTCCCGCAGACGATTTGTAATGTTTGTTCAGATAATTTATAAGATGGCGACGAATTACCGAACATTTCGCTTATTTTATTAAAAAGGTTATTAGAGGTTAGTTCCGTAGGATTATTGTGAGACCAATTAACAATTTCTTGTAAACCTGATTGTAGCAATTGCCTTTGGTATAGTAAAGCATTGGTAATTGCAGCCATAATTTCCTCCGTTGAGGCCAGGAAATCTTTGCCCTTATTTAAACAACATATTTCGTCATTAATTTTTAAGTTACAAAAGCCTGGGAACGCAAGCATGTCTGCCAATGCTTTTTTATACCGAATGTGTTGCCACGTAGATGAATTAAAATGTTGCAATTTTATCAACTGGTTTAAACGTTGTTCATCGGCTGGTTTAAGAACTTTTTTCTCATCAAAATCAGTTTTACAAAAACCTAAATCTAATGATTTTGGTGTAATAGAGCAAGGATTGGTCAAGAAATCATCATTATTCTGTTCAGGTTGTTCAATCACGTCAGTGGTTTTCGCGGTCACATTTGTATTTGATGATGACGCACATTGCTGATGCATAATTAAATTTGTAAGGAAACTGACCTGTTCGTATAACGCGTCGATCCGGAGATCGACCGTTACCTGAGCATCTCGTTTTGATTTCTTGCGCGGAGGTTCCTCTTCTTCAGGTTCGCTGCTTGACGAACTGCTGGAACCGGAAGAGTCCTCTCTCTCTTGCCTTTCCCTCTCGATCGTCGGTGAATTAGAAACGATAGGTCGGTTTGCCTCGATGGCTTCATCGACCTCGCTAGGCGCGCGATTCATTACGATACACTTCCGGTATAAGAACCCGCACAAACACAAAAATACAGATAGATATTGATGTAATATTAGTTATGCTAACACTTAGTAAAATTATTTCTCAAAATATTTAACGGATTATTCTAATATTTTTGGATTTCGACCGCACGCGGCGAAAGTACACAACGCTATGATATTCAAAGTGACAACGTTTTGCCGTGTCCTAGCTGGATTTTCTACTACCGTCAATTTAAAATTTAGTATAGGGTAGTTGAAAAGTAGTTGATATATTCCACAGACCGTAAATAAATGGCAAAGTATACACTGCTTCATATACAATGCTGTATGTTTTCCGGAGGCACATCAATAAACAGTTATTTATACTACACCCTTGTTCGCTTTCGCTCTATATAATGTACCCCACATTGCCTACAATTGGTCTTTCTTGTTTACCCTCCGATCATAATATTGTAATCTAATAAGGCATGTTTTAAGCAATTTTGGTGCAGCTTCAATAAACATAAAATGCAACATGATACTAGTTTAAGAGATGCAAATAAACTTATTTTTTACCCGACTGCGCGACGCAAAGGAGGGTAATGTGTTTATCAGTCTATGTATGTATGTATGTACATATGTATGTATGACACTCTAGAGACCAAACGCGTGGGCCGATTTCTATGATTCATATGTCGTTAGTTTCGTATTTACGCGAGTGTCATAAGCTATATATAGCCTATAATACTCGTGTTATAGTTAAAAATTAAAAATAGTTAAAAAGTAAAATGGCGGATATCAGGCGCCAATTGGTCTGTAAAAAAATTTTCCAAATCAATCGAATGGGCTCTTAAAATAAAGATTTTTGGTGATCACAAAAACAATTAAGAGAACACAACTTACATGTTTAAAGGTAATTTGGGATAAGAAATTGCTAAATATTAAGTCTTTACCTATGAAATTGTCGTTTAATATACAGAAAGTTAAAGTATTGTATTTTTATAAATATTTTTCATTTCTATTAATCAAAATATGCACCCATGCTATTGATGCAATTTGATGCAAATGGACCAATATTGTTTTGATGCTAACGTTGAAAGCTGCTGCTATCTCAGCCACAGATTGAGTATCGTCAGCTTCCACTATCGCCTTTAATGCGTCGTTACTGATTTTAGTTTTCGGGCGACCACGGGGTTAATTTTTTAAGATCAAAATTTCGATGTTGGAAGTGTTCAGACCAATAACGAGTTGTGCGTTCGTTTGTAGTGTTCACTCGGCACTCCGTACGCGTCATTAATGTTGCGAGCCGTTTGTGCGGGATTGCTACCGCGATCGAACTCGTATTTCATAATTACTCGTATTTTTATTGTGTTTATATTGATGAAAAACAAACAAATGTAGTGAAAAGAAAACACTAATTAATAAACAAACGACTGAATTCAAAAATAGAACTCCATACTTTTAAAATAAAATTCATTTGAATTTAGAATTTATTGCCGGCCAATCATAAATTACGTTTCCAATGGCCAGTAAGTATTGTAGAACGGCAATTTCAAAAGACCTATTATAACTTCAAATTTCTAATAAAATTAAAAAGCTGTAAATAAAAAAATACATTTCATCCTTGTCGCGAGATGTACATGTGTATGTCACCAACTGCATAATACTTCATTCCTTCGTCAACTTGTTTTTATCTTTTTAGTTAGCTGTTATGCAGTTAGGTTTTTTTATTTTTATAATGTTTTAAAGTAATGTGTAAGTTGAACTTATATCTGTAAAATAAAAATCGTACTGTTTTAAAAAATTCAATTTTTTTTTAGAAAAACAGTTAAAATATTTATAAAATATTAAATTTCAAATAATCCTAAAAAACATCAATGAAAATATTCTAATGAATATTAAAAAAGCCTTCCCCATACTATCCAACAGCCGTCAAAAATGGCGGCTCGAATTTGGGTTACGTGTTATTATATTATTAATTACTTAAAATCTAATAGAAAATTTACAAATTCAATTATACGTAGTTATTTAGTTATAAATTTAAATCATGTTAATAAAAATATTATGCTATCACTAGTGTATTTTTTATTCAGAAAAAGTGAAAATATAAGGACTAAGCGCGCGTGAATGCTTACGATGTTTGACAAATATAACAATTTCTGTATAAAATCTCTATTCAATACACATCCTATGAAATAAAAACTGTTAATTACTTACCCTTCCATCATATTCCAATCCTTATACTAATAATTTTACACTATTTTGTTAATTTTTTACTTACAAGTATTGAGTTCAAAGATCGCCAAAATTTAAATAAATTGTCTGCACAAATTACAATAATTTATGTTATTGGAGTTATTACTTTTTTGAAATGTAGTATGATATTATTGCTTGTATTTTTCTTTACACGTTACAAAAGTTAGATAAAAATAAATATAGTTTAAATGCGAGAAATCACACATTAAATGACATCGGGACCAATCGACCTTTAAAAGGTCGCTTGACAGACAGGGGTGTTTTTGACATCGACCTTTAAAAGGTCGATCGACAGACGAGGTATTAAACATCTTTATCTATTTATTTTTTATTCTGTCAAAGTTTAAAATACTTTTCCAAAAGAATTTTAAACTTTGACTTTGACTTTTTTAAATTTTCCAGATTTCTACTATTTTCAATATCATACAGTAAATTTATAAAAATAATTTTTAATACTTATATTAATTGTCAAACTGTAAACATTAGAAACAATGGTTTGAGCGACAATTGTGCAGGTTATGACTGATAGCTTATTTTAATCTTCTGTTTCAATTACATTTAAAACATGTTTTGGCCTTTTTTATCGTTTTAACCTCTAATTCGATCATTTTTTATGGGTAAAAAACCAAATTTTATTATTTTTTGCATTATTTAGGCATAACTAATATCATTTTTTACACTGCTTACATTACTATGTTTTTCTTATTTAACACTAGGGCGCTCCACTTTCGACAGAAGTGCTGCCCTCTATAGTGCGTGCACTCCCTTGGGATATTTTGTTACCAATATTTTTATTATATTTTAAGGGGTATTTTCGCTTTGACGGTTTAAATTAATTTTGAACAGAAATAGGTAATAAGATGAAATGAAATTTATTTATTACGTCAGTAAAATATATACCTATTGTAAAAGTAAATATTTTATTTATATGACATTTATACATGCATACCTACTCTGCCCTCCCGAACCTAAAGTGCAGTAACAGCAAAAACACGAATTCGAGAAAAACGCGCCTAAAGTTTAGAATCCATAAAAATATATCAAAAAGAGACTTTTCGATAAAACCTTGAATGGAAAGTGAAAGAATATGTACCAAAATAAAATACTAAACATTGTTACGTTAGTTTTTTTATAAAAAACTATAATTATGGCAATTTTAATTTTTTAGCCCCTATTACTACACACACTTTATTTGTATAATGTTTTCAAAAACTGTTTTAAATGCAGTAAATCCTGTTATTACTGCATTTTAGACATTTCTTCCATGATTGTTACTAACTAAAGTGCAGTAATATTATGAAAATACTGCTATTTAATCTGTTTTTTTGAACAAAACACTGATATTCCACACTTATAGTAATATAAAATTACCTTTAATTTTGATAAAAATATGTAATTTCTTAAACAGTCCAGTTTGGACATGCATTTATGACTATGCTATTAAAACTATTCATCAAAACATTGTACATTATAATCTAATAGTGTAAATTGTTTTATATGACTAACAATATAACAATCTTTACAAGATGTTGATAATCTTAACTAGTTAATCCACCATAAAACTATATCACATGTATTTCTCATGCATGGATCAATAAAATTTACATAAAATCTTTCTTCTGAACATAACTAATTACTAAATGAATATTCTTGTCTTACAAAAATAATAGTCTGAAAAGATTATGGAAGAGAGAACCAAGAAGAATTAACTTATATGGGAAACAAGTTGAAAAAGTGTCCAGTAGTGAGCAGCAAATTATAGCTCAGAAACTCACCGTTACAGCACTAGCGTAGCAAGTAGATGTGATGTGAAGTTAGTAGTTTTTAACGGAGTGAAGTGTGCTGAATTATTATTACTTGAAAATAATATATAATTATAGTGCTGTTTGCCTATGCTAGAACTATTTTGAAAAGTGCGCCACAGCAAAGCGGAATTCTTTCTTTCCTTGTTTAATTCACCTTCTTACTTTTATGACGCTATGTTTTAAACTAGCGACTCACCCTCGCCTCACTCGGGTTCGTCCCTGGATACTTTTTTATTTGAGCGGAACTCTAATTCTTTTTTAAAAATAAAAGTAGCCTATATTACTCCCTATAACATCAGTTACCTTCCACTGAAAGTCCGTCAAAATCAGTCCAGCCGTTTCAGAGATTATTCGGAACAAACAGACAGACAAAAAATTTTAAAAATTAGTTTTTCTTATAAGTACCTTATATAATTTCATATGCATTTAGTGAAAAGGTTTATTTTGACATTACAAACAGACACTACAATTTTATTTATCTGTATAGATGTATAGATTCATATACTTGTTTTCTGTGGCGCCACCAATTTAATGCTTGTCAGCGGTCACTTTTTATACGAGAAATAGTTCTCCTTAGTTCTACCCTCCATATCTCTTTGGTACAGACACAGCATGGCATGTCAAGTCAGCCTTAAGCCACAGATCCTTGAGACAGACAGACAGAAGGACTGCCTCAAACCGCGATATTGCCTGTCCTGTGTTTTAATATTTTAATAATTTTACCTATTAAAACGCAGTATTAGGGAATAGTATTTGACTTTAAGTATTTTAGGTAGTATGACTTGGATGGAGCAAACTAACTAATATGCAGTAAAATTTATAAATATTGTAAACTAAATGGTCTTTTACAAGCAACTACAAAACATCCTACAAGTTAAACTGCAGTAAAGTTATTAAATACTGCATGTCTTTTAGTTATTCACAAGAAATTACAAAATCCCCCACAAGTTAATGTGCAGTATGGAATGTTAATACTGCATTTTAATAAGTTTTTTCTTGAATCTCCTAGAACAAACTACTATTTTAAGTGCCACAAAATATGATAAAACACTGCAGTTTAGTTAGGAAACAGAGAAAAATCTTGTGCAGTATTAATTGTACTGCGGTTTAGCTGGTAAACATGGAATATTTTAACAGATTTGTGATATTTTTTCTGTTACACCTTCCGAAAAAACATTAAAATAAAATACTTTTATTAGCGCTACAGAAAAAAGAATTAATTTGACTGATAGCTACTAAAATGGGGATTTTGAATATATAATTAACTCAAAACCGACCAAAATGTCTATTACTGCACTTTAGGCTCAGGTGGGCAGTACTAGTATTCGCCCAGTGGTTAGAATTCGACCATGATAATTACTAAGAGAGAAACATATATGAATAGAAATGTTTCCATTATTTTTTTTATCGATAACACTAAAGCTCGTTCATAGACTTAACAAAAAAAAAAAGAAAATCAAACAAAGGAGAAAAATGTACTGAACTGTTTTTTCTTTGCCTATTTATCGGTCGTTTGTTAATTAATGAAACATTGAAATAAGTGGGGACGTTTCTACCGTGCAACCACTGGCACATAGCATGTCATTAGCATCTTGCATTTTGCTACACGACCGTCATGCGCGTAACATGCAACGTGCATAATTAGGAATCTTGTTTTCGTCACTCTCAATAAGCCTAGTGGTAACTAGCTCGCTTGGGAAGCCGAGCGAAGCGGGTTCATATCCCGAGTCTTGCATCTCTGATATTTTTATGTGCGAATCATTTTCAACATAATTACCACTTGTCTAACGAGTTACGGTGAAGGGAAACTTCGTGAGGAAACCTACATGTGTGAGAGAACCTAGCAAGTTTTTGAAAGACATGACGTGAAGTCCGCCAACTCGCACTTAGCCCACGTAGTGGTCTATGGAGTGATCCCCCTCTTATTGAGGGGAGGGCCGCGACCAGCAGCTGCTGAATAAAAAAGGGCTGAATACATACGAATACAATACAATATTTTAATTACTTATTAAGTTATGTACAATACCTTATAGCGTGCAAGAAAATATACTGACAGAAGTCGGACGGTTAATTAAATTTATATATCAGTGACACGTTATCGATTTGCTAATGCGCGTTCCTTATTAGTTTATTGCAACAGAATAATCCTTGGAACAAACTTGATGTATCAGGAAACAAAATAGTAGCATACAGCATACTGTAACATATTTTTATACTGTGCCAGATTGTATGCAAAATTCACGTCAGTCGACACGTGAATAATGAGTCATTATTAATGACAAACCCACAAACATACAAATATCTTACTTATAATATTAGCACTTAGTACTACCTAGTATAGTTTGTTTTTTTGTAAAAATAAAATAATGATTTTAGTTTTAATAATAATTTGTCTAATATCTTACTTATTTAAATGTACATAATAATGTTTTAATAGCAATACTGAAAAGTGAATGCAAGCATTCCAGACGTATCCAAATAAAAAAAAACTTCATATATCCGCATTCATCTACTGGAAAAAGTATTGCTGACATTGACTGCATAAATAAATTTTTGTTAATCTCGCTGCGTTCATTTACACTTTATAGGTCATGTCTCATGTCTGCCCATTAACTCATCATATAATAGATACTTGTAATGCTTCCTTTGTTTCACTATTCATATGATGTTTTTTTTAATTGAGTCCTCTCAACCGTTAACATAAAACACTACAAAGGTACCTAAACATATGTGAACATAAAATACAAATTTATGTATCTACTACTATAAACACTACTTGTGTAGGTATTAATCATACAAGAATTGAACCTCGCATAACCGCACGCAATGTAACGGACAACCTTTACCGAAAATGAACAAGCATTTGAAGTCTCAACAGTTTATTATACACTCGTACTAATATCCTCAAAAAATTACACAAGTCACAAGTTATTTATGATTTCATCATAGGTAAATATTAATAATGAAATTTTGTTATATTTTAATGCACCTCAACAATTAGTGTTATATTTTTACTAATTTAAACTACATCCAACTTATTACATACTAGCGACTCACCCTCGTTTCGCTCGGGTTCGTCCCTAGGATGATTCCCCATACAAACTTTCATCCCCATTTTCACCCCCTTAAGGGATGATTTCAGGATAAAAAGTATCCTATGTCCTTCTTAGCGTCTCAAACTATCTTCTTACCTTTCATCTAAATCGGTTCAGTAGATCCAGAGATTACCCCCTACAACGTCACAAACTCACAATTCACTATTAAGTATAGATTGCAAACATTAAGTAACTTTATACAATTAATATTTTTCAGATCGTGCGGAACTTTTCTTAATTTATTTCCTTTGTTGTCCTAAGTCAGGCAGTGAAAGTGAGTATTGTAGGTTTGACAGCATTGTCTAAGATCTATCATTCAACTCTCCAAATAACCAGTTTTAATGCTAATCATATCATGATTTCTTCAAGTTACGCCCATGCATAATATTATATGAGTGCTTAATTAAAAGTTCTGTGTATTCTAATCAAGTTTTGAAATAAAGTAGATAGGTACCTATCACGCTACTTAAAAAATTGCAACTTCAAAATATATGTATTTAGATTTTCTTCTAATTCGAACTATCATTTGAAAAAAGATATTAGAAAAAAAATTAAGAAAAAAATAAAAAGAGATTAGAAAAAAGTTTGATACATAATTCAGATAATCACAAAGCTTATAACATTATGTGAGAAACCATAAATACATGGGATATTTATTATTATTATATGTTCGTATGTAATGTCTAACATTAAAAGATGGTTTCTTAAACAAATGGATGGGTACATGTACATTTTCACACTTTCTTAACGATTTCGCAAGAATTATATAAGGCGTTTTGCTCTTTATGATTTATACAATTTCCAAAGTTAAAAAATTTATGTAAAATCAATAGATTACAGATTTTTTGATTATTTTTATATATTCTTAGAATATATAAAAATAATGTTTTCTTTTGTTCCCAACACAAGTATCCTCGGATTACTTACTGGGAAGACTCGAACATAAAATTATAAAGATGATTAAGAAATAAAAACTATTTTTTTTTGTTTATCGTCCATGGAAAATATAACGAGTTAAAATTCTTGATTTAATTAGAATCGTAGGCACGAAAATATTGATTGTAACACTTATTATTTTAGGATTAGTAGTTTCAATAAATTTTTGCCTGAATTGTAAACTCGAACAAGATGTAATGTTTACATGTTTAGGTACATGATTCATAAATCTTTGTGTTTTGGTCCTAGACTATTCTGTAACCTAGATTCATTGCTTAGTCAACACTTCAGCTGCGAGTCCATGGAACAATGTCACGAGAACGAGTTTGGTTTCTGTACCTAGTCTGCCGTTATCTTGATAGCGGGAATAAGTTGGATAGTACAAATCTGGCTAACACATATAACCACATATGTAGGTATAATTAAGTACCTTTTATTATGTAAAAGAAATTTACCTCTATTTAACCCCCCCCCCCGTCACCCCTCACCACCACCACGACATGGTGAGGTAATATTTATTTTCATTTTATTTTACACATGTATACATGTACGTTTTGAGGTTATCTTTCCTTTATTGTAATATGTAAATTATAATCTAATACACTGGCGTGCAAAAAAATCGGGCCACCTAGAGAAAATGGACAAACTTAAGATATGATATTTTTTTATCAATTTTGTTATTATATATGGGTAGCTGTTATACCCTAGGTACTTAAATCAATAATTTCTGAATAATTGAAATAAAAATTATTGCTCGAAAATAGAGGAAAATCAAATTTAATGATTTTTCGCGAGTTTGGTATAAAAATGTAAGCCGCAAATTAATGGGAAATGTATTATCACAATCACACTATCTATTGGTTGACATTACAAAATTGGATAACCTAATGATTAAACAAAATGAAAAAGGGCGAATCCCAGCCATCCTCATTAATTGTTATCTCTCAGAAATGTAGTTAAAATTTTAACTAAGCCGAATCTATAAATATTTTTGTAGAAAAAATTTGGTATGGTTATCCGGGTCAACATATAGGATACTTTTTACCGCGGAAAAATCTCTCATTTTTGAGAAAAAATACAAAAACTGCAATATAAGAGTATACTAATATGTAAAACCTAAGTATTTGGTTTTTGGTCATCTGAACGCGGGCGGAGCTGCGGGCAATGCTAGTAATATATAAATACTTATAAGATATTTTTGCACTCTTAATTGGAATATAAATACTGGGTAGATTGAAGGAGTCATTGATAATGTGAAATATAGGAAGTACAAAGGTAGTTTATAAGATGAGCTTTCAATTAAAAAAAGAAGTACTCATATAATTTTATGCATCTCATAAAGTATAAAAAGGTCATTTACTGATGACATATAAATTTTATAGTCAATATAATTGCCTTACTAAAAAGGCAATCTCTCTCATATACAAGTACTCAAGCAAGTAAGTAATTAATCAATAGATGTAAAGAATATATTCTCTTGTAATACATTTTTTTTTAATTTGAAAATGCAGTTGTCTTTTTTGTCAGAGCAATAAAGCAATGAAAAAATTAAGAATAATCTTATATTATCATACAAGTGACATATTTTAGTCAACTAAATTCTGTAAACGTAAAATCTACTAAATATAATTAAATTGCTAAAAAACCATATACCACATAGCATGTATCTTATTCACCTTAGGTAGATATTTCCTGTATAAGATAAATGCGAAAGTTTGTTGGTTTGTCCTTCTTTCACGCAGCAAGGTATTGATGTGATTTTTGACATAAATTATAAACTGGAGAGTAATACTTCCTTTTTGGTTTGAGCGGGATAGGCACCTAAGAACGTTATTACGACGAAGATTTTATTATACAAAGTTATTTAACAACACGTGAATTTTAGGGTCTTCATGAAATGCATGTGAATTTAGTAATCGGTAAAGTATGTGGCCAGGGCCGAATTTAGAAATGTGAGGTAATTAAAGAGTCAAGACGTTAAAAATACTGCAACGATATTAAAAATGTTTCATTTTTTTAATTTGTAAAATGTTCATAATTATATTCAAGGAGACTATGAGAATTTTTATTGTGGCCCCCACGGGGTAGCAATCTGAGTTACCCAATCCCCCCCAACTCCGGCTCTGTGAGGCGGATCCAGGATCCTTAAAAAACTGATATGAAAAAAAAATGCTCGTAATAATTAGAACTAAGTACCTATATCAATCAATGTTGTGCCAATCTTAAATCTTTTGGTTTTAACTTAAGAGTAATATTATTAATATTATAATTTAACTATATCAAGAAAGATAGAAAAACAACTAGGTCGTCTATTATTGTTTGTAAATACATATATCTACAAAATAAGTTAACACTTCCAGGTAAATTTCTAAGAAATCTATTGTTAACTGCAACGCCGGCGTGTCCGCGGTCGTGGAGGGATAAATAATATATTTTAATAGACGGCTCTCTTTATTAACTTCACCTTTGATAACAGGATTAAGAAATATAGATTAAGATCTGATTAGCATTCTTCAGGTCATCATTTAGGTAGTACACTCAACTAAAAGATAATTCCTAATAGTACAGTCATTTGGTAGGTTTGCCTGGAAAGTTCTCCGGGAGTTTTAAAAATTGGTGATTTTATAGATTACGACGGGCTCTTTCCGAAATTCTACTTTCCAACCAATCTTTACCGTTCGCCCCGCTTTATTGGAAAAATGGTGTCTAAAGACAATTTTTTGAAAATATCACCTTTCCTACTCATTTAACGATAAAATTAGTTATATAATACATTGCAACTAGAGAAAATTTCCCATAATTTATGTAATCCGTATTTAATGTTATAAATGTGAAAGTTTGTGAGTATGTATGGATGGATGTTTGTTACTCTTTCACGCCAGAATGGCTAAACGGATCTGAATGAAATTTGGCACAAAGATAGATTACAGTCTGGGATAACACATAGATTATTTTTTATCCCGATTGCTATTTCAAAATAATATTTGTTCACAATATTGCAATACAATAATTATCTTTGTATTCTTAGTAGGACCCAACCAGACATTAGACTCAAGCGTTGACATCTACAAAGAATTGCGTGATGGTGTAATAAGCTTTATTCAGTAATATATTTTTAATGCAAAGTAGAAATTCACAAAGAGTCCGCCAAAATCTATAAAATCACCAATTTTGAACACTCACGGAAAACTTTCCAGGTAACATATTTTTGGAGCACCAAATGACTACTATAATATTATGATCTCTTAACGTATCAAAAGTATATGGACCAGTCTACTAATGAAAGTGAGTGAAAAAAGACATGTCTCTAAAACCAAACAATTAATAGATTTCATTTTACGTATTTTATACAAATAGCTTACCCTCGATTTGTTTACTTTTAAGTCTACCAAAATTACTGAATGTACCAAAATAAAAGTGAAAAGTGTTTTTATATAACAATTTTATTTACATACTAGTTACGTATTTCGTATGGTTACCTTCATCAGTAGACTATCGATCTATTGATATGATCGAGACTATAGATCACTTTTCAGTATATATATGAGATAATATGCCTAATTTCAACAGCTTATTTTAACTAAAATATAATTATAAATAACAACAAATACAAAATAATTTATATTATATTTATAATTACTTACGCCGCACTAAGGGTTTTTTTAGAGATCATTTTGGATTTTTTTCTATCGATTATATTACAAGTAATCGTCTTTATAAGACAAATCCTTAAATATCCTACATATTAATTACATAATTAAAGTTTTAGTAATAACAATAGAGCAAGGGATCAAACGAATGCAATTATTTCGTAATTGCCTCGGTGCGCCCTTAAGCATTGAATCCTGGCTATTGTCTTTAATATGACTCATTCCTTATCTTTTACTAGCATTGCCCGCGGCTCCGCCTGCGTTCAGATGACCAAAAACCAAATTAGTATACTCTTACAATGCAGTTTTGTATTTTTTCTCCGAAATGAGATACTATATGTTGACCCGGATAACCAGCTATCACCATACCAAATTTCATCAAAATCCCTCCAGTGGTTTTTCTTTGACGCAGTAACAGACAGACAGACGGACAAATATTCTAAAAACTATAGATTCGGCCTCTGTATCGATAATAATGTTTATTAAAATAAGATTTTCCAAAAAATATCGAATGTACAGATTCGGCTTAGTTACAATTTTATTATATGTATAGATAGATTGTCAACAATAATATGTAAAAAATATTTCTATAAAGTCCTTTAAAGAACACCACTAAAATAATATGAAAAATGATTATATGTTCGCGCTTATAAAATAACAAGTAAAAAGTAAACATAACAAAGTAAAAGCTTGAGGTCCTAAAAGTTTTTAAATTGTCCTATTTAGACCTAAATTTTTGTAGCTTTCAAAAATAATTCGGTGCCTACTCCTACTACAAGTATTCCTTATAAATAGAACATGAACGAATTAGTGGCTAATTCGTTCATGAAATGGAACAATAATTACTCTCATCAGATACATAATATATTGCGTAAAAAACATAAATATCAATGTTGCGAGAGCTTTCTTCAGTAATACTAATGAACAAACAATAGACCTTTGATTATCTTTGCTTCCTACGTACTACCTACCTATTAACAGTCTTGCTCATGTATAATATATTATATATATAACCATCTTCAAAGTGATAATGTTATGCGAATTTCTTTATCTTTGGTTCCGGCCGCGAACATCACAAAGGTCAGTATGTTTGGCAATCATTATATGAATACTCGTTGAACTTTAACAAATGCTTATATGAAACTAGCATTGCCCGCGGCTCCGCCCGCGTTCAGATGACCAAAAACCTAATTCTTAGGTTTTACATATTAGTATACTCTTACAATGCAGTTTTTGTGTTTTTGTATTTTTTCTCAGAAATGAGATATTTTCCTGCGGTAAAAAGTAGCCTATATGTTGACCCGGATAACCAGCTATCATCATACCAAATTCCATCAAAATCTGTCCAGTGGTTTTCTCGTGATGCGGTAACAGACAGACAGACAGACAGACAGACAAAAATTCTAAAAACTACAGATTCGGACTCTGTATCGATAATAATGTCTATTGCAATTAGATTTCCCAAAAAATATTTAATGTACAGATTTGACTTTGTTAGAATTTTATTATATGTATAGATTTCTACAACCTGTGAGTATTCGCAAGCTTGATGAGAAATTTTTGCAAGAAATCATTAAAGTGAGCTTTATCTGTACTTAATTTTGTTTCCTACCTCTTTCGCCATTTTCCAATGTATTTTGCTTGCAAAACTATGAATTATTTCAACATAATTACGTTTATTTAAAACTTTTTAAAGTTAAAAGCTTGAAGCTGTTCCTGACAATCACTTATATTCAATTTTTTGTTCATGACGTTTTATTTCGCATGTAAGAGTAACTCCACTCCTACTTTCGTAATATTTATTAACACTGGGTATTAGAGTAACATTATCAATCTATATCTATATGAAATAAAAAATATACATTGGGCACCAAACTCGAATGTTGAATTTCATGAACCTATATTTAAGAAACCTGTCAAAGTGAATGGTACGCGCTGATCAAACACTGGGTCAACGGGCTTCGATGGAAAAAATATTGTCAATTGAACAAACCGCTATTATTATTCACAACATATCGTGGACCGTCTGTGTTTTTAGAATGTTGTACAGTTAACCATATATACGACTATGTCTAAGTAGCTTAAGGGGCATATGAAAATGTTTCATACTAACGTTATTAATAATTGTGGCCTGCATACGGCAATATAATTCGTAGCGCGTACAGTTCTCGCTCTGTCTTACAGCGTGGCTGACGTAGTAATTGATTGAGAAACTCCCGAGTGCTTATCCAGGAATGCCGTATTAAACTAAAAACTTCATCGCATGATTAGATTACTTTTCAACCGCGGAAATTAGTATTGTTCACTAATAGTATAATTTGTAAAATCACGCCTAAGTCTTCGTACCGGTTTAAGGCGCATACGCAGGTCAGGTGAAGAAAAAGCGCGCGCGACGCTTGCATTCGTCAGTCGCACCAGGGTCGCCAAAGGGGTCGGACCGCAATCTAGTCATTGTATTTTTAAATATATTTTTAATATCTTAATCAAAAGGTCATCATGAAAGTGTTCATCGTGTTGGCAGCAGCTGCCGCCCTTGCGAGTAAGTTAAATACAAATACTGAAAACATAAAAAAAATGTTTCTATTATTGTTAATATTTTTTATTAAATATTTTAAAGTTACTGCGTTATTGCAATATTTAATCAATACCAGTGTTTTGTTCATATTCATCCATTTTTTATTTCTTTTCGAATAGTCTAACCTACATTTAAAAAAATGAAACTACTATTCTTTATTTTTATTTTACTTACTACTTAAGTGTCTACCTCTTATATTTACTAAGTCTCTTATTACTTTAAATTGTAATTTACTCACTTAGTTAATTATACTTTTTAAATTTATTATTTTTATACTGTATACGTCATTATAGCTTTGCATTATATAATCTTGAACTACTAATTAAAATAAATATACCTAATTATAATTTCAACTAAGTATCTAATAATTGAATATTAAAAGCTGTTTTTTTAGAATAATTTACTTAATTTTAATGCTATACGCATAGTGATCCAGTTTCCAATCCCATGCGATTGTTATATCCGGTAGAATATTCTTCATGCATAATAAGTAAATGTGAGGTACTTTGCTATTTACTCATGAGGGTATTAACGAAAGTTGCTTTTAAAATTTTAATCATCACTAAATCTATACATATAATAAAATTCTAACTAAGTCGAATCTGTACATAAAATATTTTTTGGAAAATTTTATTAGAACGGTCATTATTATCGATACAAAGACCGAATCTATAGTTTTTAAATTTTTTGTCTTTCTGTCTGTCTGTCTGTGATCGTATTACGAGAAAATCACTGGACAGATTTTGATGAAACTTGGCAAAACATGACAAAAGCTGGTTATCCGAATCCACCTATAGGATACTTTTCAGAGCGGGAAAAAATCTTATCTACGAGATATCTATACTAAAGGGTAAAACGTACCTAGGGACGAACCCAAGCTGAGCGAGGATCAGTCGATAGTCAATTTTATATGTGGATAAATTATATTTGTCAGTTTTCGGAAAAGATTAATCAGTTCGAAAATTCTTTTCATTTACTGTTAATCAGTAAACTGTTTGTTTTACGTAAATATATTATTAAAATATGATTAAAATTAACTAAAACTGAATATGAATTTAAATACCTTAAATATTTTTTTATACCATTATTTAATTAAAGGAAATGAATGATTAACAAGAATCACTTCTTTTAGCAACTTTATGGCTTTACTCTTGAGTGATTTCACGGAAATCGACATTGACATTCGCTCAAGTACCTGGTTTTTATTAGAAACATGATAACATAAAATTTCATTGAAGATAAGAATTAAATTGAAAATATCTACGAGTTGCGTTAGTTGCGTGTTGACACAGCTATATTAAATTTACGCAAATGTTAGATAGGCTTTTGCAATGACCACTTTACATAAGTAGCCGGAAATTGTAGCTTTTATATGCTGCGGATAAACTAGATAGAATTTTAATACCATATTGTTGTCTTTTATATTTTTTAAATGGTTCATATTAAATGATTAATAAATATGGATATACCTATTATAGATTACAACAGAGTTTACACTCTTTGATGATGGTGGATGAAGGTTGATACTGATATGTATATAGTATAATATTTCTTTCAAAAATTAAAAATATTTCTTTTTTAATTTCATATATGGCCTTGTTTTAATTTTATTATTCGAATTAGTATTGAAAAGGTAATAATAATTTTATATTCACGAAAATATTTTAAAATTGGAGCAATTAGTGTTTTTGTTTGGTTACGTAACAATATTATGCGCTTTAAATTGGTGAATGTCCCGTTATTGACCGTTAAACTGCAGTAAAACGGTGTGTTAATTATACTACAACTAGACTAAAATAGTATCTTTTTATAAACTTTATATTCACATAGTATTATCTAAGATTATAAATAAATCATTATTTACTTAGAAAACGTGTTTAACATTTTAAGCATGCTGACAAATGTGCTTAATTAAATAAATCAATGTTGGCATTTAGTTTCTTACGTCGGTCACTAAACAGTAAAACGTGTCTTCATCGAACTTGTTTTAATCAACTAAAATAGAGAACTCATCTATAAATGAATAGCGAAGTTGTCGAATATTAATGTGAAAAAGTCAAGCTTAAATTCTTAAGGTCATATATGAATAACTGAAAATTTTCCACAACTTCAAGGAAAACTTGAAACATTTCACAATTTTTGTCCTTCGCCGGTCTGTTTCAAGGTATTGCTTAATTTGCAATCACATACACTTGATATAAAGTTGATAGTTCACTAGCAACGCGGGTCACAGAGCGACCCCTGATGCATCCGAGCGATGCACCATGTCGCAACGCTTCGCTTTCACTTCTCGATGCGTTGCGTCACCTTGCCAAGTTGCGATAGCTTGCGCGGGCGCTTAACACCCAGCATATTTATCCCACGTGTTGATTGAGGATAAATAATTAAATATTTTTTTACTAATAATAAGATAGTATATAGTAAAATATGTAAGTTTATAGTAAAATGTAAAATGTTCCATATTACAAAGTCTTTTTAAATAATTTCGAATTAGAGTAGGTATATTTATTTTTTAAAGGTTACTAAGTACTGAGTAAAGACGAGTTTGACCTATGATAGTAAAATTTATATAAACAACTACTACCGCATATTCTTGAGTTATTAAAATATTAATGAAGCCTCAATTATCGTTTTAAGATTCAAATCCGGTAAAATACAACCGGCAAAGCCATTAAAAACAAGTAAAATGTCACCTCATATATATTTACATAAAATCTTAATTATTTAGTAAATCAAGTTTTCGCTTACGCAACCTTGACCGGCCGCTATTTAGATTGCATATATTAACACTAGATCTTCTATCTTTTATAAGCTTCTCTCATATATTAAGATGATTACTAATATCCCTATCATAACAAACTAGATAAAAGGTTAAATTATCAATCGCATAAATCGCGGTTCAAATACATATACAGTATACGATTAATGATCCAACGATACAAAATATTCATTGCAATTAAGTTTAGACTAACGAATTTCATAGTTTGCTAAATCATTTACGAAACATATTAGGTTGGTATTCGATACTTTTTTATTCGCGTGACGTTACAACTTACAGGCATGCAATTCATTGCAACAGGGGTATATAAGTCTAAAATAACCTTCGCACGTGTCCATCACTTATGTATTGCCAAAGCATGCATAAGAGTACCCCAATATTGATTGGTGACGTCAGCTGTTGATTATATAATATTGCGTTGTTATGTAACGAAAAAACTGACCCGTTTGGTCTTTAGAGTATCAGAACACGGTCGCTCTGATTCTTGACTTGATTGATACAGCTTTCACTATGTCGTATTCACTATTGTCAGATTGTATTGTAAATTAGTGATTTCTGTGCGCGTTTAATGAACATTTCTGTAATTAACATGTTACTGTTGTATGATAAATGCTTTACTTTCTATTTATTATATATTAATTAATGTAACAATTCTGCTCTTAGGGATAAGATATTTTTGATCTCCCTTGAGATGTACATAAAGTTAGATTTTTTTCAAATTCAAACCCGGTTAAAAACTGTTTTATACCACCATAAGGGTTTATATTATTTTTTTTACTTCATTGCAGGCGCTCAATTCAAATGCCCCAACAAAGACGGCCAATATGAAGATGAAAGGCAGTGTGACAAGTTCTACCAGTGTGTTGATGGCGTCGCCACCACCAAGTTGTGTCCCGATGGCCTTGTGTTCGACCCTACCATTAGGAAGATTAATAAGTGCGACCAACCCTTCAACGTAGACTGCGGTGAAAGAGTCGAGCTCCGTAAGTACTAAAAATCAATACAATTGTCATAGATAATTGCAACTGTTTATAAGCAAGGATTTAAAAGATCTACTAATATGTATATTTTTAGATCGTTTAGCCAATATTCTGTAAAAACAATAGTAGGTAAAAATAATAAAATCGATATTATTTAAAATAGATTATATATCCATATATATAAAACCAAGCCCGGTTAGTTACATCATTTGTAACTCAAGACAGCTGGACCGATGATTACGGTATTTGATTTTTTTTATTGGTTTCCACCCCGAATGGCAGAATAACTATTAAAACATCGGAAATATTTTGAAAGAAAAAAAATTTAAATAATTATATGGCCAACGTTGGCTGATAACTATTTATATCTATTTAAAACGTACACAGAGACGCACTCGAGGATAAGTCATTAGTTAGATCTATAGTATCATTAATTTATAATCTTACATATATGGAATGTAGAATTTATATGTGAAACAATAATTAATGAAGGTCATTTAGCGCAACCATGCCAAAAATGAAAGTGTCCTGACCACCTTTGTCCACCTAGGTCATACCCTGTTGCTTTTTTAGGCCAATTAGATACGAGATCGATATATAATATTTATAAATAAAACTGCCACAATATAATTGCCACGCATGCTATGTATTATTCTATTTCACCATCTATAAGAATTTCTTTAGTTTTTTCACCAACGCAGGTTAATTCTATTTAAAGAGTAACAAGATTCTTTGGTAGTTTTATGAACATTTATTTGCATGGAATTTATTGTCAAGAACGCGTGACTAGAGTATGAAGTATGCAATTTATATATAACAATTTAATCAGTATAGTTTTATTTTCGTCTTGATGTTGTTCTCACTAAAATTGTATGTCTGTAGGCATTTTAATAGGACGTGAAAGGAATTTAATACCAGACAAATGAACTCGTTCGGACCAAGGCGATTTGCTTGAGAACGGAACCAAATAAAAATAGCGATCTTACATTATATCTCGTCTACAAGATACTTATTCGTAATTTCCTGATTCCTATTTTAATTGGCTGCCTAGAGTACGACCTCAACGTAACCGGTGCAATATCAAGGTTTACAACATACATGTACGTTATCCTCATTTTATAGTCGGAAAGATATGTCAATTCTGAGATGATGTAACTTTTTAAGATCTTGTTAATAATTCGATTTCAAAAGTTGTTTTTTCATATTTCTCCTTGGGGTATTTTATTTATTACTTTCGAATATATTATGTTTTTCATAAATTATATTTTGGCTGATATTAAAATTTAATGACTAGATTATGTTGCGGCAAAACAAACTGCCTCGGTGGTGTAGTGGCTAGCATGTAAGGCTGCAAATACGGAAGTCCTGGGTTCGAGTCCCGGGTCGGGCCAAATTTAGTTACTGAGTCTTTATTTTAAGGAAGTCACATTAACAGCGCAGAGTTGGAAGGTCGGCGATGTTTCACCCCCGTGCTGTTGGTCCTGCGCCTTAACTCTCACTGGTCGAATTTAGTAGACGTCCCACCGGAATAGAGAGTGCACTTGTGTTTTCACGCATACTTGTGCACTATAATATCTCCTGCGCAGATAGCTAATCTCAATGAGATTGACCGCCATGGCCGAAATTGGTCGGGAGGATATTGTTATTATGCTGCGGCAATAAGTGGCTCATGAAATGAAAACTTAGTTCATATATAAATCTTAGTCTTAATCATCATAATTTGACAATAGAACACAAATAGAATATATTATTACATTATATTGATATATTTTTTCTCTTATCAGAACCCCCAAAACCTAACAGCCAATGCCCCCGTCGTAACGGATTCTTCGCCCACCCTGACCCCTCTGTATGCAATGTTTTCATAAACTGCATCGAAGGTGAATCTATTGAAGTCAAATGTACCGCTGGTCTGCACTTCGATGAATACTCTGGCACTTGTGTGTGGCCTGACACCGCTGGAAGACAAGGATGCGCCGTTCAAGAAAGTAAGAACAATTTTAGATTCAATATCAACATTTATTTAATTATAATAATGACGAATGCAATTTTTATTACAATTTTTGTGTTGCAATGACTAATACGTTAAGTCATTATACTAGGAATGAATGTCTTACTTGACAAGATACGAGTCATTAAATTCCAAGAGAATTCATGTCGATTACCTCTCACTTTGTACAAAAGTGGTATATTTGTCGCCATTCTCCAACTTCCATTCACCGTAAACAACAATATCTGGATGTTTTTTTTATTTTATTTATGTATAACATACCATTACAGACATAAAATTATAGTAACTCTATGGTAATTTATCCACGTTTATTACAAATTTAAATCATGTTCATTGTAGTCATGTCATATTTCACAAATCTGATCGGTTATATTCTGTGACTGAGAATCTTTAGAATGTGGATGATCCTCCATTTACATGTTGTGTAACCTTTAAGTAAATACAACATAATTTATTAAGATATAGTATAAAACATTCATTGTAGATATTTATTGCTTCTTGGTTCAATTATTATTGTTAATTAAGCATGTATAAGTTTATATTTATAAAATAAATGGGCAAAATCAAATTACTCACAAACGGCGACTATTTCATAATATAGTCTAAACAGACTATTATATAATAACTGTTTAGATATTTTGTCACATACGAGATGATGATAATTATAAATAAATTAAAAAATTTAATCAACTGATTAAAATCTTAAATTAAATAAAATTTCATCTTCCAGAGAAGACCAAGGACGGTTTCGAATGCCCTAAAGAGCAATTAGTTGACGCCCAGGGCCAGGCTGTCGCTCACCCCAAATTCCCCCACCCCAATGACTGCCAACGTTTCTACGTTTGCTTAAACGGTGTTGAGCCTCGTGAACTTGGCTGCACAGTCGGCGAGGTGTACAATGAAGAAAGCCAGAAATGTGACGCACCCGAGAATGTTCGTGGATGGTAAGCACACATAATACTCCAATATAAAACTTCAGTAGTACGAGCTGCTTTAAAATCTTTATGTACTTAAAACTATATTTGTTCTAATTAAACTATTTAATTTATTTCTTCTAACATTAAAACTAATTTCAAATTATTTGTTTCAGCGAGGACTGGTACAAGGATGCTGAGGAAGCTGCGCCAGGCCCTAAAAGATCCTAAACTAGTGATAAATAATTTAGTTACATCTAAGACTCGATAAGTTAATATATAATAAGATAAACAATACTTATATTTTATTTATACCCTAATTGTATCGTATTCAGCCCTTTTTAACGTCTCACTGCTGGGCACGGGCGTCCCTTCAGTACGAGGAGGATCAGACCATAGTCCACCACACTGGCCAAGTGAGGGTCGGCGGACTTCACATGTCTTTTGAAAACTTGCTAGGTTCTCTCAGACATGCAGGTTTCCTCACGATGTTTTCCTTCACCGCATACCCTCACACCTACCCTTAAATAAAAAGTACTCATAAACATCATTGAAAAATATATCTAACATCGAATTCGTTAGCATGAAATAAGTACAATGAAACTAAACCTACCTATATATATAATTTGTAATTACATACGTATTTAATTTAAAAAATTAAAGGTATTTCTGAAGATTATATTTTTTGACTTATAATACACATGAAACATCGTTTTTAAGTGATTAATATTTACGGTAGAAATATTTATTGATTAATTATTATTGTTTGTAACCATTTTACTACTATGGCCTTTGGTGTCTTTAAACCTTGAGGACTTATTGTCTCTGTATTATAAAACGTTATAACATAGAAAAAACACCTAACAGCAATAATATTTAATATTAAAATTTTGCTTTAATGTACCTACTGTTTCAAGGTTTTTAGAGTTCCGCAAACAAAAATGTAATTCTTATAAATGCTTTATATCCGTCTGTCACAGCCATTTTACTCGAAGACTTGGTACTATTGTAAGCTAGCTTATCTTCAGCTCACCAAATTATTTGGTATCTTGGAGCTGATCTGATGGTGAGGCCAGAAAATGTTTAGCGGAACGTTTCAACGGCTCCTAGTAAATAGTTTGAATTTGGGCTTATTTGGTTAGAATTGAATTTTAGAGCCTAGAGTTAAACTAACTTGCAAAAAAGTCTGTTTCTCGAAAGCTGGTTGACCAATTTGCTACTTTAAAGCGTACTCTAAATATAAGGTAGGCCCCGAGGTGGTCCCATAATATTTTTTTTGAAACAGAATTTACCATTTTCGAGAAAATCTGAAAAAAAAACATGAATTTGTAAATACGTTCACAGATCTAATTAGTATTTTTTACCTACTTCTAATTGTCATATCGACTTGACACTTTGCAAGTTTTTGTATTTTTGATGATACCAAATTATTTAGTATCATCGAGCTGATCTGATGGTGAGGCCAGTATGTGGATAGTGGAACTCTTTAACGGCTGCAAGTAAATACTTTGAGTTTGAGCTTACTTGGTTTCATTTGACAAACCCAATATGTTAGAATTGGATTTAAGAGCCTGATTTTTAGTGTTACTAATAAAAGTGAGTTTTTTAGTATGTTAGTCTATACATATAATAAAATTGTAACTAAGCCAAATCTGTACATTGAATATTTTTTGGAAAATCTTATTGAAACAAACATTGTTATCGACACAGAGACCGAATCTATAGTTTTTAGAATTTTTATCTGTCTGTCTGTCTGTGTGACTGTTACTGCATCACAGAAAAACCACTGGAGGGATTTTGATGAAATTGGGTATGGTGATCATGGATATGGTGGGTCAACATATAGGATATTTTTTACCGGGGGGATATATCTCATTTCTGAGAAAAAATACAAAAACTGCATTGTAAGAGTATATCTACTAATATGTAAAACCTAAGGATTTAGTTTTTGCTTTTTGGTCATCTGAACGTGGGCAGATCCGCGGGCAATGCTAGTCTTCATATAAAATTTGGATTATATAAATGGCTTAATCGAATATGTTATTAAAAAAACTTTCTTTATACAAATTACCTACTTATAAGGTACGTCTAAGCTATAATAAAAATGAAAAAATAAAAACGTTAAAAAAAATGGCAACCGGCTTCCATGCACCAAAAAGTAAAAAATAACTGAACGGGGGAATAAAAACCGACTTCGAATAACTGAACAAGGTTTTCATTTACTATACATACCTAATCAGATAATTTCGAAGTCGGTGCCAGCCGATGCAAATTAAGCAAATCTATTTTGAATACGTATATATATATCACAAGTTGATATGTAATTTATTTATTTTATTTTATCATTTATTTCAGGCAATAATTACAAAAAGTAATAGTAGTAATATTTTAACATAAGTGAGTTAATACCTTGTCATATTTACTTACACTCGTAAGATATTCATATCTTAAAGCATTGTTGGCTGGCACCGACTTCGAAAATATCAGATTACGTATCTATAGTAAATTAAAACCCCAGTTCAGTTATTTTTTACTTTTAGTGTCTGGAAGTCAGTTTTTATTTTTTTTAAGTTTTTATAAATATCAAGTTACACTAATTTTATGCACATATTATATATAATCATATTATTATAATTTCCAATGATCACGCTACGCTCCTTCAAGACAATACCTAGTCGTAACTGCAATATCTAAATAGTTCCATCTCGACTACAAAAGTATAATTTAAATATTTTTTTGCAAGCCACATTTTATATGAAATTAACACTTTTTATTTTCATATATTTACATACTCGTAGTATAAAACAAAGTTGCTGCTGTGTCTGCCTGTTTTTCCACTTACTTCTTCTAAACCACGCAACGGATTTCGATACGGTTTGCATTAATAGAAAGAACGACAAACGAGGAAGGGTTGTGTATATAATTTGTAAACATTTTGTACAAAATGACTGAGCCTATACCGTGTTTCGTCAAAGAAACTGTTCCCGTACGATTACATACTAACGCTGGCTAAACCTTAGCCTAGACATATATCAAAACAATGTACTTACTAGAAAATTGTATGGAAAAGACCTACAGAAAAGTTTGGGTAGCATGTGTCTATCTCCTAAGGTACACCCACAATAATTATTTTTATCTATATATGTAGGTAAAACACATAGGGACGCACCCGCCCGAAACGAGGGTAAATCGATAAATTATACATAATAAATATTTAAAAACCAACCCTTATATAAAACTTTCACCTGAATTAGATAATTAAAATATAGCTAAGTGTATTATTTTAACATATACCGCCATCCGTTACAATTTAAAAATACATTAGTCACACAGCACACTATAAACGAGGCGTGGTAGCCTTATAACACCTATTATACGGTAATTTGTATGTATGTATGTCAAAGACAATACTTTCAAAACTCTCGCATAATGGCTTTTGTTTTTTGAAATGTATCTACATCTTAGTTGCATAGCTTTAACACTTTGTTACCTCTTGTAAGCATTTAGTCTAACTCAATTACTTTGATTTCATGGATAACATTAAATAGTACCCAATATTTACAAAAAATTAAAATATAACAGGCATGAATTATAACAATAGGGCAGTTAAAAAATAAACGTTTGCAAAAATCGAATCTTAGGCTTATGTGACTTATGTGTTGGTTAACCAAACAAATATGTTGTACTAAATACTTTAGTAAATTATTTAACCTGATGGTAATTTGAAAATCTAGATATCTCTATGGGTGATTTGTGATAAGCCGATTGATATTGGAATATTTTATTGATATGGTAGATAGAATGGATATTAGCCATTTAAATTGTAATGAATTACATAATACTTTCTTAGATTTACGCGAATGTTTGACATTTTTAAATAAAACTATCTTTTCGGATTATTTCGCGGATTTATTTTGATTTTTGGTTCCCAGGGAACCAAAAATCAAAATAAATCCGCGAAATAATCCGAAAAGATAGTTTTATTTAAAAATTGTAATGAATTTTAATAAGACTTATATTTCTCTCGTCCTGCCTTACCGTAAGCTGATGATGCTTCTTACGATTACTAGGCATATTTTGATTATCGATTTGAAAAAAAAATGCTGACATATAGTTACCCCAGTCATCAAATGTATTGGTGCTTCCCCAATAAAAAGCTTAGATAAGATTACAATAGAAATTTCGACAACATTATCAGTTATACATAAATTTCTATAATGTAAATACTTTTGGATTTTTTTGTGTCTGGATAGTATCAATAAACAAAATTGTCTCGGTAAATGGCACAGAGTTACCGTCTCACATGCAGATTCTCAGTCAGACTGTGTAGGTACACGGCGTATAGTGCGATAGTTAAACTTAAGTCATGATATCATCATAGGTAAATTATAAATGTCAAAATCACCATTTTCTTTTCATTCATTGGAATGCTAGGTTGATTTAAAAGTATTGACATTGCTGATTTAAAAAGAAACTACACATAGACGAAATATTTTTTTCAGTATTACGCTTAAATCAATAATCTTCTTGATTCTGATCCGTTTTCTTAATTCAATGCATTTGCTTATATTTGAACAATGATAAATGGAAATCATAAATATTTCTGTGTTCTCACTGAGCGTTATACGAAATCGTGTTTATAGCACACGCAAGGCCAGATCCTGCGTCTAGTTATACAAACTAAAGCTGTTTGTACATCACGACAACATTGATTGTTGTGTATATAATATGTAGTATGGTAGATAGAGCACTCGTAGATCAAATCAGTTAATCTCGTGTCACGGTGTTTGTGGTCGCACTCCTTCGAAACAGCTCGACCGATTTTAATGTTTTTTTTTTGTATATTTGGTAGGTATGAGAATAGGTCGTAAAGTATTTTTCACCCACCCCCATTTTTTATCATAATTTTAGTATTTTGTATGAACAATATCCAAATAATTTAATATTATATAAATACATAGAGACGAACCCGAACGAAGCGAGGGTGAATCGCTATATAACATAAAGTAAAAGACGTTATTTTTGTAAATTGAACGCAAGCGAAGCCGCGGGTTCTGCTAGTATTTATATGTACATATATTTTTTACATGAACAATAAACTGCTTTCTTCTTCTAGCTTTCATTTTTAGGCGAAACTAAGGACATACGAACAAACAAGAACCATAGCCATTACAAAACAATAAAAACTGTGAAAGAGGCTTAGTGTGCAAAATTCACTGATATGATTTTCTCGGATTTAGTAATAGGCTATTTATGTAACAATACGTTCGACCTTACTACAAATAGTACATTTTATTTTATAGCTTGCTTCTGCAACATAATTTTGTAAGAAAATGCTGTGTAATATAAGAAAAAAATTATTGTATACATAGATATATTACGCCAAGGTTAAGTAATATTGTATTTATTAATAAATAATATTTCAAAAAAAATATTTTTGAAGACGTTATTTTTCATATAACACTAGGGATTTACTATCATCGCACTCGGGTGCATTCCTAAGTGCCTGACAGACATCTATCTGTGTAAAATTTCATCCAAACTGTCCAGCCGTAACAGCGTGAAGAAGTAACAAATATACATACACACAACATTTTGAAGCTGTACAGATAAATAAAATTGAAGTGTCTGTTTGTAATGACTAAATAAAAGCTTGTTACATAATGCATATGAAATTATATACAGTACTTATAAGAAAAACGCATTTAAAATTTTTGTTTGTCTGTTGGTTCCGGCTAATCTCCAAAACGACTGGACTGATTTTGACAGGACTTTCACTGACAGTTAGCTGATGTTATAAGGAGTAACTTAGCTATATTGTTTTAGAAAAAGAATTACCTAATTTAATATTTTTTACCGGATCCCTATCCGGTAAAAAATATTAAAACGAAACGTACCCGAGTGAAGCGAGGGGAAGTCGCTAGTTTATAATAGCAGTCTATTTTAAATATCTCAAAATATATAATAAAAGAAAATGTATAGACCTACTTATTCTCTAGTGATTAATTTCATAAAACTTTCATATATCTTTGTGATTAACTTATCAATGCCCACACCCCATACCGCTAACCCAGTTTATATGCTTTAATATCGAGTCAACAAGTTCTCAAGGATACTTAATATACACTAAGCTTAACACTAGTTTTCGAATGGCATTCGATTACTCAACCCTAATTGTTGCTAACTTGCTTAATTTCATATCAGACGTTATTATCAATACATTGGTCATTGTACACATTCTTAAGCAAATAGATTTTTTTTTTAATTTTACGAACACTATTAACAACTTGATGTATTCGCATATAATGTCGAAGCACACTATATCACACTAGAAACTTTACTTTGATATTGTTTTGCTTTTGGAAGTTAATAGAGCTATCAAATTTTACACACCATTATAAAGTTCCTAAAAGATATTAAATGTCTTATAGAAATAAATGATAAATAAATATGAATGATAATAATGACAACTTTTTGTTAGAAAAAATCACTTTAAGAAGCCATTTTCTTAAAAGTTATATGTCACCTAAAGGCAGTGGTATCTCAGTGGTAACGCGCTTGGTTGGGAAACCGAGTGAAGCAGGTTTAAATCCCGGCTCTCGCACCTCTGATATTTTCACGTGCGAATCATTTCTAACATGATTAGTGATTACCACTTGCCTTACGGTGAAACAAAACATCGTGAGGAAACCTACATGTCTGAGAGAACCTAGCAAGTTCTCGAAAGACATGTGAAGTCCGCCAACCCGCACTTGGCCAGCGTGGTGGACTATGGCCTGATCCCCCTCGTATTGAAGGGATGCCCGTGCCCAGCAGTTAGTCGTTAAAAAGGGCTGTATACGATACATGTCACCTAAACAAAACAAAAGAATTCGCCCCATTTTTCTAGTAATAAAATTAAATGTAATATTATGCATCTCAAATAAAGTATATCCCGTAAAGAACCAAGGATTTTCACACGTTTAATTTCAGATTATATTTATTATTACTAAGCTTATTAGTTCGCAAGCTTTCATAAGTTTTATACTACACTATACTTATTGGCTAAAATGCCTTTTTGAAATAAGAGTACCTATATCTTTATGTTGTTGGACTTTGTATACATACATTTTTTATATAACACATTTTAATGCTGATGCAATAAAATCGATCGAAATGGCTAATTATAATGTTACAAAATTGCAACAACCTAACCTAATTTTTGATAACATGTAATTATTATTTTTTATTTTATCGCAAGGACCCACAATTACGGTAATTAAGCATTTTATATAAAGATTATATACGTTTATTATATACAGTATTTTTATTGCCCAATTTAATCTATGTCAATTACTTAAATATATGTATATACCTACTATTACGTGACCTTATAAGTGAATACTAAAATATATAATACTAGGTTTAGCTCGCAGCTTCACTCGCCTGGTAACTGGGGCGGAGATCAAAGGAGCATCCATCTTCAGGACGCAATCTGCATGATATGTCCTTGCCAAACTTTATCGAAATCTGTTCGATGTGTTGTAACAGACAGAGTTACTTTCACATTTATGATATTACTATGGAATCGGTAGAATTTTTTTTTAATGTTACTTATGCTTTCTAATTTTTTATGAACTTCCAAGAGACAGAGGTACCAACTATATATATATTATGTTCTATTTTTTTGTTTGCCTGTTGTTACGCGATATCTTTACTAAAGGATTTTTAATATATTTTTTCATATATTTCAAAAAACTTTCGAATTAGCGTTCTTAGTTTACCATTACTTACCAGTGGTTTTGATGTGTACCGTTTTAGAACAGTCTAAGCAGAGCAAGTAGAAATAGAGTAGTAGAATCCATCCCATAAGGATCTACGTAGGAATTATGTAATATTTTATAAAACATAAAATAATTCTTAATTTTTGGAGGATTTCTCTTATTGATAAATACACTATGACCATTTCGGAAAGTGACAGGCAATTTTTTATTTCAAAATAAAACTTTAAAAAAAAAAGAAAAAAACAGCTTCCAGGCACTAAAATGTAAAAAATATCTAAACGGGGGTTTTCATTTAGAATAAATACCTAATCAGATATTTTCGAAGTCAGTGCCAGCCGATGCAAAGCAAATCTAATCTATATATATTATATTTCTATACGTAAAATACATATTTACCTATTAGATATTCATATCTTAAAATATTGTCGGCTGGCACCGACTTCGAAAATATCTGATAGGGTATCGTTTTTTCTAAATTAAAACCCCCGTTTAGTTATTTTTTACATTTTAGTGCCTGGAAGTCGGTTTTTTTTAGGTTTTTTATTTGTCCATTTTTAGTGTAGACGTAATAAGCAGGTAATTTGTTAGAAGAAAGTGTTTTTAATAACATGTTCGATTAAGCAATTTATTTAAAAAAATAATTTATTTGTTAATTTTAAAAAAACTGCATGACCGATTTGATAAAAAATTTATGGGACTACCTGAGAAGTATAACCTTTGAAACAAAAAAATCCAAATCGGTTCAGGCGTCTTCGAGTAATCGGTGAACATACATAAAAAAAGATTCCGACGAATTGAGGACCTCCTCCTTTTTGGAAGTCGATTAACAATATAACATACTTACAATATGTACGGTCCGATCGTCATAAATAAGTATAGGATAGATCATTGACGATACTTTAAAATAAAAGAAATCAGTGTTTTAAATTGATTAAATCAGTATTTTAAAATATTTAAAAATGAGAGAAAGATTATCAGTTTTTAAAATGCTATTTATGTATATAATGTAATAATAATGAAAAATAAAGGCTTAAGTTGAAAATATAAATACTAATAAAAGTTTTTTTCAATAATGTACATAATATATAAAGTACCTGATTTAAACAAAAAGATGATTGTATGAAGGTTACTATAAAAGAAACGGAAAGGTTCTTCCTAGAAGGATAAAAAATAATTAAAAAATAATATTTAAACAAGAATAAGTATAGGGTATATTGAAAAATAATACGTGCGTTAATTCCACATATTTTTATAAAGGAAATGAATTTATTATTACATCTAGAATAATTATTAATATGACACATTCGAATTAAAAAGAATTCTTTACATCAATTAGAACACTATCAGGATACCCTTAACCCTGTAAGTTAGTATATATTATGTAAGTATGTATACATGGTTATAGGTTATTTAATTTTTATATTAAATTATACAATATTTTTAATAAACTTTAAAGACTTTTAAATAGTTTTTTTATTATTATTTTTTAATAATAATATATTTTATTTGATCATTATTTTTATATTATAATTAAATTATTTTATGTAAACAGTTCAGCGTTTTAAATTTATTAATACGTTGTTTCACCACAGTAATAATTTACATTCTTTTAAAATTCCATGTCCATAATATTTTTTTATAAAACTGTAGGTCTTAAAAAGTTAAATAGGGCGAAATCGAACCGCTTAATGCTTTATTGGAAACATCGAGTCCGGCTAAGGCGACTCACTTCGTGCTTTCATAGAAACAATAAATGAATGACCGTACATTCCAATTATTCTATCACTTATACGCTGCTCGTAATAAGAACTAGTTTTGTAAATCTAAATTTATAATATAGAGTGTAAAGTATCCCAGGAACGATTCATTACAAAGCGGGGCACGTGTCTTGAATCGTCTAAGGAAGTAACCTAATGAGTACGAGTATTTCTCGCAACCTTCAATGACTAATAAATGCATTGACATAGAATGCCTTTCAATTGTTTTAGGCAAATTGAATTTATATATAGTGGTATTTTTACTATTTTTATTTATTTCAATAATACACATTAAAGAATTTGGAATTATGATGAGTTTGCCTGATTGATAATATGTAAAACACTGATACCTTTCTTTATGTAGTTTTTGTTATAATTATTAAAATGAGACACAAAACAACTATTTATTTCACTATTTTATTACTGTAATGTAAAAAGGTTTATGATTTTAGTAAGAAAGAACTATTCTATTAGTTTATACCATCGATACTAATATTACAAAAAGGTGAAGTTTGTGACATTGTAAGTTTGTGACGTTGTAGGGGGTAATCTCTGGATCTACTGAACCGATTTAGATGAAACAAATTTCATCTAAATCGGTCGATATTTTGAGACCCTGGGAAGGACATAGAATTTGACACTTTTTATCCCGGAAATCATCCCCTAAGGGAGTGAAAATGGGAATGGATGAAAGTTTGTATGGGGAATCAAGCTAAGGACGAACCCGAGCAAAGCGAGGGTGAGTCGCTAGTATTTTATATAAGTACATGAATAAAATATCGCCATTAACGCCTCTTTCTTAGTAGAGGTTGAATAATATTTATTTAAGCTACTAAGACTATTAAAATATCGTAATATTTGCCAACTCCATGAGATTGACCTTCAGATGTTTAATTTGAGGGTACTACTATATATCCGCCATCTTACATTTTATAAATACATGCTTATGGGTTTTTTCCTATCTACCTCGACTTTCAATGGAATAACCTGCTAATACATTCGACAAACTCTAGCGCAACTTATTATAACTTAAAAATGACAAATTACTGATCACAATTATTTTCATTTCTATTGCACGTTCAAATATTAGATTATCCTGTATTAAATATTATTAGGAATAATAAAATAAATGTTAATAATTAATGAAAAACTATTAATATTTTAAATATACTTAAAAAACGAAACCTTATCTAAATACAAATATGTTCCAAATCGTTTGAGCAATTTCCAAAATACACTAAATAAATTTATATATTATATTTGAACTGTTCACTTAATATTATAAAAATAAATATGGCGGCCTATTGCGCGGTCAAATCTTTTTACGTGAAAATACGGTAAAAACGAATTTTCGCAGTTTTTTCGCCTCCGTAAACCACTATATTGCACATCGAAATAGTTAGAGCCGTTTTCGAGAACGTGATTACAAATATACAATTATTGCTCGTTTAATGGTATATGAAATACTTTAAGTATTCAATTCAAATATTCAACATAAAACTTCTAAAAAACATCAAAAAATATCAAGCTTTGCATCCATTAATGTAGATAGATGTATTTAGTTGATACCTTTAGTTGGTATCATAGCTTTTTATATAATAAATGAAACAAGAAAGTTACATGTACAAGTTCTAAACTGATCTAATACGGGACTTACTACTTATTATCATTTGTCACGATCAAAAAAAAGCTCAAACCAAAATTCGAGGAAAGCAGCCTCTTTCGCTGAACGTCGTGTAGTTGCTTGCGCCGGCGCCGGTTACAATGCTTACCTCGACGGCAATACAGACCGACCATCGAGAGGAACCGCACGTGCCTGGGTTCCTAAAAAAAATATCAGTTAGTTTCCAACATGAGAAGTCTAATCGTCGCCTTCGCTGTTTGTGCATTAGGTAAGTTATTTTTTTAATATAATAATATTGCCCTATTTCTAACGGTGACAAATTTAAAAGAAAGTCGCATTTAATTTTAATATTTAGGCAAAATATAAATATTTATTCAAATGAAAGTGTTAAACTTAACATAGTTACGAATACCCGTCATGATTTAAGATTTTGAGCAAACCGGTTCAGTGCTTTATAATAACTTGGAGAATATAACTTGCGTATAGCTTTTAAGCTGAACACAAGTAAAAGCTCTAGCGCAAATTGCTTCATTGCGGTCACAAATCACCAATTATATCTAGATATATAAAGTTAAGTTTATTTTATCGCTTAAATTTTAAATTATACCGAGAATTCCTTTCCTTAAGGGTTATGAAAGTAACTGTAATGTATCAAGGACGCGATGCAAATACCACAATATTGTGGTTACTTATTTACTTATTTCACACAAAATTAAACAAATTGTATTGAAACATCGTAAGAAGTGACGAAGTATAGATAAATTATTGCGAGTTTTATTGCAAATTCATTACTTTCTTCCTTTCAAATGTAGCTCGCATAATGAGGGTAATCAATCAATGTTAACCAAGTTATTCAAAACTAGTTTGAATAAAAGATATGTACTCGTATGTAGATATGTACCTTAAGGCACTCTAAGCGCATTTAGACCTGTGATGTAATGCTATTAGGCAAACATTTAGAGCAGATTCGGTAATTTTTGAGTGATTTTTAATACTACTTAGACTTTTTATATAAATTAATCAAAATTATTAGAAAGCTAGAAATTTCTTCCTGGTTCAAGCTGAATGAGACCACAGGCCTCGAAATAAGATCGCGTAAACACCTTTCTCCACCTACCCGGTTGTAAATACGCAAAACTTTATATAAGAACGATGGCTTCCAAATTTTATTTTAGAAACTTTAAAGGCTAGTAAATGGTACTAGCAATAAAGGACGACATAACACGTGTTAAAACTTCAATTTAAGCTATACCCTAATATTCTGGGAATCATACTTATATTATAAATGCGAAAGTTTTTATATGTGTGCTTGTTCGTTAATATATCACGCTAAAACAGCAAGGCGGATTTTGATGAAATTTGGTACACAGATAAACTATGACCTAGAGTATCCCTTAAGCTACTATTAGTAGTAAAATTAATCAAAAGGTGGCACTTCCCGTTAGTAATATCATGAATAAAATGGCACCTAGGTAGTAGGTTCGAGTGTAGCAAGGGTCGCTAGTACCTATTTATACCTACCTATATAAAAAATAAAACAATACCAAGTCCTCCTTTCACTCACGTGTCCTTAAATACTTAGTGTACTGTAATTTCTTAATACATGTTTTGCAAGGGCAATTTTACTATTGAACGCTGTCACGGCATATCGGATTTTCGAAACTTATAAGGCTGTAATAGTGTTAAATGGCCTGTGTGTAAGTAGCGTAAATTGGAGCAAATTCGGCAATCGTGATCGTGATTTTTTCTCATACAATAAGGTATTATATTTATAACGACATCCAATACATTGTAGTTACGGATAATTACCATACATTTGTTCTATTAATGATTAAGTCATTCTTATATGTACCATTGTGTATAACGAAGTTGATAAATTGTATCTTAGTGGCTCTACTATATATTACCATAATAATAAATTTTATTACCTAATAACGGTCCTATTACAAAAACTGTCTAGATGTATTATATTAATTATTTTTTAAGCGATTCTGCGTACTTAGATTAACGTAATCACTTAATGCTTTCCGTATCTTGTTAATAATTAATTCGAAATCATTAATTTGGTATATCCGTAGGCAATGTTTCAAAGGTTATTTTAAAAAGCATTAAATATCGTAGTAGCTTTATATGGCGTCGTCCTTGAGGAGAACCTTCAAACTTATTAAAAAATAATTATGAATATTGATTGATCATATAAGTCTTTGGAGTCTGTCAAAAATATATTAATTTGACGTTAATACTTAATCATGTTTTATTTAGTTTCAGCGCAAGACTTTGACTGTCCACAGAAGAGTGGTTTCTACCCAGACCCATACCAATGTGACCTTTATTATAAATGCAGCAGAGGTCAGTATCTTCTGTGAAAGGTCAACATGTCACTTAAATGTCACTTACCTTCATACACATGATTGCACACTAACACAGCCACGATGTCATTCCTTCCCATAATATTTAAATATGTGAAAGTTTGAGAGTCAATGCAAATTACATAATATATTTTCCTAAAATCGTATAATTTGTCACTGCTTATTTATTTTATTTATACATATAATAAAATTGTAACTAAGCCGAATCTGTACATTAAATATTTTATGGAAAATCTTATTTAAATAAACATTATTATCGATACCGAGGGCGAATCTATAGTTTTTTGAATTTTTGTCTATCTGTTAGTTACCACATCACGGAAAAACCACTGGGGGGATTTTGATGAAATTTGGTATGGTGATAGCCGATCCGGGTCAACATATAGAATACTTTTTACCGCGGGAAAATTTCTCATTTCTGAGAAAAATACAAAAACTGCAATGTAAGAGTACACTAATATGTAAAACCTAAAAATTTTGTTTTTGGTTATCTGAACGCGGGCGGAGCCGCGGGCTATGCTAGTTATATTATAAGAATCATTTCCACAAATACCTTATCAAAATTAATAACATAATCATGATAGAAATCTAGAAGTTTCGTAATTTTATATTTTTTTATTAATTATAATATTCAAATATAGTGACAATCATAGTCGATACGCCACATATATGAGCAATGCTACAATAATTATCCAAAACTAGTTTACTCTTACTTGACGAGGTTACGGTTAGGCGTATATCATAATATATACAATAATTTTAATTTATTATGTATATTGCTTAAAGACATTATACTATTTCCGTATTTTTTTAATTGACAGTTCTTGTAATGCAAAAATAATTGAATACGCTGAATGAAAATTAAATTATTATAGGGGTCGTCCACATTTTGCAATTTTATTCTAGGTTAGATCATAGATAGTATATTTCAGCAATGACTAAATTCTTGCATTTTAAATTGATTTCTTTTTAAAAGCATTGAATTTGGTAATGGTTCAATAATATAATAAATTCGTATCGCTTTTTATTTTTAAAGCGTTCATGTGTAAGGTTCTGTTGCGCATACTAATATCTTATTTCTCACATTTTAGACAAGTCATTATAATAAGAATATAGTGAAAGCTCAACATGTATAGCAATGGAATACAAATCAGACTTTTGTTACATTTAAATATATTTACGCTACTTGGAATTTACACGGGGTTTAAAATGTTATCATTTGTGGGAACACCAAATTTTTAGTTTCTCATGGGTTGTATTATATGCCTCAGCGGTATAGTGGCTAGCATAGATGGCTGTACATCCGGAGGTCCTGGGTTCGAGTCCTGGGCCAAATTTAGTTATTGAGTTTTTCTGTTTAGTAAGACTCAGTACCAGCCCGGAGTTGGAAAGTTGGCGGTGTTTTACCCCTAGCCTCGAGAGCACATTAAGCCTTTGGTCCTGCGCCTTAATTCTCACTGATCTTGTCGAGTAGTCGTCCCATAGGAGTATAAGAGTGACAGGAATAGAGAGTGCACTCGTGTCTGCGAGTATACTTGTTATTGCACTATAATATCTCCCGCGCAGATGGCTACTCTCAATGAGATTGGCCGCTGTGGTGAAAATCTTTATTTTTTATTATTATTATTATTGAATGAATGCCGAATTATTATTATTATTGAACGATAAGTAACGTAACGAATACAATTTGTCAATTCTCTTCTTCTCTCTATTTTCCCTGTATTTTGTTTCTTTTAGATAAAAAAATATTAACAAATATATTTTTAATGGTAAATTAAAAATATAGAATATTATTTGGTTTCTTAATTTATTAGATACTTATACTTTTTTATATATTCTTAAAAGTTATTTACTATTTTTTTATTTTTAAAGGCACTGCGGAAACAAAACTATGCCCAGATGGCTTAGTCTTTGCTGATGAGAACCCTAACAAAGAACTCTGCGACATCCCCTCCAACGTTGACTGTGGTGACAGAAAAGAATTACGTAAGTATATTACTTATAAATGAACTATTCTTTTTATATTTTTTATTACAGTAAAAGAAAAATAAGAACAAACTTTTTACAAATTATATTCTTTAAAATATAATTTTCATTTATTAACATTTTTTTAATTACAGAGGAACCCAAACCCTCTAAGGGTTGTCCACGACAGAATGGATATTTCAAGCATCCTGATCCTCAGGTAGAATTAAAATTATTATTTATACTTTACAATAAAGTAATATTCGAAAACATATGTAAATATAAAAATTGCTATCCATCCACAGGCATGTGACAAGTTCTACTACTGTTCTGATGGTATTCCTAATGAATTGCCTTGCCCTCCCGGTCTATACTTCGACGAAGAATCCTCCAACTGCGACTGGAAGGAAGTGGTGCATAGGAAATGTGATGCGATTACTAAGGGTGAATACATTTTTACATCCTTCTGTAAAAGTCCATAAGGATAAATTATTACTATTTACGTGGCATGGTGTATTTGCACTCAAAAATATTATTTATTTTAAGAAATTCGTAACAGCTTAGCGATAGCTTGTGTAATACATAGCTACATATTTTCAATTTGATAAATACTAGGTTTTCTTACGTTTCATAATACATTTCTTTAAAAATAAATAAAATACGAGAAATATAAAAAAAATATTGCTACCGTTATTTGAAATAAAAATAATAATTGCTACAACTAATTAATTTTTTGCAAAATTGTTTACAGACACTTTAGACGACGGTTTCTTTTGCCCTGATGGTGAAGTAATGGGACCTAATGGACGCCCTTTACCTCACCCGACCTTCCCTCATCCCGAAGATTGCCAGAAATTCTACATCTGCCGTAATAGCCTCCAGCCTCAGAAGGGCAGCTGTCCTTCAGGCAAAGTATACAATGAAGACACGTTTATGTGCGACGACCCAGAGAAAGTCCCCGGATGGTAATTAATTTCTTAATATATCAGTAGATGTTTAGACATTTTTAAATAAAAACATTTTGGGGTGACATTTAATTATCCGAAAATTGATAATAATATTATAATTAGGAAAACGGGTGTAAAGGATTACATCCTTATTGATGCTGAGAAACGTATTCTTAAAAAAAATATGTTACTTAAATACCTATTATATTGTCTTTTCATAATTATAACTTACTTGTTAAGTAAAATCGAATCCTTATTCTATACGTAGATTTACTAGAACTAGATTTGACTAGAACTATACTAAGATAGATACAATAAATAGGTACATTTTTTATTTTTTCAGTGAAAACTACTATGAAGGTCAATCCACAGAGAAAAGCAAGACACCGAAAAAAGCGTAATTAGTTTTTAAGAAATTACTATTAGTGTTAAAATTTAAATAAATAGTGATATATTCCTAATTTTTTAGTTTTATTTAGTTGTGAATGTAAAGGACAAAGTTACTTATAAAATATATACCTATTCCAGATCACATAATACTATACTAGTACAGACACAAAGAATCCTCATCCTAAACAAAGAATTTGGATAGCCTCTAATATTCCGATATTCTTCGGGCTGTTTTTGTTTATAAGTACATTATGATATAATGTTGTAAATCCGCAATTTGTCGAACTTTTTTATTTTATAAATATTTGTAAACTAAAATACGATAAATATTGCAAAATTCGTCCTGAATTTAACTGAACAAACAGTGAGTTTTTAACCGTGATAAGCAACTCATAGAAAATAAATGCGACATCTGTAAATATGTAGTAAAAACTCGTTACGTAATCGTTAATTTTTCAATATTCGGTTACGTATATTCATGAAATACAAAAAATATAAAAATCTTTAAAATTAAAATCCACAAATATTATTATAAGGTACTTTGGTCCCATTTTTGTATTTTTTTAATTTATTTTGTTGTTTTGTGGGTAGGCTTTCTGTAACAACTATATGACACCTTTGAGACGCTGAAACCTTAGTCTCTTACGTAACCATGATCGCTGTAGAGCGTTCGCAACTTCGGGAACCAAAAGTCAAAATAAATCTGTGAAAAAATCCTAAAATATAGTTTTATTTAAAAAATTCAATACATATTATAATACCAACTATTGGCATTTATTTGAACTATTTTTTCTTTGTTCCTGATGAGACCATATGATACTTATTCCTGCTTCCTATATGTAATAAGTTATCGCATATTAGGCATTACGTTTTGTAGTTATGATGTGAACTAAATGAAAATATCATCTAAAATGAAAATATGTGTAAATAGACACACTTGTCTTTAAATATTATTAATAGTAAAAAAAGTTTTAAATATAAGTTGTAGGTAATTAAAAGAACTATAACTTTGATAATAAATAAAATTCCATGTAAGTGAACGGTTAGGGAGATATCGCGAAAAACCGACGAAAGTAGCGAAATTTGTGCGTTTCGAGTACGATATCTAGAGAAATATTGATTTTGGAAAAAACAAATTAATAAAGAAAATTTAATTTAAAAAAGAAAAAAATCCAAAGCTTTTATGTAGAATAATCAGAATAATCAGAACGAGCCGTTCTGGGATACTCAATAACACGCGGTTTTTTTGCGATAGTGGCGCCAGTGCCTCTGAGACGAGTCCTCAAACTTGGCTTGACTAAGGACTGTCCCTTTATCAATCGGCAATATCGCGGAAATTGCTTTATTTTATGTAGATTTCACCGTTTTTTTCATATATATTAACTAGTGTTAAACTAGTAAAATATAAAAAATACTTTATATAAAAATATACTCCAATTAATAATAAAAAATGAAACAATATTTTCTTTTATCATATTTTCAAGTTTGCTGATTATTGTAAAATCAGCCATTATTCAATGAATTTGTAAGAATTAGCCAATAAGTCCAATTTCTCTGTATGGGGTGGGTACTAATCGGCATAAAAAACGCTACATACCTTTAAGTGCCTGTGTCTTTTAAACTATTGTACGTAGACATTTGAAATTCTTCCTTACAGAATAAAAAAATCCGAATACATAAAATGCGAACTAAAAAAGAAGGGAATAAGTTAACGAAGGAAAATAATATTATGCAGTCGGAGACATATTATGTACTAGCGACTCACCCTCGCTTCGTTTGGGTTCGTCCCTAGGTTGATACTTGATTCCCCATACAAATTTCCATTCCCATTTTCTCCACCTTAAGGGATGATTTCCGGTAAAAAAAGTATCCTATGTCCTTCCCAGGATCTCAAACTATCTTCTTACCAAATTACGTCTAAATCAGTACAGTAGATCCAGAGATTACTCCCTACAACGTCACAAACTCACAAACTTTACCTCTTTATAATACCTATTAGTACAGATATGTACATTGTACAATATACATATATATATACGTGCTTCGAGGTTTGCTTTTGAACTATTGTGCATTATTAAAAAATTTATATCCGAATGCATAATTATGTTACTTCGTCTTTTTAATTCGTACGCAGTCGGAATTTTTAATTTTTGTAATTTATTTAAATAGTAAATAGTAATTATATTTTAAACACCTATATACATTTTCTAATGCACCAACGCCAACATTCTTTATATTGTACCTATGACGATGTATGTTTGTACATATAATGTTTAGGGCTACTTTCAAAGACACACCAGACAGCATGCTATAACGCTACAAGTTGACCCAAAACATTTCTTCGGCAACAAGATTCGGCTTATTCTTACATAAACGCTTGTGTAACTGATACAATTATTATTATTTATTGTCATTATTAAACAAGAAATCTTTGATAAAATATGTATATAAATGGGTACTTTAATATTGTATTTCTTTACATCTTAATTTTTAATAATATACCTAATCTTTTTCCTTATACATACGAGTACATATGTATTTATAAAATTTATAATTTCAGATAGTATAATATATTTCTAGTAAGTAAAAGGAAGTGGTAGCCCAGTGGTAACGTGCTCGCTTGGGAAACCGAGCGAAGCGGGTTCAAATCCCGGGTCCCGCACCTCTGATATTTTCACGTACGAATCATTTCTAACATAATGGCCGCTTTTATTACCGTGAAGGAAAACATCTTGAGGAAACCTGGATGTCTGAGAGAACCTAGCAAGTTTTCGAAAGACATGGAAAGTCCGCCAACCCGCACTTGGCCAGCGTGGTGGCCAGATTCCCCCCAGATTCCCCTCATATTGTAGGAAGGCCCAAGCCCAGCAGTGGAACGTAAAAAAGGGCTGAATAAATTTCTACTAGAAATAGTATAAGTATACGTATTTACAGAATATAGTAATGTTATACCTACAGGAATGTTTTTTGCAAAAGATCTACATTTTAGTACCTATACAGGACAACTGTTGGTACAATACTTTGATCTACTTATTATAAATTATTATAATATTTACTAAACTTTATTATTATATTTATTATATTACCCTCAAAAAAGGACTTTCTTATGTTATAAAATTCTTGGACAGCATCATCTACTACTGATAAACTCAGAACTTAAGTCAATACTTGCTGTTAAATAATAATTTTTATAATAAATTTCTGCAATACATAATCGAAGTAAAAATTATCGTCTGTAGCAGTCTAGAGTATTGTCTGTGTGTATACTAGGGTTCTGCAAATCCGTTAGTCCAGAAGGTTAAGGTGTGTTTGAGATTAAAGAGATAAAAGAGTAGTCAAATATCCATCTTTACAAATTTCGAAACTTGTAATGTTCATAAAATAACAGGATTTTATATTCATATCCTATACGAATATAAAGTGAAATATAGTTTGCAAAAATATTCGTTAATAGAGTAAATAGGATAAAAAATGTCAGTTCCCACATTTTAAATTTATTCCTTGTACTAGCGACTTACACTCGCTTCGCTCGTGTGTGTCCATAGGTTTGTTTTGTATCTGATAAAAATAGTTATTGTGAATGTACCTTAAGAGATAGATACGTGCTATCGCGGACTTTTTTGTTTACCCTTTTTAAGATCTAAAATTTTTTTATACTTTTATGTACGCTAGTTAAAGGTTTAACTAGCGTTAGCCATGTAATCGTACGAAAACAGCTTTTTTTGAAAAAACACTGTCTAGGTCCAGTCATTTTGTATATAAATTTACAAATTATATAACACAAACCTTCCTCGTTTATTAGTCTTTTTATAAATGAAAACCGTATCAAAATCCGCGGCGTGGTTAAAAAGAAGTAAGCGGAGAAACAAACAGACGCAGATAGCGACTTTGTTTTATACTATATATAGATAGATAGTTGAACTTTTGTATGGTCAGCCTTATTCAGTATTTAGCAACAAATGAACTTATAACGTAATTTAACTTTACTTTCATTCAAGTTTTACTGCATTAAATATTTCCGTTTTCATAATTGATCATGTAACAAAGGTCAATGAAAAGTATATTTCGACTATATTATTCTAATAAAATAATTATATCTGCAAATTTCAAGTTACTTTTTGTTTGTGACCTAAATAATTTAAAATAATCTAATAGAATAAGTTAACCTTTCAATTAAATGCTTATCTTTCAATTATTACTAGCGACTCACCCTCGCTTCGCTCGGGTTCGTCCATAGGTACGTTTTAAATTAAAATGGATATAGTATGTTATCCTTAAGAGATAGACATATGCTATCGGGGACTTTTCTGTAGAACTATATAAGATACACAATTCCACCCTACATTATTTTGTTATACCTCAAAGGGTTTAGGCCGCGTTTTTGTTGAAAGCTCCAAAACGTCTTATTTTTTCCGACACCTCCAACAAATATCGTTATATTTTAACCAATGTATACAAAAACTTAACAAATTATATACTAAAACCTTCCTTTTGGATCACTCTATCTATTAAAAAAAACCGCATCAAAATCCGTTACGTAGTTTTAAGATTTAAGCATACATAGCGATATAGGGACAGAGAAAGCGACTTTGTTTTATACTACGAGTATGTAGTGATGCCTCGTTCATACAGCAAGGGAGACGTAATGGTGTACGTAGAATATAAGGCGAAAAATGATATTGAATGTTTTTCCCCAGTGTAGTGGCTACTGCACTTTGTAAAATTCAGTTCAGTAAATTCAAAGCATGGAAAACTTGAAATTCGCTCTTTACCGTATCAAGTTAAATAAAAAAAAAAATAGTTACATTTACAGTTTACATTTTTGTGTTCGAGTCTTCCCAGTAAGTAATCCGAGGGTACTTGTGTTGGGAATGGCCCGCTTCTTCCCATATGCATACTCTATGATTAAGTGGGTGAAAACTTTATTTTTTTTTTAAACTATATAATACTAATATATAATAGTAACAAGATTAAAGTGATTTAATGCAAAGAAAATTATACAAAATTACAATATTAACAACTGAAGGTTGTTATTGCCTGTACAATTTCACTAGTTTTATTTTATAATGTTAGGAAATTACTATTTTAACGGTAAATACATGTGGGTAGAACACCTAGATATAAACAAAGTCTTCGTAAGCTAGTTTTCAATAACAGTTTCATTCGATTTAACATCAAGATGAACTAATCGATAATAATAATACAAATAGTTAGCAAAAAGTTAAACAAAAAGTTAGCTTGTTAACTCAATAATCAATATAGATGTGAACTTATTTATTTCCTATATACATATATAATTCTTTTTGTACGTATGTTGGTCACCTTACTCCTCTCAAAGGGCTGGACTGATTTGATAAAATTTTGTATCTATATTTCAATGGGCTCCTGGATGGTTTTCAAATACGATTGGACCCGGTAGGTGGTGCTGCTGTCGGTATGTCAAAGAGTTTGTTTTTTTTTCAGTAGTTTGAATGCGACCGATGCCGCGGGTACTGCTAGTTTCCCATAAAATAAAGATATTGATATTAGACATCTATCTTTTCATGAAAATCTTTGCATTTTTTTATGCAATAAAGTGTTAGAGTATTAAGTAAGAATACACAATGTATACACAACGTATAGGTAAATTGGCGACCATTGGCTTAACATACGTATACTTCGCTTAAAAATTTAAAAAGTCGCTTAAAGACAATTTTGTTATTGCTATTTGCATTTGCTATTTGCCCACAAGATGAAGCATAAAAGTAAAAAAAAAACAATAATAATAATTAATGTGGCACACCACATAGGTGTACTACGGCCGGACCGATATGTAGAAAATTTAAGAAGACTACAATTTAAGCCATAAATTGTCATTATCAAAAACAAAAAACCATCATACTCTTTTAATTTAACTTAGCCTAGCCACGAAACAAAAAAATTGAATAAAATTGAAAATTAACTTACTGACTTAGAACGACAGACAAGACAGGCAGGTTATCTAATTAGTGTGGCTAACTAGTTCAATCTAATAACTACTTCTACACTTAGCTATATAAATATAGTACTTGTTTAGTACTATTTTATTTAACAGCATTTATCATAGTGAAAATACGGCATAGGTATATCAAGTGATAGATATATATCAAGTGGATCCCATAAAATAAAAAATCTACTGTAAAGGCGATAGATAATGCTAGGACATGTATTAATTAATAAAATTTATAAAATATTACATGTTACAATTTTTATTGATCTTGCAACTAGCAAGAAACAATTATTGTGTTTTTATGCAGAATTGGATACTAATCATTCAAAAAAGTTTCACCATCTATTCCATCCTTTTTCGCAAAGTAACAGCATAACTCAAGTTTTTACTATTTTCTGTTAAAGCTCAAAAACTTATATTAATATAAACTTTAAAACTGCTCATCTAGTGTCGATATAGCCATGTAATATTGTCACACAAAGCACGCCGCGCGAGGTATATGGCCGTTTTCGTAATAGGTAACTCGAACTCAACGATGCCTTACCATATTCATAGTATGGTAGTTGGATGAAGTATATTATTGTCTCTTGTTAATTTGTCTAAATAAATGATATATGATTTTATAAAAGAAAAAAATCAATAATTCATTGGTTATTACTAGTAATTAAGTAAGTAATTGTTATAAAACATAACAACTATTACAGAAATTTTGTTTTCGTCTGAATATTCTTCAAGAATGTTAAATATTTAACATGTAAATAAATTCTAAACTAAAGAAACTTGAATGACTAACTTAATAATAAGAATGAATTAAAAGAATAAAATTTAAGTATGATGTATAACATTGATTGCCAATTTCATATTATTGAAAGAAAATCGCACCTGTACTATAGATAGTACGCCGATGGTGGTAGCAGCGGTCTGCGCTTGCGCACGCGCCAGTGCTGCCGGGCTGAGTTCCAAGCGCGGACGTCACGAAACACAGGCAACATGAGAATAAGTGCACATTTCGCTATTTTGGGCCTTTGCTTCGCCTATGGTAAGAAATCCCTATTTATATATTTTAACAAAAAAAAAAACTATAAACGTCAAGGATTTTCTCTTTTTTTATTAGACTCAGAAGCTGTTTTTGATGTAAAAATTAGTGAACATATTTTGACCCTGAGAGGAATTTTGAATTCTAGAAAGTGATAAGCTATTGTTAGTTAAATTTTTCTATATATTTGGGAGTAACAATAATAAAGTAACATTAATAATAATAAATAAGTATGCATATACTTTTACTAAGGCAGAGTTCGTTTGGAAAATTCCTGTAGAGGCTAATAACATTGTTTTATAACTGATAATTATGTTTAACATTAAAATTACCTTTATGAAGAGAACAATCCCGATTTACTTACATATTGTGTATGTAATTACCGTTTACTTCCGATTGTTTACTTATCTTCCCTCAATATCGGATGTACGTGCATATTGAAATATTAAACATATATTACCGAACAAAGCTTTCAAAATAATTACTTGGAATATTGCTGTAATATCTATCTCTTTATATTTTAAGAATAAATAATCCTTACACTGATTCCTTATAAAATTATACTTAATAACATATTTTACAGTTGGTTTTAATATATAAGTAATACATTATTTTTGAGCTGTGTAATTTTTAATGTGTCTGACATTCGCACATATTTTAAACTACGAGTATATATAATGATAAAACTTGTAAAACAAGATCAAGAACTAGATATGTAAACTTAATTTAAGATGTATGCATATACGAGTATATGTTGTTATCCTTATTACTTCTAATTAATATTACCTTGCTAATGTTATATAAGTTGTGTTCATCGTGTTTCCTTATAATTTCTATATAGTAAATAACTATAAAAATCTTTGTCCTCAATGACCCATACCTGATGATTGTGTAAAGCAAGACATTTCTTAGATAAGTTTATGTCGTCGGACAGATATAGGTAGAATTATTTGGATCTATTATAAAGAGCATTCTTATGGAAATCGGTTATTTCTCCAGGTGGCAACTAATTAATACTAACAACTTACTGATATATCCCTCCAAATTATAAGGAAGCATTTATTTTTAGAAGAAAATTGAAGAAATTTTCAAGAAAACATTTTTTAACCTGGTTATTAAGCAATACTTTGATTAAAATATCTCTCTTTCATTTTCATAGCTATTCCCTTTAAAACAATGCATTTAAGACCATATCTTTCCGTGGTCTTGAATTTTTCAATAATAAGTAATTCATAACAATAGATACTTATGTACATATGTAGGTACAGTCCTAAACAAGTCGATATGTAATTGAGTCACCACAAAATGTCTCAAGGTTAAAAATTAAAAATGTAAAAGATATAGTTCATGCACTTGTATACTTTAAACTGCAGAAGGTAAAATATTTGTTTCATGATGAAACATATTTCATGCGTAACGTCCTTGCCTGGATTCTAAGCAGTCTCTATTTAATATATTTTATTGATTACTGAAACTTCGTAACGACGTGACCACTTAAAAATCTATTTAGTTTGGTACTTTAATTAGCAAATATTTAAACATTCATTGACATTTTTATATTTATTGAATATTATTATGTGAAAATAAATAAAGTATAAATTAATAATAATAAATTAATAATAATAAATTAATATTAAACATTTAATTAACTTCAGGAAGGTATTCACTAAAACCTAAAGAAATTCTACGGCTTTCAAGATTTAATTCAGTGCTAATGTGTTAAATCCTTAACTAGATCAACATCTGGCTATTACAAATAGAACTGAAATTATCCTTCACAGTCCATTGCTCAACATTGGAAAGGGTTCAGATTATTTATTAACGAGTGGTGCGCTGCGCCGCAACAAATAACGTTTGATTGCGTATAAGCCGCACCCGGCTTTCAAAATAATATTTTTTTTCAAATGAAATCTGTAGCCTATCAAATTTTAAAATATCATAAAAAACCTATTTAAGTTTATGTGATGTGTTTATCATGCAAACGCCTGTTTTCATATATGAAAAGAACATAAAACACTTTTCATATTTCCCAACAAAAGTAATCATCTATAACAATTGTCATAAAATTTAAGCACCTTGAATCTCTTATCGTAATTATTATTAAAACCTTAATAGGATAAGACTTACTAATTACCATATTAGCGTTATAAAATTCAATGCAAGAGTTTTATGTACACTTACTTAAGTAGGTATATACATACATATACTTTTGTATACTATATGTACACGTTCCTACGAGATTACTACCATTAAATAACAACTTCACCAAATTCATCCTAAGCTACACTTAAATATATGTAAAAATCAAATGAAAATTTAATATTTAGTATATAAGCCATGTCCACTTAAAATAGAAGTAAGAACGTTAGCTGCATTCCCCAGTATAATCGCAATACTGTTTCTTTGAACAAAAATGAGCTACCCCTCGCTAATATATAAGCTAATCACGCGATCATAAGGTATTTTTTAAGAAAATATTTATAACTTCATCCACATGGTCTACGGTTTACTACTGCAAAAAGTATAAAGGCATAATTCTGAATAAGAGAGGCTATTCTGAACAAGAATACTTACGTTACTTAGCACTTCAGCCTTATTCTCTACCACTTTGGCATTGTTATCTCACCAGGCCCGGTTGAAATTGGGACGGGGCTAATACAACAAGTATCCTCAAAATCTTGATATCGTTACATTTTTACGATTCATTGCAACTCAATAAGTGCAAGAATACTAACGTGTGGCTATTCGTACTCCATTTTTTATTATGCATCAAAAGACAAAATTTTACAAATATATAAAACATTTTATTACTTATTAACTAATATCGATCTTAATATTTATCCAAAATATATGTGTGACTTCCTTGTGGTTTTATTATCTACCGAGTTAGTAAAAATTGCATAATATATTTAAATTATAATGCAATAATAAAATTATACTCCTTTTATAATTGAAAAACGTAGTAAATGTATTCAGCTCTTTTTAACGTCCCAATACTGGGCACGGGCCTACCTTCAATACGAGGGGGAACAGGCCATAGTCCACCACGCTGGCCAAGTGCGGGTTGGCGGACTTCACATGTCTTTCGAAAACTTGTTAAGTTCTCAGAGGTAGGACCCGGGATTTGAACCCGCTTCACTCGGTTTCCCAAGCAAGCGCGTTACCACTGGGCTACCACTGCCTACTGGGCTACCACTGCCTGCCTGAAAAACGTAGTAAATAATTCCGAACAAAGTTTACAATTTGTATAATCTATATTAATATTATAAAGAGGTAAAGTTTGTGACGTTGTAAGGGGTTATCTCTAGATCTACTAAGTCGATTTAGATGAAATTTGGTAAGAAGATAGTTTGAGACTTTCGAAAGAACATAGAATACTTATTATCCCGAAAATCATCCCTAAAGGGGCTAAACATGGGGATGAAAGTTTGTATAGGGAATTAAGCTAGGGACGAGCCCAAGCGAATCGAGGTGAGTGAGGTAAGTCGCTCGTGTATATATAATGGTACTAAGATTTATCTGTGAGAATTTAAGTTATTTATGCGTCTTTCATATTATTATTAAAATCTATTAATTATCTCAATACAGATACAATTCAGGTACCAAAAGTAATTAATATGCAATTCGTTCATTTTTTTTAATTAATACGTGTGATCGTTCCAACATAAATTAATTATTGTAAACGTAGGTCCATAGTTTCCTTCGTTACTCAATGAATGGAAAGGGGCCGGAATTGTTTAACTCAAGGTCCACCACTGGAAAAATATTCGGACTAAGATTTATAACATAAATCATATATGTATATAGACATCATATATGTATCTAACTCAATTATTTTTTTAGTAATAAAATAATGATCATACGTAGTTTTTTTTAAGTACTATACATACATATACATACATACATACATACAAACATAACATGTACTAAAATATTTTATGATTTCCAATAAAATAAATTCTAGAAAAATGTTTTAGGTACACATAGTTAGAATTTAATATTATCTTCGTTGTTTTTATAATCACAGCATATAAAATATTTTTTAAATACACTATAGTATTTTAGTTCTGCTAAAGGTTAGTTGATTGTTATGTTAAATTTACATACACCTAAAAACAAAATGTCAAGTATGATATTGATCCATATTGCTTACATATGTTTTACTTACAAGAGGATTACTTGTTTTTTATCATTCGTACCTTTTAATGAATAAGTTACAAATACATTATATGTTCTAAGCTACTTGACCTCTACGGAAAATTGCGGTCAAAATAATAACAGGTTAAAACGTAGCGCAAGTATTTTAAATATATCGTTAATGAATTTCGATTAGTAGTCAATTATTTTATAATAAAATCGAATAAAAAAACTTGTAATTCAAATTACAATGGTAATCAAAACTATTAATTATTATAAATGGCCTAATACTAACAAAATTACTATAACTTTCTTAAGATAGAGAAAAAATTTATTATATGCCCTGAAGTATCTTTACAGATAATTAAAAAAAACCATTTACGCACTTACTTACCTGAATTTGATAATTTTATTATAAAATTTAATAATAAATTTTAAATTTAAAAATACTTTCACTGTTTAAAGTTTAAGGGCTTAGTTTTTGCCATTCACTTTACAGTTGCCTTAAGCCAAATTACGTGAATTATAAATATCGTAACCTAGTTTACTGCTATAGCTTTTGTGCATTTCAACATTTTTTATAATAAAAAATATTACAGCAAATGTACTGAAACGAAAAAGAGAATTAGCGAGGCATTTGGCAAAATTAAATAAGTTTTTATAATATTCATACTTTTATGTCCAATATAGAATAAAATTATAATATTTAAAATACAATTTATTTATTCTAAAACAGCTTTGTATCTAGTTCACTCAAATGTATACCATTTCTTGTAAATTAATGAAATATACAGTATGATTTATCTTATAGATATTTTTAAAGTAAGTTTTTTAATACATCATAAGACAAGTCTTACGGCAATGAAACAATACACATAAGTAGTTCAAAGTGAATATAAAAAACGTTAAAAAGCATTCCATCTTATATAATATCAGAACATTATTCGTAATATATAATTATGTAAACAAGCATCTTAATAGCTCATAAGTTAAAGAGGCGTGATGGCCGCGGTGTATAAGTCTGAATCGTTGCCTATACAAAAGAGTTCAACGAGTGCGTATGTGCCACATTTACCGTTTTATAGTTTTATTACTTTGATTACAATATTTTATCGACTTTGGCCTTAATCTTATACTAACTGTTACTATATATACTTAATTTCATTACTATATATTTAATTTACTTAATTTCTTTATTTTTAAAAAATATGTTAAGATCGTATTTAGATAGGTATCATTAGATTTGTATATTATTTGAATATTTGGATAAATTACTCTTAATCAAAGCCATTAGGAGAAAATTTATTTATTTAAAGAAAAACAGTTATAAAAAGTAATGTACGTATACAAATGTCAACATATTGTTCTTAAAAATGTTTTTCTACCTTATTATTTTATATTTACTTATCATTATCTACGAGTATTAACATTGAATATCTATTTTTACCTAACAGTGTAAAAAGGACACTAAATATGCCTTCCGTATATAGTATTTACTATATGAATTTATTAAATTAATACAAAAAAGAACAAAATAATAAAATGAAGGCAGATTCAAAGCAAATAAGTGTACACATCACTCGTTGGGTAGATCTTGATCAAGGAAACATGAAGTATAATGCATTACTAGATTATTCTAGATGCGTCTAAAGAGAAAGCTTTGTGTCTATTCTAAAGATAGTCATAAAGACCATTTACACATTTAAACAAATTGTATGCACATGCCTATCTCGTATTGGCAAATTAAACATAGTGTCGTCAAATAAATATGTAGTTGCGTATTTAGATTTTAAATATATGTAAACGCAAAGATTGTTTCTATAAAACTAACTTGATTATATAATTTTTGCATCCGTTACTTAACTTTAACATTAAATTCTATATTCAGATCTAAAAATGTATATATTAGATACCGCATTGGGTAATCTAAGAAAAAAATTAAACTGTTATGATTTTTTTTTCTAAAATCGCATATTAACCACAAAAAAATCAAATTAAATTACTAATACTCTAAACTATGCGTTTCTTTAACTGTAAATGTAACCACAATGGAAATAACTGAATAGAATAATGAATGAACAAGTAAGGATGTACATTGTACGCAGCATCTCCGCGTTACATAAGCCGCGAGATGTAAACAGGTTTCACCGTGTTCCGTTCTTGTGTAATCTCTTATCGAATCATGTAAGTTTTGTTCAAATTATATCACATTAGACATATTATAAAGTAAATTTATATTTTTAGGTACTTGTCATGAAATTTTAATTGACTTTAATTTTAAAACGGCGGAACTGCTATGTAATTAACAAAAATTGTTGCAGTTGTTAAGCAATTCGTTAATTTATGATATATTGAGAAATCGTTTCTTTCTACCTTAAGTTAGTCGTTTTTAATGATATTTTGAGCTAAAGCATGTTTTAAAATAAAAATAATTTGACAGCTACTTGAAATTATTTAATTGAAAATATTCGTACCGATTAAAGAACAGAAATTAAAATTCTTTATTAAAACTTCTAACGTAACTATCTACGTATATTATAGTATTCTTTATAAATACATACTTAATAGTGATTTTCTGAGCAAATTTTCACTTAAATTTTAAATACATTACGGAATCTTTATTAAATTTAAATATTTTATGTAATAAATATGAATAATAATAAATATAATAAATAAGACATTTTTTGTTTACTTTATTGTAGTGCGACTCTAATGAAATCTAACAACTATAATTAAATATAATATCTTGCATCAACGCATATAGTTAATATAAAAGATTTTTTAATAATAATATCTGACAATGTAAAAAACGTAATTAAAGTTACTCAATTACATATTATAATGTATTTAACAAACCATTATTGCCATATCAATAATATCTTTAAAAAGTATAATTGAGATATGACATAGTAAAAAGTAAAAAAGGTATTAGACAGACAGTGGGACAGTTTCATTATATAAATTTTTAATTGATATAAAGTATCTAATAGAGTGATCTAAGCTGACAACATTACACCGCAACGTTGGCTACAAGCCAAGGCTGACCACCGTGGTACTACTTTCGCTCGCTAGCCGCTCCACATGTATGGAGTGCTAAAATAACGCTGAAATTTAATATTAAAGTTACGTTTTGTCCACTTCTAATGGACTGCCCGATAAGTTTTTTATAGCATTTTAAAATTATAATTATGATTTATGCAAAATTTAATAGAGTCCAGTACAAATCACCTTATGCAAATTTAGATTATATAATTTAACAGAACACATTATATTACACAAACTATTATTGTTTTGTAACATTTAGCACGAATATAACAAAATATTATTAAAAAAAAACTTAGATATAAATATAAACTGTAAGTCATAAAAACAATACAATTCATTTCTAGAAGAAGTTACTATTAAAAATAGTATTATAATTATACTCATTTAGGAATTTAGTATTTTCAATATTGTATTATTGGAATGGTGTAACAATAGATTTTAAATTACAGCAGCATTTAATACGTCAAATACCTGATAGGACAAGTGAATACAAAACTCAGTATAGCAAGGTCGCGGAAATTAATTATTGCCATAATAATGTCAATTATCGGTGCATATCACTCAAAATTAGCAGTTAATGAAATAATATTATTACATTTGTAACGCTGTTACAGAGATTTTCCTTACAGAAAACTCAATAACTAAACTCGGGACTCGAACCCAGAACCTCAAATTCAAATTAAAAAACTCAAAAAATAACAAAAATTTGAGGAGTGGCTAGTGCCTAGAGATAATATTATTAAGTAGGCCATGTTACTTCATAATTTCTTATTATGAGTGCACCATTGTGGGATATTTGTTTGACTGGTAATGCATAATCTCTCCGCAAAGTCATACAATTACGTATTACGTTAAAACCAAATGACAAATAATTATTTTTGCTTCGCCATTAGAGAAAATGCGTGCACCTCAACAATACATTACGCATATAATACTAAAATAGTATGTTACTTAATAGATCCAAATATCTGTCTAAGTAAGAATGAAAGTAAAAGTGAGCGATGTGTCGGCCGATACAAATATAGATATCGTGACGACGCTGTTGTGCCCACGAGAATAAACACGAACTCTCCACAGTCTGACATAAAAGTGTATTATATAAATTTATAATTATTACGTATTTACCTTTGTTTCGCTCGAGTGTTTCTAAGTGCCTAATAACAATAACCATTCATTTTTCAATTTTTGAATTCATTTTGTTATTTGTGGGTAGGCTGTCTGTAACAACTATATAATACCTTAGAGACATCTAACACCTCAGTCTCTCCCGTGACCATGATTGCTGTAAAGCATTCGAAAAATCAAAATAAATTCGCGAAAAAATCCGAAAAGATAGTTTTATTTAAAATGTCAAGTATTCGCGTAAATCTAAGAAAGTATTAAATAACCATTCGGTTATTTTAGGTCATAAGTAAGTACTAAATTTTATCTAAATCTGCCCAGACATTTCTACGTGGAACAGTAACAACAAGTATATGTATACATAAAAATTCGAAACGTACACATAAAAAATTTCTTTTTTTTTTGTATTGAACTCAATATTGATTGACATATTTCTACTATTATTCTTATTAGCTGTCTTCATACTTGCTTCTCTGAATGTTATTACAATACCTTGGTTTAAAAAAATCGCTGCCATTAAAAATTACTTGTTTACTAATAATATACATTTAATAGTAATTCTATAATTTATTACTTAGTAATACAGAAAATTGCTATTTAATGTATATTAGTAAAAAGAAAATGTAAATGGTGACTATTATAAGTATAATAGTCACTTGTTCAAAGAACTGTACAGCAAACAATGTTTATTTATGCTATTACACTTAATGGATTGATTGTAATAATACCATCTGTTTAAGGATTTGATTTACTGGTACATGTAATAGAGGAATATCCTTGAAAGTACAATTATTATCCAATTAGAAATATGAAATCTATCGTATACCAATTATTTTTATTATAAATAACCGATGTTCAGAGTATTATAAAGTTCCCTCAGTGCAATATTCTTTATTAGAACTATACTTGTGTTTTTTTTTATATTTTTATTTCATGTATTTATAACTAGTAGAACCCGCGGTTTCGCTCGCGCTAAAGCTACAAAAGAGTCTCTAAAAAGGTAGTTTCATAGAAACTTTCATACCTTATTTTAACCTCTTATAGGATGAATTTCGAAAAATGCTAAAACACGTATTTATTTAATTTTATTTAAGACCATTTTTTGGCTAGTTTGTAGTGATCCTACTTACTGTACCAGGGGTCGTGGGTTCAAGTCCCGCTGGGAGCATTAATTTGTGTGATGAGCACGAATGTATGGAATCCAGTCATGGGTTTTTATATTTATAATATGTATGTATTTAAAGTTATATATATATATGTAGCGTATCAACTATCTGGTATCCATAACACAAGCCTCGTACTAACTAGATGGTGCTGTGTATTAATGTCTCAACATATTTATTTATTAACATTTTGTAATGTTTTTTAATTTTTTAAATATAAGTGGCATAAATAGTAAATAAATAATACAACAATAATGTCGTACACTCAATAAGAGAGCTAAAATAAACACGTACATGTATGTTAGTAATCAATCAAACCTGACCTCACGCTAAAGAAATCAAGCGTAGTTAATTGTCTAATGTTTCAATAATAATTAACAACAAACGACCTTACGTCAGGGTTGCGCAATGGTCACGCTCGTGAGCTTAACCCGTGGCTACAGTGAAAGTATGACAACCCTTAACCTGTACTTTGATTGTATTTGCTATATAATAATTACCTATTTTCTAATCCATACTAATATTATAAATGTGAAAGTGTGTTTGTTTGTTTGTCCTTCTTTCACGTCGAAACGACTTGGTGGATTGGCGTGATTTTTTGTGTGGAGAGTGTTGGAGGACTGGGGAGTGACATAGGCTACTTTTTACCGCAGGCGATTATCTCATTCAACCCAAAAAAAACATTTATGATCAGAATTACTTGAAACTTGGTATTAATGCTATTCAATAGAATTAAATAAATATGTTTTTTAGCATTTTTCGAAATTCATCCCATAAGGGGATAAAATAGGGGATGAAAGTTTGTATGTAAACTAACTTTATAGAGTTTTTTTTAGTTTTAGCGCGAGCGTATCGCGGTTTCTACTGGTCTATATATAAATAGGCAAAGAAAAAACTGTTTAGTACCTTTTTCTCCTGTATTTGACGACCGATTTTCTTTTTCTTTTCTTTAGTAGCTATTGACGAGCTTTAATGTTATCAATAAGAAATTATGGAAACAGTTTTTTTATATAAATATATATGGTTATAATTATGGCCAAATATCCACCACAGGATGAACTCTAGTAATAATAATACATCAGGAACGATATTAGGAGTGGACCGCCTTGATTGAATACTCCTCTTTTTCGAAGTCTGTCGATAGGTGAAAGAAGTTTTGTGAGTTCTATAGAACGATACAAACATATATAACATACAATTGTATAATGTGATCGTCTGTAGATTGTTTCAATTATGGAAAAAGAATCATACAATATCATCATCATCAAAGTCTAATATTATGAAAAAAGTATAAAAAACTATATTTTCGATGAATTTGAGTCACTCTTTCCTCTCAAGATTAAGGCAAGCAGCTATTTTGCGAGTAAGATAATATAATATTCCAATGCTAAATAAAGACTTGTCATTATAACCAAATTAAACTCAGGATCTTTTCTAACATTTATGTTTACTTTCAGCTCAGGCGGGCATTCTTCTCGAGCATGCGCCAGCTTGTCCTGAACAATATGGAGTTCAGGTAAGAGATACATCTTTTTATATTTTACATGTACATATATAAAAAATATTTATGTACTACTTGTCTATACATATAATAAAATTCTAACGGAGTCGAAATCTGTACATTAAATATTTTTTGGAAAATCTTATTGAAATAGTCATCATTATCGATAGGGGCCGAATCTATAGTTTTTAGAATTTTTTGTCTGTCTGTCTATCTGTCTGTGACCAAATCATGGAAAACCCACTGGAGGGGAAAATTTGGTATGATGATAGCTGGTTATCCGGGTCAACATATAAGATACTTTTTACTGCAGGAAAATATCTCATCTCTGAGAAATCTATACTAAACGTTAAAACATAACAACACGTGAATAACCTTTGAAACTGCTCAACTGATTTTAATAACACGTCGTCTCAGTGCTTATTTGTTCAAACAACCAATAGACTAAAAGAGATTTTAATTCAGAATTGTTGACTTTTAAATGTCAATTCTATTGGTATCACATACACATTTTACAGGACTGGTAGTGTAGGACTCTTTGTTCGAAACTTGATAATACATAATATATCTACAAGTATACACCCACTTAATTCATATAAAATTAGTGCTTACGTAATCCCTATCCGACATTATTTAAATGCATATATTATCTCTATCTAAGACAGCAAAATAAAAATGCAAACATTTTCAATTCTAGGCATACGCGCACCCGGAACTCTGCGACCAATTCTTCTTATGTACAAATGGCACGCTCACCGTTGAAACATGCGAAAACGGTCTTTTATTTGACGGCAAAGGCGCTGTGCACAATCACTGTAACTACAACTGGGCAGTAGACTGTGGGCAAAGGAAAGCTGACTGTAAGTATTAAAAAAAACTTGCTATGGGATATTTAAATATTATAAGCCTGTTTTATGATATCATTATATCAAATACGATATTATTATATAAAATTTTCAAAATATTACAAGTATATCACATCTGAAGCCGTATGTGTAAAGAGAAGAAATAATATACAAATAAATACGTTAAAAAACGAATACAATACATTAAAAGCCGTAAAGTTTAATAATTCTCTAGGATGTATTTATAAAATTTTATTTACATGTACCATTTATTTTATTCTAGTGACACCATACTCTACTCCTGGCTGTGAATACCAGTTCGGCATTTACCCAGACAGCGCTGAGTGCTCCACTAGCTACATCAAGTGCGCATTCGGAGTGCCACACCAAGAACCCTGCACACCCGGTCTCGTGTACGACGAACGCATCCACGGCTGCAACTGGCCTGATCTCCTGCAACCTTTCTGCAACCCTGAAGGTATATCCTAACTTAAGCTACTTACAAAAACTTTCACTTTACTTTATTACATTATAATTGTTTTATGAATAAATAAATATGTATGTATATGTTTCATCCCATGTATTTTAAGAAAAATACAAAAGGGACCAATTTAGTAATGCTTAGGCATAAGTGTGAGAGTAAGTAAAAACATGGTAAACTTCCCGATATACTTCATAAACATATTCAGTCAGTCAGTGACCCTGAAACCTTAAAGATTATATAAATCTTATATAAAGATTATATAAAGCTTAGGCATGCTTACAATGTGCTGTTTTTGTTGTTACAATACCGAACAGAACAACGGTTTAGTATTACCAATTCACTTAAGCAGTAATTGAATCTGCAATCTCTGTTTCCATACGTAGAATTAATCAAATCAGAGAATTATCACTATACAGACATAGGTGATGCGAAGGCACGTAAGTTAACAAAATGTTATGTTATATATTCTGACAAATTTACTTTACTCAACAGCTGTAGTCGGCTTCAAATGCCCAACCAAAGTCCCAGCTCACACTCAGTCAGCCAAATTCTGGCCATTCCCTCGATTCCCGGTGCCCGGCGACTGCCACAGACTGATCACCTGCGTAGAAGGCAATCCTCGTCTCATCACCTGTGAGGAAGGCAAAGTCTTCGATGATCAAAACCTGACCTGTGAAGACCCTGAACTGGTGCCTCACTGTGCACATGCGTAATTTATAAGTTATATTCATTATAATAAAACGAAAACGAATAGACAGTCTTTTCATCTGAGACTAAAAAAAATCAATACCCTAGATACATGAAATAATGCTAAGGTTTAGTTTTATTGATATTTGAAAAGACTAATTGTTCAACCCTTAAGTATATTTTTTAATAAATCACAGTCAATCTTAAAAATCACAATTTTTATACATTATTTGTCTTTATTGTTGTCAATAAATAATAAATAGGCTTGTGTCTCGAAATACAATTATACTCTTATTTCGTTTTCGTTTTGTGATAATCAACATATTTGGAATTGTTTTCCACTAAAAGTCTAATTTATTAAAAATTTCCTAATAAACTTCGACAAATTCCTTTAATATTAAATGATTGAACACTAATAGGTTACCGAATACTGACGAATTGCGTGATATTAGTTACCATAGATAATACCAGTACCAATAAAATCACTTTGTAATATATATATATTTTTAAATAAACACGTGTAAATAATATGCTGAAAAATGAAATGTAAATAGAAAGAGTACTATATATGTTAAATAATAAAATGTTTAAAAGAACTTAACGTATTATTTATTAACGCCAAATACTTGACTTTTAAAAGTAAATGAATCTCATCTCTTATCCTTGTTTATTTTGTTCCGGTGCTAAAATTACACATTATAATTTATGAATCTTATCTATAACAAGTGTATGTGACAACATGTAAGCACAGCCACGCTTACTCTGCATAGCTTACCTATAGTTCTAGTATACCGTATAGTATTATTATGTGGTCTGTGTCTATATTAATATTATAAAGGTGCAGAATTTGTGAACGCGCTAATCTCAGGCATCCTATTTGGAAAATGATTGTTGCATTAGATAGCCCGTTTATTGAGGAAGGCTATATATTATCATACTACTACTGAAGGGAGAGAGAAGCAGTAATATAATATTTAGTCTATCTATTCCATACGAAGCAATAAAAACGCTCCTAGGGACAAATCCGAACGAAGTATAAATATCATACTTTAATATGTCTAACTTTTTATAAAATTTGAAAAACGCTCTTAATAAATTAATATTGCCTACATCATACAGGACGAAAAATAATTCGTATCAAATTATACATCATGTATACAGGGTGGATTTTTGAGACAGGACAGTAAGGGCAGTAATTCAATGTAGGTTTGAAAAAAAATATTACAAAACCATCGCATCTACGATTAATTAATTATTCGATTGATTGATAATGTAAAGATGGAAAAAATAACTTTAATTAAGATATGAGATAGTTTCATTTAGGATAAACCAAAAAGATTAGAAATAGCATGATTTTTATCGCATACTGTAATTATTATTTTTAATAACTTCAAATAAATAATTTACTAGGCCACTTACCGTTGAAGCCACAAGCATATTTTTGTTTTTCTAACATTCTCTACATTAATATAAATATTAAAGTAGCAAAATAAAAACACATGTATCCCTTAAAAGGTATCTATCTCTTTATTCAAACATACCTTTTAAAGATTTAGGTCTTTGTATTATTCATTTCATACACAAAATTAATGTTCATATTACAAGTGTGTGAAGTATTGGCACAGAATATTGAATAGGTCCATAGTATTGGATAAACCGAATATACCAATGTAATATTTAGTTTGTACAGTGTATAAGTAAGATATTAACGTGATTTAAGTAATGTAATAAATATTTAAGTGAAAAAAGTCACGATCAATTACAAAAAAATGAAAACCTAGCACTGATTAATTTATTAGCAAAATCAAAAGAAACCCTAAATAATAAAAAATAATAAAAATAGATACATACTGTTCAAATAAAACGACATCATAATGTAAAATGATTCTTTATTATCTAAACTAAACTACTTAAATCTACTCGTCACTAATTTCTACTTCTACTTGTTTCCCTTTACTGGGGCGATTGGGCTTGCGGCGTGATGATGACCCAGCGGGTTTAGGCTTAGGGGTAGGTGGGTTCTCTAGTGCTTCCAATTCTGCGTCTGTTAACTGTCCCTTGTACCAGTCCGCACTGTAAAACGAAATAATGTTATTGAGAACGTTATTGTAAAAATAATATTCCAAAAAATCAATAAATATCTATGTAAAATTTAATAACTATTAATACCCAAAAAGTTTAAAAGTAAAATAATTGCGCCTGTGACACAAGTACGCCTATGGCATTTGATAAGCGATATTTTTCATGGTAAAATAACTGAGTATTTTCTTGCCTTCTTATTTAATCCACGACCGTGGATACGCCGGCGTTACAATTAACAATAAAATTCTTAGAAATTTAATTAATTTCTTAGAAATTTACCTGGAGGTGTTAAGCGTAAATATTTTGTAAACTTTTTTAAGCATAGTCAGGTGTCCTTGAGCGTCCTTATAAACAGATAATTATTTGGCCAATATTTCAGAAAACGATAGAAATGACAAAACATCCTTAACTTACCATTCAGTTACCTTCCTCGCCCATTCACATTTTTTGGTAACATCGTCGAAAGCTTGGCCAAGTTTGCACCCAGAGCGACGAGGCGTGACTCCGTTGATGCACACATAGAAGAACTGGCAGTCATCGGGGTCCGCGTACCGAGGGTGTGTTAGTCCGAAAGTCTCATTTACAATAGGACAGTCAAATTTGAAGACATCTGTTAAAGATGGAGGGTAGAAGGTGAAATATTTTATTTAATTATTAGTTGTTGTGCTTATGAAATAATATATTATGTAAATTAAGTAATGCTCTTAAATAGGTAATAAATCAATCATTTCTATTCGTTTGATAAGTCATTAGTATAATTAATGAATATTCCTCTTACATGTAAACTAGAACAGTGGAAGTCCTTAGTAACTTTAGCATCTTGACATTGTTACGAATACATTATACTGGTTTATGTCCATTTATAAATGCCCTCGATCAACTAGTAATGTTATTATATAAAAAGTGGTAAAATTCCAGTTGCATTAGCTGAATTATTTTATATTTTATTAAGAACTAGCAGCTTATCCTGGATTTACTCGGGTGAGTGCCTAGGTGCCTAACACTAGCCTATGTTACTGTAGATAATAAATAGTGAAGAAAAGGCTGAAATGCTTTAAGTTACGTAAATACCCCCTCTAAGTAAGATATTCCTTTTTCCCCTTTTGCAGTAGAAGTGAAGTGCTAAAACCTTCTTGTAGCATATCTCGTCATATCACCTGAACCAGTAATAAGAACGTTTGGGACTATTTTCATTCAAAGAATCATATTCACAGGAAGCACCTAGAATTCATTCCACATTTACACACGGATATAACTTGTACAGTCACTTTTAAGTTAACATATGTAGTTTCATCGTATTTTTTATCTAGAAAATAAAAATAATAATCTAAACTATATTATTAAAAAGCATTATATATGTATATCCTCGTACCAGCAGCTCCACAGCCCTTCTTCTTAGCTTCATCAGCCCAGGTGCAGATGCCACTCTTGTCGTTGTATACAAGACCATCAGGACATGTGATCATGTTGAATTTGCCATCTACACAGTAGTAGAATTTGCCGCACTCCTTTTCATCTTCGTGGGAGAAGTAACCGTTTTGACGGGGACAGTGTAGGGCTGGGATAGGTGTTTCTGGAAAATAAAAAATTAAATTTATCATCTCTTTATTAATTTAGGAATTTATAGAATATTTAATTCTATAAATTCCTAAAACTTGCTATTTAATTATATATATTGTTATCCACGTTAATTGGTTCTTTAATAAAAAATGTCAACAATTGTTTTGCAATTTTAATACACTAATATTTCTAAATGTTAAAAATTTTAAACTAATAATAAATTAATTATATATTCCTCGACAATATTGACATATTGTGCAAAATACATACATTTAATACTACATTGCCGCAATAATATCCAGTTTATCTGGCACTACTTCGTATCGAAGGGCATAAATCTGATTTCCTTATACTATACACTACAGTGAGTGTTGAATTGACTGTTATATACTTTCTAATCAAATAAAAAGGACACACCAAGCAAATCTAAACGTAAAGTTGGATACAACACCTTAAAATAATACTTTTTAACTTAAAAAGAGCTTATATTATTAAAAATTAAAAATAGCACCTTTCATCTCATTTAAAATAATTAGGTTAAATCAGAATTCGTAAAATATTCAATTTTTATAACTAAAATTTTTCTTTACATTACTAAACGCGGTAACAAAAGTTGTTACTCAATAAATTCCAACTTTGTTCCAAGGCCATAGTTCCCTTGAGATTGGAAAGTTGTTCGAACAAAGTTAACCTTTAGCACGATTATACTGATGCCACCAACCAGTCCCAAAATGGCAAACACGTGCCACCTCCACTCACGTGTACTGACCTTTATAATCTATGATTATTTAACTTTACGAACTTAGCATATTACTATTCTAAATTATATTTTCCATAGAAATATTATTTAACAAATCTATAGGTATAACTTTACGTATATGTAAATATTATGTAAATTTGTTGTTACTAATCCATAATCAAATTCTATATAATCTAATGAACTAAAAATTATACAATAATTAAAACGGGAATAAATTAGGTATAGCAAAATACGTAAACTTACGAAGTTTAGGTCTTTGAGAGCAGTCGATATTGAAGGGTAAATCACACTTCTCGTCTTGAGGGCTGTAGTCATTGAACACCATACCGTCAGGACAAAGCTTCTCAATTATTTCGCCGTTTCTGAAATTAATATGAAATAGTTGTTAAATCGTTTAATTATGACATTTTATATAATTTATTGCTTCAATAAGTGATAAAATAATATCAAAAATATTTATGAAAATTCATAATTAAACAATTCAGTTCTGAGAATAATCACACATATTTTCCTTGTTTATTATAAGATTTCCTCGTACTAATGCTTTAAAAAG